>CM075692.1:3442500-4764166 GCA_037954015.1 Psophocarpus tetragonolobus | reverse complement strand
ACGGCTTTTGGCCCTTTAGGGAGATGCACAAAACAACCAAATAGGTTTGTACTAAATTGCTAACAAAATGAATAACATATTCTGTTACATTGGTTTATAATTTTCTATTTCTGTATATACATATATATAATTTTTTGAAGGATAGAAATCGAGATGTTTGAATCGTGTGAAAATACAAATAATGAAATGCCGATGCAAGGCATTCAGAGAATTATCGCAGAATATCATATTAGTCTTTTACCCGTAAAATGAGCGATATGCCAGTTTTATTTAAAGATTGAGTTGATATATCATTTTGTATTTGAGTTTGCTTATTGCTCAACTTTGAAACAAAGTTATTTCTGAAAACACCAAAAGGCTACACAAAGATCATTCAGTCTATACTCGGAACATGACGTCCTACCACAGTTTTGGAAGTGACCCTTGTATG
Organism: Psophocarpus tetragonolobus; assembly: GCA_037954015.1. Taxonomy (NCBI): domain Eukaryota; kingdom Viridiplantae; phylum Streptophyta; class Magnoliopsida; order Fabales; family Fabaceae; genus Psophocarpus; species Psophocarpus tetragonolobus. Next base: position 4,763,736 of record CM075692.1, on the reverse strand, counting down.
TACGATTTGTTTAGATAAAAATAAAACAAAAATTATTCGTGTTTATAAAAGAAAATAAAAGCATAATTCATCTCTCGAAATCTAGGAGACTCAATTAGGAATATTAAAGTATCTTATCTCTTGGTTGTGGGTGGTGTTCCTTATATAATATTTCTAGGATTATCTTTTCTCTATCCTTGGGGTGATTTATATCTTAAGGTCTACAAATCAGGGCAGTTGTTAGGTGGTGAAATATCGGGGATTCTTAGGTTCCCATGATTCACGGGATGGGTGCCGTGATCTTCGGGTTGGTTATGAAGATGTAGTATCAAATCGTCCGCCTAACGGACATGGTAATGATATGTGAGAGGAGTACACTAGTCCCCCAACCATGAGCGTAATGATGTGCGAGAAGGCTTCAAGTGGTGGGGTGACTGTCCATCCTTAAGGAGTGGATGTCAGACATTGTTGACATGTTTGGGATGCTAGGAGATGCAAAGAGATGTCTAGGGGATGCAAAGAGATGTGATTCATATGTCATGTTTCGAGTGGTGGCCTTTCGCGTCATGGGTCGCATCGTGAGGCGCGTGGTGAAGGTTTTTGTGCTGTTTCTAGGAGTCAAGGGGTTTTTTTGCTTGGTTTAAAACACTCAGTTTATTTCTTTCCTTGCAGAGAATTGTTTCACATAGAATGCTTGTTCGTGTTGAGTGAGGGGACTTCGACAACCGTGGGTTTGTATGAGTTAGTGATGGTGCACAGTGATCGTAATGTTGTCAGTGTCCTGCTTGTCAGAGAGTTTTTAGGAGTACATAGTCTTGCTTCCTTCATGCTTTGTATTGCTTATTTTGTTTGGTGTGTCTATGTTGGCTAGTTGTTATTGCGGTGGTTGTTGATGGCAGAGGTTCCTAGTGGAGGCGAAGGACTCATAGCAGAGGTGGACTATGGTGCAACCTCTGCTTGCGAACCCCTAGGGATAATGTTGGAGTCGCCGAACACGGCTAGTTGGTGTTTGGGGTTTTTGTTGGGGTCCTTAGGCGAGTCTTCTCTTGAAGCTTCCTTATGGCCTCTAGAAGGTTCCAGTATACAAGAACCCTTAGTTTTCTTCCATGCATATTTGGCTATAGGTCTTTCGCGGATGAGCCTTTCAATTTGATAGATCAAGGTGTAGCATTTTTCTGTATTGTGCTCATACGCCTTGTGGAATTCACATCATTCCTCTTTGTCGGCTCCGAACTGTCGTTGGGTTAGGGGCAGGAAGTTCAGGAGATTTGTGTGATAGACTTTCCTTAGGACTTGTTGCCTTGAAATTGTCAACAACATTGGCTCTGGTGCTTCGATCCTTTGATGCTAGTATGGGTGTTCATGTCTACAACTTCCCCTATGTTTTCCCCAGTCATTGCAGGGTTTCAGCCAATCCGTTTTTCGAGAATGGTGGTTGGACCTAAATCATGTTTCTCTCCATTTCGTAGCACACTTGTTTGCCATCGTTTGTTCATCCTCAATGTGATATGAGGCCTTTGACCAAACATCGTTCATGTCCTTGAGGGCTCTCTTTATCAATGATTCAGCGAAAGGCCCTACTCTCAAGCCCTTTCCAAATTGTTGCTACCACCATCTGTTTGTCTACAGTCACACTACTAAACCTTGTTAGAAAATCCTTCAAAGATTCCCTCAGATTTTGGCAAACATCAGACAAGTCTATCGTGACCAAAGGGCATTTCTTGTTCGCCGTGAATTGTGCCATGAACTTTTGAGGGAATGTCTCGAAATTGTTAATGGTCCCGTCTTCTAACCCTCTACTTGAATATAGAAAAGCTTGAGATAGATTTACTCAGCTTAGAATCTCTTATTAAATAGAGATACAATATAATCTAGAAATTCAGAGTGGTGAATACAACTACCACCAACCTCTGACATACAATAATAAATAAAACATAATATACCTCAACTAACAACTAATAACCAACATCTAACATTAATTTAACACTCCCCCTCAAGCTGGAGCATATAAATCATATGTTCCAAGCTTGGAAATCAAGTATTCAATCTGAGGACCTTTAAGGGTTTGGTTAATAGGTGTGCAAGCTGGTCATTGGTACCAACAAATTCGGTCCTAATTTCCTTGGACAACATTTTTTCCCTTACAAAGTGACAATCAATTCCAATGTGTTTAGTCCTTTCATGAAATACCGGATTGGAAGCAATGTGGATAGCTGCCTGATTATCACAATAAAGTTGCATTGGAGAAATTTCACAGAACTTCAATTCTTGTATGAGTTGTTTAACCCACACCAACTCACAAGCTGCAAGAGCCATAGATCTATATTCAGCTTCTGCACTAGATCAAGCAACAGTCTTCTGTTTCTTACTCTTCTATGAGATAAGATTACCACCAAGGTACACACAATACCCAGTAGTAGAGCGTCTATCTGTATCAGATTCAGCTCAATCAGCATCACAGTATCCAACAATTTGGCTATTTCCTTTATCTTCGAACAACAGACCCTGGCCTGGAGCCTTTTTTATGTACCTGAGAATACGCATTACTCTATTCCAATGATCAACACATAGTGAATTCATGAATCGACTTACAACTCCAACTGCAAAGGAAATATCTGGCCTTGTAATAGTGAGATATATGAGCTTCCCAACCAGCCTTCTATACCTTTCTGGATCTAAGTATAAGTCTCCCATATCAGCTACTATTTCTTGTATGGGTTCATAGGACTATTTGACTAGCTTACAATGCCTTCTTTGGATTGAGCTACTTCTATTCCCAGAAAATATTTCAGATGGCCAAGATCTTTTGTTTGAAAGTGATTGCATAAGTGTTGCTTTAGTTGAGATATTGTGACTTCATCATTTCCTGTAATGACAATGTCATCGACATAAACAACTAAATAAACACATTTGCCGACAGATTTGTGATAGTAGAAGACAGAGTGATCTGTTTCACTCCTTTTCATTTCGAAACCTTGGACAACATTGCTGAACTTTCCAAACCAAGCCCTTGGCGACTGCTTAAGACCATAGAGAGATCGCCTAAGTTTACATACTAGACCAGACTCCCCCTTAGCAACAAATCCTGGAGGTTGCTCCATGTAAATTTCCTCATCTAACTCACCATGTAGGAATGCATTTTTAACGTCCATCTGATACAGGGGCCAATGGCGAATAGCTGCCATGGCAAGAAGAAGACGAATAGTAGTGATCTTGGCCACTGGGGAGAAAGTGTCTCCATAATCAAGTCCATATTTGAGTGTAACCTTTGGCTACCAAACGAGCTTTAAGGCATTCAATTTCACCATTCAGACCAACTTTAATAGCATAGATCCATCTACAACCAACAGCTTTCTTCCCAGGAGGAAGATGAACCAATTCCCATGTTCCATTGTGATCAAGGGCCTGCATTTCATCAATCATGGCTTGTCGCCATCCAGGGTGATCAAGTGCTTCACAAACATTTTTGGGAATAGTGATGGATGATAAGGAATTTATAAAGGAACAATAAGATGGAGACAGACGATGATAACTCAAAAAATTGTAAATAGGATGAGGGTTTTGAGAAGAGCGAATACCTTTTCGAAGGGCAACAGGCCAACATAAGTTGTCATCAGCCATGGGAGGAGAATTAGGAGTCGTACAAGAAGCAGATGGAGATGGACATGAGCCACGAGAGTCATCAGGAATACTGGGGTTAGCTTCAAGTGTCATGCCATGAAGAGGAGTCGAGGGAGAATGATCAGTTTCAAATAAGATAGGCACTGGACTAATATTAGAGTGGTCAGGTTGATGAGACATGTCTGAAGAAATGACAATCTCTGGACTCGAAGAGGGAGAGGGCAAGGCCTCTTGGATGGAAATGGAGTCAGGTGTGGAGGATGAGTAGAAGGGAGAATCTTCAAAGAAGGTAACATTTGCAGACATATAATACTTCTTGTTATGAGAAGAATAACATTTGTATCCTTTTTGAAGGCGGGAGTATCCCAGGAAAACACACTTGATCGACTTAGCTGACAATTTATCGAGGCCTGGAGACATATCATGAATAAAACAAGTACAACCAAATACACAAGGTGAAACATGATATAGAGGTTTAGCTGGAAATAGGATGGAATGAGGAAATTGATTATCAAGAGGGCAAGAGGGCATCCTATTAATAAGATAGTAGGCAGAAAGAATCGCATCTCCTCAATGATGTAATGGAACTTTTGCATTAATCATTAAAAAGCGAGCGATTTCAACAACGTGGCAATTCTTTCTTTCGGCTATCCCATTCTGTTGAGGAGTGTGGGGACAAGTGGACTGATATAATATACCTTGAGAGGACAAAAATGACGAGAGTTCAGAAGAAAAATATTCTTTTGCATTATCACTTCTGAAACATTTGATTGTTTTTCCAAACTGATTTTTTATTTCATGAAAGAAGGACACAAATATAGATAGAAATTCAGACCTTTTTTTCATTAAATAAAGCCACGTGCACCGAGAATATTCATCAATAAAGGTGAAAAAATATTTAAATCCAAAAGAAGTAATTCGACTAGGACCCCAAATATCTGAATGAACAGTGGAGAAGGCTGAATTACTTCTTGATTTATCTTTACTTGAAAAAGAAGACCTAACATGTTTGCCTAATTGACAAGCTTCAGAGTCTAAAGTTTGGATTTTCTGAGTACTAGGAGTCATTATCTTTAATTTGGCAAGACTAGGATGTCCAAACTGATCATGCAACAATTTAGGAGAGATGGATGCAAGACAGGACACTGAAGAGCTAGATTCCAGGTAATAAAGGCCTCGTCATTCATGTTTGACGCCAATCTGCCTGCCCGTACCACGGTCCTGAATGACAAAGGAGTCAGAGTTAAATGTAAATAAACAATTTAAGGACTTAGTTAATTGACTCAAGGAAAGTAAATTGGGACAAGAAGGAATGTACAAAACAGAAGATAAATTTAAGGAGGGAGAAATAGAAATTGAACCCACTCCTTGAGCTGAAACCTTTGACCCATTGGCTAATGTGACAAGATGTGGAAATTTGGGAGGTAATAAAGATGAAAACAAGGAGTTATTACCAGAGATATGATCTGAAGCACCAGAGTCAACAGTCCATGGGTTTTAACATATACTCTTGGTATCCTTGATATTCTTCTTCAGACAATTTCTTCTCTTCCGGCTTCTCAGACTTTGATACATGAGCAAACTTGTCTGGAAAATCATGCAGAGAGTAACATATCTCATGAGTATGACCTATCCTTTTGCAATGAGTGCATTGTGGACGATTAACTCGTCCACCACGACCTCTGTTTCCACGTCCTCCTCTTCCTCTTGAAGATATCATAACAGAGGACTCCATATTACTTTCAAGGGAGGTACCTCAAGGTAGGAACACGGAGGAGACGAGTAGTTAAGCTCTCCATGGAAGGAATATCTTGACTAGTCAGAACTTGATCACGAATATGGTTAAATGTCGGGTTCATACCATGAAGAATCATAACCATATAGAGGTTATCAAGTCGTTTCCTTATTTCTTCTATAGAATCAGCTTCTAAGAAAAGCTTCAATTCTTCTGCAGCGGCTTGAGCTTTGGAAACATATGATACCATATCTAAATCATTTTGTTTTAAGGAGGCTAGCTTTTGAACACAACAAACAAGCATTGGATATCATTAGAGTAGATATCTTGGGCTTTCTTCTAAAACGAGTAACAGGTTTTGAAAGCTCTGAGGTTCCTCAATATCTTAGGCTCCACTGACTGCCATAGAAGAGCACAAAGCTGAAAGTCAAGTCTCTTCCACTAAGCTTGTTGTTCAGCTGATCCCTCGACATCTACCTTTTCTAGATACTCATGGTGTCCTTGACCAAGGAACTAGAGTTCCACAGAATCAGCCCAAGCTAAATAATTTTTACCATTGAGCTTTTCAGTTGTGATGACGGCAGATCCAGAAATAGGAAAAATGGGACTAGAGTTGACTGCGGTAGAAGAAGACATTTTTTTTTCAGATCAGAAAAAGAGAAAAAAAATAAAGACCGAGAGAGATTTGATTTAAATCTACTAAATCTTGCTCAAAGTGAACCACGCAGGTCAGCAATGGCTTCAGGAGGCTCCGGCGAGTCAGACGGCACCGGAACGACGGCAAACGGAGACCGTTTCGCCAGCGCGTGGAACTAACGCGCTTTCTGTTTGGCGTGACTGAGGCAGCGCGTGGAGGCACATGGAGCGGCGTATGGAGGAGCGATTTACAGGGGTAGAACACACACGTCGAGGCGCACCTGGATCTGTGCTCGCAGGAGAAAAAAGTCGTCGGAGACGGGCGGACAACCTACTGTGCGACTCTAGATCATAAAGAGCAAAATCGAACTTGCTCTGATACCAACTTGAATATAGAAAAGCTTGAGATAGATTTACTCAGCTTAGAATCTCTTATTAAATAGAGATACAATACAATCTAGAAATTCAGAGTGGTGAATACAACTACCACCAACCTCTAATATACAATAATAAATGAAACATAATATACCTCAACTAACAACTAATAACCAATATCTAACATTAATTTAACACCTCTAAACCAGTTCAGTACGATTCTCGTGAAAATGCCCACAAATAGCTTGCAACGTACGAAATTCATTCCCACGTTGATTAGCATTTGGGCCTAAAAGCTTTTCAAGTGTTGAGCTGGGTCCAAAGTGTCGTCAAATGGTTTCATTATCGGGATGAGAAAATTTGGAAGAAGGTCCTCATTCATCACGCCTTCAGTGAATGGATGGAACTCCCGTAGTGGTTTCACCATGGTTTCTCCTTCCAATTGCCTCAAGTTGGTTGACTGAGCTTATAGTGCTGCCCAAGTTTTTTCCGACTTCAAGGCGAATTTGGGCATTTTTCACCTACAAGAGTTGTTGGGCCTGTAGTGTTCGTTGGTGTGGCGCAGCTCCTCCTGGTTCTGGCACTATATCTCCACCATATGGGTCATAAGTTGCTCGATGGTGGAAGGGGTGGCTCCAGTTCTGGAGGTCTAGCTTCTTGTATTTTCCATGTTGTTGTGATAGAGCATAACTCAAGGGTGACGAGATCAAATTCACTATGCCCCACGGTGGGCACCAAAATGTTCCTGTCGTCCCTCGGAGTGAAGGAGACTCAACTAGGAGCATTCAAGTGTCTTACCTCGTGGTTGTGGGTGGTGTCCCTTATATAGTGTTTCTAGGATTATCTTTTCTCTATTTTTGGGGTAATTTTTATCTTAAGGCTTACAAATCAAGGCGATTGCAAGGTGGTGAAATATCGGGGATTCTTAGATTCCCACGATTCACGGGGTGGGTGTTGTGATCTTTAGGTTGGTTACGAAGATTTGTTATCTAACCATTTGCTCATCGGACAAGGTGATGGTTGATCTTCCAAACGCCCGCTCGTTCGAGGGAGAGGTACACTAGTCCCCTCAACCTTGAGCGTGATGATGCACAAAAAGGCTTCAAATGGTGGGGTGATCGTCTGCCCAGGAGGAGGAATGGACTAGTCCCCTAAACCCTAAACCAATTAATACCATTGTAATTAAGTTAAGAATTATAGGATGAACATACTGGACTCTTTATTTTATAATAAAATCTGTTTAACATTTTGTTTTTGGCGAAAAATGAAGATGAATGAAAAGAAATGAAAGAAGATGAAAATGGATGGAAAAATATATTATTTGGTATAGATGAAGGAGATATAAAATACGAATAAATTATAGCAAAACGTGGAAGGTTATTGTAATTATTCATGCACTATCTATTTTTTTAAACATTATTTTTGCATTTCAAAGAGTTTTAGTATAAAGCTCAAAGTGTTGATCTAATGTTTTTTAAACATACAGAAGATGTTAGTGTAATATTTTTAAACTTATTAAAAATTAGTATAAAAAAATAAAAGTGAAATTATGTGTAATTTAATAAAAATTGAAAACATAACATTTTTAAACTTAAACAAAGGATGGTGTAAGAAAATAAAAGTGAAATTACATGTAATTTAATAAAAATTGGAAAAGTGTTTTTGTAATTTTCTCATGAAATATTTAAAGTAAAGTAATTAATTGGGTCGAAAAGAAAATTGTTTTTTAATTCTAATTTTACCCATCACTCATGTTAGAAACGGAAGATTATAATTGAATCGTGAAATATCACAGTTCGACGTTTAGTTCCACAAAACATTTGTCTGTTTAGAAATATTGGTTTTGTTTGAGAAATATAATCATCCTAATTTTTTTAAATTAAAAATATATAATCAAATTATTATGATTAAATTTAAGTTTTTATTTTATTTTATTTTATTTAATTAGCATAATCGTTTATACGCTACTTTAACTGAACACAAATTAGTCATGGGAAATTTATCACCCTGCCGCGAAATATATAATGCAGGAGTTTAACTGAGGTATGAATGCATGACTTAGTTATAAAATATATAAAATATTAAAGAACAGAAGGCAATTATGAAAATTGAATATCCAACTATAATTTCTCTCCCCACTTTCACTCTCTTTCAGCTCATATTTGAGATTAACATTTCTTAAGACAGGACCCACCAAATTTCACCCCTTTCAACTCTTCAAAACATCACCCCTCTCATCTTTCATCTCATTTCATGCCTCCACTTTTATCTATCAACTTTCACATAAAACAATAACAATGTAAATCGTCTGCTTTCCTTTTTACCCTATTCATTTTCTTCGGCTACAGAAAGGCAATCACTTTGGCAATGGTGCTCGATTAAGGGGAAAGAAGGTAAGATATGAATCTCGGTGCCAACGAACTTATCAAGATCAATTAATCCAATACCAAATAGAATAAAAAGTAAAGACTTTTATTTAAAAATCCAACATTTAAAACTTAAAACTGCTTATTGCTTACATTTAAATTCTCAGCATGATTGCCGTTTACAACATCCCTCACAATAAACAATTTTAAAGGTGTTTATCCCTGTCAAAAAATGTAATTGATGATTCCTCAGGAATAGGATAGCTCCTAAAAGATAAAACACGATGAAAGTTGAGGGGAAAAAATCACAACATGTTCGACATTGAGCCAAACAGCTTCTAAACAAAACACTAGCGACTGGTGATACGGTGATGGGGATAATTTTATGCTGAAAGTACGGATGACTACAATGTTAGGCTTTCTGGGTTTTCAATGATTTTTGCGAATGTCTGGAGGAAGGCAGCCAAGTCAGCCCCATAAATTATTCGATGATCAGCTGTTACATTCACCTGAAAAAAGGAAGTCATACCCCAATTAATTCGATCTAAACAGTAAGAGTTGTATCTAAAGCGAGTGTTTGTCCCTGTGCTTCTTAAGAGAAGACAATGACACATTAATCAAGAGTGATATCCATCTCTCCCCATATGATGCATGCCAGTTGAAAACTACTATACAATTGTTTCGTGTCCTTTTTTTAAGTCATGCATGAGATCGAAAATTCATAAAAATTTTAGGGCCTGCATGTTTTTACTCCAGAGTCTATTCCTCTCACTGTGCACAGGTTCCAAAACAAAATCCATAACTGAGAATCATTTGAACCCACATTCTAATTACATTTAATAGTTCAAAATTAATTCTACCCAACTTTAAAAAGTCACTATATGGTAGTGCAATTACTCTTTAGTGGCAACAGGGTAGAAAGGTTTCCTCCAGATTCTCAATGGTGAAAATAAGCACAATTGTTGAATGTTTAGAAACACTTGCCAAGCTTATAGACCAAAAATAGTACACAGAATGTCCAAATGATCTTAATATTTCACGATGTAGTGTTTGTTTCTAGGCATAAAATTACATTCCCAAGATAAATTATGTTTGATAGATGAAAAAAAAATGGAAGCGAAAATGGAAGAAGATAGGAAGTTATTAGTAGGGTTAGTATATTGAAATTTTCAATATTCTCATGAGAATAAAAACAGTAAAATATGAGGATAATACATTGTTGGGAACGAACAATGCGAAGGAAAAATTTGTAAAACTTGGGAATGTAGTATTCCCAAGTTCACATTCCTAGGAAATTCATTCTACAAAGTCTGAAACATTTATATAATTCTCTTTATTATGAAACAATATTCTAACATGCAAATGAAAGGTGGTAGATTATACATTTATATTAATTGGGAGAATTTAATAATTAAAAATGTGATCCACAGCAACTCTCTCTTCCTTAAACTATCCTCCCAGGTAGGATTAGGAATAAAGTAATAAACTCAACTAAGTTTTAAGAAAATCATTTGCTGTATTTATCTAGCAAGAGGAGAGGAATTAAGGCAGAGAAGTAGAGAAAACATAAACCTTTACAAACGATGTGCAAGGACAAGATAACAACTTCCTTGAAGGATTTGATATTTAACTTCTATTAATGCATTCCTTGATCCACTAGACTGTAGAATGGGACACTGTTTTAAACCTCCTATTTCAAAAGAGAGTAAAAAATAAGGCCCGGGTAGGATTGTCCCAACATCCATGGACTGAAGCCTATACTAACAGCCCTAGTGGTAATAGATTTGAAGGCATGTCCTCTACACGAATATTCATATTGAAGGTAGGACACTCCATCTTTGATGACAACGAAGAGAAACAAGCTCAGGAATCATCAAACTATCTAAAAAGACCACTAGGGTCATCCTAGTAGGAAAGTTGAGTACGATGGATGAGGTCATAGGGTTTAACTTCAGTGTGACCCTCGTACCAAAAAATAATAATAGAACTATCTAAAAATTTCTTCTTTCACCTAATCTTACTAAGAATCCATGACCAAGAGTGGAAGTTCTAGATAAGACAGAAGAACTATACATTCTAAGCTAGATAAGAATAGTCTTTGAATTGAAAGGACAGAAAAATCCATTTTACAGGGTAAAGGTAGCAACAACCAAAATTTCAAGATGGAGATTCCAGAGGATGGACGCAGGTTTTTCTGTCATGACAGTGATCCAGCAAATAATTGTAAAAATAATATATAAAAAACATTATGGCCAAATCTTGAAGCATAACAACACATGGATGTAACCTAAAATCAAATCTTATACACATTGGATTAACTCTGCAGACAAATATAATCATGTAGCAGAGGCCCATGCAGAACTTCAAAATTTAGTCTATGCTCCAACAATTAACTTTCAGAAAATATAATTATGCAGCATAACACCATGCAAATGCAATCAAAGGTTTATGCCCAATTGTCTACATATGATGACTCAGGTGCATTGCTAAAAGGTTCTATTTCCATAAAAAATATTTGTGTTCACCTGGACTTTGTCCATTATTCTAAGCATCATATAAGCCATAAACAAACAAAAGTAGTTATAACAAGTAACTGACCAGCATTTTATTCTTCACGCTGAAGAACCCATCTTTACCAGCCAGAACAGTAGGCTTTGATGCTCCAACAGCCATGATAGCACCCTGGAAATAGAGGACAAAGTTAACCCCCAAATAAAACGTTAACTTTTATACAAAATGAGTCACAGCATCTCTCAAATCGAGATTTCAAAGTCCCACAAATCATGACTAACCTGGCCTGGTGGAAGTATGGCATCAAACCTGTCAACTCCAAACATACCCAAATTGGAAAGCGTGAAAGTTCCTGCAGCATGCACAATTGAATTTTGGTCAAAATTAAAACACTCAAGTTCCAAAGGAAAAAAACAAAAGTTGCCAACAACAACAATCACAATTCATAAAGAAACCTGAATTATATTCATGAGGTTGCAACTGCTTTGCACGTGCTTTTTCCACTAGCTCCTTCCATTTTTGGGACAGCAGATATAAGTCCAACTGTCACAACCAAAAACAAGTAACAAATCAAATTAGACAAAAAAAATCAATAACAACAACCAGTATTATAACAATCTATGTTTCTGTAGTTAACCTGTTCTCTACTTGTATTCAATAGAATATTTATGAAAGGATAAACTCTTCTTCTAGTCAATTAAAATAATAGTTTCTTAGCTATTTTGTTTCAAAATCTTATATAAAAGCTGGAAGATTTAGTTACAATTAGAAATAAACTTTCCATATCTTTCACCATAAATCTTTTACACAAAAGTCAGATGATTGATCCAATTCCAAAACTTAAATTTCATAATTTTAGAACTCAGACATGTATAATCCGACTAAGTGAGGCAGTTACATGAATCAGACAATATTATTGAACTAGGTTAAACATAAAATTCTCATGGTAAACAGCACATAAAATTAGAGAAGAATCATAAGATGACTATGATTCATGATAGAGAAGCCACATACCATATCCGCATCCTGGAGAACAGGGGTGATCAAACCACCATTGATTGCCACAGCAACAGCAACATTGATGCTAGTGTTGTAGACAAAATTCTTACCATCTTTGCAGGTGGCATTGACAACGGGGTGCTGAACAAGTGCCATCGCTGCAGCCTTAGCCAAAATAGCCGTCATAGTGACACCCTTGGGTTTCACCTAATAAGCAGAAAGAATAGAACATGATCACATCATCCTCCAATGAAAACGACACAAACCAAACAGTTTCCTCATAATAACACACTCGCACCTTCTCATACAGAGCATCCAACGCATCAGTAGTCACAGGGTACCCAACCCTGAAGGTAGGCACAGAGAGACTCTCCACCATGTTCTTCGAAACCGCAGACTGCATCGTAGTAAAAGGAACAACACTCGAACCCGGAATCGGAGGCGGTGCAGCGGAACCAGAAGCAGCTTTTGGTGGAGGAGCCGGAGCAACATTGCTCTTAGACGGTGCTATTCCGGCGGCGGCCTCCACGTCAGCCGGAGTAACCCTTCCAAATGGACCGGTTCCGACGACCGTTGCAATGTCCAGCTTGTGCTGCTTCGCGAGCTTCTTAGCCTGAGGCGTGGCGACGGTCTTCGTTGGGGTATGGGAAACGGACTGTGGCGGAGGAGGTGGCGGAGGGGTGGGCGGAGGAGGGCTGGAGGGGGCGGGAGAGGGAGCGGATTTGGCGGCTTTGGCTTTGGCTTCGGCGAGTTCATCGGGGGAATCGACGAGCAAACCGATAGGAGCTCCGACGGGGGCGGTTTGGCCGTCGGAAACAACGATGGCGGCGAGGATGCCGTCGTAGAAGGTTTCAACGTCCATGTCGGCCTTGTCGGATTCGACGACGACAACGCTGTCGCCCTTGGAGAGCTTGTCGCCTTCGGATTTGATCCAGGAGACGATTTTGCCCTCGGTCATGGTGGAGCTGAGGGCGGGCATGAAGATTTCTCGGATCTTGGCTCGGACGGAGAAGGAAGAGGCTGGGCGGCGCGGGAATGCTCTGAAGCTGCGGCATGGTAGGAGCGTGGCTGTGCCTGACACTGACACTGACACTGACACTGATTTTGAGAATGAAAGAGATGCAGCCATTGCTATTCAGAGATGGCGGAGACACCGATGCTCACTCTCTTCCTTCACCCAAATCCTCATTAACCAACCACTCCACTCCTCCTTTTATTTAAATCTTCCTAACTTAGTACACATCGCCCATATCTTCATCAAACAATCTCATTTTTTTCTACTACTTAAACAACACATTAAATGGCGCCCCACATTTTATATTCTTAATCAATTCAAAACTATTTTAGATTTTTTTTTTTGGGCAAAATATTATTTTAGATATTAAAGTAATTATTGTTATTATAACAAATAATAAAAATTTGGTGAAAGAAGAAATAGTAAATTTATTATATATTATAATAGAATATTTATATTGTCAATGTTTTTAAACTAAGTTTCCAATATCGTTAATTGTTGGATGGAAATTAAAAATATTGCCAACTAAGTTTTAACATGAAAACTACAAATTATTATGAAACAACATTTCACATCTAAACCTATGTTAGATGACTGAGGTTATTGAATACCATAAGTTTAAAATTTGTTTCGTTTGGTTTTTTATTATAAGTTTTTAAATTGTCTACATGAATAGAAGTTTAACCGGGAATAAATCTTATGTTGCATACATCTTTTGTATTATACGTATTTATTTTCTTTTCTTTTATTCTGTCAGTCATGTTAACGATAATTATCATGTATATATAATTGTTCCTTGTATATTAATAAGACACAAAATTCTCTCATAATTCATTATGATACCAAAGCAACCAAGTTCTAAGAAAGAGAAATTTGTGGAAAGACTTGAGGTGGTGGAAAAGATGTCATCTCTATATTATCTGAATTCAAATGATAATTCAATGATCATAATCACCCAAGTTCAACTGCATGATGAAAATTATGAAAAATGGACAAATGCTGGGAGAACCTCACTACATGCACGACACAAATGGGGGGTTGTGGACGGCACCATAAGGCAACCAAACAAAAACTCACCAGAAATTGAGGATTGATGGACCATGCAATCTATGGTGGTATCTTGGATCTTAAACACAAATGAAGCTTCTTTGTGTTCTACTATTTCCTATATGGAAAGCGCAAAGGAAATGTGGAACAACTTTAAAGAACCTGCTTTTCGTTGTGAACGGACCAAGGATTCAACAACTACAATCGGAATTGGCTGAATGTAAACAAGAAGGGATGGCCATGGTGAACTATTATGGAAAGCTAAAGACATTGTGGGACGAGTTGGGAAATTACCAACAAATACCAACACGCACATGTGAAGGGTGCAAATATGACATCAAGGCGAAGTTAGAAAAACGAAGGGAAGAAGAAAAGGTACATCAATTCTTGATTGGACTAAACAATGGTTTGTGTGGAACAATTCACTCAAACCTTCTCGCAACTGACCCATTACCATCATTGAATAGAGTGTATGCCACCTTGATACAAGAAGAATGAGTAAAGGCCATTACTAGAACCAAGGAAGAACGAACAGAGATCGTTGGTTTGGCTGTGCAAACAAGTGGAAGGACGAAAGGACGCAGAGACACCAAAGACAAAGGTTTAGTCTTTTCGAATTACAATAAGACAAGTCACGACACCATGAGTTACTTCCAACTTGTTGGATATCCAGATTGGTGGGGTGATAGGCCATGCCATTAAGGAAAAGGAGTTGCTCGCATGAAAGGGCAACAATAAGGACGTGGTGCAAACCCTGGACGTGGTAGAGGGATGGGTGTACGAGCAAATACTGCCCAAGTAGCTATTGGAAGAGCACCTGAGTCAACGACAGAGATAAACAAGGGAGGCTTGATGAGGTTGAGCACAGAACAATGACAAACATTAGTGGAGATTCTGAATAATCAAAAGGGAAATACCAATGAGTGAATGACAAGTAAAAAAACTTGGATCATTGATACAGGGGCTTCCAACCATATGACAAGAAGCTTGAAATCACTTCAAGAATTGAAGAATGTGCAAGGATGTCCTGTGAGACTACTAGATGGACAAAAAATTGTTGCAACTAAGGAGGGAATGACAATGCTGGAAGGAGGGCTAAAAATAAACAACGTGTAGATGTGCCTAAATTAAGTTGCAGTCTAATATTTGTGACCCAATTGATAGATGAGACAAATTGCATAGTGCAATTCACTAATTCTTTCTGTGTGATGCAGGACTGCACTTCGAGGATGCTGATTAGGTTGGGTGAACGAATAGATGGGCTTTACTATTTTAGAGGAATTCGTCATGAGAAAGCTTTCAAGGTTGATGGTGTGATGTCATTTGATCTTTGGCATAGGAGAATGGGGCATCCCTTTTTGAAGATTATTTAGTTAGTTTCAAATACTAGTAGCAAGAATAATGACCATGGAAATAAGGCATGCGACGTGTGCCAAAGGGCTAAGCAAACTAGAGATAGTTTTTATTTAAGCAATCATAAAGTTGTTTGAACTGGTTCATTGTGACTTATGGGGGCCCTATAAAACTCTTTCTTCTTGTGGTGCTTATTATTTTTTAACTAATTCTCGAGCAGTTTGGATATTTTTTTTGTTAGATAAAAAAGGAAGCTTCTTGTGCCTTAATGAACTTTATTGCACTAATAGAAAGATAATATGAAAAACAGGTTAAGATGATTCGAAGTGATAATGAAACAAAATTTACATGTTTAAGAACACAATTTCTTGAACGTGGAATTGTGTTTCAAACATCATGCACCGAAATGCCTCAAAAAATGGACGAGTCGAAAGGAAACATAGGCACATACTCAATGTGGCTCGAGCATGGAGATTTCAAGGTAATCTTCCTATTTCTTTCTAGGGGAATGCATTTTGACTGCAGGATATTTGATAAATATGACACACCATTGCTGAATGGAAAAACTCCTTATGAGGTGTTGAATGGGAAACCACCATCCTATGATCATCTTAGAGTCTTTGTGTCTCTTTGTTATGCTCATAATCAAGGAAATGAGATAAATTTGTCACTGAAATCAAGAAATGTGTTTTTGTGAGCTACCCACATGGAAAGAAAGGATGGAAATTATTTGACCTGGATACCAACACTTATTTTGTATCAAGAGATGTTGATTTTTTTTAAGCTCAATTCCCTTTTCGAGAAAACATTGTCAAGACTAGTAGTGAGACAACCATCAACATGCTAGATGCAGAGATTGATTTTGAAACTAAAAATGTTGATACTGAGCAACTCGTGCCCATTGAAGTGACAGGTAATAAAACGTGTGTTGACGTGAGGGGGGATACTAGCCTAGAGGATCCACAACATGCTATAATTGATGTTGGAATTGAAGCACAACTAGGAAATAAGGAGCAGTTTGGGTGAGGCAAGTGCATTAAAGTTCCTTTTGTAAAGCTTCGAGATTACGTGACCAATATAGTGCACACATCAAGGAGCATATTTCTTTGTTCACCCATTCCATAGCAATAATCATAGGTGTTATATCCTATTACTAATTATGCTAACTGTGACAAATTTTCATTGAAACATCGCAGGTTTCTTAAGTGTGTGACAGTTGAGAAAGAGCCCATGACATTTGCGGAAGCAGTAAAAGATAATAGATGGTGGTCAGCAATGCAACAAGAGATACAAGCACTTGAAAAATACATGGACGGTATGTCTTCTACCAACAAATAAAAAGGCATTGGGATACAAGTAGGTCTATAAAATTAAGTATCAATTTGATGCTACCATAGAACAGTTTAAAGCTCGATTGATTATTCTTGGAAATCATCAAATTAAAGGCATCGATTAAAATGAAACTTTCACTATAGTGGAAAAAAAGGTCACTGTGCAAATTGTTCTAGTGGTGGCAGCTGCAAAAAGTTGGGAACTTCACCAAATAGATGTTTACAATGCCTTCTTACATGTGATTTATAAGAAGAGGTCTACATGAAATTTCCACCTGGCTTTAACTCATCTGATTCAGGTATGGTTTGTAAACTTTGCAAGTCACTATATAGGTTAAAGCAAGTCTTTCATTGCTGGTTGGCCAAACTGTAATGGGCTCTTTGAGAGTATAGGTTTCAGCAGTCTTACTCCAATTATTCTTTGTTCACCATTCATGATAAAGACATAAAATTGGTGGTTCTAGCATATGTTGATGATTTGATTATAAGTGGAAATGATCATGATTCAATACAACATTTCAAGGATTACTTGAGCAGATGATTCCATATGAAAGATTTGGGCAATTTGAAATATTTTTTAGGAGTGGAAGTTGCCAAATCTCCTATAGGTATTTTTCTCTATCGAAATCATCATCTTGCTCTTGCCAATAACAAGCTTCTTACTAATCTCAATCGCTATTGCAAGTTGGTAGGGCGCCTCACTTGCCTATGTTGCACCAAACCTGAACTATCATATTGCAATAGAGCATCGGAAAGCTGCCTTGCAAGTGGTTAATAAAACTGAATAAAAAATTAATCGACAAATTAATGTAAGAAATAATTGGGAAATATTAATTAGTGCTTAAGAATTAAAAATAAAAATATTTATTATGATAAAAATGATATTTTATCATGTTAAACTAGTGGAAACATATTATCACATCTAAGTATTCTCATTTCTATTTTGATATATTATAACAATTTTAGAGTTTTAATTTAATATGTGTTGTAATAATATGATACAATATAAATAATTCATTGTATAATTTTTTGTATAATAATTTTAATTTAGTATGTTTTTAAATATATTTTATTAATTTTTATATTTCTTTGTTTATGATAAGATGATATAAACATGTCATATCACTATCGAGTATGACAGATTTGGAATGAATTTGAAAAAAAAAAATGAGAGAGAAGAGAGTTTGAATAAAATTTAAAATGTTGTTATGCATGTGTATTTGCATTTTTATTAAAAATATTTATGATTATATATATATATATATATACACGCACATGTATTAATGATGTTTAAGAAGAAAGATTAATCTATGGTAAAGTACAACTTGTGAATATTTGCATTCTATTAATATGAGAAATCATAAAATGTGAACATCAAAAGTCTTGTTCTCATTATATAATATATAATTTGATATTATAGATTATAGATATAAATTACAAAGAGCAAAACAATTATATAAGTTGGATATAAACCTTTTAAAGTAATTTTTTTATAAGATTATAAGGTTCATCTAATACCAAACTCCATATATGGAAAATGAGAGGGGGAAAGGTGGTGGTTCAAATTTCTTTTTTAACGAAATAGTTTTTTATTTTTGTTTTTTAATTTTCAACTAGGTATAACAATAAAATTGGAAACATGTGTATTCCATTTATATATAAATAAATACATTATTATATATATATATATATTATAGATTACAAATACACACAATTTTTAATAAAAAACTCTTTTAGTTCTTTATATGATTAACAAGACTCAAAATTATTTCAAAGTTTGTTATCCTTCTAATAAAAGTTGAAGACAATTTCAGGAGATTTATAACAATAACTCGCACACTTTACTCAACTAAATAAGTTGTACTTCTTTAACTATATCAAATAGTTAAAGCATACTATTAAACTGTATTCCTTGACAAAGTAAAAAAAAAAAAAATGATGGACACACGAAAAATACAAAAAAGGATTAAAACACTCATGAGAAAGATAAAAAAAGGAAGTAGATCTTTGAAATAACTTTGAAAATTAAATTATTTTAATAACTGACTATAATTATAAATAACTTTTGTTCTACTAAGTTTGTTAAAAAACTATTTTAAAATAATTAATCTTGTCCAACAAAACATTAATCAAAATAGTATAATAAAAACATATGAAAAGAAAAAAACCATAAAAAATAATTATTAGTTACAAATTTTTATAATCTAAAACAATTTATTTTTTTTAAACAGAAACTAAAAAAATTAAACTCAACTTATTTTAATAAACTACTTGACTAAGTTTTCAAAATAATCTCATGAAGAATTTTAAAATATATATACGTGGTTTTAATTAAAAAAAATTATAATTGTATCTAAACATAAAAAGTCTCTATTTTTATTAAAATTACTTATAAGTAAATAACTTATTTTTCAACTTAAACAATCGCCCAAAATGCGAATTGGTTTTGACAATATAAATACTAACTTAACATGCTATAGATTGATGTTAATTTCCCTTCCATATCAATTTTTTCAGAAAATGCATTTTATTAATGTACCACAGTTGAAAATATAGAATATAAGTAGGCAGGGTAATTTATTTCTAACCTTATGTAAGTCATTTTGCATCTTCTTTAAAAGTTTGAACTTAAATGAATTACATTAAAAAAATTGTATTATTTTAAATAAAAGGTTGAATTAAATAGTTTAGCATTCCTAGAATTTAATTATGATTTGTGATTGAGTGAACTATATTTTTTTAATATATTTTTTCATATTTATGATTTTGATACATTAGTTTTTTAAAAATTCAACTTTTTTTTTTCTAATATTACCTCTTAAGTGTACAGCTTTCACTTTCTAACATCACAGTAAGTTTTAATCAAGATATTCAAGAATACTTAGTAGCGAAAGTTTTAGACATTTTTTCAAAAATATTTCATTGACACGTTGATAAATGAATCTTGCCAGCAAGCCTTTTTAATTAATTCTACTTTGCTTTTTGTTCTTTAGTAATATTCTATCTCAATTCTTGTAGACTATTTTTACCACTTGTCCAGTCTCAAAAGCCATGTATAACATTCATCTTTACCTTCTGATCATCAAAATTTTCATCAAAGAGTGATGATGTTCCTTTTGATAAGTTAAATGTTAATATTATTACTAATGTTAGTTTTTGTTAATGTTGAGAATTGAATTCTGAATTTTTCTTCACCTTATTCATTTTTTAACCTATTAAACCATCTTGTATCTCTTTCAAATTTTTGTTTGTTCATTACCCAAGAACATACCTAAAGCACAGTTACACCATTTAGTTGGAGAAAAGTTTTTCAGTTTTCTAAATAACTTTTTAGATTTTCTATTTTTTGGAAAAGTATAAAAAACTTATAAAACATGTTTAGACACTATCCAATTTTCTAATTTAAAAAAATAGAATAATATGGTGAAAAATGTGTGAGAGACAGAGGCAAAAATGATAGGAGGGGTAAAAAAATTCAATGTAGTTAGAAGATATATTTTGAAGTTTTTCAATTCTGGAAAACTACTTTAGATATTTTTCTAATCTTTTGAAAATCCAATTTTTTATTTTCTAATAGTTTGCTTTGAAAATTAAGTTTCTAGACATGTTTTTCAATTTTCCTTGTATTCTTAAAATAATTTTCTCAATTTTCTAAAAATTACTCCAACTAATCATGGAACTCCATATGTCCGAGCACCAATTCACCTTCTAAGTCTATTATAGTATTAGGTGACATGTCATAATCATTGATGTGATGGGATAAGGTACCAATTCAATAGGTTCGGCCACCAATTACCTTCTAAGTATGTTATCATCTCAAAGACATAGTGTCTTAAGTCTCTACATAGTAGGTTGTCTATTCAAATACATGTCTTCCAACCTTAACAAACTAAAAAAATCCAATAGTTTGAGTTTAATATTTATGAATTATCAGTGTAAAAAAATTTTATACTAATGTTTGATCACAATTCTTCATTTATATAGTTTTTAAAATATTAATTAGAAAACTCAATAAACTTACAATATATAAAAGTTGTAATTGAATATTAGTGTAAACAGTGATAATGTCTTTTTGATAATTTATACATTACATATTTAAAATGCTAATAATGAGTGACTCCGAATGACTTTAGAGTAAAATGTCATTATTTTATATTATATTTTTAGAATAAAATTATTATATTTAAAAAAAATATTGTGAAAAGCCAATAATATTTGTGTTTGAAACTAAGTTATTTGTATTATGGTTCCTTAGTTGATAATTAGATTAATAGCTTCAGAGTTATATTCTAATGTAAATTATATTCTGTAATATTCAATTCATAATTTTATTTTCTTTTTTTACAAAATATACTTCTTGAAAATTCTTTTATTACAAAAACACTCTATCTATAAAACTTTTTTTTATATTATGTGTGTTTCAGAATACATGAAAAAAATATGTTCTCCGTAATTGTCATTTCGAAATTGTAAAATTTATCATATAAACAATTAAACATGTACCATGTAACATGTAAAACTTAGCATATAAACATGTAAGATGTAACACATATTTTTAAAAAATGTAACATGTTATATAATAAAAAAAAGCTAAAATGCAATTTTTGTTTCCCAAATTTTCAAAATCTATATTTTTAGTTTGTTATTTTGAAAGCGACACCCATTCCCTTATTTTCGAAAATCTATAATTTTCATTATTATTTTAAAATACAAACATTAGTTTTCAATTTTATAAAATTTAGGACTCTGGTCATTTTTACAAAATAAAAAATGTAACACAAATTTAGTGGTAATAATCAACTCTTTCAATTTGATGAAATTATCAAAATTACATGTTTACAAAATTGAGAGACTTAATGTTTTTATTTTAAAATAAAGGTTAAATGTGTTTTTATCCCTATAAAATTAGCAAATTTTGTTTTTGGTTCTTTTAAAAAAAATTTAATTAAAACATCCCCATAAAAAAATTTATTTGTTTTACATGTCTCTTGGTAATTAGTATGTTTAATTAATTTAAACGTGAAATTAAAAAATTTAAATTTTAAAGTTTCATAATGATAATCTTCCTTCTTATCATCATTTTCATCTTTACTTTTTGTAATTATATATGATGAAGTTGAGGTAGGTTATAAAACATTATTTCACTATACAGTCATGAAAGAGAAAAAAAATTATTCTAGTTGAAACAAGACTTAAGGTATAATATATCACATTTTTTTACCTAGGTCATAGTGACATTAGTCTCCAGTCCTGGCCTGGCCCCAGGGAAATTCGTAATTCGTAAACAATCTCAATCCATAGTTTTACCCTTTAGTACATCACTTTTCAAAGTAGAATACTACAACGTCTATCTATCCCAAATGGACCCTGCTGGAACCAATTGTTTGACTTTGGTTACACATGATCATGAATCCTATGCTTTTTTTTATGAAAGTATAAAGTAGTTTTTGAATTATACTGTACTAGACACAAATTATAGTATGTCAATCATGCTATTGAATTAATAGAATGAAAATGAATGTGTACCTGAATTGGCATTCATATCCATGAGCACTATTGAACAGAACTCTAGAGGTTCTTCTGGCTACCTTCTGAGGGGTTATTGTAGAGAACAATTCTGATGTGTAAATTTGCTTAATGGGATGGCAAATTTATAACCCCCCAGGGTAGTCAGGGACCTCTCTTAATTGGGCTTTTTATCTGATTGACCTAACCCATCACAGAGTCAATCTCACTGTAATCCCAGTTAAATAACCATATTGATATTTTAAGATATTGTCGGTTAAAGATAAATAACCATATTGATATTATGATCATATCTAATATTGTCGGTTAATGATAATTAGATATTGCGTGATACTAATCCACAATTAATTTCAACATTCTCCCACTTGGATAGTGTCAATCAATAATCAACATACAAATCATTAAACTAAAACGACAATTGCCGATATATCATATATTAATTAACAATATGAAAAATATGAGCAACAAAATAAATATCCGATAGGGATATTAATCAATTGCATGTAACTAATATTTTTCATAGATGTATGGCATAATGCAGTCCCATAAATGACACTACAATGGTCCAAGCATAAATAAAATGCTAATAAGAAACATGAACAAAATGACGTCAACTAGAGCATGTCTCTTAAAGAAAATAGAGAATCAGACTCCCACTAACTTAATACATCAAAAGCCTTGACTAAACCCATGTGAGTTACATGAATAAGAAAAATTCCAACAGTTAAGGCCTTAGTCAGTGGATCTGCTAACATCTCCTCAGAATCAATGTTTTCAATCCGAGTGTGAAAACTTTGAATTTGCTCTCTAACAAATTGATACTTGATATAAAAATGCTTTGAACGAGTAGAGCTTTTGTTGTTTCGAGAGAAACTCACAGCAGCAGTATTGTCACAGTAAATCACAAGTGGCCTGGAAATGCTTTCAACTATGTGAAAGTCAGATATCAATTTCTTAAGCCACATGGCCTGGCGAGTGGCCTCAAAACAAGCAACATACTCTGCTTCCATGGTAGAGGTAGCTGTAAGAGACTGTTTAACGCTCTTCCAAGAGATAGCTCCTCCTGCCATCATAAAAATAAAGCCAGAAGTAGATCTACGATCATCAGGGCAACCCGCAAAATCAGAATCAGAATAGCCAGTGACTTGAAGTTGATCAGACTTCATAAAAGTCAACATATGATCCTTAGTTCCCTGTAAATATCGCATGACCCTTTTAACGGCTTTCCAATGACCCAAACCTGGGTCGCTCAAGTATCTGCCTAAGGCATTGACGATGAAAGCAATGTCAGGACGAGTACAGACTTGAGCATACATCAAACTGCCAACAGCGGAAGCATATGGAATTTTCTTCATAGCATCCACTTCTTCATCATTATGAGGACATTGTTTGTTAGATAATTTGTCACCACGTTGCACAGGTGCAGCACATGGGGAGCAAGCATTCATGTTGAACTTCTTGAGAATCTTCTCGATATATCCCTTTTGAGACAATCCAACTATGTCATGTGACCTATCACGAATAATTTGGATGCCTAGAACAACAGAAGTTTCACCAAGGTCTTTCATATCAAAATGTCTGCACAACATTGATTTTGTCTCAACCAATAGGTTCATACAACTACTAGCAAGGAGAATGTCATCGACATATAATACGAGAATGATGAAATCACTCCCACTAGTCTTCAAGTAAATGCACTGGTCTGCAACATTTTCCTTGAAATTGTAAGTAGTGACAACCTGGTCGAATTTTAAATACCATTGCCTAGATGCTTGTTTCAGTCCATAAATGGACCTTTTAAGTTTACACACCAAATGCTTATTGCCTGCTTCAACAAAACCATCAGGTTGAACCATGTAGACATCTTCAGCAAGATCGCCATTCAGAAAAGCTGTCTTTACATCCATATGGTGTAGCTCTAGGTCAAAATGAGCAACTAAAGCCATGACAACTCGGAGTGCGTCCTTCGTTGAAACTGGTGAAAAGGTTTCTTTGTAGTCAACACCTTCCCGTTGACTATAACCTTTAGCCACCAATCGAGCCTTATACCTATCAACCTTTCCATCTGGAGTACGTTTTGTCTTAAAGACCCATTTAGATCCAACAAGCTTACAACCTGCTGGTAAGTCCACAAGATCCCAAACATTATTATGAGACATGGAAGACAATTCATCATGCATAGCTTTTAGCCAGTCAGAAGCATGAGAACTAGAAAGTGCTTCCTGATATGTAATGGGATCGTCATCATCATGTGGATCATATTCGTGCTCCTGAAGGTATACAACATAGTCATTTGGTATAGAAGGTCGGCGTATTCTCTGAGATTGTCTTAATGGGGGCACATCAACATCATCAAGTTGTTGATCAAGTTGTTGATCATTGAGTTGTGGTTCATCAACATGCCTCTCAACAATTTGTTCATCTGTGTGAACCATTGGGATTGAGATGTCTGTAGGAAGAGAATAAGATGGTAATGGAAGCATGGTTCGATCTTCTCTGAAGGTCATCATTCGAGGTGTGTAACTCCCACTGTCCAAATCGTCCTCAAAGAAAACTGCTCGGTCAGATTCAATAACTCGTGTAGAGTGAGAAGGACAATAAAATCTGCATCCTCTCGAACCGATGCAGTAGCCAATGAAATGACCGCTAATAGTTTTGAGATCAAGTTTCTTTTGTTTAGGGTTATAAGGTTTTACTTCTGCCTTACAACCCCATACATGGAAATGTCTCAAACTCGGCTTTCTACCAGTCATTAGCTCAAAAGGAGTTTTGGGCACAGATTTGCTAGGTACCTGATTAAGAATGTACATAGCAGTTCGCAAGGCATCTCCCCAAAGAAATTCTGGCAGAGATGAATGTGATAACATACATCTCACCATGTCCATGAGTGTTCGATTTCGTCTCTCAGCAACGCCATTTTGTTCAGGAGTTCCAGGCATGGTGTATTGAGCTTCAATTCCGTATTCATCAAGGAATCGAGCAAATGGACCTAGATTTCTTCCTGTCTCGTCATAACGACCATAATATTCTCCTCCTCTATCAGACCTTACACACTTAACTTTCTTCTCTGTTTTCAGCTCAACAGAGGCTTTAAAGGTTTTGAAGGCTTCAAGAGAGCTTGCTTTATCCTGAAGAAGATATACCCATCCATGTCTGGAGAAGTCATCTATGAAGGTAATAAAATACCTATATCCACCCATAGCAATAGGTGTAATAGGTCCACATATGTCTGTGTGAATTAATTGTAGCACATCGTCACATCTGTTTGAACTTTTATTCCTGGTTTTGGCAGTGAACTTCCCCTTGATGCAATCGACACAAGTGTCATAATCTGAGAAGTCAAGATCATGCAGAATCCCTTCTTTTATGAGTCTTTCAATTCGAGGCCTAGAAATATGCCCCAAACGTCTATGCCATAGCATAGAGGAAGATTCATCAATCCTGTTACGTTTACTCCCACTAATGGAGTTAACTGACATATCAGTTACGTTTAACATGTAAAGTCTGTCATGCAAAACTCCTGAACCAACAACAGTTGAATTATAATAAATTACCAATTTTCCATCACCAAAATGAAAGTTGTATCCACATTTGTCTAAAACAGAAATTGATATCAAATTCCTTCTCATGGAAGGGACATAAACAGCATCATGTAATAATAAAGTATGTCCAGAGGATAAACATAAAGAGACGACTTCAATGTCAGCAACGGGTACTCCAGCTCCATCTCCCATAACAATCTTCGTCTCAACATCACTTGGTTTCCTCAGGCTTGTGAACCCCTCGCTTCTCCTCTTTCTTTTTCAGGATAAAGCAATCTTCCACCTTGTGACCACGTTTCTTACAATACTTGCAAGAACCTTTAAAGAATTTCTTCTTGGGTTCTAAATGTCGTTCTGCTTTCTCTGTACCCTTTTTCTTCTTTCCTTTATACCTGTTAGCACCTTTAGCACCTGAACTAGAAGCAACGAACTGAATGCTATTAGGCTTATTTTTCTTCATTGACTCCTCCTCTTGGGTGATTATTGCAATCAATTCATCCACTCCATAGTCATGCTTTTGAATGTTATATGAAGTCTTCATAATGTCAAACTGAGAAGGCAGAGATTCCAAGATGCGATAAATTAAAGTGTCTTTGCCAACCTCAACCTTGAGAGACTTCAGCTTATTATAGAAATGTATTAACTTCATAATGTGTTCACGTACACCGCTGACACATCAGAATTGTTCTCTACAATAACCCCTCAGAAGGTAGCCAGAAGAACCTCTAGAGTTCTGTTCAATAGTGCTCATGGATATGAATGCCAATTCAGGGGAGAGAGAGATCAAATGATACCTGAGCAAATCGCGGCAGCACTCGAGTCGACCGCCGACAGCCGCGTCACCCACCGTGACCAACGGCCCTGTCGGTGGTCCCGACCCTGCCGCGCCGCACCTTCCCCGCGCCGCACCTTCCTCGCGCCGCACGATCTGAACCTAAGAAGGGCGGAGTTCGGAGAGTATCGCGGCGAAGATTGCGTTCGGCCGACCAGATCCCGTTGGATCTTGGGCTTCGGCACTGCTCAGCACGCTCCTGCGATTCCACCGCCGTCGTCTCGAAGCGCCCAGATCGCGGCGGGGATCATGTCTCAAACCCCGACCAGATCCCGTTGGATCTTGGGTTTCGGCGCTGCTCCGCCCGCTCCTACTCCGCCGCGTCTCGAACCGCCCAGATCGCGATCTGGATCCCGTTTCGGCTGCCGAGCTCGCGGGGGGATCTTGGGCCTTCGACGTTGTTCCATCGGGCCGCGCGCGCGCTCCAGCAGCACTCCGCCGTCCGTCGGATCTTGGCTTTCGGCGCTGCTCCGCGCGCGCTCCAGCGACGCTTCACCGCTGCATTTTCGGCCACCCTTCCCACTGCCACTCCGCCGTGTTTCGGACGTCCCTGACCCCGTTGGATTTCGGGGATTTCGGCGGTGATCGGAGAGAGAGGCGGGAACAAAGGAGATTGGGAAACTCGTGAATGAGACCTGGCACCGATTTTCGTCATTTTTGATTGGGAAGCTCGGAAATGAGATTGACACTGTTTTTTCGCCATTTCGCTGAAGAAAATTCCATACTACTCATTCACAATACAAAACAATTATTTAATATTTTTTAAATTGTTTTTTTTTGGAATTTCATAATTTTTTTTATTAATTTGCATTGTGATGACCTGCCTATCGTGGGCATGATGATGTGAATTTTGTTTGTCATATTTTAAGATAATTAAAATCATATGAAATAAAGCATGATTTATGCTATTAATTTACATAATTGTAATTTCATCTATCGTGGATGCATTTGTGTAAATTTATGAATAAATATTAATTCATTATATTAGTGATAATTATACCCTATCGGTGTGTTGTTATTAGTATAATTTGTTGTTATACAATGCATTTCTCTTGACTTATATTAATGTTTTTGGTACCCTATTGGTGCTAGAATTTATTAATTTAAGTTATAATGTATTGTAATTTGTTTAGGGATTTATTTTAAGCTGAACTTTTAAATCATTTTTTTTTCTTTATTGTGATGTTCAGTTTTCTTCCCTAATTCCGTCAAAACTCTAAACGGAACAAATTATGAGGACTGGAAAGAATCATTAGATCTCTACCTGACCATTAGCAATCTGGATTTAGCATTGAGGACGACGAGGCATGCGCCTCTTACAGATGAGTCTTCTGAAGCTCAGCGAATTTCTCATGAGAAATGGGAACACTCTAACAGAGTGTGCCTGAAGGTGATTAAATTCACCATGGAGAAATCTATTAGACAGAGCATTCCAGATCTTGATGATGTCAGTGCTTTTCTCAAAGCAGTCGGTGAAAAATTCACAACTTTTGATAAGGCACAGAAAAGCCAATATCTTTCCTTATTTGAAAAGACCAAATATGATGGTGTCAGCGGTGTACGTGAACACATTATGAAGTTAATACATTTCTATAATAAGCTGAAGTCTCTCAAGGTTGAGGTTGGCGAAGACACTTTAAAGTTCTGTTCAATAGTGCTCATGAATATGAATGCCAATTCAGGGGAGAGAGAGATCAAATGATACCTGAGCAAATCGCGGCAGCACTCGAGTCGACCGCCGACAGCCGCGTCACCCACCGTGACCAGCGGCCCTGTCGGTGATGGGATAAGGTACCAATTCAATAGGTTCGGCCACCAATTTACCTTCTAAGTATGTTATCATCTCAAAGACATAGTGTCTTAAGTCTCTACATAGTAGGTTGTCTATTCAAATACATGTCTTCCAACCTTAACAAACTAAAAAAATCCAATAGTTTGAGTTTAATATTTATGAATTATCAGTGTAAAAAAATTTTATACTAATGTTTGATCACAATTCTTCATTTATATAGTTTTTAAAATATTAATTAGAAAACTCAATAAACTTACAATATATAAAAGTTGTAATTGAATATTAGTGTAAACAGTGATAATGTCTTTTTGATAATTTATACATTACATATTTAAAATGCTAATAATGAGTGACTCCGAATGACTTTAGAGTAAAATGTCATTATTTTATATTATATTTTTAGAATAAAATTATTATATTTAAAAAAAATATTGTGAAAAGCCAATAATATTTGTGTTTGAAACTAAGTTATTTGTATTATGGTTCCTTAGTTGATAATTAGATTAATAGCTTCAGAGTTATATTCTAATGTAAATTATATTCTGTAATATTCAATTCATAATTTTATTTTCTTTTTTTACAAAATATACTTCTTGAAAATTCTTTTATTACAAAAACACTCTATCTATAAAACTTTTTTTTATATTATGTGTGTTTCAGAATACATGAAAAAAATATGTTCTCCGTAATTGTCATTTCGAAATTGTAAAATTTATCATATAAACAATTAAACATGTACCATGTAACATGTAAAACTTAGCATATAAACATGTAAGATGTAACACATATTTTTAAAAAATGTAACATGTTATATAATAAAAAAAAGCTAAAATGCAATTTTTGTTTCCCAAATTTTCAAAATCTATATTTTTAGTTTGTTATTTTGAAAGCGACACCCATTCCCTTATTTTCGAAAATCTATAATTTTCATTATTATTTTAAAATACAAACATTAGTTTTCAATTTTATAAAATTTAGGACTCTGGTCATTTTTACAAAATAAAAAATGTAACACAAATTTAGTGGTAATAATCAACTCTTTCAATTTGATGAAATTATCAAAATTACATGTTTACAAAATTGAGAGACTTAATGTTTCTATTTTAAAATAAAGGTTAAATGTGTTTTTATCCCTATAAAATTAACAAATTTTGTTTTTGGTTCTTTTAAAAAAAATTTAATTAAAACATCCCCATAAAAAAATTTATTTGTTTTACATGTCTCTTGGTAATTAGTATGTTTAATTAATTTAAACGTGAAATTAAAAAATTTAAATTTTAAAGTTTCATAATGATAATCTTCCTTCTTATCATCATTTTCATCTTTACTTTTTGTAATTATATATGATGAAGTTGAGGTAGGTTATAAAACATTATTTCACTCATGAAAGAGAAAAAAATTTATTCTAGTTGAAACAAGACTTAAGGTATAATATATCACATTTTTTTACCTAGGTCATAGTGACATTAGTCTCCAGTCCTGGCCTGGCCCCAGGGAAATTCGTAATTCGTAAACAATCTCAATCCATAGTTTTACCCTTTAGTACATCACTTTTCAAAGTAGAATACTACAACGTCTATCTATCCCAAATGGACCCTGCTGGAACCAATTGTTTGACTTTGGTTACACATGATCATGAATCCTATGCTTTTTTATGTTCCTATTGGCTTAAGCCTGGTATAAGCTTGGATGGCTTTCATCAACGCATTAGTGTAGTTGTAGTTGTAGTTGATCCATTCAATTAAATTTAGTGCCGGTTTTAGCAAGCAAATGGTAGAAAAAAGTGACAAGCACTATGTGGGGCCTGCTCCAGTGCATAAGTGAAAGAATGATCTCCCTTAACATCCCATAAAACCTAACCTTTTTTTCACTTTCTTTGCCTTTCTCCATTTCCTGCCCCAAGCATCCTAAGTGGTGATCACTGATTTTCATACTAATACATATATGGGATTGAGTCTGCAAGCTTAGCTTATTATTATATTAGACTAGCACACTGCACACACAAATGGCTTTTCAAGATGCTTCCAAAAACACCTTTCCTCTTACCAGGACTACTCTCGCTTCTATGGAGTCTTTGTCCTTGCCACTGGTACCTACTCTCCCCACCTTTCTCTATCTTCCCTTTACAAATTGCCCCTTTATGATTATTTATAGTTTGGTTCTTTGCTCTCTAAACAGGTTCAGGAAGTTGTTCTTTCTGCAGATATGCAATGTGACAAGTGTCGAAAGAGGGTTGCTGACTTTATAACTAAAATGAATGGTAATCCTCTGTTCTAATTTCTAAATCCAGTATCTCCACATGATTGCGAAATTTAGACATTGTTCATTCATGGGTTCTGAACCTCAATAGAGAAATAAAAGATCTTACTGTTTTTGTAGAGGTAAGTATGTTGCACATGATTGATTCATTAGTTGGCTGCATATGATTGAGATATTCAGAATTAGAAGCTAGTCCACTACCCTCTCCCTATCAAGAGGAAGACCAAACTGGCCCTTGCAGTTTTTTGCCACTTTTGATTAGGGTAGCATGTGTTTTGCCTGCAAGTTTGGGGAACAATGTTGTTTATGGTTGTACTTTGTACTAAACCACCCACTGCTACTTCTTCTGTTTTTCGTCCTTTTCTTTCTGAAACTTTCTTTACCTTCAACTACTATCTCCATTCCATGTGTGTTGAGTGTTGGACCATACCATTTTTCCCCAAAATTATACACGTTTTACAAATTTAAAGTTTCATTAATCTCTTTTTTTCTATTTATATATTTATTTAAGCAATGACATATTAGATAAAAATACTAAATTCAAATACAATGGTATTTTACTTCCATTAATGTAAACAAAAATAATTGTACTCACATTAAACGTTATTAGGTCTGCTAGCTAGCATGATGGAGGTCGTAACTTTTTACCTGTCATCTTTTAGGTAGTTTGAACTTACGTTCTTCTGGTGGCTAATATCATAGTCCTCTTGGCCTCTTCGTACAACTGACACAGAAAAGAACAAAACCATCATAAGCTGTATCTTTTAGTAGAGCAGAATTCACCTAAAAATCAAACTTTTGACAGCAGTGCTCTTATTTTATCAGAAAGGATGTTGTTAGTTATTATTTAAGTGTCATCTTTATTACAAGCATTATTTTCTTTTTAGATAATAAAATAAGAATATGCACATTGCGATTGTTATTTTCTCAAAATTAAATATTAAAAACAGGGAGAAAAGACATATATGTTTTATATAGTTTAGTGGTGGTTGTTGTGAGATCAGAAAATGGTAGTGATGGTTTTATGCGTTAACTAAATGAATTGAGAATGAGTAGGGTGGATTAATGGAAGGGGATAATGTGGTCTTATAGCACATATTTTGATATTTAAATTTTCAGCAGAGACGGAGTCAGTGGTGGTGAATGTGTTGGAAAAGAAGGTGGTACTTACTTTTAGATTACCAACTATTGGTAAAGTAATCTCACAGCAAATGACTCCCGTTCCTAAAGTTGCCATCATTAGACGGATATTTCGGTCTTCACGGAGTTAAATCACCATCCATCCACATGTGCCATGTGCATAAGACTCGGTAAACTCATTTCGCAATGTACAGATAAAAGTTTCTTGTATTTCATCATTCAATTTGTTTTGTAATTGCCTTCTGAATTGGTCCATTCCAACTGAGTTTAGGCCTGTTATTTTAAAGGAAAATACATTTTTTTTAAAAAAATTAATTTTGAATTCTTCATTATAATATTTCGAATGTGTAACCAGAGTAATATTCATTTTAGTGTATTAAAATGAGTTTGAGGATGCCAACCAGGCATGGAACTATGTAATTAAATAAATTTTTTTATCCACTAGAATTTGGAGCACAGAATGCACAAACAATCCTGAAAGTAGATGAGATTTTAATAGGGGGAAAGTGAGAGGAGAAATTTTAAGAAAAAATAAGCTTATTGAGATTTTTAATTAATTAATTTTTAATCCTTGTTATACTTTAAAGAATAAATGACAATAATGTGACAAGTCTCCACAATATTATAAGTTCTTATTAAAGGTATTTTTCTTTTTAAACACCTCTCTTATATTTCTATAGATTGTAACACATTTTTAAGATAAATATCTTATACATTTTCTCATCCAATATGTCTTTCACATTTTTGTGATATTTGTGGACAATATAACATCTCTTTAGACAAACTCTTTATATTTTTTCTAACTCACATCCCACACTTACTTAGGATGAACCACAACACTGCATGTGAATCTTTGATGTACTTTCTTTTTAACATGTTTCTCACACCTACATGTTCATAGTAATACCGCTACGACATGCATCAAAATAACAAATACAAATTTTTAATTTTATGTTCAATTAAACTTGGACCAATGCAAGCTACTAAAGTTATTTAATAAACCTTATAATTCACGAGGAAAAGAATTCACATATAATTATAAAAAAAAATTGATTACCTATTATGTTTTGGTTCAATAGAATAGAAGAAAAGAGAAGGATAGAGATTTTAAAATTAATTTTTGTATCCTTGTTATATTTTAAAAATTTAATTAACTTCATATTAATATGCAACTTATAATATTTGTCTCATACCTATATGGATTATACCATACTCCTATGGGTGAATATTTGATACAATTTCTCTTTCAATGCATATGTGCATTATTCCAAACTATTATTAGAGAACTCCAATACACATTCTCTTCTAACTTCAATCTTATGTCTTTAGGAAATGTTCCACAGCACTATAAGCAAATCTCTTATGTACATTCTCTTCTAGTGACCACCACACCTTTCATAACTTTATGAGTATAATCACACAAATTAACTTTATTTTTAATTAGACACAGAATAATTGAACTCAAATTTAATCATAAAAATTAACAACAATTTAGTAAAATGATATAAAATTTATTAATTAACTTCCCAATTCTTCTGGATTTCTCAAATATTAGATGGAAGCTAAAATTAGGTGAGAAAGAAGTTTGCTATCATTCTTTCCCGTCTTAAAATTGAACCATGCATAATTGTTATTTAAAATCACTCCGCTCATTTCCCCTTCATTTTCAACCCAAACATTGTGGTAGGTAGGTTAAGGCAATGTGAAGTGTGGGCATCAACAAATTATTTCCTTCCCCTTGTAAAAATGTTCTCAAGTGAATTGAGCGTTGAGCTGAAGGTAAGGATAGGAAGACTTGCTTGATAAACAACTTCCTCTTAGCTTGATCCAAGTGGAATCATATTTAAAAAAGAAGAGAATATTTTGCATGTCCATGAACATTCCAATTCTCAAAAGTCTAAACCCCACGATATCCTTCTCCCATACTTCTTTTGCTTATCCAAAATAAAACCAATCAACTTAAAAAAAAATCAATGAATCTGTCAAGACAAGCCCCATTTCAGGATAGATAATTTATATATTCTTTTTCCGGAAATATTTACATATAGATTGCAATGCAATTCCCCTCATTTTAACAGTGTCATTTAACGGTGTCATTGTATTGTTATATTTTAACGGAAATGTTTAAAACTCTTGTTTGATTCCACCATGGAAATGACCGAAATGAAGTGCAATAAAATGGTAGCATAATCTTTCCAAAAAAAAAGGTAGCATAAATTATTCCATCATATGAATAATTTGAAAGTCTTTTTCTTGAAACCTACGAATTAGGAAGATTGTTGAAGTAAGATATTGACAATTCTCCGGTTTCCGTGATTTAGGATAACTTCCATAATTCTTGAGTTGGTTATAAAGATATACTTTTTTGTGGTCCGTTCATTGAGTGAGAACAATTAGCTCCCTAATGATCGTTCTGCCTCGGGGAGGACACTAATCCCCTCAATCTTAAGCATGTCAACACATGAAAAGGCTTTAAGTTATAATTAGAAGCGACATTTTAGTGTTACAATTTCATATCATTTTATTGAAACAAAAGATTTATTTTTAAAATTATATAAAATATTGTAAATAATATTTTTCTTCATGCCAAAATATACGTGTTTGAGAAAAAAAAATTTGTATTAAAGTGTTCTGATGAAATTTTATTTACTTTCACATATACAATTCAACGATTCACTATCACTTTTTAATTTCATGACTTGATAAAAAGTATATATTCATTATAACCATAAAATAATTCCATCCAATTAACTTTTTATGAATATTTATATTAAAAAAGTTTACAAATAAGAGTAGAAGTTATTTAACATAATTAAATGTTTGACGCAAGTGATTTCAATTTAATTAGTAATATCAAATTGAGTTTAATTAATATACATTGACAATGTAATAAAGTCTTATACTAAAATTTAATCACAACTCTTTCATTTATATGATTTTTAAAATATTAATTAGTAAATTCAATAAACATACCATACCATAAGGAAAAAATAGTGAATGAATGTGACAATAAATACTAATTAATCTATTTCAAATTTGAATCTTACATATGCAATACACTCATGGGTTGTTTTCTTTAAAAAAAAATAATCTACACTAAATTAATTTTAATTCAATATCCAATATTGTAAACAATAATTTTTAAATTGAAAAAAAAAATGTTAGTGTACTTTATTTAAAAATAAGTCAAAAGTCAAAATATGGCGTCTTAATTTCCTCCTTAAAGAGGAAGGCAGAGTAAAAACACCCAAATTTGTCGCAACCTAACTAGGTTTAATGATAGAATTTAACATTTTTACATTAATATTCAATTATAACTCTTCATTCATATGATTTTTAAAATATTAATTAGTAAAATCAATAAAATTGTAATAAATGTTAATATAATTTTTTTTATATTGAAAATATATAAGTGCTTTTCTCTTTAAAATATGATTTTTAAAAAAATAAATTTAGATACAGTTAAATAGAATAAAAAAATCAGATAAATACAAAAAAAAAATTGAATCGGCTGAATGGAGAATAATGTTCAGCAAAACCTGCACCTGACCAAAGGTAAAAATGCAACAGCTAAATAAGTGGAAATATTCATTTTCTACTTCAAATTTACATATTGTATGTCAATTATTACAAAATTTCAGATCATTGAAAAATATACTGTTAGCAATATTTTTAGATATCGCAAGAAAATGAAATTTGTTTGTATTAAAATATTACCCCCCGTCTGTAACGACTAAAATTTCCTGCTAAGAATGTACTCAATCCACATCCTCACCATTTTTTCCCACTTCCTCGAACTTCTCATCACATGTCCCACCACCACCGTTACAACCAAACAAGTCGCCACCAGACAGCCACTTATGCAATAGTTCACCATCTAATGCCGGCATTTTTTTCTAAATACATAAAATTCTTATTTTTGACGTAAGAGCATATTTAATATAAGTCATTTAACATTAAAATTATTATTTTAATATAAGTCTATAAGTTGGATATTTAAAAATATATCAGAATTGTTTAAAACTTTTATCATTTTAAACACCCAACTTATAAATCTTATTAAAATAACAATTTTAATGTAAGCAACGCAATTTCTATATGTTCTAACACAAGAAAGAGTAATGCATTAATACAATGGTGTTCCTGCAAAGCCAAGTCCCCAATGAGTGGAAAATTGATTTTCCTATAAAAACTAAAATAGTGTTAAGATTGAGAAAATAATTCATTTTCTGAAAACAATATTCATTTTCAAATTTTTAATATTAAAAAAATATTTATTTTCACATGATATTTTCGAGTTTAAAAAAAAAGTTATTAAACTTAATTTTACTAAAAACGATATAAAATATTTATATATATATATATATATATAATGTTTTAGAAATATTTTCAAAGAAAAAATTTTCTGAATTACAACCAAACACATTATCAGTACTATTTTTTATAAAAATAATACAAAAAACACCTAAAACTAACGTTATTTTTATAAAAATAATACAGAAAACACCTCTGTATGTAAAATCACTTTTACTTCAGCAACCAAGCTTCACATGTCCATTTAATGCATCCAAAACATTATCAATCCACCATGAGGCTTAAGCAAACAGACAACATCAATCTAACTTTAAATTCAATCAATTTGTTTCAATTTCAAACTTTTTAACTAAAGGAAAAAAATGTTAACAGGTTTCTTAGCATACTGAAAACATATATTACGACATCATACCTCAATATGTCGAGTAATGCAGAATATACTTTTTATGCAAGACTCGTATATTATGTATCTCTAAAATTACAAGAAAAAAAAAAACCAACCATAATAGTTCTACAAATAATTAACATAATTTGAAATAGCTATGATGCATACCAAACTAAGAAAAACTAGTTTTGAAATAGCTATGATGCATACCAAACTAAGAAAAACTAGTTTCATAATGCATCTATATGTGCGGGGGGGAAGGGGTGGGTGATTTTTAACTTCTATGTCAATTAAAAGTTACGTTTAGTATTTATCATGAATATTTTCCTATCAAATTTAAGTTTTATTCATTTGCATTTATTTTTAATTAATATTTATTATTAAAAATGTTAATCAAATATTGGCACAGCTATAAGCATTTTTCTATAATAAATTATTAAATACATTGTTTAATAAAATAATAAATTTAAATAGTTACGACCTTCGTTTTAAAAATTATAGACAAAATAAGAAAGTTGAGTAAAAAGACAAAAAGTGAATAGCATGGTTCTACTGCCTTCCATGTTTCGATGCATGATTAACAGCTGTCAGTTAAAGCATAAAGCCGTGTGCTAGCCTTCGTATCATATAAAGCCTACTTCCCAAAAAAGCGCACAAGAAAATGGTTGCAAAATGGAACTAGAGCTTAATCAATATGGCAAACGATACAAACTATCTACAACCGACTCTAAATACCCCGCAAGAAACATCAGAGTATAGCATGAGCATGATCCCCTCTTAACTCCAATTTACAATCTCCGCTATACTACCAATCAGATCATCTACTAAGGGCTTGCCAACTCCACCAGATATCATCTTTCCACATCTCGATATAATTTTACACAAGTATATTTCTGATTAGTATATTCCCTTGCCCAAACTTTAGTTTTTGGGAAAGTAGATACAGTCATTTCTGTAGAAGTCTTCATATTCATAGAGTGGTAATCAGATACAAGTCCACGAGGGTTCACCAAAGCGTAAGGACATCATTGCTACCTTCTGCAACCCAAGGTTGAAGTTGTTCCTCATAGGAAGAAAGTTTTAATCATTCAGTCAGGTGTAGGATTCGGCTTACACTCTTGCCTGAGTACTTTGCACCTTTGCCCGATTATATTTTTAAAAATCAAAAATAAACTTTAGCAGCCTTCTAAAAAAAATCAAGAAAAACACTAACCAACCTGCGGACGTAAGCCTACTAGTACTAGGGAAGAGAGTCCAACAGATCTGATAGGTTGTAGTGGGGAATAGTTTAGGGGATGTAGGAAATGGAAGGAGTGGAGATTTTGATGGGTAGAGCTGGACCAGAAGGGACAGAGAATTCTGAAAAGAGAACTGACGAGGCCAAGGCCTTGATGCAAGAAGAGGACTCTTCCCTAGTTTTTATGGTTGTGATTTAACAAAGTTCCTGCTGTTACTGCAGGAAATCTATTTTTCCCAGAATAACAGTCCCGCTTCCGTCTTTTGTGCTATTTGTACTACTGTAATTAGGGTTTTGCTCTATGTTTTCCCCGTATTTTGGAGTGAATGTTAGGAGCTATCACCTACCAACCATGGAATAGTACACTATCCTAAACAATTACCAGTTCAATAAAATACATTTCACCATTCAGTCTATTCTCTATATGTTCAATTCAGTTAGCTGACTCAATAAATATTCACTCCAAAGTACCAGTCCTACAGTATTTTTTACCTAGGAAAATTGATACTCTGGGGATCTGCATTAATCGATGACTCAATAAAATCAACATTCTTTTTGGTAAACTTTACAAAAATTTAAATGCTTTACTTGAGGAAAATGCTGTTTAAGCTACATACCAATCCACAGCAGAAGATATCAGGATATTAAATGAATAAATGGTGTCATATATCAAGCAAAACAGAATCTTTTCTAGATAATCAGATAGAAACTATTGATACCAAGGACAATCCCGTTTCTAATACAGGTTGTACTACTAAGGTACATCTGCATTCATATGATGTTTTGAGATAGGTCTTTTTTTATCCTCCAATATACATGATTTATCCAAAAAATATTGTTGTAATCATTAGGTAGGTGCTTCAAATTATTAGAATTCATAAATTAGTAAGCTATGGCAATGGATAACATAATACTCTATCATAAAGCTATGACTAACCATTTTTTTATTTAGAATTTTAAAGCTATTTTATTTTCTCTTCATCCACAGAATTTGAAATATATATTAAAAAAAGGTTAATTCACATACACTAATGTACAAGCCATGATAACAATTACACTGAAGGCTGCCAAAAGAATTAGGCTCACCTCGTAACCCAGGTGAGATATTTGCATGTACCCTGTATCCCAACCAACCCCACCCCGTACATCTAAAACATCCAAAACCCGCACATTAAGAAGTTAGGTGTTAGGGAGATGTTTCATTCAATTAATTTACTAAAAAATAAAAATCCATTCCATTAACAGGGAATCAACATGAAACATCAAACAGGAGAATAGCCAAGAACACCATGTTTAATCAGAAAAAACAACACAGGCACAGAACCCTACAATGAAAATGCTGACCTAAACCCCACCTGAATTAAACATCAGAAACACACAGCAAGAAAGTGTTAACGCAATTGCAAACTTGATATTCATCAAATTTATAAACAGAATTGAGAACTAGGTATGAATATTTTATGAAACTGGATGCCAAGGACCATCAATGACATCAACACTGACAAAGATGAGAAAGAATTGGACATGAATATACTTACATAAATTCCGAGACAAAGATACCTAAAACAGATTTACAAATGAAAAATGAATCAGATCCATCAAAACTTTGCAATTCTATCCATACCACAAGCTTAACAGAACCATAGTTTCTAAATTGAATTGCTCACCGTGAAACAAATTCGCTTCAAGAACACATCCAAAGACATCCGGTGGAATTGCCTCCAGAATGACCCACCATGGATAAGATGCAACACAAGTTCATTAGGATATGCATACAGTGATACAGGTAAATTTAAGAAAATAAATGCTAACAAAAGAATACAAGACATCAGATGGAAAGAGATGCTGAAGTACATTTAAAGAAATAAGATATCTACACACCTAACTAAAGCAATAACTCAAAAGAAAGAAAAAAAGCAGAAAAGGCGTGCTTGTCAATTCCACCATTTATACAGAAACGATCTAAAATGCACTAAGGCAGTACTAAGCATATGGCCTAGTGGCATCTGTATCTGGATGAGGAAGCAAACTCGACATTAACCACTTCCCCTTCCCCTAATTCATTTACCTAGCTAACAGTACAAACAAGTAATGTGCACACAGGTGCTCAAACAGTACTAACAACCACTGATTATCCTCATGACTGAAAAGATCATTCAGGCTCATCTTAATAAATTCCTACTCAGATGTGGCAGTTATTCTATTGGCTCTGTCAATGAATTTTAATGGAAATCATAATTCATTCTAGCACGGTGAAATTAATCTCCCAGTAAACAAGCCAAGGTACCTTCTCCTGGGTTCCTTTTAAGCATCTAAGCATGGAAGGGATGCCCCAAACCAGTGATATGTCTCCTGAATGAGAAATTAAATTAGAATCTCCAGAATCCAAGGAATATATTTGAATTGCAGTAATAATGAAAAGCAAGGGCAATAAGAATATAATCTATCCAAATAATATTAACCAAACACAACAAAAGTCACATAAAAATGAAACATAAATATAAAATAGAAAAAGGATGAAGAATAAACCAGTCTATCAAAGGAATATAAAAATTGAAATTCTCATAATAAAATTTTCCAAGAATTTAATTGGAAGAGAAGTGTTTGAAGTACAAATACAGCTACACTAAGGGAAACTGCCATTGACAAGTTGTCTTACAATAGAAACAGTACATTCCACTGAAAGAACCGCCAGTAAAGTGTACGCCTGTAGAGACATCACCCTTTTTCACTTCAACATGCCGATAACTGTGATGACACTCCTTGGGCCATACACAGAAGATAAATAGTGCCAAATAATTAGAACCTCAATATCAATTGGATCATTATGTACAAATATCAGTGTATATCATTTTGGGAGTCAAATTCAGCAGCATTGTTCACTTTCCAGTGATGAAAGGGTGGTTCAGAGCTTGTGACACTGTCAGCCTCTTGTCTGGATCCAAGACAAACACTTTTTCCAGAAGGTCCTTAAAGTTGGCTAACATTTTCGGATCCTCCCCGGGAGAGCCAGTGATGAGTGTCCCAATATCTTTTGGCTTAATGTTGAGAATCAGCC
This sequence comes from Psophocarpus tetragonolobus, assembly GCA_037954015.1. Taxonomy (NCBI): domain Eukaryota; kingdom Viridiplantae; phylum Streptophyta; class Magnoliopsida; order Fabales; family Fabaceae; genus Psophocarpus; species Psophocarpus tetragonolobus. The sequence continues at coordinate 4,722,683 of CM075692.1, read as the reverse complement.
GCTTTATGGCCTATTATGGAATAGCATTGGCACCATTATTCAAGCTCGTAAAAAAAACATTCATCCTATCATCAACAATAGAACTCCTTGATATACAATATAAAGATTAACTTACCTTTTTTGTTACAGGATCCTCCTCAGTAGCTAGAAAATTCAGATCCTGATCAAAATGCTGTTCAGTAAAAGCTCCCTGCAAGGAAGATAGTAAAAGAATCAGTAGATATCATTAACAACACAACAAATTTATTAAAATCAAAAACTTTAATGAAGGTATGGCCACATAAAAGGATTAATTTAGGAACTAAAGTCAGAATACATACACAATGAAAAGAAAAAGACAAGACAATAACAAACATGTATCAAGTATTAAAATAATTCACAACACTCAAATAATGGCTGGACACTAATGATAAAAAATTTAAATAAAACAATAAATGTTTACCTTACGGAGCATCTTCTTTGGAAAAGGGCCCTTCAGTTCCATGTGAAGCCGTAGCATGTCATTGTTTGTAAGCCCTGGGAAAAGAACCTTCCCTATATACAACTCATACAAACAACAGCCTACAGACCAAATATCCAATGGATGATCATACGGCAAGCCAAGTACTGCATAGAAACATCCAAATGCCCAAACAGTTGGCAACCATAAACAAGAAAAAACATAGGGGTAATGAAATCATAAATACAATGTACAGGAACTTACTTATTTCTGGGGCACGATAAAAACGACTGACAAGATACGGTGTAACTTCATTTTTCCCAGCAAACATGGCATTACCGAAGTCACAAAGCTTCAAAACATTTTTGGCCTCATTTACCTTGTTAATAGAGGAAATTGAAGAAATGAAAGTTAGATATAGATATTTCTTCTTGAAATTAACAACAAAACTTTGAATAGAAACAATCTAAATATAACAGCATTTAGACTTACCAACATATTATCTGGCTTTATATCACAATGAAGAACACCACAGTTCCGGAGATGCTTCAGAGCAATAAAAAGCTGTTTGGCATATGCTCTCACAGCTGTCAGCCTAAGGCCAATATTGCGACCAAACTTCTTTAAAACCTCACGTAGATTCATATTAAGAGATTCAAAAACTAAACAAAGATGATTCCTGTATCTAAAACTTGAAAGGAAACGAACACAATGACGCTTATCATCTGGATCTGCACCTACTAATTTCTTCAATATGACCAATTCATCCATACCAGCCTTGTACCTATTGACATATTAGATATATATAAAAGTGAGAAAAAAATAAAAATCACCACTAAACCAGAAACGTTTACTGGGGATGCCCAAGAAACAAACATACTCACATGGTGTCATTACTGCGAATAATTTTTATTGCTACTTCTTCTGGCTCACCATTTCCCATCTTTAGATTCTTTGCTCGAACAACTGTTGAAAAGACACCCCTCCCATGTGCAGCAGTGACTTCATATCGGCCATCAAGAATTTCGCCAATTCGATAACCTGAATAACAATATCACAATATAACATCATGAACAGGAAAACAAAAGTATCCCGAGATTTGCCAACAATTGGAATAAAAACCTGACAGTCCCCCAAAGATTTTCCACCACCAGATATGCCTTACAGAAACTAAAGATGCATATAACATGTGATTGTCAATATATACTAATTTTCCTCTTAATAATGCCATCAGCATCTATGCTATATGCTATATGCTATATGATAGTTTTCCAGACAATCATTCCTTCCAAAAACATCAAAAGTAATGAAATAATTTCAATTTTTATGGAAAGTCCAGGCCTGACATTAGAAAGAAGAAATATAAAGACAATATAACAATGGCCACACAATAAAGATAAATAATTATTTTTTCTCACCAGGCATGACAAAAAAATTAGTCAAGCTCTTACGCCTTTAACAATCAAAAAGGAAATGATGAAAAGAGCTGGATATAATCCACTGAAATACTTACTGTAATAGCCCTCTGCATCATCCCAATTGTCATGTAGGCCAACTCTCTCAATTACTAAACCATCTCCTTTTCCCTGAAAAGAAAATAGTAAATCTTGATATTTAGTATAAGAGCAAAATATTAAATGGAGCAAATTACAGCAACATTCCCTCAACTTTTATCAAATTACACATAACTTCACTCTTTATTTTTTTATACTAACCTCCCTTCAGGTTTAAAAAACATTACACTAACACTCCCTATATGTTTGAAAACACTACACTAATACTCCTCTCAAATCTTACACTAACATCTTTTCAAGAGTGCAAAAGTAACGGTTAAAAAAGAAGAAAGTAACACATGTAATTACACTAAACTTCAGGAAGTATTGCCGTAATTTACTCTATTAAATAAATTAACAGAGATTGGCTTAACAATTCAAGCCATACGGACATAACTAACTTGACAGAGAAAGGCTGCACGAAATGGGAATAATATAAAAAAATGCATAAAATGAAAACATTGCAGAAAACAGATGTATTAGATTCATTCATAATCAGCAATGATATCATAACATACTACTAAGTCAGAATATTATAAAATTAAGTAACACATAGCTATCACACTTTAAAATTAGAATGTATTAACCAAACACTTACTGATTTCCGAACTCCTGTTGGCGTCTCACCAAATATATCATCACAAAACTTGTCCTCTGACCTTTCACTCTGTGAAGTGTAACAAATGAGATTCAAAATCCAATAGATATAGATATAATATACAAATTCCAACTTACGGAGTGATTTTCACTTCAATTTTTCTTAAAATAAAAAATTAAGGGCAAACCTTTGGAGTACCCTCTCCTAGGCCTCCAGCAAGAGATATCTTCTTAGAAGCAACATTCACATTATCAGGAGATTTCCCAACAGCAAATGATGACTCCACATCATCAGCATCATCATTCTTGCTATCGCGTGCTTCAGCAATGTCAGCATCCTTGTCTAAAAAGAATGCACTTCAAAGTTACTAAAAGTAGTTCAAATAGGCAGATAACAAAGGTGAAATGGAACAATAATTAACACTTTCACATATATTTAATTTTGTCACTACCAAATCTTTTTAATTTCAAAATTCAATATCATCATGATAATAATAATTTCAAATTATCAATTATACATGGAGAAATGGGCCCATGCATCTTCAATGGTGTACTTCATGAGTTCAGATGGGACCAAAATATAATGTCAAATAATGCACTCAACTCTTATGCTTAATTTTTATTTGGGGGGGATGAGTGAGATGATTTTCTCAAAAGTTTCTCATGGAAATTTTTTTCAAGAGAAACCACAAAAATGAAGTGTCAAAGGTAAGGATAAAAGAATTAAAAAAAATGTTTGCCAACACAAACTTGTTTTGTAGAAGGGGTACATTAACAAGCTACACCTTAGGTGAATTTTAAAACAATTGTACTTATAAATTGCCTACTCCTTCTAAGGAACAAATGTATGTTAGCAAATCGTACATATAAACCCATTTAACTTTTGGAAGGAGCAAGTTCCACCATAGGTGTCTTTTTAAGGTAGTTGTTATAATTTACTAATATACTTCTAAAAAATTAGTGGATGTATGTTAGCAGGTCTCTTTAAAAAAAACATAATTTATATAGATTAAAAAAGAGAGAAAGGAAAACATAAAAGCCTCATGCACCAAACCTCACTATGTCCAGGTCTAGCAAAATTTAAAATATAAAGACAACTCACAACAAACATTTATTCTTTTAGCATACACAAAAAAATACAATGAATAACAATATAGAAAAATTTTACACAGCTCAATCTAACAAGTGATTGGCTTCAAATGAAGACAATACCCTCCATCAAGAAGAGCAGAACACATAACATGATGTAGAAATAATGATTTAAATCTCAGAAAATCGTGAACAGATCCAGCAAATAAGTATGAGATAAGAGTGGCCAAAATACAATAAATTTTACATAATTATATTGATCCAAAAGCACTTCTAGAAGAAAAATAAAATAAAATGAGTTTCTCCATAAATTAAATTAAATTAAATTATGCACAAGCTATTTTGTATAAGTCTCACATTTTTTAGAAAAAGCTATAAGAAAGAGCTTCTACAAATTAACTTATGCATATGTTAATTTTAGTTCATGGTAAAATTCATTTCATTATTTTCTTAATTTCTTCTTCTAGAAGTGCTACCAAATTACCAATGATAAAAAAGTGTTTCTCGATAAGCTTATCCAAACATATAAATTATAACATATAGACATTTTTATGGGATCAATTGAAATATAGAGTTAATTGACTAGATGTCAAACTTTGTATAGTTTTTTTTTAATAGGCAAATATTAGTTGTTAATGTATTAGTTTTTTACAAACTTTGTATAGTTACATCTCTAATAATGGTTTACAAAAATAAAATGTAAATTTTTATCAATCCAACCATCAAATTTAAAGTTCTCATAAAGTAAATTAAGACATGAAAATATAACTTCTAATTAAGACACAAGTCTAAAGAAATAGGGAAAATAATACCTTTTCCTTCATTTCCAACTGCTTCCTCTACTTGCTGATGCTGCTTCTTGTATTTCTCCATTATTGCTTCCCTTCTTCTTCTACTCTCTTCTTTGATCCTGTTGAGATCTTCTTCTTCTTGCTCAGGTAATTGCAATGTATCCTCCTCTAAGTCAGGTTCAACTTCACTGCTGCAATCAATATACATCCAAATAAAATAAAATATGAAATAAGTATTCTATTACAGAAAGAACTTAAGGGGATAGAAAAGAAGAAAAAACGAAATGTATGGAAGAAAACTCAGACTTTTAGAAAAAATTTATAGTTAGTGAAAAATACCTAGTTAGTTTGCTTTCATCCACTTCAGCAGTACTTCCCATTGAGTTATAAACCTTCATAGGCTTATCAGAATTTCTTTTTCTTTCCCAATAGTATTCATTTTCTTCATGTCTTGAATGTTTTCTATATCTATCTCCATTGTCATTACCATCCTCATGACGCAGATGCCTATCCTTACCATTTGCAGTGTCTCTATCTTTGTGCCTATATCTATCATCTCGCCTTTCCCTCTCCTTAATATTATCTCTTTCCCGATTCTTATCATCCCTTTCATTCTCCAAGTCTCTATCTCTCTTGCCACCTCTTGTTCTGTCCCTACTTCTATCTCTTTCCTTTTCTCTCCTCCTATCCCTCTCAAACACTGTCTCCCAGCTCCTATCTCTTTCCTTTTCTTGTGTCCTGTCCCTATCCTCCTCCCTTTCCCTGCTTCTATCTTTTTCTACCTCCCTTCTATACCTCTCTCGGCTCCTTTCACGTTCCTTTCCTCTTTTGTGTTCCCACTCAATTTCCTTACCCCTGCTTGTTTCCTCTTGTTTCTTTTCTCTCTGTAAGTCTCTATCCACATCTCTGTCCCTACTCCTATCTCTATCCCGGGTGTGATATCTGGTACTTTGTTCCCTTCTATCATCTACCACACTGCCATGACCATGCTCCCTTCCACGTGCCCTCACTCTTTCCTCATCATGGTCATAGTCAGAGCGCCTTCTCTTGGAATGGGTATATTCGTCTATGACACTGCGAGAACGAGACCTGTCTCTAGCATGACCAATTGATCGTGATCGACTTCTATATCTACCATGGGAAGGAGAACTTCCTGAGATTCTATATTTTTCTCCTCCACTTTCAGAGGATGAATTCCTATGGTAATATGCTTTCCTGGCGTTAGCCTCCAGTGTTTCATCATCAAAGTCACCTTTCAGTTTCTCATTCAATTTAAAACGTCCAACTTCTCCATTCTGCCACTTATCCCCTTTGGAAGATTTAGGATCCAAATAACCATTGCCCACACCATCTTTACGAGCTTGAGAATGCTTTCCATCTTGAGTCTCAGCACTTGAACGATTAGGAGAAACATCATTTTCTGCATCGATTGCAGGACTAATAAATTTACCATCCCTAATGTTCTCATTTCTAGTTTCTGAATTTTTAGTGAGCTGTCCCTGTCCAGCACAAAGAAGAAATTGAGTGCAAATGCAGAAAATCACAATGCTTGGGGGGACGATGCTAAATGAATTAAGCAGTGCATTTAAATCAGTCCATGAGCTAAATTAAATTTACAAAACTCATAACCAGCTCTTACAAATTAACTGTAAGCCACCAGTCTTCAATGAAACGCCTAGAGAGACTTCTTTTGCAATTCACTCATGTTCGTGTAGTGCAACCAGGTTCTTACATATCTATGAGACACTGACAGGGTACTATACCAAAGCTCTCAAGAATAAAAAAAAACTCATTATACTGTCTGAAAACAAGGAATAATAGTGCTCTGTTTGGTGACCGAGAGGAAGTGAGATGCACTGAAACACCTAAAATACTGACAAATAAAAAAAAAAAACAGCACAATTACGAAAGCAAAAATTCTTTAAAATCCATTCCAATGCCTCTACTTTCTCGGCAACCAAACAGATGTCACGCGTAGCAATCCACAAAATTTAAATAAAACAAATAAAGAAATAAACAACCAAACAAATTAGTTCGTAACATACCGAATTTTGATTGTCAGATCGAGCATCTCGATCCCCTGTCACCTTGATTTCACCAGGTTCAACATCAGACTCCGTCTCCTTTTTTCCAACCTCACCGTCGATAGCGTCGTCTTCGAGGATCTCTCCTTCCTCCACATCGTCGTCATCAGGGAGATGTCTGTGCGGAGTTAGAGAAGGAACCACAGAAATTGTTCGATCGTCGAATTCAATCTCTTCGTCGCGCTTTTTGCTCTCGTGGCGGTGGCGGTGTTTGTGACGCTTTGAGGATCTGTCCACGTCCTCGGGAGAGGATGATCGGTGATGCTTGCGACGAGAGTCACGGGCATCGGTGGCCATGATCGGATAAGGGGTTGGGGTTGGGGTTAGGGTTAGGGTTTGTTTGTTGCGTGCTTGAATACGAAGCTACAATGGCAGAGTAGCGAACGGTTGTAGCACGCGCGGAGGTTTCGTATTGGATCAGGTTCGAGGATCTGACCTACAATGACAACTAGCGAATATGGCACGTGCCTTACAAGCGTGCCCACGCATAAGCATTCCCAAATCGCAATTAATCTTTTAACTGTTTTTTTTTTTTTTTCTCCCTCTTTATGGTTACATGGTATTTTACTATTTTTACAATCAAACAGGAATGGGAAGGGTGCGGGATTTGCCCTTTTTATAAGAAGAAATTTTATGTAATGGAGCAGGTAAATTTTTAAAATAAAAATTATACAAATCAATTTTTTATGTAGGTATATCTAGAATTGATAAAGATTAAATAAAAATTTTGAGATTTAAGAATAAAAAAATTTTCACAAAAAATATTATATTATCACATGTAATTTAATTTATCTAAAATAAATCATGAAATAATCAAGATATAAGAGAATCAACCAAATAAATAAAAAAAGAAGCGAATAAATATTTTGTTGGAGATAAAAAAAAAAAAAACAGAATTAATGTAACAGTAAGTTCAAAGTAAAAAACACTATTTAATTAGTAAAAGTTTTGTCTAACAAATTCAAAATATTAATTTATTTACACTAAAATAAAATATTAATTTATCTTTAATTGTTTTTAAATAAAATTTCAACAATTTAAATAAAGAAAATATTAACTTATTTCTTTAATTGGTATTAAATAAAAACTCTAACTAGAAAATAAATGAAAATATTACATTATTTTTTCAACTAAAGGAGAAACATACTTAGGCGACATCACTAGATCTGGATGGGTATCTTTTAAGAAAAATTTCTCTAACGATCTAAATACACTGGTTATTGAACCAAGTCCAAATATCTACAATTTTTGTTCCCTTATACAAAGATTGTTTACCTCACAATCTGCCAATGATGGGAATACAATTAGACAACAAATTTATCTTGGACATTTAGAAAGACTGTCTATAGAATATTTTGGTAAAATAAAAGAATACTGTCAAGACTACCTCTTGTATGCATCTATAGCTGGTTGCTTTCATGATGTTAATATAGGAGACAAAATGTTTCTCAAACTAGAAAGAGAAAAAGAGAAAACGAAAAAACAAGAAATAAAACAAGAGTTGGATTTATACGGCGGTAGTCCGCTCAATACCAGTTATCAAGGGCACACCTGAAGATACAGGCTTACAAATCCCAGGTTTTCGAAAAATCAAGGGCACACCTGAAGAATCAGGCTTACAAAACCCAGGTTTTTAAGAAGAATATGAGAAAGAAGGTGAATATACAAACATATGATAAGCCTTTAAATGATTATCGCATCTTTAAGTATTTATTGTTTTAGGCATCCGGAGATACCTTATAAGTGAACTACTACATGCTTTAAAAATATAAACGCATAAGAAAATACTTACAAAAGGGTAAGAGGGGAGGGGTTGCAGAAACCTTTGAATTTATTGCTCAGGAAAGGGATTTACAAGAGGAGAGAGGAGAAATGTAGAGAGAAAGAGGAGAGTTTTTAGAGAGACAGAAAGAGATGTGTCCAAACCTGCCCAGCATAAGGGACTTAAGGTCTTTTTATAGAAAAATTTGTATGACCGGAAACCGGTTGTGTAGGTTTTACCCTTCAGTCTATTACCGTAATGGTAAAATTACTGTGTCATAGGTAAAACTTTTTATTTTAACCGCGAAATGGAAGCGGTAAATTCTTGAAATTCTTCCTCCATTTGTTCAGGGAGAGATTGATCATCTCCTTCAGAGGGAACTGAGGACATTCCAGGTGTATTTTGGCCATAACAACCAGTTTCTTCGTAAATTTCTTTTTATATCCTTTCTTTTTCAAAGTGTCTGACAAAAGATGGATGAGCTTCGATAGGGAAAGGATGAAATTTTGATCCCATACTCTTCTTCCAGTAGAGTTTGGTATCCTATGTTTCTTTTAATAGGATCAATGTCTCTGAATCATGTTTCGAGAAACCCCAATTTGATCCTTCTGTGTAAGCCTTCCAAAGATTGTATTGGTAAGGTTTGTTTTTGTTCAAAGAAAGTCCTTTCAGATTATCATGTTCCATTGATATGAAAGGATGAATTTCTGGATTTGTTTCTGTGTATATCTTGATGACATGTGTAAGAACACTGTCTTGAAGATTAATACTTCTTGGGGAGGTGGTAATATGTAGAGCCACTTTTTGCATGTGTTCCGCTTGGATTTCATTTATGATAGAATTCAAAGGGGCGGAGAGTGAGTTGAATCTGTCTATGGGAGGGATTACTATTGAGTGAAGACACCCAGCCTCTAATAAGGACATGGGAGTAATGAGTAGATCCCTGTATAGGTGTTGTTCAAAATCTTCAAGATTTATTTGGGCTTTTCTGACTAAAAATTTGAGTTGACAAGTGCAGTCTTTGGTTACTGTTTTCAGTAGTCAGAAGAGACAAGACATACAGTTTTGTGGTTAAAATACGTTTGTATTTTGACAAATAAACCATTATATTTTATAGCTTCTGAATGTATTTCGAATAAAAATTCTTGTATCAGGTTGAATTTTCCTAGGAGGATATTGGGATTGAGGGTTAATGGAATACCACCAGCAATAGTGGCATATGTTTGTGTCTGAGCTCTAGGCTCCATTTGTAAGGCAGATTTGATTTTATCTTCATCAATTGTTTCAAGACGTACTGTCATTTGTGCTTCTTCTTTAGAATAGAAGCCTTTGTATGTAGACCATAATTGATCTTGTTTAGCTTCAGAGAGATCTCTGAATGAGGTGTATACCCCTTTTTTGGGCCCATTTATTAGGGCAAAATGTGTGAAACCTTTACCCGAAGGTGAGGCTGGAGAAGTTAAAACTACTCCTTGATTATTTTTTCCACAAAAGTGGTAGAGTGCACAAATTATTCTTTGTTTAACTTTTGTAACTTGTAGTTCATTCTGTGTTGTGTATTTTGGAATATTCCAAATGTTGTCAATTAAAACATTTAATTTGACATTTGTGTTATCTCTTCCAGGATACTAAAAAATATTTGTAAGGATTGGCAATTCTTGTTTGCCATATTTTGTGTATTGATCTACCTGAAAAGGTGACCTAACTTGTTTGGGACCATTGGCTCCCTTTTTTGTATGTTCCATTATATGGAAATTTGTACTGATGACCTAACAGGTCATTGTGGAGGATCACGCCTTTATCAGATGTACCTGGAAAGTATGTCAGCACAAGTATTATCAGAGTCTTTTATATGTTCAAAATGAACAGTTTTTCCAGAAAAATTTATATAATCTTTGAAAAGTAACCACCTTTTATATGGTTTTTTATCATTGTTAATTTGGTTTTTACCATAAGAAACTATGGCTTCACAATCTATTCTGATTGTCATTTCTTTTTTATTTATCAAAAATAGTTTAAATGCATCCATTGCGTGCATGATGGCATTTACTTCAAAATCTGTACTAGTTTTGTAAATTTTTGGTTTTGTAGTATATTTTCTAGAGGTGTATCTGCAAATTTGTTCCTCTGTTTTAGGCATGTGTTTATTTTTTTTACGTTTAAGGATGACTCCCCATCCAAGTTCACAACCATCACATTCGATTATTAAGTAATCAGAGTCTAATGGTAGTTGTAAAGTAGGTAAATTTGTTACCATTTGTTTTATTTTCTGTACCAATTTTATGTCTTCAGAATTAAATTTTCTTTCTCCTTTTAATGATGTCTTATTGTACAGAGGAGATGTATATTTCCCTAAATTAAGAATAAAATTTCTTGCATAGTTTAATAGTCCTAAAAAGGATCTAAGTGTTTTAATTTCTTCCATTTTATCTAGAAAATCTTGTATTTTCTTAGAAATATGAGGTTGGAGTTTTATAGTCCCATTACCTATTTCTGTTCCAAGAAATTCGATGAATTTTTTGCTAATTTCCATTTTTGATTTTGAAACTATTAATCCATAATGTTCCAATTTGTATAAAACTTGTTTTAGATGATGAAAATTATCATCTTTTGTTTTAGAAAATACTAATATATCATCAATGTAGACGCATGTAAAAGTTTTATCATTTTTGAAAATGTTATCCATTTTTCGTTGGAAAACAGCAGGAGCATTTTTAAGACCGAATGGCATGCCGTTCCATTCAAATAAACCTTCAGAACAAGAGAAGGTTATCCATTTTATTGATTCTGGATCCATTTTAACTTGATGAAATCCACTTTTTAGATCGAATTTAGAAAACCATTTGACATCTTGAATTCGGTTTATTAAAACATCTTTAGATGGAATTGAATATCCATCCTCTATTATGTTATCATTAAGTCTTTTATAATTGTAAATCATTCTTGATTTACCTCTTTTTTGTTCGGAAGATTTATTGACTATAAAAGCCGGACTTCTGTGTGGGCTAACACTAGGTACTATTACTTTTAATTTTAGTAAATTTTGTATATGATTTTGACATTCTTCTTATTCCCAATTATTAAATTGAATGTCTTTTGTTTTAATGATTAAATCTGGGTTGATAATTTCTAATTTACAGGTTACGGGATCTCTGTCCCAAAATTTTGTAGGGTCTTCTCCTATTATGTTTGTTTTATTTAACCTGTCAACAATTTGTTGAATATTTTCAAATTTTATTGATTTTGAAATTTTTATTGAGGAAAAAGCTTCAACTGTATTATCTAGTATATTATAGTCTTCTTTTGTTTCATCTAATATGTATAAAAATTTCGTAGTACAATCACATGTATCTGGAAATGTTGAATTCTTGCAATTGCAATTATTAGTAATGATTTCTTGTTTTAATGAATCACCACTAACTATTGGTATCATCTGTGTTTTATCGCTCATCATGACATAATCTTTATTTATTGTAACTGATCTATTTTGTCCTAAAATAAAATCTAGGCCAATTATCAAGTTTTGTTTTGAGGGAACTAAATTTTCTACCCTCATTGTTTTAATGAAAATTTTATGACAAAAAAAATCACAATTTGTACTAAACTGAAGAATAACATTATTCACTTCTTCGTCATTTATCATAATCTCACCAGACATTGTTCTAGTTTTTTGGATGTGTTTACTTTTGACTATGTTTTGATGTGGAGTTATAGTTTTATATATAACTGTTTCCGAGCATCCTGTATCTAGTAATGCTTGTATCGTTTTTTCTGTAGATGGTTTGTTATTTATTTTTCGAAAAGTTAGTTTAACTAATACTTTTAGAGTTATTAGTTGTTGTTTGTTACAAACTAATGGGATACATTCCATTGTTCCCATCATGTTATTTTGTTCAGCTAAGTAACTGGACTCTGGGAGATCTATTTTAGTTTTCCCTTTTATTAGTTTTTCTAAAAGAATTATCTTTTCTTCTAGATGATTTATGCGAGTTTCTAATACTGAAACTCTGGTATCAGTTAAATCTTTGTTACATAATTTATTTGTATTTTCTTTCTTTTCAAAAGAGGGTATATCTTGTTCCTGTATATTTAAATATTTTTCTACACATTTAATACAAAAATTTTTATAACAAAGTGGACAATATGCCCTTTTTGATATGTGAAAATACCTTTCACAGTAAGTACAACGAATTGATTCTGTCCCTGAATAAAATTGTATTTTATAAAGACAAAGATTTGTATCTATAGTTTTCATTAGACAATATCCTAGATCATCTAATATTTTTCCCATTTTGTTATATTCTTCCCCCATCGGGAAATTATTATCTTCGTTGGGGTATAAGTGACTGTATTCATTATTTGTAAATTCATTGATTAAATCATAATTTTTATTAACCTTTTCTGGGTTTACTTCATCTGTATATTCTGTTATACTAATAACAGATAATATTTCAGAGTCAGTAGAAACCTCTTCATCAATGGGAAGAAGATTCATATGACAAGATTTTATAAGAGTCGCTTCTTTTGTGTAAAGATTTGCGATATTTGGACAATCTCTAGAAAAGTGTCCTGGCTGACTACAGGCAAAACATTTTAATGTTTGTTTGTAGGTTTTGTTATCCCTAAATTTTCTAACATGTCTATTGGGATTTAAAGTGGGTTTTCTGGCATTAGAAGCCCTTATTGTATATGTTTTTCTTAAAGTTCTTGGTCCTAGAAATCTTTGGGTATTATATCTTTGTTTGTTCCTATCTATATTTTTCCTGTTTTTAAATTTATTTTGTGCATATTGTTGGGGTGTGTATATTTGTTTGCATATCCCAGCATCAGAATGCTTAAGCTGTTTTTGTATAGCTATATGGGAACATGTGTCTTCCATTATTTTCATAATGTGTTGTATTCGTATAAAGAGGTTATTCAGCATGGGAGTAACCTCATCATTTTTCCAATTTTCTCTAATTTTTTGACCCAGTTTTCTTGGAAGTTTGAGAAACATTTTGTCTCCTATATTAACATCATGAAAGCAACCAGCTATAGATTCATACAAGAGGTAGTCTTAACAGTATTCTTTTATTTTACCAAAATATTCTATAGACAGTCTTTCTAAATGTCCAAGATAAATTTGTTGTCTAATTGTATTCCCATCATTGGTAGATTGTGAGGTAAACAATCTTTGTATAAGGGAACAAAAATTGTAGATATTTGGACCTAGTTCAATAACCAGTGTATTTAGATCGTTAAGGAAATTTTTCTTAAAAGATTCCCATCCAGATCTAGCGATGTCGCCAAAGTATGTTTCTCCTTTAGCTATCATTTATTGAGAAGACAGTACATCTTTCTCATGATGTATGCCATAATCTCGGATTACAGCTGCTGTCCATTGCTCTATGTATGTAGGAAGGAGTTGGGGATCTATTCCTCCTATGTTTAAAAGCAAGTTTGGAATTTGAAAGTTTGGTTCAACTGGTAATCTTTTACCATGTGATATGTATTTATTATTACTAAGGGTAATATTTTGTACAGTTTCTCTGGGAAGAAATCCTTGAGAATAATTTTGTGTACCAACAGGATCTAACCTATAATTTGTAGCTGTGGATTCTTCATATTCATTTATTAATCCTACTTTTGTGTTTTCAGAAATTGTAGATAAATCATCGTCTTCTTTATCCTGTAATTTTTCTATAAATTGATAAGAAAATTATTTTTCTTCAATTTCTTGTTCAATTTTTAATTTTTGTAAAAATGTATTAACGATATCATTTATTTCATCATTTTCTTTATTTTCTTGAAGTTTTCCAACTTCATTAAGTTCCAGGGGAAAATTATCCCAGGGTTCCCAATTTGGATTACTACGGAGGCTATCCCAAGGTTCTAGTGAATCTTGTGTAGACACAGTTTCTAGAGTTCCTTGCCTAAGCATGGCTATGTTTGCTTGATGATAATTCAATTCTTCTTCAGTAATATCATCATCTTCCTCATCATCACTTTCTATGATGTTCATCATACTAATATGATCATTGTCAGGAATAGCGGATGTACTATCCCATCTGTTTTGTTCTAAATTGATAAGTGGAGTATTTCTGTAGTCTGTGAAGCTTAAACTAAGACCTCTAGACCTGTTGTGTATAATAGCAGAGTTTGGATTTGTGATTGGATTTCGTTCATCCCTCATTTCTCCGTGTGAATGCCTGGGCTGGCAAAAATTGTGTGCCAATAGAGCTTATTGCTTCCTCTAATGGTCTAGTGTTTATTCTATACATGGAAGATATGTAATTGTTTATTCTTCCTATGAAAGTAATGTCTAGATGAAGGTTATCTCCTATCCAATTTGTTCCAAAACCTATAGTTTGTACTTCTAGACTAATATGATTAACAAAGTCTAGAAGGGTGAGTGTAAAGTTTGGAGCAAGGTATATTAAGGATATGGGCTGATTTAAGTCAACCTCTAGGATTTCAATAATACTTTGGGAATCATTGTTTTGAAATCTGGTATCATGGAGAACTATCAAAGCTCTCGCACCAATCATGTGTCTAGCTAGGGATCTTACTCCAATAGTAATTAATCCCATATGGACATATCTCCCATGTTAGTTTAGGAGTTGTGTAGCTGTTTGTTGAGATATTAAAGGTATTATCTCGTATGTGTTATCAGGAAGGTGAAAATCTTCTATCCTTCTATACCTGTAAAGACTAGTTCTTTCGGAACTTAACCAGCCTATATTGTATAGTTGTCTAGGACTCAAAGAATCTATTCTTGAGTTGGATCCTATTTCTGTATTTTGATGTATATCTACTAACTCTTCTAATCTTCTGACATTAGTAGTTCTTCTTCTATTTAGAAATCTATCTAAGATTTATGGGTGTTGTATGAGATCTTGTCTCCTAGTATTGTGTTCTCTTAGCCTTCGAGAAGTTCCTGGAAACCTCTCTGATGTTTGATTCCTATTAGATGTACTATCCATAGAAATATCTTGTAATTGTGTTTGTGTACTATTATATGGTCTTAAATTCATATTTTAACTAACAGTTTTGTCTTTGTTGGAGGTATTGTTCTCCTGTTTAGTCTGATTCCTGTTACTGGATTCAACTATTTCTGTCTTTGCTATTACTTTAACAAATTTATGAGTATTTTTACATACTATTCTAGTTTGTGTATTTGTTCCTAAAGATAGTCTAGAAACTTTATTAACTAAATCATTTATTTCATCGGATATATTTCCGTTTTTGTTTAAATCTATAAGATTATATAGTTTTCTAGAAACCTCTTATAGTAAAGGTATTATTGTGTTATTTTGTCCTATTAATATTGTATGAACAAAATCTGTATCATGAGTAGGTTTTATATATCCCACTGGAGGGGACTTTGTTAAAGTTTTTACAGCTGCAAGAGCTGAGTTGTAGTCTTTTCCATTAAAAGGTTGTATATTTGCCATTTGTTTGAAAAATTTATTTTTATAAAATTTTAATAGGAGCGCGAGAATAAGAAAAAAATACAGTAAAAGATCAGAAAAGCAGCAGGAAATAAACAGTAACAGAAGCAGGGAAAACAGATATATTAGATAAGGTATCCACGGAATACACTGTAAAACAACAAATATTAAAGAATATAGATAATCATAAGGCTTATCAGAAATAAATTTTTTTTTTAGCTTAAAAATATACATATAATCTTGGTGTCGCAATATGCACGTGTTTCTCAACCCATCTAGGTAGGAAACTAGGGACTTACAAAGGCTCTCCACTGGCCATCACTGCCCTTCAACTACCATGAGTATCCTAGCAAACACTATACACGCTTGACAGATGTCTATTTTCAAACAAAAAATTAAGATGTACATAATAAAAGAACTGTCCTTGGAAAGAACAGGGCTCTGATACCAAGAAAGAAAAAAAGAGAAAACGAAAAAACAAGAAATAAAACAAGAGTTGGATTTATACGGCGGTAATACGCTCAATACCAGTTATCAAGGGCACACCTGAAGATACAGGCTTACAAATTCCAGGTTTTCGAAAAATCAAGGGCACTCCTGAAGAATCAGGCTTACAAATATATTATGTTATTGAATTCAAATATATTATGTGAAATATTTTAATAAATTATATTTTACCAATTTTGGTAGTAAAATAAATATTTTTTATTTATAACTACTTAAAAAAAGAATAAAAATTATAGCTACTAAAATTATTTGTTTTTAATTTTTTAAAATAAAATATGTGACTATAAATTATCACTACTAGGAAGAAAACTATCATGTGTAGTTTGTTTTCAAAAGTTAAGTACATCTATACTTCTATACTATTAATAAAGGCAATATTTCTTTTTTATGTCTACTTTCCAAAATACCTATTCTACCCTTACACCTATTTTAAAATTAAAAAATAAACTAATTTGTCATAAGAAGGACTTGAACTCATAACCTTTTATTTTCCAAACATATATTTTACTACTAGACCAACCTTATAACTTTAAGCAAAAAAATTACTTTAAAATATTGATATCCAACATACATAATTGTCCAATTGTATCTCCAGTATATAATATATGATATTATATATATATATATATATATATATATTATATAAAGGAAATATGATCTTTTGGTGTGCACATTTTATGATTATTTTAACTTCTAAACATTTTATGATTTTTTCCACTTTCACAAACATAATTTCTCCCTATTAATATATATGCATATATATTTCATGATGAATATTTTTAATAAACATGCAAATACACATGTGAGACAATATTTTGATTTTTATTCATATTCTCCTTTTTCCATTTTTTCATATTCATTGCACATTTGACATATCCATTGATGATCTGACATGTTTTTATCATGTTATCGTAAACAAAAAATCCAAAATTAACAAAATATATTTCAAAACATGTCACATAACAATTTATATTTAAAATATAAAAATTTACAAAACATATTAAATTAAAATCCTAAAATTATTATCATATTAAAATAGAAATGTGAATACACAAGCGCAATAGTGTCAGTGTTTTCGCTAGTATTATATAATGAGAATATGACATTTTGTGTGTCCACCTTTTATGACTATTTTAACTCTAAACATTTTATGATTATTCCTACTTTCTCAAATATAACTTCTCCATATTAATATATGCATACATTTCATGATAAATATTTTTAATAAACATGCAAATACATAGGTGCGACAACGTTTTTAGTTCTATTCAAACTCTCATCTTTCCATTTTTTCATATTCATTGCATATTTGTGATATCAATTGACTATCTAACATGTTTTTATTATGTTATCATAAATAAAAAATATATTTCAAAACATGTTACATAACAATTTATATTTTAAAATATAAAAATTTATAAAAAATATTAAATTAAAATCCTAAAATTGTTATTACATATTAAAATAGGAATGTGAATATACAGGCGCGACAGCGCCTGTGTTTTTACTAGTATGGATAGTCGGAGCAAAATTTAAAGTTTGTTATAAAAATTAAATTGTTATAATAACATACTATATTATATTATATATTATACAAAACAAGATAGAAAAGATAGTGGGGGCAACTTCTCCCACACTCCAAAGCTTGGGAGCAATCCTAAACCCTAAATTTGGTTTCAAATATAAAATAAAGTAAGTATAAAGTTTTACTTTATATCTTTGTCAATTACTTTTGGGTTCTTGATATATACCATAGGCAACCCATTATATTATTTTTTTAAATTAGTAATTAAGTTATTAATTATATTTTATTTGAAAAATATATAAAGAACAATAAATAACAAGAAATTATAAATTAAAATTTTAATTAAAAATATAACTTTAAACTTATTATAATTATAACAGGGCAAGTACAAGTTTAAGCACGAGTTGGATAGTAACATACTCATATTTCATACATGCACCTGATTCACTACATAAGATGATACTCATATTCATTCATGTACCCAATCACAACATATAGTACCTGTCAAAATCAATATAGGTACAAGTATCTTTGATTTCTTTATTTTGAAATGGAAATATGATTGGTTAAAATTAATGTGATTTAGGACTTGATTGGTTTGGTTTTGTTTTTTAGTTTTTGAAAAGAGTTTTCAAGAATAATTTTAAGAAAGAAAATAAAAAAAAAAAAAACTTATTTGGTAAGTGTAATTTGAAAATTGATTTTGAATATGTAAAAATGCAAAAACTTGTTCATATTTATTAAATTTTCATTAATGAAAAGCAAAAAAACAACATATTCTAATTGTATTTTGAGTTTTCAAAACAAAATAGAAAATTGAAAAGCAAAACTACTTTTACCTGTTCCTTTTTTTTAGTTATTAAAAACTAAAAAAACAGAACTATTTTTGAAAACTATTTTCAGAAAACATTACTCAAACGAGTTTTTTAGTTTTTAAATACTAAAATACTAAAAATAGTTTATGAAACTGTTGTCAAACAAGCACTTAATTTTTTAGTTATTTAAATTTTTTTTTGTAAGCATTTAAGATTATTTTTATTTAATTTGAAAATCAGTAAAATTAATTTTTGAGATTATTATCTTTTCTTTTAGATTGACTGTTGTCACTCACCTTCATCCGTTATTTTTGAAGTTTAGAATTTGTTTGCACTCAATGTAAAGAATTAGCGGTGTTTATGATTCTAGTTTGGGTAAATTCATTACCCAACCTGATTAGGGATGTTTATGAGATTTTAATTTATTCTTTCACTCAAACTTGGGTAAACATAGAGGATTAGGCATGTTTATGAGTTTGGTTTGGCTAAATCTATTACACAACCCAATTAAAATAATAGATTTAATAGGGTCAAGTTGACAATATTTTTCAAACTTAACCCAATTGTAAACAAGTTAGTTCAATTGAGTCAAGATTTTCACAAATATTTTTTTAATCTAAAATTGCATAACAATGTTTAGGGAAAAAAATAAAAACAATGAGTCAAATACTAATAAAAAATTTAAAACTTGATACAATGTTATCAACATTCAATCCACAACCAAATATTGATGTAAAACAAAAATTGTACATGTATGTTCACTCCAAGCACGTGCTCTTCTCCTGCGTGTTGAACTCAGTCTTTGGGGACTCACTTTGAATAGGTGGAGTACCTTCAAGAAGCACCCTGACGCTCAAGTTAGAGTATGTTCGATTAAGAACTATGAAAAATGTGTTTTTATTTATCTCTTAGAAATTACCTCGATATCTGATACCTATTTATAAGGGGTGGAATAGGCTTTTACATGTTGAGTCTTGCCTAATTTATCGAAAATTAGGTAATACAACTTTAAACTTAGTTTTCATTTAATAATCAAGATTAGGCTGACTAATCTCTTAATTTGTCATCACTTATCCATCTTGTTAAGGCAAAGTAGTGTTTGGGTTGATGGTCGAACACTTTAAACCGAACACTTATTGTCCCAACCAAACATTCTTGTCCTAATCGAACACTCCTTATCCTGACCACTTGCCCCCAAGTTTGAGCATGGCGAAGTGGGAGTCAACTTTGAGGAATCAAACAAGAAACCTGGTCAGGCTACTGTGGGATGTGATGGCAATACGAGAAGTGGAAAAAGGTGTATGCATATAGAACGTTGATTTGGAGTGTTTGGATGGAGGAGATTATGTTGGTTTCCCTTGGGTTTGTTGGATATAAATAGGGGGCCCTGTCTTCAACTTCCCTTCACCAAATTATCCTCTCTTTGAGCTGAAGTGTCTAATTACCAAGAGATCCACAATTCTTTCACTCTTCCCTTTCTGTCAGGTACGCTCCTCCAAAATGTCTTTCTCTTCTTTTTCTTGTTACATTCCTTCTCAATCTTCTTCATCACGGGGTGACGCCTCAGACTCAACTAAAGTCACCCCATCAAAGGAGGGAAGCAATGTTTGCTCAGCTACCTTTCCTCATGTTGGCTCTTCTGCCAGGGACGTCGTACTCACAATCGAAACCACTCCCACTGAGGAACTGAAGAGCCCTAGAGTTGCTAAGTGCAAGCGAATTAGGAATCCAAAATGGATTTCCCTCCAATTTTAAATCTGAGGTATGATTGGGTAGATGGGGAGATGGATGCTTACCTCTCCCACTAAGTACCAAAAACATGTTAATAAGTTTTCTTAAGAGTGTAGAATTGTGCCCATTCGAGAAACCTGAGGACTTTCCATTCTTTATTAGATGTTGCTGTGGTGATGGCTTTGTCAAGCCAGATTTAGTATACCTTGGTAGGGAAGAAAATGACAGTCGTGACTTTTTTTATGTACACGACTGTATGTTGCAAGAGCTTTAAGTTCGTCTTCCCTTTGACAAATTCACCATGGGGCTTCTTCGTATTATCAACGTTGTCACTACGCAACTAAATCTGAACTCTTGAGCTTATCTTCAACCATTTTGGACCTTGTGCCTATATACTCACATCAAGGCTAGTCTTGGTATATTTTTATGCCACTTCACTACTCATCCCCACGAGAAATATAAATGGGTCTCCATGTTCTAAAATCCAAAACATTCCATTCTTCATTTGTTCACTACTTCCTACGAGAACCTCAAAACTGGGTTCTTCAAAATCTTAGTCAATTTGGAGTCTAGTCACAAGCATTTCTATGACCAAAATAGGGGGAAGTTGTTCCCTTTTTATTAGCAGCGAGTGTTAAGGAGGTATGATTACTATCCTGCGGAGTTGTTCACAGTCGAGAAATTGGTGGGTGATACCTCTTTAGACTCTCTCCTCGGTGTCTTCCAGTAAGGGAGTTAATATAGTTGTTCCAGTTTCCCACGCCCTTTGAGGATTTAGGGAGTGAGTAGTCGAACATAGTGTTTGATTTGTTGATAGGGTACATCATTCATGCTGGAAGTGTTGTCTGGCCCAAAATCTTTAGTGAGTTGGTAGGGTACATAGATTGGGAGAGTTTCTTGGACCGAACTCTTTGGTGAGTTGGTAGGACACTTAACTTGTATAGGAATTAAAAATTTTTGCAGACAACGTAAATTACTCCATTAAAATAAGGAATGGTATTGCATTGCATATTTGATGAGAAAGCCTCGTTAAAAACCTTCTCGGCCAAAAAACTCCTTAGGGACAAAAAACTGAGTAAGGAAAATAGTGTTTGTGTTACATGTTCAACTATAGTAGTGCTTTAGGTGGGTAGAACTCCAAGTCCTGGAATGAGTTTGCCTAATAGCTCCTCAAGCTTCTGAGCGTCGTTGTTGAGGTCTTGATTGATCTGGAATGGTCCCTCCTAGTTTGGAGCTAATTTTTCTTCTGTTCTATTCTTCCTTGCTTCCCTAGAAGCTCATCATGCCAGGTTACTTTTTTGGAATTTCGGAGCTTGTACCTTTGTGTTGAATCATTGAGCCATTCTCTACTTGTAGGCTTCAACAGTTATCGCAACTTTATCATGGTCTTCATTTATATTGTCCAACATTGCCTCCTGGTTAGATTCATGGTTGAAATAGATCTTTTTGTAGGAGCGTTCTCCTATTTCCACAGGAATCATATTGTCAATCTTGTATGCTAGTTGAAACAACGTATCTTTCATTGATGATTGTGGGGTGCACCTATAAGCCTATAAGATATTTGGGATCTGTTTGATCCATCCTTCTTTAGCTCCAATCATTCTCTTCTCTAACTCCCTCAATATCACTTTGTTTATTGCTTCTATTTGGCCATTTGATTGTGGGTGCTCAACTGAAGTCACCCTATGCTTGATGCTCAACCCTTCCAAGAAGGAGTTTAATTTCTTGTCTGTAAACTGGAGGCCATTATCTGTGACTATGACATATGGGATTTTGAACCTTGCGATGATGTTCTTTTAGATGAATTTTTGGATGCTCTATGTTGAGATTGTAGCCTCTATCAACTTAGTGAAGTAGTTGATTACCATTAGCAACAATTTCATTTGTCCTTTCACTACGGGAAAAGAGCTCAGAATGTCCATTCCCTAAATGCAAAATAGCCATAGGCTGCGATTTCTTCAAGTCATTTGCTGGTTTGTAAACTAAGTTTCCATGCTTCTGACATTGGGTGCATTTCCTAAGGAAGGCCAAACAATCTTCTTGAAACGTGGGCCAGTAATATCCAACCCTTAAAACCTTAGCACCCAAAGTTCTCCCCCAATATCCATGCCACATATGCTCTCGTGAACTTCTTAGAGGATATAGTCTACTTTTTCTAGTGCTAAGAACTTGAGCAAGGGTGTCAAAAACTCTATCTTGTACAATTCTCCTACAACTATTGTAAACTTGTTTGCCTTCATTCTTAGTATTTTCGCCTGGATCGGATCTATAGGTAGTTTATTATGATGCATGTAAGCCATGATGTCCTTTCTCCAATCATTTATTGTTGCCAAAATGGCACACACCCCTATACTTGGTGTTCACAACTATTGTTAGATGAGTGTTTTGAGTTATCTTGGCTTCCTGGTACTTGTCAAATTGGCGAGTTGATCTGTCCTTTCATTCTGGTCCCGGAGTATGTGAATCACCCCCACCTTGTCGAACTTAGACTACGCCTCTTTGAAAGCGTGATAATATTTTAGCAGTTTTGACTCATTGACTTGGAATGAGTCATTAACCTACTTGGCTACTACCTTAGAGTCGATAAGACATTTACCTGTTCTAGTCCCTACCTTTTTAGCCAACTTAAGACCAACAAGTAAGGCTTCATACTCAGCTTGATTATTGAAGGCTTTGAAGTCAAAGCATAGCGATTATTAGATGGCAAGACATTTGGTCCTTCAACAGTGATCCCTGCTCCACTTCCTCAGGACCCATCCATATGCACAATCCACTACGTCAGCTGTCACCGGGCATTTCGACAGAGGGATGGTGATGTGATCTTTGATGATCACGTGCACAAAGGATCCTTTCTAAGGTCACTTGGAAGGGAAATAGATTTTTGGAGAGGAAAGGAATGGGGTGAGGCGCCACAAATACTAGGTTTGATAAGTCAAAGGGGAGAGGCCACAAGGGAGGGGTCCCATGATAACTCTTAGAAGCTTTCACAAAGGAGAAGGGGGGATACTCAAAGGTAAGAACCTCACAACCAATATGGTCTCTAGGATTAAATTCAAGTGTAAAAAATAAAAGTGAGTGGAGAAGCTCCTATTTATAGAGGTAGCTAACCTCTTGAACAAGATAACCTAAAAAAGAGGGCTAGAATTAAAAGGAAAGATCTAAGGGAGGAGGATTGAGAAACAATTCCCTCCTTAGATCATAAAACTTGGTGCCCAAGTTTCTCAAACCAAGGTTCAAGATTCCTTCTTATTAGCTTAGGGGGTTTATGTAGGAAATGAGGGGTGTAGATATCGAGGTTACCCCTTATTTCCTTCATAAAGACCCAAAAAGCTAAATTCACCCTCTAAATTCCTAAGACACCTCCTAAAATAAAAAATGGACTAAATACATGTCCCAAATTAAATTCCTAATGCTCATCAAAATTAAAATAAAGGAAAATTATATTTTATTAACTAAAGTCCCTAGCCTAATATCTTCACTCTCCATAGGAGGTGAAGTCTTCCTTTGTCTGCAAGGGCTAGGTCTTCTTCAATCCTTCTAGCCATGGCCCTAGTGATAGGTCCTTGGCTAGGCATGGTCACATCATGTCCTACCCTTGGAGAGAATTTGACCTCAAATCCATGGGGTCTTCATCATTTTCAGCACCTATAAATGGAGACAAATCAGAAACATTAAAACTGGTGCTTACCCCATAATCCTCAGGCAGATCTAAAACATATGCATTATTACCGATCCACTCAAGGATTTGGAAAGTCCATCTTTTCTAGGGCTAAGTTTGGACTTCTTTTGAGAAGGAAATCTATCCTTTCTCAAGTGAAGTCATACCTAGTCACCCTTTTCAAAGATGACCTTTTTCCTCCCCCTATTGGCGAAAGTAGCATCTGTCAAGGATTGGCTCTCTACGTTAGCTTTAACCCTCTCATGTAATTGTTTTACAAAAATGGCTTTTGCCTCTCCTTTTTTATGCACAACAACAGAAAGAGGAAAAGGTAAAAGATCTAGAGGAGTACGAGGATTAAAGCCATAGGCCACCTCAAATGGAGAATACTTGGTGGTTCTATGAACCACCCGGTTATAAGCAAATTCAATGTGGGGAAGGTACTCATCCCAAGACTTATGGTTGCCTTTAAGAAGAGCCCTCAGCATAATGGATAAAGATCTATTCACCACTTCTGTTTGCCCATCAGTTTGAGGGTGACAGGTAGTGGAAAAAAGAAGTTTAGTTTCCAGCTTAGCCCAAAGAGTTTTCCAAAAATGGATAAGGAACTTCACATCCCTATCTGACACTATTGAAGAGGGTATGGCATACAATCAGACAACCTTTTTAAAGAAAAGTCTTGCGATGTTGCTCGTATCATCCACTTTGTAGCAGAGAATAAAATGGGTCATTTTTTAAAATCGATCCACCACCACAAATATGGAGTCTGCACCTCGTTGGGTTCTTGGGAGCCTAAGGATGCAATCCATGCTAATATCCTCCCAAGCTGCAGAAGGAGCAGGTAAAGGTGTGTATAGTCCATGAGGCATTGCTTTAGACTTTGCTTGCAAGCAAGCTATACATCTAGAGCAATGGCTATGGACATCTCTACGCATATAGGGCCAAAAGAATTTCTCTTTTAAAAGCAAGAAAGTTTTTGAAATCCCAAAATGCCCCATGAGTCCACCTTTATGACTCTCTTTTGTGAGTAAGTTCCTAATTGATCATTGGGGTATATAAAGCTTACTCCCTTTGTATAGACACCCCTCACTAATGAAGTGCCCATCATGGGCCTTTAATGCGAATACAGATGCAGAGGCAGCAAAGATGGGGCCGAAATCCTTGTCAGAAGGATACATAGCCCGAATGTCATCAAATCCCAAGATTTTTACACTCAATGATGAATAAAGGGCATCACACCTAGAAAGAGCATCAGCCACTACATTTTGTTTTCCTTTCTTGTACTTTATGACATAAGGGAATGATTCAAAATATTCCACCCACGTTGCATGCCTTTTGTTTAATTTACCTTGACCCCTCAAATATTTTAGTGACTCATGGTCACTATGAATGACAAACTCCTTGGGAGCAAGGTAATGCTCCCAAGTTTGAAGGGCCCTAATTAGAGCATAAAACTCCTTATCATAGGTGGGGTAGTTGAGGGGGGCACCATTGAGTTTTTCACTAAAATACGCAATAGGGTGTCCTCCTTGCAACAAGACAGCTCCCACACCTACACCAGAGGCATCACATTCAAGTTCAAATGTTTTAGAAAAGTCAGGTAATGCCAAGACTGGTGCATAGGTCAATTTATGTTTAATTAGTTGAAAGGTTTTCTCTTGTTTCTCACCCTAAAGGAAAGGAACTTCCTTTTTCACCAAATCATTTAGTGGTGCGAAGAGCATGGAGAAATTAGGCACAAAGCTCCTATAAAATCCAGCGAGACTATGAAAGCTTTTGATCTCTGTCACACTCTTTGGCTTGAGCCATTCTTGAATAACTTTTATCTTTTCGGGGTCAACATGGTCCCTTTTTGTGTGAACTACAAAACCTAGGAAAACTAAACTATTTACACAAAAGGTGCATTTTTCTAAGTTACCAAAAATATGATTACTCCTAAGAAGAGAAAAAACATGCCTTAGATGTCCTAAATGATCATCTAGGTTCCTAGAGTAAACTAAAATGTCATCAAAGTAAACTACGCAAAATATTACTAAGGCAACCCCTCAGTACATGATTCATTAAGTGCATGAACGTGCTTGGGGCATTGGTTAGCCCAAAGGGCATAACCAACCACTCATAAAGACCAAATTTAGTCTTAAAAGCAGTTTTCCACTCATCACCCTCTTTGATCCTTATTTGGTGGTAACCACTTCTAAGATCTATTTTTGAAAATATTTTTACCCCATGCAATTCATCCAACATGTCATCAAGACGGGGGATTGGGTGCCTATATTTGATGGTGATGTTGTTGATTGCATGACAATCAACACACATCCTCAATTGGTCATTCTTCTTGGGCACCAACAAGACTGGCATAACACAAGGGCTTAGGCTCTTTTGAACCCAACCCTTCTCCAACAGTTCATTCGCTTGAGACTCAATCTCTTGGGTCTCTATGAGGTTGGTTCTATAGGCAGGTCTATTAGGTAGACTTGCGCCAGGCACTAAATCAGTTTGATGTTCTATACCCCTAATGGGAGGAAGTCCTTTCGGAATCTCATTAGGGAATATATCATCAAATTACTTTAGAATATCTTAAACCCCTTGAGGAAGGTGCTCATGTGCATGGGTTGTGGCAGTGCTCTCAGCAGAAGAATGCAGAATAGGAGAAGGATTTGATGCATCTTTGCTAAAGAGGAGATAAAAGGGCTTTTTAGTCAAAGGAGCTTATTTTAAATCATGTTTAGTAGCAAATAGGCTACTTTTACTAATATTTCCTTTGGAAGGAGCATCACCTTCCGACTCTCTCTCTTTACCATTTTCAAGCTTTAAGGGTGAAGCTTGTTGTGTTTTTTTTTTGTTTTTGTTTTTCCTCAACTATTTTCTTTTTCATTGCAAATTGATCCTCAGCCACTTAAGAAGGTGACAAAGGATACAATTTGAAGCGCTTTTCATTATGGGTGAGGAGTATTTGGTTGGAGTGACCATGGTAAATGGCTTTCTTGTTAAATTGCCATGGTCTCCCCAACAGGATATGGTCAGCCTCCATAGGAACTATGTCACAAAGAATCTCATCATTATAAGATCCTATGGAAATTGGAACCATAACTTGCTCATTGACTACCATCTCCCCTTGCTCATTGAGCCATTGCAATTTTTAAGGTTTGGGATGGGGCATGGTAGTCAAGGTTACGACAGTTACAACAGGAGCCACTATCAACAAGGAGAGAACATACTTTGTCATTTACTTTACATCTTGTATGGAAGATGTTCTCTCTTTATGACTAGCCAACCTCTAGAGGTTGGCTTCCAAGAAGCCCTTGAACCATAAGGAGGTCCCCCTCATAAGGAAAAGCTTCCTCACACTCTTGTTCAAAAGTATGTCCCCTTCTTCCTCACTCTCACTAGAGGAGGAAAATGAGTTATTCTCACTACAAATGTCTTGTCCCCTTATGATCATGGTTTTCTTGTTGGGGCATTGAGAGGCAATGTGGCCTCTCCCAAGACATTTTAAGCATTTGATACTACTTTGCCTCTCAATAGGCTTAGTAGTAGGGGATTTTCTCTCTACATGAGGTGTTTTTGTATCTTGAAAGTGCTTGGGTTCCTCTTTGGGAAAACCCTTGAAAGAGTTTCCCTTAAGTTGGTCCCTCTTTGGGTAAGAGGGAGAATCTTTTTTAAAGCTTTTTCTCTTGAATTGATTCTTAGCTCTTACAAAAAGTTCTAACAAATCATCAAGGTTTGAGTATGAAAGAATCTCTACCTTATCTCTAATGTCAGAGCTTAATCCACACAAAAACCTAACAAGGGTGGCATTGGGTTCCTCAATGATATTGGCACTTAGTATGAAAAGCTCCATCTTTTGTCTATACTCCTCAATACTTAGGTTATGTTGCCTAAGTCTTTGGAGCCTATCCAAAAGATCTCTCTCATAATATGAAGGAATGTGCCTTCTTCGCAAACAATTTTTTAAATCATTCTAGTAGTGAATGTCAGACATTTGTTTACAGGCCCTATCCTTGACTAACTCATCCCACCAATGCAAAGCAGGACCTTAAAAACTAAGGGAGACCAAAGGTACTTTCCTTTCTTCCCTTATTTCATATCATCGGAAGAGTTGTTCCACTTTGACTTCCCAATCTAGGTAAGTCTCAACATCTTCCCTACCATGAAAATGGGGTAGGTCTACCTTTGGCTCCCTAGCGTGATTTGTGTTCTCTTTAGGAGAATTATGATTGTATGATGAATGAGAGTGATGCTTATGTTGATTTCTACAGTATTCTTCTTCACTAGAGCTAAAATTCCTAGATGGGGATCTTATGAGAATTCCTTTCTTTTTTCTATCACTCTCCCTCTCATCTCTCCTCTTAGTCTCTTCTCTTTTCCTTCTTTCTTCTTCCTCTTTTTCTCTTTTTCTTTCTAGTTCTTTCCTTCTTCTCCTTTCTTCATCATCTTTTCTCTCTCTTTACCTTCTCTCTTCTTGCTCTTTTTTCTCTTTTCTCATTTCCAACATCTCTTTTTTTAACTCTTCCTTCTCTTTTTGTCTTTCCTTTCCTTTTATTTCTTTTTTTTTTCTCTTTTTCTTCTCTCCTTTTTTGTTCTTTAGCCATCCATTCCCTAAATTCTAAGTTAAGGTTTTCAAGAGTGTCTCCCTTATAAGGTTTTATTTGGTTGACACTCTTACTTGATGAACACCTATGTGCACTAGAATGTGTGCGGAAAGTCATGGTGCTTGGATTCTAAAAACTAAAGGATAGGGCAAAAATGTTTTTTTTTCAAGTAATACTCCTCTCTTTTTTGTTTTCTCACCTAAGGTGGCTTGATGAGTCTTTGGAACTCTTAGCCTCTACACGTTTTTTGCAAAAAATTAAAAGTGCAAGATTAAGCAATGACAAACTCAAAGAAGTAAAGAAGACAAGCAAGAAAACATAAGGCTCAAAAATGAAGGTAGCACACAAATAACTTTCTTAGATTAGTTCTAAAAGAGTGGAGATGAAAAAAAGACTCAAACAAAAAAATGAAACCAATAGTTGTACACTTAATAAAATTTAAGTGACCAAAAGCTAAAAGGCTTACTCAAGTAATTTTTTTTTAATCACAATTGGGTCCTCATATCAAATGTTTATATTATTAGGTACACAACTTCAAAATTGTATTTCTTTTCAGTTCTTTATCTTCTTTTTTTTTTAACTTGAACTTTTTCTAATATATTTTTTTTAAAATTTTCTAATCATTTTGTTGCACCTAATAGCTTGTTGAATTGAAATTTTAATGAGGATGCTTGAAATAATAACGTTTGAGCGAATAAGCACAAAGTAAGGTCACACAATTTTCAAGTAATGCATGCAACTAAAAGTAAAACAACTTAGTAGTTCCAAATACCATTGAACTAATGGTGCTTAAGGAATGATTTAGGGTTGATTTTGAATTAAATTGATTGCTCAAATTACTAACACAATTCACCCAAGCTAAAATTCCATAAAGAGGCACCAATAGTGAAGGTAAACCAAGTGGAAAACTACTAATAATTCAATATAAAACAAGAAGCATATAAAGATTGAATTGAGCAAATATTTAAGAACAACAAAGAGATTACTATGCTTGAACTAAAAGCATAAAAGACTTAAGAGATTCAACAAGAGGTTCACCTCTTAGGAGCTCAATTCAAAATATTTTTGAAAGTTTTTTTGTAAAAATTTTAAGAGGCTAAAACCTATGAAATTTAAATGAGACAAAATAGGAAACTAACATGACTAGTATTTGACAAAGCACAAGATTAACAAAAAATAACACACCTAAAAATAGAGCAAAAATTTCAGCAAGAGACTCAAAACAAAAGGCGCAATAACATGGCCAAAGTTGATCACCACAATGGTGTGGAAAAATCTTCAACCATGTGGGTTTAATGGTCACAACTTCTTAGGCACACTTTAACATAAAAACCAAGGGAAAACTAAGCAACTTGAACACGGAAATAAGATGCAAAGAAAGGGACAAATAAAATTGCATCAAATTAAATGGAACATATGCACATAGATAGGAAACAAACGTGCATATAATAGCAAGAATAAAAAGCTATACTACTAGAAAATAAAGGAAATAAAGATTACAAAAAATGAAGGACTTTAAAATAAAGAGATCAAAGAGATAAACAACAAAGCAAAAAAAATTGAGAAAGAACGTGACCTTTAGAAAGTGGCTCTCGATACCACTTGACGTGATATTTGATGATCACGTGCCCTTCTAAGGTCAGTTGGAAGGGAAATGGATTTATGGAGAGGAAAGGAACGGGGTGAGGCGCTACAAATACTAGGTTTGATAAGCCAAAGGGGGGAGGCCACAAAGGAGGGGTCCCTTGATAACTCTTAGAAGCTCTCACAAAGGAGAATGGGGACACTCAAAGGTAAGAACCTCACAACTAATGTGGTCTCTAGGATTAAATTCAAGTGTAAAAAATACAAGTGAGGGGAGAAGCTCCTATTTATAGAGGTAGCTAACTTCTTGAACAAGATAACCTAAAAAGGAAGGGCTAGGATTAAAAGGAGAGATGTAAGGGATGAGGATTGAGAAACAATTCCCTCCTTAGATCATCAAACTTGGTGCCCAAGTTTCTCAAACCAAGGGTCAAGATTCCTTCTTATTAGCTTAGGGGGTTTATGTAGGAAAAGAGGGGTGTAGATATCAAGGCTACCCCTTATTTCCTTCATAAAGACCCAAAAAGCTAAATCCACCCTTTAAATTCCTAAGACACCTCCTAAAATATAAAATGGACTAAATACATGTCCCAAATTAAATTCCTAATGCTCCTCAAAATTAAAATAAAGGAAAATTACATTTTATTAACTAAAGTCTCTAGCCTAATATCTTCACTCTCCATAGGAGGTGAAGTCTTCCTTTGTCTGCAAGGGCTAGGTCTTCTTCGATCCTTCTAGACATGGCCCTAGTGATAGGTCCTTGGCTAGGCGTGGTCACATCAGATGGAGTTCATTGAGGAAGTCAGCCAACAACTGAAACTTTATGGGTCATTTCACCTCATGGCGGTTATCGAATTCAGAGAGTTCTATGGACCAGGCCACCATCATTCCTACCAATTCGAGCTTCCTTAATACTCTCGCAATTAGGAAGTCAGTTCGAATGACCATCCTGTGGCTTTTAAAGTAAGGCATTAAACACCTTGTCATATTTACCAATGTTAATGTCACATTTTGTACTGCTTGATATTTGATTTTCGCGTTACAAAGGATGTCACCTGCGAAGTAAACAAGTTGTTGCCCTGTTTTGGTTTCTTGCACAATGACGATACTTAACATTTGCATAATTTGATATCTAATCTCGTACATCAATATGTCTTAATGGAAATAGAGGATTGAAATTTAAATAAGACATTATTTTACTCTTAACTATATTTGGTTCAACAAAAGGGGAAGGGAAAATATATATTTTTCCTTTATAAAGGGATAGAGGGATTTTAAATTGAATAAATTTTTATCGTTATTATATTTTAAAGCATATGCAACTATGATGTGACAAACTCTATATGTGTGAGTGCTTTTGAAAGGTATTTTTCTTTTTAGTGTATATCTCGTACTTTTGTGGATTGCGCAACATCGTGCTAGGAGAATCCGACGTACTTTCTGTTTCAATACACCCGAAATTTCACATTACTTACGGGTCGAGGCCAATGATCGTTTATAAATATCTTCCTCACTTAAACCACTGAGGTGCCTTTTCAAGACATAACTGTGATGGAGCCACTGAGCTTCAAAGCATAGGGATAACAAATAAACTTGTACCGTGGGTAATCCCTAAAATCATCAAAATGAACCAAAACTTGTGGGCCAACCAGGCCCACCATGAATACGGGTCAGGCCGAAAAAAAAAACAAAAAATTCATGTTGTAATAGCAAAAACATAGTTTGACCTACTTTGGACCCAACCTATACGGGTTCAGCCCATTAAATCTTTACTAGTTTTACTATGTGACACCCTTACTGCACTTTAACCCAAATGTAAAATGACCCACTACACTCTATTGAACCCATTAATTAAATGATTATATTGCATAATCTGATAATCAAATAAAAAATAATTAAATAGAAAATAATTGAAATACTTGATTAAATAGTTAATTTTAAAAATCTCATTTTTAAAAAATATTTTTTTTATTTTCTGGTGGGTTGGTGGGCTAACCCGTATAACCCACCAACCCATGGTGGGCCAAGCTAGGCTAATAGATTAAGTAGCAAAGACAAAATGAGCCAGGTTGGGTTGGCTAGTTTTTCTGGTGGGTTAGGGTAAGATGGCTCATATGGGTCGGACCAGCCCGTTTTGACAGCTATAGTAATTCCCGAAGCCGCCCCATAGTTGATAGGGATTCCCAATTTGAGCGTACACGGGTATAAATATGGAGAATACCCAATTTGTTAAGTCGGGAATAGGGATGAAGATATACATACCCACCCCACACCTGTAGCTGTCCATGTACTCACTTCACTTCGCTCTTATTTTAATGACTAAAATATTTATTTGTCTCTAAAAAAAACGTGTAAAACATTTAATTAACAAATTACAAATTTTATTTTTATTAGATAACTTTTGAATTAATATAATATATTCAAAAAAATTATTTTTTACTATTTTTTTTGCTGGTATGGGATGGGTATAGGTATACCCGATACCCAATGACATGGATGGAGATATAAATCTCATACCTGTTGAGTATGGGGACAAGCATTGGCATGAGTTTTGGAAGCTGGGATGGGAATGATAATGTCATACTCATCCCCGTCCTGCCTATTGTCATGCCTACCAAAGCAGACAATACCTCAGAAATGGTGACTCACCCTAACAATGTTTCACGACTAGTGGTAGGAATAATGACGGATCTAAGATTTGAATATAGGGAGGGAAATAATTATAATAACTTTTTACTTAAATACGTTGTTGATCTCTCATAAATTAGTGAATTTTATTTTT
This sequence comes from Psophocarpus tetragonolobus, assembly GCA_037954015.1. NCBI lineage: Eukaryota > Viridiplantae > Streptophyta > Magnoliopsida > Fabales > Fabaceae > Psophocarpus > Psophocarpus tetragonolobus. The sequence goes on along the minus strand of CM075692.1, from coordinate 4,689,744 downwards.
AATCATAATAATTTTTTTTTTGTATTTGGTCTCTAATAAAATTTTAATTTTGCTTTTTGTTCTAAAGCGCTCTCTAAATCATTTTTTAGAACTTTTTAAAGTTTTGTATAAAAATATTTAGGAACAAAAAATGAAATTAAAAACTATTAAGAACCAGACATATAAAAAATTCAATAGGTACAAAAACAAAATTCATAAATTTATTAGGAACCAAAAAACAGGCTTAAGGCGCAATATTTTTTAGGTTTAATTAAATATATCATCCACTAATTCGATACTTTTGATGAAGCTTGAACAATCTCCTGCATTTTGATCAATACACTTGGTGACAATGATTATAGTAGTTTGCAATCATAAAATATAATATTTTTTAAAATATAAATATATATAGCATAATTTTTTTATAATATCTTTTTTATAGAAATGAGAGAAATATGTTGATTGGAATAAAATAGATGTGTGAAAATAAATAAGATGTAAAATAAAAATGAAAGTATTTGGTGGGAAATAGTTAAAGAAAAATAAATAACAATATAGATGGAGAGAGCAGAAAATTATGTGAGAAATAAAACAATACTATAATATTATGTTAAAATATTACAACTTAAAAAGTTAATATATTTATAAATTAAGAAGATAATAGAATTATACAAGATGTAATAACTTAAATTTTTAAATATTAAAATTTATTAATAGTAAAATTATTTTTTATTATAAAATAATATAACATTTATATACCTTTTGAAAGCAAATAAAAGATTTTGTGAGGGCAAAAGCCCCTCCCCCCCTCCCCCACTATAAGTAGATCTATCCCTGGGTAAGAACATTGGTGTTGTCTGTAGGAACCATCTACGCTCTCAGACCCCTTAACCACGACGAGGGGGAGGAAGGAGGCTTGTTCCGATACAATCAAAGTCTCACCTCACTTAGAAGTTAAGGTCAATGGTTATTTATAAACATCTCACTCCTTTAACCCACTAAGGTGTATTTTCAAGATAAAATTGAGATGAAACCATTGAGCTCCAAAATAAACAATACCTCAGACGTGATGACCCACCCTAACGATGTTTTGGGACTAGCAGTAGGAACATTGACTGACTTGAGCGTCAGAGTCCTATTTGCGAGCATCATTGGCAGTACTCTTTCAATGAACTACATTGTGGAATTTGTAAGTACAGTTTATCTTTCAATGGATCTCCAATGCTTACAAAGATTATTAAGGGTGTGTTTGGCAAAACTAGCTAAAAAGTTACCTGAAAGCTGAAAGTTTTGAAATGACAATTAAAGACATCATTAATCATTAAATCAACAACGATGTATTTAAAATAACTATAATATATTTTAATAATATAAATTAACTATATATTTAAATTATAAATTATTATAGTTATATACTTAATTATAAATTTCTATGATAATATATTTAAATTATAATTATATATTTAAATTAGAAATTTACGTAATTAGATATTTAAATAATAAATTACTATGATTAATATTTAAATTTTAATTTCTATAATTAAATATATAAAATTTAAATTACATATTTAAATTATAATTTTTTATAATATATTTATATTATAAATTATTATAATTCATTAATGAATGAGAGAGAAATAAAGGAGAGAGAGGTTGTACAATGTGATTAGAGAATTAGTGGGGGACAATTGATGAACAAATTTTCTACTATACTCTCAATAAATGCACCAGTCATATGTAGTATATATAAATATATCAGGTCGATCTGACAGTGACTAGATTGATACCCTAAGAACATCAATACTAATTACTTGTAGATAATAAAAAAATTGATTTTAAACTATTCTAAGGTTGTGGAAAGTAAAATGCATGAAAAATAAACTAAGATTAATGCAATGGGAAGTTTGGTAGGGTTTTGATTTTACTTTGTCATCTCTCTAATGCATAAATACACTATCAATTATTTTCATCACTCCCGTACCTATCCCTCATAAAAAGACCCTTACTCTGATTCCTCTAGAGTAAAAGACTAGGTTATTTGGGCTTTAGACTATGGATTCCTCACATAATCTAAAATCAAATAATCTGTATTAAGAAAAAGAAGCTCAAAATGGTCAATTAGTTTTACTCTCTCCCGAGAAATAAACCTCATTAGAAGCTCTTCTCATTTTATAAGCAAAATCTCTCTCCTAAGTTCATTCAACAAGAAAATCCAACAAAACATATATAAATAAAGTGCAAGTTAAAGAAGAACTCTAACAATGAGTAATAAACTTAGATTAATAGAGCAAAATATATAAAAGAGAATTCAAAACTAAGTTGTATCAAAACCCTAACCAAACGAACATAGCCTTCCATAGAGGTGAAAGACATGATTGATGGATTAAGATTACAAAATATGGTGTAAATGAGGTGGTAGGAAAGTAGAATACGTGCTGGAATCGAGCCCTAAGTTAAAATGGGGTTCTGTTCGAGCATGGGTATTGGACAACCATTAGCGAGAAATACACTCTCTCGAGTTTATGGGCGCTGGACGACCATTTTACCGTCGTTGGGCGACCACTCCTTGGCTGGTGGGCGCTGGCTTTAAAACACTCCTAATTCAACGTTGTTGGACACTGTTACAACACCAACTTGACCTCAATTCTTTTGACACTTCTTCTCAGCTTCTTCAAAACCAAAGTCAAACAATGGAAAATAGATAAATAAAAGTAAAATATGCACAAATGTAAATCTAGAACTAATTTTTCTAAGTATCCTAATTTTTTATAAAAATGACTTTAAATAAGTTGGAATTAGGATATCTACTCTATTTTACCTATGTAAAAATAGGTAATTTTGGCAATTATCAACAATGCATTAATAATCAAGATTAGACATGTAAAAATAAAACCAGTTAGTAGCTGAAAATAGAGATATTTTGGAAAAGCTACTTGGAGTAGCTTTTTTTAAAAAACTACTAGCTCATAAAAAATCTCTTAGATTTTTGCTATCCAAACAGAGCTGGAATCATTTCAGCTATCATATAATTATGATCACTGTCACCAAAACTATAAAATTATAGTCTAGGTTTGCTTGGATACCTTTTTACTGAAATCCAAGAAGATGGCGATAACAACTGCCCCAAAACCTGCCTTCACTATCATCGTCCTTCTTTCGATGTCAAATAAATCATTTTTCCTTTGCACCCTCTAATTACCCTGACTCTCTGCACAATCCTCACATCGTTCTCTCAAAATCTCTAGCACCCTTTTCCGAAGGAATGCCACTGCCGTCGTGAAATCTTTTGCGTCGCTATATGGCCTCGATGAGCCCCAAAAAGGGGTGAACATCCTAGTGGAGGCATTGGAGAGATAAGGCATGGCAGATGTGTTCGCATACCCAATGATGCATTGATAGAGAAAAAACAATGTGAGAAAGAGATGACAAAGAAAAAGAACCAGAGAAAGAGAGAGTCAACGAGGAGAGAGAAAGAGAGAAGAAAGAGAATGAGAGGTAGGAACTAATCAAAGATCGGGAGGTGTGGTTGTGAGAATGGAAAAGTCAATTGATGGAAAGTCGAACTCGAAAGAGAAGATGAGAGGTCAAATAAAAAAGTAAAAAATAATTCTATCATTTCACTTTCTAATCTAACCCCCCTTCAAGATTAAAAGGACACTAGATGATAGGATATGATAAGATGATAGAATGCATTTATCTTATCATATTCACTCAACAAACATTTAATATAAGATAGGATATGAAAAAGTTATCTTATCCTGTTCCATATTCAGTACGCCAAACATACCCCTAAATTATTAATTAGTTGTTATAAAAAAAAAGGATAAGAAAAAAAAAAAGGTTCATGTTTAAATGTAACGCAAAAAAACTTATAACATTTTTTTCTATTTTTATTTTTAATTTAAGAATTTAATATTAGATCAATAATATTTCAATTTTTTATAAAAAAATTAAGCTTTTCAAATTTTAACTTCTCATAAAGTTATATAAATTTTTTTAGTTATTTAAATTTGGATTAATATTTTTTTTGTCTCAAATTTAAAAAAAAAATATTTTTGTCCTCAGATTTAAAAATATCATATTTTGGTCCTCCAATAAAAATGACACTTTAATTCTCTAAGATTAAAAATAAGTTTCTATAGTCCCTAATATTTAAAAATAATTTTTAGTTCTATAATCTCAAATTTTAAAATGATTTTTCAGTCATCCAAGATTTTTAAAAAAAAGTAGTCCTTAAATTAAAAAAATAGTTTTTAAATTTAAAAATATTTTCAATCGTCTTAATTTAATTTTTTTACCTTAGTCCATACTGTTTTAAGAGTTTAATTAGTTTGATTTTATTTTTTAGTTTTTAAAAAGTGTTTTGAAAAATAGTTTTAAGAACTATTTTCTAGAATAAGAGAAAAAAAAACCTTTTTGATAAATGTTGTTTGAAAATTATTTTTTAGATGTGAAAATAAAAATAAAATATTAATACTTACGGAAATGTCATAAATAAAAAATAAAAAAAACAACTTATTCTCCTTCTATTTTATGTTTTTAAAACAAAAATAAAAGAAAAAGTACTTATAATTGTTTTCCTTTCTTAATTTTTTTTTAAAAAAAATCAAAACCATTTGAAAAAACTATTTTAACAAAAGACTAACTAAATAAGTTTTTTAGTTTTTAAATAGAAAAAACAATTTAACAAAATTATTGATAAATAAAAACTAAGTCTTTTTGTAATTTAAAGATATTTTGTTGTGAACTTTATATAACAATATTAATCGATGATGTTACAACGCCATCCAGTCATTAAAATAAGTTATTTCAAAATTGAAATAACAAAAATAAGTTGTTTTGAAATCAAAAGAACTAAATACATAAATTTTAGGTTTGGATACTTATAAATATTTTTTTTTAAAATTTGAGAACTAGAAAACTATTTTAATTTGGGAGACTAAAAAGTTTTCTTAATATTACATGACAAAAAATAACTTTAATCCAAATTTGAGGGCCAACAAAATTTTAAGACATTAACATGTAATATTAAATTCAATGTAACAATTGCTAATGTAATTTTCATTAATCATGTCACTGTATGTATTAATTGCTTTTATTAGTACAAGTGAAAACATAGTTATTCTCGTATATGTGTATTTGCATTTCTATTTTAATATGTTATAACAATGGTAGGGTTTTAATTTAATATCTTTTGTAAATTTTTATATTTTAAAATATAAATTGTGATCTGACATGTTTTGAAATATATTTTATTAGTTTTATATTTTTTGTTTATGATAACATGATAAGAATATGTCAGATCATCAATGAATATGTCAAATATACAATGAATATGAAAAAATAGAAAGAGGAGAGTTTGAATAAAACTAAAAATATTGTCGCACTAATGTATTTGTATGTTTATTAAAAATATTTATCATGAAATGTGCGCATATATTAATAGGGAGAAGTTATATCTGTGAAAGTGGGAAAAGTCATAAAATGTTTAGAAAGTAAAATAATCATATTTCCAAAAGGTCATATTCTCATTATATAATATATATTATATAATATAATATCATATTTTATACATTATATATAATATATTATATATTATATATATATATAGTATTATACATTATAGATATAATTGGACAATTATGTATGTTGGATATCAATACTTTAAGTAATTTTTTATTAAAGTTATAAGATTAGTCTAGTGGTAAAATATATGTTTGAGAAATAAGAGGTTATAGGTTCAAGTGTCTCTTATTAAGGATGGTTTAAAAAGTTATAAGGTTAATTTATTTGTTTAATTTTAAAATAGATGTAATTAATAGTATAGATTCAAGACTAAAAGTATATTCATTTTTCAAAATTTTGGAACCAAAATAGTTTTTCTGAATTTTTGGGACCAAAAGCATAATTATCTCAAATTTTATGAACTAAGCTAAAATTTTTTGTTAATAAAAAGAAAAATAGATTTTATTATTTTTAATTATTTATTTTAAATTATTTAAATAAATTAATTTTATATAAAATTTTTAATATTTAAAATAATATAAAAGCACTAGTATAATTTGTCCAAACACCCATCTTTTCTATAAACTTTGTTAGATTTACATTTATATATGTTTCACTTAAATATTAAATTAGCTTATCTAAAAGAAATTATTCACATTATAACTTTTTAAAAAGTTATTGTTTTACAAGTTTTTCTACATAAATCGGACATTGCAAATCCAATGTCCTCTAAAGCTTTGATGAAATTGAAACACTTCCATTTGTATGGCCATAAACATATCAGAACTTCGAAAGCAAAGCAATATCTAAAGCTTTCCTGTGGCTCCGTCTTCCTTTTTCATGTTATTAAGCAGACATGTACCATTCAATGTGAACAGTGAGAGGAAACCGGGTTTTGGATAATTGATGCGTTACATACTTACATCTCTTTCTTTTTCCCTTTTTTCCCCTGAATTTCTCATCTCATTCCACCTTTTGATGAGATTTTAGTTAGGAAAAATGACATTATTTGATATTTAAGACTTCTTTTTTTGGTAAACCATGAATATATATATATATATATATATATATATATATATATATATATATATATATATAACACTGCTCCATAGGTGCTAAAAACAGGAATTACAAACAAAGATGACTACTTAAGTGATTTCAGCTATTTGGTGAAAAGACCAAATCCAAAGAAGCAGCAATAAGTGAGAAGACAAAGAAGCTATAAAGGCCACATACATAAATAGAACCTACTAAGAAGCACTTTAGTTATAGTTTTTTTTTTTCATTGTTTTTGCATCATTTATGATTTTGTTAATTCGATGTGTTTGTGTATTCTATTCCTTCCTTTGGGAAGCTCTTTAGAAAGGAATAACGATCTTGTTCTTTGATGATCACGTATCTAATTTTAAGGAGCAGAAGTGGTGAGTAAGTTTAGGAATAAGAGTCAAAGATGAACATAAACAAATTGATAAAGTCAAATTTTTTTAAAAAAATATACAAAAAAACTAGAACAAGTAGAGAAATGTTATTTTTAAAACTTTAAGTTAAATATTTAAAGAAAAATTATAAATACATCTCATAAGTAATAAATTAAAAACAATTAATTAAATTATATAAAATTAAAGAAAGAAAAATATACACATGCAATTATGGGTGAAAAATTTAAAAATAAAAATATAAAATTCAAATATATAAAACGATTGTTTCGATCAACATCAGTAAAATTGATTTTATAAATTAAATTTAATTAAAATTAATTTTAAGATAATATAATTTATATTTAAATGTAATAGTTTTAAACCGATCCGAAAATTAACTTGGCCAAGATTGAATCTAGAGTTAATAGTTGACTAACTTGACCTAAGTTTTGACAAAAAATAAAAATAAAAATAAAAATTTCATATACAAAAAAACTTTAAATTAGATTGATTATCGTTAACATTGAAGTTGAGAATTTCGAAGATCTTGCATAATGAAAAAATGTGCACTTCCCCCAAAGTGAACGTATTTAAACACCTTTCTGATTATAGAGCTAGGAGATGGGGTTTCCATAGACATGCAACCCATAACTTTCATCCTCTCTCTGGTAGTTATTTCGGTTGGATGTTTATCCTTGCTGCCTTGTAGAGTTGTAGTTAGGATTAAAAAATCATATTGAAAATAATTGTTTTAATTATCTAAAAATTTTTAAAAAATAGTATGAATACTATTTTGAAACTAATATTATTTGAGTATAAATTAGTAATTTCAAATTAAGTAAGTTTAATTATTTGAAAATTATTATAAACTTTTAAAAATGTTATAAATATTTAGTTGAATAAATCATATTTAAAATTAAATAATTAAATTATATATTTTTAAAAATCGTTAAAGATATTTTTCTTGAAAACTATTATATCAGATAACGAATATGATATTTGATAAAATTTTACACAATTTACATGTTGTATTGACTTTTAATCATTTAAGTGTGTTTTATGAAATTTATATTTTTAATTCATTTACTTAAATTTTCTTTCAATATGTTTATGTCTTAAAAGTGATTATATCGAGAGAGGGTTGAATATGATGATTAAACTAAACCACAAAATGCATTAAAAAATTGCGAGTAACTTAAAATTTTATATAGAGATGATCTTATTAAGTAAGCGCTTATTTTATGATTTTGTTAACCTCATAATTGTTCAATGCTTAATTTTTTGACATAATGTAACCAAGGTGTCTGATGTATCTTAGGAACTTGTATAAAAATGAAGAAGCTAATATGGTATATGAAAATTGACCAAAGGAAAATGCTTGAGTAGGTGATTATTTGTGACATGTAGGCATAACCAATCATTATAATTTAGCAGGCTGAGGTGGCTTGGCTTGACCCCAAGTGTACGTGTAACAGACCGACCCACTTGGTGTTCTCATTTCTCACCAACCACACATGTTGATTTTGACTTGAAAAAAAAGGGTTTTGTCAGCTGTGACCCATCTCCTCCTACCCTGTTTTGAAATAAACTTTTAACATAGCCCATGGATTCATCACAAACCGTGGGGCACCTACCTCATCTCAGCTAATATATATATAAAGCATATTCATTCTATTTCTGGCTCATCGCTCAACAAACATGGGTAGTCTTCAAATCAGAAAACCACTCCTTTTCACTCTCCTCACTGTATCACTTGTTTTAATTACTAAACTCTTGCATTCTTATTTCTCCATACCTTTCTCTCCGTTCAATCTTTGTATTGCCGTTGCCCCCATCATCGTATACTTGTTTTCATCAACCTCTAACACTCTTCCCCCCGGTCCTTTATCTGTTCCTATATTTGGTAACTGGTTACAAGTTGGCAACGACCTGAACCACCGTCTTCTGGCATCAATGTCACACACCTATGGTCCGGTTTTCCTTCTCAAACTTGGTTCCAAAAACTTGGTCGTTGTCTCTGATCCCCAGCTGGCCGCCCAAGTTCTCCACTCACAAGGTGTGGAGTTTGGTTCTCGTCCACGAAACGTTGTGTTTGATATCTTCACTGGGAATGGCCAAGACATGGTTTTCACTGTGTACGGTGATCACTGGCGCAAAATGCGCCGAATAATGACTCTCCCCTTCTTCACCAACAAGGTTGTCCACAACTACAGCAACATGTGGGAGGAGGAGATGAACTTGGTGGTGCGTGACCTCAACGTGCATGAGAAAGCCACGAGCCAAGGGATAGTTATCAGAAGACGTCTTCAGTTGATGCTGTACAATATCATGTACAGGATGATGTTTGATGCCAAGTTTGAGTCTCTCGAGGATCCTTTGTTCATTCAGGCCACCAGGTTTAACTCCGAGAGAAGCCGTTTGGCTCAGAGTTTTGAGTACAATTATGGGGATTTTATACCATTTCTCAGGCCATTCTTGAGGAGATACCTCAACAAGTGCAAGGACTTACAATCTAGGCGGTTGGCATTTTTCAACACCCACTACGTGCACAAAAGAAGGTATAATTAGTATATTAGCTTCAAGTTTTTACATAGTAATTAAGTAAATACTGAATTACCATATTTAGTCCAATAGAAAAATTATTATAACACACTCACAAGTCACAATGCCTGTAGTACTAATACCATACGGGTCTGTATTGTTAGTAGCCAACACGATTGATCATATTTAATTTGATTTATGTAGCTCCTTTAAATTCTGTGTATAATTATAATGTGAGTGGTTGTTGGTATGCTGCTCTACAGACAAATAATGGCTGCCAATGGGGAGAAGCATAAGATCAGCTGTGCAATTGATCACATCATAGATGCTGAGATGAAGGGAGAAATCAGCGAAGAAAATGTGATATATATAGTAGAAAACATCAACGTTGCAGCAATAGAGACAACATTATGGTCTATGGAGTGGGCAATAGCAGAGTTGGTGAATCATCCAAGTGTCCAAAGCAAGATTCGTGATGAAATATCAAGAGTGCTTAAAGGGGAGCCGGTAAGAGAATCCAACCTACACGAGCTACCATATTTACAAGCCACGGTGAAAGAGACACTGAGACTTCACACCCCAATTCCTCTATTGGTGCCCCACATGAACCTGGAAGAAGCAAAGCTAGTAGGGTACACAATTCCAAAAGAATCCAAGGTGGTAGTGAATGCATGGTGGCTTGCCAACAACCCATCATGGTGGAAGAACCCAGAGGAGTTCAGGCCAGAAAGGTTCTTGGAAGAGGAATGTGCTACAGATGCAGTTGCAGGAGGAAAGGTTGACTATAGGTTCGTGCCATTTGGTGTAGGAAGGAGGAGTTGCCCTGGGATCATACTTGCATTGCCAATACTGGGACTTGTGATTGCAAAGTTGGTGACAAGTTTTGAGATGAGTGCTCCAGAAGGAACAAAGATAGATGTGAGTGAAAAAGGAGGCCAATTCAGCTTGCACATTGCAAATCACTCCACTGTGTTGTTCCATCCAATTAAGACACAATGATTTCCGTCATTACAAAGCAAGCACTCTGCACTTAGCTTATCAACACCTCTTAAGTCTCTCGGTGCTGCTTCCCTAGTTGCATTTCCATTTTTTTCAGATAAAGATGCATTTGTTTCTCTTTCTATTTCACAATTATATGTATAAAGTATACTACGTGTGATGTTTCTCCGTAAGGCAATTTGAGTTCTCTAGTTATCAATACCCAACAATATAAAACAAAGTTTTTTGTTTTTGCGATTCTGTGACTGTCATATATAACTTCGCGTCTCCTGTTGATCTGTCCCTTGATATAACGAAAAGGTATAGTATGCCACCGAAGTATAATTAATGCTTTCCCAAATTCACTCTTCACCAATCACCGAAGTATAAGTTCATTAACTAATATGTCATTTCTTGATTTGATGAGACACAAAATAAGAAGACACAAATTGGGCACACAAGATTATATTATGATATATCTACGTGACAATTTCCACTAAGTATCACGTGATCATATGTCACAAAATTGTAAAATTATTTTTAGTTTAACAAACTGATTGAACTTGAGTTTATGTCTACATTATTTTAGTTCGAGAAATAGGGAGGAGACCAAAATCTATCTTTTATCAAATTTTAGTTTTCTTTAAAGTTAATTAATAAATTTTATATGATTTTACTAAATTGTTCTTATCTTTTCAATCTTTTAATAATTATAATATTTTTATAATCATATATGAGTTATTTTTTTCATCGCATCCCCTTAAAGCATAAGGGGTATGATCACAATGTTGTGGAGCATTGGACATAGAAGAGAAAGTGTCTTTGGGTTTGCTCACAAGAGTGAGGAACAAGGTTATTAAACTTGAAAGTCTATGGAGACTCATGAGAGTTCAATAAACTCGATTTGTAAACTTGTAAGAGTTTACTTTATATAAAATAACTCAACTCGTGAGAATTTACTTTATATAAACTTGTAAGGTTATTAAAATATTCCATGTGGAATGCATATTCCACTTAAAATGGATTTTGTACCTCAAATTAAACGAGTTTTTGCCAACGTCTTTACTTTACAATGGAACAATGAACTCCTCGAACATTCTTCGACAGCTAGTGCAAGGTCCAACATGAGTTTTGATGTGACTTTCGACGCCCAACAACGAGTTCCAACATCTTGTAGCGAGTTCCAACGTCCTGCAACAAGTTTCGACGTCCAACAATGACTTCTGACGTCCGACAACAACTCTTCAACCACCTTATTTGTCTGAAGTTATTCCCTTTTCACTCTTCACCACTTATGGCTTCACCCACAGGTCAACCATCCTCTCAGCTCGTTCAATCAACACCAACCTCTTCCAACTGCTAATTAGCTCTAGCCTTTAAGCCTTAGAAGCTTAAAGTTTTGTGATTTTATTTACTAGTTGTTTGTTGTTTTGTATATGCAAGCAATGACTAATTGACTCTAGCGTTTAAGCTTTAGAGACTTGATGTTTGTGATTAGATTTGCTAGTTGTTTGTTGTTCTGCATATGCAAGTAATGACTATATCATATGTTGTTATGCAACATTTGTTACGAGAAGTATAAATGCATATAATCATATAAGTGTATTTATTTTTCAGCGCGCGCGTGCATACAAACACACATATATATATATATATATATTATGTATTCCTTATAATATAAATGTATTTAGCATTGAAATGTATTTAGGATTGAAATAATGGTTATCCCGCTACTACTATTTTGTTATAGCATTTTAGGAAGGTGGCTTCTATGTGTTGCTATTTGCTATTGACTACTATGGTTTGATTTTCTTAGAGGCAAGGATTTTTCAATTTAAGAACGACACACTAGATGAAAGTATGTTGAAATCTAAACATGTGCGAAACAACTCAATTTGTTGACTTGATGACTCAATATTAAACTCAAAAGTTTATAGAGTCTACTGAGTTTACTCAGAATTTATTAAAAAGAGAGTTTACCCACGAGTTAACTTGTGAACTCGTAAAAGTTAAAGAGTTAACTTGAGAATTTGATAACCATGGTGAGGAATATACCACATAGATATGAGAGATACATTAAAATAGAAATTACATTAGACAAATTCCCACACAAGTGTAAGGTACACCAGAAGATTAAGCATCATGGGTTCAATCACAATGGTGTGGCATAGCCCACACATCTGCGAAAGATGTGCAGAAAGAAAAAGTGCTTCAAACATTTGAATATAAGGACATGAAAAAATCCTAGTTGCATATAAAAAGTAGTGAAGTAAGCTTTCAAAATAAGTTTAAATGCACATTTTGTCCCCTTAGTTTAGTAATTTTATGAGATTTTCCCCTCTTATTTTTTAGTTAGGCATTTAGCTATAATATTTGAAAAAATCACAATTTGAACCTAGCCATTAATTATGTGCTATGGTCATTAGTCTTTAAAATTTTATTTGTCATGGGTGAATGAGATGATGGCATATAACGTGTCAACGAGATGGTGACATATGTTACAATGTAGGTGTTGCATCCTATTTTACATATATTTTACTAATTCTTGACATTTTACTTCTCTATTTTTTAATTTGGACATTTTTTCCTATGTGTTCAACTTTGGCATTTGTGACTGATTGTTAATTTTTGGACATTGAACATTAATTTTAATGAGTGATAACTAAGATATGTTATTAAATGTTACTAAATACAATTTTCTAGTGGAGATATTGAAAATGTCAAAACTAATGAACATAAATTTATTAATTCAGGAAATTTATACATCATAGGGACATATATGTTGCAAATTTCAATATAAAAGTAACAATAAAATGTCACAAAAAAATACTTAAATTGTATCAATATGTCAAGATTTTAAATATATAGAATCTATAAATTGATAAATTTATATCCATTAGTTTTGACATTTTTCAAATGAGTCTCTTTTATATAAAATTGGATTTAGTAATACTTAATAACAAATTTTAATTACAACGCGTTAAAAGTAATAATCAATATTCTAAAGTTAACGATTAGATATAAATAGTTAAATTTAAAAATGTGGGGACAAAATGTTGAAATCAATAAAATCAAAGACAAAAAAAAAACATTTAAGTCTATGACATCATCTCATTGACATATGGTATGTCACCATCTTGTTTAAACATATCAGTCAAAGTTTTAAGACTAATAGTCAACACACACTTAGACAAAAATTGCATTATTTTCAAACTTGAGGACAAAATGTTTGAATTTAAAATATGAGGACAAAATCTAAAAAATCACTAAACTTAAGGGGACAAAATGTGTATTTAAGTCTAAAATGTATTTATTGACATAATAAAATAAAAAGTAATTTGCCATTGTAGCATTATATGGTAGTTATGGACATGTCATGTTAAACATTGATTGATTGTAAAATTTAAAATTCATTTTAAGAATTCAAAAAAAATATCCAAATAATGAAAAATGGATCAAAATTAGTCTTAAAAATGAGTATATATAAAGAAGAATTTTTTTTTGGAGATAATAACATATTTTTTTCTTTCTAAAAATAACAATAACAGAAAACAATGTCACTTGACGGGTTCATATGCTTTTCCTTCGCTTCGCCACACCCAAAGGCAAAAAGTTCCTTTATTCTCTCCTTCAACTCTATTCCTTTATTACATTCAACCATTCCATTTGAGCATGTTCTTACTCTTTGTTGGATCATCATAATTCTTTTTTCACAATGAATAAATTTAAGCAATATGAGAGAATGACTGCTAGAGTGGGGTCATTTAGACATAGTTTTTTAGAAAAGAGTAAAGAAAGACTCCTTTCCAAAAACCAAGAGTTTGGATTTAATGACAATAATGTCACCCCTGAGCGTTCCTTCCTTGATCGACTTTCTGATCGCGTTCATAGGTTGTATAATTGGTCTTGGGATGTTGCCGCCAAATTATATGAGATGGGTCGCTCTGATCGACGCAAAGTCTTGTTTTCTATCAAAGCGGGTTTATCTTTAGCCATTGTCTCACTTGTCATATACATCGAGGAAGAACAATTTAACAAGTACTCTGTTTGGGCAATCCTAACTGTTGTTGTCGTTTTTGAATTTAGCATAGGTACCTATTTCATGCATTGTTACGTACCTTTAGGATTTTTCAAATAAATTATTGTATGGTTTAATATCCCTTTATATTGAAATATTCAACTAGGAGTCATGCGTAATGGATCGGGACCATGAATATGTAGTGGCTCAAAACATACAATAATTACCAGAGTTTTCTAAAAAATTGTTATGTGATATATAGTTGAATTTTAACAACTTTTTTACAATTGTTTATTATGTAAAATTTAGTCAAGACATTGGTAAGTGGTGAGATTATATAATTTTTTTGAAGTTCTCTTTTTGGTATTTAATTATCTTAAGATGAAAATGTTTACATGATTTTTGTTGTGGTGATGCTGTTGGAGTATAGGGGCAACCCTCAATAAAGGTTTCAATCGTGCTTTAGGAACACTTTCTGCTGGAGTGTTGGCTTTGGGTATTGCACAATTGTCTGTGTTAACAAGTCAGGCGTTTGAGGAAATTATTATCGTGGTCTCTATTTTTATTACTGGTTGGACATTTTTCTTTATTAATGTCAATGTTCATGATTAATGATGATATATGTGTATATGTGTATGTAATGATTATGTTGTTATGATGTGTAGGATTTTGTGCAAGCTATGTGAAGTTGTACCCTGCAATGAAGCAATACGAATATGGCTTTCGCGTGTTCTTATTGACATTTTGTATTGTGTTAGTGTCTGGGAGACACGAAATGCAATTTTTCTCCACAGCTTTTTACAGATTGCTTCTAATTGGTATTGGCGCTGGTGTAAGTTTGTCTATCAATATTTGCATTTATCCTATCTGGTCTGGAGAGGATCTGCATAAATTGGTGGTAACAAATTTTACTGGAGTTGCTGCATCTTTAGAAGGTTTTGCTTAATTTTTATTACTTGTCACTTAGGTCTATTGTATTAATGAATGAAAATATTTAATAGAAGTATAACATCAAATGTAGAATTTTAATATTGTACACTTTTATATTATTAGTTCTTCATATTTTTTTGTACTTATCGAGAGTTTTAAATGCTTACCAAGTCACTTTTAGAAAATCTTTCTCTATTGTTGGTGATAGATGAACTTTTTTTGTTATTCTTACTAACTTACTAGATTTGTTGGTTTTTGTTGTACTTTGTATAGGTTGTGTAAATGGGTACCTCCAATGCGTTGAATATGAGAGGGTCCCATCCAAAATACTTGTTTATCAAGCCTCTGATGACCCACTTTACCGTGGTTATAGAACAGCAGTGCAATCATCAACTCAAGAGGAGACTCTGGTATCCCTTATACCAAGACTTTCTAAAATGCCAAAATTTCCATATTTTATAATATTTTTTTTCTGATTTTGTAGTTAGACTTTGCATTGTGGGAACCACCTCATGGTCCATACAAGATGTTCAATTATCCTTGGAGAAGCTACGTCAAAGTAAGTGGAGCACTGAGGCATTGTGCTTTCATGGTCATGGCAATGCATGGATGTATACTTTCAGAAATACAGGTGAAGGGAATCACTCCTTATGTGATTTATATATTTTTGTTATTTTTCTATGTTACTCTATCACTTTAGGGGACATATAGAATTTATATATGTATGAACATTTACCTTTATTACCATTTTTACGAATTATTTGTTCACAATGTCTCTTTGCTTCATTTATCCTTTCTCATTTCGATCATCTTCTAACTCTTAGCAACATGTTAAATTATAGAATTTCCCTTTCTTATAAATGATTGTTGGCTAGTTTGGATAGTTGTATGTCATTAATATATGTCAATTTTTTTGTATATAATTAAAAAATTGAATATATCATAGTTGCAAATTACCATGATGATAAGTTCATATGGATTTTTAGTATAAAAGTTTACAATGTCAATAATTAGAAATCATTCTTAATATAATTTTAAAAATAATTCATATAAAAAAAACAAAATTTACCATTTGTAGTAGTTTGTAATTACTACTTATATAGAACTATACATCTACTGTTCAATTTAAGTCATAAAAAAACTACTTTTAATCTTTGTATATTGCTTATGTCATAGTCACCTCCAGAGAAAAGACTCGTTTTTTATGAAGAACTTCAAAAGGTTGGCATTGAAGGGGCTAAAGTATTGCGTACACTTGGAAGCAAAGTTGAACGAATGGAAAAACTAAGCACTAGTGACATTCTATTTGATGTTCACGAGGCAGCTGAACTATTACAAATGAAGATTGATCGATTGTCATTCCTTTTAGTGAATTATGAAAGTTGGGAAGCTGCAAGACAACATAAAGAAAAAGAACATCATGAGAATTTAATTGATGTTAAAGATAATGAAAGCAAACAACAAATGGAAATCACTTGTCTCAATGAAATAGGGGATGATCCAAAACTTAATTTAAGAGTAGAGCCTTCCTCCCCAGAATCCAGTCTTCCACAAACTGCAACCAAGAGTTTTCTAGGATGGTCACAACCTTCTTTTTTCGCAGATGGAATAGTAAATGAGCTAGAATCCAAAGTGTATGAAAGTGCAAGTTCCTTGTCATTGGCAACATTTGCTTCAAACTTAATTGAGTTTGTTGCAAGACTTCAAAATCTCGTGGATGAATTCCAAGATCTTAGTGAAAAGGCAAATTTTAAAGATCCCCTCGAACAACCACTATTAAAGTAGGTTAGACTCTACAATTTCCTTGTTTATAAATTGGACGTCATGACAAATGTCAAACATAGATTTTTTTTTTCCATTTTTAAAAAACAACTTTAAAGTTTAGGCTATAGAACCTTTTTGGAGAAGTTGGACGTTAAATTTTACAATATCCAAAATATCTCATATTTATATACTCTTTATGATTTATAAATTACCATTTTTCATTTGTTTTAGTTTGTATATTGTTTCATTAATTTGCTAAAGTTTTGTAACATAGGTTTTATTTATAGAGATTCTATGTGAGCATAAGAAAAAAGTTTTGTATGAACACAAGATCATAAGAAAAAAAGATAGGTGAGAATTTGAACAAACTCTTGTAGCGTGGATCCATTCAAGTGATACATGAATCTTCTTTATCGAACATATATTGTATAGAAACAAAGTTCATTTAGGTATGAGAATTCTACAAGTATGAAAGAAAATATAATGTGATTAAACAATATAATGTGATTAAACAATAGTGTAAACTATTTTAATTTTTGGGAATAAAATATTTTCATATTTTAATCATATGTTTATAAAATTATATATTTTTAATCATTATTTTAAAATTCATATTTAAAATTATTTTAAATCGAATAACTAAATAATTTTTTTACAGGCCAATGTAAGGAAATTTTATTTATGGTAAGTTTACTTACTTGTGCAATAAATACCTTAAAATAATACAAATAGTTAATGATTGATAGTGTGAAATTATTTTATACTATCACTTTATGACATTTAAACTTTTTTTATATTATTAAAGAATTAGAAAAAAAAGTTAATTTCTTGTACAAAAAGAATGGTAATTGCATTGTTTTGAATGAATGTACAAGTAGTACAATCAAAATGGGTTCAACATGAGCTACCACGAGTTTGGACCAAGCTAGGCAAAAAAAAATCACAAAATGGTTTGGATGAGGTGGCCTGATCCACACAGTCAAGAGTCATGTGTGTGTTCAGATCAGGTTAGGTCGATTTGACCCATAAAAAAGAAATCTCTAACTTATACCCTAAAATCCCAATCAAACCAATCTCATGTGCTTGTTCCATTGTACTTGTACATTTAGTTTTAGGGAAAGTTTCAAATTGGACATGTCTTAGCCTTTCTTAATTTGAAATAAATTACAAAGTCATTATTAGCTAGAAGGGGAAACTAGAAAACTGTGTTTGTGATCCATTACTCCTTTGTCCTTGTCTAGTACAAACAATTACATACTTTAATTATGCATATTAATGATCTTAGGGATCTTTTAATGAGAATATTTTCATACTTTGTTTGAATATTTTAATTACGTCATTTCCATTTACATACTTTGTTTCAATATTTTAATTACATAATTGCTAAAGTATTCACCAATTTCATAATTTATGTTGTGAATTTGACATTAGTAATGAATATTTTATGTATGCGTGTTGCTTTAATATTACATATTTAAATAATTTGTATTTTTTTAAAAAAATATTACTTAAAAAAAGACTTCATAAGGAACGTCAAAGGGGCTCTATTTCATTATATTACATCCATATACTAAGTTCCTTCATTTAATATCCTTATTTTTTGTGTCACTGAGATAAGATATGTCGTTTCTGGTCTAACTATTTATATATATATATATATGAAAAGTTGAAAAATCGTTATATAATAATCCAAAAATTGCAATAGAAAAGAAAAAGAGAGGTTTGAGATTATTTTTAAAACTATTCTTTAAATATGATGGTCAGTTCACCTAAACCACTAGCTCATGATGGCCTGATTCTAGCTTAAATCTTGGATATATTTAGGCAGGTGGGTTTGATTGATCCGATCTATTTAACATTCAACTCATAGTGATCAACCTATGCGGTTAGATTGACTTGTATTGACACCATTACAAAGTTGATTTAGTGGTTGATAATGAAAAATTTAAGGAATGAGAGAAAATCAAGAAAAAATGAAGCAGTGGATTTAAATTCCTTTCAACAATTTAACACAAAACCAACAAATATTGATGGATAAAAAAAGAATTGCATTGTTTATGATTTAATATAAGTTTACGATATTTAATATAGTAATACATTTTATTCTATTAATTCTCAATAAATTTATTTTTTCAAAATATTTCTGTTTTAAATTCATGTTATATTTAACATCAATGTTCTCCACCTATGAGTGAATGCATAAGAAATGAAGTTAATAAATTAAGGGAATAACATAACTCTTAGTAACCTTTTTACAACATTTGAGTAATTTTAAAACTTACCTTATTGTTGCTTATAAATAATATCTAATTAAAAATAATTTTATTATGACTACTACTACTACCATTTATTATTATTATTACTAGCGAAAACACATGCGTTGTGCACATGTCTATTCACATTTCTATTTTGATATATTATAACAATTTTAGGACTTTAATTTAATATTTGTAATAATATGAAAGAATATAAATATTTAACTATGTCATTTTATGTATAATAATTTTAGTTTAGTATATTTTGAAATATATTTTATTGATTGTTTTATAATAACATGACAGAAACATGTTAGATCATCAACGAATATGAAAAATTTGCATTGAATTTGAGAAAATTGAGAGACAAAAGAGCTTGAATAGAATTCAAAATATTGTTGTGCTTGTGTATTTTTATCTTTTATTAAAAATATTAATGATCAAATATATACATATATTAATGGTGTTTAAGAAAGATTGATGTGTGATAAGGTAGAACTTCTGAAGATCTCCATTTATTAATATCGGAAAAATTATATTTATAAGAATAAGAGAAGTCATAAAATGTTTAGATGGTAAAATAGTCATAAAATATGGACACCAAATTATTTTATTCCCAGTATAGATTATTGATTATACATATATATTATAGATAATATGATAATTTATGTATGTTGAATATAAGTGTTTTAAAATAATTTTTTCCCTAAGGTTATTAAGTTGATCCAATGACAAAGTCCATATATAAGAGAATGGGAGAAGGAGAGGTTGTGGGTTCTAATATCTCTTTTAACAATGTAGTTTTTGTTTTTTGTCTTTTACAAGGGATAGAATAGATATTTTAAAAATAAACATAAAAAAAGAGAATTCCCTTTAATTAATTATATTAAATAATAATAATAATAATAATAATAATAATAATTATTATTATTATTATTATTATTATTATTATTAGAGGTGGTATAAGTTACTAAAATTGTAAGATTAAAGTTAAAATAAAAATTAAAGTGTTATTTTAGGGGCTTATATATTAAAAATTATTAATACTAAAGCAAAATTATAATTTTGATAGGCAAAATGTAAAAATTAGGTAACATTTGGTTTAAGAAAATGTATTCTGTTTTTATTTTTATTTTTTAAAATAATTTTTATTTTCAAGTTTTTAACATTAAGAAAATATGTTTATTTCCATTTGATATTTTTTATTTCCAATATTATTAAATTTAATCAATTTTAGTAAAAATATTATAAAGTACTAGCGAAAACACAAGCGATGTCGTGCCTGTGTATTCACATTTTTATTTTGTTATGTTATAACAATTTTGGATTTTTAATTTAATATGTTTTTTAATAACATAATAGAATATAAATAATTCACCGTATCATTTTGTGTACAATAATTTTAATTTAGTATGTTTTTTTCTTTGTTTATGTTAACATGGTAGTAACATGTCAGATCATCAACGAATATGTTAGATTTATAATGAGTTTAAGAAAATGGAGAGAGAAAAGAATTTGAATAGAATTTAACATATTATCGAAGATATGTATTTGAATTTCTATTAAAAATATTTATGATTGAAGGTATACATATATTAATAATATTTAAGGAAGCTTATTTTGTGGTAAGGTTTTACAAAAGTATACATATATTAATGAAAAGAGAGAAGTCATAAAACGTTTAATAGTCATAAAATAGTCATAACATGATAGTAGAACAATTATGTATGTTCCAATAAAAGTTTTAAAGTAATTTTTTTCTTAAGATTATAAGGTTGATCTAGTGAAATTTTGTTATAGATTATTGATATATATATATATATATATATATATATATAAGGTTGATTATTGTTATAAATATATTCTAGATCAACCTTATAACAATTATCTATACTATTATAAGGTTGATCTATCATATATGTATAAATTAATAACATGATAGAATATATAACTAATTCACCGTGTCATTTTGTGTATAATAATTTTAATTTAGTATGTTTTTTATTTATATTAACATGATAAAAATATGTCAGATCATCCAACGTTTATGTAAGATTTGCAATGAATTTGGGAAAGCAGAGAGAGAATAGAGTTTAAATAAAATTAAGCATATTATCACGCATGTGTATTGACATTTTTGTGTACAATAATTTTAGTTTAATATTTTTTTTATATTAACATGATAGAAATATGTCAGACCATCAATGTATATGTAAAATTTGCAATGAATTTGAGAAAATGAAGAGAGAAGAAAGTTTGAATAAAATTAAACATGTTGTTATACACGTGTATTCACATTTTTGTTAAAAATATTTATGATTGAAAATATACATATATTAATGATGTTTAAGAAAGATTGATTTGTAGTAAGGTAGAACTTGTAAAGATATGCATTTATTAAATGTTTAAAAGGGTAAAATAATATAAAATATGAACATCAACACGTCTTATTCCCATTATATATATATATATATATATATATATATATATATATATATATGTTGATCTAGTGGCAAAGTTTTCATTTGGGGAGGGAGAGTTTGCGAGTTCAAGTCCCTTCGATGATAAAGTAATCTATTTTTTTAATTTTCAAAATAAGGTATAAGGGTAGAATAAGTATTTTGAAAATGGACATCAAAAGAGGGTATTCTCTTTATTAATAGTATAAATAATATATATATATATATAGTAGAATAATTATCTATGTTGGATATAAAATGTTTTAAAATAATTTTTCCTTAAGGTTATAAGCTTGATTTGGTAACAAAGTTTACATTTGGGGAGGGAGAGATTATGGGTTCGAGTCTCTCTTATGATAAAGTAGTTTATTTTTTAATTTTCAAATAGGTATAAGGGTAGAATAGGTATTTTGAAAAGTGAACATAAAAAATGAGTATTTCCTTTATTAATAGTAAGTATAGATAATATATATATATATATATATATATATATATATATATATATTATAGATAATAGAATATTATCTATGTTGGACATAAATGTTTTAAATTATTTTTTTTCTTAAGTTTATAAGGTTGATCTAGTAACAAAGTTTACATTTGGGGAGGGAGAGTTTGCGGGTTCAACTCCTTCCTATGAAAAAGTAGTTTATTTTTAATTCTCAAACAGATATAAGGGTAGAATGAGTATTTTGAAAAGTGGACATCAAAATGGGGTATTCTCTTTTTCAATAGTAAGTATAGATAATATATATGTATATATATTATAGATTATAGATAGTAGAATAATTATCTATGTTGTGTATAAATATTTTAAAGTAATTTTTTTTAAAGTTATAAGGTTGATCTAGTGGCAAAGTTTACATTCGAGGAGAGAGATTGTAGGCTTGAGTCCCTCCTACTACAAAGTAGTTTTTTTTAATTTTAAAATAAATATAACGGTAGAATATATATTTTGAAAAGTGGACATCAAAAGCGGTATTCTCTTTATTAATAGTATAAAAGTATAGATTCATATGTATAATTTAAAATATATTTATATATTATTTTTTATATAATTGCTATATTGCTATTAAGCTTTTACATAGATTTAAGTAAAAGTGTTGATTGGGTTGCATGATTTGAAGAGTCAAATTGACCTAATTCAACATAAACAAATTGAGTTAATTTTTTTTATAGGTGAAATATGACATAACCTAATCAAACTCATTCACTATAGGTTGGATGACATGTTTAGTAAGTTGAATTCGAGATCTATCCCAATTTGAGCATAATATTAAATTATTATATATTATTATTGTTTGAAGTTATGTGTTTCTTTTGATATTATGTTTTTGTTAGTTTGGACAAATTGTGTAGCTTGTATTTATTTGTATGACTTGACTAGATTAGATAAACTATGTTTAATTTTATTTTAGACAAGTATTTATTTAATTATTATTGCTTAAAATTTTAGTTGTATGTTAATTTAATTTATTTTAGTTTTGATATATAATTTGTAACTATAATTTATTATTTATTTGTATGTTATAACAATAATATAGTTTATCTTTTTAAAAATATCCTAAAAAAGCTAACAAAATAGTATTTTATTTTTTAATTTTTAAAAAGTAATTTTTAAAATTGTGACTCAATTAACCCAACCCAATGTTTTATGATTAGATTGCGGAGAATTTCTCCTTACACTCACATAAATTCTCCCTACACCTCCATAAATTTTTAAAATGGAAAAAATGCCCTTAGTGAAAACAGTAAAAATTTAATTTTTATTCCTGTCTCTTTCTCTTCCTTTTTCATCTGCACCTCTCTCTTGTTTCACACCTCTCTCGTTTGATTCTCTTGCACGACTTCATTTTTCTTCTCCACTGAATCAGTGATTTTCTCTTCTTCTTTGTGGATCTGTGCTGTGTTCATCTTGTCTGCATTTGCTCTCTACTTCTCGGTTAAGATGCTTTGTTCTTCCCTATTAAGGTTTGCATTTATCTTCTATCGGGTACATTATGGAATAAAGTTTTTACAATAATTTTTATAAGTCCAAACATGTAAAAAAATTTTCAAAATTTTTTACAAGTCCAAACACCCTTGTTCAGACTTATAAATTTGCAAAATTCTCAATTTTTTTTACAAATTCAGACACCCTTGCCTGGACTTGTAAAAAAATTTGCAATTTTTTTTACAAGTCTAGAGACCCACGTCTGGACTTGTAAGAAAATTGAGAATAGAAAATAGAGAACCTAACAACGAGAAAAAGCGGTTTTATAATTCTCCCATGATTCATATCATGCAGGTGTAGTGCAGTGCATAATTAAAGAAACGTCATTGGGCGATGAAATGAAAGTAGTTGAGAAAATATTAGATCTCTGAGACTCAAATCGTGAATCGTTCTTCGTTCGCGCGGTGAATTCATGGCTCAAAGCCCAATGAAGGTAACAAATCTCGCTCCTAGATTTCTATCTTACGATTCTACAATTTTGTTTTTTTAGTCCATCGAGTTTTGTTCATATGCTGATGTGCTCACGTGTAAAATTATTTTTGTCAAATTTTTAATGAAAAAGGAAGAAGAAGGAGGTGTAGGAGACAATACTTAGAGAAGAAGTATCCAAAGGAAGAAAAATAAGAAAACAAGTTAAGTTATTTTTTAATCTATGGGTATTTTAGACTTTTTTTACATTTATGGGGGTGCAGGGAGAAATTCTCTTAGAGTGTGTCTTGAGTTTACTTGAACTCGACCCAACCTAACTTGTTTTCACCCCTAGTTTTAAGTTTTGAAAACAATAAAAACAACTTTTTTTCTGTTCTCTTTTTTCAGTTGTTTTTTTAAAAATATTTTCTAAATTATAACTAAATATATTTGCATTATTGTTTTATGTGAAAATGAAAACACAAAACACACAAGACAAGCAAGATAAAATGTTTCGGTAACAATACCTTTCCTTTCACTCAAATTTTATTATTTACTAATCTCACTTATACAAAATTTGGGATCAACAACTAGTTTATTTCTTAAAAATATGACGCATTGTGATAATCCCTTAATTATTAAAGTGGAGCAAAATTCATTTCCCGCCTCCTAAACTTCATGTACAACAACACTAATCTAATCTTTATCAAGACATTAGAGATTTTAACTTTTTCTATACCAAATTAAGTAATTAAGTAATAGTTACGATCTTTAGTTCAATAGTTTTTTTATGTGTGTGTTTGTTTGTGTTTGTGTCTATATGTGTCTACCTCAGTGTGTGTTTGTCTATGTGTGTTTGTTTGTGTATTTGTCTATGTATCTATTTGTCTGTGTGTCTGTCTGTTTGTGTGTGTGTCCGTGTGTGTGTATGTATTGTGTGTGTTTATTTGAATTTATTTATTTATTTAGTTTATTTGTCAAAATTTTAAGTAAATTTTGAGTCTTTTTTTTATATACCAAAAAAATTTTACCAAAATGATCCACCCTCCACATTATTTATCTAAATAACCTCTTTTACTATTCGTGTTGAGAAATTGGTTGAGAAAACCGATTTCTCAATGTGATTTTATTTATGTAAAAAGTTTATAAGAAATTTATTGCTAAACAACCAATTTCTTATATTTTTTTCATATTTATTTTTTAAAATTTATTTTAATTTATTTTATGTATGTATGTTTTTATAAAGTATGATTTTAAAAATCTTTTAAGTTAATTTATATTTTATTTTGTTTTTTTATGTGTGTTTTTCATGTTGTCTATCTTTTTAGTTATTTTAAATTTTTTTAAATCTTTGTAATTTATTTTTTAGTTTAAAGTTTTTAAATTAAGATTTTTAAACCTAATATTTAAAATTATTTTGGTAAAACGAATTTAAAAAATTTAACTAAAAATATACACTGAAAATAAATTACAAAGCTTTAAAAAAATTAAAACAAAAAAATACACAACGTAAAAATAAAATACATAAAAATAAAATAGAATATATAAATTAACTAAAAAAATAAATAAAAAAATTTAAAATTCATGATTTAAAACAATATACATAAAACCAAAATAAAAAATAGGCAACCAATTTCTTATAAGTTTGTTTTTTCAGATTTATTTTTTTAAATTTGTTTTATGTACGTATTTTTTTCTAAAGTATTATTTTAAAAAAATTAAGTTAATTTCTATTTTATTTTTTTATATATTTTATTTTTATGTTGTCTATATTTTCCTTAATTATTTAAAATATTTTGTAATTTATTTTTCAATTTAAAGTTTTTAAATTAAGATTTTAAACCTAGTATTTCAAATTATTTTTAAGTTATTTTGGTAAAAAGTGTTTAAAAAATATAAATTAAAAATAAATTAAAAGCGTTTTAAAAAATTAAAACAATGAAAAAAAATATTACAATATAAAAATAAAGCACATCATAAAATAAAATATAAATAAACTAAAAAATTTTAAAATCATAATTTAAAACAATATATATACATAAAAAATAAATTTTAGAAAAGATAATTGACTAAAAAAAATTGGAACAAAAAATACCTTATAAGAAATTGGTTGTTGGACAGACAATTTCTTATAAGATTTTTATATAAAAATAAATAAATTACTTTGATTCTTCTTATCAATTTGTCAACATAAATAAAAAAAATATTATTTAGATAAATAATGTGGGATAAGTCATTTTAATAAATTTCTTTTTTTTAGTATTTTAAAAAAAAGCCATTTTTTTAAGCTATTATGCTCAATCGCAAAATATAATTTTATATATTATATTTAAACATTTCTTTTACGTTTTAATCAATTTCAAGGATAATATAAAAAATAATCATGAGTTAACAAATTACATAACAGCTAAAATGTTTCGGATGCACCGATAAAAAAACCTAGTAATATTATATTTTGAGAATTAAAATGATAAAGAATATATTATACACGAAAGTAACTTTTAGAACTCGTTTCGAATTTTCTTTTTTCAGCTTAATAACTAAATTGATAATATATCAGGACAAAATTAGTTATCTATTTCATTACACAGACTAGCAAAAATACATGTGTTGTTATATTTGTATATTTGCATTTGTATTTGGATATATTATAATAATTTTAAGGTTTTAATTTAAGTAATAACATGATAGAATATAAATATTTTACTGTGTCATTTTACGTATAATAATTTTAGTTTAATATGTTTTGAAATATATTTAATTAATTTTCTTTGTTTTATGATAACATAATAGAAACATGTAATGAATATGATAAATTTGCAATGAATTTGAGAAAATTGAGAGACGAAAGAGTTTGAATAGAATTCAAAACGTTGTTGTGCTTTGTATAATTGCATTTTTATTAAAAATATTAATGATCAAATGTATACATATATTAATGGTAATTAAGGAAAATTAATTTGTGATAAGGTGAAACTTTTGAACATTTTCATTTATTAATATCGAAAAAGTTATATTTATGAGAGTGACGGAAGTAAAAAAATTTTAAGATGGTAAAATAGTTATAAAATGTGGACATCAAGGTCTTATTCCCATTATAGATTATTGAATATACATATAAATTATAGGTAGTAAAACGATTACGTACGTTAAATATAAATGTTTTAAAGCAGTTTTTTTTCTTAAGGTTAAAAGGATGATCTAGTGGTAAAATACATATAAAGAAAAATGGGAAAATGAAAGGTTGTGAGTTTGAGTCTCACTTTTAACAAAGTAGTTTTTCCTTTTTGTTTTTTACAAAGGATGAAATAAGTATTTTGAATAATGGACATAAAAGAAGAATTCCTTTTATTAATAGTATAGCTGACATGTGAGAAAGGAAATTTATTGTGACAAATGAGAGATTTAATAATAATCATATAATTATATTTAATAATATTGATTAAATCATTTATTAAAGTAATAAAGTGTTTAATCCTTATTACATTTAATAAACAACATAATTAAAACTGTTAAATTTAGTTATATAATTTATTATTAAATCTAACCTTATTACTTTATCTTTAATAAAAATGTGATCAATAATGTTAAATTTAATTTTATGATTATTATTAAATTCTTTTATTTTTCACAATATTTTCTCTCATTTTTTTAACATAGAAAAATTAAAAGACAGAACAGAAACAATTGAATTAAAGCGATATCAGGTCAAACTCTTAGGTAATTAATGCTTCATGAGGAGGAATAATCCATGAGGTCTTCAATGACAAAGGGGAATTGCCCCTCCTAGCAAGAAGGCGGACCACCTTATTTGCTTCCCTAGGAATGAAGTGAATGTCCACGTTCCTTGACTGGGAAAGGAGAAAGCAAAACTCCTTAATGACATCAAGTGAGCATGTCTTGGATTTGATTTGCAAATAAGATCATGAGTACCATGAAACCAGATCATGTGTAAGCCTTTTCTAATAGCTAGTAGCTCAACTCTCAGACAGTCCTCCCTGTTGGAAGTCGGGGAAGCTAGTTATCTTTGCCCACCCTAATCTCGAATGACCCCTCCAAGCCCCATAGCGCCCCCTTATTGCTGCCATAAATATTTAACTTAAGAGTAATGATACACATACACCTCCCTAATTTATATACCTTATCAATACCTTTTATTTCTTTCTATCTTTCTCACCTTATCACATCGTAAGTCTCATCATATTTATATATCTTTCTTTTTTTTTCTTCTGTTTATGTGTGTAATAACACATGAGGTGTTTATATATCATTTTTATTAACCTAAGGAATGAATGAGTATGAGTTTGGTAGGTATATTTACGTGCGACAAGGAGGTTCGAGCAAAAACACGTGAACTTTCTATGCATGCCATGTACCATGTGATAGATGTGAGAAATGGACCATCTCACATGTTGAAAAATGACATTGCATCTCCATTTCCATGCACCCTAGCAGACTGCTAAGAGCAGGGTAACATATTTGTGGTGCAGGAGTGTCTCCATCTAATCAAAGACATTCTGGTGTGTAAGAACTTTAGTATCACGAACTTCAATATGAAGCTAAAGTTCCTTCGAGTGGGGGCAATCACGAAGGGCATGGAGGGTTGTCTCAACTGAGGCAGAAATTTGGGGCAAGTCGAGGATTTAAATAGATGGCAATGGGTCCTCCTTTCGTTGGTAGGCAGGTCATGATGAAGCACATACCAGAGGAAAAAACTAACCTTTGTGGGGCTTGGACACACCAAATTGTGCACTAAATTGGGTGGTCCACAACATTGCTCGAATGACTAAGCCACTGATAGCAGAATTTAGAGAATAGAGACAATAAGGGTTGTGATGCCAAGTTATTATATAAGGGCTAGTTCGACCAGTAGGCACCTCAACTGCCATAATTTGTTGCACGTCCTGGACTGGGAGCATGAGAGGCCGATGTTGGACGTCTCAAGCATGATCTAGCCAAAGGTTTAAGACAGTCATATGCAAGTCTGATATATGAACATATGGTAACTTGAGACAAAGGTCATCAATGCCCAACCAGTTGGAGAACTAAAATGAGGAATTACCTTCCCTTTGCCATGGTTGAAAACCATGCATAAGGATGTCTTTAGCTTTAAGGATACTCTTCCAGATGCTAGATGGGTGGGCATTATTACGTGTAGTAAGCATGGAACTATCTCTTAAATACTTATCATGTTAAACTTGGACCTAGAATTTATTGGGATAGATGAGGATGTGCCAGACAAGCTTGCCCAGAGCTGCTATATTCATGTTACAAATATCCCTGATGCCTAACTTGCCATCTCTCTTGGGCCTTGAGATTACATCCCAAGATACAAAGCTCTAGCTTCGATTTATCAGCTGAGGAGACCATAGCATGAAGCGACAGCCTTTGGCCACATGGTCACAGACGCCTTGGGGAGCCATAGAATCTGCATGGTGTAGTTTGAAAGGGTCGTTACTACAAAGTTTACAAGAAATAAGTGGCTTGCTTTGTTGAGCATGCACCCCTTCCAAGAGGTTAGCCTAATGTTCACCTTATCCAAGACTTTGTTGAAATCCTCCCTCTTCACGCGGTGCTTTAAAACGTTAAAGCCCAAGTATTTTTCCATGTGAGTTGAATGGTGCATACTCAAGATCAAGGAAAGTTAATCACGAACCTCACGAGGGACTTTCAGTGAGCAAGTGAAGTTGGATTTTTGATGACTTATCTTATGGCCAGAATGTATGCAGAACTCATTTAGGACCGGAGCCAACAAGTGAGCCTATGAAAAAAAAGCCCTACAAAACAATAAGACTTCATCAATGAAAAAAAGGTGGGAGATGACTAACCTTTCACGAATGAAAGGCATCAGCTCCCAAGTATTGGATGCCACTTGCTAATGGATTTGTGATGCACTTCTTTTATCTCTTCAACTAAGGTTCCTTCCTCTAAGAAAATGGAGGATGGAGAGGCTAGAAATGGGGGAGGGTTGACACCAATTTTTAGGAGAAAAATGAGTAAAAAAAAATTTATGTTGCTTGCTACAAGGGAAAGATCCCATGATAAAAGCATTAAGAAAGAGAATCCTCAAGAGAGAGAGGTTTCTCAAAGATGACACTCAAGAATAATAACTCAAAGGAGTCTTACTTCATTCAATCAAATGTAATTTGTACAAGAGAGACTAGGTGTATATATAGCCCAAAGAAAGACCAAGACACTCACAATTAGGCAATGTGGAACTTGCGCCTAATTAGGATTAGGAGCACTAATCCCTCTTAGACTAACTAAAAGTGGCGCCTAGCCTTAAGCCATGGGAGTGGCACGACCTAATCAAGGGGGTGTGCAAAGAGATCTACATTCTTTTGGATCATTAAGCCCTCTACTCCCCTCACCTCCCTTTCTAAGCTAATTATACCCTAAACTCTAAAAACTAACATAAATGGCCGAAATACATGGCCCCAAAAGGAAATAAAAGCTAATTAGTATTTACAAAAGGATAACTAGGGACTATGACCTAAAATATCTATCTCCACCATGAGCTAGGGTCTTAATGAGTCTTTCCGGTCAAGTCCTCTTCAATCCTCCTAGCCAATGTCCTAGTAAGAGAGCCCTTGGTAGGTACGATTGCATCATATCCTTCCCCGTCGAAAGGATTTGTCCTCAAATCTGAAGGTCGTCCTCTTCCATGTCAACACCTAAAAAGGGGGTAAGATCACAAACATTAAAAGTGGTGCTAACTCCATAATCCTTGGGAAGGTCTAAGTTATATACATTATTATTTATCATCTCAAGGATTTGGAAGGGACCATCTCATCGGGGGCTAAGTTTCGACTTCCTCTTAGAAGGAAAAAGATCCTTTCTTAGGTGAAGCCAAACCCAATCACCCCTTTCGAAGATGACTTCCTTCCTCCTCTTGTTGCTAGATGAAGCATACCCCTTAGATTGGTTTTCAATACTTGTTTTGATTTTCTGATGTAATTTTTTGATAAAATCAACCCTAGCTTGCCCTTCTTTATTAAAAAGTCGGGTGTTAGGGAGTGGCAACAAGTCCAAAGGAGTGAGACGATTAAAAACATATACAACCTCAAAAGGGGAGTGCTTAGTGGTCCAATGAACCACCCTATTATATGAATTCAATATGGGGGAGATATTCATCCAAGACTTATGGTTGCCTTTTAAGAGTGCCCTCAACATAGTGGATAGAGATCTATTTACTACCTCAGTTTGACCATCTGTTTGGGGATGACAAGTGGTAGAAAATAAGAGCTGAATTCCTAGCCTTGCCCATAGAGTTTTCCAAAAATGGTCAAGGAACTTAGCATCCTATCAGAGACTATGGTTGAGGGTATTCCGTGCAAGCGGACAACCTCACGAAAGAAAAGTCTTGCGATGTGACTCACGTCATCCACTTTATGGCAGGGAATGAAATAGGTCATTTTACTAAAGCGGTCTACTACTATAAATATGAAGTCTACACCTCGTTGGGATCTTGGGAGCTCAAGGATAAAATTCATGCTAATATCTACCCAAGGTGTAGAAGGAGTAGGTAAAGGTGTGTAGAGTCCGTGAGACATTACTCGGGACTTAGCTTGTAAACAAGCTATGCATCGCAAGCAATATCTTTGGACATCTTTCTTCATATAGGGCCAAAAGATTTTTTCTTTCAAAAACATTAAGGTTTTATCAATTCCAAAAAGCCCATGAGCCCACCTTCATGGCTATCTTTTGTCAGCAATTTCCTAATGGATCTTTGGGGTACATAAAGTTTGCCCTCTTTGAACATGTACCCCTTACACAAGTAGAAACCATCTTTGGCTTTGGAAGATGAGGCAACATAAATGGTTCCAAAGTCTTGGTCAGAAGGCTACATTTCCTTTATGTCATTAAATCCCTAAATTTGAGCACTAAAGGTGGTAAGGAGAGAATGCTTCTTTGAGCCACCACATTTGTTTTTCCTTTTTTATATTTTATGACATAAGAAACATTTTCAAGAAATTCAACCCAGTTAGCATGCCTCTTGTTCAACTTGCTCTCTCAAATACTTAAGTGACTCATGGTCACTATGAATGACAAACTCCTTGGAAACAAGATAATGTTCCCAAGTTTGGAGGACATAGATCAAGGCATAAAACTCCTTGTCATGGTAGTTGAGGTGAGCACCATTGAGTTTTTCACTAAAATAAGCAATGGGGTGCCCACCTTGCAACAACACAACTCCCACACCTACTCCCGATGCATCACATTCCAGCTCAAAAGCTTTTGAAAAGTCGGGGAAAGCTAGAACGAGTGCATTAATGAGTTTATCCTTTAGCAGTTGAAAAACTTCTTTTTGTTTTCCACCGCACAATAAAGGAACTTCCTTCTTCACCAAGTTAAGCACAAAGCTCCTATAAAATCCTGTAAAACCATGAAAACTCTTGATCTCAATCACACTAATAGGGGTGAACCACTCTTCAATGACCTTGATTTTTTGAAGGTCCACTTGGACCCTTGGGCATTAATGACAAAGCCTAAGAAAACTACACTAGGAACAAAAAAGTGCATTTTTTTAAGGACAGATAAGACTTCCCTAAGGTGCCCTATATGTTCTTCTAATAGCGTACTATAAACTAAAATATCATCAAAATAAACGACTACAAACCTACCAATACAATCCCTAAGTACATGATTCATGAAGCGCATTGGTGGACCCAAAAAACATCATCAACCATTTTCTATTAACATCCCTTTTTTAATGTTTTTATTTATTTATTTTTATCTTAATCTTTTTATATCAAAATAAGAAAAAATTTACTTTTTTACACCAGGAAAAAATGTCTTAAATACTGCTATTAAATAAAACAAATTTGACTAATTTTGAGGGCGTCATTTCTATATTTTTATTTAATTGAATCTTTATTTTTAATGTTATTATTTTATTATTGTTATCAATTTTTAAGGAATAGTATTTTAGAAAAAAGATATATTTTTTAATGAAAAAAATACATGATGCTTAAAATCAAGTTTTTTATTTAAAATATAT
Organism: Psophocarpus tetragonolobus; assembly: GCA_037954015.1. NCBI lineage: Eukaryota > Viridiplantae > Streptophyta > Magnoliopsida > Fabales > Fabaceae > Psophocarpus > Psophocarpus tetragonolobus. The sequence goes on along the minus strand of CM075692.1, from coordinate 4,656,495 downwards.
TTTTGTCTTTCTATTTTTCAAAATCTTCTATGCTTCTATATTTTAAAATAAAGATATTTAATTTTATTATTTTTTAAACTCCGTAATTTTATTTTTTATTTTAAAATAGATACATTTAGTTATTTTTTTAACAGGTACATTTAGTTACTTAATTTTATAGAATTTAGTTTTTTTTTTAAAATTAGAAGGATTCATCATTAAAAATTTAACTTAACTCGAATTTTACAGCGCATTATAGAATTATTTGTTTAATTCACTGTATTAATTTGATAACAATTAATAGTTTTAATTCGGTGAAAAGATTAAACTTATGAATTTTTAAAATTAAAAAATAAAATTTCTTTGTTGACTAAAATTTTAGATTTTATAAAATTAAAAACTAGACAACTCAATTTTAAAATAAAATACAAAAATTACGAGTAACAAAATTACATTTAAGTTCAATTTTTTAATAAGTGAGAGTTAATGCTTTTAGTTATATTTAACACTTGAATAATTTCTATTTTCTATATTATCTCACGCATGATCCAAACCAATTATAATTAACACATGCAATTATTAATCTCCCATTTCATATTTTATAAAAATTAAGATCTAATTACCAATTATTCTAAAAACATTGAGGAAAGAATCAATAAATAGAAAACTTTTATGGTTAGAGAGACGTTGAAAATCATGAAAAATATTTGCTACACTTTTAATAATTTTTTTATATTTTATCACTTAATGATTAATAATTAAGAATATTAGCAAGGTATTTAATATTTGATATTTTACAATTAAAACTATTTTTTTTCTCTAAAATATCAAACAAAATGGGAGGGAGGAAATTGTCTTTTAAATAATGTTTTTCGTAAGAAAAAGGTAAAAGAAGAAGAAGGAAAAAGAAAAAGGAAAACCGCGTGCGAGAGCTGAACGCTGCGTTTTAAAATTAAACTTGAGCAGCGTAGGCGATTCGAATGCCATTTCTGTGTGTGGTCTTAGGGTTTCCAGTGTCCATGCGTAGGAACTCGGAATAATGCATTTTTAAAATTCATATTCAACTGTGTCCAACGATTTACTAGAACGAGATCACAATTTTTCCATATTTCACGTTTCGCTAGCTCTTGAAGTCGAAAGCTATCGATACTTTCGAGCGACAAGGTACAATATTTTGCTCCTTGCTTTCTGGATTTGACCCACTGGGTTTTCTTGATGCTTTCCGACCAAATATTTTGATTTTAAAATATTCAATTGTTTGGTTTGGTGGTCTTTGGTCATGTTTTAGATGTCGAATACGTGTGGTTCAAGTTGGAGAGTAGTAATTATATTTAACTCCCGTCCAATTGAACTTCCAGTTGCTACTTACCAGTCGTTAAACTCTTGATTTGATTTTGTATGCGTTACTTCAACTACAGCCAAAAAGGTCGAATTGAGTATTTTCTATGAAATTAGTTAATTAAGACGGAGTTCCAAGTTCACGGGATTTTGCTTTTGGCGATTTATACATTTAATTAGTGCTGGTTGTGGAGATTTAGCAGTACTTGCTGTTTGGTGTATTAATAGTTATACTTCTTTTTTGTCATTTTTTTAAGGTTTCGTTTGTTCTTTTAACGATTTGGTTAATCTTGGTGATTCTGCCAGCAATATTGGGAACTAAGCAAAATGTCTATGGCTGACGAACCACTATATCCAATAGCAGTGCTTATAGAAGAGTTAAAAAACGATGACATTCAACTGCGGTTGAACTCAATTCGTAGGCTATCAACAATAGCACGGGCACTTGGGGAGGAGCGAACCCGTCGAGAGTTAATTCCATTTTTAAGTGAAAATAATGATGACGATGATGAGGTACTTCTTGCAATGGCAGAAGAGCTGGGAGTGTTCATTCCTTATGTTGGGGGAGTTGAACATGCCAGCGTGTTGCTGCCACCGCTGGAGACACTTTGCACTGTTGAGGAAACCTGTGTTAGAGATAAAGCTGTGGAGTCACTTTGTAGAATTGGATCTCAAATGAGGGAGAGTGATTTGGTTGAGTATTTTATCCCATTGGTGAAGGTCAGTTAATGTTTCTTTCATCAATATAAATGATTTTAATATTACATCTTGTGAAATCCATCATGAATGTAATCTAGAATTTGCCTTCTCACTTATGGTTTTAGGGCTTGATGTGATTCTGATTATCATATTAATTTTACTACTCCCCTTAGACAATTTTCTATTGAACAGCCTGATACTCAATGAAAGATAGAGGTTGGTTAATGGATCTGGGTTAACTTGAATGATGCTTAGTATATGCCTTTGGTGATTTGACTACAATCTGTAACATTTTGTTGTTGCTAAGTGATCACACATGTGCTTGTTTATCATTTATGATGTGTTGTATGTGTCCTTCTAGTTCCCATTCGTTATGTTGATAGAACATTCTGTTCAATTCATGCTATGATTTTTTTGTTCAGAGATTGGCAGCAGGTGAATGGTTTACTGCCCGAGTCTCAGCATGTGGACTATTTCATATTGCATACCCTAGTGCACCAGAAACATCAAAGACAGAGTTGAGATCAATATACAGTCAGTTATGTCAGGATGACATGCCTATGGTTAGAAGGTCAGCTGCATCAAATCTTGGCAAATTTGCTGCAACTGTTGAATATACTCATTTGAAGGCTGATGTCATGTCTATTTTTGAGGATCTTACTCAAGATGGTAATTGAATCCATATTTATTGTTCCTTTAAGAATTAAGATGGAAAGTGTCCGTCAATTGCCTAGAGCATAGGATGTGTAATTTCAATGTAGAGTTTCTTAAATGTACCTTACCTTTTAATGTGCAATTCTAATCTTTTGGATCAGATCAAGATTCTGTCAGATTGTTGGCTGTTGAGGGCTGTGCTGCTCTTGGCAAGCTGTTGGAACCTCAAGATTGTGTTGCACATATACTCCCAGTTATTGTTAACTTCTCCCAGGTACATGATAGGAAATATAAATATGTATATATATGTTCAATTATGAAATATATTGAATAGAAATAATTTCTTACAGTCAGAGACAAGCTAACAACCAGAGACTAGAATAGGAATTTCCGTTTGTTGTCTGCAATCAGAATTGACTTCCCGTAGCAGTTACCTTCCGTGGCCTTAATTTGCAGGACACAATTGACTACCCCATGCAAATAAATGAAATCATTGAAATCCCTCTTGAAAATTTTTATTATGATACCGGTAGTAAAATTGGTCAAATTAAATTTTTTTATTTATTATATAAGAAACAAAAGACAATAATTTCTTGGTCCTATTTATAAAAACATAGGATTACTTATTGCTAAATTTCCTTTTTGTCACTAATTAATTGTGAGGTCTATTAATCATTACACCCATTTTTTCATAAAAGTAGTTCATTTATTGAGCTATCAACAAAAAGTATATTCATTGGTTGAATTTGAAATGTAACCACCTCTTAAATCATTTAATGTTTGGCAGTCTTGTAATAAAATTAAAATTAAAATTTGAGAAATTAACCAATCAAACCTCTTTTATTGGTCTCAATTAATTAGGTAATTGATTTTTGTATAAAGAACCGCAGGTAGTATTTGTCTTTCACCAAGTCTTTTTCAACAAAAATTGGGAATATTTAAGTACCTACCAAAAGCCATTCTATGAAACACCTCTCATGTTTATTTGGTTGATTAAACTTTCGTTAATTTATCCTTCAAATTTTGTTGGGCTCATTACACTTTAGTTAATTTATTACTCAGTTTATTGTATATCTAATAAATAGAATCAACACGGGTTACTTGCGATGCTGTGCCTGAGTTGTACATTATTGTACAATATCACAATTGACTCATGGATATTCTTTCTGAGTCAATTGTGATATTGTACAATAATGTACAAGTTGAAAATGCCCTTGTTTTTCATATTTATACCAAAAGGCCAATGCTTCAAGTAAAGACATAATTCTATATGTATAGATATTTTAAGTTAAAGAAATCAATTTATTTGAAGAGATAATATTTTATCAGTGGAGATATTTTAGAGAAAATCAGAAAATAGTCATTTAATATATGTAGTTGTTAACTATCAAGTATTTGGTTAGAGATCAAATGGGCATGGATAAAATTAATATATATATATATTCCCTCTGGTCTTTTTTCTTAAGAAACAAACAAATCTGTCCATTTTTTGTTCTAATTATAAGAAACATAGACCTACTTTAAGATGTATTAGTTACTAATTCTATTTTTATGCCCATAATTTATTGTGAAATCTTTTAATGAGATGCACACTGATTCTCCATACTAGTGGATGCATTTATTGGCCTATTAACAATACAAACATATTTACTCAGAGAGAGAGAATTATCCATTGAATTATGTGTAGCGTCATTAAATATTATCATTATTTTCTATAGGTATTTTGGGAATAAAATTTAAATTTATGATTTTTTTATTAAAATTAATTAAATTAGCTATTTTTATTGGTTTTGATGAATTAGTTTGCTGTTTTTTATATAAAGGACCAGAGGGTATACCTTATTTATTTGTTAAAGTGACAGATAAATTTTAACAAATTTCACACTCTATTTACCTGTCTGGAATAAAAATAAGAACAAATCTCTATTTCCCTTTGATTTCTTTGCTTCCCAACTCCGAAACTTATGCTTTTTAATTACGTCTGACTTCTCAGACTGGTGTTAGTTTTAACTTTTTCTTGTTATGAGCTTCATTTATGCTCTTATCAAGACCACTCAATGGAATTTGATTAACTTTCTCTTACTCATTTAGTCTCATTGCATTTATATGTCTGACTATCTGTACAATGTTATATGCACCATACCAAATATTCTTCTTAATTATTTATTTGTGATTTAATTTCATCCTGGATAGGATAAGTCTTGGCGTGTACGTTACATGGTTGCAAATCAATTGTATGAGCTTTGTGAGGCTGTAGGCCCTGAACCTACCAGGTATATTATTATTGCTGAGTATTGCATGTGCTGCATGACTCTTTTTCTATGGTAGTACTATGTAATGTGAATTTTTTGTTTTTTGACGTGTGAGCTCAGTTCACTAGCTAGTAAGGTTATCAAACTAAAAGTCTACGTAGACTTGTGAGAGTTTTATAGACTTGACTTGTGAACTCATAAACCCTAAAAATATTAACAAAATATCTATAAATAAATTACAAATTAAATATTATTAAATCAAAATAGTAAATGATAAATTTCACAACACTTACAAAACCAAATCTAATAATGCATCAATATTAAATAATAACTTGCGAAGATGATAGTAATGGTAAAACAGTTTTATTGAGGGTTTGGTGTTGTTGGAGAATGAGGGTTTGATGTTTTTAAAGGCAAAAATTACTCAATTCAGGACCGACAGACCAAATGGAGGCTTGAATCCTAAACATGTAGAAAACAATCTAAACAATGCCTATCGTTTTGGTCTCACTGATAAACTTGAGAATCTACAAAGTTTGCACTAAGTCTATCCAGAGTTGACTGAAAAGAAAGTTTACATAGGAATTAACTCACATAAGGTAAATGGACTTGTAAACTAGTAAGAGTTAGTGAGTGACTTAGGAGTTTGATAACTATGCTAGCTGGCATTTTAGATGTTTATGATATGATAGTACTGTCAAAGTGACTGATTTCTATATTGATTTTCTCTTATTTTTATGAAGGCCCAACTCTGAAGCCTAACTATGAATCTGTTTATTTTTCTTAATATTTTATTTTGTGTCTGTTGTTTGTGAAGGTCGGAGTTGGTACCTGCTTATGTGAGGTTACTTCGAGATAACGAGGCTGAAGTACGCATAGCAGCTGCTGGAAAAGTGACCAAGTTTTGTCGGATTTTAAATCCAGATCTCGCAATTCAGCATATTCTCCCTTGTGTCAAGGTATCATCTTTGAAAAGGTTCTAACTTATACTAATGTGACTGTTTTAGAAGCTTTCCTTGGTTTTGGTTGTTCAATGGAGTAAATTTAATTTACAGGTTTAAATTCTTTGGAACAACTTTTGCAGGAATTATCATCAGATTCTTCACAACATGTCCGTTCTGCTTTGGCTTCAGTGATAATGGGAATGGCGCCAGTACTAGGAAAGGTACAAGTGTCAAATAGCAGTGTCTGCAGTTATTATGCTCTATGCATTAGCCATTCATATCATGAAGATGAAATCTGTGTTTGGGGCTTCCCCCCCCCCCCCCCCGCAAAAAAAAAAAAAAAAAAACTTGTAGAAAGCTGCATAAGAAGGTGATGATGATGTCTTCAAGATAAGCTAATCTAAATGCATATTGTGCATAACTACCTAAAATTTAGTTTAGGACATGGTTTGGTGTTTTGGGTCGTAAGAGTACTACATTATGTTTCACATCATCCTCAAATGACACTGATTGTAGGGACTCGACCATTAATATTAAATAACTACGTACTATCTTTGCATGTTGGAAGGACACACATCATACTGCAAGTTTGATTGACTTGTACAGTAGTTAATGATTCAATTGTAAAATCCTTATCAACCCCATCAGTCCATCCTCCTAGCATTTAAGGAGAGAAAAAGCCTTACTACCACATTTAGTTTAGAGGTCATAAACTACATGACTGTTATAAATGTCCCTCTTATCTTTTATTGTTTGTTCCACTTACTGTTCCTTTTGTAAAGATAACGAGTATATTTTTTAGGTTAAATTAATCTATTATTCCCTAACCTATTTGAGAATTTTTAAATAGATCCTTGTACTTTAAAAGTTTTAAATTGAGTCCCTGGCTAGGGTTTTGTAGAAGTATTCCGTGAATGTGATTCTCACTTGTACTGTATGTTCATTGCAGGAAGCCACAATTGAGCAGCTTCTTCCTATTTTCCTCTCCCTTTTGAAGGATGAATTTCCTGATGTTCGCCTAAACATTATCAGCAAACTAGATCAAGTGAATCAGGTTGTTATAGTTTTTGTCGTTAATTTAGTTTTCAGAGTAGTTTAGATTTCTTTTAGCAACCTTTTTTTACTTTGCTTTGCTAATATCATTAGTTCTAGTATCAAGACTGATGCTTTTTTAAAATCTTATGCCACATACCACCCTATACTTGCAAAATACTAATAAATGAAAGAAAACTTTTGAAAGACATTTTTAATCAATCTACACTTGCAGGTTATTGGAATCGATCTGTTATCGCAATCTTTGTTGCCAGCCATTGTTGAGCTTGCTGAGGATAGGCATTGGAGGGTCCGGCTTGCGATTATAGAATATATACCTTTATTGGCTAGTCAATTGGGAGTTGGGTTTTTTGATGACAAGCTTGGTGCTCTTTGCATGCAATGGTTACAGGATAAGGTTTTTGTCCTTGACTTACTTATTATTGTGAGTGCATTTTGGGAACTGCATATCACATACAACTATTTTTGTTAATCGCCTTAGTTATTGTAGGTTCATTCAATTCGTGAAGCAGCTGCTAACAACTTGAAGCGCCTTGCGGAAGATTTTGGTCCTGAGTGGGCTATGCAGCACATAATTCCTCAGGTTCTTCTACTTGCTTAATTTCTTATTAATGACACGATACACCAACATACGTTAAAATATTAATGTCTTCATGTGTTTGTGTATGTTTTTATCTTCTGGAGTCTGACGATTATCCCTTGGAGTCTGATGTTAAACCAGATATAGCAAAATTCAGTTGAAAAATGCATAGATTTGGAATGGTGTTTTATTATTCTTCCCTGTTAAACCATTATCTCTCTTGACTTTGTCCTCTGTCCTTTTTGGGGCTTGTTAGGTCCTACCTATACGAGATCTGAAGATGGTTTTTGTTGAAATATTTGCTTTTGTACATGCTATTACTTATTCTATTCTCCTAAAAGCAACTTCAGAAGTATCAGTATGGAATATGTGGAACAGGTTTTGGAGATGAGCAACAATCCACACTATTTGTATCGAATGACCATTCTTCGTGCTATCTCTCTGCTTGCTCCTGTAATGGGCCCAGAAATCACTTGTTCAAACTTGTTACCAGTTGTTGTTACTGCATCAAAAGACAGGTGCTTGTTTTACCTTTTGAAAGCTGGATATCTGCTTGTGTCAACAGTTGTTTGAAGTTTTTCTAATTGCTGCCATTTTCTCCCTTATAGAGTGCCCAACATAAAGTTCAACGTGGCAAAGGTGTTAGAGTCAATTTTCCCAATCGTTGATCAGTCTGTAAGTATCATACTTGTGTTTTCCATCCCCTGTTCATCTTTGTTTGTCTTCGACTCTTATGTGAAACATCACTGCCGTTCAGGTGGTGGAGAAGACTATCCGTCCATGTCTGGTTGAGCTCAGTGAGGATCCTGATGTTGATGTGCGATTTTTCTCCAACCAAGCACTGCAGGCAATCGATCATGTCATGATGTCTAGCTAGCCAGAAATGGTTCGACACGCATTTTAGGTTGAAGACCTCACAAGAGATGCTAATATTTCCAACTGTCATAAATAGTATTGCATAGTTATGTTTAATGCGTTTAAGTTATAGCTGAATGATTATTTATGTCAGTAACTGGTCATTGACCGTTCATGTGATTTAGCTTCCATTGTATGCTAATTTCCATATATTTCTGTGCCTTTTCGTGATTGTATTTTTCGTAGAAATCCTTGTTGTAATGTCCTTCTAGGCAATGAATTGCATATTTCAAACATTATTCTAACACATGGTAGATGTAGCTCGCATTTAATGATCTTTATAGGATATGGATTATATCTTTTCTTTCGACGTAGTCACATTTGTTTTTGATCGAGTGAGCCAAAGTGATCAAACCAAAAAGGATAATCATGTAAACATTATAATGTTTTCAAGCATTTTAAATATCTTTACAAAAAGAATTAAAATGAAATACATTATTGGACGTTAAACAGGTAAATACAAAAACTCTGATCCAATTTTACACAAGAAAAAAATGAACCCGAGGTCTGTTGATTTTATCTTGATGCAAAAATGAGAAATGTTGCTAATATATATATATATATATATATATATATATATATATATATATATATATATATATATATATATATATATATATATATATTCAACATGTTGATTAAAAATTTATTCAAAAATACATATATTTTTATGTATTTCATATTTTGCTTAATGTCTTTTTATTAATGATTTTTAATAAATTTTAATAAATATTAAAATGAGTGTTAAAAGAAACATGATAGAGAAGTCTGAGAATTTATAATCAACATGTTCATAGTTAAAGGGAGAGAAACGATGGTTTGACTTTAATATAAAGAGAATACTGATTATTCTATTGACTTAAAGAATACTATATAAATTAGATGTAATGCTTATGCATTAAACGAGTTTTTTTTTTTTTTGAAAAAATATATAAAAGAAATAATAATTTCAATATATAAAATTCATGTTGGGAAATAAAATTTTTATAAGAGGATAGATCAAGTTTTTTTAATAGTTAATCAAGTTTTTCTAATAATATTTTTAAAAGAATTATTCTATATCTTTCTTTAATTTCTTCTAATCTAATGATTAAATGAGTTATTCGTCAATCAATAGGCTAATTATTATTATAAAATTATATTAGGGATAATTTCATCTCTCCTTTTTTTTATTAATGTGCTGGTCTAAATTTTTTAAATAAAACAAAGAAATATAAAAAAAATGAAAGTTACTTAATTTAATAGAAAGGGTCGTTAATTAGTTATCACGATTTTAAAATAAGAAAAAAAAATTACTTATTACTGTATATAATCAATCTATTTACTATTGAATGCATGAATCAACTGTAAGAGTCACAAGATAATTAAACAAAAAAAGTATAATTGATCTATTTTTTATTATTTATCATTAATACAAGTTTTATAATTTATTATAATAATTTATTATTTGTTTTTTACAATTATCCATTCTAATATTTTTTTCTAACTGTAGATGAAGATAAAATGGACATTATAAGAGACGAGATTGATGTTGACTTCCACTTTAATGTTGATGAACTTTTTCTCCAAGAGACGTCTTTATCTTTTGTATTTTTTGATACATTTTAATGTAGTTAATTTTATGACTTTTGGTTTAGAATGAAGAGTTTTATGTTAAACTATTATCATATGACTTTGTGTTTGAGAAGACCTTAATGTTTCTAATTTACTAGATTTAGAATAATTATATTTTATATTGATTTGATATTTGAATGTTACGGTAATACAAAGTTTTGTTGGATAATCAACATTTTGATTTTAGAATATTATATTTTTTTTTATAATCAAATGTTAATTATTAGTATGATAGTAGAGAAATTTGAACTCACAACATTTTCTTTTTTAACCTCACCAAATTTTTTTTATAAGCCAACAAATATTAATAAAAGTAGAAAACACAGAAAATGTCTTCCTTTAAATTCACAAACACCAAAAGTTGAAACCATAAGGGTGTGAAACGTGAAAGTAAAAAGGAGATGATTGCCTCCATTATATTTATGATAAGTCAGGAACCATCGACACAAAAAGTGGGATTCATCACCTATTATGCAAAGGAATGTGATGTGAGTTTTGCTCTGTGACACTACTTCCAAGCATTAAATTGTATTGCCTGTATAATGTCTTGTTGTTGTTGCCTTAAAAACCATTGTATTTTTAGCCTTCCAAGTTTGCCAAATCTCAGTGAACCACACGAAGAACCAAACTTTCCTCCTTATTGAATGTCCTGGTGTGACCCCCATAAAATAGTGATAGTGATATTGGATTTTTCTAGAGAATGTCGTATAAACTCCCACTAATGACATAATTCTTGTCAAACCTGATAAGAAGTTGCACACTAAAGAAACAAGTGTGCGGATGACTCTCGGGGCCCACCAAAACAAAACGAGTCTTCTTTTGCAAATATAATATTCTGCTTTTAGTAGAATAGTCCTTGTAGATAGCTTGTTTGCTCCTAGACGCCATTAACCCAACATGCTTACTGAAATCATGAATTTTGTTGTTCGTCTCCAAAGATAAAAACTTATAAACTCTTTTAGACTATTATATTACATATTTAAATACAAATAATAGTAGTTTTCTTTTAAGTTTTGATAAAAAAGTAAGAGTTAAAAAAAGTTAAAAAATAATTTTTAAATTTGTGATGGATTGATGATCGACGGGTACCATCTACCAATCCATGGTGAATTGGACTGAATTAAAATTCTTTTTACCGAATTGGACAAAGGTAAATCAGTCCATTTTATAGCTAATTAATAACTCTTCAAGGATGAACGGATTTTATGCCTAAGAAAGAATGATGAATTTTGTATTAATGATTTATATAATCAATGGTTAATTCAAGTTTTGTCAAGTGAAAAAGTTGGCAGTCATCTCCACGTGAATTCACATGTGGAGAGGTATCTAAATTCTGAAATGTGTCACCAATTTTGAGAATTCATCGCTTTCAATGCCTACTTGGAAAGCACTAATCCGAAATGGAAAATGTCGTTCTAAATTATTAGCAAGTTTTAGATTAGGGTGGCAGGGAGCAATGGATCTGTCCTTTCGAATATGACAAGTGACTTTAATTTTGTGTGTTGATAATGTTAACTAGGTAATTTACAACAAACACAATTTTAAGACAATGAATGATATACGTGAGGGGATGGAGAAATCAGAAATGTTTTCCTTCTTTTGTTCTCGCCATTGCTAATGCTGTCTGTAGGAATAGGATGTACAAAGTACAGAACCACAAAATACTTCATTTGGAACAAAACAAGGGGATGAATCACAATCCGAATCCCAAAGGAAGGATATACATTTATTAAAACTTTTCTCTTTTTCGATATAAAAAAATTAAAAATACTGACACCTACTCAATTTTCTCCCTAAAGATATTATCAATCATGTTACATGGTAAAAAAACTTTTAACATAATAATAATTAAAAAATTATGACGATTTAAAAATATTTTTTACTTTTTTATCTATAAATTGTAAGATTATATATTCTTTACGGATAAAATCAACTAATACTAACTATTAAACTTTGAAAATTGTATCTTTCATAAGTATTGTAAAAATAATTTTATTAATTTAATTACTAAGGTGTATTTGGTAGAACAAAATTTGCTTGTTCATGGTGATTCTTAAAAATCATGAAAAACCCAAAATTGTGATTTCTAGTAATGATTAAAATTATTTGGTTGGTTTAAATACCTTTCAAAATAATTATGTATATTTTTTGGAAATAAATTTTTCACGCTTATTTCATTTAAAAAAAATTAATTATATGTTATATTGAATTATCTAATGAAAGTACTATAGTAATTTTATAACATTAAAACTTTTAGTTGACTTGAAATAGTTAATTTTCAAGTTTTTTATAACGGGTCAATAAAAAATATGGTCTTTTATGTGATAAGTTTTTTATGTGTTTAGAAAGTAAAAAATAATATGATCTTTAATGACAATTGTTCTAACAATCTAGTTGACAAAAACACTCATTTGCAAATGATTTATAAATCTTTATTTGATTTTGTTTTGTTTCTTTGTTTGGCTATGGTCTTACTTGATATTATCAAGGACTACTTTATTATTTGTTAAACTTCACATTTGCATAAAAAATATACTTTTTTAGATTAATTAATAAAATTCATTTGGCTTATAAAAAAATATTGCGAATAATTTTTTAAAATCTAAACATATAGATAAAAAAACTCTAAAAATGTTAATAGTATTTAAAAAATTTTAATTTTTTAAAAAATTATATATTTTTTTTCACTTTATATATACGTTTAAAAACTAAAAACTTCACTTTAAGTTTAACCAAACCCTCATTAGTGAAATCAACAATTAACCAATTTTCTATGGACCACTGATTTAATTTTACTATATTATGTCTAGCTATGAATTTCTATTGATAATTAATTATATAGATTATGGCTATTTTAAAGGGAGAAAACCTCTGCAAAAATAGTGTGTATCCACTCGAGAATTAATAAATGTACTAACTTCAACATAAAAAAACTTGTTTTTTAATAATATTCTTCACTAAAATTTAATATTATCAATAAAATCATTAAAAAGTAAAATTCCAAGACATTTTCATAATAGTAATATTAAACGAAAAAAATATTTGAAATTTTCTTATATTTAATTCAAAAAATTATATATAGAATCTCATCTATGCATTTAGTCTTTTGCTTTCTTTGAGTGAGTTATTATTTTAATATATTTTTTAATTAAAAATTTTAATTGTTTCATTTCATCTTAATTTTTTTTAAAAATGTGATTTAAGTAATACTTGGATAAATTATTCTTATCATATAAACATTTATTTATAATTTATTTGAACTTATCTTATCGTATAAACACTTATAAAAAAGTGTTTGGATAAATTTATAAAAACACTTATATAGAATTTATTAGTTGTTTTAAAATTATTTGAATAAATTATCTATAACAGTTCTTTTTTTAAGCTTATTGAAAATTTACACTTTCTTCGATTGCTACTCTTTTTTTTTTGTCTCTCAATTAAAACTTACTAGTGAGTCTTTTTCCCTATCTCTCTCGCTCTCTCTCCCTCTCAATATCTCTCCCCCCCTCTCTCTCTTTCTATATATATATATACACAAACATTATTTTTATATAAATGTTTTTAAATTTACATATTCAAACACAAATAGTTTATTAAATTTAAGGGTTTATAATATAAGATGATATGTAAGGGCTGATTGACCCAAGTGGGTTTATTTTTTAAAAAAATTACCAGTATGGGTCTGTTTTGAAAAATATTACCAGCATGGGTCTGTTTTGGGTGGTTGACTCGGTCAAACCGCAACTCCGAATTGCGGTTTCGTTGTCACGTCAGCAAAGTGATTACGTGGAAGCCAGCGTGGAAAAACGACTACGAAACCGCAAGTGAGAATTGCGGTTTGACTGAAAACACAGAAAACGATGCCTGTAAAACCGCAAGTCGCATCTGCGGTTTCAATTAAATATTATTTTTATCATAAACCGCAAGTGCGAACTGCGGTTTATGTTAAATATAATATTTAAATATCATCAAAGTGCCTATGGTTTAATGGTGAGAATTTAATGTTGTAGTTGTGGAGACCCGGGCTCGAATCCCAGCAGCCACACATAAAACCGTACGTCGCATTTGCGGTTTGAATTAAATATTACTTTTATCATAAACCGCAAGTGCGAACTGCGGTTTATGTTAAATATAATATTTAAATATCATAAAAGTGACTGTAGTTTACTGGTTTAGGGTTTTACGGTGTGGTCGTAGAGACCTGGGCTCGAATCTCAGTAGCCACATTTTAATTAAAATCACCTGACTTACTTTTTTATCCTATAAAAGTGAAAAAAATAAGTCATGTGATTTAAATCCGACATCAATTAAAACAATGTGTGACTGCTAGGACTCGAGCCCAGGTCTCCACAACTACAACATGAAATTCTCACCATTAAACTACAGCCACTTTGATGATATTTAAATATTATATTTAACATAAACCGCAGTTCGCACTTGTGGTTTATGATAAAAATAATATTTAATTCAAACCGCAGATGCAACTTACGGTTTTATGTGTGGCTACTGGGATTCGAGCCCGGGTCTCCACCACTACAACATCAAATTCTCACCATTAAACCACAGCCACTTTGATGATATTTAAATATTATATTTAACATAAACCGCAGTTCGCACTTGCGGTTTATGATAAAAATAATATTTAATTGAAACCGCAGATGCGACTTGCGGTTTTACAGGCATCGTTTTCTGTGTTTTCAGTCAAACCGCAATTCCCACTTGCGGTTTCGTAGTCGTTTTTCCACGCTGGCTTCCACGTAATCACTTGCTGACGTGACAACGAAACCGCAATTCGGAGTTGCGGTTTGACCGAGTCAACCACCGAAAACAGACCCATGCTGGTAATATTTTTCAAAGCAGACCTATACTGGTAATTTTTTTAAAAAATAAACCCACTTGGGTCAATCAGCCATATGTAAGAAGCTTTTATTGAATAAACTCATCCAGGACTTATATATATTGTTTAAATAAATTTTTTTAATTTTGAATATTTTTTAGGCAAAATTTTGAATTAATAGATGAACATATTACTGATTTAGATATTTGTTGAAAATTTATTAATGGTGAGAAACTAATGTAACAACTCCTTGGATCATATTAAGTTGTAAACAGCGTCTCATTTGCCAGACGATTATTGGCCTTTTTTGTTGAAGATTTAGGCATTTAGCAATTTACAATAGGCAGTTTGATTTTGAGGCAGAGTTGATATTATATACAGAGATGTAAAGCTGAGAATCATTGAGCCATAATTATAAAGGACTTAAGAAGAGCCATCATTTCCTTGGTTCTGGTCTTGGAGAGCTGAGACTTGCTGAGAATCTGAAAAGCATGTCCAACACCTTTGAACATCCCATACTCAACCCTTTTCCCTGCTCTCCTCAAAGCATCACAAAACTCCATGTTTCTATCCTTCAATATATCCATCTCCGAGATGCACACCAAGGTGCGGAAACGCAAGAGATTCAACTGATCCAATTTGAGACACCCTTTCCCCAAAGGATTGCACCAAGGATGGTCACGGTTTGCACCACACGGTAATGCCAAGCGCCAATATGTGTCAGATGCTGCCAAGTTCAAAGCAGAACCCCATGATTGAGCCTCTGAACCTGTTCTCTCTTCCCCCCCAAAAAAGGGTTGTATCAATATAAGACCCTTCAAATTCAAGGGCCTCAAAGCAGCACCGTCACATGCAGCTAGCCTGGTGGCCACGTTGTATGCTATGTTGGCACCCGCACTGTCCCCACCTAAGAACACACTAGACAAGTTGCACTTTGCACTCCACCATTCAGTACTAGTACTAGCACTACCCTTGTTGTGTTGATTATGTAGCACCCACATGATGGCCTTTATGCCATCATCATAGGGTGCTGGGAGAGGGTTCTCTGGGGCCAATCGATAGTTCACTGACATAATCACACACCCCACTTTCGCAGATAGCCTTGCAAGGAAATCGTGGTAGCAGCTCCATGCCGCTGATCCAACACAGAATCCTCCCCCGTGAAAATAAACAAGTAATGGCACCTTTTGTTTGCAAATTGGAACATACAAACGTGCCCATGTGTTTGTGACACTGTCAATGACCATGTCTCCAGATGTCACATTAAGTTCTGCACTCATGGTACTAGCACTCACACATGGAACAACTTGGGCTCTTTCCACGTATCCATCTTTGTGTACTCTAATAAGCCCTTCTATTTCCTCAACTACACAACCATGGGCTGGATAGTCTTTGGGAATTGTGCATTGTGAGCTAAGGCTTAGATTTGAGGTAAGAGTAGCCATTATTTTTCTTCGCCCAATGAATGGAACCTATTGCGGTGACTGGTTCTGCAGCCTTGCGGTTTGCTTATATAGACGGAAAGTGAGTGCGAAAAGTCAAAAAGCATTGTAAAGAAGTGAAAAAGGATGAATCAATGTTTCCATGCCACGTGGGAAGTTGCCTAATTCGACACACGGCTCCACGTGAATTCACATGTGAAGGGTCATCCCAATTCTCAAGTGCGCCTCCAATTTTGATAACTCATCGTTTTCACTGCTTAAATGGGAAGCATCAACCTAAAAGGGACACCGTCTTTCTGAATTAGGACTACTTTACAAGTTCTAGGAAAGTGGCTGGTGCAAGACAGTGGTTGCAAATTAGACCAATCCACTTTCACTTCATAAAATGTAGGGTCTCACTTTAAATTTTTAACTTCGATTAAATTAAACCTGTCGTTTTCTATGTTTGATGTAATTATATATGATTTGAGTCAGAGACTTGGCAACTTTTATTAGATTTGAGTTTTATTTTAGAAATTTGAATTAAGTCTGAATTTTTTAACTCAACCCACATCAGAGTAAATAACCTGTTTTGTCAGATCTAATGCATACCTACTGTTAAATTACCTAATCAGCTGCTAAATTGAACAGAATGAGAAATTGGATGAGCCATGATTACGCGTCAGTCGACAGTCGCTAGCCCCCGATGACCTTAATAATGGACAAATTGACTTTTGTTTTTTTAGTAGTATCACGTAAGAAACATAAGGTTCATTCTCACAGTAGTTGAGGTATGTTCATGAAACAATGATTATGTCATCTATTTTGACTTTTAACATAAATTCTGATGATCACAGTCTATACGAATTTTGCAGTTCACGTAATTGGAGAAGCGAATATCTCGTGTACAACTTTAACTATTTATCTTGACATTCTATTTCATTACAGTCAACCATTAGTATGGTAATAAGAAAGAAAAAGAATCTCTTGTTGCTTCTAAACATATGATGAGTAGAAAAAGAAAGAAGGCCAAAAAAAATGTCAAAATGCAACTATTTATGGTTGTGTTGAGGAATTACATAGAAGCATGTTGGGGAAAAGGAAAAAGGAGGTAAAACGTAGGTAGCATGACATAGTTGACATTTCAAAGAAAGAAGTGAGCGTAGTGGCGTGCAAACATTAGGGGCTAACTTTAGGTTGCCTCCCATTAGCATCATTTCAGGACTCAGGTACAGTGTTTAATTTGGAGATTGAAGTTGAATTTGTAGATATTTCTGACAGAGTGATAATTGAAGATAGTTTGTGGTGAATGGTGATAGATGGGATCACAAAGCATCCAAGTATGGAGGGTCACCGGTTTTCAGGATGTCCATTGAACATGCTTCTCTCAGTGAACCCCAATATCTTTGGGACTTGAATAAAGCAGCACCCCAATTAGTCAGAACTTATTGCTTGTCTTTTTCCATTTATCTTCACCCTCTTTCATTGTCAATGATGCCCGTCTTTTGAGTTACATACATGCATCTTCTTTAGCTTTTTCTTTTCTTTTCAAGAACGGAATGATACCATTTTAGAGTTGAAATTGATGGATCGGTTTTCCTAATGTGGAACAAGTTGTCCAGGACTCTCAGAATGGCCAAAAGTGCAGAACATAAAATTTTCAAGGACTATAACAAATGAGGAAGACATAAGTTTTTTTTTCTTGCTTACTTCATTTCTTTTTTTATAACCCAAATAACATAGTCTTCCTATATATAACTTTCTCTCACTTATGAGTTATATAATTGTTTAATATATATATAAATAATAAAATTGATAACAAGAATTATTAGTATGTAGATTTTTTGCTTGCCAATGAATATATGGGATGGAAGTCAACACTTCTCTTTTCGATATGTTTCTTTACAACTATAATTAAGTTTCTCATAGCATCTTTAAAAAGACAATGTGAGTGAAAATAATTTACTGCACACCTAAAAAATGAACGAGGAAGGTTGAAATTTGATATTGCCCCTACCAATAACCAGGGACTTTAAAAACAATTCGGAGGGGAGTAATTCAAATGGAAATGGAGATTATAATTGAAAATCACATGATCAAAATTTCATGATTATAAGTTCATCCCATATGAGATCCTATCCAAATAGGATTATACACATTCTCATTATTAGAAGGGGTTATTCAATCATATACATGTTTACAAATAATTAGAATTCTTTCATGAAAGTTATAAGAATAGTTTAATAGCAAAATCCTACAAAAGGAGAGAGATTATAGATTTTAATATTGAAAATGAAATCAATATTTTCTATATGTAGACCTACATATAACTAGGGTAGGTAAATGTATCTTCTTATTTTAATAAATTCTCATATATATATATATATATAGATAGAGGAAGACAAAGGAGAGATGAACTTATTACAAAAATAAGTTTAAAAGATTTACTCTTCCTCTTAACTCCTTATTTTCTTGAAAATTAACTATTGTAATGAATAATTAATATTAACAACTGAATTTAAGAAAATGAGTAATTATAATGACAAGTATGACTCTTTAATTTATTATTAAAGTAAATGGATATCTTCTCTCATTCATATATATATATATATATATACACACACACACACGTAGGTAAGGATAAATAATTACATTTCCTATTTTAAGATTTCTACCTCTTATTTATGTGTCTAAACTCATTTTATTTTTAATTGTTTGAATCTCTTGTTTATTTGTCTTTTCTTTGATATATATATATATATATATATATATATATATATATATATATATATATATATATATATATATATTATAATTATTATTATATTTATTTTTTTTAAATACATTATCCTTTCTAGTCTTGGATTCACCATAATAAATATATATAGGCATATCAACTGAGACAAATATTTATTTATTGTAAAAAATGGAAAGAATTGATAAAAAATGGAAGGAACTGGGAAAAATATTTATTGAAAAATATATAGTGTATTGTCTTTTTTAACAAAAAACTGTAATCAAAGGGCATAAAAAAATTAATTATATCAATTGCCAACTATTACTAATTCAAATCATCCGAACAAAATAAATAATAACCAAGATTTATATAAAAAAAATTAGAAACTATGTGTCTTTTGATTTGATTCATATTAAGTTGTTTTCTTCACCTAAACTAATATAACTAAATATTCAATAATAGATTTTGAATCTACAAAAATGGATTAAGCTATATTATTAAGTCAGAAAACATGTACCGGATTTATCTAAATTGGTATTATTAATTCCTTAGGTAATATCTAACACTAGAACTTGGTTTGATTTTAATTTTTAATTTTTTAAAAATAGTTTTTAACAATTGTTTTTATGAAAAAGAGAAAAAAAAATTGTTTAGTAAATGTCATTTAAAAATTACTTTGAAGATGTGAATGAAAAACTTGTTCATATTTATAGAAATGTCATGATGAAAAGTAAAAAATAACATATTTTCTTTATATTTTGAGTTTTCAAAACAAAAAATTGAAAATTGAAAAACAAAAATACTTATAATTGTTTCTCTTTGTAGTTTTTTAAAACTAAAAAACCAAAATTGTTCTAAAAAAACACTAACCCAATGAATTTTTTAATTTTTAAATACTAAAATACTAAACATAGTTTTAAACCCGCTGTCAAACAAACACTAAGTAATGGAAAAATAAGGATTTGATTGGTTTGATTTTGGTTTTTAGTTTTTGAAAAGAGTTTTGAAAAATAGTTTTTAAGAATTTTTTTCTGGAGAAGAGAAAAAAAAAACTTATTTGATAAGTGTAGTTTGAAAACTATTTGGGAGACGTGAAAATAAAAAAAAAATTGTTCACATTTATAAAAATGTCATTAACTAAAAGCAAAAAGCAATTTGTTCTCCTTATCTTTTGAGTTTTGAAAACAAAAATACAAAACTTAAAAGTAAAACTACTTGTTCCCATTTTTTTTTTAAATTAAAAAACCAAAACTGTTTTTAAAAACTATTGTAAGAAAATATTAACCAAATCAGTCTTGTAAGTTTCTAAATACTAAAATACTAAAAACAGTTTTATAAAATTTTCTTTAATATTTTAGTATTTAAAAACTAAAAAACTTGTTTGATTATTTTTTTTCTTAAAACAGTTTTTTAAAATAATTTTGTTTTTTTAGTTTTTAAAAACTAAAAAAAGAACAACTGTAAATAATTTTGATTTTAAGTTTTTTTATTTTTGTTTTGAAAACTTACAACAAGAATATGTTGTTTGTGCTTTTCATGAATGACATTTCTATAAATATAAACAAATTTTTTAATTTTTATATTTTCAAATAACACTTGTTAAATAAATTTTTTTTTCTCTTCTTTCAAAAAAACCCTTTTTGAAAACTTTTTTTTAAAACTACACGTCAAAAAGTGAAAATCAAGAATTAGTTCGTTCTCTAGACATATAAAAAAATTTGCACAACAAAGTCCGCATTTATTCCGCAAAACTTTTTTCACTTGCTAACATTTTTACTAAATATTATTCGTAAATGTAAATATATATTCTTCTGAAATCATTATTATAAACAAGGTAAGACTTTATCTTTTCATAATATATACAGGATTTTGACAACACTACCTCCACCAAAATTTATGATAATGAAGTGTCTTTGTTTTGACCTAAGCTCAATTTTGTTATTATTGTGACACAAATGAAAGAACAGAAAGCAATTTCTATATGTAGGAGATCAAAGCTAGAGATTTGATAAAAACGTGTCGTGCAATTTGTTAGTGCTGCACTTTATGATATTGAGTTTTGACTATTCTTAGCAGGAATACTCTGAAGAATCTGACATGCAACTGGAGGGATTGGAAACTATATAAGATAGATACAATACAAGATAAAAGTGGTACGCTTCTTCTTTTGCCTTAAAAAGTTGTACTTGTCAAAGTTTTTTTTTATGAACAGTTGTATATCAAGGAATATGGAATGACATATGAAACAAATTTGTTTTAGTACGTATTTCTTTTATCAGTTCTAAGTATCAAACAAATTCATTAGAATTTAAAAGTTCCACAACATTGTAATAATTCAAAAACACTAATGTAAAGTAGTATTAACTTTCATCAACGCCAACGGGGTTAGGTCTAATGGGAGTTAGTTTCTCATAATAGGACAAATTATAATTCGAATATTTAGTCATGTTTTAAATAAATTGTCATGGAAGAATAATACTTATAAGAAAAAAAGTGTTTTGTATATATAGTATCAACTTCCTTACTATTCGAAGCAACAAGTACCATTAATATACTATTATGTAGTCTTCGATGATAAATTAATTACTACTCTTAAAGTTATTAAACTCCTAAGTTTTATTTTTTAATAAAAAATCTCAAGTTATTCTTTAAGGATCAACTAGAATGAACACTTTATTCCAATAACATAGTCAAATATTTAGTATTATATCAAATAACACTTTTTAATCTGTATTACATAAAATATTTTTATCAAATATAAGTTATACCTAACTATTCAGAGAATTATGTGTTTAATTGGACTTATTTTGAAAAAAATATTTTTTTTATCAAGTTATTTAGAGAACTTTTAAAAAAAAATTATATTCTTGGACGAGAAATAAAGCTGGTTTTTAATAAAGAGATGGTTTGTTTTAACAAATTATCAAGAGAACTTTAGAAAAATCCAATTACTTTCTTCCACTTTTTTTTTTCTCCCAGGTATCACTTTTCCAGACTCTCGTTAGTCTACTGATGACAAATTAAATTTTTTATTAAATGTAAATTTAATGGTTAAAAAGCAATCTGCATGAAACATTCATAAAAAAACAATTAAATTATAAATGAGTTAAAATAAGGATTTATTTTTTCTAGTTTTTAGCTCTAATATTTTTTATTAATTTTATTTTTAGTCCCTAAATAAATATTCAAGTATTTTTAGTTCTTATTTTTTCAATTATATATAGTAGTTATTCTTATACATAACTAACTTTAATCACTAGAATTGTCAAATGGACCTGATGGGGCCAATTTATGATCTGATGAAATGAGTCAAGTAAAACTAATAAAAAAAATAGACCTATTTAGAATTGAACTAAAATGGGATAACCTGATGGGATTTGCAAAATCAGCTTGGGCTCAAGAAACGTAGACGGTAATAACTCGTTGCCTCCATCTTGGACCTTGTACCCTCAAAGATTCGGTGCACTCCTGTTTTCATGAATTTTTCATTGTCATAAGACTTAGTATGGAATGTCTCGTGTTTGATTCATGGGAAGGGCAAAAACCCGCATCCATGAGAAAAAGTTCATGAGAATAGCAACTTACTGAATCTTTGAGGACATAAGACCTAAGATGGGGGTAACAGGCTATCACAAAAAAGGTGTTTAGTTGAGTCTAACATTGTTCAATTTTTTCTTTTAATTTTTTAAAAATTTAGGCCAAAAAATAGACAAATTTGGCTCAATTCAATAGGTCACTAAGCTTGATTGGTCAAGAAAAGTTATCCATATATAATTTGGATTGGGTAAGCCCATTTTCATGCTTGGCACAACAACTTAGGCCAAGCAACTCATTTTAAAAATTAAAGTAACAACCATGTTGACCTTTCATTTAAGGGAATTTGAATTGACATCTATCTTAATTTGAAACAACACATACTCTTTTAAAAGTTTGTTCTAAATTCTCATTTTATGTCTGATTCTCTCTCCTCTCTCCTTTACATAATTTTTTCTATTCTCACTATTTCTCCTCTCTCCTCACCTTATTTTTGGCTCTGTCCTCTCTCCCCACCTCTTGGTTAGTGTATACATGTAGTATAGTTATTTAACTTTTTATTTTTTTAGTATAGTAATTTAATTTTTTATTTTTTTAGTATAGTAATTTAATTAATTTAGTTAGTGTAGTTAATTACATGTAGCATAGTTATTTAATTTCTTATTTTTTAGTATAGTAATTTAATTAATTTTTAGTGTACTTAATTTATTATTTTTAATATACTTATTTAACTTATTATTTCTTTATTATAATAAGTATATGTTTATTATATTAATTTACTTAATGAATTACGTATTTAGTATAATTATTTAATTAAATATTTGGTTAGTGTAGTGTAGCATAATTATTTAATTTCTAATTTTTTTAGTATAGTAATTTAATTTCTTATTTTTTATTATAATTATTATTTTTTTATCTCTCCAGCCACCGTTTGTCAGAGGGTAAAAAAAATTTACAAATTTTTTTATTCTACAACAAACGGTTGCAGAAAAGTAAAAAAAAAAATATTGCAATTTTTTTACTCTCTAGCAAACCATTGTTGAAGAATAAAAAAATTGAAAAATTATAAATTAAAACAAAAAGTCAGTATGATTATTGAATAATTAAGTACCTATAATAATATTTAAACTTGAAAATTTCAAATAAAGTATTCAAAGATAAAATAAAATCAATATTAAGGAAAACAAAAAGAAAATAAAATTATCATAAACAAATATTTCAAACACGTGTATTTGAACTAAGAAAAAAAAGTACAAACAAATTACAACTTATTTTTGTACTTCTTTTCTCTTTTTTACCTGCGGCCTCCATTTAAAACAATGTTAGAATATATCTCAATTTATTTTTTAAATTATAAATTAAAATAATTAAAATTTTAAATAAATTTAACTATAAAATTTTAAACAATAATTAAAATAATATTTGTTTTAAATTTGAAATTTAAAACAATAATTAAAACAATATTTATTTCAAATCTCAAATTTTAAAATAAATTTCACACATAAACAAGGAAATATTAAATATATTTATATATTAATTTTTTCAAAAAAATATTAAATTTATTTATATATTAATAAATTATAAAGATAAAAAATCCATTAACTACTAATTAAGTTTTTTTTTAAACTTGTAGTTTTTAGAAGTTATAATAGTATTTATTTGAAATAATCATGTATTTAGAACTCAATCTCAAAATTAATAATCAAACTAAGACAATTATACACTAACTTATTTTTATACTTCTTTTTACTTTTTTAGTTGCGTCTTCCATTTTAGAAAAATATTAGAACATATCTCAATTTATTTTGTAAACTATAAATTAAAAATAAGTTTCGGCAAATTCAACGCTCAACCCAGTTACAACTCATTGGGTTGTGTTAGGTTGAGTTTTTTTCTTTTTTTCTCATCAAACCCAACCTAACCTAACTTGTCATTGAACGGGTTTGGTTAATTGAGTCACCATTTTTAAAGAAGAGATTAAAGAATAAATTTAATATTTAGAACCTTTTTTATATATTTTTTAGGATATTTTTTTAAAAGAATGGAATACATAATTGTTGTAACATAAAAATAAACAATAAACTATTAACTTTGATAATGTAAAGAATCAATTCTTATAAGAGTTTAAACTATTGTCTGATAGCTCATTATTGGTTGTTTATCTACCAATAAATATTAGCTAGTTGGAGTAAGGGTGTGCCCTTACAGTGCAGAGCATTTGCCTTAGTGCATGATAGTTTTGGCTCACAAGTTATAAATTAAATTATTAAAGATATTTTTTTATTTAAAAGAATAAACAATAATAATATAATATTATTATCAGGTTGGGTTGAGTCTCGAGTTCAACTCACTAAACATGTTACCTAACCCATAGAGGATTGAGTTTGATCAGATTGGGTCATCGAGTCACCCAACCCAATGAACACACCTACTGGATTGGACTTTCCAGAATATATATATATATATATATATATATATATGAAAGGTGCAAATTCAATAGAACATATACAAGAACCTATAACAAAAATTAATTCATTAACAATTAACATTTAACCTATAAGAAAAATGCAATCCTTAAATATGATTAAATCCCGAACCAAATGATTCTATTTGTTAATAAGAAAAAACTCTTCCAATAGATTTTTTTTCCCAACAAAATGAAAATTTTATTTTATTCCAACATAAAATCCAAATAAGAAAATGAGTTTTTTTTTCTTCTATCTAATAACATATTAATGTATTTCATGCTAGTATCCTGACCCCTAAATGTACAAAAAAAGCCTTGGTGAGGAATTAGTGGATTGTGAAAGAGAATCTGTTTGCTTGTGTTTCTTTGTTTAATTTTTAGGTAGTGATGGTGTCCAAAGGCCTACAAAAATGACTTTGAGATGGACCACAGAGGAAGTTGTCATGCTAAACCTTTTGCCAACAGCTGTCTGTGGCCTATGCCATCTCAATTTTTATATACTTCTTCTTCTTCCTTGCCCCCACGGCACATCCCAATCCACCGTCTTTCTATTATCTAATATTTTTAGGATAATATGAAAAATAATAAATAAAAATATTTTTTGAAAAAAAGAAACTAAACTATTCAATAAAATAATTTTATATAAAAATTTAATTGATTGATAGTGTGTTGTATCTATTAAAAATTATGATAAAGATGTATTTACAAGAAGAATTGGTAGCCCCTCCTGAAAAAATATCCAAAGAGCTCACAAGTCACAAATCACAATAATTCAATAATTCGGTTTTTATATGATATTCTATACTTAACTCAAGACTAAAATACAAAACTCACATTACAGATAAGTTAGAGTTTTTTCTTGTTACAGTAAAGGAAAAGTTAGCTCGGTGAAAATTTGGCTTTGGACGTCAATATCTCACCCAAATCTTGGTTAAAATTAATGGCTTGAAGGAACTAGTCTAAGATACCTAACAAATATTTATCTTTAACCACAAATTTTTTGGTGTATAGAGATAATTTTATATACTTGTCCATAATTTATGACATTAATTGTGACTGCTTTGTTTTTAAGACTTAAGGATTTATCCATCATAATACATATAGAGGATCCTAGTTTGAATACAGTATCCCTGAGAGAGCATGCAAAAAATGGAACAAAATATTTGTTTAATTTTTAACAGAGTTTCATCAATCCAAATATTGGCATATCAGGTTGACCTTTCTAATGTTAGTTATATAAGAAGTGAAGCAACACCAATAAGATACTATTATTTAACGCCTTCCATACTTGAAACACAAACAACTGGAGGTTACGAAAACTACATGGCATAAATTGATATTTTAAAATTTTAATAGCAAGGTAACCCAAACCATAAGCATGCCTTGATGTTGATGTTTGGTGATGAATAATGAGCATTTAGGTCACTAGAAAGTAACCGCCAAATGTCTTGTGTTCTGATCCACTTCATTTGGCTTGTAGATTTAATGATTGCATAATAAAATTTAAAGTAGCAGACATTTGCTAACGTACGAAATGGACATATTCTTCCCACTTGGACACTTTAACAGATTAGATTTACACACTCCTACTTTCACAACACTGACCTCAAACTAATCCCTTTTCTCTCTTATTCTTCCATCTATATACCCTTTTTATTTTCACGTCCCAAGTCATAATCTCCTTACAGCAAGTTAATTTCATTAGAAAGATTGGTTAATCCTAAATCCTGCTATGGAGATGAATGCAAATCCTGAGGCAGAATATGAAGAAGATGCTTTCTATGCTGAGATGAGGAGACAGATTCTGCTGTTAACATCTGAAGACAACGAAGATTTACTGGAAACAAGAAGTTTCAACCCCATTAATGTCACTAATGGCTGTTCAAGCAGGTCAGTTTACAACTTCAACTGTGCATCTCCACCTGCAAGCAATTTTAGTTTGTGGGAAAGATACAGTTCTTGTTCACCACCAGTTTGGCTGCTGAACTTGTGGAAGAATGGTAAAGGTACCGGGGTTTTCATTCCACAAGTGGCATGCAGGAAAAACCAAACACCAGGTACAGTTTTCCTATTCGTTTATTACATCACCTTTTTAATAACCACTTGAAAACAAATTCAATTACTTTTTTCCCGTGTTGGATAAGTTCATTGATAGAATTTTTTCGTTGTTTTTTGACTATTTTCAATATACCTAACTTAATTTCACTGTCATAAAAATGTTTGAATAAGATTGTATATTTTACTAGTGTTACGCTTTTTTAATCTTGGCAGGAAAAATGAACAGTAACAGAAGAAAAATCTATAGACCAGTGGTAAACAAGTATTGAAGATTACCGAAATTTGTATTTAGTGCAAATTGGTTATTGTCGCCCTCGTAATATACATAGCATAGGTTACAACGACGATGATTCATAAGAGAAATTGCAGAAGATCAGAAGGTAGAAAAGTCTGTACAAAGTTTGCCTTTTCATTTATATATGATTTTGGTAAACCTTTGTTGGTATGTTACCATCATTATAGGGGAGATCAGAGAAACTTGTGATAACTGTTTTAAGGCAATTCTCTGTTCTATTTGATGAAAAAATGTCATAATAGTTTAGGTATTTAAATTTGAGATTTCCTTTTATCATATGTGTGGATAAGAAACGAAATGAAGTGATTTATATACCTATGAATGAAAGACAGTCATGCTTTATGAAACGCCTACTTATTTCTATTTCTATGCGTAACACTGGCAAAATATCCGCTTGATCATGTTAAAAATATACAAATTATAAACAGTTAAAAACTTGAACAGATCAAGATGAGATAATTAGCAATCTTCTAGAGAAGATTACAAGACGGGAAACAAGGATTGTTCTCAGTGTGGCTCCTAGTACTCTCTAGGGCATGCTAACCATAGTGAATTAAGAGCTCTAAGTCGTGAAACGTAATCATTTATGACAAGGAGAGCACGAGCAGCTTGGAATGTGGTCAAAATTCGACGCATCTGTTGCAGAGTTTGTTGCCTCAAGAGGTCAGCCTAAGAAAGACAACACGTATTCAGAAAACAATACATATAAATTTTTGAAGGTGTAGTATTTGGTAGTAGTAATATTTGCAACGAATTAGGTGGCTACAGTTGATGGTATATTGTCATTATGATTAAAAGTGGCAACTGAAAAATAATACTGTTACAATCAAGTACTAAACGATTTGACAATTGAGTGATCAAGATTAGTTTGTGTGACCTGATGAAGGAAACTCTCTAGTGTGGCAAGCTTGCCCAAAGCAATAGCCATTTGGCCCATGTACTCAGCAACATTTCCAGAACCAGAAGGCCCTAAAGAGGAGGAGGAAAGTGTCTCTGAAAGTGACTGCTGCAATGCTTCCATGCCTTGTGATAATGCATCCTCAGCCTGCTGGGAGGACTGCTGCAGGTTGTAAATCCCCATTGACTGTTGTTCGGTTAACGGCTCAAGCTGGTTTCTAACTATCTGAATCTCAAAACAAATGAGTACACAAGATTCGTTAACACTCAACACAATCAGTAATAGATCCCCCTCGTGCACCAAATGTGAGTGGCTGAAATGGTAAATCACCTTGAGAAGTTCAGATGAACGAAAGCCACCCAGCCATATGAAGCATCTTTCGGCAGGTGTCTTCCACATCCCAGAAAGTATGTGGAATACATCAGCCTTTGCTCCTACGCCTTTCAGCCTAAATAACTCATCATAATGTAACATGACTCCATCTACAAGAACATGAAGTTCATTATCACCCATTTGAGAATTTATAGCTGATCTTAAGTCGTTGATCAGCCGTTGATGCTCATCAACCCATTGGGCATAGTCCATGTCAAATGCCAATGCACCTGAAGGATAAAAAAATAAATTAAACGCAGATCCCATTCCTTTCTATATTATATAAATCTTCAAATTCAAACCTCAACTCGCTTAAAGCATTTTCATCATGAAACATAAACTTAGATAAAATAATAAAACTGGTTTTTTAATAATCACTTCTGGCTTTGAGAAGGTCTCCCCAATATCGTACCTGGCAGCAACAATCTATGTTGCATGCAGACCCAAGTATTAGATATAATATGTAAAAACAATATTCTTTTAAAAATTTATAGACAGGTACAACAAAATATATTCACTAAAATACTTCTTTTTTTTATTGAATGCTTGTATTTTATTTCTTTTCATGGTTTCTTGATTTTCTCTTGATATTGCTGAATGTTTGTATCGGTTTACCATCATCGTATTATTTTTGGACTTTAACCTCAAACTATTAAATTAGATAATCACTTTATTATCCAAAGAAAATAAAACATATTATACATAGGCAGCAGTATAATATACATATCCAATCCAATACCCAGTACAGGTATGATACTGAATACTGAAAAATTGCAAATTGAAGTATCCATGCATTATGGGCTGCAACCATAAATAACGCATCCACCTTCAAGAATTTTCGCAGTCTCATTCACTGACTTATCTTCTATAGACGAATGAATTCCCATAGTTCTCTCCAGCACCAAAAAATACACACAAATATAATTTTTCTCAGTCCCTGAAGAGTGAAGACAAAAAAGATCTTCCACATGTTGAAAATGAAAGTGAACATCGCTAGCATATGCTAATTCGTGCAAAATTACAAAATATAGTAGCGAAATATATAACTTTCTCTAACATCAATATGGTCAAATTTGGAAACAGAGTTGTTCATATATAAATTATTATCTATACACCAATATCGGACAACTTCAGTATCTAATGTAAAGAAACCAATTGCCCATCCTTAGATTCTATAAACCAATGAAATAACAATAGCACTTAGTTTCCCCAGCCATCCCTTTTAAGAGTTAAAAGAACAATAGACATGCCACCAAGTTCTTGCTAATTACTATTTAATTTTTAAACTTCCAGTGATTAGAAAAGGAGTACGAATGTGATTATCTATTTGCTAATTTCTGGCAATTCTAAAAAAAATGCCTGAACTTTCAGTCATAAATTTATGACATAACATGAACACTACCATACTTTACGTTTGAAACATATACTAAATGAAACCATCATCCATCTGCCGCTGAGAATGAAAAGTCATATTTTTAATTACCATTTCCAGCTGCAGAATGACTGCGATCCCCAGTGATTCCAGTTGCAATAAATACTCCCTAGAGAAGTGGCAACCAAAAAATATGGTAAGTTGAATAACATCAAAACTACATTAAATAGATTTATCTAATGGAAACCTTTAACTTCTTACACCTGCTGACGTGCCCGTTGAAGTTCTTGCTCTAATTGTGCAAGCCTAACTCGACTGTTCTCCAATTGTTGCACATATGCCTATTTGAAACCAAATCATATAAATGAATCAAATGTGTTTCATTAACATAACGCCAAGATTTAATGAAAAAAGACCTTGTTAATTCACCGAGTGACCGTGACATGTATAGGCAGAACAAAAATCAATTAGTAACAGTGAAAATTAAAAAAAGTTTGATGAAACATGAGACGGTGAGAGTCATAAATACCTCAAACTACTTAGAGAAGATAGTTAGGAATTAAACTTGGGCCGTGAATAATACCTTCTTCCTCAACCGACTCTTCCTTGCAGCTTCCCGATTCTGAGCTAGCCTGCGTACAGTCTAAAGAAGGCATCCACAAAAATAAAGAAATCAGCAATGAAACACGAACTGATATGAACAAGGCTTTGATGCATGTAGCTAACAACCTTCAGCTCTTCACTTTTAACTTTAGTCTTACTTTGATCCTGGGAGTCCACAACTACAAGTGCCCCGTCCCCAACTCCATTGCACCAAGACACGGTCGAGAAACACTGTCAGAAAAACATTAAAACCCGCAATGCTCATCATCACACAATCCAATGCCCAGTACTTATAATAGGCTAAAATACATTTTAATTCACTAGTCTTATTTTTCTGTTTGAGTTCGGTATCTATTATGTTTAAAAACTCACTTTGATTCCATAAAGAATATCTATTAAACCAAGTTATTCATTCTGTCAGTTTTTTAACACTAATTGACCAAACATCCGTCTCACGTAACAACTTCGCGTCATCAAATTGACTAACCAAATAACCTCAGAGGAACACTTTAAGGGACAAAAGGGGAACTTTTTTCAGCTCCAGGGACCAAAATGCACAGAAGAATAAGGTTAGTAACAAAACTGTGCCATTATATCAACTTTTCATTTCCAACAGATAACAAGAATTGTTGCAGAGACCCACTTGGTTTTTATCATCTGTGTCAATATCTGTGCAAGTATCTTCAGTATGTTGGTTATCATCTGCCCAATTGTCAATATTCTGGTTCCCAATGGGCATGGTGGCGTTAGTGGTTCCTCTCTGAAACATGGGTTGCCGCTCTGTCTCAATGCACCCTGCAACTGTCGAAGCAAACTCTGCACATCCAAGGTTCTACGCAAACGTTGCATTTGATCCGAACCCAAAAATAGATAAGGCACGCGAGCATAAAACTTATCTACCTATAAAGGAAAAAGAGAGAGAAGGGACTAGTACCGTGTTGAATGTCCCACGCTGCAAGTTGGTTGCAACAACAGCCACATTGCTCGACTTTGCACCAAACACAGAGCCTATATAAGATATTGTTAACAAATTGAAATTATTACACGAGAAGGAACCGTTATATTATATATATTTGTGAAGACAGAGAGTATTAACTTGAGCTTAAATCAAGAGCATGGTGTTGTCGAAAAGAATGGTGAAGATCCGAGAAATGCGTTGGATTTCGGCTGGTGTCATTTCCGCTGTTTCAGAGCAGAGAAAAACAGGGAAACTCTGTCTTACACAACAAGTTTTTTTTTTTTTCTAATAATGAAAAAATAAACACATGCATGAGTTGCTGCATATGAATCCTTGTTCCAGCTTCCATTGATGATTTGAGAAAAAAGGGAAAACGAAAATGAAAAGTGTTGGAAGGTGATTTACCTGTGAAAGAAGGAAGAATGAGAATAGAGTGGGGAGGTTGATTCCGATTCGGTTATGTTGAAGCTTTGCATGTTTTCTAAGCTAATAAAGCATCAATCATGAAAATAGTAGAAGCAGAATATAGAAATGCAATTGGAAGCATAAAGAGTTGGATGAAGCTTGAAGAGTTAAGACAAGTGTGTTGCATCAGTACGGCCGTTATATTTAATAATTTTATTTATGTTTTTTTTTTTAAGTTTTTAAAATTAAATAGAATATGGTAGCAGACGTTCACCTCATCACCTTTTGTCTTTTTATTTCACTTTACAGTCTTCCTGGTTGTTTTCCGAGGAATCTTCGGATTCGGATGTAAATTTATTTTCAGTAATTTAATTTTAAAAACCATCAATATAATGATTGGACGGAGGGAAGGAAGATGGAAAACATAACAATCACGTTATAAATACAAATTTTAAATGATTTCTTTTATATTTTTTATTAAGTAATCATGTTTATTAATTACATGCTAATTATATTAACAATACAATCACTTATTAACTATAAAATCTTAACAAATATTAATATATAATATTTTAATTTTACGATTTTAATCTCTTTGTTCAACTTATTAATGATTTCACGTTATATTGAACTAGTTGATGAACTAAAAATAGTGATTAATCTATTACGGTGACAAAGTTGTCAACACAATTATTAAACCACCCATTAAACGTTATTAATGAATAACAAAGACTATAATTGTTAGCCGACACAATGTATAGAAAATGCTCCCAAAGAAATTGTTTAAAGTCAAATTTTGATAAAAAAAAAGTAAGGACAAAATTTATTAAACTCTATTACTATTGTATTTATTTCCCTTCAAATTTAATGACAAGTACACTGTTTTTTGGAAGAGTGTATCCAATTAGATTTTTATAGCTGTAATGTTTAGTATAATTGATTTTTAAAAGAAGATTTAATTGTAATTTCTATCTTCCATCTGATTAAATTTTTAAATTTTGTTATCTTATTTTAAAGTCAAGACATTTCATTTCATATTTCTAAAAATCAATAATTCATGTATCACATGTTAAATTAGAAATATTAATCGCTAAAAATTTGTTATCTTATTTTAAAGTCAAGACACTTCATTTCATATTTCTAAAAATCAATAATTCATGTATCACATGTTAAATTAGAAATATTAATCGCTAAAAATTAACTATGATTGTTGCATTGCAATCATATAATATATGATAATTCATGTTTTATTTTTAACTGTTAATAATTTCAATATTTAATATTTAATCATCATTAAATGTCATAATTATTCACATTTAATTATTAACTGCATGACACACAATTTTATTTTATTTTTGTAAAGGGAAGCGCCCACCGAAATCAATTACTAGGAATATTAATTAACATACATTGCAAGTTCTTATGGTAAACATTTACTAGATTTTCTAACATATGACTAAAAATAACAGTATCTTGAGTAATTTGTAGTTTCAATTTGCCAAAACCATTAACCAAAATGTTTTTTCTCAGAAAGTATAGGCGAAATGATATTGTAGTGTTTTGCCATTGTGCCTGTAAATTTTATCCATTAAGTCGAACAACTCATCTTTAATGCCATAACCCTCCTCCAACAGTTTGATCACAACTAGAGAATCTACGCAATCCTTATTGATGAGCCACCATTAGAGTAAATAGCCAATAATTCAGTTTTATTCACTTGACAAAATGAAATTTGGTGAGAGAAGCCCAACATAAAGCGTCCTCTATGATCATGCACTATCCCTCCATTAGCTACCCTTCTATGGCTCATCCTAACTATTGCATCACAATTAATCTTTGCCTTTCGTGAAGCGGAAGTCATCCAGATCGAGTTGTGATTAATAATGTTAACATACAACTATTGACGTTGATCACTAATTGCATGACACACAAATGTTAACATTAGTTTTTAATCGTTAATAATTTTAATTTAATGAATGACACATAGATTACTTATTTTTAAAAGTAAATGATTAAAATATTTTAAAAGTTTAATTAGTATACACTAACCGTGTAAAATATTTTTATACTAATGTTCAATCCTCTTTGTTTAAATAACTTTTAAAGTATTAATTAGTAAAGTCAACAAACTTACCATGAATTAAGAATTGTTATTGGATGCTAATATAAAATTATATACCATGTGAGTGCATACCAATTAAACTCATATTTTAATTTTTTTAAAAGAAGGACAAAACTTAATGTTTGATAATTGGTATTTAAAGTGGGGTTTGAATCCTTAATCTTAGGGACGACAACGGGACCTGTCCCTGAAAAATGCGGGGTTGTCGTGTGTATAAAAAAGGCAGGTATGAAATTTTAATCCATGTCTTCATCTCTATCAAGTATTTTGGGTTCGAATATCTCTGTGAGTATCTCGTTATATTATTTTTATAATTTATATTTAAATTACTTATAATTTATTAAATTACATGTTAATTTATTAATTATTAAATAAATTAAATATACTAAGTTATTAATTATATTTTTAGTTTTAATGATCTATAGGGATATAGATTTGTACATGAACATGTGAGATTTTATTTAACATATAGTTATATGTAAAACATAGAAATGGATTGGATGTGGATAAGAGACTAGGGCTACCAAACTCTTCCCTACTTGATTACTTCCTTCTCCGCAACTATCAAAAGTTGTAAGTTATATTTAATAAGCATTTAAGTTAGTTTTAGTTTTGTTAATTAATAGAAAACACGTATACTGTTTAGAAAATATTCATTTTGTAATTTTTAGTACTTTTTAAGAAAATGTTACTGAAACTTTCTCAACACTTTTCTTAGATTTTGCCTTTAATTGGTTAAAATTTATTAAAAGTTACTCATCTTAGGAAATTTTCCTTTTATTTAACGACTCTCTTCCATTTTTCTATTTTAAAACACTATAATTTCAAGTAGCATTTTTTAAAATATTTTTTATAAGTGTGTTTTTTAAAGCATTAACTTCTAACTTCTGGTTAACTTTTTATATTAATTTATTTTTTGTGTTTAAATATTTATTAGATTTTTTATAATCTTTTCAACAATAATTTATTATATTTTTATTTTATCATTTTACATCTGCAACTACTTCAACGTATAATTACTGGACACTTAAAAAATTTAATTAACCAGCTTATTAGGTTTCAGTTAGCAATTAATTTTTTACTAAGTAAAAGTTATTTGCCTTGTTTAGTATATAATTTTACTTTATCTGTAGTTGTACTTTTATTTCTTGAGTATATGTTTATTTATTTTATAATTTTTATTGAAATATTTAAATATATTAAAATTTTATAAAACACTATTAATATATTAAAATTTGGAATATTTTATAGATGTATTTATTATATTTTTGCAATTCATTATATCTTCTTTCCTTAACCAATTAATGTGTTAACTATCTTATCCAAAAGAGACTGCAAACTTAATTTATAGTCTTTATTGTAGAGTAATTAAATTTATATAAAAAATAATTAATACAAAAAATAATTTAAAAAAATCTTAGAAGAGAAAATATTAGTTTGAAGAAAATAATTTTGCATTTAAGAATGAAATGAATATAAATTTAAAAATAAATAAACAAAATTGATTCAACCCAAATTATGCCAATAAAACCCAAGCTATAAAATTCAGATCAAGTTTAGTTAACCTGTTTTTACCATTTGGTTTATCAAGTCAAATCAGATTAGTTCTTTTAACCCATTTGACACTTTTTTTAGTAACCCATTTGACACTTTTATGATTATATAAAATAGTTTTACATTGTTATTTAATTAAAAATAATATATATAATTAATATCCTTTTATAATTTATTAAAAGTTTAAAAAAAGTATAAAATGTATCTTACCCACTCACATTAAATTCTTAAAAGCTAAATCAATCATCAGTTTAACAAATAATAGTTAATGGTGTCTATATATATATATATATATTTACAAAATAAACAATATGTTTTACAAGAAAAATAAAATGTTATCCTTGACAGATTTTTACCGCTAGCTTTTAAGAAATTAATGAACTTCATCTTATGATACTTGCGATTTCCAACTACCACTATAGTATACACGTGCTTATTTGAAATTTAAAATAAATGTTTTTAACGTAATGGTGGATCACTAAGTTTTATTTTTTTTTTCTTTTTCCAATATATTATCACTATTATTATTTTATTAATACAATATCAATAATATTGTTATTATTATTTATTATTGTTAACAATATTAATATTATAATAATAATAATATAAAAAAATCAAACTTACCATTTATTTTGTAAAAAGCGGATTATTAGAGTGGTTGAAAATAAAGAAGATGAATAGAAATAGATAAGAAATAAAGTAGAAATAAATATATTATTTAATTAAAAAATTAATAAAAAATACTATTAAAAAATATAATATATAAATGAATTAATAAAAATTAATAAATTAATAACTAACATTTAGTCTTTAAAAAAGTAAATGAATAAACTAATTTAGATTAGTTTATTAAATTTTATAAGATTTTTTTTAGATAACCTATATTATTTGTTTCTTAAAAAATATAAAATGTTTTTATTTAAAATAAGTAATTTATAAGGCAAGTTTTATTAAAATATGTTTTAAAAATAAATTTAAACAAACATGTGGGACTAAAGAAACTTGTTTTGACGGGTTTGAGAATGATGATGGATTTTATTCTAAGACATTTATTTTATATAATTTGTTTTTGGCGCGTTTGAGAGATGCTTCTCCCAAGACAGAGAGAGAAGTGTTTGAGCATCACTCTTCACTCTTCACCCTTCGATCAGGTGTTTCAGACAAAATATATAATATGATTGATCCTCTGCATTCTGCATTCTGCGTTCTGCGTTCTGCATGCTTCTCTCTCTCCATCACTTTACACACAACTCTCAACTCTGACTCTATCATCTGCAAACTGCATAGCTTCTCGTATATATTCATCTTAAATGACCATTTATTTATTTATTTTCATTTTCCACATATCGTATATATTATATTAAATTTATTTAGTACTGTCTAAAGTCAAGTATTCACTATTGTGCTTTAATTTTCATTTCTTTAAATGAACATAAAGTCATTTGTTTTCTTAACTAAGTTATGAAATATTTCAATTTTAATTATAGCCTTATAATGTCTTACTAGTAAAACAAACAATTGTAAATAAACTCTGTATATTTCTGTACAGCATGAAGTACTTTGAAGTTTGAAGCTACTTGATATGAATGACACATAGAGCAAAGGGTAGAGCTATCGGAAAGAGTGCATGCTAAGATCGATGGGATGGTGATGAGATTGAGGCTAAGTAAGACAAAAAATATAGCTTCAATTTTCTTTTTGTTATTGTGGTATTTTCACTTTCTTTTTAATTATCCGAAAACTTTTTTATAAAAAAAAATCAAAACTGTTTTCTGAAACCATTTTCAATACTTAAAAAACACTTATCAATAATGTCTTCTAAAATTAAAAATGTTAATTATTTGTATCTAGTAGTATGTGAGTGAATAATTTGTCTAAGAACAGAGATGACAAATGTTAAATTTGTGGGTTGTAGGCTACAAAAACAGGAGTAGGTATGAGCTAGGTAAGGTTAATTAAAGTAAAATCTTTGCTTGAAAGGAACCTCTTAGGCATGGCTTTGGGTGAAGCAGAGTGCAGTGTCAGAAGAAGTTTGTATATTTTACGCTAACGTTGGTGCGGTGAAGCCTCAGCCTGGAAATCTGGAATTCAGACCCAAAATTGGATAACATTTTATACACTTGAGGACGCTTTGCTTCCAACTCTTTTATTCTCTTTTGGAGCAAACTTCAATTTTAGATAGTGAGATGAGTTAGAACCAAACTAAATATGCGATAAGATTTAGTTTCATCTAAATTCATTATAAAATTTTAATCAAACTAAACTAATTTGAATTATCATTCTCTCTCTTTCTTTTACTGGTAGGTAGACTTTGTTACTAAATTCAGCTCTGAGGAAAGGAAAAAGAAATAAAGAGTTGGGTTGTGAGGAAATAAAGAATTCGCTTATAAGAAAAGAAAATGTAAGAAAGAAAAGAAAAGCTATAGATATTAAATAGAATAAAAATAAAAGTTGTTCATTTTTTGTAAAAATAAAAAAATTATAAATTAAAGTTAGAAGTTTTTTTCTTTTATGTATGTCATGAATGAAAAGTTAAACATATTAGATCATCAAATTAATAATATTTTATTTACTATTTTTTTCTCATAAATAAGAGAAAGTATAAATTTTTTTTCATTTTTATGCGTGTAACTTTTCTCTTTTCAATTTTCATAAACACAATATAAAATAAACTAATCATATAACTCCAGCAACTGTTAAAGAACAATCAATCGATCCATTTTAATATTACACATTACTTGTCAAATTATATCCTGTAAAATTAAATTAAATAGTCCTAATAAAATATTAATTCACTGATACATATTAATTTCAAAAACTAATAAAAAATTAAATTAAAATTATAAAAAGTTAAAAAGTAATAAGTATTCATTCTCGCGTATTTGCTACAACATTAGATAAAGAACAAGAACGTGTTCCAAAACTCATCAATGACATGTATTCACATTTGCTCTACTTTGCCTTCAACGTTGCAAATTCATAGCTTCTCCATTAATTTGGTGGGAGAATACAAAATGTCAACGTTATTTACATTTTTATATGGTGATTATTGATGATATATTTTTTACTTCTAATATTCTTCAAAATACCCTAAAAATATATATCTTAATATAATACAGTTATTATTACAAGCATAGATAATGTGTATTTATATTTTTATTTTAATATGTTATAATAAATTTAGAATTTTAATTTAATATGTTTTGTAATAATATAATAAAATATAAATAATTTATTGTGTTATTTTGTGTATAACATGACATAATATACTTTTTTAATTTGTATATTTCTTTGTTTATGATAGCATGATAGAAGCATGTCAAATCATCAATATAATTATATCAAATTTGCAATGAATTTGAGGAAATTAGCAGAGAAAATAATTTAAATAAAATTCAAAATGTTGTTTTGCATGTGTATTTGCATTTTTATTAACAATATTAATTATCAAAGGTATATATCTATTAACAAAACTTATATTTGTGAGAGTGACAGAATTCATAAAATATTTAGAAGAGTAAAATAGTTATAAAATGTGGATACGAAAAGGCCTTATTCCTATTATATAATATAATATAAAATATAATATTATAGATTATTGCTTATACATATAAATTATAGATAATATGACAATTAAGTATGTTGGATAAAAATATTTAAAAGTAATCTTTTTTATAGGTTATAAGGTTAATCTAATGGCAAAATTTATATTTTGTGAAAGAGAGGTTATGGATTCGAATCCGTAGTTTATTTTTAAATTTTCAAATAGGTATAAAGATATAATAGGTATTTTGAAAAATAAATATCAAAAGAGGAAATTTCTTTTATTAATAGTACACAAGTATAGATATCTCATTATCATTTTCTTCACACCTCTTCAAACTCACTAGTTACATAGTTTTAAAATCTCACAAGTACTTTTTTTAATATATATTTATACTTTCAAAAGATATTTTTTGAAAGACTCCAAACTCTTCTAAAAAATACTTTCTAGAATCATGTTTGAAAATAAACATCTTAAAAAGTACTTTTTTAAAATGTATATTTATAATCTGAAAAGTATTTTTCGTGAGAGCACCTTATCAACAACAGTGTTGAGATGTTGAGATCTCTAGTATCCTGTTGTTGACCTAGAAAAAATACGAAAAAAGAAAATAGTGAAAAAATAAAACACACCTCCAAGAATAAAATGAAAAGAATAAACTTTATGATTTCTCCTATCATTAAGTAAATAATTTATAGATGTATAAAACAAAAATGAAATTTAAAAATAATAAAGAAAAGTTGAAAAATATAACTTACAAGTAATCAACTCGAGTATAACATTAGGATTTAAAAAATTAACAAAGATAAAATAGAATTATGATTTTGTTCTTGAATCTAAATAAACCCTAGTAAGAGCATACCTAGATTGAGAGCATCAAGTTTAAGGAGTGTGAGTTTGTTGCCTTTTATGGGTGCAAGAGGTGTATTTATAAGTATTTGAGGGAACAAGTATCCCTAAATCTCCAGGATACAACTATTTTACGTTATTAGGTGGTTTTGGGTTCCACATAAAACATAGGGAGCAGTAGTTACTGAATGTTAAGGTGGAGGGATGGTAGTTATGAGAGATAGCCTTATCTTCTACGTGGTCGATCAACATTGAGGGAAAGTGGACTTGGTCGATTTAGGGTTAATAAGGAGGA
This sequence comes from Psophocarpus tetragonolobus, assembly GCA_037954015.1. NCBI lineage: Eukaryota > Viridiplantae > Streptophyta > Magnoliopsida > Fabales > Fabaceae > Psophocarpus > Psophocarpus tetragonolobus. Next base: position 4,616,143 of record CM075692.1, on the reverse strand, counting down.
ACTTAGTTGGTCATCTAAGGGACGACCAAGGATACATAACCCTTAAGTCACGAGCATTGAGAGCATGAAGTGGTTAATAAGAAAGACCTCGTCGTCTTAGGGATGACCAGGGGTACATGGCCGCCAAGCCACAAGCGTTGAGAGCTTGAAGTGGCTAATAAGGAAAAAGTCAGTCCTCTTAAGGACAACCAGGGGTACATAACTCTCAAGTCATGAGCGTTGAGAGCATGAAGTGGCTAATAAGAGGCATAATCGTGTAAGCGGTCCCCTAGGAGTGGCTTGTGAGATAAGCTTGGCACTATTAGTGGGTAGGTGAAAAGATGTGTTTTAGTAGTTAGGCGAGAGTGGGAGACGTGTTGGGCATCGATAGGCAGGTTGAGAGGTGTGTGGTTGGAACAACTACATTTGTCTCTTTGTCATACTAAGTCATGCATTTTCCCTATGCAAGTATAATGGTTGGTGTTTTAAAGAGTGATGTTTTTTTATTCTCGCTTAGGTTCTTCTTCATGTTTTTTTGAGTTGAGTGGTTTACTTGCCACCATCTGTTAGGCTTGCGTAGTTGTCTTCATGGGTGGTTTCGCTGGGTGTGTCGTTGTTCGTGTTGTAAATGCTTTTGGTGAGTGTTTTTCTATCTTGTTAGTATTGTGTGTTTGTGATTACTTTTTATTAATTTGCTTTGATTTTTTGGGTTATTTTGTTTTATGGGTGGTGGTACGTAATGCATTTTGGCAATAGTCTTAATGGTGTTTGTGGTTGTTTACTTGGTTTATTGGCGGGCTAGGTGGTGTGTTTGTTTCGACATGACGATGGAGATTAACCATTCCACTTTATATCCATGGGCGAAGGCAGAAGTGTTGAAAGAGAAGTCAGTCTACGGGGAGTAGCCAATGTTGGAGTCTATGAGGAAAGAGTGGTGTATGACCCGAGATTGTAATGATGTTGTTGTTTCGGTAGAATCGTGTGCCGGTTTGGAACCTATTTGGGCATCAACTTGAGAAGGGGTGATTTTGTGTTTCTATATGAGACATTCTTTACGAAGTTCAGAGTTCAGCTTTCATTCACTGCTTTTGAGAAGTAAATCCTTGGTGAGCTTAATGTTGCACCGACATAACTCCATCCGAATAGTTGGACCTTCATAAAGGTATGTGAAATTCTTTGCAATACCATCGGCGTTTCAGCAACTCACCATAAATTTTTCTTTTTATTTGAGTTTCTTGTACCAAGAAGACGGTATGGGTGTCGATATCTAGTGTGCTAGGGCGAGGATTGTTGAATTTATTTTCTTTGTCATATAAGAGTTTCAATGAAAAGTATTTTTGTGCTAAACTGACTGAGGAGATAGTGGGTTGCTAGAAGGGTATTTGATGTGACCTTTGATGATCACGTGCCCAAAGGATCCTTTCTAAGGTCACTTGGAAGGGAAATGGATTTATGGAGAGGAAAGGAATGGGGTGAGGCACCACAAATACTAGGTTTGATAAGCCAAAGGGGAGAGGCCACAAGGGAGGGGTCCCTTGATCACTCTTAGAAGCTCTCACAAAGGAGAAAGAGGGACACTCAAAGGTAAGAATCTCAACTAATATGGTCTCTAGGATTAAATTCAAGTGTAAAAAATACAAGTGAGGGAGGAGCTCCTATTTATAGAGGTAGCTAACCTCTTGAACAAGATAACCTAAAAAAGAATGGCTAGGATTAAAAGGATAGATCTAAGGGAGGAGAATTGAGAAACAATTCCCTCCTTAGATCATCAAACTTGGTGCCCAAGTTTCTCAAACCAAGGACCAAGATTCCTTCTTATTAGCTTAGGGGGTTTATGTAGGAAAAGAGGGGTGTAGATATCAAGGCTACCCCTTATTTCCTTCATAAAGACCCAAAAAGCTAAATTCACCCTCTAAATTCCTAAGACACCTCCTAAAAATAAAAAATGGACTAAATACATGTCCCAAATTAAATTCTTAATGCTCCTCAAAATTAAAATAAAGGAAAATTACATTTTATTAACTAAAGTCCCTAGCCTAATATCTTCACTATCCATAGGAGGTGAAGTTTTCCTTTGTCTGCAAGGGCTAGGTCTTCTTCAATCCTTCTAGCCATGGCCCTAGTGATAGGTCCTTGGCTAGGCATGGTCACATCACCTCCTCCCCCTTGAAGAGGATTTGACCTCAAATCCATGGGGTCTTCGTCATTTTCAGCACCTACAAATGGAGACAAATCAGAAACATTAAAACTGGTGCTTACCCCATAATCCTCAGGCAGATCTAAAACGTAGGCATTATTACCGATCCGCTCAAGGATTTGGAAAGGTCCATCTCCTCTAGGGCTAAGTTTGGACTTTCTTTGAGAAGGAAATCTATCCTTTCTCAAGTGAAGCCATACCCAGTCGCCCTTTTCAAAGATGACCTCTTTCCTCCCCCTATTGGCGAAAGTAGCATCTCTCAAGGATTGACGCTCTATGTTAGCTTTAACCCTCTCATGTAATTGTTTTACAAAAATGGCTTTTGCCTCTCCTTCTTTATGCACAGCAACAGAAAGAGGAAAAGGTAAAAGATCTAGAGGAGTACGAGGATTAAAGCCATAGACCACCTCAAAAGGAGAATGCTTGGTAGTTCTATGAACCACCCGGTTATAAGCAAATTCAATGTGGGAAAGATACTCATCCCAAGACTTATGGTTGCCTTTAAGGAGAGCCCTCAGCATAGTGGATAAACATCTATTCACCACTTCTATTTGCCCATCAGTTTGAGGGTGACAAGTAGTGGAAAAAAAAAGTTTAGTTCCCAGCTTAGCCCAAAGAGTTTTCCAAAAATGGCTAAGGAACTTCACATCCCTATCTGACACTATTGAAGAGGGTATACCATGCAATCAGACAACTTCTTTAAAGAAAAGTCTTGCGATGTTGCTCGCATCATCCACTTTGTGGCAGGGAATAAAATGGGTCATTTTTGAAAATCGGTCCACCACCACAAATATGGAGTCTGCACCTCGTTGGGTTCTTGGGAGCCCAAGGATGAAATCCATGCTAATATCCTCCCAAGGTGCAGAAGAAGCAGGTAAAGGTGTGTATAGTCCATGAGGCATTGCTTTAGACTTTGCTTGCAAGCAAGCTATACATTTAGAGCAATGTCTATGGACATCTCTACGCATATGGGGCCAAAAGAATTTCTCTTGTAAAAGCATGAGGGTTTTTGAAATCCCAAAATGCCCCATGAGCCCACCTTCATGACTCTCTTTTGTAAGTAAGTTCCTAATTGATCCTTGGGGTAGACAAAGCTTACTGCCTTTGTAAAGATACCCCTCACTGATGAAGTACTCATCATGGGCCTTTAATGCGAATGCAGATGCAGAGGTAGCAAATATGGGGCCGAAATCCTTATCAGACGGATACATAGCCCGAATGTCATCAAATCCCAAGATTTTTGCACTCAAGGATGAATAAAGGGCATGACGCCTGGAAAGAGCATCAGCCACCCCATTTTGTTTTCCTTTCTTGTACTTGATGACATAAGGGAAGGATTCAAGATATTCCACCCACGTTGCATGCCTTTTGTTCAATTTACCTTGACCCCTCAAATATTTTAGTGACTCATGGTCACTATGAATGACAAACTCCTTGGGAGCAAGGTAATGCTCCCAAGTTTGAAGGGCCCTAATTAGAGCATAAAACTCTTTATCATAGGTGGGGTAGTTGAGGGGGACACCATTGAGTTTTTCACTGAAATACGCAATGGGGTGCCCTCCTTGCAACAAGACAACCCCCACACCTACACCAGAGGCATCACATTCAAGTTCAAATGTTTTAGAAATGTCAGGTAATGCCAAGACTGGTGCATGGGTCAGTTTATGCTTAATTAGCTGGAAGACTTTCTCTTGTTTCTCACCCCAAAGGAAAGGAACTTTCTTTTTCACCAAATCATTTATTGGTGCGAAGAGCGTGGAGAAATTAGGCACAAAGCGCCTATAAAATCCAGCGAAACCATGAAAGCTTTTGATCTCTATCACACTCTTTGGGGTGGGCCATTCTTGAATAACTTTTATCTTTTAGGGGTCAACATGAACCCCTTTTGTGCTAACTACAAAACCTAGAAAAACTACACTATCTACACAAAAGGTGCATTTTTCTAAGTTACCAAAAAGATGATTACTCCTAAGAAGAGAAAAAACATGCCTTAGATGTCCTAAATGATCATCTAGGTTCCTAGAGTAAACTAAAATGTCATCAAAGTAAACTACACAAAATTTACCAAGGCAATCCCTTAGTACATGATTCATTAAGCGCATGAATGTGCTTGGGGTATTAGTTAGCCTAAAAGGCATAACCAACCACTCATAAAGACCAAATTTAGTCTTAAAAGCAGTTTTCCACTCATCACCCTCTTTGATCCTTATTTGGTGGTAACCACTTCTAAGATCTATTTTTGAAAATATTTTTGCCCCATGCAATTCATCCAACATGTCATCAAGACGGGGGATTGGGTGCCTATATTTGATGGTGATGTTGTTGATTGCACGACAATCAACACACATCCTCCATTGGCCATTCTTCTTGGACACTAACAAGACTGGCACAGCACAAGGGCTTAGGCTCTTTTGAACCCAACCCTTCTCCAATAGCTCATTCACTTGAGACTCAATCTCTTGGGTCTCCATGGGGTTGGTCCTATGGGCAGGTCTATTAGGTAGACTTGTGCCAGACACCAAATCAATTTGATGTTCTATACCCCTAATAGGAGGAACTCCTTTCAGAACCTCATTAGGGAATATGTCATCAAATTCTTTTAAAATATCTTGAACCCCTTGAGGAAGGTGCTCATGTGCATGGGCTGTGGCAGTGCTCTCAACAGAAGAATGCAAAATGGGAGAAGGATTTAATGCTTCTTTGCAAAAGAGGAGATAAAAGGGCTTGTTAGTCAAAGGAGCTTCTTTTAAATCACGTTTAGTAGCAAATAGGCTCCTTTTACTAATATTCCCTTTCGAAGGGGCATCACCTTCCGACTTTCTCTCTTTACCCTTTTCAAGCTTTAAGGGTAAAGCTTGTTGTGCTTTTTTTTGTTTTTGTTTTTCCTCAACTCTTTTCTTTTTCATCGCAAATTGATCCTCAGCCACTTGAGAAGGTGACAAAGGATACAATTTGAAGCGCTTTTCATTATGGGTGAGAATTATTTGGTTGGAGTGCCATGGTGAATAGCTTTTTTATTAAATTGCCATGGTCTCCCCAATAGGATATGACCAGCCTCCATAGGAACTATGTCACAAAGAATCTCATCATTATAAGATCCTATGGAAATTGGAACCATAACTTGTTCATTGACTACCATCTCCCCTTGCTCATTGAGCCATTGCAATTTGTAGGGTTTGGGATGGGGCATGGTAGTCAAGGCTAGCTTTTCAACCAACCTAGAGCTACAACAGTTACAACAGGAGCCACTATCAACAAGGAGAGAACATACTTTGTCATTTACTTTACATCTTGTATGGAAGATGTTGTCTCTTTGTGACTGGCCAAACTCTAGAGGTTAGGTTCCAAGAAGCCTTTGAACCATAAGGAGGTCCCCCTCATAAGGAAAAGCTTCCTCACACTCTTGTTCAAAAGTATGTCCCCCTTCTTCCTTACTCTCACTAGAGGAGGAAGATGAGTTATTCTCACTACAAATGTCTTGTCCCCTCATGATCATGGTTTTCTTGTTAGGGCATTGAGAGGCAATATGGTCTCTCCCAAGACATTTGAAGCATTTGATACTACTTTGCCTCTCAGTAGGCTTAGTAGTAGGGGGTTTTCTCTCTACATGAGGTGTTTTTGTATCTTGAAAATGCTTGGGTTCCTCTTTGGGAAAACCCTTGAAAGAGTTTCCCTTAAGTTGGTCTCTCTTTGAGTAAGAAGGAGAATCTTTTTTAAAGCTTTTTCTCTTGAGTTGATTCTCAGCTCTTACACAAAGTTCTACCAACTCATCAAGGTTTGAGTATGAAAGAAGCTCTACCTTATCTCTAATGTCAGAGCTTAATCCACACAAAAACCTAGCAAAGGTGGCATTGGGTTCCTCAATGATATTGGCCCTTAGTATGAGAAGCTCCATCTTTTGTCTATACTCCTCAATACTTAGGTTATGTTGCCTAAGTCTTTGGAGTCTATCCAAAAGATCCCTCTCATAATATGAAGGAATGTGCCTTCTTCGCAAACAAGTTTTTAAATCATTCCAGTAGCGAATGTCAGGCATTTGTTTACGGGCCCTATCCTTGACTAACCCATCCCACCAATGCAAAACAGAATCTTGAAAACTAAGGGAGGCCAAAGGTACTTTCCTTTCTTGCCTAATTTCATAGCATCGAAAGAGTTGTTCCATTTTGACTTCCCAATCTAGGTAAGTCTCAACATCTTCCCTACCATGAAAATCGGGTAGGTCTACCTTTGGTTCCCTAGCATGATTTATGTTCTCTTGAGGAGAATGATGATTGTATGATAAATGAGAGTGATGCTTATGTTGATTTCTATAGTATTCTTCTTCACTAGAGCTAAAATGCCTTAATGGGGATCTTATGAGAATTCCTTTATTTTTTCTATCACTCTCCCTCTCATCTCTCCTCTTACTTTCTTCTCCTCTCCTTCTCTCTTCTTCCTTTTTTTCTCTTTTTCTTTCTAGTTCTTTCCTTCTTCTCCTTTCTTCATCCTCTCTTCTCTCTCTTTGCCTTCTCTCTTCTCGCTCTTTTTTCTCTTTTCTCATTTCCAACATCTCTTTTTTTAACTCTTCCTTCTCTTTTTGTTTTTCCTTTTCTTTTATTTCTTTTTTCTCTCTTTTTCTTCTCTCCTTTCTTGTTCTTTAGTCATCCATTCCCTAAATTCTAAGTTAAGGTTTTCAACCCTTAGAAGGTTTTCTTTGGTTGACACTCTTACTTGATGAACAACTATGTGCACTAGAATGTGTGTGGGAATTCATGGTGCTTGAATGCTAAAAACTAAAGGGTAGGCCAAAAACTTTTTTTTTCTCACCTAAGGTGGCTTGATGAGTCTTTGGAACTCTTAGCCTCTACACATTTTTTCAAAATAACATAAAATAAAATAAAAGTGCAAGAATGTAAAAGAGAAAGGGCTCTAATCGTGCTCCTAAGGTGCTGAAGGAAGTGTACCACTTCTCCCTTCTTCACCTAATTAACGAGGAACTACGCTAAAATTAACCAAAATTATTACAAACCAAGGGAGGGCCTTAAGGGCACTCAAACTCCCAATCTAAAATTAAGTATACACAATACAAAGAATAAAAAAAATAAAACAAAGTCTTCACTCCAAGCTTTTTGGTGTTTGTCTCCTTTTGATCAAGCCCCTTTGAGTTGCATCAACTCACCCCAAGAATGCTACCCTTGTTTCTTCTTGTTTGGACTTTCCAAAATTTTATATATGGAACCTTTCCCAACTTTCCTTACCAAGGCCGAATACAACACAAGACAACAAACAAAGGTGAATAACAAAACAAGGTTCACAAATCCAAGTGGATAGATTAAACAATGACAAACTCAAAGAAGTAAAAAACAAGCAAGAAAACATAAGGCTCACAAAGGAAGGTAGCACACAAATAACTTTCCTAGATTAGCTCTAAGAGTAGAGATGAAAAAACCTCAAACAAAAAAAATGAAACCAATAGTTGCACACTTAATAAAATTTAAGTGACCAAAAACTAAAAAGCTTACTCAAGTAATTTTTTTATGAATCACAATTGGTTCTTCATATAAAATGTTTCTACTATTAGGTACACAACTTCAAAATTGTCTTTCTTTTGAGTTCTTTATCTTCTTTTTTTTTTTAACTTGAACTTTTTCTATTTTTTTTTAACTTTTTCTAATCCTTTTGCTGCACCTAATAGCTTGTTGAATTGAAATTTTAATGAGGATGATTGAAATAATAACGCTTGAGTGAATAAGCACAAAGCAAGGTCACACAATTTTCAAGCAATGCATGCAACTAAAGGCAAAACAACTTAGTAGTTCCAAATACCACTGAACTAATGGTGCTTAAGGAATGATTTAGGGCTGATTTTGAAGTAAATTGATTGCTCAAATTACTAACACAATTCACCCAAGCTAAAATTCCATAAAGAGGCACCAATAGTGAAGGTAAACCAAGTCGAAAGCTACTAATAATTCAACATAAAACAAGAAACATATAAAGATTGAATTGAGCAAATATAGATTAATATGCTTGAACTAAAAGCATAAAAGACTTAAGAGACTCAACAAGAGGTTCACCTCTTAGAAGCTCAATTCAAAATGTTTTTGAAGGCTTTTTTGTAAAAATTTTAAGAGGCTAAAACCCATGGAATTTAAATGAGACAAAACCTATGGGTTGGGTTAGGTTGAGTCTCAGGTTCAACTCCTGAATCCGTCACCCAACTCGTAGATGATTGGGTTTGATCAGATTTGGTTAGGTTTCACCCAATCTAAAAAAACTCAACTCAATCACTTTAGGTTGGATTAGGTCATTGGGTCATCCAACCCAATGAACACCCCTAGGTGAGACTCATCGAGGAGTCTCTTATGCGTTAGTGTATAACATTTCAAGGGTGTGTCAGTGAGGCTTGTCGATGAGTCGTTTATGCCTTACTGTATATCCTTTTAGTGGCATATTGACGGGCTCATAGAGAAGTCTCTTATGCCTTTAAAACAAAATTTTTGAAAAAACTAAATTAATTGAAAGAGGTGGTTAGATCTCGTTAAAAAACTCGTAAGAAAAAAGAGTACCTGAGATTGGTCATTAGACATCCCAACAACATTGGCACCTATGCAAGATTCTTCCTATTTATTACAAAGGAAATAATAAAGAACTAACAAATAATAAAAACATCCGCAAGGAACTCTAGCTATGGTAGAAGCAAAGGTTGGATGTGTTACACACCCGAGATATGTCTCTTCCCTGTAAAGCTTGGAGTTATGCTCACTTTCCAATGGTCTAAAGGATGTGATAAGACTTGGATGAAAGCTTGTTTGCTATTTGATTGGGTTGGGCCTTCTTGAGTATTATGTCTCCTTCTTAAGAGTTCCTTGGCGCTACCTTGGTATTATACTTGCGCTCGTCTCTCTTTTTTGTAGCTTCTTATTTCATTTAGGTGAGTGTATAAAGTTCTACCATTGTTTCCAAATTAGGTTGGTGTTGAGGAGAGGATTGTGATTCATTAAAAAGTTTGACTCGAGGGGTCGACTCAGTGACTTCAATAGGTATTGTGTAGTCGAATTCGTACGCCAGCATGAAGGGTTTCTCATGTGTGGTGGAGTGGGGTGTTATGTGGTAGGAACAACATGCTTGGGGGAGCTCATTAACCCATGACGAGTTAGTTAACTTAAAGCGGTAGTGTATTCCTCAGAGGAATACCTTATTCTCTGACTTAGTCTATTTGTTCGTGTGTGAGCGTTCGACCAAGGTGAAAATTTGATGGATGTCAAGCTCTTTACAGAATGTTGTGATTGTGGTGTTGGCGAACTGGGTGTCATTATCAATTATGAGGGTGTGAGGGACACCGAATCAGTAAATATTGATCGCCATAAAAATTTATTTACCCGATCTATCGATATGGAAGTTGTTGGATCGACTTCAATCTATTTCCTGAAGTAATCTACTGCAACAATTAGGAATTTTATCTGCCGGATTTTATGGGGGGAAAAGGACCAAAGGTGTTTGTAGCAATAATTGCTTTGTCCTTTGATGAACGCGATTTTGTCCTCGTTGACTGATGCACTGCATTTTTATCTATTTTTAGGCTTTATTTTAATTAGAATTTTATTTATTTTCATGTCATTTACATTTAATATTTGCATTTTAGGTGTCTTTTAATTATAATTTGGAACTTGTTATGCTTTTAGTGTTTTAGGATATATTTTGATGCGCTTTTGGACTCATTTGGAGCATTGAAGTGAAGCTTGGAGCTTTGGAGGAAAATCATAAGAAAGAAAAAGGAATTATGAGTTAATTAATAAAGATTGTTCTCTCGTGCAAAAATGTGCATCCCCTTATGTAATCAATTTAAGTGCTCTGTTTGTGATATTTTTGGGTTTAGACAAAGAAAGCTCATTAGTTTAAATAGAAAGTTTCTATTGGAAACTAGGGTTCTAAACTTCTAATAAAAGACAACATAGAGAGCAAGACTTGAAGTTTTTCCTTTTCACTCTTTATTTTTGGGTTTGATGAATTTTATTTTCTTGTTTTTTATACTCATGGACATATGTGAGTAAACTTTTTATTCTGAGATTGAGTTTTAACCCTTGACTCAATCGATGATTAATTAAGCATTTTTATTGTTCTTATGTTGGTTTCTCTTTATTTCATATCTATTGTTTTTTATCGAATACAATACGCTTGATCACTATTTTGTAGTAATAGATAATTAGGGAAAGATCGAAAGGTGAACTTAATGATTGGAACCCTAGGGAAGGAACTTAGGAATTAAATCATGAAAATAGATTTAACCCTTCAAGAACTCAATGAATTAGCAAAGAACTTAATGAGTTTAGTTGAACATAGATACCATAAAAGTAGAGGTTAATTCAATTAGATATGTTTTTGTACCTTGAAAATGGATGAAGGTTACCTTGGGTTAATTCACCTTCACAAAAAACCCGTAAGAGCATAAAAGATAATTAAATTTTATTCAATAGGTAGTCATGGTGTGATACCCCAAATCCTAGAAGTTTTTTAAATTTTGAATTTCAAATCCTAGGATTATCTCTTCCTTTATTTTATCAAATATTTGTTATTTTTCAAATATATAAAAAATCTTCTTTTTATTTTAGTTATGATTTTCTTATATAAGATTTTATATTATTTTAGTTATCTTATTTTGATTTTTAGAATTTACTTCAATTTTACTTTTATTTTTATTAATTAGAGAACTTTGATTTTTTTATTTAAATTACCAAAAATAAATAAATTAAAGTAATAAACAATTATTTCTTTATCAAACATACAATCCCTGTAGAAGAATGATTTTTATTACTTGACGACACCATACACTTGCGATTAGCACGCATCATCAGCCAAGTGCATCCTAATTTGGTTGTAAGCAGATTATGTATCCATGAAACTCAAGAGCTCATTGTTTGATCCCCCATCCACCAAGAAATCGATGTTGGGGAGTGGGTATGAGTCTTTGGGGCATACTTTGTTGAAGTCGGTGAAGTCGATGTACATCTTCCACTTTCCACTACTTTTCCTTATCATGACTACGTTGACTAACCAGGTCGGGTACCGAATTTCTTGAGTTTGGTTGGCGGCCAACAACTTAATGCCTCTTCAACAATGGCAGATAACTTCTTGATGTTGAGCTTCTTCCATTTGTGTATGACGAGTGGAACATTTGGGGCTAGTGCGAGCTGGTGGTAGAGGAAGTTGGGGTTGATTCCAAGAATGTCTGTGGGGCTCCAGGCGAAGACATGTAGATTCTTCGCTAATACTTGGATCAATTTCTCTTTTACAAATTGATCTAGCGAGGCCTCGATCTATATTGTCTTCTCCAAAGACAGTTATACTTTTTTCAACTCTTCTGCAGGGCTCGATTATCGTTAACCAACATCTTGGCGATCTTCAACTCTAATGGTGTTGACATTGTATCGGGTAGGAGTATTAGGACTTCGCATGCAAGCTCTCTTGGTAACATTTGCGCACAATGTCTTGGTTGACTTCGATGCAATCGACTATCCCGTCCGGTAGGAGGAACTTGACCTTTAGGTGTGTCGTCGATACCACAATTTGGAGTTTGTTAAGGCCGAGCCATCCTAGGAGGTACGTTGATGGGGCGTTGACTTTGATGCAATCAACTATATGCTGATGAGGCGTTGACGATGAGATACATTTAGGAAATGTAAATTTGTTGCCTATCGCAGGTGCAAGACAACGTATTTACAGGTATTGGAGGAAACAAGTATCTTAGAATCTCTAATAAATGAATATTTTACATGATTAAGTGGTTGGATTTCAAATATATCGTTGATTTAGATAAAGTGTAGAGAGTTGTAGTTACAAGAAGATAAGGCATGGGGAACAGTAGTTACTGGAGGTGGCCTTATGTTCTATGTGGTTAATCGATATTAGAAGGAGGTGGACTTGGTTAGGTTTATGGCTAACAAGGAGGAACTTGGTAAGTCGTCTTGGGGATGACCAATGGTACAAATTTATATCAATCTTGTAAATAACATGGTATTTTAGTAAGATATTATAATGAAAATATAACTATAAAAAATATTCAAAGGAATATTTATAATAAATATAAAACAGAAGTATATTAATTACATGAATATGGAAATAACGTGAACATGTAAATGATACAAAATCATGGTGAATAATTATTGAGAAAAACATTTATTCACTACAGGGTCAAACGTTTTACATTAATACTTAACCATAATCTTTTATATATAGTAAGTTTGTTGACTTTACCAATTAATACTTTAAAAGTATTGTAAACAAATGATTGTGATTAATCTTTAGTGTAAAACTCTCTTTTACCCTAACTGCCAGAACTATTTCCAAAAACGCACAAAGTATTGTAGTTTGATTTTTGAGAAAACAGTCCTAATGAGAATACGGGCCATCCAATCAGCAGAAGCCCAGATACAAGCGGACCGAACCGAGCCTACCGATGAGCTAACATAAAGGGTTTAATTGAAACCTGTATCAATGAGAATGGAATTTCTCCAAATACCTCCATATTACACATCCAATAAAATTCAATTCAAAATAAAAAATAAATCTATGAAATATAAGATAAATTTGGAAATACAAAAATAAATTCCTAATATGAAAGTTTACCTATATCCACTTCCTCTTTTCTGTTTAAATCTTTTCAGCATAAGTATTCTATGCCAAAACAATATCCTTAAATATATACAATAGAAATATAAGTCCTATTTCGAAAATTATTTTTTGGAATACAAAAATCAGCAGTGTTCTTAAAAATAAATTTCGGAATATTTTTCATAATATAAAAAATCAAACTTTGTTCCAGTAACACTTTATTTTTTTTAGTAACTACATTCTAAAAATAATATTAATATATATATATATATATATATATATATATATATTTCAAAATTAATTTTTAAAATAGGATTTAATTTTTCCTTTTCTTTTTAACTCTATTCTTGAATTTTTTTTTAGTTGTTAATAAGATATCCGAATAAAAAGTGACAAAGCATGTAATCGTATAAGGGACAAAAGAGTGAAAATAGGAGGGAGTGTGATGAAAAGGGAAGTACATTGTGCCTACACTAGAGGAGAGAACATTTCAAAGAAAAAAGTTATTTAAGTAATTTTACATTAAAAAAAAGAAAATAAAGTGTTACTGGAACAAAAATATGGATTAAAAAATAATGATTTTACATTTAAGTAATGACTGTCTTGGTAAAAAAAATTAAAATAAAACTTAAACAAAATATGAAAAGAAAACAAACAAGTATGAAATGGTCTAATGTTCCTACTAAATAACCACCACATATCAATCATAAATCTTATAATTCATTAGTAAATAATGATTTTTTTTATAAATTATTTGGATTAAATAGATTGTCCCATCAATTTGTATTATCAAATATAAATAAAAACAATTAGTATTATATTAAATAGTTAAAATGAAAATGATTGCAAGATTTATTTTATTACACAATGTTTATTATGGAATAGAAAGTGTATAACTAACTAAGTTTAATGTTAATGTTAACACTTAAAAGAATTTTACACTATTATCAAATACCATCCATTTAAAATATTGATACATGTACCCCTAACCATCATGCAACCACCCCCTTCAAAGGTTCTCACCCATATTAGAATCTTATAACCTGTGCGTCACATACCTTATCTAACCATCTCACCCTACTCTATACCTAGGAATGGCAACGGGACGGAGTGGATGCAGGTTTAACCCTCTCCATCCCTGCAAGTTCGGGTATAAAAATAGTCGGTATGAAATTTTAATCTCCATCCCTGTTAGGTATTTTCGGGTTTAGGTATATCCATGGATACCCATCATATTAGTTTTTACTATTTATATTTACTTATTTATTATTAAATAAATTATATATATTAAGTTATTCATTATATTTTAATTTAAAAAGTATATAAATAATAATTAATAACAAAAAATTAGAAATTAAATTTTACAAATTACAATTTGTAAATAATAATTAATAACAAAAAATTAGAAATTAAAGTTTAAGAATTAAAATTTTTAATTAAATATATAAATTTAAACTTATTATATAATCAATAAAATTATAACAGAACAGACACGGAACAGAAAGTCACATACCCATATCCGTACCCGGTTTAACACATCGGATAATACTCATACGAAATCAAACCGGGTAATATCCGTCAAAATCGAAACAGAATTCGACGAGTACCCATGAGTAAAGGTATTTTGTCATCCCTATCTATACCCTGGGATCTCCTAATCGCAAACACAACAAATATCCATGAGACCCGAACCCGGGTTAAAGGCAAGAAAAAAATACCTTAAGATAGAATTTCAAAGCATGAAACTTTTTCTCTATCTATAATAAGAATTAGTACTAAATATAATGCTCTCTAAAAACAAAAGTACTGTATAAAATGCAGAGTCGATCAATTAAGATGACAACACATTAAACGTAACTGAAAATTATTTAAATTACAATGCATCAAAATCTGTTTTTTTGTGATTTGAAAATTAATATGTACGTAAAAAATGGAAATGGTAATTACGAAATTGGAACCAATCTCAATAACGTTCATCCAAAAACTATGTTGTAAATTATGTTCCCTTTTTGGCCAAAAATAAAAGAAACTGTACATTAATTGTAGTTTAACTGTTACACCTATATTTCCCCTTTTCGATACAAAAATAAAAATACCCCTTGGCACTTGGACTCCAACCCTGCTGTTACACTACACCAGAGACCTTATCCTATTCCTATTAATTTAACTGGAAATATGAAAAGAAAAAGATATGGCTGCATGTAATAGATAAACAGACTGTTAGGTACGATCCCTCAAATAGACGTGTTTTGTCTTCCAATGTCATTTAGTCGATTGTGAGTTAAAACTTCCCTTGCTCGAGCACTCCTATATTGAAGTCGCTGATGAAGTGTCTCAGACATCTGGTTGAAAAATTCGGCATCCCATCTCTGAATCAACAAGGGGTCTTCTGCATAGCAGATATATATGGATGTAACAGCACTTTCGACCACAACCATTGCCAATCCAACCTGAGTATTAATTACATATTTTAAGTCACATGTACACACACCAAATCACACGTTCAACCATACACAGCCTTTGCTGACTTTCATAGTCAACACACGCCAGGAAGAAGTAATATGCACGACATGCCTTCATTAAGTTAGCTGTCATAAGTTGCTATAAAAAAATTAGCATATTCAACAGTGCACAGTTGGAATAGTTTTCTTGGTCAACAAGTAACCGGAAATCATACACGCTTTTTAATTTATGTAAAAGCCCACAGGACTAACAAACAAGTATACTGATACAATCCAATGATAAAAAGTATAGCAAGGAATAAATAATCCAAGTCCTAAGAAGAAACACCAAACAAGGATATTGTTAATTACCAGTACCATCCCCATCAGCATGGACGTCGATCCAATCATGATAACTCTGTCTCTCCATTTAACCCATGCCCAAACACCAGAGCATGTTCCTGTTATCAGCCCACCAAAAACAGTGCCCATTAGAAGGACTGCACCAGAGCAATCATAGGCCACAAGTGCTTCAACCCCAGTCGACTGCAATAACTCCCATGCATCTCTAGCTGAACGGTTAAAGCTTTTACCATAAACAGCAATCTGTAAGGGATGTGACCATGAAACAAAGACCAAAGTAAAGTTTTCTGAGAACCAATACATTTTAACAAACTTCAAAACGAGTTGCCTAAATACTATATCTCAATTTTAGACCCAAAGTTTATGACAAATGTGATGCTGGATTAGGCGCCATAATTATTTTGTTTATTCATTTTAACCTTTATATACGATTCTAATACTTGAAAATTTTTCATCCACTTTATATATCCTTGACTTTGCAAGAACAATTAAAAAACGATTTTGGCTGATAATAAACTGATTAAAGCAAGACAACTCTGGCAATGGCATTTCCTTAGGAAGCACTGAAGCCACATTTGATCCCCAATTAGTCTCAGCAAAGGAAACTCACTATGGTAACAAATAGCCGAAACCAAATAATTGCAGGCAAGTTTACACATGCCACCTTCATAAAATTACCAGCGGGCTAAGTCCACAATATCCCCTATTTGATCAATGGATGGTCATATTCATATAGGTGTAATGTAATCTGTATCATAAAGAGGACTACTTAACGACATGTACCTGAACATAGGCATACTTGTTAAAAAAACGAACAAGAGTCTCCACAAGATGGAAAAGGAAATCAACAAAACAAAGTAAACACTCGTTATTGCCAATCTTTGACCGAAATCCCCGTATCTGAAAGACAATTCAAAATTTAAATAGAAGAAAAAACAAAAAGGAAAAGCTTACAGAAATGAGATAAACAAACTTCAATTTGTTGACAAAAGGAAAATGATGGTTTACCTTCCACCGCAGTGTCCTAATAGCTGCAGTGAATAATGAGCCATAACAAATGCTACCAAAAGATGTTGTCAAGGCATACTGTAGAGATTTCATCAAGGAGTTAGCTGGAATTGAAGCTGCATCTCTACCACCATGAAAAAGAACGAGAAACACCATCCCAGACACTATAACATGTACAGTGTTACAGAGTACTGCACCTGTCCAAAATAAGCTCATAGACAGACCCTGCAAACATGAATTGCAATATAACAACGTAATCAGATGCGGAGAGATTATTAATCCAATGTGAAAATCATTCCAAAAGAATAAAGAGCAAAACTTGCCAGCTCACCACAAGAAGCCACCAGCGTCCACCATCTCCCATGCTCGAAGCCACAACACCTGCTACTCCAAATGACCACAAGGCCATCCACAAAAGTACAACAAACATAAATGCATATGCCACCCTCATAACCTCAGGAAGATTCCAAACCATCTTCACAGCTTTTTGCAGAACCAACATTGTAAATGGAAGTCTGGAGAAGAAGAGAACCACCTTGCGGACTCAATTAATTATACAAAAAGCTAAAAAGAAGCAGCAGAAGAAACTTAACCACCAAAAAAAAAACCCGCAACTTTAATCTGTTTAAAATGTAAGGATTGGATGGCAAACAAAAAAAACGAGAATATATTCAATGTAGAACATCATATAGCAGTGATATTGTCCAACAAAATATACCAATCAACCCATATACTAAACCAGAACGCATTGTTGACATTTTAGATAAACCGATACACTAGAGTAGTACAATAACTCAGCATTCCAATCCCATTCGATAGTGAATTGATACCCAAAAAACAGAAGACTAAATAAGTAGTTTGACTCATACCATAGTAAGTTACTAACATTGGAGGTGACAATTTTTTTTAAACGTGTTGTATAATTGAAGGAAGTATGTTGAATGATTCAGTATGAGAAATCTCAATGAAAAGATCTGAAAGGTGGATTGTGACAATTGAAACGGGTAGGTCGCACCAGTGAGTGGTTTAAAGGAAAGAATTTAGAGTAACAAGAAAAGAAGAGAAATAAAAGGCAATAGAAGAGAAGCATGTAAAAGAGAAAATGAGGGGAAAACCTGTCTATGAGTGATATGACATAGAGGAACTGCAGAGAAGCTCCAATAGCAAAAGCAACCCCCGAGAAAATCTGGGAAGCCGAGAAACACAAAACACTAATGACAGCAAGGTAAGTGGTGAGTATGTGAACAGACACCTTCATGATTTGAGTAGCCTGGGAACCCAACAACAGCAACCAGCCCCATCCAAGCACAGTCCCAACCCCGCCAGCACCCGCATACAGTGGCCAGTAAGTCTCGGTCAACCCGGATTCATTCTCGGATAACCGGGACGTGAACTTGTCAATGTTTAGTCTATTCTCTTTCTCAAACCTATTCAGACCAAGAACCCCCATAAGGAACCCCAGCCCTATTAAATGGATTAAGAATATTCCTAACCAGAACACGTCGTGCCACCCCCGTGATTGCTCCGCCGCCGCGCCTTCTCCGCCGCTCCGGACCGCGCTCTGCACAGGAAAACAACAAGAGGTGGTAAGATTGAATTATGGAGGCAGATAGAGAAAAGGAACTACTTACTGCCTGATCAGCGGTGGCTATGGAAGCGAACTCGGAGGAGGAGCAAGAAGAGAAAGAGGGGGAATTCATCATTCGGAGCAATGGACAAGCATTGTGCTATTACGAATGGAATGGAAATAAATAAACGTAAGAGATGAGGCGAGACCTTCGAGGTTCGATTCCAGGGAGCGAGGTC
The DNA here is from genome assembly GCA_037954015.1 of Psophocarpus tetragonolobus. NCBI lineage: Eukaryota > Viridiplantae > Streptophyta > Magnoliopsida > Fabales > Fabaceae > Psophocarpus > Psophocarpus tetragonolobus. Next base: position 4,597,759 of record CM075692.1, on the reverse strand, counting down.
AATGGTTAGTTCCAGGCCTTCTTTCTGTTCTGCTTTCTACGCTTTTCAATCTTAATTTCATTACTGCTGCTACTAATTTTCTAGGGGTTTTTTTTTTTCCTGCATTACATTATTAAGACAAATATGGATAAAATATTTATCTTTATAAATATCATAAAAACTAATTGTTATTTAAATATCATAATTAAGGTAATTAGAACAAATATCTTTAAAAATAAAAAATCTAAACAGTATACTATGGTAATTTCTTATATTAAATTATATAATATCAATAATATACATAAATATGTAAAAAAAATATAATATCATTCATTTTCAATCATAATACAATTAAAAAATTTACTTATTATAAATAAAGAGATTATGATCGAATAAATATGTGAAACATTTATTATGTCAGCACATGGTTTTCTTTATCCAGAATTATTGTATCACCGTAATTTTTCTCTTTTTGTTTTCTTTTTCAATCTTTTCATTTCACTTTTATATGTTTTTCAATCTTTTTCATTTCACTTTTAATAAATAAAAATTTCAATAAAATAAAATAATAATTAATATTCACATTAAATTTATAACTATTTTATTAAAATAAAAAATTATTATTATATTTTACATATCATTTTAAATTTAAATAAACCAAATATAACTTCAATTTATTTTTTATTATCATTTTAAAAGAAAAATTAGAACAAATAATTATTTATTTCTTGCATTTATACATTGACATATATTTATTTTTGCAAATAATAACTTATTCATATTTATCAAATTTTTTATTTATATAAATTATTAGTTTTTATCAACCAATTTTTAATAATTAATTATCTAAAATTCAAATTCACGAGACACACATCAATTTACTATGTATATAATTTGATGCACTCCCACCTAGTATGCATCATGGTTAGAAAGACTAAAGCTCAATAATGAAAATTTAGGCCTTTAGCTTAGGATAATTTTGTGTGTGAATATTTAGTTGTTTGTAATTTCTTTTTAGGTCATTGTATTTAGGTCATTTACCTTTAGTTTAGGCAGAAGAAGTGTCTTTAGGAGTAGACTTAGTGTGAGGGCTGTAACTTAGGTGTCTTGGGCCTTATTTCCCTCACCCATAGGTTTAATCTTTGCACCCCTTTTAAGCTTAAGTTGAGCGTTAAGATTAGTGGTTTTAAGACTAGACTTAATTAGTCTTCGACAATTGCTTTTAATACCTCCCTTATCTTCTATTTGCACCCCTGAGCTTTACAATTTTTTTCAAAACCCAAAAATATCCTCCCTTTTTCTTACCCTACTTGCGTAACGAAGTACATTATGGACAACATGATACGAAAGGCAAATGAGATTCAGCTAGTATATTCCGGACTACATGATCCGGAAGGCAAATGAGATTCAACAAGCATGTTCCGAACAACATGATTCAGAATGTATTATGTCCATTCCGGATCCGTTGATCCAAAATGTATATGTACATTCTGGATCAGTTGATCCGAAATGTATTATGTATATTCCAGATCAACGGATCTGGAATACTGTAACACTCAACGTAGTACAAATAAAAATGCAAACAAACCCTCAATCATAAATCCCAAAACCCTAAACCCTAAACTTTAAATCAATAAAATCATACCTGAATAAAATTGTGTTTTCCTTTTCAAATAGCGCTTAAATCAACGAATAATACCCTAAAGACTTATAAGAATGATTAGGGATTTACAATAGGGCAAAATGTGAAAATTTGTGTTTGGCACACAAGAGTAGCAAGATAAAGCACAACAAGACAATAAAATAAAAAAGAATAAATTCAAAAAATTTAAATCAAATAAGGATAAGGGTATATTAGGAATTTACAAAAAAAATATATAAACTTTGGGGGATGCAAATAACAAATTGGGGGGTGTTAAAAGAAAATGCGTTAGTCTTAATGTTAATCAAACTCAAATCCCACACTACTTAGGATCTTGTGCCTAGCCTCCCCTATTGGTGTATATATACTCATTTCACCTCTTATATTTCTCACCTTGAATTTGAATGAAAATTGTCTCTTTATGAGAAAATTTTCAAGGTCTTAGAAACCTCCTATTAAGTAACCTCTTCCTAGTTGACTTTTATCAAAAGTCACATGTGACAGACCTAAATATTTTTGGTTTATCTCTTTTCTAAAGAGTGACGTCCCGTCTTTATATTATTTTCCCTTCATCCTTTGTTTCTTAGGTGCTTGGAACCTCATGGATTAAGAAGTGTAAACTTGGTTTCCATCATAATTTATAAAACAAAAATTACCTTATTTTTCATACCATTTAATTTGGAACACATAAAAAGGTAAATTGAAATCAACTAATTCACAACTCAGTATTGATTATGTTTTTTCTGGATAAGTTGATTTGGAATCTTTAGTTAAAAGGTGATAAGGTATTTTTAGGGAGAGGAGAAAAAATAGGAAAGAAGGAAAGGAGTTGCACTTTAGACATAAGTAAAAGTTTTAGAATCTTAAGTTAAAAGATAACAAAGATGTTTTTGAATTTTTAAAAATATATTAACTAATGAGTAAGAATGTTTTAAAAAATTACATAAAAATACTTTTTAGAAGTTGTTGAGTTGAGTAGAGTCCACAAATTACCCAAATTTGTGAACACATCTAAAGGGAGTGAATATGCATTTATAATGTTAATATATATATATATATATATATATATATTTATTATGAGTATACACATATACATATATCGATTAATGCTTAAATTCACTTTTTATCTTTATAATTTTATCCATAATTTTGATCCTTAAAAGAATTTAGTGCATAATTGATTTCTTACAAATTTTTTTAAATTAAGCATTTTTTTTATAAGGTTAGAGGTAATTTTTTATAAAAAGTTTGACAGGTTTTTAGTTTTAGTAGAATAAGAAATTTTGTACCAATCTCTGTACAAAATCTTTTTCGTGTTAATGATTTTATTATGTTTAAGGATAGTTTATTTTTGGAGGGTTCAAAATCATTAAAAATTGCTTTGACAAAATATATACATTACATAAAAAAGTATCTAACTTATAACTACCACAAATATTATAACAACTCTTGATTTTTTAAGGAATATTTTATGCCACAAAATAAATTATATTTATATTATTTTAAAAACATTATATTTTATTTTAAATTAAATTTTATTATTATTTAAAATTTATTATTATTTAGAAATATAAATTAAATTATATTTATTTTTAAGTTTAATTAATTTATTATTATTATAAAAAATAAAAAATAATATATTTAATATTTTGTAAGATTCAACTTTACTCTTATTTTAGAAATATAAGTTAAATTATTTTTTATTTCTATTTTAAATAAAATTATTATTGCTAAAAAATTATATTAGTTTCTAAAATGATATCAATAAATAAATGTACATGAAGTTTATGTGCTATACGTTTATTTTTAATTTTAATTTTTAAAGTAAAAAAAATTAAATTTAAAATTTAATACTTTTAAATTATGAATGTAAATATATGTACATAAATAGTTTTATGTGTATCTAATTATTTATAAACTATCAGCTGTATAACTTTTTAAAATGAATAATAATATTTGAAAGAATTTTTACTTTTGTAAGCTGTTTGTAGCTGTCACAAAATATTAGAAAAAATATTAATTGTGTTAATTAATGTATTGAATTAAAATCATTAATGGAAAATATTTTGTATGAATACGGTAAAAAAAATTATTATATTTTAAAAAATGTCAAATTCTTTATTAAAATTTACTTTAACTTATTTTAATATATCACTATTTTTTCAACAAATATTATTTGAGTAACATGTTAGTAATGGTTTGAAATTCACACACTAAGGTGGAAACTTATGAAAGTCAAATCCAAAACATAGATGATATTGACTGTTTGCTAGTGTAGCACCATTAGACAAAATTGACATAGCAACACAATATCAATGTTACATCAATAAGTGTATAGGATTGTCATGTTGGTACATTAGTGTCAGGTCCATAGTTGGCTTTAACATAAGGAAAATAAAAGTTTTGTTTTAAGCTCCTAAAAAATAAAATATTTAACATTAATATTTTTAAAGTTTTATATTTTTTGTTTTTTTTACTTAAACATAGTTATTTACTAATTTGAATTAATAAAATATCTCTTAATTGACTACATTAAATTCTCATGTTTACATTACTTTTTATCTAAATTAATCCAATAAAATATTATTATTAATTTTAAAATGTGTCATTTTATATTCTAAAAAAGTCTCATTTTAATATTTATTATAGTCTAAAAATATGTTGGTTGATTATGATTATCTAGTTACTAGCGAAAAATAAATGTTGTCGCGTCTGTGTATTTGCATTTCTATTTTAATATCTTATGAATTTTAGGGTTTTAATTTAATATCTTTTGTAAATTTTTATGTTTTGAAATATAAATTATTACATGACATGTTTTGAAATATATTTTGCTAATTTTATATTTTTGTTTATGATAATATGATAAAAATATGTCATATCATCAATAAATATGTCAAATATGCCATGAATATGAAAAAATGGAAAGATGAGAGAGTTTGAATAGAATTCAAAATATTGTCACACTTGTGTATTTTCATGTTTATTAAAAATATTTGTTATGAAATGTATACATATATTAAAGGAATATTGATTTGTGATAAGGTAGAAATTGTGAAAACATGCATATATTAATAGGGAGAAGTTATATTTGCGAAAGTGAGAACGATTATAAAATGTTTAGAAGGTATATTATTCATAAAATGTGGACACCAAAATGTTATATTCTCATTATATAATAATATATAATATAATATTATATATTATAAATGATATATATAGTTGGACAATTGTGTATGTTGCATATGAATATTTTAAAGTAATTTTTTACTTAAAGTTATAAGGTTGGTTTAGTAGTAAAACTTACGTTTTGGAGAGTGAGAGGTTGTTGGTTCAAGTTCCTTGTGATAGAGTAATTTATTTTTCAATTTAAAATATGTGTAAATGTAGAATATCTATTTTGAAAAGTGGGCGTAAGGTATTCCCTTTATTAATAGTGTAGATATAATATACAATATAATATCATATATTATAACTTATAGATGTAGTTGGACAATTATATATATTGGATATTAATATTTTAAAGTAATTTTTTATTTAAAGTTATAAGATTGGTTTAGTGGTAAAGTTTACGTTTGGGAGAAAGAGGCTGTGGGTTTAGATCTTTCTTATTACAAAGTAATTTATTTTTTAATTTTAAAATAGGTGTAAGGGTATAATAACAATTTTGAAAAGTGTACGTCAAAATGTGGTATTCGCTTTATTAATGCACAATTATGTGTGTTGGATATTAATATTTTAAAGTAATTTTTTGCTTAAAGTTATAAGGTTGGTTTAGTGGTAAAATATAAGTTCTCGCAGTGATGAGTTATGGATTTGAGTTCCTTTTATGACAAAATAATTGTTTTAAATTTTAAAATAGGTGTAAGAGTAGAATAAATATTTTGAAAAGTTGACATCAAACAGGAGTATTTCTTTTATTAATAGTATAAATATATTATATAATATAATATCATACATTATAAATTGTAGATATAGTTAGATAATTGTATATGTTAGATATTAATATTTTAAAGTAAAGTTTTACTTAAAGTTACAAGGTTAGTCTAGTAGTAAAGTTTATATTTTGGGGTGTGAGTTGTGATTTCAAGTCCTTTTTATGACAAAGTAATTCACTTTTTAATTTTAAAATAAGTATAAAAGTAAAATAGGTATTTTGAAGAATGAATATAAAAAAAAATATTTCTTTTATTAATAGTATAGATGTCATCCCTAATACGTTTCATCAATTATTTTGATTTAAAATTTTGACAAGAAGTAAACAAGTGACTAAAATTGCTAAATTTTAAAATGTAAAAGACTAAATCTGAATAAAAAGTTAAGAATGGCCAAATTTACGCATTTATAAAAATATAAGAAACAATAATAAATTTAATTTAAATAACATACATGTGCAAAAGATTTACCATACTAATCAATATCAATATTAAATTGTTAATATAAAACTACAAAAAATGGAGATGAAATAAGAAACAGAAAATTAATGTCTAACAAAGTGTTAAGAAAACTGTAATGTTGAAGAAACGGTCTTTTTGGGTGGGCTCTTGAGACTAAATAGGGTGGAGCTGCTACTAAATTAATGTGATTTGTAAATGTGTTTGAATTAACATTTATTAAAATTTCATTTAACACTTATTATATATATTTTTTAAATACTAATTTAATTCTTTCTAATTTTAGCTTTAAATATTCTCTATTTCTATAGTGTATTCTTTTTTCTCCTCTAATCTTAGTCTTTTTCTTTCTTCTTTTCTCTTTATTCTTCTTCTATTATTATTATTATTATTATTATTATTATTATTATTATTATTATTATTATTATTATTATTATTTTGTTAGTCTTATTATTGTATATATTATGTAAGCATTCGTTTGACCTCTTTTACGTATTTGTAATTAATAATTTTAAATGTATTTATATAAAAATTAAATTTTATTTTAAAATAAATATATAATAAAACATATATTAATAAAGAAAACATTCAATTACTATAAAATATAAATCATCATTATTAAGATTGAAACATGATAAGAGAAAATTATACCTTTAACTCACAATTTAATGATATTAATTATATTATTATTACTATTATTTTTTTATTCTTATTATTGTCTATATTAAGAAAGTATTTGTTTGAATTTTAGTATTTGTAATTAATAATTTTAAATGCATTTATACAAAAACTAAAATTTATTTTAAATTAAATATATATTAATAAAGGAAAAAATGAATCACTATAAAATATAAATCATTATACTTAAGATTAAAACATGATAAGAGAAAATTACGTCTTTAACTCACAATTCAATTATATTATTATTATTATTTGTTATTCTTATTATTGTGTATATTATGTAAACATTTGTTTGAACTTTATGTATTTATAATTAATAATTTTAAACACATTTATATAAAAATTAAAATTTATTTTTAAATTAAATATCATAAAACATATATTAATAAAGAAAACACCAATCACCATAAATTACAAATCATTATAATTAAAATTGAAATATGATAAGAGAAAATTATGTCCTTAACTCACAATTTAATGATATTAATAATATTATTATTATTATTTTGTTATTCTTTTACTGTCTATATTGTGTAAGCATTTACTTGACCTTTATGTATTTATAATTAATAGTTTAAATGTATTTATATAAAAAAATTATTTAAATTAAATATATAATAAAACATATATTAATAAAGAAAACATCAATCACTATTTAATATAAATCATCATAGTTAAGATTCAAATATGAAAAAAAAAAATTATGTCTTTAACTCACAATTTAATGATATTAATTATATTATTATTATTTTTATTCCTATTATTGAGTATATTATGTAAGCATTTGTATTACCTTTATGTATTTGTAATTAATAGTTTTAAATGTATTTATATAAAAATTAAAATTTATTTTAAATTAAATATATAAAAAAACACCAATCACTATAAAATATAAATAATCATAGTTGAGATTGAAACATGATAAAACAAAATTATGTCTTTAACTTAGATGTTAATTATATTACTAATATTATTTAGAATTTTTTTTACTTTTTGCTAATGCACTATCGGAAAGTAAGTGATAAGTTCGGTTGCTTTATGTTTCAATATCAATATAAACCCTAAATCCTAAAGTGTAAATCTGAATTTTTTTAACTAATTCGAGAAATAAATTATTCTAGCTAGATTCAGTTGTATTAAAACTATGACACACAACTTATGTTCAAACTAAAAAAATCATGAGTACGTGAAAATTCATATAAAAAATGAGACTTATTAAGAATAAAAAATTAATATTAGAATTTCAATTTTGTAATTGCTTGTTGGATTTACTTTTCGCCCCATTTTTACCATATTTATGACATTGTTTTGTTTCAACATGAAATTTGGATTCTATAGTTTTTGGATATTAAAATTTAGTTGAACATATTTAATGTCTTGAAGCAGTAAAAAAAAATTAAAAGCATATCCCAAAAAAAAAATCATTTGGAAGGACCATTTTAACTTACTTTAGAAATATTGAGACTAAATTATTATTTTTAAATAAATTATCAAACTGACTATAATCCAAAACATAAAGGATAAAAAAATTATATTTTAGCTTATTTTATAATTTTTTAATATTATAAAAAAATTTATAAGTTGTAAAAATTTTAATTGAATACCATTGAATATTGTTTTCTTTTTAAAAGTCTTAAATTAATAGAATAACACAGGATTTTCTTATACTATTTAAAAATCTTGATTGAATACAACAATTTTTTTTATCAAATATATTTTAAAATTCTAATTAAATAACCCTAAATAGTAAACCGTAATAAAAAATAATAAACCGCATAAAATATAAGTTGTTTTTCCACTCATAATAGAAGGACTAAATTAATTGTGAAATCCAAGTTATATATTCCTTCCTTTATGTCCTTCTTAATGTTTTTTGGGATCTTTTTAATAGTTTATTATCAAAATATTTTCCAAGTTCAAAAATAATTATTGTAGAATTATCATAATATTTTTGTTCAGATAATTTGATGTGATAAATTATTAAATTTTTTAATAAACCATCGCATAACTTTTATTAAATATTTTAAGATGTTTGATAATTAAGAGTTTTTTAGGGGTGATTTTTTGTTTTTAGTTTTAAAATTTATATAAAAAAGTTAGTTATTGTTTTAAGTTTTTTAAAACAACATTATTTTGATTTATAAATTAAAATATTTGTTTCAGATCTTAACTATGCATGAATATTTTTTCTTGAGACTGAAAATAATTAATAATTGATGACCAAACGTCGGATGTTAAAATTAGAGGTGATGTCCAGTAACAACAACTAAATATAGCCAGAAACTAACGATAAGAAGTGAATGTTGATGATAGTTGATCGTACGTGACACTCAATAATCACTAGTCATAAATGATGATTAATGATAAGGTTAAGTATTTATAATCATGTCTATGATCAACATGATTTTTGGGCATAAAATAGTTTTTTTTTTACAAAACACGTTACCTTTATTAAATAATTTAGCAAGTTGGACTTTAGCTATTTTTTCTTAACTCCTATGTTTTTTCGTACGAGGCTCCATTCATTTGCGAATGAAAAAAAAGAAAAGAAAAAATAGAAATGAAATACAATACAAATTGAATTTGTTCTGGGTGAAAAATGACATGAAAAATAATAAAAAGTTATAAATTAAAGTTTTTATAATTATAAAATTATTCATATATTTATAATTTTTTTTACAGTATTTTTATACTTATTAATGATAGTTTTTTGTTATTTTTTTTATTAGGGAATTAAAAAAACTGCAACTTTCTTTCTCATCAAACATAGAATAGATAAAACTGAATAATAGATATCTATATTATATTTATCATAATTAATTTATGAATCTGTTGTTTACATATGTTTATAAAAAATATCTGAATAGGCTTTAAATAATTAATTATACAAGCCTTTAAATTATTGAGTAATAATAAGGGTGGTATCTTATCCAAAGCTGGTTTGAGAAGTGAGAGTAATGTTTTGATTAATGTTTCTAGCTTCACATCATTCATACAGGCTCTGCTCTGACTTTCACCCGATAAACTAACAAAGTGGGGTTAATTTATTTTTTAAAAGGGAGGCATCTCTTTCCATTGAAAGGTCATTAATTGTCGTTTAGGCATGTGGTTGCTTCAAGTTTATTTTAACCCTTAAGGTCCAATCACATGACATCTTCTGGGGTCTCTTTCTAAGATGCCCTTACTCTAACGTGGTTTAAGATACTGGCTTTTCAAATATAATCATTATTAGACCAGCTATATAAATGGTTTGCAAATTACAAATGCTACTTGTATTTGACGAAAAGATTAAAAAGCAAGTATTTTACATTGGAAAAACTGAAAAAAAAAATGTAATTGCATTGATTTTTCCCAAAGATTTCACTTCAATTGGAATTTGCTTATTCACTATGTAGGAGGATTCCCGCTAAGTATCCATGGATTATTTTAAGAGTTTAACATCTATAATATAAAAACTTTCCACTAATATTTAATTATTTATATAATTTTTAAAATATTAATCAGTAAAATCTATAAAATTTATTATAAATAAAAGACAGTAATTGAATGTTTAGATAATTTATTTTATGATAGTGTATAAGTATTATTTATTTATTTATTTAGTAATCAATTTTTATTAGTGTGTGCTAGCATTAAGGGAATAAATTTTTTATGTAAATTTCAATCCAATCAAAATATTAATAAAAAAATTAAAATAGTGCTCATTTCCAGAAGAAAATTGGAAGGGAAGAAAAATACGGTTGTTTTTAAAAAAATTTAACAAGTTTGTAGGTTTGACTTGTTCAAACCGCACTTCTCACTTGCAGTTTTAGTGTCACGTCAGTTATATGACCACGTGACATTCGAATTGGCAGAAATGCCCCCCTTAAAACCACAATCTGTGATTACACTTTAAGGGTCTTGTTCTCTCATCCCCAATACATTTAACTTGTGTCCAATAAAATATTCTTGGAACATATAAATAACATATACGAACCGCAATTTATGTAGATATATATTTTTTTCTCCATAAAAGATGGATGTGACAAAAGCTATGTTATGTGAGTTCCAATGCACTGGAATTGTAGTTCTCTCTTGTGATTTATATCCAATCAACTGCTAATGATTTTGTGTGCTTGTGTCCCACCCTGCACCAATGCTCAATTATCCCATTTATATCCAATTTAAATGATAAGCTTGCAAAAGTAAATTATCATAGCAATTCACCTGACATAAATCGCAAAAGAGAATTGTGATTCTAGTGCATTGGAACTTGCACAATACAATTTCCATCACATATGCCTTTCAGGGAGAACAAATATCTCTATATAAATCACACTTCGTATCTGAGGTTTATGTGTTTCAAAAATATTTTATTGGACACAAGTTAAGAGTATTGGGGATGAGGGGACAATACCCTTGAAGTGCAAATGGACTGTGTTTTTAAGAGGGCATTTTTATACGGACTAGTTTAATTAATAGATTATTAGTAAAAAAAAAGAAATAAATGTTATGGGGAATTAAATGTTTAATTATATTATATTAGTATAACATTGGGAAAATAACTAAGTTTATTTATAATATCAATATTAGTTAATTATTTTTTTGAAATAGTTGGGAGGTGGGAAGTGAAATATAATAATTATTTCTTGATTTCAGAGAGTTTTGATTGAGTTTTGAGGAGTTTTCAAAAATTTGGTTAGGAGAGAGGATGCAAATAGCAAGTCATAACTCACTAAACTCACCCACTCCATTTTCTTTTTTTTTCTTTATTCCTTTTCTTTCCTTTTTTTTCCCTTTTATTTTCTTCTTCTTCAATTTTTTCTTCTGTGTCGCTTCTACTATCCTCTTCACCATTTTCTTGCGTCTTTTGTGTGTAAAGCTTTTGGTTGATAGATTTCGACGTGGTCTCTTTCATAACTCCTGTTGTTGAGTGATCGTTGTTATAGATAAGTCTAATCTTGAATCAACGAACCTTTGAAAATCTTGATTTCTAAGGTCCCTATTTAAATTGAGATTTTTGTTAGGTTCTCGTGAATTTCTTCAGGTGGATTTCCTCATTTTATTTTGAGTTAGTTTTGAAAAGGAGAAATAGGTAAGAAAAACTTTTTTCTTGGTTTTAACTTTGAAAAATTACGATTTTAAGAGTATTAAGGTTGTTAGTTGTGATTGAATTAACTTTTGAATTGATTTTGAATGTTATGTGAAATTTGTTATTGTGGTGATTGATGAGTGATATTTGTTGAATTGATTTTCTGTGATGGGAATTGAATTTTTTGGGTTGACAATGTATTATTTAGAATTGTGGTGTAATACATATGATTGAAATGCATAATAAGGATATATTTATTTATGTTGTTGTTGCGGGAAGTTACAATCGGGTAACTTAGCCTTTAATGATATGTTTTATGGGGTATATTGATGTTAGGGACACAACTAGGGTCAATGTAATCCAAAGTATCAAATATGTAAGGGGATATTTTTGTGATTTAAATTACGGTCTTGATACCAATATGTAAGGGGGTGCTTAAAGGACATACTCAAACAACGACTGTGTGTCAAAGAGTGTCAGGTAGACACTAGACATCAGTTTGTGGTTGTCAGATGAGTATTGCTTAGACTTAAATTGGTAGTAACACAGACAGTTTGGACGCTTGTTGCCAATTGGAAACAGTCTTAGGTCGCATCGGTATCCGAACTCAATGTAGATATTTTGAAATTTCCGACTTTGAACGTGTTGTGTGGAGTGCTTGTATTCAGAGAATATAAGTATGATTGATTTGATTGATGTTATTGTGATTTTTAAGTTTTCTATATTATGAATTTTATGTATTATTATTATTACCCTTGCAATGTCTGTGTATTTTATATGACTGTGATGATCATGTTTTGCACAAAAGCAGATACTAGTAATGGTGATGAAGATCAGAATTAGCAGGATTGACAAGGAATTAGTGGCAGTTGTGGAATTACTCATTTTATGTTTGAAATAGTTAATCTATTAGAGTATGTTATATATATGAGTTGTGTGATAGTTAAGTTCTAATGGAAAATTGACATATTATGTTTCTGTTTTGCATGAGTTATGCTTTAACATGTTTTAGTGGGAAAATGACATGAAATGTTTTATGTAAATAATATGTTATGAAATTTTGGTAAATAATTTAGAATATGTGTGTGTATATTTTGATGATATGAGACAAGTTTATGTAGAGATAATTAAATGGTTGAATATTACTAGTAAACTTTTTTATGTTTAAATTTGGAATGTTAAAATTTCTGCATCTCATGGTTATAAGAATGTTGTTTTTGACTTTCATTAGAATGTAAGCACAATTTGCGGTCTTAAGGAAACATTTTTGCCAACTCAGACATCTTGTCATACAACTGACGTGATACTGAAACTGCAAGTGAGAATTGCAGGTTGATTAAGTCAAACCTAAAAATATGTCCACCTTAATAATTTTTTTTAAAATAAACCCATTTAAATAATTATTTAAATAAAAGACCATTTAAGTCAATCACTCCGACAACAAGATACACTCCTAATATAAAAACACAACAATGAAAGAAATGTAGTATAAAGACACACGTGAGATTCAAGCAAACTATTATGCAGTGAAGATGGATATCAAAATTGTCAATAATCAAACTATCTAGAAATCTAGTATGCAGGACATCGAAAGACATAAAAAAAGTTATTTATAGTTAGTCTGTTTTAAGTTGAGAGTATCTTGCCCCTTCCAATGATTATTGACTCGACATTGATTTTGTGCTTGAGTTGGAAGACCTTCCATTCATCGGTCCCAACTCGTCTGCATCCACAACAAAGGAAATTGACATGGAAATAGATGTCTCATTTTTTCTCCAAGAAAATCAATGGCAACTGACGTGCACCTCGTGAGAATTTACCATTAAAGGAAGTCTTTGGTTCCTTTCTAAAGATGTAGATATTCTTTAACCTCAACTCCTTGGCTTTGTTGATGAACATGGTTCATGTGCCACTAACGTGGCGAGTTGTAGAGCATTTCACAAACTCAATAAAAAATGGACTCTTGGATCAGAGCCTATACTAAAGGTGTTTAGGTGTTTAATAGCATAGGGAGATTAATTGGACAACAAGTTCCAAAGTCGATTTAATCACTATTTAGTTAGAAACAAGTTTATAAGTTTTTTTAAAAGCTATTATCTTTTTAAAAAAACCTTTGCAAGTGAGTTTTCTAAAATATCACTTATTTTCAGATTGATTTTCTTTTACAATTTCACACTTAATTAATTAATGTAATATTTTTTCTAATTATTTCTTTTTACATGATGCAATTTCTTTTTTATTGTTTTCTCTCTCATTCATTAATGTAATTATAATAATTTATAATTTAAATATATAATTATAAAAAAGTATAATTTAAATATATAATTATATAAATTTATAATTTAAATATGTAATTATAAAAATTACAATTTAAATATATAATTATAATAATTTAAATATGTAATCATTTATATTATTAAAATATGTTATATTTTTTTAAATACGTCATTGTTGATCTAATGATTAATAATACTCTTATTTATAATTTTGCATCTTCCAGCTAATTGAACTAGTGAAATACTTACAACTAATTTTTCAGCTTTAAGTGTTTTTCAACTCTCAGCTATTTTTTACTAATTTTTTAATTTTTTAACTAATTTTGCAAAATGCACCTATATAATGGCTTAAGCGTTGGAATTTAGTCCATAAATATTCATCCTTTGCCTTTTTTGTTGGTTACAATATCCATAAAATATTGGATTTTTTGTTTTGAATATATTGGATACTTGATAGCCTAATGGACAATGACTATGAGTGATATTAATATATATATATATATATATAAATATTTAAATGTAACTTATTTTTTCTCATTCATCTGAAAACAATAATGAAAAATATATATTATCTTTATTTTTATTACCAAATAAAATGAAATCGACTTTGCAAGTGATAATAAAATATAACATTGCATGACCTTAAACCGAAAGTAAATTACTTCCAGTTTAAAGAACACACTTTCACAATTATAAAATTTTTAAATAAAATAAGTTATTTGATTTTTAAATTATAGTGAAAATCAATATATTTTGCAATTTTAAATTATTTATGAATTTCACCGGTTGAAAAAGATTAAATTTTGGATTATAATTGTTTTTAGATTATAAGTTGTTCTGAAAAAAGAAATAAATTGGATGTCTGAAAATCCAACTTAAATTTTGTTTTTTTTAAGTAATATTTTTATAAGTTAAAAATTTATAGTTTATAATTATTTGACAACTTTTTTTTCATTACTTTCACCTCCTTTTACATCCAAACTCATTTTGTTATAAGATTAATTATTCTTAAATCACTTCTTCAGCAATCTTACTTAAATAAAAGCTGGTTTTAATTCTAATTGATTATACATTAATTGATTAATACTTTTTTTTCTTCAAAACATACATGTGCATAATCAACTATTTTTTATAATATCAATTATAATTGATTATAATGGGAATCATATTTGGATAAGTTGGCTGAAAATAATTAATATTGACTGAATGTAACAAAAATAAGATTTGGTAGAGTAAAAGAGTGTAAAAATAACTAAAAAACAAATTCTTAAAAAATAATCACATATTACAAATTTATACCTTTAGACAACTTATTTTTTTAAAGAATTTTTCTTCTTCTAAGTTTAAGTAAAAAAAACAGCAGGAACATTTTTTAAACCGAACGACATAAAATTCCATTCAAATAATCCTTCTGAACAGGAGAATGCTGTCCATTTTATTGATTCTGGGTCCATTTTTACTTGATGGAATCCACTTTTAAGGTCAAATTTTGAAAACCACTTGGCATCTTGAATTCGGTTTATTAAAACGTTTTTAGATGGAATTGAATATACATTTTCTACCGTGTTATCATTTAATCTTTTGTAGTTGTAAACCATTCTAGACTTACCTCTTTTTTGTTCAGAAGATTTGTTAACTATGAAAGTTGAGCTTCTGTGTGGGCTAACACTTGGTGCTATTACTTTTAGTTTTAAAAGATTTTGTATATGATTCTCACATTCTTCTTGTTCCCAATTGTTGAATTGAATGTCTTTTGTTTTAATAATTAAATTTGGATTAATTATTTCTAGTTTACAAATTATGGGATCTCTATCCCAAAATTTTGTAGGATCTTCTCCTATTATATTTATTTTATTTAACCTATAAAAAATTTGTTGTATGTTTTCAAATTTTATAGATTTTAAGATTTTTATTAAGGAAAAGGTCTCTACTGTATCGTCTAATATGTATGGTAAATCTATAGTACAATCACATGTACTAGGAAGATTTGGATTTTCACAAGGACACTCATTATGAAGAGTATCTTGTTTTGATGAATCCCCGCTAACTATTGATGTCATTTGAGTTTTATCACTAATCATTACATAATCTTTGTTTATAGTGACAGATCTGTTTTGTCCTAGAATAAAATCTAAATCAATAATCATATTTTGTTTTGAGGGAACTAGGTTTTCTACCCTCATTGTTTTTATAAAGGTTTTATAACCAAACAATTCACAATTTGTTCTAAATTGGAGAGTAACATTGTTGACTTCTTCATTATTTATCATGATTTCTCCAGTCATGATTCTAGTTTTTCGTATGTATTTGCTCTTTGTTATATTGTGTTGTGGAACTATAGTCTTGCATATGACTGTTTCAGAGCATCTTGTATCTAATAATGCTTGTATTATTTTTTCTGTTGGTGGTATATTATTTATTTTTGGAAATGTTAATTAACTAATACTTTTAGAGTTATTAGTTGTTGTTTATTACATACTAATGGGATACATTCCATAGTCCCCATCATATTATTTTGTATATAAGACTGGCTAGACTCTGGGAAATCTATTTTAGTTTTCCCTTTTATAGTTTTTTCTAAAAGAATTTTTTTTTTCTAGATGATTTATACGAGTTTCTAATACAGAAACTCTAGTATCTGTTAAATCTTTATTGCGTAATTTATTTGCGTTCTCTTGTTTTTCCAAACAAGGTACTTCCTGTATATTCATGTGTTCTTTAACACATTTAATACAAAAATTTTTGTAACAAAATGGACAATGAGCTCTTTGAGATATATGAAAATACCTATCACAGTATTTACACGAAATTAATTCTGAGCCAGAATAAAATTGTATTTTGTGTATACAGGGGTTTGTTTCTATAGTTTTCATTAGACAATATCCTAAATCGTCTAATACTTTTCCCATGTCATTGTATGCATCACCCATTAGGAAGTCATTATTATTATTGGGATATAAATGAATATATTCATTATTTGTGAATTCATTTATTAGGTCATAATTTTTATGGGCCCTTTGTTGGTTCATTTCTTCTGTATATTCTGTTAAACTGATAACAGATAAAATTTCAGAATCAGTAGAAACCTCTTCATCAATGGGAAGAAGGTTAATGTGACATGATTTTATTAATTCAGCCTCTTTTGTATAAAAATTAGCAATGTTTGGACAATCTCTTGAGAGATGTTCAGGTTGATTGCAAGCCAAACATTTTAATGTTTGTTTGTAAGTTTTGTTATCTCTAAACTTCCTAACATGTCTATTAGGATTTAGAGTAGACTTTCTAGCATTAGAAGCTCTTATTGTATAAGTCTTATTTAGACCAAGAAACTTTTATGTGTTATTATATCTAGGTTTAGTCCTAGATATATTTTTTCTATTTTTGACTCTATTTTGGGAATATTGTTGGGGTGTATATATTTGTTTGCAAATTTCAGCATCAGAATGCTTAAGTTGTTTTTGTATAGCTATATGAGAACAAGTGTCTTCCATTATTTTCATAATGTGTTGAATTCTGATTGAGAAGTTGTTTAACATAGGTGTTACCTCATCATTTTTCCAAGTTTCTCTAATTTTTTGTCCTAATTTTCCTAGAAGTTTGAGAAACATTTTTTCTCTTATGTTTGTATTATGAAAGAAACCAGCTATTGATGCATACAAGAGATAGTCTTGACAATATTCTTTTATTTTACCGAAATATTCTATAGATAATCTTTCCAGATGACCTAGATAAATCTGTTGTCTAATTGTGTTTCCATCATTAGCAGATTGTGAAGTAAACAATCTCTGTATAAGGGAACAAAAATTGTAAATGTTTGGTCCTGCTTCAATGACTAATGTATATAGGTCATTGGGGAATTTTTTCTTAAAAGATTTTTATCCAGATCTAGCAATATCACCTAGATATGTTTCTCCTTTAGCAACCATTTCTTGAGAAGATTGTATATCTTTCTCATGATGTATGCCATAATCTCGGATTACAGCAATTGTCCATTATTCAATGTATGTTGGAAGAAGTTGAAGATCTACACCTCCTATGTTTAAAAGTAAATTTGGGATTTGGAAATTAGGTTCAACTGGTAATCTTTTACCGTGTGACATGTATTTATTGTCACTAAGTACAATATTTTGTATAGTTTCTCGAGGAACAAATCCCGGAGAATAAATTTGTGTACCGGCAGGATCTAATCGATAATTGGTAGATGTAGATCCTTCATATTCATTTATTAGACCTACTTTTGTATTATCATATGTTGTGGATAAGACATCTTCATCTTCATTTTTGTTTATAAATTGATGAAGAAAATCTTCTTCTTCAATCTGTAATTTATTCAAAAATGTATTTATTACATCAGTAATTTCATCATTGTCTTCATTTTCTTAAAGTCGTATAACCTCATTTATTTCAGGGGGAAAGTTTTCCCAGGGTTCCCAGTTTAGGTTGTCTAAAGTACCTTGCCTAAATATGGCTATATTTGTTGATGATGATTCCACTCTTCCTCAATAATATCATCATCTTCTTCATCATAATTTTCTATGATGTTAATCATACAAATATTGTCATTATTAGGAATAGAGGATGTACTATCCCGTCTGTTTTGTTCTAAGTCCATAATTGGAGTATTTCTGTAATTTGTAAAGCTTAAACTAAGGTCTCTAGATCTATTATGTAGAATAGCAGAATTTGGATTTGAGATAGGGTTACGTTCTTCCCTTTGTAAATGAGTTTGCCATAAATGACCTTCATTTGGCAAAAATTGTGTACCATAAGAGCTTATTGCTTCCTCTAATGGTCTTGTGTCAATTTTATACATGGAAGAAATATAGTTACTTATTCTTCCTATGAAATTAATATCTAGATGTAGGTTATCTCCTATTCAATTTGGTCCAAAACCTATGGTTTGCACTTCTAGACTAATGTGGTTTACAAAGTCTGGAAGAGTTAGAGTGAAGTTTGAAGCAAGATATATAAGTGAAATGGGCTGATTTAAGTCAACTTCTAAGATTCCAATAACACTCTGAGAATCATTGTTTTGAAATCTTGTATCATGGAGAACTATCAAAGCTCTCGCTCCTTTCATATGTCTAACTAAGGATCTAACTCCTATAGTAATTAATCCCATGTGGACATATCTTCCATATTGGTTTAGAAGTTGTCCGACAGTTTGTTGAGATATTAAAGGAATTATCTCATATGTACTATTAGGAAGGTGGAAATCTTCTATCCTCCTATATCTGTAAAGGCTTGTTCTTTTAGAACTTAATCATCTTATATTGTATAGCTGCCTTGGATTCAAAGAATTGATCATTGAATTTGATCCTATTTCTGTGTTTTCATGTATATCTACTAGGTCTTCTAATCTTCTGACATTAATAGTTCTTCTTCTGTTTAGAAATTTATGTAAGATTCCTGGATGTTGTTTGAGATCTTGTCTCCTGGTATGATGTTCCCTTAACCTTCGAGAAATTCCTGGAAACCTCTCAGGTGTTTGGTTTTTATTGGTTATACTATCCATAGAAATATCTTGTAATTGTGTTTGTGAAATATTATTTTGTCTTAAATTCATATTTAACTAACAATTTTATTTGTGTTAGAGGCATTATCCTCATGTTTATGCTGGTTCTTATTATTAGATCCAGTTGTGCTTGTCTTTGTTATTACTTTAACAAATTTTTGGGTATTTTTGCATACTGTCTTAGTTTGCGTATTTGTTCCTAAAGAGAGTTTAGAAACTTTGTTGACTAAAACATTTATGTCTTCTGATATATTTTCGTTTTTATTTTAATCTATCAGATTAGATAATTTTCGAGAAACTTCTTATAATAAAGCTATTATTGTATTGTTTTGTTCTATTAGTACTGTATGGACAAGATCAACATTAGCAGGGGGTTTTTTGTATCCTACTGGAGGGGATTTTGTCAAAAATTCAACAGCTGCAAAAGCTAATTTGTAGTCTTTACCTTGAAAATATTGTATATTATCCATTAAAAAATTTTGTCAAGAAAGCAGTATAAGAATAAACAAGAAGGAAACAAAGACAGAGAAAGAAAAGTGAAGCAGTAACATAGATAAGTAGAAGCAAAAGGATAAGGTATCAACGGAATACACTAGAAAGCAATAAATATTAAATAATTTAGAAGATCATAAGGCTTATCAGAAATTTAAAACATTTATATATATATACTTGAACTTAGTGTCGCAATCTGCACGTGTTTCTCAACCCATAGAGGTAGAAAAAGTTGGTCTTACGAAGGCCTTACAATGGCCTATTACTGCCATAAACTATCATGAGTATCCTAGCAAACACTATACACTTTGACAGATATATATATTCATGAAACCCAAAAAAAATGAAACCTTGCTCTGATACCAAAAGATAGACAATAAAATTAGTCTAGAAAATAAAACAAATGGTAACAAATTTACCAACTTTACAATTACTATTGGATTCAGATTATTTAATAATTGAATGTGATTTATGTGAACTTAGATGAGGAACAATCCTTAAACGAAAGAAAAATAAACATTTACCAAAAATAGAAGAACAAATATGTAGATACGCTTCTGGTAAATACACAACAAAACCCAAAATTTATAAAACTAGCACCGACTATGAGGTCAATGCCATTATACATGCACTGGATGCATTCAAATTATTTTTGATAGATAAACAAGAAATAACAATCAGAACAGATTGTGAAATCATAGTATCTTATGGGAAAAACCAAATTAACAATGGCAAAAAGCCCTATAAAAGGTGATTACTTTTCAAAGATTATATAAATTTCTCTAGAAAAGACATACATTTCGAACATATTAAAGGATCTGAAAATACATGTGATGACATTCTTTCCAGGTACATCAGGGGAATATTCACCAAGACACAATTTTTTTTAGGTCAGCATGATGGAAGCTACAAAGAAAGGAGTTGTTGGCCCTAAACAAGTAAACTTCCCCTTTATGGCAGAAGAATATACAAAATTTGGCAAACAGGAATTGCTAATACTTACAAATATCTTCCAATATCCGGGAAGAGATCACACAAATGTCAAGTTAAATGTTTTAATTGACAATATTTGGAATATTCCCAAATATACCACACAAAATGAACACCAAGTTACAAGGGTGAAACAAAGCATTATTAGTGCATATACATCTTTTGCAGTCAAGACAATAAAGGAGTAGATTTAGCATCTCCTGCCTCTCCTTCTGGGAAAAGATTTACACATTTTGCCCTAATAACAGGCAAAAACAAATGTTTTTATACTTCATTCAAAGACCTCACTGAGGCCAAACAAGATCAGTTCTGGTCTACATATAAAGGTTTCTATTTAAAAGAAGAAGCCGAAATGGCAGTCAGACTAGAAACAATCGATGAAGAAAAAATCAAGACTGCCTACAATTTGAGCCTCCTGCTCAGAGCCAAACTTATGTAACTGCTGCTTGCAGTATCTCTCCACAAATAAATCCAAATATTCTTCTGGGAAAATTTGGACTAATATATGATTTTTTGTTTGAAGTCCACTCTGAAAACACAAATTATAATGGTTATTTGTTAAAACCCAAACCTACTTCAATACCAGAAACCCTTGCTTAGAGTCATCTGAGTATTGTAAGACAGTAGAAAAAGATTGTACTTGCCAGATCAAGTTCATTATCAGAAGAGCTCAAATTGATTTGAGTTCCTTTAAACCTCAATTATACAGGGATGTATTAATAACTCTCATGATTCTACTAGAAGCCCGATGCCTTCATTCGATAACAATACCTCCCACAAACAGATTTTCCTCACTGTCCCTTGTTCTAAAGTTTGTTATTAATGACATCCAAGCTGAACATATGACAAATGCGGCTTTACAAATTACCACTTTCCCCATAAGTGCCACAAACCCTGACAGTATAACTACACATGTCATAAAACTTTTCACTGAAACAAATTCATAGTATCATACTTCATTTGAGCATGATAAGGACTATCTCTCAACAAAAACAAGTTGTATCAATACAATCTCTGGAAAGCATTTTTAGAAGGGTCAAATTGGAATTTCTCAAAAAGGGATACCCAAGATTTTACTCTTCTAAAAGAAACAAAAAACACAAAGTTATATTGTAAAAAAATAATGGGGAACAAATTTCACCCCTTTCCAATAGAATTGAATCTTTCTCTTGTTAAACATTTTGAAAAGGAAAGGTTATACAAAGAAATTTATGAAGAGACTGACTTCTATGGCCGAAACACTCCTGGACAAACATCTTTCCCTTTCGACTGTGATAATAATGAAGACCAAAGTCTTCAGAACAAATGGAATAAGAGATTGCTGATTTGTCTGCAATAGCTCGAGTTAGACGAGCCAACTAAATTTTATCTGTGACAAAGTAATTTTACTTCTTTATGGGTAAAAGGACTGACAAAACAGGTTACCAGTTACAAAGTAACCTTCGCAGCAGGTTACCCTCTCAACCAGTTTCCGGTTACACATGTGTCTATAAAAAGGGGCGTAAGACTCTTTTGCGGAGCAGGTTAAAAAACCACACACGTTCCTCTCTAAAAACTTCTTCCCCACATTCTAAATCTCTTGTAAAAATTTATCAGTATCAATAAATCAGAAGTTGTTATGCATCCCTTTTTTCCTCTATATCTCCCCTTTCGTAAGTTTTCTTTCTTTAACTGATTGATATTTACTTTAGGTATGGAGTAGTTTTTCATATAAGGTATTTTCGGATGCCTTAAGCAATATTTATTAGAGATGCGATGATCATTTAAAGGCTTATTATATATGGGTTGTATAGTTTTATTTTTCCTTCAAGATTATAAGAAGATGTCTAACCGATTTTGCCAAATATCTTATAATTTTTTTTTCCTTAAATCTCCTCTATATTTAATCTTTAAAAAAATTAAAATATAAATTAAAAACTTTCAAAACATGCTCGCAACTGTGTGGCTATTTTTTTTATCAGTAACCTTTGTGTTTTTTTGGTAAAATGACGAGAAACCTGATAGCTTGAAAACTACTACTCCCCAGCCCTTCCACCCACGAGGAATCACGGAATCAATCAAAGGTGGTTATCGGGGCGAATATTATTCGATACTTTTTTTTTAGTACCGTTGCTATATGTGAACAGGCACTATTAATTTATTTGACATTAACGCAACGACCAAAGATAAACACAAAAGGCAATTTAAAATACCTTTTTACCGTTTTTTAATAACTTTATTTTTCATATATTACTAGTTTAAAGAATAAATATTGTATATGATAATTCATATTTTTTTAAAGAGAATTTGAAAAGTCTCTTGTAAATGTTACACTTTTTAAATTCTTAAATAGTATGCCATTAAACAGCGATAAAATAGGTATTTGAACAATATTTTTAAAAATCAATAAAATTAATTAGTATAAAAAAATTGATCTTTAATTAATGTCCAAGATGTATATCTGATGGAATGTGAATTTTTGCCTCATTAATCTGTAGGTGACGTAAAGACATTAAAAATGTGAAAACACTACTACTATCAATTAAAAAACATAAATAATGTGATCAAATAACAAAAAAAGTCAAGTGCTTGTTAAAGAGTTTTCCTCATATACCCAAATGAAAGAGTTTGACTATTTGTGTTTTGTATTGTTTTTTAGAGATGTTTTGTACTGTTAGGTTCATAATATTTCTACATTTTAATATATTCATCTTTTTTGTTTTTTTGGAATTTTTTTAATGTCTTCGTATGCTCATAACAAATTAATGAGGAAAAACTGATTTATTAATCAATAATAATACCAATTAACCAACTAACTTATCTATTTTTATTTTGCCTACATAATTTAGTTAGAATTGCCTTATATAAAAAAAACTAACCTATTAATAACTACCATTTACCTATAAAAAAATAAGTAAATAAATGTTTTATAAAAACTATAAAATATCCTAGGACATCTTTGTTTCTATATAAAAATTATAAAATTTTTACTTTAATGGTAGATATTTCCCTTTATCAAATCTTGGTCTAAAATATTGTACTTATAAAATGTTTAATTACGTTTATTTTATTTAATATTACTGATTAAAAAACATCCAATCAATTCTTATGCAATTAGTTTAATTTAAATCCTTATCTTGTGTTTGTTTTGTTGGTAAGTGGTGCCTGAGTACAAAGATGTAGAAAAATAACCTCTCAAAATAAAAATCAGAACAAGAAGATATAATTGTTGCATATATAATTTGTAAAAAAAAAATTAAATACAATTAATTACGTGATTACGTTTATGAATTAATTATATATAATACGCAATAAAGGATAAATTTAATAGCGAGGAAGCGAATCAAATGGCACGCTCAAACTTACGAATAGTAATATTCAAATTTTTCAAAAACTCTTTAAAATTAATTCATATTGATGTGATATGTTTATAAAAAAATGCTAATATTTGTAAATGGTTATAATATGATTTGATTGATAACATTAAAATGGTTAAAAACGAGGGATTAAATACACATATTTTTAAAATTTAAGAAGCAGAGTGATTAATTTAAAAATACAAACTAAATTTGAGGAAAAAACAAAATTTATCCCATAAATAAATGCAATGTGTAAAAAAAAAAAAAAAGAAAATGTAAAAAGGCAAGCATCTTTGTAGTGTGGTTGTGATTTGTGAATGTGATGCTTATTTTTATCCAGAATCCGAGGAAGGGAATCGAATGGCATGCTCTGAGAAAGAGATATATATTTAATTTAAAAAGAAAGAGAAAAGAAGGCAAAGCACTCACACACGCGCAGCACCTTTCAGTCTGAGTACTTGTTTGTCTACCTGTTCAATGTTGTCCCTCCGATGACTTTCACTTGAACCAACCAACACACGCGCAGCTTCTCTCTCTAGACTCTAGGTCTCTCCAATATGACCTCTATCGTTCAGGTCCTTCCCCTTCCATATTTACTTTCTTTCTTCATTTCGATTTCCTTTTTCTTTCTTAACATTTTCTATTCTTCTTCTGTTAGGGTTTCACCAAGTCTCTGGCCATGACCATTCTCTCCGAGATCGGTGACAAAACTTTTTTCGCAGCTGCGGTTAGTTTCTACTTCTTTTCCTTGCGTTTCCCCATTTTTCTTATTCCTTTCTAGATCGCCTCTGCCATATTTATCGCTTGCTTTATGCGGGCCAGCTCTCTGCTCCCATATCCTCATACATACAGCCTTCTTCTTTGTTATTATTATTCGTTCAAACGGTACTGCATAAATGTTTAATCTTATTTTACTTTAATGATTTTTATTGTCAATTTGACACTTTAAAGTAAAATATTTTTCATTGCTCTACCACGGTAAACACATGCTTGGTCAAGTGAGTTTGGAGAAATGTTTTCTGTTATTTATTATTTATTACCTGCTTGCATAGTTCCTTCATATTTCTTTTTTCTAGTCTAGAGAGTGCAACTTATAACTTACTGTTTGATATCATTATTCTTATCTCAAGATACTGGCTATGCGACACCCGCGACGCCTAGTATTATCAGGTTGCTTAGCGGCTTTGATTGTAAGCATCTTTTCTTCTTTATCCTTTTTTTCCCCTCTACATGATCTTTGTTTTTGAAGGTTTGATAATTTTCTTCTTTTTTTATTTAGTTTTTTCTATTCTTGCTCCTTTGAGTACATAATTCCTTGTAAATTTTGAAAATTCTAGGTGATGACCATTCTTTCTGCTCTTGTTGGCTGGGCTGCACCAAATCTGGTGAGCTTTCTTTGTTGCTGGTTTCACTTCGCAATTTTCATCATTATTTGTTTTTTCTTATGGATACTTAAGAGAGATGCTATCCATCTATCAATCAATATGTTGTATGTATGGAGATTAGGTACTACTTTTAGGTATTTGGCATGCATGGTTCAGAAGGTGTTATCCACCTCCCGTTTAGCTATGTTACTCGTGACTTTTGCCTTTAGTAAACTCCATGCTACTCTGCAGATCTCTCGCACATGGACTCATCACATTACAACATTGTTATTCTTGGGATTTGGACTTTGGTCCTTGAAAGATGCTCTACTCGAAGAAGGGTGATTATTATTTATCAATCACATCAACTGGCTAATTCTTTCCTAATGAAAAGAAGTTTGCATCTGATTAGAGACTTTTGAACTCATCATGCTTAATGATTTCATTTCATGGACAGGGATACAGAAGAATTGGCTGAAGTTGAAGCTAAATTGGTTTGTTTTTCACTTCTATTTGGTTTCTTATTTTAAGTCATTTTGTTTTTATTTTTTTCTTCTTGACAGCACCCTTGTATTGTGATTAGGATAAAGATTGGAAGGCTAGCAATGGAGCTACAAAGAATAGCAATAAGGTAAAATAATATCCGTTTAGTAAAATTTGCATTGTCTTTTCTCTCAGTCTATCCCCATATCATACTCTTCTGGTTTTGAGCATGCATCAAATAAGGCCATGCCTTATCATATCATATATATTGAACCCATTTGGGTAAACAACAAAGTTAAAGCATTTATGCAATAGGATCTTATTCATAAGTTTGATTGTGAAGCTTACTGAAATAAGCTAAAGAGAGCTTATTTTGATAAGTTCTCCTTGACACTTACTAAAATAAAACTAAAACATAACTTATAGGAGGTTACAAGCCATTTCCACAAACCCATGTAAGCTCTCCCAATACCCTCTGTTTTTTGGAGAACATATTTTGTTTAGTTATGATTATCATGTGGTTAAGAGCTCCTTGGAATATTCTTATAACTACTACAAGTCTACAACAGAAACCAAGAAAGATATTCTTAATAACAAGATTGCAAATTAATTGTTTTATTAATATTCCGTAATTGGATAAGGCACTTAACATCTCGTAGGCAAAGTTGCAATAGCAGAATTTAAGAGGTGGAAGAGAATTATGCTACTTATTTTCAGTCTCTAGTTGATTATGATATTATAATAAGACAGAATTTAAAGATGCGCTATATAATGTTCTAACTGTCTGTATATACATGTGTCTCATTTCCCAGGATGATGATGATACAAAAAAGCATAAACAGTCATTTTTATCTCAGTTTTTTTCTCCTATCTTTTTACAGGTAATAAATTAGTAATAGTAGTATCTTTATTCTAAATTTAGTTGAACACTGAACTGGTTTAAATTTGATCCCATTTATCATCTCTATTCTACAGGCATTTTCTATCACCTTTTTTGGTGAATGGGGTGACAAGAGTCAGGTGAGGATACTGCATAAACTCCTTTATTGGAGACTGCTTCATCATTTCACTAAGCATAATTTTTTTTTTCTATTTCAGCTAGCTACCATAGGTTTGGCTGCAGATGAAAACCCACTTGGTGTGGTTCTTGGAGGGATTCTGTAAGTTTGACTTTTTTTTTCCTGTCTTTATTCTATACTAAAACCATTTCCTTGGGACTTTGAGTATTTTCCTTTGATTGCCATGATGACATCTGTTATTTAATTAATTGGTAGGTGTAATTCTGCATACATGTGTATATACCTTGCATATTCATTGTGTTTGCCTGGAGTCATAAATAGAGTATTTTCCTTTGATTGCCATGATGACATATGTTATTTAATTAATTGGTAGGTGTAATTCTGCATACATGTGTATATACCTTGCATATTCATTGTGTTTGCCTGGAGTCATAAATGTGTATTTAGGACGTGTCACAATCCTAAGATCATGTAATTTTTTAGGAGAGGAATGTAATTCTTAATTGCTTTTCACAGGGGACAAGCGTTGTGCACTTCTGCTGCTGTTATTGGAGGGAAGAGTTTAGCTTCTCAAATATCTGAAAAAATTGTAACAATTTCTACTCCTTTACTATCACTGCTTGTTGTTCATCTATTTTTTACCCTTTGTCTTATTTGTTAATTATTTTAAATTCAATGTTCGGTATCTTAAAACTCCTCATATATCAAGTTTTAATAATTCAAAATTTACCCAGAAAACAATGACAGCACTGAAAACAGAGGAAGCAATATGTTAACCCAAATAGAACATTATAGCCATGGCAGCACTGCTTGTTGTTCATCTATTTTTTACCCTTTGTCTTATTTGTTAATTATTTTAAATTCAATGTTCAGTATCTTAAAACTCCTCATATATCAAGTTTTAATAATTCAAAATTTACCCAGAAAACAATGGCAGCACTGAAAACAGAGGAAGTGATATATTAACCAAAATAGAATATTATAGCCATGAGTCTGTAGAACGCCGAACACCTTTTGTTGTAGTTTGCTGATGCATTTTGAATCCCCTTAAGGACAAACATATCTTACACAGTGGACAGAAGTCTGAATGGCTAATTGTGGTTCCATATTAAATAAATTTTATCCTGATCGAAGCAAATATTTAGGTTGTTTTATGATGGAACCAAACAATTAAATTAAGCAAAAGTTGGGACTGTGATTAATTAAGAAAACTTATGAATTCCAATTAAACCTTATTGTGGTGACTACCAACTCTCTTATAAATTATTTAGCATGATTGGTCCTCAACAAATAGTACTCCTTTAATCAATTAATCCTACTTCAAAAGGTTATAGAGAAAAAAGAGGTGTAAGTTCAAAGAGATAAGTTGAAGGTTTTTATAAATTGTAGATTATGCAATTCATTCAAACCCAATGATAATGAGTTTCATTAAGAGAATTGGATTGGTCATCTCCACTCACTTAACTATATTGTAAGCTCTAACAACATTTAAGCATGCAGTAAAAATTCCATCATAAAAGAATTAGGGTTCACATGAGTTTGCTACTTTACAACTCTAACTCTAAGAGAATTAGCTATTCATGGTGTTTGGGAGATAAATAATTGTAAAAGAATACATTGATGACATGAAAGAATGGAAATTTCTGCAGAGATCCAACCTTTCGAGCCTTTGTAGCCTCAAAGCTCAAGTGACTCAACCTTCTCAAATATGAAAGATAAAACTAAAGATATAATAAAAATGTACTCGGTTAGAAAGAAATTAGGGATGTATTTATAGATAGATATTGGGCTAGGGTCCAATTATGCACTGTGACACTTCTTTGAAACTTTTGGTCCACTTGTCCATTTTTTTTTCAATACTTTCATCATTCTTCCTTTCTAGAAGCTTCTTACACAAAAATAATCAATGGTTAATATAAAACATAAAGCAAGAACAAGACAATTGAGGTACAAATGCAAGCTTGAAAAGGTCATGTGCCATTCTGATTTACTGTACTACGGATATATAACATTAAGGTGAGCATGTATGTCATCTAAATGTTGTTCTCAATGCTTTGCAGATTGCACTCTCAGGTGGAATTCTTTTCATAGTTTTTGGAATTCAATCATTCCTTTCTCCGGTTGAATCATGAAGGCTGTGCTATTGGTTAGTCATTATTCTTTTTGAGTTATTTGCAAGACCTGTTAAACAAATATGCTTGTTATAATGGTTGGGGTTGGTTGCCAAAAAAGGTCAACTTCGTGCCGAATCCTCTGGGTCATATAGATTTCTTTATTTTGACCCTTTTGTAGTTCAAAATAAATTTAGCATTGTAGAAACAGAACCAAATTCAATATATACAGTCAACGTCAGTGGATTGTTCTATTTAGATAAACACATACCGCCACTCAATCTCATCTTATTCCTTCCAACTTGGTATCTACGAGAATGAATGCATGCATCTTGGAGGAAGTAATAAAAGAAGGATGGGTAAGTGAGGAAAACCAAACTTGCTTGTATTGCCCCTTTTCAGTTTGTATGCTTATGATGTCGTCTATGTAGAATCAATGCTGCTGGGGTGATATTTTCATCCTTGCTTTTGTGGAGGGGATGAAAAGCTTTTTCGTCGTTGGGGGGGGGGGGGGGGGGCAGTAGATCAAATTTTAAAGTGAGAATGGTAGCTCACAACGTACTGTGTACCCAATTTGAGTGCCCTTAGTATATACAATAATCTCTCCTTGCATAGTATATAATATTAAACAAATATTTGTAATTATCGGTTCGAGCAGAGTTGAACCAGTGAGTAGGGAAGCATGTGTTTTTACAGTTTTACTTGCACAACGGTCAGTGTATTTTAAAAATATTGATAGTTTTATAACTTAAAACCTAATGTTTAATAGTGTTACAAACATGGAGTGTAAAAAATTATTGAAATTTACAATTTTCAACTAATTATCATGACGCACGCTAGTCTAATTATTGGATATTTTATTGAATAGATGCGTGAAGTAGGTTTGACCGTTTGAACGATGTAGATGGCTTAAGTAGGGGTGTGAATACAAACTTATTTGATCTGTTTAAGCTCGGTCCGTGAAACCTGTATTTTAACCAGGTTGATAAGTTCGGCCTCTCAAAATAAATGAATTTTTTTTTGGAAAAAGAATCATGCTCCTCCTCGTGGGGATCACACTGTCTTACCTGGATTTTGATGGAAAAAATTTGCTTTCTGTTAGAGATATTCATTGGGTTGGGTGATTCGATGATTTAATGAAATTCAATCCAATCTATAGTGATTGAATTGAGCTTTTTGTAGATTGGATGGAACTTAGTGCAGTTTGATCAAACTTAATTTCTTATAGGTTGGGTGATGATTTAGTGAGTTGAATCTAAGGTTTAACTTATTCCAATCATAATATTATATTATTATTTATTATTTTCAATTAAAAATTGTTTTTAATAATTTAATTTATAACTTCTGAACTAGAGATTGTCATGCTGTATTTTAAGGATACACATTTATTCTAATTAGTTAATGTTTATTGGTAAATAAAAAACTAAGTTTAATTGGTATACACTATCGTGAAAATGATATTTTTAAAATAGTAATAAATAAAGTTAACAAATTTACTATGAATGAAAGGTTGTGATTTACTGTCAGTGTAAAGGTCTTTATACTGATAGTGTATACCAATTAAATTCAAAAACTAATAATAAAACTCTCAACCAATAATTCTAACTTATATAGGAATTGATTTTTTATACTATAAGAGCTAATAGTTTATTTTTTATTTTTATGTTATATCATATATTCTATTTTTTTAAAACAATATCCTAAATACATATATATATATATATATATATATATATATATAAAGTTTCTAAACATTTAAGTATTATAAATTATGGATTATAAAAAGGATAAATACAAGTACTATAAATTAACAAGTATAAATGTAATTTTGATTTTTCTACTTTTAAATTTTATAATTTTTTTAATATTTTAAAATAAAGACATTTAAATTTTCAATTTTCTAGAACATGTCATTTTTGTCTTTTTATCAAACTGAAATCTTACCAGATTGATATTTGTTATAATGTGTATTAAACAAATAAATATTACATCAATAAAATTTAAGCTACACTAGTTGGTGTTGTTTTTTGAGTTTAATTAGTATATAGAATTAGTGTAAAGAATTTTATACATTGATATTTAATCATAGCCTTTTATTTATGATAAGTTTGTTGATTTTATTAATTAGTATTTTAAAAGTCACATAAATAAAAAATTATAATTAATTTTCAGTGTAAAGATTTTTCTCACTAACAATGTATATTAATTAAACTTTTATTTTTTATACCGTAAAAATATTTCGTATACTCAATTTTTTTTTTTGAAATACTTATTTATTAGTTTGATAAAATGGATTTTAACTCCAATCACTGTGCGTCTGACGTAAGGGAAGGAGAGACGGGAACCTTACCATGGGCGTTGACTGAGTTGCCACGTTTCATGCGAGACGAGCCTTTGCCGGTTTGTTTGTTCCCTTTACTTTCCATGATATTTAATTATTTAGGAGGTTTTTCTTGGCGCTTGGGACTTTGCGAAAAACCATGTCTCTTGGACGGATCTGGTGCGGTTATGTGGTGTTCATGTGCATGGTGTGGTTGAGGTGAATGAGATGGTTAGGGAAAAGGAAAATTGAGAGTTACTAGAGTCAAATTCATCCATTCACAAAAGTTAATGTTTTTTGTTTGACCTAACAATATTATTTTTATGTGGGCCGGTTGAAAAATGTATTTTGTTTAATTTTTTGAATTTATAATCGTATTAAAATTTATACTCGAGTAGTCGAGTGAAATCATTACTCATTGGAGAGAATTATTGATTGACGGTTTAGATAGAGAATTTCTTCTTGCATCTACATAAGTTCTTACACTTTTATACATTTTTAAAATATGGTAGAAAAATTCTTAATAAAATCATTAAAAATTTAATTATCACATGCCTCTTTCGTCTTCATTTATCTCGTTTCGCACTTCTTTCATTTGTTTTTCTTGCACGACTTTATTTTTCTTCTCCATTGAATCAATGAATTTTTTCTTCTTTTTCTTCATGCTTTTGTATTTTTCCAGGTTCAAGTTTGTGTTTATTTTCTTTCGGGTACATTATGGAATTAGGTTTTTTGCAAACTTCTTTACAAGTCTAGAATTGTAAAAAAATTGCAAATTTTGTTACAAGTCCAAACATTCTTGTCCGGATGCGTAAAAAAATTGCAATTTTTTTTAGAAAATGAGAGCGAATGAAACAAAGAGGAATATACCTTCAGAAGACAAGAATATGAGATAAAGGGGACAACAAACGAAGGTGCACGACGATCGTGATTGCAAAGAATGAAGGAGGAAGAAGAAAGAGGTGCAGGACTTCACAAAGCTCGGACAAGAAGAAGTATCTGACGGAAGAAGAATGACGAAAAATAAATTAAGTTATTTTTTAACCTATGAGTATTTTAGATTTTTTCCACATTTATGGAAGTGCAAGAAGAAGTTATAGGAGTGCAGAGAGAAGTTCTCATTTATATAATTTATATAAGTTTGCATATTTAAGTTTTGGGTTTGTCTCATCTAACTCAAGTAAAAAAAGGGAAAACAATTATTTATTTTTAATTCTATCAATATATCATATGTAATATATTTACATATGAGGGGGTTCAAACAACACTTGCGTAATTTTAAAAATATTACATTCAATATTAACCATTAAAATTATTTTAAATCTAACGATTCTAATTGATTCTAAATTCAATATGAGATCAAATATTTATTTATTCTATGTTATTTCTATTTTAAAAATAATGTTATCGTAAATCAATTAATCTTTAATCATTTAATTATTTAATTGATTCTCATCTAATTATTAATTATTTCAACTACAAAACAAATAAATATTTAAACATTTCTACCAACAATAACTAATTCTACTAATAATATATATATATATATATATATATATATATATATATATATATATTAAAAAACTAGCTTACCCAAAAATTCTATTTTGGCAATGACACTTTGTTTAAATCAATTAATTAGAATTTAGTCTCCATTTTTCAACTATCTTAATTACATTCCACAAATAATAACATTATGAATTTTAAAAAAAATGGAAGATTAACATATTTTGATTATTAATAAACTTTTTAGATTAACTAAAAGTTTCTTCTTCTCACTCATGTTGGGCTATTCCTTCTCATGTATACATATTATTTTAGTTTTATACAACAATCTTATAGATTTATAAAAAAAAAACTAGTTTCATTTTAAATTTTAATTTTTTTTAAAAAATATTGTTTTGGTTTTCAAATTTAAGACATTGTTTATGATTTTTTTTTTTAGAGACCGAAAATCAACGGTAACAAAAGCAATGTTGATTTTCGATTGTTATCGTTAACTTTTTACATTTGAAATAATTAATAGTTAGATAAGATTCAATCAAATAATTAAAATATTAAAAATAAATTGATTTAAGATAACATTATTTTTAAAATAGAAATAGGATAGAATAAATAAATATTTGATTTGATATTGAATTTAGAGTCAATTAAAATTGTTAGATTTAAAATAATTTTAATAGTTAATATTGAGTGTAATACTTCTAAAATTATATTGGTGTTATTTGGACCTCCCTCTTTACATATATCTTTTATATATATATATATATATATATATATATTATTTATCTTTAAAGTTAAAACATCATATGATATATATACACTATATCTTTTATACTAATATTTTTTCAGATATTATTTTTATTTATTTGATTTCTTATTATAATTTTTAATCTTTTATGATGTTTTTAATATTCATAAAAATTAAAATATAAATAAATATATTTATTATTATAATTAAAAAATATGTTAAACATAACAAGCTCACATATATATAAAACAAATTATATTAAATTTTATATTGAAGAAATATGATAGTATATTACATTCTTAATAAAATATAGTTTAATTAATCTAAATTTACATTAAAAATATATTATACGTTAACGTATTGATGTAATTTCAATTCTTTAAACAATTGATTTATTATAACATTATGATTTTTACGAAATATTTTATATTAATTATAAGCTAATTATTTTACGAAAGATAAATTTATAACCTAATTTCAACAATTCTAAATTCACAAATCTATTTATGTTAAGAAAAAGTGTGCCTTTAGTTTTTAAAAATGATTGAATGTGACATATTGTTGTAGAATATTACTTAATTAATTTTTATTTTCATTAAAAATACATTACATAAAATTTATTTGTGTAATTTTAATACCTTTATCAGTAAATTTATTAGAAAATTAGGATTTTTTAAAAATATTTAAATTTAGTTATTTTTTTATTAATTATAACTTGTTTTTAAAATTTTAAAAAAAGAAATATTAATTTTTAAAAACACAATTCCAATTACAAAATATCACTACACTGATGCAATATGACTTTAGTATCATGTTCATGCTATTGTATTAGATGACCTAAACAATTTGTTTTATGTTCATATAATACTCACAATTCTAGTACAGGTTAAGCCGCTTTAATAATTTTATATGTTATTGGGCCATATAAAATTTTTAACCATATAATATGATTTAAGAAATTTATATTTATATAAAATTGAAACAGTCTAATAATATGACTTAAGAAATTTATATTCATATAAAATTTAGTCTAAATGGATAAGCTTGATGGGTCCATAGAGCTAATGTAGGTTCAAGAAGGCAATTGCTTTTAATACGTCCCTATTTTCTATTTGCACCCCTTCAGGCTTTACAATTTTTTTTCAAAACCCATAAATACTCTCCCCTTTACTTACTCTACTTGCCTAATGAAATACATTCAAGTGAGATTTAGCTAGTATATTCTGAACCACATCATCCGGAAGGCAAATGAGATTTAGCAAGTATGTTCCGGACAACATGATCCAGAATGTATTATGTCCATTCTATATCAACTAATCCAGAAGTGGATCAAATGTGTATTCTAGACAAGGTGGACTGTGGTAAATACTGTTAGTTCCGGATCAACTGATCAAGAATACTATGACACTCGATGTAGTACGAATAAAAACACAAACAAACCTTCAATCATAAATCCCAAAACCCTAAACCCTAAACTTTAAATCAATAAAGTCATACCTGAATACAATTGTGTTTTCCTTTTCAACTAGCACTTAAATCAACAAATAATACCCTAAAGAATTATAAGAATGATTAGAGATTACAATAGAGCAGAATGTGAGAATTTGTATTTGGCACACAAGAGTAGCAAGAAAAAGCACAAAAAGACAAGAAAATAAAAAAATAAATTCAAAAAATTTAAATCAAATAAGGTAAGGGTATATTAGAAATTTACAAAAAATATAAACTTTGAGGGGGTGAAAATAGCAAATGGGAGGGTGTTAAAAGAAAATGCCGCTCAAGAAATGGATGCTATATAAAATCGAATCTATTTGGATCCAACTTGATGAATCACCAAGCTTAATTGGGCTAAAAAGTGGTAAAACATACAAAATTATGAGAATTTGAATTAACACTTACTCTTTTAAAAGTTTTTTCTAAATTTTCATTTTATCCCTAATTTTCTCCCTCTCCTCTCTTCCTTACATAATTTTCTCCACCCTCACTATTTTTCCTCTCTCCTCACCTCTTGGTTAGTATATACATGTAGTATAATTATTTAATTTTTTATTTTTTAGTATAATAATTTAATTTCTTATTTTAGTATAGTAATTTAATTAATTTTTAGTGTACTTAATTTATTATTTTTAGTATATTTGTTTAATTTATTATTTTTTATTATAATAAATATGTGTTTATTTACTTA
Source organism: Psophocarpus tetragonolobus (assembly GCA_037954015.1). Lineage (NCBI taxonomy): Eukaryota > Viridiplantae > Streptophyta > Magnoliopsida > Fabales > Fabaceae > Psophocarpus > Psophocarpus tetragonolobus. The sequence goes on along the minus strand of CM075692.1, from coordinate 4,561,648 downwards.
ATGAATTACGTATTTAGTATAATTATTTAATTAAATATTTGGTTAGTGTAGTTAATGACATGTAGTATAGTTATTTAATTTCTTATTTTTTTAGTATAGTATTTTATTTAATTTTTAGTGTACTTAATTTATTATTTTTAATATATTTATTTAATTTATTATTATTTTTATTATAATAATTACATGTTTATTATATTAATTTACTTAATGAATTATGTATTAGTAGAGTTATTTAATTAAATATGTGGTTAGTGTAGTGTAGTATAATTATTTAATTTCTTGTTTTTTAGTAGAGTAATTTAATATCTTATTTTTTGGTATAATTATTTAATTATTAATGATTTATGTTTTTAGTATAATTATTTTTTTTATCTCTCTGGTCACCATTTTTCGGAGAGTAAAAAAAAATTGCAAATTTTTTTACTTTGTGGCAAACCATTGTCAAAGAATAAAAAAAATTACAACATTATAAATTAAAACAAAAAAGTCAATATGATTATTGAATAATTAATTACCTATAATCATATTTAAACTAGAAAATTTCAAATACAGTATTCAAAGACAAAATAAAGTCAAAATTAAAGAAAATAAAAAAAATATCATAACAAAATATTTCAAACATGTTTATTTGAATGGAGAAAAAAAAACACAAACAAATAACAACTTATGTTTGTATTTCTTTTCCCTTTTTCAGCTACGGTTTCCTTTTTTAAAAAATATGTTAGAACATATCTCAATTTATTTTAAAAATTATAAATTAACATAATTAAAATTTTAAATAACTTTAACTATTAAATTTAAAATAATAATTAAAATAATATTTGTTTCTAATTTTAAATTTAAAACAATATTTATTTCAAATTTCAAATTTTGAAATAAATTTCACATATAAACAAGGAAATATTAAATGTATTTATAAATTTGGGAGAAACCATGGTCTATACCAGTCTCCTTTCCCTCCACCCTTGTCTACCTTCGACCTTGCGTTTTTACTTGATGTTGAGACATGATATGTTTATTATACATTTCGCAACTCATTTAGCAATAACTAATTCGTGAAGTTGCAATATAACAGGAGGGAAGAATTATAATGAAATTGAGTATATAGAGTTAGGAAAGTATGACTGGAGATATTGTGTTTTTAATCTTGTGCTTTTTAGCATTTATTTGGTGAAATATGATATTTGTTCCTTATAGACTAATGGAGAGAATACAATCCTTTTTATGCAATTGAATTGTGTGTTTTTAAAATTAATATTTTGCAGTTGAATTTTGTGTGTTTTTTAAATTATAAAAATATATTATAACTAATAAAAAAAGTTAAAGTTAACTTTTTAAAAACTCATAATTTTATAATAATTTCACTGTTTAAAGAATTGAAATGAAACAAACAAATTTTATATGTATTTTAATAAAATAAAATTCATTAAATTAATATCATACCTTTTTTAAAAATAAAAGACACATTTTTTTAAAAACATACATTGTGATTTTGCAATTTAATTTCTCTTTTTAAAAAATATTTGAATTAGGTTATAAATTTATTTATTTTAATTAGGTTATAATTAATATGAAATAATTTTTATTTTTTTTACAAATTAAATAAAAATTATATTTTTACTTGTATTCTTGTAGTGGTAAGTTAGTTAGGGTGGTCTACTTTTACTTGAACAATGGAGTGGAAAGTAGAAAGGGCGTGTACATCCTGACCATTGATCTAGGAGACATATGCAACTACGATTAACTTGGGCCTCCATTGGCCCATTGTTATAAATATGGGGTCACCTCTTCAGTTCCCTTTCACCAAATCTTATGTGCTCTGAGCTAAAGTCTGTGATTTCCCAAATCTCAAGTGGTCCTCTCTCTCAGGTATGCCCCTTAAAAAATGTCTTCCTCTTCCTCTTCTGGGAAAGTTCCATGAGGATCGTCTATGTCACGGGGTGATGCTTCAAACTCAATCGAAGTCACCCCGTCTTGGTAGGGGAACAACGCCTGCTCCGCTGTCCTTCCCCTTGTTAGTTCTTATTCTAGGTTGGTCGTGGATGTGGTCGAACCCACTCCCTCCACACGGCCGAAGAGTGCCACTGCTGCCAAACGCAACGTATTGGCAATTCAAAGAAGAATTGCCCTCTTATTCTAGATCCAAAATATGAGTGGATGGATGTGTTGGTAGCCACATACTTTTCGTGTTACAATACTAAGAACATGCGTATGAATTTCGTTACAAGTGTAGAGTTGTGTCCTTTTAAGAGAATCGAAGATTTTCCTTTTTTTTTCATTAGGCATTGTCGTGACGATACCTTTCTTAGGCTAGATTTGGTGTATATTAGTAGGAGGAGAAAAACAGCTGTGACATTTTTTATGTGCATGACTGTACGTTTTGTGACCTCCATGTTCATCCTCATTTTGACGAATTTACCATGGTGGTCCTCTGAATTCTAAATATTGCCCTACCCAACTTCATCTGAACTCCTGGGCTTATCTTCAAGCCTTTTGGGCTTTATGCCTTTTTACCCATGTTAGGGTTACCCCTGGTCTATTCCTATGCCATTTCACTACTTGGCCTAGTGAGAAGTGTAAATGAGTCTCGCTGTACCGAAACCTGAAGTGTTTTCTCCTGTTCTTGTATACTACATCGTACAAACACTTGATAACATGGCTCTTTAAAATCTAGTCAATCTGGCTTTTGGTCGCAACCATTTCTATGACCAAAATGGGAGGAAGTTGTTCCCTTTTTACTAGAATGAGCATCGATGAGGTATGATTGTTATCTTGCAGATTTGCTCACAACCGAAGAACTGGGGGATGCTGCCTTTCTAGATTTTTTTCCTCAATGCCTCCCTATGGGGGAGATGATATATCTATTTCAGTCTCCCACGTCTTTTGAGGACTTAGAGAGTGAGTAATCAAACATAATGTTTGATTGTCGATCATGATTGATGTTGAACTGACATTTGTATTGTTTGTGCAGGTGTTAACATGGCTAGTATGGGTAACGCGGTGATGTTCCATAAGGCTAGGCATGCTCGGCTCCAAGAAAGGAGGAGCCAACCCTACAACAAATCTTCGAACTGGACCCTATTTTGAAGAGTCCTCCTAGGGATGTTGTGCCCCCAATGAATGAGTACGAGAAAAATAAATTGAAGCAGATGGACCAGGGCAAAGGAAAAAGAAAAAAAGTAAGGGGAAAAGAAAGAATAGAAAGGGGAAGCAATAATCTTTGAGTTGATCGAAGAAGCAACAAACCAAAATATTAACCTCTTCTAGCTTGGTTGTGCTCCCTTCCATCATGAGCTCAACCTTTTTCAAGAAAGATTTTGATCTTCTGGCCACAATGTGTAATATTGGCGAGAATGTTTTTGAAGCGGGTGAGAAAGACTTGATGGGTGTGGACCCTACTTTACATTGGGTGCACTACTGCGAGCTTTCGGCTCGCGTGCAAGTTGTGGGATGCCATCTTTTTGCCACAAAGATGATGAGGCTTCAGCAACAGTTGAGGCGTTCAGAGAAATCCTTTGAAGAAGCAACAAAGACTATTGATTCTCTGAACGCTGAGCTGGCGCAATTGAAGGAAAAAGAGAAGACTATCATCTCGACCGAAGATCATGCTGCCTTGCTAGAGAAAAAAGGATGATAAGATCATGGACCTTACTAAAAGGCTAAAAGGTGTTGATGTTGCACTCAAGAAAAGTGAACAGAGACGAAATCTCGACATAGTCAAGGAGGACTTTGTGAAGTATAAGAAATAGGTTGAGGAAGATATCTACAATGAACATGAAGCCAATTTTCTTCAGGCTATATGTCAGGCATTCCGTTTCGGCACCTTTCCCCAGGACTTTAAATTCTATTCAAACTGGGGCTTCTTTGGTGGGGATTTCAGGCACTTTGATGACGTTCCTGATAATTTAAGTCCAAATGAACATGCCCCCAATATGGTGCCTTCTCCTCCTTAAATCATCCATGCTGGAGAAACAATGAATTTTAAGGGTGACTCTGATGAGAATGCCGAAGAGGTCGACGATGGGGCCGATGGTGGTGCTGGGGCAATTTCTTAGCTTTTCTTGTTTTGAAATCTTTTTAGCTGTTTAGGCCGAACTAATGACCCTTTAATTTTTTTGTATTTGGGCCAATATATAATTTTTGTAATAGACTATTATAATTAATGAAAAATTTACCCTTTCTGCCACTAGATTTATGTTTGATGTTTGGGTTTGAATTACTTCTTCTTGTATTGCGTGAATGAAAATACTTTGTGTGAGTGTTATTTCGCTGAGGTCCACTTTTGGGAATTTGGGATGGGTAGTTTGATAAAATTGAAACATTACGTGCTACCTTGGCCAAACTCTTTTGTAAGTTGGGAGGGCACTTAGATAAAATTTGGGCATAATATTGCCTTAACCAAACTCTTTTTATGAGCTAGGAGGGCACTTGGGTTTTAGAACTTGAAGTTCTGCCTTAGCTGAACTCTTTGTTGCGAGTTGGGAGGACACTTTTGATAAAGTTTGAATGTAGTGTTGGCTTAGCCGAACTCTTTTTACAAATTGGGTGGGCACTTAGATACCGAAAAGATTAGCGTGATGTTGTTTAAACTTGTAAAAAGATTTGATAGGAAATGTAACACATGTGGATGAGGTTAGAACTATCATTTTAATAATGTTTGGACAAGTCTTGTTAAAAACCTTTTTGGCCAAAACCCTCCTTAGGGATAAAAAATTGAATAAGGAAAAATATGTGTGTATTACATTTAGCTATAGTAATGTTTTAAGTGCGATGAGTTCTAGGTCCTTGGAATGAGCTTCCATGATAATTCTTCAAGCTTGTAGGCGCCATTGTCGAGATCTTGGTTGATTTGAAATAGGTCTTCATAGTTGGCAGCTACCTTCTCTTCTGTTCAATTCTTTCTTGCTTCTCTTGTGGCTCTCCATGCCAAGTTTCCTTTTTAAAATCTCCGCACCCTAACCTTTATGTTGAAACATCTAACTGTCTTCTGCTTGCATGCTTTGACAACAATTGTTGCCTTGTCGCGATCTTCATCTACGTAAACATTGCTTCTTGATTGGATTCTTTGTCGAAGTGTATTCTTCTATATGAGGGTTCCCTTATTTCAACAAGGATCATACATCTGTTTCATATTGTAAGTGAAATGGAGTTTTCTTTGTTGTGGACTAAGGAGTGCACCTGTAGGCCCATAGGATCTCTAGTATTTGTTTAGCTCATCCCCCTTTAGCTCCAGTCATTCTCTTCTTTAGCTCTCCCAATATGAATTTATTTGCAGCTTCTGCTTAGCCATTTGATTGTAGGTGTTCAACCAACACTCTGTGTTTGATGCCTAATCCTTCCGAGAAAGAGTTCAATTTCGGTCCTTGAACAGGAGGTCGTTGTCTATGATAATAGCATAAGGAATGCCAAATCTTGTGATGATGTTTTTCCATGTAAATTTTTGCACGTTCTATACTGAGATCATAGCTAAAGGTTTTGCTTTTACCCACTTTGTAAAGTAGTCAATGGCCACCAATAGGAATTCACACTATCCTTTAGCCATAGGAAAAAAGGGTCGAGAATGTCCATTCCCCACATGTAGAATGACCACGATGTTGCAATTGTCTTTAGGTCTTCGACTGGTTGGTGAACTAGGTTACCATGTTTTTGACATTGTAGACATTTTTTGACAAATGTTGAACAATCTTTATTTAGAGTGGGCCAATAATATCTTGCTCTTAAAACCTTTGTTGCTAGGGTCCTGTTACCAGTAGGCATGCCACCGATTCCTTCGTGGGTTTCCCAGAAGACGTAGCCTACCTCGTCCTTGGATAGGAATTTTAGTAAATGTGTTGAGAACCCTCTCTTGTACAGTTTTCTTGCTATGACTGTGTACTTACCCACCTTCATTCTTAACACCTTGGCTTGAAGCGGATCTTGTGGCACTTGGCTATGTTAGATGTATGCTAGAATGTTTTTTCTCCAGTTCTCGATTGTTGTCAAAGTAGCACATACTTTTATGTTGGGTGTGGGCAGTTCCTGTTGAATAAATGTTCTTATCTGGCCTGGCTTCCTACTACTTGCTAATTGGCAAGTTAGTCCCCTCTCTCATTCCTATCTCGAGGTACATGAGCCACTTCAACATTATCAAATTTAGTTTTTGCTTCATAGAAGGTGTGGTAGTACTCCAATAGCTTTGGCTCATTGACTTGGAACGAGCCATTGACTTGTTCGACCACAATCTTTGAATTTGTTAGGCATTTTACCTTTCTTGCCCCCACTTCCTCGGCTAACTTCAAACCAACTAAAAAGGCTTTATATTCGGCTTGGTTATTCAAGACTTTGAAGCCAAAGCACAAGGACTACTCTATGGCCAATCGATTCAGCCCTTCAATGATGATGCTAGCTCTACTGCCCCCACTACTAAAGGATCCATCTACATGCACAATTCATTGGAATGGTTGATCTGTTACCATTTTTCGGTGAGGGTGAAATTCATTCAAAAAGTCTGCCAACAATTGAGACTTTATTGACCCCCTTGTTTCATAATGAATATCAAATTTTTATAACTCTATGGACTATGTCACCATTCTTCCTACCAGTTCTAGTTTTCTTAAGAATTTTGCTATCAGACAGTCATTTTGAACAATTATCTTATGACTTAGAAAATAAGGCCTTAAATGTGTAGCTGCATTGACCAGAGCTAAAATTTCCTTCTCTACTGTTTGGTATCCGACTTTGGCCTCATGAAGAATTCTGCTCATGAAGTAGATTGGCTACTACCCGGTAAAGTCTCATGTACTATCACTGCACTTATCGTTGAGTATGACACTGATAGGTATACAATGAGGTTGTTTGTGATAGGTTTGGCTAATACTAGTGGTGTGGATAATGTTTTTTTAGGGCTGCGAAGGATTCCTCGCATTTTTCTGACCACAAAAAAAGTTACGCCTTCTTGAGAACGGCTATGATGGGTCTAGTTTTTCAGCTATGCATGGTAGAAACCTAAAGTGTGAAGCCATAAGCCCCATCAATCATTGCACTTCTTTTTGTTTTGACGGCTCCTTATGTGCATGACTGTCGAACACTTATCTAGGTTCACCTCAATTCCCCTTTAGGTGATCATGAACCTAAGGAACTTTCTTTCATGTACTCTGAAGACACACTGTTTTGGGTTCAGTCTCATTGAGTGTCTCCTTATAGTTTTGAACACATCTTGCAGGTTAGCTATATGGTCTTGCACCTTTTCAGATTTGACAACCATGTCATCGACGTATACTTCCAATGTTTAAGCCAATTTGTGTGTGGAAAACCTTGTCCATGAGCCTTTGGTATGTCGTTCCCACATTCTTCAGACCGAACGACATGACTCGATAATAGTATGTGGCATTTTCCATGATGAATTTTGTTTTTTCCTTGTGTAGAAGGTGTATCTGAATCTGATTATAGCTCGAATATGCATCTAAAAAACTCAAAAATTTGTGACCTGTTGTGCTATCTACCAATTTATCTATGTGAGGTAAAGGGTAAACGTCTTTCGAGCATGCTTAGTTGAGCTTTGTGTAATCAGTGCACATTCTCCATTTCCATTGTGTTTCTTAACCATCACTACATTTGCTAACCAAGTGGTGTATTTGATTTCCCTTATGAAGTCAGTCGCAACTAGCTTTTGTACTTCTTCTTAGGCCGCTTTGAGCCTTTCAGCTCTCATCTTTCTTTTTCTCTGGGCCACAAGCTTGAGGAACTGCAAACCGATAACTTGTGGGATAAAAATTCAGGTTAATCTTGACATATCAGTTGTTGTCCCTATGAACAGGTTCGAGTTGTCATGAACCACAACAATGATCTCTTTCTGATGGTGCTCAAGTAGAAATGATTTGAGACATGTAACTTGAGCCGATTCTCTCCCTACTTGGAAATAATGAATGTGTTCGATAGGCTCAACCTTTTTTATTTCATCAGGCATGGGATCCAAGTCTAGATCTGAGGTGCTCAGATGCACTAGCATGTTGATAACCCAAGCTTCTTGCTTATCTTCATATGGCCAAACTTTCAAACAGGCCAAATAACACTTTCTCGCGGTGCATTGGTTGGCATGAACTGTGATGATTCTTCCTTCCTCAAACGGGAATTTCATAGCCAGGTGTGGGGTAGATACTATTGCCCCCAACTTGTTGAGAGATGACCTTCCCATGAAGATGTTGTAAGATGTGTTCATCTGCACCACAATGTATCTTATTTTTATGGTGCGACTTGGGCCTTTGTCTTCTCCAAACTTGGTCATAAGGAATTAATTACGCTTCAGGGATACCGAGTTGTTGGAAAGTTTACCAGTACAACACATCAACCAAATTCCCCTGATCCAACAAGGTTTTACTTACTATACAGTTGGATATCTCCACACTAGCAACCATGAGGTCATCTTGTTCAGGGTCTACAGCTCGGAAGTCCTCGTTTCTGTGAACGTGATGACTAACATCTTTGGTTTGAGATGATGCCTCACGAAATTCATTGATCTTACTGCACGAATATGCTTTTTTCGGGAGGAAGAGGTTGAGTTTCCTCCTACAAATCCTTCTGCTATAGTATTGATGATCCTTTTGGCATGATCTCCCTACTGGTCATTTTGTCTTCCTAGACCTGGTCTTGGTCCTGGTCCTTTTTTTGTTGCTCCTGAGTTGGTCATATTCCCTTCGGTGGGGGTTGTCACACTTTGGTGGTTTCGACCATACTCTTCTCTATGACCAGATTGATGGTAACCACCCCTTTGCTTGTACACATAATATTTGGAGTGACCCTGCTTAGCCAAATCTTCTATCTTGTCCTTCAGGGTTGTACATTCTTCAATGGAGTGTCCTTTGTTTTTATGATATGTGCAATGCTTGCTAGTATCAATGCCAGGTGGTGTGTTCACCTTCTTTAGCATAACCAAGAGTTCAACGACCAACACTTGATCCAACACCTTGGAGCGAGTGGTTTTCAGAGAAGTATAGTGGCTATATCTCGGCCCTTTGAGAGGCCACTCTGCAAACTGTGCCTTCTTCTTTCCATGTCCTCTTTTGTTCTTTTTCTTGGAGTATTGGCTTGGGGTGTCCAACACCTTCCTTTGGAAACCTTGTAGTTCTTCTATTTCTATGAATGGGACAACTCAACTCTTCATTTCCTCTATACTCTTTGGGGGAACATGGATCAGTTTTTTGCGAAATCCCCTGGCTGGAGATTTGTTAGGAATGTATGTAGAGTCACCTCTAGGAGCAAATCCTTTATACTCAAAGCTGCTTTGCCGAAGCGATCTATAAAGGATTTGAAAGGTTCCCCTACTTCTTGCTTAACGGTTCTCAACACTTACGAAGTAAGCCTATGTGGCCAAGATGTTGCGAATTGGTTGCCAAATCTAGCAACCAATGCTTGTAAGATGTCTATTGAGTAAGAGGGGAATTGTATGAACCAATTCAGTATTGGACCTTGGAAGGACATGGGGAAAGTCTTACATAGGTCTGTCTAATCTTTGGTGTATATCCCCGTTTGGGCTAGGAAGGTGGCCAAATGGACATCAGGGTCCGAAGTCTCGTCATACTTCTCTAGCGACACATGTTTCCAACTTTCTTGGAGTGGAATCTCCACTATTTCTGGCATGAAAAGATGATGGGGTCTAACTGCCAGGGCACTTCCATGGATGTGCCTAGTGATGGCACTACCTAAAAGGAAGGTGGCATGGACGGTCCAACTTGTGTGTGGCAAGGTGCTTCCTTCGAGGGGCTCTTGGTTCGTCTCTGGGAGGGTGTATCAGTTCAGCTTTGGGAAGGTCTACTCCTCGAAGGAGCCGTGAATTGGCTTGGGGGAGGTCGACTTTTGGAAGGTGCCGTTGATTTTCTTCTATGCGAGTCCTCGCCCCCCTTTTAGGGGTTTGGCTTGTCTCCCCTCCCTCCTCTGTTTTGGTTCTAGAGTTTAGCAGTCTCACGCTTCAGTTCAACCACTTCATCCTTCAACAGCCTAAGGACCTTGGCCATACTAATTTTGTCTACCACCTTTGGGTTCGCTGTCATTGTTCGCATCCTTCCTCCTTCATTGGCTTGGTTCTGAACTCCTCCTTCATTGCTTCTTGTAACCACCTGACTAGTTGGTAGCTGATGTTGAAGTGGGATTCAAAGTTTTACTTCATGCCCTACGGTGGGCTCCAAAAGGTACATGTATTGCTGTAATGGTCACAAAACCTTTCAATCTTTGAGGTTGTTGAATCTTCAATATCTTCTGCTAAGGGTGGAGTACCTACAAAACGCACTCCGACGCTCAAGTTAAGTAGTGTTTGATTCAGAATGATGAACAATACTCTTAAATATATCTTATCTTATTACCTCAATATCCATTACCTATTTATAATGGTGGATTGAGCTTTTACCTGTTGGGTCTTGCCTAATTAGTCAAGAATTAGGTAATATGGTCTTAAACTCATGTTAGGAATAGTAATCAATATTAGGCTAGTTAACCTTTTGGTTTGTTGTGTCCCAAAGACTGAACACTTCTGCTGAGGGTCGAACACTCCTGTTTAGGGTCGAATACGTTAAAAATGAACGTAGGATTCGAGCCCAAGTCTTGGGGGAAAGAAAGTTAGAACTAATCCACTAAACCAAAGGTCAGAACCTATTTTATTATGCAATTCCAATGTATTTAAACTAATCAATAACAATGTTAATTTTAAAAATATAGAAAAGTTGAGCAAGGCTAGAATTGAACTCAGGTCTAGAAGTTTAAATGCTAAAGGCATACCACTAGACTGAAAGCCAATATTATTTTTCTTGTGAGATTCAAATTTAATTAAACTAATCGTGACAAGATTAATTTTAAAAATATATTAAAATTTACAACTTTTTTAAATGGAGAAATTTTAATTTTAAATTTTAATTCTCAATTTTAATTTATGTCTTTATTTTTAATTAGATTTTAAATTTTATATTGTTGTTAATATAACTAAATTTTAGTTTTAGTTGTTAACCCTTAAATTTTAATTTCAACTTTTAATTCTTAATTTTAGTTTCAAAATCACAAATAAAATATATAACATAAAATGACCTACAATAGATTTAAAATTAAAATATACAAATAAAATATAAAATCTAATTAAAAATAAAAGGTAGAAATTAAAATTTAAATTAAAATTTAAAAACTATAAATTAAAGTAACAACTAAAACTTAAATATAAAATTAAAAATTAAAAAAAATAAACTTATTCAAATAGATTTAACATAAAATCAAGCTAAGTAGTTTTTAGAATTTAAAAAAGTTTCTTTAAAATAAAAAATTTATAACATAAATGACCAAGAATAGTAAAATAAAATAAAGGAAAAGAGACAATAAAACCAAAGTTGGCTTACTATCTAGTGGTATCGTCTTAAAACTCTCACAGGTCATACGTTCAAATCTTACTTTATCCAATTTTAATATAAAATTAATGTTGTCACATGAATAGTTTAATTAAGTTTGAATCTCACAAAAAAAAAACTAATATTCGCTTTTGGTCTAGTGGTATGGCTTTAGCAATTAAACTTCTAGACCTCTGTTCAATTTCAGCCTTGTTCAACTTTTTTATATTTTTAAAATTAACATTGTTATTGATTAGTTTAAATACATTGGAATTGCAAAATAAAACAATCTTTGACCTTTGGTATAGTGCTTTGACTCTAGTTTTTCTTCTCCCAGGACTTGGGTTTAATTCTTACATGGTAGATGTTTTTTATATTTTAAAATTAGCATTTCCAAATAATTAATTAAACTTTAATTAACTCTTATTACAATATAATCATGTCACATCACTTAATTATGTAAGTCAACGTTCATTTGTAATAGTCAATGCCCTAAATTTGACGGAAGGGAAAAAATTAAGCTTTTGAAAAAGTTGGAGCAAAAAAAAAATTGAGGGCATAAAGTGAGCTACCCCCTAAATAGAAGGGCACCGATGGTAATATATAACCATGTCACATCACTTAATTATGTAAGTCAATGTTCATTTTTAATAGTCAATGCCCTAAATAAAGTTGGAGCAAAAAAAAATTGAGGGCATAAAGTGAGCTACCCCCTAAATAGAGGGGCACCGAAGATAATATATAACTATGTCACATCAGTTAATTATGTAAGTCAACGTTCATTTTTAATAGTCAACCCCCTAAATAGAGGGGCACCGATGGTAATACATAACCATGTCACATAACTTAATTATGTAAGTCAACGTTCATTTTTAATAATCAATGCCCTAAATAAAGTTGGAGCAAAAAAAAATTGAGGGTATAAAGTGAACTACCCCCTAAATAGAGGGGCACCGATGGTAATATATAACTATGTCACATCACTTAATTATGTAAGTCAACGTTCATTTTTAGTAGTCAATGCCCTAAATTTGAAAGAATGACAAAAATTAAACTTTTGAAAAAGTTGAAGAAAAAAAATTGAGGAAACAAAGTGAGTTATCTCCTAAATAGAGGGACACCGATTGTAATTTAGCCTATTATTAAATTGTCATATAATACATTTATAATGCAAATAAAAATTAATTAAATAATATTCTATTAAGAATGTCACATTATGCTTTTTTTAAAACAAAATATTTTTTATTCCGTGAAAATATCTCTTATGTAAATTCATGACCATTTGTTTTATGTGTTACAGTTTGTTAAGTTTTAAGCCTTTCTATACTTAAAAAAAATTTTCTAATTTTTTTCTAAATATTAAAAATATTGTAAAAGATTAAAAAGTACAATAAGATATCAAATTAATAAAAGAAAAAAACTGTACGTTAAAAAAGATTTTTACTATAATTAAATATGATATATATAGGACGTAAGAAACACAAATTTATATGAGAGTAAGATGAATAAATCTCATTTGTTAAAATAAAAATTTATAATTAAGAATAATCATTCATTATTTCTCTTCTAATATTTATTATCCACATTCTTTTTTCTCTTTCCTCTCTTTCCCATCACCATAAATAGTAAAGTAAATAGTATAAGCATTGATTGCAGGAAGTTCAGATTCATACGATCCAATGGTTTAAATAGTTTGTGTTAATATTCTGTTAATTATTTAACATACGAAAGATAAAACATAAGGGTCGAGATTCTGTGCACATGTTCTCTTGGTTGCAAGGAATATTAAATCCAAAGCAACCCCACCTAACCACGAGTATCCATCCACCACAAAGTTACAGATTTTTATAGAATTTGTGGGTCACTAATACACGACGTTTGTAAATTTAACAGTTGAGTTTTTGGGGACTACAAAATGAAGAAAAAATATGGATTAAATGGCACTTTGCCCCGCGATTTGATTCAAGAATGGTAAAAACAAAAAAAGAAAAAAATTTGACCAGAAAGAGTAAATTAAACAGTATAAAAATTGAACAAAATTAAGAACATTTGAATTGTGGAAATGATTTACTTTTTTGAAGCGATTTTTGAATAATATTGTTAGTGGGCTAATAAAAAGGAATAGAGAAAAGGAAGTAGAGAGTTTTGAGTTGAATGAATTTGATTATTGAGGGAAACCAAAAAAGAAAAGTATGCGGGAGTAGATTTGCAGGAAGGTGCGTGAAGGTAAATAGAAAGTGAAGTGAAAATGGTATATGTAATGTGTAACGTGTAATGTGTAATGTGTAATGTGTAATGTGTAATGTGTAATGTGTGGTGAGGAGGGTCTGACGAAACAAAACGGTTAACGTCTCTGAATAGAATAGAAGTTAGAGGAAGAAGATACCTTAGAATCTTCTAATTCCTCTTCTTATTTATCATCCATCCTTCCCTCCATAGCTCCATAATAATAAAGAGAATGAGAGCTCTAAACTCGCACGTGCTCCTCATAGATCTCAACTGCCACTCCCTCCTTCCACGTTCACGCAGAACCCGTGTCCGATGTACGGCGTCGCCGGAGATTCGACGCCCCTCCGATCGTCTCTACGCGTCGACGTCGCGGCCGGAGGACCTGAGGCTCTTTCTGGAGCTGGTCCCTCTGAAGATGCGAAGGGAGCTGTACCGGCACCGCGAAATTGGATGGCTCATAGAGGTGGTGATGGATTTGGGAAGAAAACCGCTGGCCAGGTTCCCTTCCGGTGATTGGGTCATCTCCGACCAACCCATCGCCCACGAAGATTTGCGCCACGCCATTTCCAAGGTTCTCTTCCTCTCTTACTACTTTTGTCGTCATGACTCATTACTTATGCCTCTTGTGGTTCCGTGGCTTTAGGTTGGTGACTTTTCTGATGACAACCGCTCCGGTATCGATAGGTCTTTGCATCGAATAAGTGCCATACGGAATCGCAAAATGCAAATCATTGGCCTCACTTGTCGTGTTGGTCGAGCTGTTAGTGGCAGTGCTGATATTCTACGTGATTTGGTTCAGGATGGAGCTTCTATCTTGCTCATTGGACCTCCTGGAGTTGGCAAAACAACCTTAATCAGGTTTTCAATTCCTTATCTTGTCAAATTCTTTTCTTCTCCCTCTATACTTTTATTTATTTCATTACAATGCCATCGCACTTTCATTGGCCTACTAATTAGAATTCACTCTCACTGTACAAATATTGTTTTATACACTTATCCAATCATTGCTTGTCATATTTATTGACTTTTGTGAAAATTAACAGTTTTACACTTTATCTGAACATCTTTAGCCATGTGTGCCTTTTACTTGATTTGCCTTGCTGAGGATTTTTTATTATAATTTTCTTGTGCAGAGAGATTGCTAGGATACTGGCAGATGAGTTCAGCAAGCGTGTTGTAATAGTGGATACGTCTAATGAGATTGGAGGTGATGGAGATGTTCCTCATGCAGGAATAGGCAGGGCCAGGAGGATGCAAGTTCCAAACGTCAATATGCAGCATAGTGTTCGTACAATTTCTCAGTTAGTTCTTTCTTAGTTGATTGCTTCATATTACGAAGAAATCTAATGACTTATGATCTTTTGTGATACCATTTTTGTGTATCTATACAGGTTATGATTGAAGCAGTTGAAAATCACATGCCTGAAACCATTATAATTGATGAAATTGGAACCGAGCTTGAAGCATTGGCAGCCAGTACCATTGCTCAAAGAGGAGTTCAGTTGGTTGGATCGGCACATGGAATGACCATAGAAAACATAATAAAAAATCCTTATCTTCAGATTCTTGTTGGTGGCATAGAGGTGCAAAGTTGCACTTTTCATTTCCTTTCTCTTATGATTTATAAATTATAATATGAATATACTCTCCTCCATTCTGGTAACCCTCTTCTTTCGAGGGGTGAATTCATCTTAAATTTTCAGAACCATGTACAAATAGAATGTATATTGCTTTCACGTATTCCTAATATTTATTGAACTTCTATTTGAATAGAGTGTAACCCTTGGGGATGAAGAAGCCAGGAAAAGAAAAGTGCAGAAGACAATTCTTGAAAGGAAAGGACCCCCCACATTTTCATGCGCTGTTGAGATGATATCTAAAACAGAATGCCGTGTTCATCATAGATTAGATGCAACTGTAGATGCCATTTTGGCAGGTAGTCATCAGTACTTCCTCTGAATTTATATATAAGCAAAAAATTATCTTAGTAGAGTGGATTCAAATATAAGTAAATGACTCAGAAATTAAATGCAACTAATTTTGTTGTATTTAATCTTACTATTCCTGAAATTTCATTCATTTAATTGCAATTATGACTCTTTTATTCATTATAAAATGTCAATGAGAGACATTTTAAAAATAACCTTATTTTTTAGTTGAGATAATTGAAATTAAATAATGGCTACTGATTTTTCTTAGTTATTATGAATTAATTATTTTTGCTTGTGTAAGTCCTGGAGAATATGTCAATTAATATCTATTGATATAGTATTTACTTAGTTGTTTAAATTGAATAATAATTATAAAATCTCCTTCATTACAGGAAAACCTCCATTATTTGAAGTCCGTCGATGGGATGATTCTGCCAATGATTTCTTAAAATATGATCCAGAGCCTGAAGAAAATCTTAGAGAAACATCTGATTTAACTAACAATAATATAGTGGGTTCTGACATTGAATCTGGTAAGGATGATAAAGACCATCCACGTACTTGGTCCACGAAATGGAGTACTGGTGGACCTGTGATGAAGAGGAGTTCACCAATGCAAGTTTATACTTATAAGGTAAATTGTTTGATGTTGGTTGTGCTGGGTAAAGTCTTGAGTGATTGGGAAATTCATCAAGATTCCGAAACTTTTCCCAAATATTTTTAGTCACTCTTGTTAATGGCACTGTTTTCTTGTTGAATGAGTTTAGATTCTTGAGGCTGATCTACTTCAAGTAGCAAAGGTAATGGGACTTGAAGATGTAATAGATGTGACTGATGACATTGGAACTGCCGATGCAATTCTAGCATCCAGTTCTGAGATACGACAGAACCCATGGATCCGTGGTGTGGCAAAATTCCATCACGTACCTGTATTTGTTATCAAGGTGCCCTCTTGCTGTATCTTTAGCTTTTCCTTCAATGTAAGTTTCCTCATGTCTTATAACGAACTTTTGTTTCTTGTAGTCCAATACCATGGCACAAATGGTCAAGGCTGTACGCATGATCCTTGGGCTAGAATCTTTTGGCCCTACACCAAAGAAGCAATTAAATGACTGCTTAGATATTGAAATTGAGGACGATGAGCCAAAACGAAAACCATCTTTGGAAGAGATTGACGCCTTGGAGGTACAAACCGTTTACATGCATTTAATTAGGATCAGATTTCTACTCTTCAAGTTCCATTTTCTGTTGTAAAATTAAAATACATGTTGTGTTATAGCAGTGTAGCAATTGATTTCTGCACTTCTCTTCCTGCCTTCTAAAAGATGGTTCTCTTGGCAATTTAATGTCTGGCTTTCTGCATTGAGGGCCATTTCCCAAATACACTGCTTTCATTCATATGAGTATTATTATTATTATATTTACAATCTAGAATTAATAATATATGTCATGTAAAAAGTCTATACATTGTCATTTAATCATAAATTATTATATATGATAAATTTATTGACTTTTTAGTTTTTATAATAATTATTATATTATAAAAAGCTAATTATCATGCATGATTTGTAATCAGTTGCCTCATAAAATTTTACTTCTAATATCTAAACCTCTTATATTAATTTCTTTTACTTCTCTGGCAGGAGGTCCGGCTTGCAATAGAGTACATTGTGATTCCTGGTGGAGAACCTGTGGAACTTCTTCCTAGACGTTCTGAAATTATTGCCCGGCAGCTTGAACTTGTGCAAAGATATCAGTTGGCTGCTGAAAAGTCAGGTACGGAACAGAATCCCAGGTTGCAAATTCTTCCCTTGAGGCTAAATGCAAAAAAACCCTCTAAATCTACTGTTGCCCGCAAGAAAACAAGTCCTTCCTCAGTGTCTACTGGTGATGGCAGAGGCAATGGCATCAGGCTTCCTATTTTGCCTGAATAATTCAATTTTTTCTCTCAATTCTAACTAACATATTTCACTTCACTGGTTCTTCGTACATGTATGATATATGTAACATGTACAGTCATGCAAGGGGTGTAAATAATTTATTGTAGCTCAATTGGGGTGTGACATTTATGACGGAAGTTTGCTCCTCCGCCAAGCTACCCCTTCTTGTACAAGGTATATATATTCAAAAAGTCAATCTGCATAAAATGTAATATATCATGATTTTACTCCTCCAATTAGTTCAATTTATAATGGGACACACGTTTTAGTTCATTAACTTGTGTAGCTAGAGTGTCAGGCATGCATTTTAAACATTAAATTTTAAAAATACAGAAACACTGGTGATACATATGATCCAAGTTAATTGGTTAAAAGTTGAGATAGTGTCATTAAATACTTGATAGTGGGCTTGTTTAATTAATATTTTATGAGTTGTACTGTTTGAGGCTTTGAGCATCAAATTTTGAAAATTGGAATTGACATGGTTTATATTTATTTATATTTCTTACTTTGTTTTTTTTTGTATACATATATTTCAAAAATATTTTACAGATATTAAAAGTGAAAGAATTCTTAAAGTTCAAATATAAAAAAAATGCTTATTCATGTTATTTAAAGCTATGTTTAGATAAGTCTCATGGAAACACTTATAAAAAATATATATAAATTAAAGTTAAGTAATGTATATTTATTGAAAATAGTTTATGCATGAATTAAAATAAAATTTTTAATGTATATAGTGATTAACTTTAATTAGTTAACTTGCCTATTTTTAATAAGAGAAATGTTACAACCACCAAACATTTCACCCAAAAAAATTAGGTGATCCTTCTAATTTAGCCGTATGTCCAATTTTTAAATGAAAAAATTATGAGTTTAATTGGTATACAATTCAATGATGATTTTTTGTTTATGTGACTTTTAAAATAGTAACGAGTAAAGTCAATAAGTTAACCATAAATGAAGGGTTGTGATTGAACATCAGTCTAAAGATTTTTACACTGACATTTAATCATAACTTTTCATTCATGATAAATTTGTTGACTTTAGTTATTACTACTTTAAAAGTCACAGAAAGTCATGATTGAATTGTATACCAATTAAACTCTTTTTGTATACATACCAAAGGACTTTCAATTTTAACTTGCTCTCCCAACAATACTTGTTCTACTGTAGGCACGAAAGAACATGAATTGTTCATAACTTTCACAGTTTTCCATTTACTTTAATCCAATATTTCATTAGTTTGTAAATTCATTTTGTCTTTTTTTATTTGTTATCTTGGATTAAGTATGAGTCATGTGTTAGTGATAGGGTTTTTTATTTTTTTTTTAGTATGAATTTCTACTATGTTCAATGGATATGAGGTTTGATTTTATTTATTTGGAGCATGAAATTCATTGTTTTGATTAAAATAAGAGATATCAAGTTTCCTCATTTGTCACACGTCAAGTGTGTCCCGAGTTAAAAAAAGGCAATTTTCTTAAAGGATTGGTGTCTGATTGAGGGAATGGGAAGATACACATAATGAAACCCCAATTTCACCCTTCACCACCCTCTAAAGAAAAAGTCATTCACCTTTTTGGCCAAGAATTCTATGATAAAACTGGAACTATCAAAGGCTAGTGCGTCATTACTATTGCAGAACTTCTCCCCTTCCTATGGCGATCATTATTGTGTATTCTTACTATTGTTAAATTCTTTAACAATATTTATTTACATTTTTTAAATGTTAATCTAAATGTAGGTGATGTTTATTTTTGTTCTTTCTTTCTCTTTTTAAAAATGTTTTATACTTCTAAATTCAAAACCTAACTTAAAAAATAAAGTAATAAATTTTTATTTGCATAAGAACTATAATATTTGTGTTAACCTAAAATATTTGCATAAGGTTTTTTTTGTTGTCCTTATTTCATTTATCTAAAAGATGTTTTAATTTAACATAATGTATGGATGATTGTATGGACCATCCTAGTGCTTTCAAACTTTCAGTTTTGGAATTTGCCAAGCTAAATACTTTTGAAAATTGCCAAACTAAAAAGTCTTTATTTATCCTTAACTCGAAGGGGCAAGACAGACAAGTGACTGACCCACGGTATGAGACATGAATGATAGAGGGAAGCTATTGGATACAGGATACGCAGATTTTATTTTCCAATTCAATTACAATGGCGGTTTAGTTTCGGTGGTCTAACATCTAAATATACAATAATGGTCCAATATTCGTTTTTCAGACTCAAATACCAAATTTCAAAGAGGATCTTTAATTTATATGCTCGTTCTCAACATTAAGAGAGAATATTTAAATTAGTCTAATGACTATGTTGTATGTTTTTTCTAATCTTAAACATAACATCACCAATCTTATTTTCAATGCCCATAATAATAAGATTTAAATAAGTGTAATTATATGTATAAATGATTAGTTTCTTATACAAAAATAATTAATCAATTTTATGTAAAAAAATTTATACAATAATAATAAAATTAAAATGTGTGAATTCATATAAATAATTCAAATATTTTTATTATGATAATATTAGCAACTAGTATATTAATTTGTATATGTTTTTTTAGATATTTTATTCCTGCAAATTATAATTTATCATAAAATATATGTATTATTATAAAAAATGAAAAAAATGCTTATGTATTTTTTTATTTTATTTTTTTAATACTTATGTATATTAACGACATGAGAAAATAAAATGCACAAACGAATTAATATCGCATAAAATCATATGACTATTCATAGTAATAATATCTGATTATGTAAACATGAGAATATGAATCATGCAATTTCAGTTTTAGAAATTGGCAAAATAAATACTCAAATTTTGTTAAAAATAATATATGACACAAATCCCCTCATAGTACTCACTTTCTAGTATAATAACCTCAAGTGTGGTCTCATTCAATGTTTAAAATAACTAATATCACATTCAATTACATGAAGTAATATCACTAATAGGAGAGTGTGCAATTTGCATAATCCACACCATCAATATTTAAATAGATTAATTTACCATTTTAGGTTTTTATCTTAATTTGTATAATTTTTTTAGATATTTTATTTATGCAAATTATAATTTATCATAAAATGTATGTATTATGATAAAAAATGAAAAAAATTAATAATTTAATACTTATGTTTAATATCTTATTTAATACTTATGACTAAAAATAATCAAAGCTAATATGAATTACACAAATTAAATATTATTTAAATTTTGGTTACACGGTTTAGTGTAAAAAAAACAAAGTAAAAATACAGATGTTTAATGTTGAAAAGTGCCCTTTAAATATGGTTACTCTCATGTAATAAATACATTAAAAGTGACATTGAAATTTTAATGGAGGTTCCTAACATTAATCATGCAATACACGGTAGAAAAAATGGATATGATAAATACCAATGACCTTACAAAATTATTAAAATTTTAATGGAGGTTCCTAACATTATTTTTACCTTAGATAAAAAATTGTGTTATTTGTTATGCTTCTAATAATTTATTATATATTGCTAAGAGTTTAATTAGTATGCATTGTAAGTGTAAAAATTTTTACACTATATCAAATAACAATATTTATTTATGATAAGTAAATTTGTTAATTTTACCCATTAATATTTTAAAAGTCATATAAATAGAAAGTTATAATTAAATGTCAGTTTAAACCTCTTTTATACTGTCAGTGTATACTAATTAAACTCTATTCTTAATTTTTTCTAAATCCTAAAATTATTAATTAATAACACAACAATTACAAAAATAATAGAAAAGTATTTCTTTCAACAAAAAATATACCAGTCATCAATAATATCAAGACATAATATTTTGAGAAAAAAAAATTGTGCATTATCCATGCAAAATTTTTTACACCACATTCAATGACAACTCTTTTCATGTATGATAAGTTTGTTAATTTTACCAATTAAGAGTTTAATTAGTATGCACTATAAACGAGTTTTACACTAACATTCAATCATAACTTTTCTTTTATATGATTTTTAAAATATTAATTGGTAAAGTAAAAAAACTTACCATAAATAAAGGATTATGATTTAATGATAGTATAAATTTTCAGTGCATATTATTTAAACTCTTATCAATTAATACTTTAAAAGTTATATAAATAAAGAGTTGTGATTAAATATAAAATTTTTTATACTGCCAATGTTTAGTAATTAAAATGTAATATTTTTTATGTAAGTTATACTTTGCATTGCATGCCAAAGAAAAGAGTGAAATACCAACCCATGTAAATTTTATTTTTATTATTATGTGAATATGTTTTTTTATATTTTATTTTTAAGTTTTAAATTATTATGTTACTAATGTGACCTATATATTCCATTATAATATATTTTTTTAGTTCGTTTGTATTTAATTAATATTTTATATTTTAAAATAATATTTAACATGTAAATGTTGATTTTTAGTGGAGAATATCATTTAAATATTTTTATTTTATTTTTAAACTCATTAAATTTAAAAATAAAGTTATCATAAGTTATTTAAATTTTAATATTTTTGAAAATAGTCAAAGTTTTTTTCTAAAAAAATATTTTTTCAATTTTTGGTGGTTGGTAGTCAGACCGTTTAACCCACCAACATGTGGTGCGGCCGGGCCGAACCCACTTTTTAAGCATGACAAAAGGGTAGACCAACCTGGTGTTAGGTCAATTGGCTCGTTTTGACAATTCTACCTCTTTTCATTTATTTTTTTAAACAAAACATAAATCGATTATAAGTAAAATAGTGAACATAAGTTAAATTACAACATCTTTCAAGTAAATGAAATAAGTAACATAAAAAATTACATGATGTAAATATTTTAGTTAAACAAATATTATGGTAGGTAAACTCGGATTGCCAGATTGTAAGTAGGTTAACCCATATATTTAGTATATAATAAGCTTGTTTGAGAAAAAACATATGATAATAAATAAAGAAGTTGCCTTTTTCGAGCTTCATGAAAAACTTTATTGAGAGATTTTGCCTTTTCTAAAAGTGGAAAAAATTATTAGTCCCAACACTACTTCTTAGCAAGATTAAACTGCAATATCCAAAAAATAACAAGTAAAGGAGCAAAAGAAATAATAACTAAAGGATCAAAAGTATGGAGTGATAAATAGAGGACCAAAAGTAACATCTGGAAAAAATAAACAAAAGACCAGAAATTATCGGGAGAGAATAACTAAGGAACCAAAAACAATATCCAGAAGCAATATCTGATTAACATGAGACTAAAAGCAATCATACATAAACTTTATTAAGATTAACACCACAAAGGTTTATAAATTTCATTCCCTCTTACCTGAGCTTATGAAGAGTAGTGTAGAACATTTGAAGCCTTAATTTCCCTCCTAAGAGTTCTTCCTTTCCTTTTCCTTCAGAAGCTCTCTTTCTTTTTTTTCCCTTTTCCCAGACTCTCTCTCTCCAATTCGCAAGGTGTTTGCCCTTATTTATAGGCAAAATTTTTTCTTGTTCGTTGAGCGAAATCTTGTTCGCTAAGCAAACATGGGTTTTGCACACTTTCACTTTGTGAAGCGAGCTTGCGATGGTATGAAAAGTCCAAGTTCTATCTCTCACATGGCTAAGCGATTGGAACTTTCCTTGAGCAAAACTCTGGCCCAAGTCACTCTCACTGAGTGAGCTAAGCATCGCTGAGCGAATGATTCGTCGCTTAGCGAATTTCTTATAAAAAAAGAACTATGTTTCTCTGTCCCCAGATCCACTGAGTGGATTCTTTTTCACTGAGCGAATTCCTTAAAAGAAAATTTTGCAAGTTTTTAGAAAAAAAATGCTTTATATGATTAACAAGTTTTCGCATGCATAATAACTAAGTATCTAATTCTAATATCTAAATTTAAAAGTGAATAATTATATAATATCATGATTATGAAAAATAAGGGTGTTAAAATATTACTTTGTTTGTGATTTTTTTTCTCATGTCATTAATATACATAATAAGATATTATTACTACAAATAGTCACATAATAAGATATTATTACTATGAATAATCTCATTCTTTAACTCAATAATTATCACAATTTTTACCGTTCTATTAAAACCATTCATGTCCTTTATGTGTAACACTCCATCCATATCAAACAAAACTAAGAAGATTAGGATATTCAAGATATAAACATGATTTCTCGTGGGAAAAAACAAATAATAAAACAATGGAAAAGTTACTAGCACCCACTCGCAAGATCACATTAATAAATTTACACAAGAATAGAATGTAAAAAGAGTGAGAAGAGGAAATGATCTGCAACCTCATTCTACCTTTATTTGATCAAAACAGAATTATTTATACAAGAAGGAAGAGGGAGGGAGAAAGCAGTTATAAGGATGAAAGAGGACATTGAAATCCTAATAGAAAGATATTAATAGAAAAGATGCTGAGATGGGAAAAATACAAAAAAGTAACATGACATGTGGATGTGTTGCGGCTGCATGGACATGCATGACGAGCAAGAGGGAACGAAAAATAGCAGTTAAGCATCATGGTCTTCTTCTTCAATACTGAGCTTGCATGGGGAGGAAGATGAGCTCTGAGATCCCCCTTCAAGCTAGGAATGTATATTGGATGGTCCTAGCTTGCTATAAGCAAGTTTAAAAGCTTAAGGGTGGAGAACTTTGGTCAGAATATCGGCCAATTGCAGAGATGAGTGGACAGAAAGTAATTTTAGAGTACCAAGATTAATTTTCTCCCTCACCACATGATAGTTTATCTCAATATGCTTGGTTCTTTCATGGAAGACTTGATTATAGGCAATCTAGATAACAAAATCGTTGTCACAAAATAGAAGAACGTGTTTCTTATATCGAGCGTGAAGATCATAAAAAAGGAAGGAAAGCCATTAGATTTCACAAGTGGCTGAAGTTAGAGATTTGTACTCAACTTTAGAAGAACTCCTTAACACAATGGACTGATTCTTTGATTTCCATGACATCAAGGAATCACCGAGGTACACTGAATAACCTGTCACTGATCTGCGTCTTTCAAGGCACCTAACCAAGTTTGAGTCGCTAAATCCTTTTAAATGCATAGAACTCGAAGCATGGAGGAATATAGTAGCATCAATGGATTGCTTTAGGTATCTGAGAATGCGAAAAATTCCCTTATAATGAGGATTAGTAGGAGAAGAGACGAATTGGCTCAGCTGCTGAACAATAAATGAAATATCGGGACATGTTGAAGTCAAGTATATAAGCTTCCCAATCAATCTTCTATAAGGCGTAGGATCAACAAGAACAATACTAGCGTCTAAGGTTAATTTTGTGGTGTAATCAATGGAGTAGAGACAAGGGCGCATGCTAGCATGCCTGTTTCACTTAATATGTCAAAGATGTATTTCCTTTGAGAAAGGTGAATGCCAGCATATGAACGAGCAACCTCGAGCCCGAGAAAATATTTAAGGTCACCAAGGTTTTTAACTTTAAAATTCTTATCAAGCATGAGGGTAGTCAGCGAGATTTCATCCTGTGAAGACAATGTCGTCCACATAAACTAACAAGACTGGTTATGGTAGAACTAGAAAAATTTAAAAATAAAAAGTGATCTACTTGTGAATAAGTGTATCCATGCGAGAGAAGGAAACACGACAACTTGGCATACCATTGGCGACTAACTTGTTTCAATCCATATAGGGAACGCTTGAGAGAACAGACTTGGCTTGGTTCAACATTGAGATCAGGAGGAATGTGCATATATACTTCCTTGAATAGGTCCCCATGCAGAAATGCGTTATTAACATCAAGTTGTTTAAGGGTCCACTTATTGATGGAGGTTATGGCAAGGAGCAACCTCACGGTGGTGCTCTTTGCAACAAGGGAAAAGATGTCCAAAAAATCTAACCCTTCACATTGATTACAACTTTTCGCCACGAGCCACGCTTTATATCTTTCAATAGTTCCATTGGCATTATATTTGATCTTGTAGACCCATTTACATCCAATAGGAGTCTTATTAGGTGGTAAGCTAGTAGAGCCCAGGTGTTATTCATTTGAAGCGCAACTAGCTCATCATCCATAGCCTTCAACCAACAATCAAACTTGCATGCCTCATCATATGTTTGGCAGTGATCACGAAAATGGAACAAATGAAATGTTTGAATGAGTGAGATAAATGATGATATGATAAAAATGAATTAACTGGATACCTTACCTTAGAAGAGACTGATATAGTTGTTGTTAAGTTACAATGAAAGTCTCTCAAATATGATGGTGGGAAATTTGGCCGAGATGACCTTCTAAGGGGGGTGGCTTGTGGTGTAGTAACTAAAGGTTCATGTGACATAGAGGGGCTGTCAGATTGGTCATCAAAAGATGAGGAAGTCTCACATGGATTATCTCTAGAGGAGGAAATGTCATATGGGGTATCTCTAGTAGGTATTAGACTAGGTTGGGCCTTAAATGAGTCTGTTGCTGTTGCAGAGGATTGGAATGGTTCGACTGTAGAGGTGGAAATGTCACATGGAGTGTTTCTTATATGTATTAGAGTGGATTGGGCCTGCAATGGTTCTGCTGCAGAGCTAGGCCGTGTAGGTTGAGTGAAGGAATTAGTTTCATGCAAAGAGGTAGTATTATAACCACTAGACAAAAGGTTGTTTTCTGCCTTTTCATTTAAGGCTTTTATGTATGAAAAGTTGTTTTAATAGAAAACTACATTCCTATTGACATAAATAACATTGCTTTGTAAGTTGTATAAGAGGTACCCTTTCATGTATTCTCTAAAACCTAAGTGAATGCAAGGAACAACACGAGCATCCAATTTCTTCCTATTTCCTGATAAAGTACGCTCAAAACATAAACAACCAAAAACTCTAAGAGTTGAAAGATCAAAATTCTTATTATGAAGTTTCGTATACATACTTAATTCATTCAAAATCGGTGTGACAGTGCAATTAATAAGCAACACAACATGTTTAATAGCAAAATTCCAGAAAGAGGGTGGAAGGCCATTGTGAAATAGTAGACCGTGAGTGACATTGAGAATGTGCTGGTGCTTTCTTTCTACAATGTTTTTTTGCTCTGGGGTCTCTACACAACTTGTTTGATGAATGATTCCTTTCTCTTGAAAGAAATTGTTCATAAAAAACTTAGCTCCATTGTCACTCCTCATAATTTTTATCTTACTATTAAACTACCTTTCAACATGGGTCACAAAGTCAGTTATGTGCTTTCTTGTTTCTGCTTTGTTGTTCATTAAAATAACCCAAGTGAATCTAGTAAAATCATCTGCTATAGTTAGAAAAATCGGTGGCCATGCATAGAGGTTACATGACAGGGTACCGATATATCCATATGTACAAGTTCAAAAACTCTTGATGTCTTTGTAAGACTTAAAGGAAAAGAAAGTTTTCGTTGTTTTGAATAGTGACATGTGTTGCAAACATAGTTTTTATTTGTGAAAATATATGGATAAAACTTCATCATGGATGCAAACCTTTTACAAGAAAGGTGGCCTAAACAAAAATGCAACTGGTATATGGTTATGATTTTAGTGTTGGGATGTAAAATAGTAGAAAAAAATTATGGTTTGATAACAGGTCTGGCGGCTAAAACATAAAGGTCATGCCTAAATTCAACTATACCAATCTTCTTCTGAGTAAGGAGATCCTGTATGACACATGAATTGAGAAGAAAGGTTAGTTTGCATTTAAGGGATGAAACCAACTTATAGATAGAGATCAAATTAAAATTAAAATGAGGTATAAACAAAACATTATCAAGAATGAAGTGATCACGACATTTTATGGTTCCTGAATGTGTGGCATGGACACTTTGTCCATTAGGAAGCATGAAAAATAATCAAATCTATCATAAAATGTGAGGTAAAATATGAAAGTGAAGAGGATATGTGATTTGTAGCACCTTAGTCCAAAACCCATAGGGTGCTCGTGCTTTGTGTGACAGTGTTAAGAATAAAATGATTACTAACAGTGTTAGAAGGCACAAAAACTTGGCTAACTTGAGACAGATTGGAAGAAGATGGTTGGGCAGAGTTTGATTGTTGCATTAAGGTTATGAGCGCATGATACCGTTGTGTAGTGAAACGAAATTCCTGCTCCTTTAACTGCTATGCTTTATTGCATCAAGGCTGTCTTCATAGACTTGCACCAAGTGGGATAGTTGTTCAAGTCTAGAATAGGGACACGAGGGGTGTTGCAGGTTCTTACATTTTATAGCTATTTTAACCTTCTAAATATGTTATAACTTCTCTTACATTAATAAATGCATACACAAGTTCTACCTTACCACAAATTAACATTTCTTAAACATTATTAATTTATGTATACCTTCGATCATAAATATTTTAAAAAAATGTGAATACATACGCTACAAGATGTTTAATTTTATTCAAACTCTCTTCTCTTTCCATTTTATCAAATTCATAACAAATCTTACATATACATTGATGATCTAAGATAGTTCTATCATGTTAACATAAGCAAAAAAGCATATTAAACTAAGATTATTGTACACAAACATGTGAATACACATGCATGACAAAATGTTTAATTTTATTTAAACTCTCTTCTCTCTATTTTCTCAAATTCATTGCAAATCTTACATATATGTTGATAATCTGACATATTTTTGTCATGTTAACATAACAAAGGACACACTAAACTAAAATTATTGTACAGAAAATGACATGGTGAATTATTTATATATTTTATCATGTTATTAAAAAACATATTAAATTAAAAAGCTCTAAAATTGTTATATATTTGAAAATAGAAATACAAATACATATGCACAATATCGCCTATGTTTTCGTTAATTATTAATAAAGGAAATTCCTCATTTTGATGTTCACTTTTCAACCTATTCTAGCCCTTTTAAAAAACAAAAAGAAAAAAACAATCTTGTTGAGAGAGATTTGAACTAGGACCTCTTCCTCCCCCATATAATGGGAATAAAACCTTTTAGTATACACATTTTATGATCATTTTACTCTCCTAAACATTGTATAACTTATTTCACTGTCGTAAATATAACTTCTTTCATATTAATATATGAACATCTTTACAAGTTTTACCTTAACATAAATCAATCTTCTTTAAACACTATTAATATATATATATATATATATATATATATATATATATATATATATATATATATATGAGTTCTATTTGAACTCTCTCATCTTTTCATTTTTCAACTTCATTGCAAATTTAATATATTTGATGATGATTTTATACGTTTCTATCATGTTATCATAAACAAAAAAAAATATAAAAATTAATAAAATATATTTCAAAATATACTAAATTAAAATTATTATACGCAAAATGACATAGTGAATTATTTATATTCTATTATGTTATTATCAAAATAGAAATACATATATACAACGTGACATTGCCTATGTTTTTGCTAGTTATTAATAAAAAAATTACTTATTTTATTTATTTAGATAAAATGTTTCTATTTAAAATAAAAAATTTTAATTATAATACTTGTAAAAGATAAAACAAAGTCAGTTATTGCATAAATTCTACTTGTGTTTTGTACTTCGAATAAAATTTAAAACGACTGATTATTTGTTTTATTTATTTAGCTAATATGTTTTTATTTAAAATAATTTTTTTTAATTATTTTTAAAATCCAACCTTAAATATTTATTAAAAAACTTGTTTTAAAAGTATTTATTTCATAATTAATTTTTGGGTTAAATAAGTTTTTTCCCTAAGTTCTTACAAAATATGACTTTTAGTCCTTAAAATTAATTTTTTTATTTAATACAGATTCAGTTTTAGATTTTCTTCTATGATTAAAGTTATGAAGAAATTAATGATAAAATTGTATTTGTGAATAACTTTGTTTCTCAATCTTAATCTCTTCGATCTTCTTTTTAGTTTCACAAAAATCAGGACAAAGTTAATTTTAGAGACTAAAAAAATATTTAAATTTTAAAGACAAAAAATAATTTTTTGTAAAAATTTAAAGAAAAAAATTGTAAGCCTTATTTTTTAATTTATCCAAATACACAAATACTTTTTCCTTATATCTGCTTATTTAGTCCACCGAGAACACTTCAGTTGTCAGTATTCCCATTCCCGGTTATGGTATTCCCAAATATAATTTCTGGAAACAAACACGGCCTTAACACTTAAAATAAAGGAGTTTCATTTTTGCGTGGGTTATCGTGGAGTTCAACTTCGAGGGTTTCCTTGAAAAACACTAAAAACCTCTCTGTAATTTTCATTTCCAGAGTTACTGTTCTGTAAGCATCCTCAAATTGAAGTTGCAGAAGATTTCTTCGCTCTGCTTAGCGTTTAATTGATTTTTTAACCGCCGACATTTGAATTTTGTGTGGTTTCAGCGAGATTCGGAGTGAGTGATGGCTGCGAAGGAAGAAAATCGAATATTTGTGGGAGGTTTATCTTGGGATGTTACGGAGCGTCAACTTGAACATGCCTTTGCTCGTTACGGCAAAATTCTCGAATGCCAGGTACCCCCTTCGCTTTCAATTTACCGGACAAATGTTTCACATTATTTTTTACTATCAAAAGGGGATCTTGTTTCTTCTGCTTTTCTTCACGTCCTTCAATTTAAAATACAAGGAGAGATTTCACTTCTTTTTGTTTTTTTTTTATGTTGTAATTAACTCTAACTGCATACTAAAAAAAACCACTGAAAATTTTGCATGATACTATTATGAAGAGATCCTGTTCAGTGCTTTTGTGGTCTCTAGTTAAGGATAGGTATGATTATAAATTCCGGTTTTGACTGAGTCTACTGCTTAGGGTTTTTATTTTATTTTATTTTAATTTTATTATTTGTTTTGCAGTTCAAGTTTTATATTATAGGACTCTGTACTAATTTATTTCCCATTTGTTTTTTGTCTTTCTGGAATGCTGGTTGTGAATCTTAGTGATCTTTGAGATGCTGTTGATGGATTTTTTAAAAGTTCTTTTACCAGAATGATTTCTTCATGGCTGAAGCTGGTTTTCAATTTTCTGATAAAATGATAGCTTGTGGTAACTATAGAGCTTGAACTGGAGATTAGGGTGCTTTGGATATGTGGAAGTTGGTGCAAGGAAGGTGGTTAAGTAAATATCAGTCTGACCTATCTGCCATTTGGCAGAGAGATTTCTTTGTCTTTGCTGTGCTTATGATTCGTTGGTAATATCATTATAATTTGGAATGGGTTTTTGGCTGTATGATTGGGCTGACAAGTGACAACAGGTGCTTTGGAGTATGCTTTTTTTTTTTTTCATGTCTGTTTGAGCAGCTCACCGATCTATGCCTTCTTTGCATGATTAATGAATTGAGAAGGGTGGGACACTTGTTTGATTAAGTTACACATAATTCTTTTGGGTAAAGAAACTTTTTTCCCGTCCAAGGTCCAAACACAAAATCCATGCTTTTCTGTACACTGGCTTCCTTTCTATTTTAGTAGTAAATCTATTGCATGATGGCAATGGTTACCCGTGGGATATATGAAATTTTCTTATGCTGGATACCCCTTTTTGCTTCTGGCTCTAGATCAGTTATTGTCCAATATAAGTGTTGGAAATTAGGAAAAAAGGCATTAAAGAATGCTATCTCACATGATGCCTCCTCAATTTTTTGTCCCTTGATCTATTGATATGTAATGAAAACTGCTTATACCTGTTTCTTTAGTTGTAGAAGCATGGACAACAGACGTGCCATCTTATGAACTGACAATGCATTTGGTAAGGTGGCATTTCTAGTGGTCCTGAAAATTGGAAAGATTCAGTACGTCATGCGTAATGCAGTTCCTGAGGAAGAAAGTAATATACTCTGTTTTTAATGGAAATGAGAATTCCTCACTAACTAACACATCGTTCCTTTCAAAGTATAGATAGAACCATTTCAATGGGCTGTGATTGTGTGGTGCTCAGTAGACCAGTTAAAGTGATTTGTTATTCAAGTTCAAGAAGTCTTGCATATTTGCTTCAGTTGAGCAACCCAAACTTGCTGCACCTTTGACAGTTTTCAATAATTTCTCGTAGCAATCAAAGCTCAGGTGTTTGGACATTGTTTTTTGTCTGGTTGATATCATATCTCTCATAACATATACTTGTAAATACCCAAACCACGTATGACTCTACACCACCAAGTTCCGAATCGTTACGGGTCCTGTGAGTACTTAAGTGCTGCAGAGCTCAAAATTTTCATTTGAAGCATTGGGATTGTAACAATTGCTTCTCAGATAGTGGGTTCTTCTCTTCTTGATGATGAGATACCGTGTCTCACCAGTTGATCTGCCTATTCTAGCTAACAGTGTTGAAGGTTGAATGAATGTTTGACTTAGTCATTACTTTCTTCTACCTTGGAATAGAGTTCATTGGTTGGTGATGTTTTCTTTGGTTTTCAGTGGTTGTGCTTTTATCAGTGTGCACTTAGATAAAGATTCCACAGCTGCATAGGAATAATTTTCTGCTAAAATGCTGGTGTGTTGTTGGATATGTCAGTTAAAAGGCATCAGAATTACCTAGAGTGATAGGCATACAATTGCAGTGTAGTCAATATTATGCATTCATCTTCGATGTTGCTCTTGCTCAGTATTGTTGCCACATAAGATCAATTATTTTTTGCTTCCGATGAGTTGAATAAATCGCAGAAGGTAGCTGAATTGCTCAACAAGTGAAAGCATGATCTTCATAAGGAATGCTGAATGCGCATCTTGCATTTTGTCTTTCAGAGTTATGGAAAATTATTGCGGACAGAGTTTTTGTTGTGAAGAGGTAGTGAGATACAAAATGTGAAATTGATAGTAAAATTGGAGGTTACAAATAAATGATCTGCTGACTGTTGAAGTGAAAGCTACAGTTGGATTTTCATTATATAGCATTCATTTGTGGCTACATATTGTTGTAATGTTGGTTCTTCTGTGTCAGAAAATAATAGTACCCATTATAAGACAGTCCTTTTTTTCAAATAAGTCCGATGCTAAGATTATGTTTGAGGGATTAAATTCTTAAAAGTCGATCATGAAGTCATGAACCAGTGTGGAATATGCTGAAATTCTAGCTCAGAATGTGGAAGTAATTGTTGTAAGCGATGTTTTTTTGTCAAATATGGGCTTGGAATTCCTCTGAATGGCTTAGCTATATGAAAACCATTCTGGTGCTTTATCATTGTAACAAAGAAGTAAGTTGTTTGATCATAAGTTTTTTGTTTTAATTAAATGCTGTTTGCATCTAATGAATAAAATACTAAAACTAACATGCAACACAACTTTCTTCCGTCATATGTTTCTATTTATGTATGCATAATTTTTGTTTGAAACTGAATGACTGTTTCAGATATTTTTTAATTCTATTAATGTAAAAATCATTTTATTGACTCAGCAATTTGGAGTAATTATCATGCAACAATTGTGTGACTTTTTTCTTGTGTTTTTATCTATTTAAGTTAGTGTGGTGGTGGGGGAGGGGTAGTTTAGTTGGTGGTTTTTAAGCGTCGGAGATTATTTTAAGAGATGGAGTCTGGGCAGAAACTCACAATACTAAAAGGAAAATATATCAGGCAGCATTAACGTAACATGCTCTTTAATGTTTATTAGAATTTGATAGATCAACATTGTGGTCGACTAGACTGCAGCTTTTGTAATTGAAATATAATAAATTGATACTTTTGAGATTTTTTTACAAGCAATTCTTTTAAGCCACTAACTTTGCTAAGCAATTTGTAAACAGGGCCTTTTTCTTTTCTTAGGCTATAGCCTATATGCATGTGGAGAGTTTTCCATATTAGGGAGTAGTAACTTTATATGTGCTGAAGTTTCTTCTAATTTGGTGTTTCTTATTTATTTGTGTTGGCTTAATTTACTGTCTATTGGTAAGTTTGTTCTCAATTTAAAGAGTCTTAACAATAACGGCTATACAGTGGTCATTTGCATCAAAAGAAGAATCTATATTGTTCATCCTCATAACTACCATAAAAAATTGTTAGCACTAGTTGCTCAAATTGCTGTTACTTAGCATGTGGTTCTCAAGTGTTGCTTCCTGTAGATCATGATGGAAAGGGATACAGGCCGTCCACGAGGATTTGGGTTTATCACATTTGCAGATCGTAGGGGAATGGAGGATGCAATCAAGGAAATGCATGGACGAGAAATTGGTGATCGTATCATCTCAGTTAACAAGGCACAACCCAAGATGGGAGGTGATGATGTTGACCAAGGTTACAGAGGTGGCTATTCATCTGGTGGTAGGGGAAGTTATGGTTCTGGAGATAGGGTAGGACAGGATGACTGCTTCAAATGTGGGCGTCCAGGACACTGGGCCCGAGATTGTCCTTTGGCAGGAGGTGGTCGTGGTCGGGGTGGTGGTTCATTTCCTTCACGTCCCAGGTTTGGAGCTGCTGGTGGAAATGGGGATCGCCTAGGTGGTGAACGTGATCGATATGTTGATGATCGATACGATGGAGGACGTTATGGAGACAGGGATCGTTTTGACAACCGTGACTACAAGTATGGCAGCCGAGATCGCTATGCTAGTGACAGGTATATATGTATGCTTTGTAATTATTAAATTACTGCTCTGGTGCTTTTGAAATTTTTTTGAAAAACATTTATTCCTATTTCAGTAATTGATAATATTGCAATTACAAAGACTGATTGATTGCATTAAGATTTGATCCGATTACTTAATCCTGTTCGCCTTTAAGTAGTGTATCTTCTTTCTGCATGAATAAAACGGAGCAGTACGTTTATTAGATATTTCCATGAGTTCAAAGTAGTTGTCACCATATTTACTAACTGAACACTGTGTAGGTATCCAACCAGTGGTGAACGATTCGCAAGTGATCGATATGGGGGTGGCTCAGATCATTATCCACAGAATGGCTATGGCAAGGAAAGAGGGTACGAGCGGTACAGTGGTCCACGAGGAGGAGGTGATAGGTATTCAAGTGGAATGGGTGGTCGAGATGAAGGAAGGAGTTATAGGGGTAGACCTGGTCCATATGACCGCCCAACCAGGGGAGCTCGACCATCACTTGATCGCTACTGATTATGTTTTTAACGGGGCAGAAGCTATATTAGAGGGACCTACTTCTTGTTACTGTTAAGTAGGAAATCCAAGTTTCGTACAACTGCTAGATTCTAGTTTCATAGTTTGCTTCCTTATTTAGATTGTTCTGCCAATTCCTGTTGATTATTCCCTTGACGCTTTCACTACCTTCCCTAATGCTACTAAGCATGATTTGTGGTGTTACAGTTTTACCGTCTCTCACTAACTCTTTTTCTATCAGGTATTAAATAATAAATGCTCGCCCAAGATGACTACACTGCTCCAAGTGGCACTTCTTAATTGAAACTCATAATTTGTAAGACTCGTCATTGTTTTGGGCCTAATTCAAATAAACATTCAGTTTCAATGTTTGATTGAAAAAATTTATTTCAAACCACTAGAAGTAGGTTAATAATTCTCTTTGACCACAAAAAGAATTTCACTGGAACCATATTCTAGTGTGTAAAGTTTAAACACTATACTAATATAGCATTGTTGAAAAGAATTTATAGCATGAGTTTAGAGTCTCAGATTTTAAAAAATTAACAAAATTACCTTTTTTGTCCAAATTAAAGTTAGTTTTACAAGATCGAACGTACTCCACCCTAATATAATATGGGTTAATTTTTCTATCTATAGAAATTCAACATATTAAGGACATTACAATATATTTCACACAATCAATGAGTGGACAAGATTATTTTCAATTTTTTAAAAATTTGTGAAGATTGAAACTATTGAAAAAAATTGGAAGATAAAAAACATTTAACCATCATAGAGCTAGTGACCTTAGTTCTGTATTTGTCTTTAAAAGTTGGCGGTGCAAGCAATGCAATAAAAAAATATTTTTAGGAATTTAAATCATAAGTCTAATACTATTTTAGAACGTGGATTTAGATTTAATTCACTCAAAAGTGAGAGTTGTTTCTTACTTATATGTATAATATTGACCACTTGACAATAACTCTAGCGGATGGGAGGCTTAAGTTTTCTTTCCCATACATGCCACTAGATTCTCTTAATGGCAAGTTATGATGTTCTTGCAAATATGGACTTCGATGAGACCTTAAAAGGTTTTGACAATATGCTTTTGTTGTTTTGTTCTAGATCTAGGGGGAGAAAAAAATATATGTAAGAATCGTAAAACTGAGTTTAATTCATCTTCAACTATCAAATCAGGTTTTACAAGATTTGTAAAGGAGAAGCCGATTGTTTCATATGGCTAAAAATGTAGCAGTTGTACGAAAAAAAGTGTTACTAAAATAAAATTTGTAATATAAAGAGAATATATAGAATAATAAAAAAAATATATAGTTGACAATATAATGATTATAATTATAATCAATAAAAATTATTTTTTATTAATTTAAAAAACAAATTGAATGAAATAGATTAAGTTACCTATTCAACTAGGTCAGGTTACTAGTTCAATCATAACCAATTCTAATATGGGTTGAGTTGAGTAGGGTGATGATATAATAGGTCTGATTTATTAACTTGACCGGGTTAACCAGTTTTGAGGGCAAATTTTATTTTTCAACGATGTGAATTTGAGACTTATTTTACTACGGGTTTATTGTGTAATTTATATATCACATTTCAAAAGGTGGATCATAGAAGTAACGAGGGAGTCGTAACCCCCGAAATTTTTACAATTACATATATTAATGTATTAAATGATAAAATATAATTAATAAAAATATTACATTTTAGGGATTATTAATTTACACCTACTTATTTTTTAGATAAATAGCAACTTAGGTGTGTTTAAACAAATTTATAAATATAGCTTACTAACTTACTTTTTGTAAAATATAAAGTAAATGTAAGTTTGCAAACCCTGTAATTATGAGAATTTGTTAATTTAACTCGCGTAAACTTTGTAAAGAATAAGTTGACAAGTTACACATATTGGATGTTTTTTAAAAATTTTATAGTTATAACTTATTAATTTATTTATTTTTTTTAAAATAAATGGGTATAAACTAGCAAATTCTTACATTTTAATATTTAAATTACGTGTACTTATTTGTACCACACTCATGTTTCTTATATATATTTAAACCCTAAAATTTCCATAATGTCGATTTCTGAAGCTCTTCGAGTCTTGACTTCTTTTTTTTTGAATTTTTTTATATAATAAAATATAATTACCAAAAATTTTTAATTAGTTATATTTAAAATATGGTGTGATGTAGAATTATTAAAGGTGACATTAGACTTGTTTATGATCTCTTTACATGGTGTTAGTGTTATTTTATAACTTAAAATTTAGACTAGCTTAGGACAAAATAAAAAAATTAAGCTAACTTAAATGTAATTTTGATATTTTTACATTTCAGAATTTTGCAGTGCTTTAAATTCTATTATCAAAATTTGCATAATCTTTATTTTGTAAATTTCACAAATTCAATCATTCCATCAAATGTTGATTATTATCAAGTTGATATTGATAAATAAACAAACAAAATTTTATCTATATTAAATTAATTTCTAAATGTTTAATACTTTTAATTTTTGAAAAAAATCAAGATAATAGATTTTAAAATAAGGAACCAAAATTATAATAAGAGAAATAAAATTTCTATTTTAAATAGAAATCAAAATTGTATTTAAATCATAAATTTATATAATAGATATATAAATTAAATTTAATTTATTTATTTGGCACTCCCAACATTTTTAAAAAAGCTCCAATACTGTCACCATTAAATATTCAATATCATTAATCTATAATTATTGTGACAATAAGAAGTTTA
Source organism: Psophocarpus tetragonolobus (assembly GCA_037954015.1). NCBI lineage: Eukaryota > Viridiplantae > Streptophyta > Magnoliopsida > Fabales > Fabaceae > Psophocarpus > Psophocarpus tetragonolobus. Next base: position 4,524,438 of record CM075692.1, on the reverse strand, counting down.
TTTTTCTCATTAGCAATCAAATGTTCATAGAAAACAAAACATATTAATATTAAGCATAATTTTTTTTATGTTATTGTTGTGAGCAAGGTTATCTCTTTTGATAATCCTACTAATAAAATGATTAAGGCATGACTTGTAGCCAAGTTTGAGCATTGCTTGAACTTGGTTGATGTTTATGATGAAGTTTGTCCCTTAAGGACATTTCAGTAGAGGATGACATTAATTTTATGAAGATTGGTTCTTAGTTACTGGATTTGGAATTCATTGACATTGTCAAGGTGAAACATTGAAAATATTAGAGGTGGTGAACCAAATATTACCTAAGTCAAAGAGTATGTGGTATGACCAAATTGGCGGCAAATGTGCTCTTAAAATGTACAAAAGAAGTAATTGTAGGGAGGTGTCCCTCTCATATCTTTATTTAATATTTATGCTTTCAAAAAATGTGATTTTAGAATGTACAAAAGAAGTAATTTGTTTAGTTACGAGGGTTAATAAGGATTTTCGATGTTAAACTTCCGATTTTAGTCCCGAACTTCAAGACTTTTAGTTTTTCTAAGTTCTAATCTTTAAACAGTAAAGATTATTCTGAAGTTTGTTTTGTGTTTTTTTTTTCATTTTTAGATAAAAAGAAAATAATAGTAAAAATATGTTCGGTAACAATTTAGAAAATATTTTAACTGAAAATATTTTTAAAAAACAACTGATTTTGAAACAATATGTCAAAATTGTTTTCAATAGTTAACACTATATGCAAATTCAATAACAATATTGTAATTATATAGAAAATAATATATAAATATAATTTAAACTATATATACATAATTTATAATATTTTTGCTAAAATTGATTAAGTTTAATAATATTATTTTTTGAAAATAGAAAATATAAAAAGAAAATAAACATATTTTCTAATTGAAAACTTAAAAATAAAAACAAATATTAGTTATTAATATATTAGTTTTTATAATAAAAGAATTCAAACTTACCATCTCTTTCTTCCTATTCTCTTTACATGCGGAATTTATCACTAAACTAAACTAATGTTACATTCCTAAAAAAACATTTAGTATTTTAATGATGTCAAATTAAAGTTTAAAAACTAAAAAATAAAAGTAATTTTTTTTTTAAAAGTTGAGGACCTTAATTAAAGCTAGTTACAATTATAAAAAGTATTTTTAACTTCTAAAGTTAATTATAATTACAACTTTTTGTTAGAAGTTACTCAAATGACATTAAAATTAAAAAATGATTTTTTTCAAAAATCCTAAATAAAAAGTAAATTTTTTTCTGCATAAAAAAACACGAAAAATTTTTAACACATTTTTCAGATTAATTTTTTTTTTGCATGAAAATTAAAACAAACAGTCTCTATTACTTATTTGTTTAATTTGTTTTTAAATCATCCTAGACTTTATTTTTTAAGTAGAAACTTAAAATTTTTATTTTATCTTAATTAATTCTTAAATTTGATTTATTCTACAAATAGATACCACGTACTTTAAATTTATTATAATTGATATTTTTTATAAATAGACACCCTAAAATTTAATTTAATTTTAATTCATCTTTAAATTTTTTCATTTTTATATAAATAGTTTTTCAATTTTTTTTCTTCGAACTCATTTTTATATATCTAGAATATAATTAAAAATATGAATTATAAAATATATATTAAAATGAAAATAATATTTTCTTTAAGGTGAAAATAATAGTGTTAATAGAAAGAGCTTTAATTTTTATTTAATTTTGAAATATTAATTTATAAAACTAAATTTAGTAAATACTTGAGATTAAGTGAAGAAACCATTAGATATTTTCGTTAGTAATTCAACTTCAAAAAATTATTTTATGAAAGGATAAATTTTAACAATTAATTGAGATGAAATTTAAATTTAGATATCTATGTGCAAAAAAGTAAAGTTTAAGGATTTTGTTTAAACAAAGTTAAAATTTATGGTGACTATTTATAAAGAGATGAAGTTTAAGTATCTCATACAAAATTAAAGTTTAAGGTGTCTGTATATTTGTAAAAGAATAAAGTTTAGGGGCTTATTGTTCTTTTTCTCATTTTAAAATAAAAATTATCTTTTTTAAAAAATCATTTTTAAAATTGTACATATTTTTATTTCAACTTTTAAAATTATAAAAATAAAATAACATAAAAATTTGATCAAAATCAGAAAATATTTGTTTAAAATTTAAAATTTTATAATCAAACATAAATTCACTTTTATTTTTAAAAAATAATTATTAATTTTTAAATAAAAAATCATTTGTTTAATCTATAGTAAACCATCTTTGTATTATTACCAATCCGATTATCTAATTAGTAAAGACACTTGCTTCATAACTTACTGTTTCAACTATTATTGAACTTGTAGTTAAATTACTTAATAAAATGTTTTTTTTTTAATTTTTAATGTACTATAAAAACTATACTGAATAATATTAACAAAAATATCACAAAATTCATAATATTAAAACATAAAAATATTATAAATTATATAAGAAAAAATGTAAGTATAAAGAAAAGGAATTTTATTAAATAGACATTATATTGCTAAATTAACTACTTTTTCATTAAATTTTTATTAAATAGGATTGATTTAGAAAAAAGAGATTCCTTTAGCAAAATTTAAAGATTTTAAGAGTTATTATGCATAACCAGTTTTTTATCACAATCAAACTAAATAGAAGACTCATTTTTTATTCAACTGTTGGAATAGTCAGTTACTATAACAACAATGCCCATTATAGCTTGGCAACAAACAATAAATTTAAATCTTATTTGTCTTTTATTTATTTTCAAAAGACATTATATTGGTGCACATGCACAAAAATTATATCGGTGCACATGCATAAAATAATGTTTTTATTCTTTCCTTATCATCCAGAGGGTGAGCAAAAATGGGATGGAAAAATTGTATTAAGATGGGACTCTCTATTATGGAGAGTTTTTCTCTCTCCACCTCCACACTTTTTCACTGCACCTTCATAGTTTTGCAAAAAGATAAAAGTACTTTTAGGTAAAAAAAAGTTTAAAACTTCTTTCTTTTAGCATAGTTCTTCTCCCTGTCACATAGTTCTTCTTCTTCTTCACTACTCCCTTGCCTGCGTCAATCCAGACCATGAGTCCTCCCTTTGCCATGCGTGTAAAAATTTGATTCTACAAGTACGAATTGGGTAATCTGCATTCGTAAAAAAAATTTGTGAGTCCGGATTAGCTAATCTAAACTTGTAAAAAGAATTTGTTTTTACAAGTTTGGATTAACCAATTCAGACTTGTTAAAAAAATTGTTTTTATAAGTTCGGATTGACTAACCTAGGCTTACAAAACATTTGTGAGTCCAAATTAGCTAATAAGACTTGTTAAAACAAATTTTTTACATACGTGGCGGAGGGAGGACTCGCTATCCGGATTGACACAAGAGAGGAACAACAAAGAAGGAGAAGAACTATAGAGAGGGAGAAGAACTATGTTGGAGGGAAGAAGTTTTAACTTTTTTTACTTAAAGACATTGTTTCTATTTTAAAAGAGTATGGAGGTGCAGTGAGAAAATCTCTATTATGGATGATATTTATTATTTATTAATGGAAATTATGGACCAAGGAAGTGGGTTCACGCACCACTTTCAATATGAGAATTTAAATTGATACCTACCAGATTTTGAAAGGACACCTACCTTTTATAAAATAATCAAAATACCCTTATTTTTTCTCTTTCATGTATAACTTTTTTTAGAGAAAAAAAAAATTACTTCTCTAAATAAAGGTCCCCAAAGAAGAGTTTCCTAACCAAAATAAATAAACATTTGATACATAAGAATAAGCAATAATAGAAGGGGTTGTGTTCAAAGTTGTAATAAACTTTAATAATAAGCAATTAATGCTGAATCACGTGCAAAATAGAGCTGTATGATAATTTCACGCATAGTTTCCAATATTTTTCATAAGGTGTGCATGATATTTCATGAAGAAGAACCACGTTGCTTTTCGCAAGGTACTTATGGATTCACTCATAAAAAACTAGCATTAATTCATGCATTGGTTATCTATATACTCTTCGTTGCTTCGTGGAGAGGCAATTTATTTTACTTATCTAGATACGGTCTTTGAACGAGAGGAGGTGTATTTTTGGAGAAGAAAAAAAAATTGCTTTTATAAAAGATGATATCCGTAAAAGAAGAGAAATAAAAATATTTTAGTCTTTTTAAAAAGGCAAGTGTCCTTTCAAAATCTGGTAGGTGTCAATTTAAATTCTTTGTCATTATTTAGTTGTTTAATATGGACTTAAAGGTTAGGATATTTCTCTTTATACCTCCACAATTTCTCCATTTACTTCCATTTTACACTTGCAGAAACCTTTTCGGAGAAGCAATTTTTTTTCTTCTACAGAGAAGGGTCTCTATAGAAAAGGAGAACTAAGGGTATTTTGGTCCTTTTATAAAAGGTAGGTGTCATTTCAAAATCTGATAGATGTCAATTCAAATTCCCTTCAAAATCTAGTAGGTGTCATTGTTCAATTGCTGAATGTGGACTTAATGGTTATGATTTTCTTTTTACACCTTCATAATTTCTCAATTCACCTCCATTTTACACTTGTAGAAACTTCTAAAGAGAATTTTTTTTTTTTTTGCTTTTCAATTCAAATTTCCTTTCATTATTCAATTTCTGAATGTGGACTTAATGGTTAAAATATTTCTCTTTACACCTCCATAATTTTTTTATGATTATATGAGAGCTCTTTTTTTTTGTTTTAAAATATAGGTGAGGACTATCACATAATAGTTGCATATGTTTTAAAATATAAGAAGGATAAAAATGTAGTTAATTTTAAAACTCATCCTCTCCTAAACCAATCAATAATAAAATTTGTTTTCTTTTCTTCTATTGAAATGCATGTAATTAAAATTTCTATCTTCCATTCCCTCTATTAAAATCTCAACACTTTCATTTCATTCTCTTTATCGAATCAAACATAACCCAATAACAAAAGTTTTGTAAGAGAACGGGAGAAGCCGGCTATGAGACAAAAGATTTTCTTTCTAAAGAAATTCGAGCTATGATATATTTCCAAGGTCTAATATGAAAAAATTTTTAGAGGTTTTCCTTGACTTTGTCTATGTTAACAAACAATTTGAAATGCCTCAACTTTTTTAGAATGTAAAATTATTTTAATAAAATATTATTAATCAAGATATTATAGATGTATTTTTTTTTTAAAAAATCTTGTGTAGATTATAATTTAATAGTTATAAGATAAAATAATTTCAATTATCTTAAGAATAAAATTAAGCTATCGACAGTATTCGCATTAAAAGACAATATTAAATTATTTACCTATTAACAAAATGTACAAACATTTAATTAACATGTGCCTATGCAATATGAGAGTTATTATGTAAATTTGATATTACATTGAATGTTGCTTGATAAGTAGTGATAAATATATTTTTTGCTTGAGTGGAAAGAATTACCCTAAATTAATTTTATATCAAAATTATTTTTAAGATAGGAACATGAAAATATAAAATTTATTAACTTATAATTCAATTTGAACAATTTTTTTTATTATATAATTTTGAAACGTGTATAGAGGATCTCCAACCACAAATTACTAATAAAATTGTTTAAAATATCATTACACTCAAGAATTCACTTTTGGAGAAATCTTACATAACAATAATTTTTAGTTGCTTATTTCACCAACTATAGTTTGAATAAAATATCATTCAATATTATTAAATTGTCATTAAATATGTTATTAACGGTCACTGTTTTTAAATTAAAATATTATGAATATTAAATTTATTTATTTTTTTGAAAAATTAACAAAAATACATTTAGTTGATTTATAATAATTAATATTTTAATAAATAATAAAACTAAAAATTAGATTTATAATTTTAAGGTATCATAATTTTAATAAAATCCAAATTAAAAAAACTATAGAATTGTAAACTTCTCTTATGAAAGTAAAAATAGACTAAAATTGCTTAACTTTGATATGATACAGTGAAAACTACCTAATACAACTTTTTATGCATGAAAATTAGTCTTATGGAAGAAGCTCTCGTATGCTTCCGGTTCTCTCTCATAGTCTTGTATGGTGCTGGCACTCAGTCGTGAGTGAAAATGTCGTTGTTTAGAAATTAGAGGAAGCTGTTGGAACAAGACAATAAGATTTGCGAACAAGTTTAGTAGTTAGCTAGTGGGATAGACTAGGAAGTAATAACAAAGTTAGTGGGATTTGAAATAGGTTCTGTTATGATGACGGTGTAAAATGGAATAAAGATAGAATATCTTTAATGTTGAAAAGATGATTGTTTCATCTACTTTTATATATTTATAATAATAAAATATATTTTGCTCTAAAGAAAACATGGACGTTATCGTGGTTATCAGAAATGTTATATTTAACCTTTCCAAAAAATAATTTTTAAAATCTGATGAAGACTTTCAATAGATCTTGTTAAAAAAAATTCAAAGACACGTGTGAATAGGAAAAAGTGGTGATGAATAAGTTGACTTTAAAGGACTTTCTGAACAATCACATTTCCACTGACAACTATGAGTGGCAGTACTTTGAATTTGCAACACCTTCCTCCAAGATAATAGATTAGTAACTTGTGGTATTGTATTCCTTTCATCTACAACTTTAATCATTAATTCCTATTTTACGCATCAACATCATAATCACATAGTATTTTTTTTTAATTTTAAAAATTAAAAGTGATTTTTAATAAAATTTTAAAAAAAATAATTTAAAACTATGTAAATAGAAAGTCCTAGAAATCAACAAAATTGATAAGATAAATTGTACACGCATGCCCATGCCAAGCTTGCATTGGAACATATAAACGTGCAAGAGCTTCTCCACGATGCCTTGTTTGACCACCCACTTGCCTGTCTTGGCTCAACACACATCGCCATCCGTATAAGAGTTGACTCATGCACATTGTCCATTGTAAGCAAAGTCCCACTTTTGTATTTATTCTACCACAATAATATTTTTATTTAACATATGAAATTAGTTTTTGTATACTATTTATTTTTAATGACAAAAATATTATATTATAATTACTTTTTAAAAATTCAAATGTTTCATAATAATAACAACAATCACCTAAATAAGACAAAGTGAAAAACAAATAGTACGAATAGAGTGTTTACAAATTGCACGATTTTAATTTGAAGAAATGTCAAATTTTAATACACCCCACCCCCACTATGCGAGTATGGGATTGCATCCGGTGATAGGCTAAAACTTACGTGGAAGTGTACTTTATTAATTTTATAAGTTGATATTTTTTTTTAAGAATTAAATTTTAATATTACTGACAAGTGTTAACAAATAAAAATATGATTCTGCATTATAGTTAACTAATAAATTATAGGAAGAGTTTTAACTTTCTCATTATTATTTACATTACAATGTCAATAAATGTTATTAAATATAAAATTATCTAAATTGTATTTGTGGCTCGAAATAACAATAATATTTTTATGGTTTAGAAATTTTATTTAAATTTATAAAATTGATGTCATCTACAAGACTTAAAGATTTTATTAAAAATACAAGACTTAAAGATTTTATTAAAAAAAAAAAACTGTAATATCAATCCCGCTAAAATTAATAAAGGCAACTTAGATTTTTCCAAAACACCTTAAAACAAGTTTTAGCTGCCACTTTAGGAGTATGTTGGCTTCTGGTATTAGGAAATAACAAGGCTTGTGACATATCGTTAAATATTTTTAAAAAATTAATGGTAATCCAATGTTAACAAAATTATCTTCAATGTAATAAAATAAAGAGTTTAATTGATATACATTGTCAGTATAAAAGATTTTTACATTAACATTTAATTATGATTTTTCATTTATGTGACTTTTAAAGTACCAATCAGTAAAGTCAACAAATTTACCATGAATGAAGGGTTGTGGTTGAATGATAGTGTAAAAATATTTATCCTGACAGTGTATACCAATTAAACTATAAAATAAATCTGATCTTTAAAAAAAAAAAGATGCATTGGAATGAAAATTTTAGAATAATACTTATTAGTAAATGTAAACTTTTAATTACTAATAAAGTTTAATTGGTATACATTGTCGGTGTAAAAGATTTTTACACTGATGTTTAATGGTGACTTTTAAAGTAGTAATGAGTAAATTCAATAAATCCACTCTGAATTATGGGTTGTGATTGAATGTAAATATAAAGTGTGACTCTTAAAGTAGTAACGAGTAAAGTCAATAAATTCACTCTGAATTACGGGTTGTGATTGAATGTAAATGTAAAAATCTTTATATTAACTGTGTATACCAATTAAACTCTTAATAATAACTTCCTAATCTATTTTTTATGTCCATATATTTCTTTAATTTCAACTAGACTATATACTTGCATAAGCTCGAGTCCATGTCAATTAGTTGCACGCATTTTTTTGTTGAAACACGTTTTATTGATGAGAAATTCATATCAATTAATTATTAGAAATGACTAATAAGTAATTGACACTACAAAGCCCACAATCATATTGTCTAACCTTTAAACCCTTAATTTTTTATCATAACTAACTAAAACAATATTTAGGTTAAATATACCAATTATAAAAGGAACAAAATCCATTTTTAGACATTGTGTCCAAAAAATGAAATTAAAAATTAGTCAAGATAATATAAATTAATGTACATAATGAACTGTTTAATCTGCATTTTTTAATTTAATAATATTATAAAATATTTGAATATTTAAAATTAAAATAAAATAAAAATTAAGAATAAAATATTATGAAATATATAAAAACTTTTTGAAATAAAAACTATCTTAATTTGGAAGAGAACATATGTTGGAATAGGTTTTGTTCCTGATCGTGCTTAAGATATAAGAAATCTAACTAACGGCATTCAAGTGAGTGTGTTGATCCATTGAGTTGCAAGAGGGATGGATTATATAGGGCCAAGAGTGATTTATCCCTGAGTGTTGAATCCAAGACTCTAGGAGTAGTGGTGGGTCATTCGTACTTATCTTGGGTGTGGTTGAGGGTGATACAGTTGCAGTTTCCAGCTTGTTCGGGATAGGGTTGAAAGCTGGCTGGGGGCGCATGTAGTGTTTGGTTTTCTAGCTGGTGTAGGGTAAAAGGAGCCTATGGTATGACAAAATATGCTCTGTCATTTGTGAGCAGGATGCACCCCACGATATTTTTAGGAATAGGAGACTCATGATTCTTTCTTTGAATTCTTTTTTCTAAATAATTATTTTTACATTATATCTATTTTATTGGTTTTGATTTCTCCAGTCTTTTTCTTCTTTTTAACAAATACAATTGTTATAAAAAAATTGTAATTTTTTTAAAATATATCTTTTTTTTTTCTCTCCTAATATTTTTTTGGCAAGATTTGCTGCATGCAAGAGAGATACACATTTTTTAGACCTTAAGTGCAAGAGGGTGATGAAGCACAAGAAAGTATGCCCTACGGGCTATGGGCCATGGACCATAGGAGTACATGTTGAATCAATTTGAAAAGTGTATATGTCATTCTTAATAACTAATAAATGTATTGGATTGTGTCTTCATGGACTTAGAAAGATATTATATAATTCGAACTATCTTAATTAAAACGTGTAAATATCAATTTGCGTTCATAGTTTTGTGGTTTGAATAATTGAAATAGGGATAATAAGAATAAATGTCGGTATCCAATTTCACCTATTTCGTTCTTATGCAATTATCTAATTATCAACATATATTCATTACTCAACTTTATTGGGTTCAATTAATCATTCAAAGTTAATCTATTAATAAGGAAATTCTAAGGATCCTTATTCAATTATCAGTTCCTTGATTACTCAGCTAGAAACCTTGCATAAAAATCAGGAATTTAACAACTAATAGTTCCAAATCTGTTCCTAACGTTTAGAACAAATGTTGTGATCGAATTTCATATATCTCATTCTTATCTCTGTTTATCAACATATATTTTCATTACTCATCAATGTTATTGGGTTTAACTAATCATTCTCAGTTAATCCCTTAACAAAGAAATTTTATAAGGATCTTAATCCAATAATCATTCCATTGATTACTCAACTAGAAACCTTACATAAAAATCAAGAATTTAACAACTAAAAATTCCAAGTCAAGAATGCACTGAATGGCTTCTTTTTCCAAGAGTTGAGCTTCCTCTTCTCTTCGTTTGTTCTCTTCTTGTCTTTGTCTAACCTAACTGCTATTGACTTTCTATCCCTTCTTTTTCCTTTTATACTTTCAAAATAGGACAAACATAAGTGACCATTATGCTCAGTGGATTTAATTCACTGAGAAGAAGATAGGAATCCTTCTTGGTGAGAAAAGCTCAATCCACTGAGTGAGATATATTTCGCTTAGTGGATTTCTTCTAACTTTTACACGTTCTTTGAAGCCAATTTGCTGAGCAAATTTGAATCCACTCAACGGATTTTTAGCAGAGAGCAATTCTCTCTTTGCTTTCATTAAATTTTTTTTATCCAATTGAACTACTCCATGCTTGTTCCAAAGTAAAACCCAATTTCTTCATCTACAAAAGAAATTTTTAAAGTTTAAATGTACAAATCTATAACTCTTTTCAAAATGACTTATTTACAAAAAAACTTTGATTTTCAATATTAAACTTGAGTTTTTCAAAATATTTTCCTTACTTTCTAGTTAGATAAGTATCATAAAGATAGAGATATTCAAGCAAAATTCACACTTATCCGTACACAATATTCCAACTTCAAGCGCAAGAATGTGAAGAAGATAGAAGGCTTAAAAAGGTATGCAGTGTGAAGGGGTACATGTTTAAAAATTAAGGAGAATTACAATTTAGCCCTATAAGTAAAGTTTTTTTCTCCAAATTTTCTCCATAATTCCCCACTTTAATAATATAAAGATATTCTAACTTTATAATATTATTAAGTAATTTAATTTAATTTTTTATAAATATTATAAAAATTATAAAGTAATTTACAAATTAAGGGTCTTGAACATAATTTTATTTTCCATAAATAATATAAAACTATTTATATTTATAATGTTATTAACTAATTAATTTTAAATTTTATATTAACTAATTTATTATAGTATTAAAAAATAATATTAAATTAGTCTTATTATAGTATTTCAATGAATATTTTAAATTAATATAGAAATTAATGATTTTGAATAGAATTTTGGTTTTAATAATTAATACTTGTAGTTGTTATCATAATTAAATTATTTTAATTATTATATTATTAAATAATATTTTTAAATTATTTTTTTATAAATATTTATACAAGACAGAGAAAATTATTTGATATTTCAATTGTATTTATAATACTTTTATTTATTTTTATTTTTTTAAAGATTTAAATATTAGTAGTTTAAAGATAAAAAAGGGAGGACGAGAACCAAAATAAAATAAAATAAACTAATAAGTGTTGTTAAAAGGAGTTTAAATAGTTTGCTGGCCATCTTAATTCAAACGTTATAACTATATTATAAAATGAAAAAGAAAATAGCATTCTCTCAAATGTTTTTTTTTTCTTTGTTTTTTGTGTGAAATTGTAAATTTACCTTTTTTTATAGGTCAAATATTAGTTATTAACATGTTAGTTTTTTGTTATTGCTGACCAACGGGAAGGAATAGAGTAAGTCATCTACCTATCCCCCTATATAATAGGGGTCTTTCTTTAGTTTAACAAGAAAGGATAGGCCTGAGTTAACACCTGTTTTAGCCCTATGAAATAGGAGACTAGTTACTCTAGCAGGATAGTATGCTAGCCCCCCTGGACAAGGGCCAGAGCTCTGCTCAGTGCACCACCCTTAAGCCCCGAACTTGTTACGACTTCTCCCTCCCTTCTCTCCACATGTGAACTTTGTCACAAATCCAATGTTATATTTTTTAATTGTAAATTTACATTTTTTTAATTTATGATTTTGATCTTTCTAATTTTTTTTATGATTTTAGTTTTTAAAATAAATATGGGATTCAATAGTATCAAAAGAAAAAAAATGAAACTAAAATTATATTTTTTAAATCAGCAAAATAAAAAGGGCTACAAATACAATTTGCATTTTTTTTTCGTTTGTAAAATTCAAACTCCATTACATTACTTAAAAGGAAATAGACTCTTCCTCATTTCACCAACAAGTGCTGGTTCTTTTACTAAGTTAAAAAAAAATGTGTTGGTTCTCTCCTAAAACAAAAGGAAAATATTCCATAGTCGAATTTTTCAGATTAACCAAAAAATTAGTAGTAAATTTGTAGTTATTTTCTATTAAAAGAAGTAACTATCATTTACCAATAAAATACTAAAATATTGATGATAGCATGAAACGAGTAGTTAATTAACTAGAAAATTATTGCTAATTTTAGAAAAATATAACTATTCTCAAGTTAATATATAATAATATTAATTTTTAATTAAGAAACAATTTTGATAACTGTTTTTTATGTGGATCTTTTTAATAGGAGTTGAAGACTGTATCAATATTTATCACAACCAATTGTATTCCTCGACTAATACATAGTTTATTAAAAATAATATTGATAGCTAATAATAATTAATTAGCTTTAAAATAACTATTAAATTTTTTGTAGTTAACCTTGAAATTTCTTGTAGTGAGATATAATTTTAATAAAATGAAACATTAATAAAACTTGAAATTATAATCAATGTTAAAAAGTGTCCCACCACTTGGTAGTAGAGAAATATTCATGTATGGTTTTTACACGTTGTCATATAAGTCTTTATTTTTTAAAAAATTAAATTATGTTACAATCATTTTGTTAATGAGTTTAAATATTTATATTTAAAATTGAAAATAATACAAATAACTATTTTAATTTTATTATTTTAAAAGGTTATTAATTTTGTCAAATACATTTTAGTAATCCCTTCAACTCTGATATGGAGATAGCAAAAGAAATTTAAAAAAATTAGACCATGTCTCGTCTGTCACTATACTAGCTTTTTTAAAAATACAAATACTTTTATAAACTATCTTTCTAGCTATTTTACGTTTGATTCATCGTATACTTTTCAAAATGGATTAAAAATAATGTTCTTGCGTGATGTCATATAACATTCAATTTTCAACTTACGTGGACCGACCATTCAAACTTTCCTATCTTTGGATATTTTACATTAATATAACATTTTTTTTATAAATCAAACAATTTTATTAAAATACAAACAAAAACATAAGATGTGCATTTTTCAAAAGGCAACAAGAAGTTCAAAACATGATGGCAGACTTTTTTGTCTAAAAATAAAAAAGTTCAAAACATGAATCCTTACGAAAAGATCATTGCCACATCACACATCCGCTCATATATTAATATAAGATTTTATACACATGGATGACATGATGAATAACTGGACTTTACGTATTTGGTTGACTTGAGATTTATAATTTTTTAATATTTTAATATTAAAAAATTAAAATTTTGTGTGTCTAGTGTTTTTTTAAATATTTTAAAAATGATTTTAGGTTTTTAAAAATTTTAAAAAGATACAATTTTAAGTAATTTTGTACAGAAATGACGTAGAAGGCCATTTAAGTCTTCGGTTTTGTCGAAACCTCCATATGACAAACAAATTTAAGAATACACTTATTAAGAGTTTTCGATATTTGACAGAGTCAAAGACAGAAGATCAAAGACCATGGAAACACACATAAGCAGGAGATAATTAAGGTGTTAAGGATTAATTAAGTATAAACTAGATTATCTAAAAAAAAATTGAGGTTACAATCATATTATCTAATTCCTAATAAGTTGGACAAAGCCCACACCTAAGGCCCCAACATATCACTATAGATAGATAATGAGTGTTGGGGTAACAATGCTTATTGATTGCGAATTTATTGTTATTTTACTTATAGTCGAACCTATATCGGACTTGAACGTTATAGTACTTTTTACAGATACATCATCCTTCAGAGAACGCTTGAAATGTTAAATTACTCGTGGACATAGACAGGCGTGGAGGGAAGAGGGGGGGGGGGGGGGATGGGGCGGTTGGCAGGGGCCATGTCTCCCCCTTATAAAAAATCATATAACTTCTTTAATATTTAAAATAAAATAAATTATATATAAAAAATTAATATTAATTAACATCTAAAAAGAGTAAAATAAAAACGTGATAAGTAACATGATTGATAAAAGAAAGATAAAATAATTATAAATGTTAAAGAAGTGTATAATATTTGAGATGTTTATATACAATGTAATTATCTAAATTTTTGTTCATATAAAATAATATATTTCTAAAAAAAATTATCTTGGTTCCCCTCAAATAAAATTTCTAGCTCTGTTCCTTGACATAGAGGACGTATCTAGCTACTTTTAGCAGGTACAAGTTTTGTTTTTGTATTCTTGTCTTGAAAACTAAGTTTGTTTTTACTTTTATTTTTTTTATTGACAAATGTTACTTAGTGTTAGTTTTGTTAGTAGAGCAATTTGAACCCATAACCTATCTTGAGATATAAACTTTATCATCATACTTGTTTTTATAAATCAAATGTTAGTTGTTAAAGGGCGTTTGTTTCAAGTTAGAGAATCATCTTCCTAGGAATCTCATTCTTAAGAATAATAAAAATGAAAATGTTACGCCTGAGTAAATTTAAAATTGTGTTGGATTATTTTTTATATTCTTTGAAATGTTTTTAATTTTTAAAATGATTTAAGTAAAAAAAAGAAAAAAATAGAAAATATGTATTATAAGTAACTTTGAATATTCCCATGAGAATATAAGGGCATGATTGGTTTAGTGTTTGTTTGACAACAATTTTATAAAACTGTTTACAGTATTTTAGTTTTTAAAAACTAAAAAACTTTTTTGGGTAGTGTTTTTTGAAAACAATTTTTGAAAATAGTTCTGTTTTTTTAGTTTTTAAAAACTAAAAAACAAGAACAGTTAAAAGTAGTTTTATTTTTCAGTTTTCTATTTTTGTTTTGAAAACTCAAAATACAATCAAAATATATTGTTTTTTGCTTTTTAGTAATGAAATTTTAATAACTATGAACAATTTTTCTATTTTTACATCTTCAAAACAATTTTTAAATAAAACTTGCTAAACAAGTTTTTTTTTCTTACCGAAAACAGTTTTTGAAAACTATTTTTGAAAACTCTTTTCAAAAACTAAAAAACAAAACTAAACCAATCAGGCCCTTAGTTTTGTGTTTTAGTTTTTGAAAAGAGTTTTCAAAAACTGTTTTTGGGAAGAAAAGAAAAAAAAATTGTTTGATAAATGTTAGTTGAAAACTAGTTTGAAGATATAAAAATAGAAAAACTTGTTCATATTTATTAAAATTTCATTAATGTAAAGCAAACAATAACATATTATGATTTCATTAATGTAAAGCAAAACTGTTTTTAGAAAACACTATCCAAATGAGTTTTTTAATTTTTAAAATACTGAATTTTATAAAACAGTTGTTAAATAAATACTAACTTTTTCACCCTTATTCCATGAGAATAAAAAGTAAAAAAATAGGAAGTTAAAACATTCCTAAGAGTAAAATAAGACAATGAATGAAATTTCAAAATTTCTAATAAACATGAGAATATTCCATTCCTATACATTTTAGTTAATGAAACAAACACACCTGAATATATTAATTTTTATTAATGAAAGGATTAGAACGCAAAATCTCCCTACTTAACTACCACACAAACTTTATAATTTTTTTTTATTAATAACACTTTTGTAAATATAGATTTTTTTTTTAACATTTCGAAAATAGTTTTTAACCCACACTGAACAAACAAATTTTATTCTTTTATTTTTAAAAAAAATTCTTAAAAATTATTTTTCAAAACTCTTTCTAAAAACTAAAAAATAAAACTAAACCAACTAATTTCTAATTTTCTTATGATTTTGATTTTGATAGGTACAGGTAACTTAGGCAACCCAAATGTGAACGCAATACGGGACGCGTAAATGTATGATTAGAATTTACAATCAAACTTCAAAAAGTCACGCAGTGGTCCCATTAAAGATTTTTCAAGATTTTTGAAAATTATAACTTCTCAAATCTACGTAATTCTTTTTCTTTGTTGAAACTATTTTCTTAAAGTGAAAATAAATTGCGGGCAATTAGTGCCGTTGACATAGAATATTCTAGTCAATGTAGATAAATGTGCAACTTTACAGTAATACATTTGCAACTTATTCATTTTATATTCCTTCACGAAAACCTATATAAATAGTTAATTTGATTTTTTTACAAACAAAGCAAGATTGTTGTTTGAGCACGTTCATAAAATAACCAATGGCTTAACCTTCGCCCTTTTTTTTTTTTTCATAACGGTAACAAAGTAGGGGTATTTTCGGTATAATTTGGTGCAATTTTAGATTTAAAATTAGTACGAACAGAATTAAAAAAGTATTAATTATAAAATCTAAACCAAACAAATTCAATTTGTTTGCGATTTAGTTTGGTTGATTTAATTAAATATTTTATTATTAAGCATTAAAAAATAAGTTTAATTAGTATAATTTTATAGTGTAAAAGATTTTTATACTTATGTTTAATTATATATATTTTTTTATATGACTTTTAAAGTATTAATTGATAAAATTAACAAACTTATCATAAATTAGGATTGTGATTGGATACTAGTGTATGATTTTTAAACTATCAGTGTATACCAATTAAATTCTTAAAAAATACATTGAAAAAGTTTATTTTAAAAAATGTGTAAAAGTTTACTAGCTCTGTACAAAGTTATATAAAACTAACAACTATCAAAGTTAAAGTAAAAACAATCAATCTATTTAAACATTATATTTATGTGTTATCATATTGTGTCTAATGAACCTATATCAAATAATCTTACTAAAATATTAATTTATCAATTGATACATATTAATTAAAAAGTATAATTAAAAATTAACTCTAAATCATAAAAACTTAGAAGTAATGAGTAATTGTAAATACCTTTTTAAAAATTTGCTAAAACAACTAAGAGTAAAAGGTTTAGTTCGATTTGGTGTGGTTTTAACTTGTCAAATTGCAAACCAAATTAATCGTGCAGTTTGAAAATTACGAAAAGTAAGAGCTTGAACTGATTTAGTTTTCTTTGTAGTTTTTTAAGAGAGTTTTGAAAAAGAGTTACCAAGAACTTTTTTTGGAGGAAGAGAAAGAAAAAACTTGTTTGACAAGTATTGTTTAAAAATTGTTTTAGAGATGTGAAAATGAAAAAAATATTCGTTCGTATTTACAGAAATATCATTAATGAAAAACAAAAAATAACTTATTCTTCTTGTATTTTAAGTTTCAAAACAAATGTATAAAACTGGAAAAAAAAACTATTTACAATTATTTCTTTTTTTTTAGTTTTTAAAAACTAAAAAATACTATTTTTTAAAACTATTTTAAGAAAACACTAACAAAACAAGTTTTTTACTTTTTAAATGCTAAAATACAGAAGACAACTTTATTAAAATTGTTGTCAAACAAAAATACTAACCAAACAATTTTTTCAATTCGATTTTAAATTCGGTTTGATTTGATTTTTAAACACCCTTATTCACAGGTTCATTATTTTTTTACCATGTTATAGTTTACCAATCACTTTTAATAGAGTCTTATTTCTCAATCACATTATATTTATTGTGTTTTTTTATATGATCTTTTTATTTATCACCTACGTAATTAATGAGAAATTGCATATTATATGCATGGATAATAGGACTGTCAAAACAGGTTAGTCTGACCCATTAAGCTTAACTGACTTAGTAAACAGGCTGACGCAACCTGGTTCACCATTCTTTCATGTTTCAAAAAGAGAGCTTGACCCACAACGAGTTGGTGGGTTAAACGGACCGACCTACTGATCCACAAAAAAAAAGTATTTTTTAAGAAAAAACTTTGACTATTTTTAAAAATATTAAAATTTAAATAACTTATGATAACATTATTTTTAAATTTCATGAGTTTAAAAATAAAATAAATATTTAAATAATATTCCCCACTAAAAATCTATATTTATAACATATTAAATGTTATTTTAAAAATATAAAATATTAATTGAAAGATACCGATAAACTAAAAAAATATTATAATGGAATATAAATAAAATAAGTAATAAAATAATTTAAAACTTAAAAATAAAAAAATAAATCATATTCACATGATAATTAAAATAAGATCTAGGTAGATTGGTGGATCAATCTGACAGACCACGGCTCAACTCGGGTGGGCCAACTTGTAAGTAGGTTAACGCGTATATTTGGTATATTAAACTTTTTTTAAAATTTTTTAGCCCGACCTAGTCTTGGGGTGAGTCGGGCTAACCTATGGGTTCAAACACATTTTGACTGCTCTAACTATTAGTTTTAATCTCTTGTAAACTAACAAAAAAATATATTAAAATAAAAAAATCATATTCACATAATAATGAAAATAAGATTTAGGTGGATTGGTGGTCAATCTAGCTGACCACGGGTTCAATTCGGGTGAACCGAATTGTAAGTAGGTTAGTCTGTATATTTAATATATTAAACTAGTTTTTTAATTTTTCAGCCTTGTTTGGCGACCTGGTCCTCTGGTGAGTCGAATCAACCTAATATATTAGTTTTAATCTCTTGTAAACTAACAAAATATTTAGCTTTAGTTTAATAGAATATAAATTAATAAAAATACTATAGACGTTACTAATAATGTGATTTCTTAATAGTGTATGCCAGTGTAATATGATTTCTTAATAGTGTATGTCAGTGTAATATAACTATTAGTACGAACATAATAGGCTAATAGTAACTTGAGTTCAGTAGTAAGAAATTCAAATTAGTTGTTAGTGTCATTCTATATGGAGCAAATTTTCATTTATTCACCTTGTATGCGCTCACAATTTCATTTAGTCGTTATTTTCGAGGAAGAATAACTCATATACTAATATCATGGTCATAGAAGAAAAAATACATCTTACAGTCAATGATGATTTATAAATTATGAATTAAAAATTTTTTATTAAAAAATTACAAATATGTTTCACAAGTTATTTAATTTAGTTTATAATTATTTCATAAAATTTTCAAATAAAATAGATATATTTAATAAAATATCTTATTTAATTAATTTATAGTGTTTTTTTATGTTACTCAAAGTAAAACTTAAATTTACATAATTTCATTTGGTCCTCAACAAAAAATATTCATACATAACTTAATTTAATATTTTGATCTATATTGTTATTTATAAGATTTAGTTACTATGTTATGTTACATTACAAAAGTGATTCATTAATTGATAAAAATAAATCAATTTGCATTAAATTATTTTTTTTAGAACTATCATATACATAATTAATTTATCTTTCTTTATAAACCAAAGAATTATATTAATAAGAAGAAAAGCATAAATACAAGGGGTGCCTGCTTGAAAAAAATACAAAGTAATGAAGTGGTTAAATGCAAAATAACAGACTCATTCAACAAATAAATTAAACGTTAACTTACTGGCTTAGCT
The DNA here is from genome assembly GCA_037954015.1 of Psophocarpus tetragonolobus. Classification (NCBI taxonomy): domain Eukaryota; kingdom Viridiplantae; phylum Streptophyta; class Magnoliopsida; order Fabales; family Fabaceae; genus Psophocarpus; species Psophocarpus tetragonolobus. Next base: position 4,504,950 of record CM075692.1, on the reverse strand, counting down.
GTATAGCATGAATAAATTATCAACTTTAAGAGTTTGGCTTTTAAAAATTTTCAATTTTCTAATCTTCCATGCATATCATAACCCTTGAAACCACGTAAAACAAATACTGTAAACATATATTTTGTGTCACTCACCGGTTGTTAATTAATTTATCATTAATACTATATGTCAAAACATTTGTGTGTTGCCTTTAGTGTTCTCAATTACATTTTTCATTTAAAAATTCAAAATGGAAACTTTAAAAATTCAAGTTCAATTCTGACATATTGATATATTTATTAACCTATATAATCAAACAGATATCTTATATCCAACCCTTGTAAATATTTTTTGTGTTTTATGCCTCGAGTTTCGTGTATAGGATATTCCTAAAAAAATAATTTATTCTTAAAGGAAATGCAAATTAAATTAGCATGATGACATGTTGAGAAACGAGGGTTTAAGGATGAAGGAAGGTAGGAGAGGGATTAGGTATTCGAATATCTTATAATCTAACATAATTAATCTTCTAAAAAATAGAGGTTTCAGACAAAAGTGTTAAACTGAAATCTAGACTTTTGAACACTTTGATAAGAATTTCGATCCAAATGAACACTTTTTTTTTTTCAGTGGAACATAATTTGTTAAATTTATACACTTTTAGTTGATAACCATTAAACTGATCTTTTTAATATACTTACTTGTCCCTATGACTAAATACCATTACCTCACTTTTCTAGTGTTTCTAGAGGAAACACACTTGGACAGTTCAAATAAAACGGCTACGTTATATATATATATATATACATGATTTGACTCATAAAATTATAGGAGTTTATTCTATTAAAAATATGATTATAAATTATATAAAAATTGAAAGTTTTTAATACATAGTAAGTTTAAATTTACATAAAAAATTTAAATTATTACAAATAAGTATAAATTAGAGTCGAATACTCAAAATTTTAAAATATTTTTAGATATAAAAAAAATAATATTCAAAATAATCAAAATTAGACTCAACATAGAAAAATATCACTTAAAAAATTTGTTCACGAATTTATTTTGATTTTACGAGTTTATTTTGATTTGATTGAGTTTACTCTGATTTTATCGAATTTATTACTCTCTCCCGATTTTACATACGATTTAACTAGAAAAAAATTTATAAACTCGAGGTTTTAGGAGTTAACTCCCGATTTTTATAACGATATTAACTACATAAGTTTTATTTCTATTTTTGACGCACATATGTTTGACTAGAATTAAGGAACTATTTTCTCACCCTTTATTAAAACAAGCAATTGTAAATCTAAAAGGTTTACAAACTATCGTTTAAAACTATTTCAAAAATTGTGTTAGGGTAGTTTCTAAATTTCTGTTTGCAGTGTAAAACGTATTTTGAAAATATAAACGTAGAAAAAATAATTGTGGTTTCGTTTTCTAGTTATTTTTAATAGTTTTCAATTCCATTTAAAAAAACAATTAAAATTAGTAGAATAAAAAACCCAATACTTATATTCTTAGGGATGGTCACTAAAAGGTTTATAATTATTAAAAATAAAAATACATAGAAAAGCTGTCAAAAGCAAAAAAAAAAAGTTGATATTCTTTCCGTTTTTTCGTGATCTATTGCTAAACCGTAATGTTGACCCTACCCCTATTCCCACCAGGAAGCAAGTTAGATCCAAATTTCTGTTAATCCAAATTTCCGTTTCTCCTTTTTTTTTTTCAGTAAAAAAAGAGAGCCAAATAACAGATTAAAAGAAGAATTAAAAAAAAAGAAGACTATAATTATATTTTCATGGGCTCTCAGTAGATTCAAGAATTTTTTCTAAATTGTCAATGAATTCTTGACTAACAAATGCCCACTTCGATCGACACAAGAGCAATTTTTTTCCCAAACATATTGCAGAATATTCAAAGTAGAGTTAGAAGTTCTCCGTTCACTAATAACATTAAATAAAGGATTACTAAGTAGAAGAAGACGAAACCTAAATAAATGTGAAAGGTTGAGGATTATGACATTTTATGGACAATTATTTGTTAGCTGTCTAAGATAGATACTATAATCTTATAAAGAAATACGCTTCAAAACATTTGGCGACCAGATTGAAAGCATGTGAAATTGAAACTGAAGTCCACTTATTTATTATTTCTTCCTTATCTCCTAATCACACCAATTCACTAGACGATCTAAAAGATTGAATAGGGGGAGAGACATAGAAGCATAGAGTGGACTACGAATGAGATTATCTATTATAGATTGTATCAATCGAGACCTGCATATTTACATGTCAAAGGTGGTTTTTTCCAGATCTCTCGTAGATAGGATGCTAGCAGACTCAAATCTACGTTATAGATGTGCGATGAAAAATTGATGAGGAAACACAAATCTATCGTTGGTTGGTCAAACCATTGCTGTTTTCTTGATAGTAAGGAATGCTTATGTAAGATTATTCATTATTTTTTTTGCAAATCTCAAATGTTTGCCCTTTATTATTACCTATTTGATTTTCCATTTTTTATTACCTATTTGTGGCTTTCCTAGATCAATTTACATAGTTTTTATTTTTACAGAGTTAAACTGATAAAATCAATGTATACTTGTTTTAATTTTGGGGTTTATCAATAGAGGAGATCTTGTAGAAATATAAGAAATTTGTTTAGTTTTTGCAGACAAATCCTAATCTCTATATTTCAATTTTTAAGTTTTAATTTGAGGATATGATAAAATGTGAAGATTTTATCTATTTTTGTAAATTTTACCTATTAAAAAAATGATAATATAATTTTAAGAAATATTTTAAACTTTTCAATAATGCCTTGAATTTATCTGATTTAAATTTAATTTGATTGACTATATTTAATTATAATTTTATCTATTTAATAAGATAATATATTATTACAAAAAGTAATTATGTTTTTTATTCACACATGTAACTGATTCCCTCACATTAGAAATGATTATTATTTTTTCTTCCGTTGAAATTTGTTGCAATTCAGAACAATATTTCTTGTTTTATATTTAGGACAATATTCAAGGTATGCGACTTAGTATATATATATATATATATATATATATATATATATATATATTTATACTTTTAAAACAAATATGAGTAATTATAATATATGCACTATTATTGGTGTTACCTTCTTTCAATTTTTAACACATAAATCAATAAATATATATATATATATATATATATATATATATATATATAATATATATGTTATTTTTAATGCTATATTTAATAGTCGAAACATATTAATACTATATTTAATGTATACACACATGAATTAATACTAAACGTACATGCATAAAAATTACCACTAATGAATTAAACGAAATAATATGTTTATATACTAAATCTATAAAAATTTGTAAGATATAAAATAGTAACCTAAGTATACCAAAAAATGACATGTCTTCCTCAAGAAACCAAATTAAGTTCTTTTCATTACATCATGTAATTAAATAATTAATTAACAATAAAAATATTATTTGATTCATTTCATTTAACTTTACTTTCTCCCACCGATATAATTGTTATTTTGCTAAACTACAAATTTTCTCTGACGATTGTTAACAAAACGATAAGATTTAAACGCATGACTTGGTTCAAATTACTTGAATTGTTGGCTATCCAAATTTTAGTGACTTGATAATTTTCTCTTTACGTGCTGTAATTATCTTTGCTTAATAACTTGTGATTTGTCAATTTGATTTGATATTAATTACCTGTTTAAAGATCTTTTCTCAATTTGTTATCACTATCTATTTTGGACTAACATTGCAGATCATGTGACGTTTCCTGTCGAGTGCACAATAGAGGTCGGCACATGGCTTCTCGGCCTCAATGCAAAGTTGAGTTGCACCGTAGGCCGATCAAATGACTTAGCTTGATCCCAATGTAGATGTAAGCTGCATTGCAAGTCAGTGCCCCTGATCCCAATGCAAACATGAGTCACATTGCTAGGTCACGAGAAGACCCACGATCTCAATTCAAACATGAGTCGCATTGCTAGATCATTTTCAAGCTGCCTCTCGATCCCAATGCAAACATGAATTACATTGTTAGATCGTTTTCAAGCTACCCCTCGATCCCAATGCGAACATGAGTTGCATTACTAGATCATTCACAAGTGTCCCCCGATTCCAATGCAAACATGAGTTGCATTGCTAGGTCGCAGGAAGACCCACAATCTCAATGCAAACATGATTCGTATTGCTAATCATTTATAAGTTGCCCTCAATCCCAATGTGAACATGAGTCGCATTGTTAGATTGTTTTCAAGCTACCCCTTGATCCTAATGCGAACATAAGTTACATTGCTAGATTGTTCACAAGTTCTCCCGATCCCAATGCGAACATGAGTTGCATTGGTAGGTCGTGGGAAGACCTACGATCCCAATGCAAACATGAGTCACATTGCTAGATCATTTTCAAGTTTCCCCCTAATCCCAATGCGACTGTGAGTCACATTATTGGTCGCAAAAATACCCACGATCCCAATGCGAACATGAGTCGCATTGCAGGTCGTTTACTAGCCGCCCCCCAATTCCAATGCAAACATGAGTTGCATCGCTGGTTGTGCAAGCTCTCTGACCCCAATGTAAAACTGAGTTGCATCGCGGGTCGATTGAGAATAAAGGGTGACCCGAATTCAAACATGCATTGCGTTGTAAATCACCATACTATCAACCCAACATTCATCAATAACTAAAGCATCATTATTGGACTAGAGGTGGATCACAACATCTCGACCCGTATGATCTCGATAAGTAGAAACCTCTTCATGCCCATAAGACTTCGAGGTTGAAAGGCATGTGGACTGGAAGTGGACCTCTACGACCCGACCTGCACGATCCCACAATATTTGCCACAATATCTGATCATTTAATGACATTCGCCTGCTAATAACGAATACAACATTAAATAGAGTATCGCTAGGCAAGAGAAGACGTTACTGTGATCAGTATAAAATCGAAGACTATGATACCCTAAGGATAACTTTTTGCTAGCCGTCTAAGACAGGTACTCTAATCCTGTTTGGAAATGCACTCCAAAACACTCAGTGCTTGTTTGGGAACAGTTTTATAAAACTGTTTAAGTATTTTAGTTTTTAAAAACTAAAAAAATTGCTTGGGTAGTGTTTTTTGAAAACAGTTTTTGAAAACAATTCTGGTTTTTTAGTTTTTAAAAACTAAAAAACTGGAACAGCTAAAGGTAGTTTTGCTTTTCAGTTTTCTGTTTTTGTTTTGAAATCTCAAAATACAATCAGAATATGTTGGTTTTTGCTTTTCATTAATGAAATTCTAATAAACATGAACAAGTTTTTCCATTTTTACATCTTCAAAACAATTTTCAAATATAACTTGTCAAACAAGTTTTTTTTTTCTTTTCTTCCCGAAAACAGTTTTTGAAAACTATTTTTGAAAATTAAAAAACAAAACCAAACCAATCAAGCCCTCACTCTCCAAGATTAGTTTTTTTCTTCTCGACTCGAAGGATATATATATATATATATATATATATATATATATATATATATATATATATATATATATATATATATATATATATATATATAATGAAAAAGTGGTGGACATATCTGATCTATAATTTAAGTAATTTACTTTCGTCAGCCTTGACCCTTGAAACATTTTGTTCACAACTCACAAGTTCACCACGTACACAATAGTATTGCTTTTGAATTGAAAAATTACTAACTTAATTTTAATTTTCCTATCTTAAAATTAGTTGCAGTAAAATGTATTACACACAATTATTTTGGCTTATTACTTGTTTTGGTTTCACTTGTTCACGTATTACAACTGGGGTTCATGTACTATGTATCATAATTTCCTGGTTCTGAATTTATGGTCACCATAAGAAGAACTGAATCTTCCATGAAGTCGTCATCTTTTACCATATTGGCTTTATCATTAGGTCTTCTTTTATGATTGTTGTTTAATCTACACTCAGTAGCAAAATGGCCCATCTTATTACTATTAAAGCATCTCACCTTTCATTTGTCAACTTTCTTTTTTCCGCCTCTCCCCAGTTAAAATACCTTTCTTTGATAAGGGTTCTAGTGGATGTTAATAATTTTTAGACTAATTTTGATCACAAAAATTTTCATTGGAACCATTCTTGAAGTTTCTTCCTCTTTATCCACCTTTCTCGCCTCTTCCTCTATCAGTACCCCCTTTTCTTGAAATCTTAGTCCATAGTGCTTCATAAAGAGGTTTCACAACTAATATTTCATTTTGCCTTTTTTCATGAGCCTCTAAAGACCCTTGAAGCTCTTTAACCTTCAAATCTACAAATTCTATAATTCCTTTATCGCTACAACAATATGATCAAATATAGGAGTGAGTGTTACAATAATTTTCTCTACAATCATCACTTTTGTAATCTTTTTCTCCATATACCTTCATCAAATTTGCCAAACTAATAATTATAGTGAAGTAATAAGCAATCTCTCATTGTTCTCTATTTGCAACAATTCATATTGGCATCTCATTGTTTGCAATTTGACCTTCTTTAATTGGTCTATTCCTGTATAGCATTTCTCAAGGATCTCCCATTCATGTTTTGAAGATGTAGCGATGGTAATCTTCACAAAGATGGCTATGTCAATATACTAGTGTATCAAGAACAATGATTTGCAATCTTACTTCTTACTTTCTTTATAAGTAGCCTTTTGCGCATAAGTGAATTTGTCAACAAGTTCTTGAAAGCAAAACTTCACAATCACCAAAACTTTGTGGTAGTTGAATGTTATTTTCATTTTCACACATCATTTGCAATCAAGAATTAGCAAATTAGCAGGGAAATGCCAATCTGAACCAACCATTAATTCGTAGAAATTTCTAGGTCCCACACAAGTTCGTAAAGCTTTAACTACCAATTTGTTGGAGAGAAACACACACTAAGATGAAGAGAGGAATGTCAGAATGAAAAACAGAAGAGTTTTGCATTTCTAATCATATATTAACTATTTATACACAACTACAACAATGGATTAACCACTAAAACTGAAACCACTAACTAACAGTATAACAAACTTTGAATTACACCACAACATTTATTAAAAACATAAAATAAAAATGTCATCTGTATGCAAGTTCTGTAGCCTAATAAACAAACCAAAAATAGTTTTAGCAATTATTCTGCTCACATGCTTATGCATGATACTTGACGCTTCAATTAATTTGTATAATAAATTAGTTTAAATTTTAAATTAAATAGTGCTTTTTTGTTACAAATTTTCCAATAAGCATAGTAATTTCTTTTAATGTACATAATTTTTAATTCACTTACTGTGAATGTATTTATGTAAAGTTGTGATATAATTATTTTGAAATAACATTAAAGAGGTTAAATATAACTAATAGAAAGCTTTTTGTAATAATTGACAATACTTTCTCATGAAACTTTATGAAGTTTCTTAAGAGGATAAATGGTCTAACATACTAGTTCTAAAATACTATTTTATAAAAAAATTTTGGAGTAACATTAAATGGTAAATATAAATGTTGTGATAATAATTGCAAGAGAGTATTTTTATAATAATTCACTTAAGCTTGGTTATGTCTAGTTCTCGTCTAAGAAACTCTAGGAAAGTTCCATTATATATCCATTGTCACTCATATACAAAACAAGTATCCTCACTACCACTTTAGGCTTACAATGAGTACATTAATCACTCTTAGTTTTACTCTTAAACTCCCTCCTTTGAGTGTAAGAACTAGTACACAAAGTTACTCCTATCTATCATGAGTATTGTTTACACAATAAGCCACTTTAGGCTTAGAAACCAATGGAAAGATTGAGTTAAGTACAAGGTTACTATCATATAGAGGATATACAATTCGTTTAGAATAAATAACTTCACAAAGTGAAGGGTATACAATTTATGCTCACAAGAAGGTTGACTACAAAAGTTTCTTATCATTCAAGATGAGTGTATTCAAACAATCTTCATATGTGGGATTTCTTTATATATGTGTTGATGTAGATAGTCGTTGGGACAAGTTGTCAAGCTATCACATCACGCAGGTTCTAGCTAGCTTGTCATCTATTAATTTTGTTCCCTTTCTGACATCCTTGAACTGCTTAGATGACAATAAGTACTTTGACTAAGGAGTTGAACATTGATATTTTAATGGCATATCCTTATAAAGTGAATAATATTTGGTACACAATCTTGCATCATAATGTTATCTTTGATATTCAAGATGGTTCTATGTATGATAAAAGTAAAGGATAAGAATTATTTTTTTTATTACCATTAGAAGATTTTACCATAAATGTTTCTTATATTTACAACATAATGAAGCTTATGTTAACTGGTACAGAAGACTGTCTATTCTAATTTAAGATGTATTGTGGCTTTATGTTGGTACACACTTTATAACACTTAGGATTAGATAGTCATGATGAGCTTAGAATGCTTCTGATGAATTGGTTAATGGTTTATGTGCTTGGTGAAAAGATCTTATACATCCATCATATGCTTATTTGATCTTCTACTTCTTGTCATTTCATGAGACCATTTAACACATGAGTTCACTTTCTAAGCGATGGATGCTTTATCCAAGTAGAGGCTTCTTATAAGGATCTTCTTATGTTATAATGTGTGCTTCTTAGATGATTATATGCACATTATTTGATTTATTTAATCGTGTTAAGCTAATTATAACATCATTCATTTATCTATATATATCTCTTAAGGTAAACGTTAAAATATCAATCTTATTCTATTTATTATCATCAAATGCATTTAGGGTACGATCATCTAGTCATTTCGGACTTTCTAAACTTAACATTATTCTTTAATTGCTTTTATGATAATTATACTATATTTATGTATTATTGTTAATATAATTTTTGGTATTGTACATTGTACTTCTCTTTTTTTATATTAATGATTTTTTATAACCTGTTAGTGTTAAAGTTTTATTTGTATAATTTATAGTACATTGTAATCTGCTTCAGTTTTTATCGCTCTAATTTTCTCATGTTTTGACTATATTTATATGGAACTATTTACCTCATCGAGTAAGTGACTATTTACACTTATGTTTTCATGTTGCTCCATAATTACCTATTTGTATAACCTTTAATTGGATATTTTTATTTTACAACTCAATAGTAAAAAAAAATTGTATTTTCCTTGTGATGCAATTTTGTTAAAAATATATTATTATCATGTGGGGATGGACTTACTTTGTGTGTAACCTAATCTTATTCTCAAATGTGTTTATATGAGTGAATATCATTTATTGTAACACTTGAGTTTATTTTATGTATTTGGAAACTTATAAATGATATCATATTCTACTTCAAATATACTAAGAGATTTTTCCTCACTTGTTGTTACCTTATTTATGTGATCTTTTTAAGGGTCTGACATTCTTAAAAGATTATATGTGGTTAGCTATGAAACCTTTTTGTAAAGCTATATACTTGATTTTGTATGTTGGATTTTATATTCTCATTTTTTAACCACTTCTCTCATTAATCTTTTGTATTCTAATTTTCTCTAATAATTAAATCTTAAATAGAAAATAGTAAATTTCAATCACTTCTAATATTATCTTATAGAGTCATAATTTAACTATCAAAAGAAATTTTTAATATAGTGAACTCTAAATAAGAGTCCTAATCTTATTTATTATAATAAGGATTAGTGAGAGTATATAACCTTATGTTATATCTTTAGAATTATTAAATTCATATTGTCATATATTATTGTGCACATTTAATCACATGACATACTTTATAGGACTTTGTTATTATGTATCTTCTTTATCAAAGGTTTCACATTTTGTTTGGTCAAAATTTTTATAATAACTTAATTAAGTTTTTTTCCCCCTAAAGTTTCATAAAAAATCACTTTTGGTCCTTAAAATTAAAAAAATATTTTTTTAATCTCTGATTCCCTTTTAGTCTTTCTTTTACAGTTAACATCGTTAAAAAATTGCTAACAGGGAGCCTATTTTTGTACTTGTGAATCATTCTCCTCCTCAACCCTAACCCCTCAATCTTCAATTTCATATCTGACACAGTCAAATACACCAGAACTTATAAATAAACAACGTTATTACAAAATCAAATTAATTTCAGGGGCTAAAAAATATTTTTAAATTTCAAGGACCAAAAGTGATTTTTGGTGAAACTTTAGGGGAAAAAAACTTAATTAAGCCTTTTATAATCATATTGTAGATACAATACTCCTATCGAGTATGAATTTTTACTTTGTAAAAGTGTTTATAATGATAGTACTCCTATAGAGTGCAAAATACTTATGTATTTTGTGTTTAGACCAATTATCTAAGTGTTTGCTCAATTGACATTTTTTTACCACATTAATCTAAGTAAAGAATTCATGAATTTCTTTGTTGTCTCCATATTTGAATAATCACTCATTAATTAAACTCAAATTAGTTGAATGTCAAATATCATAAAACATTTATTAATCTACTATATGTGTAATTACATTTGTTGTTGGGTTATGATTGAGTACTTAGATGCATATGAATTATGTTTTTTAGCCTTACAATTTTTTGGACTCAAGTAAACACAATCTTGAGAAAACATATTTTAAATTCACTTATGAAAACTTAACTATTCAAACTTTATAACTCATATGATTTGGTTAAGTTTTGATGCCCTAGAGAGGAGTCTAAAAATTTGCTCATGAGATATCTGTTTTTACCTTATAACAAGCCTATAAGAAGGTCTTGTTTTAACTATCTTCTAAGACTTTTATGATAAGCTTGTTAAGGAAGTATTTTGATAACTGTCTAAATTACCTATTTTTACATAGGTAAAATAGAGCAGTCATCATAATTCTTTTTTATTTAAGACTTTGTTTTTCTCTATTTTTGCTTAAAATTAGGTTTATATAGGAAATTAGTCTTAGGTTTACATTTATGCTCATTTTACGTTTATTTTTTTTGTTTTTAGCTGTTTTAAATCAGGTTTTGAGAAGGACCGAAGAAATGAGAAAAATAAGAAATTTTGGTGTTGTATCTGGCTTGAGCACCCAATAGTCATGGTGCGGGCGCCTAACACCCATGAATCTGAGAGCAATATGCATCTAGCTTTGGGTGCCCAACGAATGTAGACTGAACCCCCAATGCTCATACAAACTTAGGGCCTAAGTTGTTTATGGCTCCTAGCTACTACTTTTTGACCGCTAGACGTTGGTGTTTTGACTTGAAAAATATAAAAGGCTGAGTTTCGTCTTTAGAAAGGGGTTGCACACCTTGTTGACCTAGGACACGCTCCAAACCCATCTTTGTCTATCTTCAGGTTCATTCATCCTATGATTAGTTAGGTTGTTATTTAGTTGAGATTTGATATAACTTTACCTGAACTCTTGTGTATTTTTATACTTTTAATCTCAGTTTACTTTCCAATGTTGATGTTCTTCTTTACTTCATACTTTATTTTCATATATTTGTGGGTTTTACCTGTTGAATAAACTCGAACGATGATTTTGTCTTGTAAACTGAGAAGAGCTCTCAATGAGTTTTATTGCTTAAGAAAGAGTGAGACCCCTTGACCATCTCGAACTCCTTTTCTTACTGCGAATTATTTTACTTTAGATTATGCACGAGAGCGATAATATAATATTCAAATGACTTAGTTCCTTATTTGTGAGAGATCCAAGTTAAGATGTTTTTTATGAGTGATGGGAACATGGGTAGTGAATGAGAGTTTCAGGTGCATTTATACACTTGAGGGATGATTTAGTGAAATCAAATCCAACTAAATCTCATATATGTAACCAATTCTTTTATTTATTTTCACTTTATTTTTTAGTAATTGTTAATTTAAATCTTTATATTTTTCGTTCACATAAGTAGAAAATATCAAGATTTCTGAGGTTTCATCTAAGTCTCTACGTGGTCGACTTGATATTTATTGATTATTACGTACAATCAGTGCATTTTCTGAAAGTAATGTAAAAAATTTACACTCATCATATTTTCTAAAAAATTTTCAAAAAACGTCTTATAGCTCTATTGCACAACTTCAAAAACTAACCTATTAATTGACATTTTAAACATGGAACGGGGGAAAACGAGGTTGAATAGATCTTCACCATTAATATTAAATATGCAGTTGTGATTATTTTAACGGGAGGGTCTCCCATCTTTGTTAAAGGAAGAGGATTCATGTTATGATTTATCCATATATTTAATGGTATCTTGAATTCAATTTGAAAAATTTCACCACCATCTCAAATTTACATAGACAATTATAAACATTTCATATTTCGTATATGATAAAATGACTTAAATGATTAAGATAGCGGATTAAGTCCTTCTTATTAACAAAAGCTAAAATTTAACATTTGGAAATAAAAAATAGTAATAGTTATTTATTAAAATATATCAAAATTATTTTATAAGTTTAAAATATTCTTTACATGTAATATTTATTCAAAGTTTTATTAAATCCGTTTAGATAAACTTATAAGGGATTATTTATAGAAAAAAAAGAGTACCTTTTTCATAAATAATACAAATAATTGTTATTTTTTTCCAATTCCTACTAATTAACTCATTTAACTAGACAAATATGCTAACTATCCTTTTAGGTTGCGTTTTGAAGAAAGAATATGACATAATAGAATATGATAATTAATTAACTATCCTATCATGTTATAATCCATTATTATTGATTATTCACCAAAAAAATTATTATTTATGTTTAGGGATTATAATGATTGCGAGCAAAGGCTGGTATATGTTCCCAATACCCGCACTCATGGGACAAATTCACATTGCACTCACGGCATTTGCACGGGTGCTTGCGAAATAAATATTTGCAAATATTTTTAGTATCCGTGAATATTTATGAATTTCAAAAAATTATTAATTAATAACATAATTTTTTATTAAAAAAGAGTAACAAACTTTCCACATGTCCAAATAAAAGTTAATAATAAGGTACAAAGATCCACTACTATTCAATGACAAACTGATTTTTACTAATTTAGTCATTGTAGGTATTTTATATATATATATATAGTAATTTTGGTACATAAATTTAAAATATTAAAAAATTATTATTTTTTAAATAAAAATTTAAATAAGAAAAATAATTTAAAAATATTATGTAATTTTTAATAATCATAAAAATAACTACATAAATAAAATGTATAATATTTTAAAGATAATTTTAAAACTTGTGCAATGCTCGAACTTTACATTTAATTTTTTTAATATATTGATTAAAAATTATAATTGTCTGAGAAACTCATTGTTTAAACAAACTGAAATTAATTAAATAAATTTAAAAATAATATGTTTTCAATACAAATACAATTAATTAAATTAAATTAAATTTAAAAATTATAATAATAACTATTATTCTCGCCTAAAAGGTTTGAAAAGATAAACAATTAAAAATAATGGATATATCAAAGATAAGAGGAGCATAATTGGGTATGATTGAGAGATGATTGTTTTTTCTTGTCGATACAATGTATTGAGTATTGAGAATCCCGTATGAATATGATCTAAATAATATATTTCTTTCTCTCAGTTTCTATTTTTTCTTTTATTTCTCTATTTCATATCTTTATCCCAAAAAAAAAAAATTGATTCTTGAAAGTAAAACGAATGGTATTTGTAGTTTTCATATTTAGTCGCGTTCATATTGGACCTAATATTTGGTTCATAGCTGAATTTGGGGGAAAGGACCAGGCTGAGAAGCGCATGACGATTGGATAAATCCAATGGTTGAAAATCGTTGAACGACCCGGAGAAACATCTAAGGCTATGGCTACGATGAAGCCACGTGCCCAAAAATGTATTCTATGTAGTAGTACTTACACGAAAGTGGGAGTGTTCATCCTTTAAGAAGTTCACAAAAGCAAAATGGTCAGAGTAAATGGTTTGCAAACACTATACACGTAACATGCGGCTAGTCAACTTTTAAAAATATATTTAAATGATGACATTTTTTCTTAAAAATTATAGATAACTTATTCTAACATTTTATCAATTTTAATTAATTATATTTTGTAGTTTGTACTGGTATAAAAAAGTCCTGATCAGAACAGTGCATTGAAGACGAAGAAAGAGACAGAGACATTATACAATTGTGAAAACAACTTGTAGCAGTATTTTAGCCTTTATTTCTCGTCGAATTTTCTAATATGCTTATCTTTATATATAATGACTAACGAGACAGATACTATCAGAGAATATCATTGATCTTTATATAGCATACAATTTGGACTAACTACTTGTAGTTATTCAGCCACTAATTATTTGTGAGTGAATTTGCTTCTCTGCTTATATCCGATCTCGTTGCACAGAGCGGAAAATCCAAATTAGAAGGGTCAAACTAATTTTTCTAAGATCAGGAGGGTTCGGCCGCCATAAGCGGTGGTTTCGTCAACAGACATTATCTATTTTCTTTTTCAATTTCAAAATTTGGTAAAAACAATTCTAATATGCCAATTTATCATTTTCCATTCAAATATCATCTATCCATTTCGATTTTCTTCTTCGCATTAAACAATAACAGTACTTGTTTTCCCCCTCTTCAACACGAGTTAATAATAAACAATTTTAAAAGTTACATACCTTTTTTTTCCCACAACTGATATCTTCCTTTGACTTTTTATACCCTTCATCAGTTTTTAACACTATGTTGATTCGAGAAAAATGGAAGAAAGAAGAGAATAGGAAAGTATATTTTTTAATTGGTTCAATTTTTAAGAAATGAGAGAGAAACAAAATGTCTCCTCATCTCATATTAGCCTCCCTATAATTAATTGAGGAATTTTGAAGGAAAGAAAAATAAATTAATAAATTTTACATAATTTTATAAATTGTTGTTATTTTTTTATGAGTATAGAAAGGTTTCTTTCCTTCTTAAATAATTCTCATGCCACATGGATAATTATGCTCACTAGTGTGTAAGGGTAGTGGCATGTTGGAAGAAAAAATAGATATAGATCCATCCAGGGAGTTGTGGCATATTCTGCAGAAGTATGAAAGAGACATTAAAGAAAATATGCATTGAATATTTACTCACAAATTATAGCAAAAGTGACAAAGATACAATAAAAAAATAAGAGTCACTTAGTGTTTATAATATTGTGGGACTTGTCAGAATATTGTTACATTAAATATGATTTAAATTTAAAGAAAATAAAAAAATAATTAAGTTAAAAATGTATCCTAAATAGAAATAAAGTTATTTTTGTTTATATGGTCTCCATTAAAGTAAACAAGATTCATTGACTGGCTGAACCATTGATAACGATAGGGTGAAAGTAAATATTGGAAGAAATGCGGTAGCTGGCTATATATATATGTATGTATATATATATAGAATCACTGTATGACACAGTCTACATTGACTTCAATTAGAACATCTGCATCTTGTACTAGCCTGGCATCTATTTGGTATCTAGAAACATGGCGGTGAGGGGAGGGGCAGGTTCCGTAGGTGTTAATGGGTGGGGGGACATGAGGAGTCTGACGGTGCAAGTCATCACCGGTCGGTGGTTCGTGGTGTTTGCCTCCTTTCTAATCATGGCAGCCGCTGGAGCAACCTACATGTTCGCGATCTATTCCGGCGAGATAAAAAAGACACTTGGTTATGACCAAAGCACCCTGGATCTCCTCAGTTTCTTCAAGGACTTGGGTAGCAACGTTGGTGTCCTTTCGGGCCTAATCAACGAGCTGACTCCACCCTGGGTGGTCCTAGCCATTGGTGCCGTCCTCAACTTCTTTGGCTACTTCATGATATGGCTATCAGTGACTCAAAGAATACCCAAACCCAAAGTGTGGCAGATGTGTCTCTACATCTGCATAGGTGCTAACTCTCAGTCCTTTGCTAACACCGGCTCCCTTGTCACTTGTGTCAAAAACTTTCCAGAAAGTCGTGGGGCTGTGTTGGGCATCCTCAAAGGCTATGTGGGTCTCAGTGGTGCAATCATCACACAACTCTACTATGCTATTTATTATGATGACACAAGGGCTTTGATTTTGCTCATTGGTTGGCTCCCTGCTGCCATATCCTTTGTTTTCCTTCGAACCATTCGATACATGAAGCCCGTTAGGCGCCCCAATGAGCTCAAAGTTTTCTACAACTTTCTCTATATTTCGCTTGGTCTTGCTGGCTTTCTTCTCGTCATGATCATTATACAGAAAAGGGTCAACTTCAGTCAGAGTGAGTACGGCGTGAGTTCTGGTATTGTTATTTTCTTGCTCTTGCTCCCACTTGTTATCGTTTCTATTGAAGAATATAAGATGTGGCAGAGTAAAAGGCTTGCTTTGGTTGACCCCTCGCCCGTGAAAATAGTAACCGAGGGGGAAAGGGTCAAACCGAATGGTACCAATTCTGTTTCAGCAGTTTCAAAGGAGACCAAATGGTGGGAAAATGTTTTTAGTCCACCTGAAAGAGGTGAGGACTATACAATACTTCAAGCGCTATTCAGCGTGGACATGCTAATACTTTTCATAACTTGCATATGCGGTGTTGGGGGCACGTTGACTGCAATAGATAATCTGGGTCAGATAGGAACCTCCCTAAGATACCCAAAGAAAAGTATAAGCACTTTCGTGTCACTGGTGAGCATTTGGAATTATCTGGGACGGGTATTCTCTGGATTTGTTTCTGAACATTTTCTACATAAGTACAAGTTCCCTCGTCCTCTTATGCTTACTTTAACGCTGCTATTATCATGTGTCGGTCACCTTCTCATTGCATTTGATGTGCCTGATGGCCTTTATGCGGCTTCCGTCATTATTGGGTTTTGTTTTGGAGCACAGTGGCCATTACTTTTTGCCATCATATCCGAGCTTTTTGGACTTAAATATTATGCTACTTTGTACAATTTTGGAAGTGTGGCAAGTCCACTGGGACTGTATCTACTTAATGTAGTCATGACCGGACATTTGTACGATAAAGAAGCCAAGAAGCAACTTGCAGCATTGGGACTTGAAAGAAAGGAAGGGGAGGAATTGAATTGTATTGGGGTTGAATGCTTCAAGCTATCCTTTATTGTGATCACAGCTGCAACTTTCTTTGGTGCCATGGTTTCACTCATTTTGGTGGCCAGGACAAGAGCGTTTTACAAAAGTGACATATACAAGAGATTCCGGCATGAGGCAGAGGTGTCAGAAGCCCAAATGACAGGGGTGGAAAACGCTACCAACACACAGAAAGATGCCAAACATGTGGTGTCAACTTAGAGGTAGGCACTAGGCTAATGCTCAAAGATCGTGGATCAAGCTCCAAACCACAAATTAATTAATTAATAGGGAAATTCGTCATACATGTTAGACTATGCAATATTTTCTTTCTTTTTCTTTTTTTCTTTGCCGTTATGTATACTTTTCATTTTCTATATCACACAAATCGACGTGCCTTCTTTTCGCATTTATTCTAGAACCGTGAAAATAAAATAAGATTTGCACGAATTATAAGAGTTGTTTAGTTTTTTTTTTAAGTAAAAACAAGAGAAAGAGAAATATTTGAGGAAGCAAAACGCTGTTCCGAATTTAGAAATAAAAAGCAACTTTTGTCTGTACTCGTATAACTACCTTGTTTACTTATCATTGCTTGAATATTAACAAGGGAGTAATCAAAACTACCGTAATAAAAACGGGTCAACCTATATCGATCTAATGGATCAGGTGGGCTAGTTAGGCTGCCAAGTTTTTTAAGTCCCACTTAAATCGAACTATTTTTTCCTTTTCTTTACTTTTCAATTTAATTATTTATACAAATTTAGATGAAAATAAAACATAAAACACACCAAATTTGTTAGGTACAACCAATTTTCTGCATTTGATGCGTTAGGCTAGGTCAGGTAATCCCCTTGGAGTCTTTGACAACTCTACCAAAAAAACAATTAACATCCAGTTTGGTTTTAGAGAGATGGAGAGGGGAAGGGATGATTCTTATAAAAAAATTTATTTGATTTAATTTTTAAAGTAGATGAGATGGGAATAAAGGAAAGAAAAACACATTCCTTTTAACTTTTTTCTTTAGTATTGGAAGAATTTATAAAAAAAAGTCAATTGATAAATTTTATTTAATTTTTCTAAATTTACCTTGTATTTTTAACAACTATCAAATGGTTCTATCTGTGTGTCTTCCCTTCTGGTGCATCTTTAATATCTTTGCTACTAACATATAAGAACTTCATTTGTTCCTATATTTGTAATTGTGGCGAACTTCAAAAGTCTATATTCTTTCTTTAATAGGCGCAATTCAAACGTGTATATTCTTTCTTTAAGAGGAGTATTACTAACTTTTATAACTTAGTCCTAGTGTAATTAAAAACAAAATTAATAAAATGGTAATTATGTTGTGATTGTGCCTACTAAGGTGTGGGTCGAAAAAGAGAAACAACAACAGAGTTTCACCCGTAATGATAAATGATATAGCACAAATCATATAGATGTAAGAGATTAAGACATACTTGAAAGAGAAAATGTATTAAAAATTTTTTCCACATAGGTGTGTTATAATCCACAAATATATGAAAGAGAAATTATAAGTTTTATATAAATAAGTGGTCAAGTTGGGATTTTGAAATATAATAAGGATAAAATTAATTTTAAAATAAGTAGTCAACCATCAAAATATTTGTTATCCTCTTCTCTATGTTGAACCAAACAAAAATATAACAGATTATTTACATGGGTTGTGCATTTGAAACATTTTAGTCTAATTCAACCCAAACTTTTAATAAATGAGTCAAGTCACAAAATTTAATATTTAAATCAATTAACCTTTGACCAGACATATTAGGTCATTTAATTATTTTATAATATATATATATATATATATATATATATATGTATGTATGTATGTATGTATGTATGTATGTATGTATGTATGTATGTATGTGTGTGTAAAAGAGATCCGCTTATTCCTAGAGTAAGTTTAAGATACTTACTCTTCATCCTAATTTTTTATTGTTTTGAAATCTAATGATAATGATTAAAACCATTAAAGTTCAATAAAATGAAAGATGAGATGGAAAGTAACTCTCTTAAATTTACTTTTAGAGTAAGTAAATCCTATATATATATATATATATATATGACAACTCGGGTAAGAAAAAAAGGTTATGGTAAGAAATAAGAAAATTTAATAATAACCACAGGATTATAATAAATGGTTAAGATTGAACTCTTTATAATCAAGTTCACGTAGTCCTCTCACACATTAATTTTTATAACATGACATCTCTACCTTTAAAAAGTTATAAATTATAAAGATTAAAATTAATAAAAAAAATTAAGAAAAATGCACTGGTCACCATTAAATAGACAGGCTCTCTCATCTCTCCCACGGCAAACAAATGTTGTAGGCACCATACTCTCACTCTCAGGTGATCGTCCAATCGTCGTCCTTAACTGCCAAACGCACATTGAACGAACGCCACACGCACCGCCTCTCACTCTCAGCTCCTCTGTCCAATCGCTATGTTAATCACCATCGGCATTCGACGCCATTGGGCGTGGTTCCATTCCATGACTATTCCTCTATCAGCTCCTCTGTGGTTGCAATTGAGTAAATTCCTCATTTAGCTAAGGTAGGCAAATAGGGGTTTTGGTATTATGAGGTGCCCAAGTCCTATATTGGGTAGTATGGGATGCTCAGTGGGGTATTTAAGTACTTGGTATGACTAGTATTTATCTCCTTTCCTTCTCGCTCTTTACTTACTGTTTGTTTAGTATGACTTTTGATGTCTTAGTTACTGTAAATCCGATTTAGTTAGAATTTTACGTTTCTATGAGTGCTTGGTATGATTAGTGTCTATCTCGTAATATTTTGTGATTTACAAGTAATTTACAAGAACATTTTCTAAGTGAATATAATGTGATTGATTAACATATTTTGTGGATATTTCGGTCGTTCTACATTTTGTGAAGATATTTGAGATGTTTGACAACAAAGAAAAGTTCAGATATGGATTTCTTTGTTGACTATCCTTTATATCATATTGAATTTTCCAAGCTTTAAATTACTTTAGCCTAGCAGTAATTATCCATCATATTTAGATTAGCTATCAAAGGTAAACTTGGAATACTGATGATGTGATGAAGTCAGTTAGAAAATTAACAGAATTAACAAAATCATTTTTATTTATACCAGTAACTTTTGCTAAAAGGGAAATAATAAAAAGACGAGAGAAAAGGAATTGAAATTTGAGAGTAAATTTAGAAAGAAATATGTCATAGATGCATAGTATTATTGTCATGCCTCATTTTTTTGCTTTGTTTCTCAAACATAGTATTAAATAATACTTAACTTGTACTTAATTGGCTGAATTTACTTTTTGATTATGAATTTATGCCTTTTTATTATATATGAATACCGAAAAACAAAGCCAGGATAATTCCTTCTTTGTTACTGTTGTCCCAAAGTTATAAACATGAAGATTCTATTTGTGTATTAATTCCTTCTTTATTATTGTTGCCCCAAAGCTATATATTCTGCATGATGTCATGCAATTTAAGGGAATAACCGCTTAACCTTTATAGTAGTGAAATTATCTATTTAGTAATTAGTTTAATGTTTTCCACCTTTCCTTTATTTGTGTCATATATTTTGTATGTTATGCTTCTACATTAAGATGTTGGATAAATTTATGTCTGTGCACTAGCATTTGACTCTAAGAATGTGAAATGCAATGCTTCTAGCATAATTAAAGAATTTCTTGTTATATGATATTATTAAGGTATGGAGAATTTTGAATTATTGGGTTTTTTTCTCTTGTAGTCTTTTTCATTGTCTATTACTCTGTTTTGACCTCCATATATTGTTTAATACTTTTGTTTTTCATAGGATAGGAATTATTTGCTTGTGCAAAAGTGTGAAAAGCAGTAGCTCAAAAGCATCAGAATGTCCTTCATCCTATTGCTTTCATTTCACAATATAATAGGTTTTAAATGATTTTGTGTATGAGATTATCTCCCTTGTTGGCTCAAGTTTACCCAAACCTAACCTACATGGATAATGCAGTGAAAGCTGCACACAGTAAACCACAGTTAAAATCCAGTTGCTTCATTTTCAATCTCTCATTTGTTGTGTGTTTTACTTATAGTTAAGAAGAGGTATGCATTTTGGTTGTTATTTATTTCTTTTATCTATATGAATCTGTCTGTGTTGCAAATTCTAATAATCATTAAGAATATTATTTTTGCTATTTCTTTGGCTCTTTGGAGAGGATGCAGTATGGTAGACACGCAAAGTTCATTGTAGCAAGTTGGAATTCAGTGTATATAAGGACAACTTTACCTGTTTAGTATTTTCCCCCTACTTTTATTTCAATTAATCAGGTGGAAAATTGCAACAAACTACTCATTCATATGTGTAAAATTTAAAGTAGTATAATCTATCTGTGATTTATCTTTTCTGAGTCCTAAGCCATTTCTACTTACTGACTAATCTGCATCATTTTATCAGAAATACCTACAAATTAAGGTTTTAATTCCAAAGAACATATATCCATAAGGAGCTCTTCAAAACCTGGCTGGATGAGTGCTATAGTGGAGCCACCAGAGTGTTGGATACAATATCTTATAGAGGACAAAATTGTGAAGTCTATAGACCCTTTGATGTTGGTGCCCAAAGAAATGAGAGGACAAAATGGATCCATTTTTTTGAAGGAGTTACAACTGTAGTATTCATAGCTACAATTAGTGAAACTAGGACAACAAGTAATGTAATGTTATTTCAAAGTTTGTAATGCCATTATGTAATTGGCATGATATGAGCACCCTGAATTGTTTGTAATGATTTTCTATTTGTAATATCATTACACAGTTGGGCATGACAGGTGTATCTTGAATTGTTTGTAATGATTTCTTATTTGTAATGTCAGTTGACATGACAGGTGCATCCTGGATTATTTTCCATTATATAATGAAATACAACATTTATAAGCCATATATGTGTACTTTTATTTCAAGTCATTTTTTCCTTACATTTTTATCAATAAAAAAAATTAAAATACAGGATCCTCATAAGTATAACATCTAAAATTGGTAGAAGATGATGAAAACTCTCATATAATCATATAATTAATAATCATCGGAGCAATTTTGACTTGAAAAATTAGACCTTAATACTTTAATGTTGTTACTACAAATACAAACATGAAAAAGGTCAAAGCAAGAAATTAATATTGTTTAAATAATAAGTATTTATATATTGAAATTGTTCTACTATCCAATCACACTAAATGGCCAAAAAGGTCATTTACCAAACAAAAAGGAAAAAATAAATATTTTCTTGTCAAAGTAAATGTTTTACATTATGTCTAGACCAAAAGTAGAAAAAATGCTTTACATATACCCTGATACTAATAATTGGTGAAATTGTCTTTCTATAAACTAAACATATCAGTCTTCAATTAATGTTTTGAATTTCTCTTCGTGTAATCATCCTTGAGTTCTTCCAATGTCATTCTTTCAAATTTGATAATCATAATAAACACATAAATTTTGACAACAAATAAGATTTCATAATAATTTTCATGTAAATTAGAAGAAAGTTCCTTACCAAAATTAGGGAGAAGGCTTTTGGGGACAATTGCGGCTGTCATGAAATTCATATTGACCACGTGCTTTACAAAGTCTAGTTCTTTTTTGCTGTTGTTCAATTGCTTTCTCCTTGCCACCTTTGATCCATTTACCACTTCCTTTTGTCTTTGAAAATTGTGGTGTGAGAATTTCAACTTCTTCAGAAACATTGGATCCAATAAAAGCTTGCAAATCATCTTCCTTAGTTTGTTTAGGATTTTTTTCATATTGAGTCAATTGCTTTTCAATATTCACAACTCTATTTTCCACTAGAAGTAATTTTTCCTTACATTGTCCAGCCTTGTCTATACACCGATATAAGTGACTCCATATATCTTAAATGAGTTTGCTCTCATTTTCTAGATTACAACACCGATCTAGGAAGTTGTTAGCAATATCAAAAACATGTTTGCTATTTTCTAACTTGGTCCACCTATGCACAATATAATTATTGGGTATCTCATTCAAACCTTTACCTTTTAAAACACAAAGTATGTGTCTACAAGGCATGCCTTTAGATTGAAACATTGTACATGAACAAACTGCATTGTGATCAAAAGGGTTATAAACCACTTCTCGTACTTTACCATTGGCTACACTACTATCAGTCACAAGCAATGTTTCTATTTCTTGTTCCTCTTTCTTACTTTCAACATCACAATCTAAATAGGCTATCCACAATTCTTGCTGAAATATGTAAAAGTTCTCACGAGTATAAACATATTTCCCATGTTTCTCTAGATTGCGCTCTAACTTTAGTTTTGACATGGAATGAAGGGAAATATTATTAGCCAATAACTCCTTTTGCCTTTGTGTTTCAATTGCAGAATCAAACCTCATCCAAAACTCAACCAACCCAACATTAGGATTCAAAAAATTACCAAAAAAGAAATGTTCACTTTCAGATCTTGATGTTGTTTTCAATATCCCAACCAAAAAAATGTCTTTAAAGTAAGCTGGAATCCACATGTTTCGAATGTCATACATATGTGAGAGCCAATCATTCTTTTCTAACTTATGCTTGGTAATTATAGAGCTCCATGTTGTCTCAAAATCATCTGGTGTTTCTGATTTCCAAACAAAAGACTTGAAATTATTATTGAACTCTTCATTAGCATTCAAAGAAACACCGACCTTTTCAGAAACTTTTTTCATAATGTGCCACATATAAAATCTATGAGTAGAAGAATTAAATATTTTTTCTATAGCAACTTTCATAGCAGGGTCTTGATCGGTTATTATAAGAATTGGCTCATGTCCTCCCATTGCTTCTAAAAACTTTTCAAACAACCATATGAATGAATCAATTTTTTCATCTGCTAAAAAACCTGCTCCAAAATTAACACACTGTCTGTGATGGTTTACTCCAGTAAATGAGGCAAAAATCATTGAATATTTATTTGTCCCATATGTAGTATCAAAAGAGACCACATCTTGAAACAATGAATAATTCTTTCTACAAATACCATCTGCTCAAAAACATATTTCAATCCACCTTCTCCTTCTAGCTCATGATCATAATAGAATGATGGATTTTCTTCTTGTTTCCTCTTAAAGTTGTCAATAAAAACTTGAGCATCAGAATCTTTAATCAAAGTTTTTAAATCTCTTGAATAATTTTGGAAATCTTTCTGCGTACACCTTACATTTTCATAAATCCCAACTTGTTCTTTGATTAACTGAAACGATTTTGAACCCCAATATTTGCTTTATTATATGTACGCATTAAACTCTTGTCCACAGGATTCACTTTTCTTGCTGATCTAAAAAATGTTTCTTTGTAGGAGAAGCAAGAACATGTGAAGGGTCTTCAATGAATCGATTGAGTACATATTTACCTTCGTCCACCAATTTGAAAATAGCCTTGCAGTGCACCCTTCTCTAGTAAGGCTCGTTCTTCTAATCCTAGTAGTTAGTTGACTTTCCTCCACCAGTTCCTTATATGGTTTGTAACCTTCCTTTGAGCAAACAAAATACTTCCAAATTATATTGCCTTCTTTATCTTTTTCCTCTGATGATCGACGCACACTAAAGCCAACACTATGTGCATAATTTTTGTAAAATTCTTCATCTTCTTCTAAATTCTCAAATAATTTACCAACTCGAGGCTCCAATTTGTCCTCAATATTTGCAATTACCATTAATTCATTTGCCTAAAATATGAAAATAAATTTTATATGTCAAATGATAAAAAAATAATAACAAAAATACACGATAGAACATTGAAAGTTACTTCATGTGTTGATGAGGTAGGACTTATTGAATTGGTTTTAGAAGTGACATGAAGGTGAGAGTCTTGTATCTCTTCCATAATATCAATCTAAATTATTAATATAGAATATCATATAAAAATAATTAAAGACCTAAAAAAAACTAAAATCCCAAATCATAAAAATCTCAAAATTCAAAAAACTTGTAATAGTCAGAGGCAATAACCTTGCAACCAGAAAGGGTATAAGAGTGATTGGTTGGAGAGAGATGAGAGTAACAGAGTGCAACCTTGCAAGATGAAAGCGGTGTTTAAGGGTTTTGTGAAGCGATAAGAGAACTCCACGGTTAAGTCTATGAGAGGAGGTGTCGTTGAGCTCCAAGAGAGAGAGCAACACTGTGGGAGATGAGAGAGGCATAGTGATTAACGTGGCTGGGTAGCGGTGGTACGACAATTGGGCGGTGTGGCTGGTGCACGTTTTTCTCCTTGTGAGAGTGAGACAAAGACAATGGCGATTGACAAAAGTGGTGCAGCAACAGTGCGGCGGTGGTGCGGTAATTGGGCGATGGTGTGGTGTGGTGGTGATGCGGTAGCTAGGCGATGATGTGGTGTTTAACGTTGTTGGTGGGCACTTTTCTCCTTGTGAGAGCGAGAGAGACAATGACCACAGTGGTACAGCAGTAGTGCGGTGGTGGTGCGGCAGTTGGGAGGCGATGTGGTGTGGCGGTGGTGTGACAGTTGGGCACAGTGTGGTGTTTAACGTGGCTGGGTACGTTTTTTCTCCTTGTGAGAGCGAAAGAGACGATGGCAGCGGCGGTTGGGCAATGGCTGGATGACGGTGGTGTGACGATGACAAGCCATAATGTGGTGGTGTGTGAACGCGTTTTTCTTTATCAATTTTCCTTGCAGTAAGCACAAATTAATTTCTTATAATTTATAACTTTTTAATGGTGATGCGTGCTTACAACATTCATTTGTCGTGGGAGAGATGAGAGAGCTTGTCTATTTAATGGTGGCCTGTGCATTTTTTTTATTAATTTTAATCTTTATAATTTATAACTTTTTAAAAGTAAAGATGTAATGTTATAAAAATTAATGTGAGAAGACTAGGTGAACTTGATTATAAAGAGTTCAATCTAAATCATTTATTATAATCATGTGGTTATTATTAAATTTTTTTATTTCTCACCATAATTTTTTTTCTCACCGAGTTATCCTCTATATATATATATATATATTAAAAAAAGCAACAATATCACTCGGACTCTATCTCTAACGGGCGATGAGTTCAAACTCAACACAATTTACAGTCAGCAACGCAATTTACATAGTCAGGAACATTTCACTAAAATTTTAACATATAAAAAATATATAAGTTTCGTGTGCTCTTACATGTTGACTCTACTCAAACTACTTGTTTGTAATAAATCTTAATTTAACCCTTTAAATTTGATTAGGTTGATGATGAGTTTGATGAAACCTACGTAAGTTTGTGCCAACTTTTATTAAAAATTTAGTGTCACTTCTGTATTTTTGTATTCAACATAAATAAAATACCTAAATATTATTTTAATTCCTATAATTTAACTTTTTAAAATATTTAGTTCTTGTATATTTTCTTCAGGGAAATGTTCTTTTTAGTTTTAATTCCTATAATTTTACTACCTTTTTATATTTAATCATTTTGACAAATCTGTTACCAAAATAATAAAATACCATCGTCATAATGTTATATTTACACCATGACATCTAGAGATGAATCTACTCATTAGGTTAGAGGACCTTGAATGTTTTATAAATTTTTAATATTTATAATAATAAAATTTTAATATAATATATAATATTTTTAACATGTATTTTTTTAATTTTAATATTTTAATTTAGTTAATTTTTTATTTAAGGATTATAAAAAATATTTAAGGATTTTGTTGTAAAAATAATAATATTTATTTTTTTATAAAATATTTTAATCTTCTTTTATAGTATTTATCATAAGGATAATAATGTTTTTCTCCGTTTATACTTGCATTGGTTGACATGCAATTTTTACATGTTTTTTATAAGAAAAATTTGACATTTTTGTTGGCAGCAAATTCCAAATCCATGTGAAATGAATTGTTGAATATTATGTACGAGTTATAAATTTTATCCTAAATTAAGTTTGATTTGAATAAAAAAATATGTCTATTAATAATAATGTATATTAGCCAAAGTTAAAACTTCCGCCTAATATATGAATTTTTTTATTACGTTTTAATATTAATATATAATTTGTTATTTTAGGTGTTTATTGTTTCAATATTAAAATACAAATGAACTATTGCTGCTGCTATTTTCAAATAAAATTGCTCGTGTACTGATATAGTATTCGAATAGATCGGACAATAAATCTACTCAACCGAAACATGGGACAACCGAAACAAAAGAAGATGAGGAATGGAGATTGTTACAAGTTCTCGAGTAGATCGGACAAACACTCTTATTTTAGCTTGCAAGTTGTTTGTAAACGGATAGTTGATGCATTGACTAGTCACTCAACACATGGGTTGTCTAAATTATATGTCACATGGGTTGTACCCTTGCACGTTATAATAGGCTTAATTATGTAAGAATTTCCAAACTTTTGGGTAAGTAGTTCATTCTTTTCTCTAGGTTTTACGTTAGCAATAATATTTTTTAGCATATAGCCAATTATATTTTTTTTATTATCATGAATGAAATGTAATTAATAACCATATTTTTTTATACAAAGATGTTTAAATAAAAGATCATATATCATAAAATCTAATGGGTTAAAATTGAAAGAGAAAAGTATACCATATATAAAGAATACGTAAGAATGATATATATTTCAATAAATAGTTCAGTTTAATTAAATAAGTTCACGTATAAAAGTGAGCTTTTTGAACCAATTTGACATCTAAATCTTCCAAAAGAAGATGAAATAGAATAGAAATTAGTGAATAAATCGAAATGAAAGAAGAAAGAGACCTTTTCCACTGACAAGGCATGGCATGAATGTCAGGATGCTAACTCAATTTGCCCTTGCCTCTAGGGTATCAAAGTACTTAATTCTACTTCTCTTTAAGAGCTTGCACCAATGAGTAAGGGATTTGCAATGGATATACTCCTAAGAAGAAAACTTCCCTATAGCCTTTGTAGGGCTTTCGACTGCCTTCCTTTATTTTTAGGCTAAGGCTAGCTTTCCTGAGTAAGTTCCAAAGTGCTCTCTTTCACACAAGACCTTGCCCACAAACTCTTAACATGTCACTCTCTCGTCACCTCTTTTGAAATTATCTACAAGGTTGCCACCACTCTTACTTCATCACTATCACTACCACTGCTACCCTTTATCGCCACCACCATCGTCAATACCTCTACCTCTCTCCATCACTACCCCCACATACTGTTGTTGGAGGTGGTGACGTTACCGTTAGTGGTGGTGGTGGAGTGGAACATACATAACTCGCCATAATTTAAAACCCTAATCAAATTAAACAAAACAAAATCATGATATTGAGAAGAGAAAGAATACAAAAAATATAGAGGATGCAATGAGAGAGAAGACAAAAACAAAACGACGCTAAAGTCAGTGGTATTTTAAATTTGAAAAAAGAAAAAACAAATTGTGTTTTTGAAACACTTGTTCTTTCACTGTAATTATAGAGTATTCCTAATTTGAGTTCACATCACACATACCCAGACTTTTGTCTCTTTTTTGTTATTAGGAATAGAACAATCATCACAGTTGCTGCTGCAACAGCCATCGCCAGTGGTGGAGGCGATGATGGTAGTGGAGTGAGTGGTGGTGATCTTGTACAGGATTCCGCAGAGGTGACAATGATAGAAAGTTGCATGTTAAGAGTTTGTGTGAGAAGTCAAGGACCACAAAAACTTATTTAATTAACAACTTAATCTAAATTATTTATTGAAATCATACTATTATTGTTATATTTTTCATTTCTTATCCTAACTCTTTTTCTTGTTGTGGTCAAGTATATATTGGGGGTATTCACATGTTAGTTTTGTTTGGGTTTAGGTAGAAAACAAATTTGAACAAATTAATTTTAATTCGTTTGGTTTGATTCAGATTGGTTTGGATTTTAGATTTTTTTTTTCTTATTCCAAATCAAACCAAGCCAATGGTGATCGACTTGGTTTGACTTAGTTTTTCTAGAAACCCTATAAAAAAATATTTTAAAAATTAAAAAATATATTTCAAAATTAGAAAATAATATGGTAATAACATAAAATAAAAAACATGCTTAAGTATTTAACATATACCAAATGAAGACAAATCAAGCAAATTAACAATTTTATTCCAAAATAACAAAGTTTTTAACATATACCAAATTAATAAAATCCACAAACACAATCTCTCTTTGTCCCTCTCTCTTTCTCGCTCTCTCCCGTTGTCCCTCTCTCGCTCCCTCTCCCTTTGTCTCTCTCGCCCGCTCTCCCCCCTCTCTCTCAGTCTCTCATTGGCTCTCTCTCTTTCTCTATAACTCTCTTGATTTTCCTATAACATCCCAAAGCTATTTGTATTAATTAAACTATTAATGCTCAACTATCTAGTTCACCTTTCATACCAATTATAATTCAAAATACCAAGATATAAAATTTTCATTACATTACATGCCATATTACAACATACATCTAATTATTTCCAAATTTAAAATAAAATATAATATATTAAACACAACAATAGCTCACCCAGCGAACCTTGTCACCCGACGAGACCTAGGGTAGCTTGCCCAATGACATTCGTTGTCCAGGGAAGACCCCATATTAGACTGTTCAAGTAATAGCGACTTTGTGTAGTAAGACAGGTCGTTGAGTGAAAATCCTATTTAATTATAAATAGAGAGTAATTTGTGCTGAACGAGACCTTTGTTGGCGCAAAGCTGAGATATCCATCTACCGAAGATGGATTCTCATTAGGCGAGACTCGCTGCCCAACGAGGCTATGTAGAATGCCCAAAAACTTAACTGCATAATCACAATATACATCAAATAACTCAATGATTGAATCATTGCAACTTCCTAACATGAACACATTAGTATAACATACATGTCAATTAGATCTAACAGCCTAACAAGCATGCATTTCAACTGATTCCAACACACTCGTGTATTCAATATATATATATATATATATATATATATATATATATATATATATATATATATATATATATATTATACACACACACACACACACTTAGTTCTTATGCATCATTATCCACACATTTTAAGCACTACATGTTCTTCAAGCATTACATAATGCTAACAATAAAACATAAACTCCTTCAACTTAGATCATAACACAACTCTTTAATTTATATTTACAAGTACAAAATGAAATTTCCAACTCTCGAGAAATTTTCATAATCCTCAATCTAGTTCTTCCTACCTTTGAATCACACTAGCCATTTGCTCTTGTGCCGAGCACGATCATCAAAGTCATGCATAAATCACAAACAATGCAAGAGTAAGCTTATCACAATCAAACTAAGCATAAAGAAAGGTTACACAACATCATTAATCAGTACAATCTCTACATATCCATGAAAAACAAACAAAAACACTTATGTTCCCCTGAACATAAGCAGACACAACTCATAACTGATGCTTTCTGGAAAGACTTTAATGAGTAGGACATCAATGTGGCTATAGACTTCCCATAATTGGAGTCTATAGTCTAAGTGACCCTTCTGACAACCAACTGAAGTTAGTAGCATACTCATCCAAAATTGTTACCTAGCGCCTGTTTAACCCTTATAACACACAAATGTTGTACAAGCATATTTCTTAGGTACCTCCAATGCTAGACTACATGTGTACTTCCCAACGGTTGAGTACTTACATTGGAATACCAGAACCACAATGCAAAACTATAGGTGTACTCCCCAACAAAGAGCACTTACATTTACCTTATTGGTGTTGCTAACTCAATGCACAACACCCATATTATCAACATATGAGCCACAACAAAGACTAAGTTACCACTTGTAACTGCCCACATTCAACAGTTCAACAACATTTCATCATCATCATGCATTACAATATATGCATTACAACATATATATTATAACACAACTATGATCAACATCATATTAACAACCAACATCAAATTCATTAACATTCACGAAGAAGAACATTTCCAATATCAACACTACCAGTACAACTAATTTCACATAACACACAACACACTTCAATTCATCCACTTTATCAAAATCCATTTCAAACATCAATTTATCATCCATAACATCAATTATCACAACATAAACAACTCTACTTAAAAATCAAGCTCAATTCAAAACCTTAATCATATACATTCCAAAAACGTCACAACTTCAAAATCATGATTCTTCTTTAGAGAAATTACACATAATTTCTTATAAACAGATTTGCAAAAAGCAATATAAATGGAGAATAATAACACTAAACAATAGAGATCTTCTAATTTATGCAAATATATTAATAATAAAAGGAGAAAATATAAGGTGTTTACAAACACTTATAACAATCCAAATACAACTAGAGAATAAAAATTATTTTATTAATATTATTTTCTCTCTCCCCTTTCTCTTTTCTTCTCAATGTTGGAATTTCACAAATACATTAATTGCATGTGTCATTTATACATGCACGTAACCTTTTTTATTCTCACATTTTTCTTTCCTATTTTTAAGGCTTATTTACTTTTGTTGAGTTTGCCTTATTTTATGAAATAAAGGAATACACTATTCGTTTTATTTCTCTTTCTTTCTTATGTTGACAAGGTCTAACAATCTCCCACTTGAAGATTAATTTCAATTTGTCTTACATCTCGTTCAAGCAGCAACCTTGTCTTGTCGTTATTCAAGCAAGCCAACTAAAGTTGAGCACAATTTCAATTTGTCAATTTTTACAACCTTTATCAACATGTCTATTGGATTCTTACTTCTTAAAATATTTCTCAATGTTAACACCTCATCTTCAAGCAAAGATATGATAAAGTGATAATCATATGCTTTGTCCTAGAATAAAATGCTAAATTTTTTGCTACATGTTTAAGACTTTGACTATCACTATAAAAAACATTCTTCTCTTGAATAGGGGTGTTCATTGGGTTGGTGACTCGATGATCCAATCCAGCCCAAAGTGATTGAGTTGAGTTTTTTTTTTTAGATTGGTTGAAACCCAACCTAACCTGATGAAACCCAATCACCTACGAGTTGGGTGATGGGTTTAGGAGTTAATCCAAAACCCAACCTAACCAACCCAAAAATAATATTTTATTATTATCATTTATTATTTTAAATTAAAAAAATCTCTTTTATAGTTTATTATTTATTATTTTAATATATAGTCACAATCCAAGCCCAACCGAGGGTTTTCACTTTTCATGCACCATGTCACTACTCACTCTGTACTACCCTCACTTCATCTTTTTTTTTCCCTAAAAACCCTAAATAATAAGTGTTATTCTTCTTCGTTGTTGCCATGCAGACCCATTGGCCATCGCTATGCTTTCACTAGTGCTTTCCACTTTAACTGGTGTTTTCCATTTGTCATCATTGTCTCTTCCCCTTATACGAAACTAATTACAGGTCCCCTTCTTTCTACAAATGCTTAGTGCCTATGAATCTTTAAAAAAATCTATTTTTGTAATGTTTTTGCTGTTGGTTGTGAATATGTTACTAAAAAATGAGAAGGCAAAACAGTCAGAGGAGTCATTAAGGACGACATGTACTTAAGCTGCTGGAGTTCCAATTAACAAAAAAATCTTTTTATTTCAATTCTAGGAATCAAACTTAGTCATAAATGAAGATGTTGGTTCAGAGTTTTGGTCTCACATTCTATAGTACTCAAAGATAGCTTGTCTGATGCAACAATCATTATGTCAATTTTGATAAATAATAATGATCAACATTTCCAAATTTTATGTCTTCTTTAAAGTTTCTTTTTCCACACTTTCATTTGCCTAATTAATTCTTCGCTAGAAAATTAATTCATATTAAAATTTTTCTGCACAAACTTCTTCTATTTTTAAAGGGGGGAAAAGAGAGATGGAAGAATCATATGTTATTCTATTTCCTTTGATTTTTCAATCAAGTTAAATAAATCAAAGCCTAATTCTAAATTAAGGAAGATTAATTTAATCGCAAATGTACTTTGTGTGTATTATGTCTTAAACACAAATAATGTTATGACTATATGAGCAGATGTTATAATAACTACATGGTTATTATTGATTGATAATTTAATATGTTAATTTTAATTTATTTTAGGCATATAATTTCTAATTATAAATTTATTGTTTAAAAAAATATTTTTTAAAATGATGACCCAATCAACCCAACCCGTGAACATCCATACTCTTGGGTGAATCTCAAATTTGTTAACAATCTCTGAATCCAAATCAATTCTTTACTGGCTTCTGTTATTGCTACATGTTTAGCCTTTATAATGGATAAAGCAACAATCTTTTGTATATGTAACATGCAACTAATAGTTGTAGTACCAATAGTGAAAATGTAACCAGTGGTACTTCTTTTGTGATCAAGTTCACCTCCAAAGTCTACATCTATGTAGCCTTGTACTAAAGTACAAACATTTCTCTGTAGTCTCTCACATGTACCTCAAAATCCACTTAACTGCTTCCCAATGAGCTTTACCTGGATTTGACGTAAACCTGCTAACAACTCCCATTACATGGCCAATGTTTGGTCTTGTACAAACCATGACATACATCAAACATCCAATGCTTGAAACACATGGAATCTTAGCCATGAAATCTTTTTCGTTCTCTGTCTAAGGGGATTGTTCCTTAGATAAGCAAAAATGACTAGCCAAAGGTGTGGTAACCATTTTGGCATCTGCCATGTTGAATCTTTACAAAACACGATTAATGTACTTTGTCTGAGATAATTACAAAATACATTTTTGCTTATCTTTCATGATTCGTATTACAAGTATTTCATGTCAAATGCTTTTGACAATTGTTGCTTCATGTTTCTAATCTCGTCTATATCTGAACCAACTACTAACATATTATCGACATAAATTAGTAAAATGATATAACTGGACTTACATCTCTTGAAAAAAAAAAACAGTGATCAATATTGCACTTTTGAAACCTTCCTTATGTACGAAACTTTCAAACTTCTTGTACCACTGTCTTAGAGCTTGTTTCAAGCCATACAAACTTTTCTTTAATCTACACATCATATAATCAGATTTGCACAAAGCAATATAAATGTAGAATAATAACACCAAATAATAGAGATCTTCTAATTTATGTACATATATTAATAATAAAAGGAGAAAATATAAGTGTTTACAAACACTTTTCACAACCCAAATATAACCAGAGAATAAAAACTATTTTATAAATATTATTTTCTCTCTCCCCTCTCTCTTTTCTTTTCAATGTTGGAATGTCACAAATACATTAATTGCATGTGTTATTTATACATGCTCATAACCTTTTTTATTCTCTCATTTTTCTTTTCCTATTTTTAAGCATTCTTTACTTTTGTTAAGTTTGCTTTATTTTGCAAAATGAATGATCGATTCGAAGAAATTTCCAAAATCCTAACAGAGAAACCCATATTCAACAAGAACCTAAGAAAATTAGAATTTTCAAAGAATTCCCTTTTAAACGAGAACGACAGGATCGAAAACAAATGGAAAGAGGTTCAGAAAACTACAATCAAATGTACATATATCAATCGGCTCTTAAAATCAGGAGAAATGAAAGTGACTGTGTCGAATTTTGTCGGCTCGAAGGCCACCATGCAAAGAACGAAAGAAAACAGTAAGGGAGAGAGAGAAACGATGCTCGCGATGAAGAAGAAAGAATGGAATGGAAAAGAAGAAAAAGGAGAAAAAAGCAGCAGGTTTGATGTATTTAGTAAGTTCAGATTGCTAAATGTAATCTCTCATTTTTTATAATGAATTTTTCGAAAACTTCTCGAAACAAAAGAATAATAATTATTCTCATCTCTGCCATATTTCTACCATCACCCAAATACAACCATATAGTATCAACACAACTAATAAATTCATCAAATCTTGAATTAATTATTAATTTAAGTAAAAACTTAAATTTAATTTCCTTCCCTATTTATTCTACAACTTTATGACCTATTAAATAAATAGGTCTAACACACACTCTCTCAAAAAATATATTTCAAAATTAGCAAATAATATGACAATAGCATGAGATAAAAAACATGCGTAAGTATTTAACATATACCAAATTAAGACAAATCAAGCAAATTAACAATTTTATTTCAAAATAACAAAGTTTTTAATATATACCAAAGTCATATATAAATGTATTTTATAGTTCATTAAAGTAAATACAAAATAACACATTAATAGTTAGCTTAATAATTACATAACAATTAAAAATCATAAAATATATTATATTAGTACAGTTGGTATTTTGAAATCTTAAATTCATGATTAAGATTAATTTCAATTAATTTGATTTGACTGTGATATTCACATAAACCAATTTTAATATATAAGTAGTTGGGTTTGAATTATTGAATTCGTTGGTTAACCTATAAACACCCTTAGATGGGTTTTGACATTAAGTCACGTTCATCTTAAACCTGATATTCCGATGAGGTGAGTATGGAGATAGGATGAAGCTAAGAGCCAGAGGTGCATGAAGATTTGATTAGTCCCATAATTGACAAGTAGTAATTTGGAAGATAGGAAATTCAAACTAAGCAGGCAAGACACTTTGACTGACTATATATAATATGGACCTACGTGCCTATAAAAATTTGTATGTATTCATTAATACGTATGGAAGCGGGAGTCTCCATTCTCCATCTTTAAGATTATTATATTAATAAAGAGAATATCTTTTTTAATGTCTGTTTTTTAAAATATCTATTTTAATTTTATATTTATTTTAAAATTAAAAAATAAATTATTTTATTATAAGAAAGATTTGAATTCATAATTTCTCACTCCCAAAACGTTAACTTTATCACTGGACAAACTTTATAACTTTAAAACAAAAATTACTTTAAAATATTAATATCTAACATACATAATTATCCAACTACATCTATATTTTATAATATATAATATTATATTATATACTATATATTTATACTATCAATAAAGGAAATATCATTTTTGACGTCTATTTTTCAAAATACTTATTCTACCCTTACACCTATTTTAAAAGTAAAAAGTAAATTATTTTGTCATAAAAGGGACTCAAACTCACAACCTTTCAATCCCCAAACATAAATTTTACCACTAGACCAACCTTATAACTTTTATTAAAAAATTATTTTAAAATATTGATATCCAACATATATAATTATCCACCTATATCTATAATTTATAATATATGATATTAAATTGTATACTATATATTATATAATGAGAATATGACCTTTTGGTGTCCACATTTTATGATTATTTTACCTTCTAAATATTTTATGATCAGTTTCACTTTCACAAATATAATTTCTCCCTGTTAATATATGCACATTTTTACAATTTATACCTTATCACAAATCAATCTTCCTTAAACATGATTAATATATGTATACATTTTATGATAATATTGTTAATAAACATACAAATACATAAGTGCGACAATATTATAAAATTAACAAAATATATTTCAAAACATGTCACATAATAATTTATATTTCAAAACATAAAATTTTACAGTATTAGATTAAAAACCTAAAATTGTTATAACATATTAAAATAGAAATGTGTATACACTAGTGTTTAATAAAGCAAAACGTGAGAGTAACCGCTTGATAATTGATTTTAGTATTTTAGTATTTAAAAATTAAAAAATTCAAATATTTTTTGAAAATAACTTTGTTTTTTAGTTGTTAAAAATTAAAAAACAGAAATAATTGTATATAAGTAATTTTATTTTTAGTTTTCTATTTTTATTTTGAAAACTTAAAATATATTGTTTTTTGCTTCATTAATGACATTTTCCTAAATATATACATGTTTTTTTATTTTTACATCTTCAAAATAGTTTTCAAATTACCAAACAATTTTTTTTTCTCTTCTTCCAAAAAATGGTTTTCGAAAATTATTTTTGAAAAGTCTTTTAAAAACAAAAAAATAAAACTAAATCAATCAAACCTTAAGTTTTTGCAAATAGTATACACAAGGCACGTGACATGACTAATTAAAATATTGTTAAAATTTATAAACTCGTGTCATCACAAATATGTGGTATTTGAAGAAAAAAACTCATAAAAATCACATTTAAATTTTCAGAATAGTATTAATTTTTTATTAATATCTCTAATAAATCTGACTTTACCTTTTTAATTAATAATAATGTTGATTTTGTAAAATTATCATTCTTTTTAATTTATTTATTATTTTTTATCTATATAAAACAACCGCAAATGATATTTATTTTGAAATGGAAAAATATATATTCTTTTCAGTGATAATGTAATGATAACTGGTTTCTAATATTAATCAACCCATATACAATTATAGAATTTAGAATTATAATTCTCATTGTTTATGAAAGGTACAATTTTTATACAGCCATAAATTATTTCTTAGTGAATCTTGTAGTGTAATTTTTTAAAAATAATTATAGATTAGTATCAGTAAATATCTTTTATTATATTAAGATTATAGTGAGATATATTATTTGAACTGAGATTACAGTAAGATATAATATTTCATCTTATCATATCTGTATGATTATATGAATTGAGATTACAGTGAGATTGACTTTATAATAAGTTAGGTCAATCAAATAAAAAATCCAATCAAGAGAAGTCTCTACCTATCCTGTGGGGTTTTGTCATCTCATTAAGCAAATTTAACACACAAAAAATAACCTCCTAGAAGGTGACAGAAGAACCTTCTTAAAGATCCTTCCAATAAAACTCATGGAAATGAATGTCAATTCAAGTATGCATTCATCCCTATCTTATTAATAGAATAGTGATTGATGACATGCTATAATTTCTGTCTAGTATACTATTGATTTGATTTAAATATTTTAATATTTCCATAAATTGGTATCACAGCCAATTTAGATATATTTTATGGTTGTCAATTGTATAAACCTTATTTGTTTTAATTTATTTTCTTAAATATATGAAATTATTTTTAAGGGTTTATTATTATTTAATTCAATATTCTATTATGAAAATATTAAAACTTTTTGCATGAAATTATACCCCATTTTGCCAATTGGTTTAGTGAATTTTATGGGTGAATTTTAAAATGTTAAATATTAATTGTTATTTCTGTCAATCATTGGAAATTTTGGCTAAAAATATCATTTGACTTCTGATTTAAAAATTGTAAAAAAAATGTTCGAAACTTTGCACAACAACCTAAAAACATTTAAAACTTTGCGCAATTTTGTTTTGCTTCTCGATTCTCCTTGATTTTTTACTTAAACACTAAATTGATTGAGGACTTATG
The DNA here is from genome assembly GCA_037954015.1 of Psophocarpus tetragonolobus. Classification (NCBI taxonomy): domain Eukaryota; kingdom Viridiplantae; phylum Streptophyta; class Magnoliopsida; order Fabales; family Fabaceae; genus Psophocarpus; species Psophocarpus tetragonolobus. Next base: position 4,466,710 of record CM075692.1, on the reverse strand, counting down.
TTCTCTATGTCTGTACGAACACAATGAGATATAAATTTCATCTTTTCGTTGTCAGGAAAGAGAGATCTCTTAAGAAATTCTTCCACATTTTTAGCAATACAAGTTGATTCGTTCTTCTCCGATTTCCCTTGTTTTCATCTAGTGAAACTCAAAATTGATTGAGGGCTTTTGTTCCTTATATCTGGATGATCAAAACGAATCCAAGATTGTTCGATTTGGTTGCTGGAAACGCTCAAAATTGCACCGAACAGTGTGTAAGGTCTAAAGGTTGAAGATAAATAGTACACGCGAAACCCACTCACAGGCCTGGGTATTTGCGGGCCCCTAGGCCCACTTCTAGTATCCATTTTTTTGCATTTTAGGAAATATAAATTATTTAATATTTTTAAATTATTAATATTTTTTCTTAAATTTTATAAGATCAGAATTTATTTTATATAATTAATTGAGGCATAAGTTAAAATTTTTGGTATACTACTCTCAAATTTTTGGCTTAATTTTATTGTGATAATTACCGTTAGTATTAGTCTTCTTCATTTATATACTATACTCTCCTCAATATTGAATTAATACTTATAACATAATTATAGGTCACTTTATTAAATTATACATAATCTTAATTGCTATCTCTTGTGTACATAATTTTCTCTATTAATTTGCATTATGATGACCCACCTGGGCATGATGATGTGAATTTTGTTTGTCATATTTTAATATCATTAAAATTATGTCATTTATTTAACAATAAGCATGATTTATCCTTTTAATTTACATAATTGTAATTTCACCTATGATGGATGCATTTATGTAAATTTTGTTAAATAAATATTGATTCATTATATTAGTAATACTCTATCGGTGTGTTATTATTAGTATAATTTGTTGTTGTACAATGCATTTCTATTGACTCATGTTAATGAATTTTTTGGTACCCTATCAGTGCTAAGATTTATTAATTGAAGTTATAATGTATTGTAATTTACTTAGAGATTTATTTTAAACTGAACTTTTAAATCACATTTTTTTCTTTATTGTGATGTTCAATTTTTTCCCTTAATTCTGTCAAAACTCTAAATGGGACAAACCATGAGGGCTGGAAAGAATCATTAGATCTCTACTTGACCATTGGCAATCTGGACTTGGCATTGAGGACCACAAGGTCAGCACCTCTTACTGATGATTCTTCTGAAGCTCAATGAATTTCTCATGAGAAACGGGAACACTCTAACAGAGTGTGCTTGAAGGTGATTAAATTCACCATGGAGAAATCTATCAGACAGAGCATTCCAGATCTTGATGATGCCAATGATTTTCTGAAAGTAATTGGTGAAAAATTTACAACTTTTGATAAGACATAGAAAAGTCAATACCTTTCCCTATTTGAAAAGACCAAATATGATGATGTCAACGATGTACGTGAACATGTCATGAAGTTGGTGCATTTCTATAATAAGTTGAAGTCTCTCAAGGTTGAGTTTGGTGAGGACACCTTAATTTATTGCATTCTTGAATCTCCACCTTCTCAGTTTGACATCATGAAGACTTCATATGACATTCAGAAGCATGATTATGGAGTTGATGGGTTGATTGCAATAATCACCAAAGAAGAGGAGTGAGTGAAGAAGAATAAGACTAATATAATTCAGTTTGTTACTTCTAATTTAGGTACTAAAGGTGCTAAGAAATATAAAGGAAAGAAGAAAAAGGGTACAGAGAAAGCAGAGCAACATTTAGAACCCAAGAATAAATTTTTTAAAAGTTCTTGCAATTATTGTAAGAAACATGGTCATAAGGTGGAGGATTGTTATATTCTGAAAAAGAAATAGGAGAAGCGAGGAAATCTATTAGCACTAACTTGCTTCGAATCTAATATGGTTGAAGTTCCTCCAAATTTCTGGTGGTTAGACTCAGGGGCTACTATTCATGTTGTGAATTCTTTACAGGGGTTCACAAGCCTGAGGAAAACAAGTGATGCTGAGACAAAGGTTGTTATGGGAGATGGAGCTGGAGTACCTGTTGCTGACATTGGAGTCATTTCTTTATGTTCATCTTTTGGACACACTTTATTATTAAAAGATGTTGTTTATGTCCCTTCCATGAGAAGGAATTTGATATTTATTTCTGCTTTAGACAAATGTGGATACAATTTTCATTTTGGTGATGGTAAATTGGTGATTTATTTAATTCAGCTATTGTTGGTTCACGAATTTTGTGTGACAGACTTTACATGTTAAGCGTAACTGATATGTCAGTTAACTCCATTGTCGGGAGTAAACATAACAGGATCAATGAATCTTCCTCTATGTTATGGCATAAATGTTTTAGGCATATTTCTAGGCCTCCAATAAAAAAACTCATAAAGGAAGGTATTTTGCTTGATCTTGACTTCTCAAATTTTGACACTTGTGTTGATTGCATCAGGGATAATTCACTGCAAAAACTAGGAATAAAAGTTCAAATAGATGTGACGATGTGCTACAATTAATTCACATTAACATGTGTAGACCTATTACTCCTACTACTATAGGTGGATATAGGTATTTTATTACCTTTATAGATAACTTCTCCATATATGGATGGATATATCTTCTTCAGGATAAAAGAAGCTCCCTTGAAACCTTTAAAACTTTTAAAGCTTTTGCTAAATTAAAAATTGAGAAGAAAATTAAGTGTATAAGGTCTGATAGAGCAGAAGAATATTATGGTCGTTATGATGAGATAGGAAGAAATCCATAACCATTTGCTAGATTCCTTGATGAATATGGAATTGAAGTTCAATACACCATGCCTAGAACTTCTGAACAAAATGGCATTGCAGATAGACAAAATCGAACACTCATGGACATGGTGAGATGTATGTTATCTCATTCATCTCTGCCGAAACTTCTTTAGGGAGATGCCTTGATAACTGCTATGTATATCAAGTACTTAGCAAATATGTGCCCAAAACTCCATATGAGCATATGACTGGAAGAAAGTTGAGCTTGAGACATTTTCATGTATAGGGCTGTAAGGCAGAAGTAAGACCTTATAATCCACAAAAAAAGGAGCTCGATCACAAAACTGTTAGTGATTATTTCATTGGCTACTACATCGATTCAAGAGGATGCAGATTTTATTGTCCTTCTCACTCTACGTGAGTTATTGAATCTGACAAGCAGTTTTCTTTTGAGGATGATTTGGATAGTGGGGGTTATACTCCACGATGGATGGCTCTTAGAGAAGATCGAACCATGCTACTACCATCCACTTTTCTTCCTATAGACGTCTTAATCCCAATGGTTCACACTATTGAACAAATTATTGAGAGGGAAGAAGAACAAATGTCAAAGCCATAAGTTGATGAACCACAACTTAATTATCAATAACTTAATGACATTAATATGGCCCCATTAAAACGATCTTAGAGAATACGCTGAACTTCTATACCAAATGACTATGTTGTATACCTTTAGGAGCACGAATACAATCCACATGATGATGATGATCCTATCATATTTCAGGAAGCACTTTCTAGTGCTCATACTTTTGACTAGCTAAAAGTTATCCATGATGAATTGTCTTCCATGTCTCATAATAATGTTTGGGATCTTGTGGACTTGCTAGCAGATTGTTAGCTCGCTAGATCTAAATGGGTTTTTAAGACGAAAAAGTGTACTCCAGATGGAAAGGTTGATAGGTATAAGGCTAGATCTAAATGGGTCTTTAAGACAAAATCAATGTTGTGTAGCCATTTTGATATAAAAGACCTTGGTGATGCTTCTTTTGTTTTAGGCATCCAAATTCATCTTGATAGGTCATGTGGCATAGTTGGATTGTCTCAAGAAGGATATATTGAGAAGATTCTTAAGAGGTTCAACATAATTACTTGCTCCCTATGTGCTGCACCTGTGCAACGCGATGATAAATTATCTAATAAACAATGTCCTCATAATGATGAAGAAATGAATGATATGAAGAAAATCCTTACACTTCCGTTTTTGGCAGTTTGATGTATGCTTAAGTCTGTACTCGTCCTAACATTGCTTTCATTGTCAATTCCTTAGATAGATACTTGAGCAACCCAAGTTTGGGTCATTGGAAAATCGTTAAAAGGGTCATGCAATATTTACAAGGAACCAAGGATCACATGTTGACTTTTATGAAGTCTGATCAACTTCAAGTCATTAGCTATTTTGATTCTGATTTTGCAGGTTGCCCTGATGACCGGAGGTCTACTTCCAGTTTTATTTTTATGATGGCAGGAGGAGCTATCTCTTGGAAGAGTGTTAAACAGTCACTTACAACTACTTCTACCATGGAAGCAAAGTACATTGCTTCTTTTGAGGCCACTCGCCAGACCATGTGGCTTAAAAATTTTATATCTCATTTTCACATAGTTGAAAGCATTTTCAGACCACTTGTGATTTATTGTGACAATTTTGCTACTGTTAGTTTCTCTTGAAACAACAAAAACTCTACTCATTCATAGCATTTTGATATTAAGTATCAGTTTGTTAGAGAGAAAATCGAAAGTTTTCAAACTCGGATCGAACACATTGATTCTGAGGAGATGTTAGCAGATTCGCTGACTAAGGCCTTAACTGTTGGAGTTTTTCTTATTCATGTAGCTCACACGGGTTTTGTCAAGGCTTTTGATGTATTAAGTTAGTGGAAGTCTGATTTTCTATTTTCTTTAGAGACATGCTCTAGTTGACGTCATTTTCATGTTTCTTATGAGCATTTTATTTATGCTTGGACCATTGTAGTGCCATTTATGGGACTATATTATGTCATATATTTTATGAAAAATATTAGCTAAATGCACATGAGATATATCCTTGTCGGATATTATTTTGTTGCTCAAATTTTTCATATTGTTAATTAATATATGATATGATATATCGGTAATTTCCATTTTAGCTTAATGGTTTGTATTTGATTATTGATTGATACTATCCAAGTGGAAGAATGTTGAAAATAATTGTGGATTAGTATCACTCAATATATTTTATAATTAACCGACAATTTAAGATATAATTATTATTATACCTTATAACATTTGTATGGTTATTTGAATTTGGATTAGAGTGAAATTGACTCTTTAATGGGTTAGGTCAATAAGATAAAAAATTCAATTAAGAGAGATCCTTGCCTATCCTAAGGGTTATAAATTTATCATCCCATTAAGCAAATTTAACACATAAGAAATACTCCTCTAGAAGGTGGCAGAAAAATCTTCCTAGAAATCCTTCCAATAAAACTCATGAACATGAATGTTAACTGAGGTAGACATTCATTCATATTTTATTAATGAAATAGTGATTAATGACATGTTATAATTTATATTTAGTATAGTATTGAATTGATTTAAATATTTTAATATTTTTCATACTTATCTTAGATTAACCTATCACGTTATCGTTCAGTCAATATACGAGGGTCAAACAAATTAGATGTAATAATTTTTCTAAGGTCATTGACTCATGACTTTGAGACCCAGCCGCCCTGTAGTTTAAGAGTATGAGCTGGTTTCGTAACTTGAAAGAGCCAAAATCAACTTTACAAATATATTACAATATTATTTTTTGTAGATGTCGGAAACAACAAGCAAAACATCACACAAAAACAAACGACTCCTAAAAATAATTCCACACCCCTCGCGTCCGTATCAAGCAAATGAGATAACACGTAAAGCAAAACCAGACTGGAGGTACGTACTTACATATTATGATTAGTATATTACAATATGCATTTTCGAATAAAATTTATTATAATAATTTTTTATTCATAAAAATTAAGGACACATATCACGGGTTTACAACGTCACCAATTCAACAATATTAATAGGGTCATCGCGCCTGGATCCCATATATTATTCGCTTTCAATGGTTACTTTGTCATAGTTTTTTAGTGAAAAAAGTCTTAGTAAACTAACAGAGATGATGTTTATAAACTATCTTTTAGTCTTGACTGAGACTTTAGAAAACAATCAATATAGAACAAATAGATATTAGATGAGCTTATTAAATATTTTATTTAGACAGATTTAAAAAAAAAAAAAAGCATTACTCTAGAGTATATATTTATTCTTTCGTACCTCAACTTTTCTTAGACTGGTACTGGTTTATTAATGAGAAAATACGTGAAGCCAGTCTTAAATGTTTTTACATTATGATTCAATCTTATTATAATATGGTGGGTTGAGATTAATCAAAGATGTAAATAAAGGTTTATAATGTTATTGGTTACCATTATTAGTCAAGAGTGAAGTATAAATTGTATTAATTAAACCTTTTTGGGTAAAGTATAAAAGAGTTTTATAGAAATATTGAATTATTGGTTACACTTATTAGTAAGGGGTGATGTATAAAAATATTTATTTTGTAAGGTGTAAAAAGATGTGTGATTCAATGTTGTTGGTTATACTTATTAGTCATTAGTCATGTGTGATGTTTTGGTTAAAAAAATTAGTAAATTGTTGAATGTTACTACACCTGTCGAAAAATATATTTTGTGTTTTATGTATTTCTATTTTAATATATTCATTTTGGTTATCCAAAAAATAGATAATTGAAGTGTAACTCAAATTATAAATATTATTGTTAAAAAAATAAAATGACTACATAAAATAAAAGAAAATCAAATAAATTCAAAGCAACTAAAAGGTCAAAGTATAGAAGAGTTCTATGTTTCTTTGTGTTGTGAAATCATCTATAATTGAATCCACATTAAATTTTTTGACAATTTGTCTCTCAATAAAGATGATAAAGAGAAACTTATTTTGCACCCATTTTGTGTGGAAACTTAGTTTTTGTGATGTACATAGCAGAAAAGAAACTTTAAATAATTGTTGGCAAAGTCAACACAAGTTTTATCAACCTATAGACAACTGAAAAAATGTCTAATTTTTACTCACCATCTACATAAATTTGAAGTATTAGATAATTTGTGGAATTCTTTATTATTAGCTATCTCAATCTCAAAGTGACGCAATTACCTTATCAATTCTTCTTTCTCAACTTCTGTAAAGTTTTTAGGATAGAATTTACAAATTTGCAAATATTGTCAATTTAAAAACATTTGCAACCTTTTCTTTGATCAAGACTACAACTAAGATTCAACAATTCAATTGTCTTATCATTAAATCCACTATTCAATTCTTGTAATTGAAAATCAATCATAACATTGAAGATATTAATCCACATGATAAACATGTTCTAATGTAATATTAGTCCTTCCTTGTCTTTTTAGCAGTGGTGTTTACTTTTTTGCGTGTAATAATTACAAGTTTATTCTAATAATGTAATATGTTTAATTTTTATAAACCATCCATGTTAATCTTAATAAACTTAACAATATGGTCTAAGTTTGACCTATGACTCAATCTCACTTGACTCAATATAGAAACTTAACCTTACTCATCTCAATGATTGACTCAATTCTACTTTACTCTATGTATGGATCCACAATCAATCCATGGTGATTCACCTCAATCATCAAGAATCTATTTGAGAAGTGATTGGTAGTTATATATCTTTCTCTAGTTTGGTATAACAAATTTCTCAAGAAAGTGAATTATTTGCCCATAACACAATTCTAGCTATCTTTCCAATCACAACATTTTGGCCATTTGCAAATCAGGCACTCAACCCATCATAAAGCACATATGGGCATTCTTTCATCATAAAACACAAGCAAACACTCTTTCAGCCCGAGAAGGATATACCCTACAAAATGTCAACACGAACCCGAATATTCATTTATTTAAAACCATCTTAGGACTCACTCTAGTACTGCCTTTTATCTCACAGTGTACCACGCTGTGACTTCCCAAAACACAACACTCATGTATCTGCATGGTACTTTTACGAGGGAACCCTAGACTTTGCTAAGTTCATCTCACAACATTTTAACCCAGTTTCAAAAGTCACTAGACTTGACAATCACTAATCATGTAGTACTTATATTTCAATCCTCATTCACAGAATTATTTATGAATCATCCTCAAAGAACTATAAAACCATAATAGATAAATAAATTAATCTCTCATCTCCAATTTCTATTTAATGGATAATAATCAATAATAATAGGGATCATAACATTAATATGTTTTAGTACTAAATGACATCTTATGTGAAACCAGAAGTAATATCTGAAAATAATAAATAAAGGATCGGAAGTAATATCTAGAAATAATAATTAAAAAATCTAAATTAATATCTGGAAATAATAAATAAAGGATCAGAGTAATATCTGGAAATAATAAATAAAGGACCATATGTAATATATGAAGAATATTAAAAAAGGACCAGAAGCAATACCTGAAGAGTATTAATAAACGACCAGAAATAATATCTAGAGAAATAAAGTTAGAATAGTTAAATGTTACTGAGCAATCAACTAAGCATATGAAAATCGAGAACAATTAGTATATTAATGGACAACCAAAACTTAAGTAATAATAATCTTAGGATTAGTAAAAATATATAAGTATAATAATATTAACACCACAAAGATTTATAAATCTCACTCCTCCCTTACCTTAGTAAGAGTTTGATGAAGAGTGATGAATAATCTTTGAATCCTAATCTAAGTGTTTAAAAACCTTGTTTTTCTTCCTTAAATTTGAAAATGGTTTCCCCTATTTATAGTAATAATCTGGACTCATTCGTTGAGTGAAGGTATGTTCACCAAGCCAAAAATAGTGCAGAATATTTTCGCTAAGCGAAGAAAGGTTCATTTAGTGATGGTTTAAGAAATTTAGGTACTTTTGTCTCACGTTGCTTAGCCATGAAAGTTTTACTAAGTGAATTTCGATATCTAGTTACATTCGTTGAGTGACTTGTTCTTCACTTAGCGAAATTCCTATTTAAAAAAGTAATTGTTAGTGTCCCAAATCCGTTAAGTGAATTTTGAGAGAAAAAGAGAATTTGCAATTTTTAGTAAAAATGTTTTATATGTTATAATTAACTTATTTTACTAAGTTTTTTATAGGAGTGTTACAATGTGTGTGTATATATATATATATATAGACACACACATGTGTGTGTATGTATGTAGATATATATGAGTTTAATTAGTATACACTAACGTTCAATTATAACTTTTCATTTATAGGATTTTTAAAACTAAACTTTTTCTCTATACCATTAAGACAAGAAAGAAAAGAATATCCGAAAAACCCTAATCATTAAGAAAATAGAGTATAAGAGTAACAAATGATAAATGTTAGAAGAGAAAAAATGAGTGAATGATCTTAATCATTAATTTTTATTTTAATGACTAATATTTGTTTATTTTACTCTTATATAAATTTTATTTTCTCATAATATTATATATATATATATATATATATATATATATATATATATATATGCATATGCGTGTGTGTCGAGGCAAGGCCATGGGCTGATCTTTCTGCCCCGAAAGAGCCTCGCCACTGTTTCAAAACATTTTTATAAAATAAAAAATCATCCAAAAACGAGGAGTAAGTATTCAATTGAAGTTTTTATAAAATTAGATACCAAATAGAACAACTGAAATTAATTAAGATACCAATTAAAATTCTTAAAAATTAGATATCGAATTGACAATCAAAATTAATTAAAATACCAATTATGTAATTAAACCTAAAAATAACTAACATATTTTCCATTTAGACCAAAGTTCGAGTATTTATAAAACAAAAATGTGATTCATGCATACTCCTCATCTACGCTTTGACTTTGAGTCTCGAGATTTTTCTGCCTATATTTTTTCCAAAATATTTTTTCGTAAGGATATTAAGCAATTTGAGAGTGGGTTCCTCTCTAATATGAGATGGTTCAGTAGGATTTTTTTTTTATTTGATATAGTTTTGAGTGTAAAATTAATTTAAATCAAACTAAAAAATAAGTATTGTCCAAATTAGTTTAATTTAAATTAATTATAAAATTTAAATTAAATCAATCTTTTGTAGTTTGATTTGTTTAAGTTTTACAATTTAAAAATTTTATTATTAAGTATTAAAAAATATATTAAAAATTTTATTTTTAAAATTGTATAAAAGTTTTTACGTGCATGATTATTTTTCTCATCAAATATTCAAATAATTTTGTATATTAGTATATATATGTTTAAATTATGTAATTAGGCTAAAAAATTAACGAAAAAAAACAATTAAAATACATGATTTAATAATAATGTAAATTTATTTTTAAAAAAGTATAAGAAACAAAAAATACACCTTCGAGGGAATACCTTATTCTCCATGTCATTCACACAATATTGAGAGGAAGAACTTTTAAAGTTAATTATTTATTATTGCTATTATATTTTAAAAGCTTACTACTGTAAAAAAAATAAAAACTGACTTGACTACCGGGATGGAGGCTGGAAAACAATATTTGGGGGAGAGCCATTTAAAAATTAAGGTTCATACATATGTATCAAATTTTATACGAAGTGTTCAAATTTTTAAATATATTTACATAGAGAATAATTAAATACTTTTAAAAATACTAATAATGAATTCATACTTACGTGGCTTAGTTAATTTTGTGATTCTTAAAATTAATGTTTTTTTATTTTGATCTTTTAAATTTTATTTAATTTAGTCTTTTGAAAAAAATTTTAAATAAAATCCACTTATAATATTTTTTTATAAGCCAAAAATTATATTATGATTTAGATAAACATGAGAAATGGCTTCCATAAGCAATAACATGAAGTACAAGAGGACCCTCTATACAAGGCTAGAAATAAAACTAATCATAGAACAAAAAGTTTACGTGCTTGTTGATGGAAATAAAAGGAAACCTTAAATCAATAGATACAAAATTATAGTATGTATAGAGAATTAAATATAAAAAGATAGAGGAAAGAGAATTTGTGTACCTCAAATATATTGAATTGAAGTTCTTGATCTTCAAGAACAAAAAACCCTAGGAATGATTATTGTAGAGATATGAGTTCAATAAGAACTCTTGAGGATTTTACTATCTACTTTCTAGGGGATTATTTAAGAGAATGTGTATTGTTGTTATAATTTGCTTAATGGGATGACAAATTTATAATCCCCAGGGTAGGCAGAGTCAATCTTACTATAATCTCATTCAAATAATCATAAAAATATTATAAGATATGATTATCACTATATCTTAAATTGTCAGATAATGATAAAATATAATTGATTAATATCAATCCACTATTATTTCCAACACTTGTCACCACTTCCATGAACTCAACTGAATAACTTGTAAGATTGTTGGTATATCCATTGTTTGCACTTTGAAGACTACAACATTTCGCGTCTTTCATATGTGTCACACTCTTACAAATCATACATTTCTTTTCAGCTTCGAACCATCCATCAATTCCATGAACTAATAGAAGTGATTTCGGACTACCACTTTAAATGTTGTTCAAATTATCCACCAACTATAGATTGCATACCAGACTCGAGAAAAGACAATGCATATAAACAAGTGCAAGTGCAGTCCCGTTTCTCTTACACTACCACACAATTTGCATATATAGATTCTATCCTTGAGAAATAATTCTTCTTCACAGCATATACAGATCATACCCAATTGTGATATCAAAAATTGAAATTTTGTTGATACTCCTTTTTCCTATACCTGCTGGAAAAAGTGTGAGTTTGTTGTGTTGCATATCATCAACCAGTACCTTATATGCTAATGTCACCAAATACGGACCCAATCCAACCTTTCTGCTTCCCAAACCCACCTAGGACTCCTTGTTGAACCTCTATTCTATCAAGACTTTTTTTTAAACTCTCTATCAATTCTTTCTCCGAATCCGATTATAATTAGTAAAATTAAATAAAATTTATCATATTTTTCTAATATCAAAGACAAACTAATATTGGGTGAAAGTTGATTTTGTTTTCTTTATTTTTCTCCCTCTTAACTAAACCAGACAAGAATTTATTTTATAATCTCTCCCCTCTCCTCCATCTCCTTGAAACCAAACAAGAATACAAGATGAAAAGAGGATAAAAAAAAGAGGTTATCCTTTCCACTTAAAATAACTTTATATAAGTAACTAATTAAATCAAAGATAAGAAAAAAAATGTTATACGATATTTCTACTCTTAAAGTGAAATCATGGGAGTTAATCTGAAGAACAATGGTTGTTAATTTAAAAAGAGAAATGATTTCTTACAGTATTTTTTCTCATCCGAACACAAATCTTAATTTATAAATGATTTTTTTTAATATTCCAAACAATTCAAATAAAAGAATTATCGCTATCAATCATTTTCCTTTTGAATATTATATATCCATTTCGATTTCATCGAGGCATCCATTACGACGAAGTCAAATCTTAATTATTTTATTTTTATATAAAGATCGTGGAATAATGAAAAACCCAAATAATACCCAGACAGTATCCATGTGTGCCAATACCCTCCATCCTATTATAATTGAATCGTCTTTTAGAATATGCAAGTATTATTACGTAGAGTTTAATTATATACTGTGTTAGTATAAATTTTTCACTTGTATTTAATTATAATATTTTATTTATATAATTACAAATTTATTATATATAAATAATTATGATTAAATTTTAATGTAAAATTATTTAAAAATATACATCATTTATGTGAAAATATTCTTCCCTTCCCGCTGCTTTACAATATTACAACATGTAATATTTATGTAGTCATAAATTTAATAATAATAAAAAAAATAAACAAATGGAGATAATCTTAACCGTATTGTGTGATCCAAGATACCCCTAAAATTTGACATATATGTATATAGCTTGTATTTATTACCTTCCACCCGCTGAGCCCACATATATGATCCTTTGTTGATATGAAAGGATTTCTAGGATCCTGGAATTGTGGCTACAGATCAGAAATTACAGCTTACACAATCTGAAACGCTGAAACAGAGTCTGCATTTAAAACTAAATGACAAGGCTGCACATTTGTAGTAATTGATTTCATATCTTTATGATGTGATAAGCAATCCTTGATTATAAAGTCATAGAAATCCTGTCTAACAAATTAATGTCTCAATTTCTTTTCTCTCCTAAACTTTATATAATTTAATAAATTATATAAAATATAAAAAATTATAAAAAAATTTATTAAATGATATAACAAGAATTATAAAATAAAATTAATTAAATAATATAACACGTTATTCATTTAATCAGAACACAAGTAGATACTATTTATGACAGAAAATTTCCATCTTTAAAAAAAACATGAGAATCGATGATTTTCGTCGATTTTATTCCATATCTTAAAAACTATACAGTTGAAGACACTTACATTGATTAATTTGGCTTCTAAAAGTCACAACCTCTTAGTTTTTTCTCAAAAATTATATTAATATGTGTTGATACTATTTTTTTTCATTCAGTTAGAAAGAAAAACTTACTACAAAACTCAATTGAACTAAAAGTTATAATAGATTTTTTTTTATTACCTAGTTCAACTCAATTCAATTTTCTAATTATTTCTCAAATATATATCTAACGGTTACTTCTCATAAAAAATTATACATATAAATATATAATTAGTTATGAAAATAATCTAATTTTTCATAACTATCTCAAACATTTATATACCGCCGTCGAACGGAAATGGCTGGTTAGAATATATATGTTTAGGTTGAGACAATCATGGGGTCAATTGTTTACTCACACCTAGTGATTGTTTAATTCTACTCTCAAGTCACAACCTCCACTATTATCTGTTTCAATTCTAACTCTAGTTGATTGTTATCATAATTTTATTTCTGGAATTGCTTGGTTTAGTGGATGATTCATTAGTAGGAAGAAAAGTATTATTACTTCTGTTCTAGCCGAGAGAGGATCTCTGATCGTCCTCCTCTTCTCGTCCTAGAGAAAAGTCGTCCATTTTTCTGTTGGCGTGCCCTTTGTTTTATCATCCTCTTGATGGTTACTCTGGCTTTCCAGTAATGCATGATCTGAGGTCGGTTAATACTAGTCTCTATAACTACCAATTGGTTTTCCGAATGCCTCCATCCCACATGGCCTTTAGCCTCAAGCTTGAAGTAGTGAAGAGAAGAAAAATGGATGGTTCTTGGGTCAAGGGTCGATATGTTGACCTATAGGTAAGGGTCTACCGAAAAAATGATCTATAAACTTGTTCTAGATTTGAACCGTGTTTTTTTTTTTTGCCATTTGCTATGCGAGGGAAAGACATACAATCCATCAGAGCATCGTGGCCACATGTCACACGACCATTGGAGTGTCTTTCCTTTAAAGACCCCTCCTTACTCATGTGTATCTACTACTCACGCCTTTCTGGTTTTGTGTCTTAATTGGTTGTGTCTTTCCAGTTTTGGCCTTGAGCTTGAAGTGTCACGCTCTTCTATTCCTCTTTTGCTCAAAGGGTCACAACTCCTTTCTTTCTATTCTTCTCAAAAGCCATCACTCTTTTATTCTTCTTCCTTTTGCTATAAAATGTGCCCTAATTCCCTTTGCGAAGAATACCTTTGGTTTTCATTCTTTGTCGAAGACGTTGTGTGATTTGTTTAGGCAGAGGTAGAACTTGAATTTCTAGGAAGGTACAAGCTTCTTCCTTCCTTGCCCATTTTCTTTTTTGTGAGTTCTGTACAGTAAGTTAGTATACCATAGACGCGGAGGTGAACAATGTTGTTCTGTACTCGTGGGCCAAATCAGACATATTTAAATATAAGACCTTTTATAATAGTTGAGAGTGTGTGGGAGAGTTGAAGCGGAAAACATGTTTTTTCCCATAACGAGGTTAAGGAGAATGTAATTTGTGAGCCCTGTTTACACAACAAACCACCATCTGAGACGCCGTATGGGAATGAGGGTCAATTCTTCTTGTGTTATGAGACCCTTGTAGAAAACCTTGGTATGTGTTTCCCCTTTACCCGCTTTGAGAAAGATGTGCTAAGTTTCGCAACTGGCCTTTTTTGAAGGGTTTTCAAATTTTGAGCAAGGCACTAGGTATAGATCCCTCTGCTAGGTTATTCTTCTTCTATTTTGAAGCCAGACAAAACAAATTATCTAGTTGGGTTTCTTTTAGTGGGATTGTTGGCATAGTCAGTTCTTGCCTTTGCATGCCTTGTTTTATATGTTTAAAGAGCATTATTTTATGGTGTGCCCCAGGGTGTTTTCGTGAGCTTTTAGAGGGATTTCCCTTTTATTGGTCACAAGAGCCAAAATACTTCAGTAGACTGCAGCAAATAGACTTGTCACTTAAAGTGAATGTGGTTGTGAGGAATTTAGAGAGCCTTAGTTACCACACGACTAGTTCTGTGTTGTCTCTTGAGTTCCATACAATGGGGTTGCAAAAACATACCTGTAGTACCTCGTATGAAAATTTTGTGTTGTTTTTTCTATATTTCTAGGACACAATAATCTAATGTAGTTGTTGCCTTTCTTTTTTGTTGAAAAAAAATTATTTATCATGAAAGAGATAAAGAAGTTATGGGAAAAGAAGAGGGTCCCTATAAATGACTGGTGACCAAGGTGCAAGTTCAGCCAAAGAATAACAACCTCACCAAGATGATGACGGATCACCTAGGAGCAAGCATGCTCAATCTAAAGAGGTTAGCATGAAGGTCGAAAACTTGGAAGCTCAATCTACAGATCGGACACTAATCCATCAAATAATAAAGAAACGAAAAGTCATGACCAAGGGTATAGGAAAGGGAAAAGCCACCTCAGTTTGGGACATGGCTTACGAACACCATGCGTTCATTCAGACCCACTTGATGACAAATGATGATGAGGAACGACTTTATCGAGGACGGGATTCAGGAAATGCTGGAAGGTCGGGCAAAGATGATAAAAAATTTAGAGAAGTTAGAGGGAGAGAAAAAGAGACTAAAAGAGGTGGTGAACAAATTAAAAGAGACCAAAATCAAGATGATCAACCAGGCATGGGATTTGGAGAAGTCTGTGAGTGAGTTGAGAATCTCCAGAGATTCTCTTGCAAAAGAGTCGGAGGAGAGTCAAGTTAAAGAGAGATCGGCCAAAGAGGAAGTGGCACGTCTAACTACGCTAGTAGTGAACAAAAACTAGATATCACAACTAAGTTCATTGCGGGCTTTATAGCAACTGAAGCATAAATTAAGGTGTTGTTCCTAGATGCTAATCTTAGTCAAATGGGGTGCTTTAAGGAAATGGTGGATGGGAAGATTGTGGACGAAGAAAAGGATGAATGTATAGTAGGGGAGAATGATTTGTAGAATTATTTGTAGTGAACTTAATATTTTGCAACTTGAATTGAATTTTGCAACCAATTATGTTATTGAGCTTAATACCTTTTTGTAATACTCAATCCTTTTGTATTGAATTTTGAACTTGAACGTTGAACTTTGATCTTGATTGAATTTGATATTATACTACTTGGATGTTGAACTTTGAACTTTGATCTTGATCACATTTGATATTATATGACTTAGATGTTCTTTCGGATGGTTTTGTAAATGATCAGGTTGCAACCTTAACAAGTCAGTGTTCTAATTTTGAGATATTTAGAATAGATCTATCTTTTGAGGAACCGTGCATGCAACTCCTGTCTGCATTAGATTCTGATAGAGGCCTTTAAGCTGTATGTCAAAGGCCCGTCAATGTAAATCATGTTTATGTTGAGACCCGGCACAAACCGTATGATACCCGTATGATTAGAAGTATCAAGATTGTGTGTATGTGTTTTTGCCCTTTAACTAAAAACTAACACCCAAAAGAATAACAAATAGATGTATGCACGTAGACATAGAAGATGAAACAATGGAAGAAAAAATTGAAAGAAAATCACGTGGGAACAGGTAGTGGCATCACTATGAGTCATAAAATCTCAACTATGTTAGCACCTAAAGACACATCAATCATCTGCAACGTGTCTCCCTCCCTCTGTTTATTGAACCACTGATCTTTATTACAAAACAAAACAGACAATATCCTCCCAAAGGAAATACAATCAAACATAAAATTTTACCACCAAATATCAAGATGCAAGAGAACAAACAGACAAACTTATTACAAAGGAAATACCACCTAACATCAAAAAACTGGAAACTACCAAGAAGCAGTATAACTTTATTAGCGCAATTTTTGACAAAGCTACTGCTATCCAACCAAAGGGTTGGCCAAAAGTAACCTACACGTATAACTTTATTGGCAAGTTCCTGCTCGCATATATGACTCCCACAAATTCCTTTATGAATGTCTTGTAGAACCTGATCAGCTTGTGTGAAGCACCGCAATAATGAGGCTATAAACATCTGACAATAAAGTCGATCATTCAGCACTATGAAACGAGCAGCCATTGGACAACCCAATCAACTTGCTTCCTGTCAGCAAGGAGTATTCCTTCTTTGATATAGCCAATGATCGGATCCATCCACAAATATAGCTCCTCTTGGATGAAATTAACCTTAACCACCTCAAGAGTTGTGATATTAGGCACATGGAATGTTTCTTGGATGTCCATCAAATTGGAAGATCCATCAACTGACATGACCCAACACCCTTCTCAAATGTCAAGTCAGGAGGATGAGTTAATTCCAAAACGAAATTGGCTAAAACCTGGGCCTTGATGTACCCTTTACCTTCAAAGAACAGGTCGTATTATGATTATTCCATCACCCACTTGACCATGCAACCAACCAAAGCAGGTTTGTGAAAGATGTGTCGAACAGGTTGATCAGTATGTACCATGACTTGGAAATTTTGGAAGTAATGCCTCAACTTTTTTGCAGTGACTAATATGGTCAAGGCAAGCTTCTCGATGTTCTGGTAGAGAACCTCCACACTTGTAAAATATGGCTTACCAAGTACACAAGATGCCAAATTCGATCTAGTTCTTGGACGAGAACTGAACCAACCGTTATATCTAAAACGAAGAGATAAAGATACATGGAGTGACCCGAAGTTGGGCGACAACACTCGAGGCTTGAACAAATATTCTTTCAGCTCGGCAAAGGTTGCCTCACATTCAGACGTTCACTGAAAATGGTCAGACTTCCTGAGGCATTTGAAGAATAGGAGAGATTGATCTCCTGACTTAGGGAAAAAATGGGACAAGGCAGAGATGTAGCCAAATAGAGTATGAACCTCTTTCACCGTGGTCAAACTATGCATGCTGAGTATAGTTTCAAATTTTTCGGGATTTGCCTCTATCCCTTAGCTGGTAAACATAAACCCCAAGAATTTTCCCGAAGGCACTCCAAACGAACACTTTTCGAGGTTTAATATCAGCCGGTTAGGTGAACTTTTAGGGTGGCCGATTTGACCATCATGTCATCTATATAAGCCTCTAAGTTCTTTGGTAGCATCAGGGATAAAATACGGTCCATCAAATGCTGATAAGTGGCATCGACGTTTTTCAAACCAAAGGGCATTACCTTATAACAAAAATTAGACTAGTCTCCGATGAATGCAATTTTGGCCTCATTAGTAGAATTCATGTGGATCTAATTATATCTGAAATAGGCGTCCATGAAGCTCAAGATATCATACACCGAGGAGGCACTAATGAGGCAATTGATATTAGGTAGTGGATATAAATCTTTCTGGCAGACCTTGTTTAAATCAGTGAATTCAATGCACATCCTCCACCTCCCATTTTCTTTCTTGATCGTCACGACATTAGCCAACCAACTCGGGTACTAGATCTCCTGAATATGGTCAACCAACAACAATTTTTGTGTATCTTCGACTATAACCCTTCGCTTCTCTTCCCCAAACTTCCTTTGTGTTTGAACCACCAGTTCCATGGTAAACTTATGACATAAGAAATAAGGGTCAATTCTGGGATATCAAAAGAAATCCATGCAAATACATGCACATGATCCCTTAACACAGACACAAAACTTTCCTCCATGACTGCTTCAAGGTGGTCACCCATAATGACATTTTCCCCCAAGATCAGAACCTGCTTCAAGTCTCCAATGAGGATAGGTCGATGATCATCTTTGACTAGGTCGAAACTAGGGTCCAAGTTTAGTAAATGGACATCATGAGTTGGCATTGTGCCTTTCTAAGACAACATATAAGTGCTACAGTAGCATAGATTTTCCTCATAACATGTCTGAGTTGCTGCATCATCGACTTTTAGTGTACCAACCTTGCTATTCTAGGGTGCAAATTTTAAATGGACATCACAAGGTGGCACTGTGCCTTTCTGAGACGACATATAAGTGCGACAGTAGCATAGAATTTCCTCATAACACATCTGAGTTGCTGCATCGTCAACTTTTAGTATGTCAACCTTGCTATTATTTAGAAGGTATTTTACCTTCAAATAAGGGGTAGAGACGACGGCTTGAAGCATATTCAATGTAGGTCTCCTAAGCAGGATATTGTACAAGGATGGGGCGTTAATGACTAAATAACATATGATAATGATCTTAGCAAACTCTTTGTTGCCAAAGGTGATCTTTAGGTTAGCATACCCTCAGACCTCCACATGTTCTCCCGTGAATCCGACCAAAACTCCGTTGTGGGGAATCAAAAGATCCATGGTATCTCTAACCCTAAAGAGGTGTGCCAGAAGATGACGTCAGTTAAAGATGATGTTTCTGCTTTGCATGCGACGAACTAGGCTCCAACCTCTTGTGTGCATTATACCCCTAATCCTGACCTTGTTTTGGACCCACTATAGAAGTGGCTAGTTGGCATACATTATGATGTGACCATGCCTAGCCAAGGACCTATCACTAGGGCCATGGCTAGAAGGATTGAAGAAGACCTAGCCCTTGCAGACAAAAGAAGACTTCACCTCCTATGGAGAGTGAAGATATTAGGCTAGGGACTTTAGTTAATAAAATGTAATTTTCCTTTATTTTAATTTTGAGGAGCATTAAGAATTTAATTTGGGAAATGTATTTAGTCCATTTTTTATTTTTAGGAGGTGTCTTAGGAATTTAGAGGGTGGATTTAGCTTTTTGGGTCTTTATGAAGGAAATAAGGGGTAGCCTTGATATCTACACCCCTCTTTTCCACATAAACCCCCTAAGCTAATAAGAAGGAATCTTGGCCCTTGGTTTGAGAAACTTGAGCACCAAGTTTGATGATCTAAGGAGGGAATTGTTTCTCAATTCTCCTCCCTTAGATCTCTCCTTTTAATCCTAGCCCTTCTTTTTTAGGTTATCTTGCTCAAGAGGTTAGCTACCTCTATAAATAGGAGCTCCTCCCTCACTTGTATTTTTTACACTTGAATTTAATCCTAGAGACCATATTGGTTGAGGTTCTTACCTTTGAGTGTCCCTCTTTCTCCTTTGTGAGAGTTAAAAAAAGAGATGTTGGAAATGAGAAAAGAGAAAAAAGAGCAAGAAGAGAGCAGGCAAAGAGAGAGAAGAGAGGATGAAGAAAGGAGAAGAAGGAAAGAACTAGAGAGAAAAAGAGAAAAAGAGGAAGAAGAGAGAAGGAGAGGAGAAGAGAGTAAGAGGAGATATGGGAGGGAGAGTGATAGAAAAAATAAAGGAATTCTCATAAGATCTCCATCTAGGCATTTTAGCTATAGTGAAGAAGAATACTATAGAAATCAACATAAGCATCACTCACATTCATCATACAATCATCATTCTCCTCAAGAGAACATAAATCATGATAGGGAACCAAAGGTAGACCTACCCCATTTTCATGGTAGGGAAGATGTTGAGACTTACCTAGATTGGGAAGTCAAAGTGGAACAACTCTTTCGATGCTATGAAATTAGGGAAGAAAAAAAAGCATCTTTGGCCTCCCTTAGTTTTCAAGGTTCTGCTTTGCATTGGTGGGATGGGTTAGTCAAGGATAGGGCCCGTAAACAAATGCCTGACATTCACTACTGGAATGATTTAAAAACTTGTTTGCGAAGAAGGCACATTCCTTCATATTATGAAAGGGATCTTTTGGATAGGCTCCAAAGACTTAGACAACATAACCTAAGTATTGAGGAGTATAGACAAAAGATGGAGCTTCTCATACTAAGGGCCAATATCATTGAGGAACCCAATGCCACGCTTGCTAGGTTTTTGTGTGGATTAAGCTCTGACATTAGAGATAATGTAGAGCTTCTTTTATACTCAAACCTTGATGAGTTGGTAGAACTTTGTGTAAGAGCTGAGAATCAACTCAAGAGAAAAAGCTTTAAAAAAGATTTTCCCTCTTACTTAAAGAGAGACCAACTTAAGGGAAACTCTTTCAAGGGTTTTCCCAAAGAGGAACCCAAGCATTTTCAAGATACAAAAGCACCTCATGTAGAGAGAAAACCCCCTACTACTAAGCCTACTGAGAGGCAAAGTAGTATAAAATGCTTCAAATGTCTTGGGAGAGGCCATATTGCCTCTCAATGCCCTAATAAGAAAACCATGATCATAAGGGGACAAGACATTTGTAGTGAGAATAGCTCATCTTGCTCCTCTAGTGAGAGTGAGGAAAAAGGGGGACATACTTTTAAACAACAGTGTGAGGAAGCTTTTTCTTATGAGGGGGACCTCCTTATGGTTCAAAGGCTTCTTGGAAGCCAACCTCTAGAGCTTGGCCAGTCACAAAGAGAGAACATCTTCCATACAAGATGTAAAGTAAATGACAAAGTATGTTCTCTCCTTGTTGATAGTGGCTCCTGTTGTAACTATTGTAGCTCTAGGTTGGTTGAAAAGCTAGCCTTGACTACCATGCCCCATCCCAAACCTTACAAATTGCAATGGCTCAATGAGCAAGGGGAGATGGTAGTCAATGAACAAGTTATGGTTCCAATTTCCATAGGATCTTATAATGATGAGATTCTTTGTAACATAGTTCCTATGGAGGCTGGTCATATCCTGTTGGGAAGACCATGGCAATTTGACAAAAAAGCTATTCACCATGGTCACTCCAACCAAATAATTCTCACCCATAATGAAAAGCGCTTCAAATTGTATCCTTTGTCACCTTCTCAAGTAGCTGGAGATCAATTTGCGATGAAAAAGAAAAGAGTTGAGGAAAAACAAAAACAAAAAAAAATACAACAAGTTTTACCCTTAAAGCTTGAAAAGGGTAAAGAGAGAGAGTCGGAAGGTGATGCCCCTTCCAAAGGGAATATTAGTAAAAGGAGCCTATTTGCTACTAAACGTGATTTAAAAGAAGCTCATTTGACTAACAAGCCCTTTTATCTCCTCTTTTGCAAAGAAGCATCAAATCCTTCTCCCATTTTGCATTCTTCTGCTGAGAGCACTGCCACAGCCCATGCACATGAGCACCTTCCTCAAGGAGTTCAAGATATTTTAAAAGAATTTGATGACATATTCCCTAATGAGGTTCCGAAAGGACTTCCTCCCATTAGGGGTATAGAACATCAAATTGATTTGGTACCTGGTGCAAGTCTACCTAATAGACCTGCCTATAGGACCAACCCCATGGAGACCCAAGAGATTGAGTCTCAAGTGAATGAGCTGTTGGAGAAGGGTTGGGTTCAAAAGAGCCTAAGCCCTTGTGCTGTGCCAGTCTTGTTGGTGCCCAAGAAGAATGGCCAATGGAGGATGTGTGTTGATTGTCGTGTAATCAACAACATCACCATCAAATATAGGCACCCAATCCCTCATCTTGATGACATGTTGGATGAATTGCATGGGGCAAAAATATTTTCAAAAATAGATCTTAGAAGTGGTTACCACCAAATAAGGATCAAAGAGGGTGATGAGTGGAAAACTGCTTTGAAGACTAAATTTGGTCTTTATGAGTGGTTGGTTATGCCTTTTGGGCTAACTAATGCCCCAAGCACATTCATGCGCTTAATGAATCATGTACTGAGGGATTGCCTTGGTAAATTTTGTGTAGTTTACTTTGATGACATTTTAGTTTACTCTAGGAACCTAGATGATCATTTAGGACATCTAAGACATGTTTTTTCTCTTCTTAGGAGTAATCATCTTTTTGGTAACTTAGAAAAATGCACCTTTTGTGTAGATAGTGTAGTTTTCCTAGGTTTTGTAGTTAGCACAAAAGGGGTTCATGTTGACCCCGAAAAGATAAAAGCTATTCATGAATGGCCCACCCCAAAGAGTGTGACAGAGATTAAAAGCTTTCATGGTCTCGTTGGATTTTATAGGCGTTTTGTGCCTAATTTTTCCACACTCTTCGCACCAATAAATGATTTGGTGAAAAAGGAAGTTCCTTTCCTTTAGGGTGAGAAACAAGAGAAAGCCTTCCAGCTAATTAAGCATAAACTGACCCATACACCATTCTTGCCATTACCTGACTTTTCTAAAACATTTGAACTTGAATGTGATGCCTCTGGTGTAGGTGTGGGGGCTGTCTTGTTGCAAGGAGGGCACCCCATTGCGTATTTCAGTGAAAAACTCAATGGTGCCCCCCTCAACTACCCCACCTATGATAAGGAGTTTTATGCTCTAATTAGGGCTCTTCAAACTTGGGAGCATTACCTTGCTCCCAAGGAGTTTGTCATTCATAGTGACCATGAGTCACTAAAATATTTGAGGGGTCAAGGTAAATTGAACAAAAGGCATGCAACGTGGGTGGAATATCTTGAATCCTTCCCTTATGTCATCAAGTACAAGAAAGGAAAACAAAATGTGGTGGCTGATGTTCTTTCTAGGCGTCATGCCCTTTATTCATCCTTGAGTGCAAAAATCTTGGGATTTGATGACATTCGGGCTATGTATCCGTCTGATAAGGATTTTGGCCCCATATTTGCTACCTCTGCATCTGCATTTGCATTAAAGGCCCATGATGGGTACTTCATCAGTGAGGGGTATCTTTACAAAGGGAGTAAGCTTTGTATACCCCAATGATCAATTAGGAACTTACTTACAAAAGAGAGTCATGAAGGTGGGCTCATGGGGCATTTTGGGATTTCAAAAACCCTCATGCTTTTACAAGAGAAATTCTTTTGGTCCCATATGCGTAGAGATGTCCATAGACATTGCTCTAAATGTATAGCTTGCTTGCAAGCAAAGTCTAAAGCAATGCCTCATGGACTATACACACCTTTACCTGCTCCTTCTGCACCTTGGGAGGATATTAGCATGGATTTCATCCTTGGGCTCCCAAGAACCCAACGAGGTGCAGACTCCATATTTGTGGTGGTGGACCGATTTTCAAAAATGGTCCATTTTATTCCCTGCCACAAAGTGGATGATGCGAGCAACATCGCAAGACTTTTCTTTAAAGAGGTTGTCCGATTGCATGGTATACTCTCTTCAATAGTGTCAGATAGGGATGTGAAGTTCCTTAGCCATTTTTGGAAAACTCTTTGGGCTAAGCTGGGAACTAAACTTCTTTTTTCCACTACCTGTCACCCTCAAACTGATGGGCAAACAGAAGTGGTGAATAGATCTTTATCCACTATGCTGAGGGCTCTCCTTAAAGGCAACCATAAGTCTTGGGATGAGTACCTTCCCCACATTGAATTTGCTTATAACCGGGTGGTTCATAGAACCACCAAGCATTCTCCTTTTGAGGTGGTCTATGGCTTTAATCCTCGTACTCCTCTAGATCTTTTACCTCTTCCTCTTTCTGTTGCTGTGCATAAAGAATGAGAGGCAAAAGCCATTTTTGTAAAACAATTACATGAGAGGGTCAAAGTTAACATAGAGAGTCAATCCTTGAGAGATGCTACTTTGTGCCAATAGGGGGAGGAAAAAAGTCATCTTTGAAAAGGGCGACTGGGTATGACTTCACTTGAGAAAGGATAGATTTCCTTCTCAAAGGAAGTCCAAACTTAGCCCTAGAGGAGATGAACCTTTCCAAATCCTTGAGCGAATTGGTAATAATGCCTATGTTTTAGATCTACTTGAGGATTATGGGGTAAACACCAGTTTTAATGTTTCTGATTTGTCTCCATTTATAGGTGCTGAAAATGACGAAGACCCCATGGATTTGAGGCCAAATCCTCTTCAAGGGGGAGGAGATGATGTGACCATGCCTAGCCAATGACCTATCACTAGGGCCATGGCTAGAAGGATTGAAAAAGACCTAGCCCTTGCAGACAAAGGAAGACTTCACCTCCTATGGAGAGTGAAGATATTAGGCTAGGGACTTTAGTTAATAAAATATAATTTTCTTTTATTTTAATTTTGAGGAGCATTAAGAATTTAATTTGGGACATGTATTTAGTCCATTTTTTATTTTTAGGAGGTGTCTTAGGAATTTAGAGGGTGGATTTAGCTTTTTGGGTCTTTATGAAGGAAATAAGGGGTAGCTTGATATCTACACCCCTCTTTTCTACATAAACCCCCTAAGCTAATAAGAAGGAATCTTGACCCTTGGTTCGAGAAACTTGAGCACCAAGTTTGATGATCTAAGGAGGGAATTGTTTCTCAATTCTCCTCCCTTAGATCTCTCATTTTAATCCTAGCCCTTCTTTTTTAGGTTATCTTGCTCAAGAGGTTAGCTACCTCTATAAATAGGAGCTCCTCCCTCACTTGTATTTTTTACACTTGAATTTAATCCTAGAGACCATATTGGTTGAGGTTCTTACCTTTGAGTCTCCCCCTTTCTCCTTTGTGAGAGCTTCTAAGAGTTATCAAGGGACCCCTCCCTTGTGGCCTCTCCCCTTTGGCTTATCAAACCTAGTATTTGTGGCGCCTCACCCTATTCCTTTCCTCTCCATAAATCCATTTCCCTTCTAAGTGACCTTAGAAAGGATCCTTTGGGCACGTGATCATCAAAGATCACATCACATTATCACATGTTTTCTTTTGCAACATTACCTTTTCAACATTAATATGGCATGCAACCCACGCCCAAATTTTTGCATCGTTTTAGGTTTACACTACACAAGTAACTCTCTGAACAGACTAGCAAGCAACCCCTTCTCAAAAGCGGTCATAAACATGCGTTCGTTTGGGTCAACGACCATCATCATAACCTCGTTGAATCTCGTCAAGTATTGCTTTAGAGTCTCATCCTTGACTTGCTTTATATCAAGGATATTGGCCACTATCGACGGCTTCTACTTGTTGGTCGCAAATTGAGTGACAAAAAGGAGGAAGAATTCTTCAAAACATGTAAACGAGCGATTGGGTAGACCATTGAACCAATCGAGAGCAGAATCGATGAGGGTACTAACGAACATCTTACAATGTAAAACATCGTTCCTGCGACTAACCAGCATCTGAGATCGAAAGGTGCGTAAGTGATGTTTAAATCTTGGGATCCGTCAAATAGGTCCATCTTTGCAACTAAAATATTAGACGAAATCAGCTCCACTTCGATCACCTGGAAAAAAGGTTGAAAGTCTCTGTACGGCTTCACAAAGGTATTTATATCAAGATGACGTAGTGCTGCTACCTGTGTTCTCGTCTCCTGGCAAGCTTCCATCAGTTGTCGGTGTGCCTCCACTTGGACTTGATCATTGCGGGCTTCTACAGTGGCGACACGACGATTGACACTCTCAGTCTCTTCCCTCATCTTCTAGATTTCTTCTATTAACAGCTCCAGGGTGGGGCCTCCAAAAGTTGAGACCTCTTGCCCCTGCTTGTACCGAGTTCAAACCATATGACTTCGTTTCTCTGAAAATGGGGAGTGGTTGATTTACTGCTCTCACTATGGTCGTCAAAGTATTCTAATTGAGAGAGGATCTCTAGTCATCATCCTCTTCTCATCCTAGAGAAAAGTCATCCCCCTTCTACTAGCGTGCCTTCTATTTTATCCTCCTCCTGGCGGTTACTCCAGCTTTCTAGTAATGCATGATTTGAGCTCGGTTAATCCCAACCTCTATAACTACCAAATTGGTTTTTCGAATGCTTCCATCCCAACTTCACTAATAAATCATAATCCCATCCCTTTTCTTCCAAGATTTTGTGTAGGAAGACAGGACAATTGCGAGTGGTCGTGTGAACAAAATTTAAGTATATTGAGTCCAAGGATAGTATAACTTGTAAGATGTAGACAAATATATAAGATAACTTAGTTAGGGGCTGCTATTTCACGTACAAGAGACGACAATGTGTTGATAGCACTCTTTAATTTGATCAATCTCTTAAGCCATTTCACCATGTAAAAGGAAGGGACCAGGTTGTAAGTTAATATTCTAATGTACTTTTTTGTAAATAATAATAACATATTTTTTATGCGATGGAGTTGCCTAAAAAATATGAGAGGATATATATGGACTTAAATATGCGCCTAGCTTGTACAATGTAAGCATTTGGTATCAAAAAAGCATGGCATTTGGGGGAGGTGCAGATGCCGTGGGTGTTCATGGGTGGAGAGACATGAAGAGTCTAACGATCCAAGTCATCACCGGTCGATGGTTTGTGGTGTTTGCATCCTTTCTAATCATGGCAGCCGCTGGAGCCACCTACATGTTCGGTCTCTACTCCAGCGACATCAAAAGCACCCTTGGCTATGACCAAACCACTCTCAATCTCCTGAGTTTCTTCAAGGACATGGGCACCAACGTTGGTATTCTCTCAGGCTTCATCAACGAGCTCACTCCACCATGGGTGGTTCTAGCCATTGGTGCTGTTCTTAACTTCTTTGGCTACTTCATGATATGGCTATCTGTCACTCAAAAAATAGCCAAACCCAAAGTGTGGCAGATGTGTCTCTACATCTACATAGGTGCCAACTCTCAGTCCTTCGCCAACACCGGTTCCCTCGTCACTTGCGTCAAAAACTTCCCAGAAAGTCGTGGGGTTGTCTTGGGCATCCTCAAAGGCTACCTGGGTCTGAGTGGTGCAATCATCACACAACTCTACTCTGCTATTTATTACGATGACAGTAAGGCTTTGATTTTGCTCATTGGTTGGCTCCCTTCTGTTGTTTCCTTTCTTTTCCTTGCAACCGTTCGCTACATGAAGCCGGTTAGGCGCCCCAATGAGCTCAACGTTTTCTACAATTTTCTCTATATTTCGCTTGCCCTTGCTGCCTTTCTTTTGGTCATGATCATTATACAGAAAAGGGTTGACTTCACTCAGGGTGAGTATGGTGTCAGCGCTGCTATTGTGCTCTTCTTGCTCTTCCTCCCACTTGCTACTATTTCAATTGAAGAATATAAGATTTGGCATATCAAAAGGCTTGCTTCGGTTGATCCCTCCCCCTCCCCAGTGACCGTAACCGAGGGTCAAAGGGTTAAACCGAATGAGGCTGAGGCAGTTTCAAAGGAGACCAAATGGTGGGAAAATGTTTTCAGTCCACCGGAAAGAGGTGAGGACTATACAATACTTCAAGTGCTATTCAGCATCGACATGCTAATTCTTTTCATATGTAGCATCTTTGGTATTGGGGGCACGTTGACTGCAATAGATAATCTGGGTCAGATAGGTAAGTCGCTTAGATACCCCAAGAAAAGCATAAGCACTTTCGTGTCCCTGGTGAGCATTTGGAATTATCTGGGACGGGTTTTCTCTGGGTTTGTGTCTGAACATTATCTACACAAGTACAAGGTCCCTCGTCCTCTTACGCTTACCTTAACTATGCTCTTGTCGTGTGTTGGTCACCTTCTCATAGCATTTGATCTGCCCAATGGCCTTTATCCTGCTTCTGTCATTATTGGGTTTTGTTTTGGCGCACAGTGGCCATTACTTTTTGCCATCATATCCGAGCTTTTTGGACTTAAATATTATGCTACTTTGTACAATTTTGGAAGTGTGGCAAGTCCACTGGGACTGTATCTACTTAATGTGGTCATGACCGGACATTTGTACGATAAAGAAGCCAAGAAGCAACTTGCAGCATTGGGACTTGAAAGAAAGGAAGGGGAGGAATTGAATTGTATTGGGGTTGAATGCTTCAAGCTATCCTTTATTATTATTACAGCTGTAACTTTTTTTGGTGTCATTGTATCAGCCATTTTGGTGGTTAGGACAAGAAAGTTTTACAAAGGTGACATATACAAAAAATTCCGGAATGACATAACCGTGACAGAAGCTGAAATGCCAAGAGTGAATGCAAGCAAGGAAGAGATTGATGTCACATAAGAGGTGCCAACTCATAATTAGTACTCACCAAAAGTATGGTGTGGAATATCAAGGTGCAGACACGAAGTTAATAATAGTAATGTAGTCATGCATGTTATACAATATTTAGGTAACATTATATTTTGCTATATATGTTTTGTTTGTCACTCAAAGGGAGGTGACGTGCCCTTTTTCGCATTTGTTCTAGAAAGAGTCGAATAAAATATTAAAACAAATATGATTGCTGTGTTATTGCAATAATTGAGCGTAGTTTAATGAAAGTTTGCTCGTTATTTATGGCATGCATGTGGCTGGTAAATGCCTAATTAATTAACAACACGAAAACCGTGTTTATTTATTTAAACATTTTCTGTTAAGGCTGAATTCCAAAAGATAAGGAACAAAACACTGAAAACAGACTTTTCCAAAGATTCAAACCCATTTTTATATTTTTAGGTCAGATATTTTATCTGTATAGTATATATAAATCTAACTTCAACCGGCCCAAAGACTTTTCCTATCTTAAATGTATATCTTATATATCGATATACATGCTTCTTAATTAAATTATGCATGGGTAGGGTCCCTATTCCTAAAAATAGAATTTCATATTATAAATAGAACAATACTTTGACCAGTTTGTAAAAGTGTAGAACAGACTATACACACAGATTCCGATCTCTAAATATCGACGGCCTAAAGATTTTAAAAATCCATAAATTTGAACCAAATTTTTATTAAAGTTATACTTTTAAATATCAGAAACAAAAGACTCAATTTTTCATGATTAAAATAGAGTGTTTGAACCTAATAGATGTAACTATGTTAGGAACACCCTCTCAGGTAGCTTTTAAGGAAAATTTAAGTTCCAACCAGCAAAATACTAAAAAAATAAAATAAAATCTTACGTGTAATTAAATTCTAAATCGAGATATATATAGATAGATATAGATATAAATGCTTATGAGATTTCTTTTTTACCTTTCTTATTTTTTTGACATTTGTCCTTTTTTAAAAATTTTGGTATTTTTATTTCTTCTTTTCTTTTTCTGTTTTCATTGAAATGCTTTTCTTTCTACTTTTTTTTTACTTTTTATTTTAATTTTATTTACTATATTTCTTTATTATTTTATTCTTTTTATATTTTTTTCTAATTTCTTCTTCTTTTCTTTTTATACTATTTTTTCTTTCTTCTTCTTTTCTTTTTATACTATTTTTTCTTTCTTCTTTGCCTTTTATTTTTCTCTTTCTTTTTTTCTTATAGTTTTTCTTATTTTCTCCATTTTTTATTTTTTATGTTACTTAATTTTAATTTATTATATTTTTTATTCTTTTTATGTTATATATCCTTGTATTTTTATATTTAATATGCTATAACTAATTTATTAAATACATTTTAATATTTAAAAATGATTTTAAATATATATATATATATATATATATATATTATAGATATGTGAATAATTAGTTTAATAAATTCCAACAAAAAATTTAATAAATATTGTAGATACCCAATTTTAGCCAATTTAGTTTAATCCTCAATCTAAAAATATATAGAGAAATAAATAAATATGAAAATGCATATAAAAATATATGATAACTAAAAAATTAAAAGACAAATAAATAATAAATACAATTAATAATAATAATCAAAATAAAAAGGGAGAGACAAAAGGAGGCAAAAACAGAGCAAGTTGCTCTGCTAAGACGCTGTCCTGCTTCCCTGCTTCCGCCGCCTGCTCCCATCTGCTCCGCCGCCTATTTTCTCAGCCTCAGTCAAGTTGCAAGGAGTTGCTTACTTCCCCATGAAGTAAGAAATCGCCTATAAAAGGCAAACAAATGAAGGAGAAGGGGGGTTTCTTTTCAGAAGTTAAAACTAGATAACAGAGAAAAAACCAAAAGAAGATATCAATCACGGAGAAGAAAATTCTCGCAATAGAAAGGCAGGCATCAGTGAAATACGAGGGCAGAGGAATACCACATCTCTGTAGAGAACAAACAGGTAATTATTATCAACGTTCATGTTAATTTTGGCATTATCATTAATTGTGATAATGTTTTAATTATACTCAGAATCCAGCTAAGAAATCAGTAAACAACAAGTAATCTAAAAAACTTAGTCGGAACAACGTAAGAAAAAACAAAGAAAAATAGTAGTAAAGCCTATACTTTAGCTTTGTTGAAACTCAAAGCCAAAACCTTTGGAAGTTAAAGACCAAAGCTCTCTGCCCAAACCTCTTAGTCAAAATCACCGCAGAACCCCCTTTGAGAGGTGGTCTCCTTTGTTTGCATTTCCGATCGTCCTTGAAGCACCAACCTTCTTTCTTTACCTTCACCACAACTTGTCGGCATCGCAACCCACTGGAATCGCAACCCTCTGATATCGCCCCTCTCCTCCCTTCGAATCCTTTGGTTTTGGTCTCCAGGATTTATTCCTATTACGAATACGCTTGATGAGGAAAGATAAATCTCTTCCACGTTTCTATCTTTTAGGCTTAATAATCTGGGCATAAGACACGTTTCTACATTCTTCTTCTTTTTTCGTTCCTCATTTTCTATATTCATTATGTATTGAAGTAGAGCATTGGGCCACTATTCCCACTCCACACATACAAAATTGGACCAACACCTTTATCGATTAGAAATATTTGTTGCTGTGTGCAGATGTTTTATTTATGTTACTTTAAATGAATAATAAATAGAAAACGGTAAAAGAACCCTTATGCATATCATGCTGTTACAAGTATTTGAGTTAGATAATAAGATGGTAGCATAATAACTATAACGTAGTATTTTTATAATTAATAAAATCAGTTATAAAAAGAATGGAATTAATTAATTATAATTTAACTACAATAAACAAAAAAACTTAATAACAAATTTGGGTGAATTCCTAATTTGACTATTATAAGTTATAAAAAAGATTTATGATAATCACTTTGAATACAATTCTAATTTGATTATTATAAAGTACCTTCTTCTAAATAATATATAATAGTATATATAATAACATCTAAACTTTTTTTTTCTATCATTTTTATTTGTAATATCTTTAATAGAAATCAAATGGTTAATTAAATGTGAGATATCCTTTATATTAGGAGCTGGGTTCCAATAATTTTGTATTAAAAAAATAAGGTTTATTAAATGTGACATATACTGTGACAGTTTAGTGTATTCAAATTTATTTAATTTTCACCGTGATTGTTACTTATAAGTAATACATAATACATCCAATGACATCTAAGCTTTCTTTTTAACATTTTCATTTCTAATATTTTTCATAGAGATCAAAGAAATAATTAAATGTGACGTTTGATTTTTCCGAGATTTTGAGATATAAGGTGTGACAATTTTTATTTTAAAATCTCATCTCTAAAATATATGATGAATAATAAAAATATGTTCTTTTCACTCTAATAGAGTTCTCTAATAAATTGATTCGGGTGTACACCCTTGTCAATTTTAAAATTTTTAGGACATACAAGTGGTGACAGTTCGGAAATCCTAAACCTTAATAAAACTAAGAAACAAAAAAATAAAAATGTCAATATGCTAATATGACTCAAGAACTACGTAAATTTTGATTCTCTAAAACACCTGGAGATATGTAAGACCAGGAGCCATCTCCTGTCGAGGCTAAAAACATAAAAATAAAATAATTTATCCTTTCATAAATAAATATTTCAACAATAGAAATTCTTGTTAAAATATTAAAACTAATAAAATAAAGATGATTTTGTGTCTTAAGAGACGAAATAAATATTTTTTAAGTTATCTAGTTCTGCACGTTCAATTAGAGGTAACCGTCTTTATGACGGACGTCGTGGGGTGTTAACACCTTCCTTACACATAATCAACTCCCGAACTCAAAACCTAGTTTTGCAGGCATTTTTTATTCCAAAGGTTTTTCCGATGTTTTTCTGAATAAACATTGGTGGCGACTCCCTCTGATTTTTAAAATGATTTCTTTTGCCTTCCCGTCAAGACCTCACATGTCGACAGATGGCGACTCCACTGGGGAATTTTGAGAGTCAGGCCTAAAATAATTAAATGTGCAAAATTGATAACTACTTTTATATTTGTCTTACCCTTTTTTTTGTTTGTAAATAATTAATTTGGTCAAAGTTATTTGTTACCTCCCTTGTTTGTTTTAGTTTCTTATTGTCCGAATTTAAACCATAAGATAGATGACATATATTCTATATAGTTGTATTTTGAGAGATTGGGTAGTTTAGGAATCGTTCCATCCACACACTGCACATACACTATTTTCACACACTTATGAGTGGGGTCTTATTCCCAGACCTGAGTGCAACTTAGGATGAGTGAGAGGTTGAGTAATGATAATCTTCTGGATGTACATCCTGCTTGGTTATCATGAAGACCTCACCTAGAGTTTAATCCTTTCAAGACATTATTGCTTTCAATAGTTTACCTATGGTCGTGATCAATGTTCTGAGATAGGGTCTTTGGCTCTAGGGACCTTTTCAAGAACCTAAAGAACCACCTATTGGGAAGGAACACTTGCTAGAATAATTCGTGGAGCCCTCAACCGTTAGGAATACCTTTTGATAAGATACATTGGGAACAGTACTTTACCTTTGCGCTTCAAATGACATAAAAAAACTTTTTTTTTGCGTGACATACATCTGCATAGTCGTAAAATAAATATGGGTTAAAATGATTATCCATATAAAACCATTATAGTTTGTTGCATTTTCAACAGGTTATTGGAGAACCATAAGAACTTAATACTTGTGTAAGCAACATGGAATCAGGTTTAAGGAAAACCCTGAAATTGAAAGTTAAACAACCTGATGTAAAAAGCCGAAGGAGCCTTTCTAGCAAACTGAAGACTATCCAATGTCAGAATTTTGTTGAGAAATACGGGAATATTCTCAATTTATTTGAGGTAAATGTACAAGGAGAAGCTCTTACTGCCCTCGCCCAGTTTTATGATCCCCTTTTGAGGTGTTTTACTTTCCGGGACTTCCAATTAACTCCGACGTTAGAAGAATTTGAACAGATAATAGGATATTCTGCAAAAAATGAAATGCCTTATCTCTACATGGGACATTATCCTTCATTGGTTACAATATCCACATTCTTGAACATTAATGTAAAGGAGCTAGCAAGTAGGAAAGAAACAAAAGGAGGCATTGACGGTTTCTCAAGAGGGTACCCGGAGAAGTACGCACAACAATTAGCTGAAAAAGGAGAATGGAATAATTTCATGAATGTGCTCGCTCTTCTTGTCTATGGGATTCTCATATTCCCAAGCATTGAAGATTTCATAGATTTTGCGGCAATCGATGTCTTTTTAGCTTACAAGCAACAAGGAAAAAACCCAGTACCAGTCATTCTTGCAGACACATAACACACCC
The DNA here is from genome assembly GCA_037954015.1 of Psophocarpus tetragonolobus. Taxonomy (NCBI): domain Eukaryota; kingdom Viridiplantae; phylum Streptophyta; class Magnoliopsida; order Fabales; family Fabaceae; genus Psophocarpus; species Psophocarpus tetragonolobus. Next base: position 4,432,491 of record CM075692.1, on the reverse strand, counting down.
TTACCTTACGATATGAAAAGAAAGGAGGGACCCTTATATGTTGTTTGCCCACATTATACATTTGGTTTACCTCCCACATATCCAAAGGAAAGGGTTGGGTAGAGATTAAAAACAAAAATGATTGGGCTCGTGACCTTGCTAACCTCAGTGAAACAACCATATCTTGGTGTCTACCTAGTCTAGAAAGAATTGACTTGATATGTCGATGTGGGGATTTCCATTATGTACCCCTCATTGGAACAAAAGGGTGCATAAATTACAACCCAATCCTAGCATTAAGACAATTTGGCTACCCTATAAAAGATCGACCTACTAAGGAAACAATGACTTCTTTCGTTGTTCATGGATGGGATCAAAACTTGGAAATAATCCGTAGAGTAAGGAAAGCTTGGCATCAAGTCACTCGAAAAAAAGAGGGATTAGAAATGGGAAGTTGGATTGAAAATGAGAGTTATAGACAATGGCTTGAAGAAAAAGTGCAAGAAGTCAAGTTACCTTTTCATTCTTCAACTCCAGTTGTTAAAGATGAACCTGTACTCTCTGAGTCCAAATGAAATAGAAAGTCTTAAAGAAGAATTGGTAAAGTCCCATGAGGAAAGGAAAAGATTGAAAAGGGAATTAGCAGAAGCTCACCTAGAACTCCAAATAACACAGAAAGAAGGTGCACAATGGATGAACCTCTCAAAAGAAGCCAACAAGAAAACAAAGATAGAGGAAGAAAGCAAACTCAAAATGAAAAGTTGTTTGAATGCAACTAACGTAGAATTAGGAATGCGAAGATAAGAAAGGGACGAGACTAGGGATGATGCTTTGCGGTGGAGAAAAGCCTGTAAGAATCCAAGGCAACAAAGAAAAACACCCACAAACGACTTGTTGATTTGAAGCAACAATTGAAAATGGTTGTAGCTGAGTATGATAATAGAGTTCGAAATGAGAAGGAATTAAATGAAGAACTTGTGACAAATCATCAAATCATAATGGATGAAAACAAAGAGTTAATGTACCAACTGAACCGACTACATGAAACTATTGAAAAGTTCCAACAAGAACGTGAGCTTTGGACGCATAATTTCGTGAGTCGAGCCTTACAAGTCAAAGAAATGCTTAACGATGCCTCATACTATTTGCAAAGAGCTGAATGGATGATGGACTCCCCACACCTATTGAAATTTATGAATTCATTGAATATTGTAAGGGTATGATAAAGCAAATGAGAGATATGATCAATAATAATGAGTAATAGGGCAATATTGTTTGTAATCAGCAGTGAGGCAAAGTTGTCAACTATTCTGTTTACACTACTCCCTTTTAAGTATCAATGAAGTTGTTTTGTTATTCTCAATTCCTTTAATCTTCAAACATGGCGTTCTATGGAAACTTGGGAAAAATATTTACCTATGCTACGTTGGAATCTCATACTTTGGCTTAGTACTTAGGACGTGACGTTCTATAGGAAAAGCCAAAAAAAAAAAGAAAAAAAAGGGATGTTCATACGTATGAAGATCCCAGTGAGGGATATGTGCATATTGGGAAATCAATGCTTACACACAAGTTATGTAACTTACGGTTCTCCAATAATCTGGCATTTAAACTAATAATATGAATGCATCATCATTCACATATATACTCATGAGATATTGCATAATACAAAGTGAGAGATAAAAGAGATTGAAGCAAAAAAAGCACCCCTACGACACCTTTATAGAACTCGCTCCAAGACAAAAATCATGGAAGGTGTTATAGATGACTTGGGACAACAACATGAAGCGCTAAAAAAAAGATACATCAAATGAAACAATACATGGACAAGATAGTGGAGATCTTCCAATCAATTAAAGACAATAATGAGAATCCTTCAGAGGGACCTCGAGAAACCCCTTTCCATCTTCTTGGATTTAACCCAGTCCCACAATTCAATGCACCAATATCATTCCCTCCATATGGCCTTCCTCCTGGCTATACGCCATCTATGGCCATCAATATTATGAATCCTCCATATGACCTCCCTCCAGGTTACACCCCACCTATGGCCAGTGAGCTTGAAAATGACCATCGTATCTCCAACAATCAAGCTCATCTTGAAACCCAACCTAGCCAACCTCATGGAAATAATCCTTGTACCATTTCCCCTTTAAACCCGACATCAGGTCAAATCCAAAACCCTGGAGCTTGTACTACTCAATTCCCTCAACCACAACCCACCACCATACACTACACACAAAAATCTCTACCCAATTCAAGTGCCATTGAAACCCAGCCAAACCACCAAACAACCAATCCTGCCATGCATTTTTACCAACCAGGAGAGCTTAATTCTATGAATAAGCTACGATTCCTAGAAGAAAGGGTAAGGGCCATTGAAGGGTTTGATAGTTATGGATTTAATGCTACAAACCTTTGCTTGGTCTCAGATGTTGTAATCCCACCAAAGTTCAAGGTTCCAGACTTTGAAAAGTACAACAGAGTCACTTGTCCCAAAAGTCATCTAACCATGTACTGCAGAAAGATGGCTTCATGTGCTCATGACGACAAACTTCTAATTCATTTCTTCCAAGAAAGTTTAATGAGAGCGACTCTTAGCTGGTATATGAACCTAGAGAAAGGACGGATACTGATGCAATCCTACCTATCAAGGGCCCTCTCACTAAGGCAATGGCTAGGAGGATTGAAGAGGACTTGGCCTGGAAAGACTCATCAAGACCTCAACTCATGATGGAGATAGATATTTTAGGCCATAGTCCTTAGTTTTCCTCTTGTAAGTATTAGTTAGCTTTTAATCCCTTTTAGGCCTTGTATTTTGGCCATTTATTTTAGTTTCTAGAGTTCAGGGTGTAATTAGCTTAGGAAGGGAAGTAAGGGGAGTAAAGGGCCTAATAACCCAAAAGAGTGTGGATCTCTTTCCACACCCCCTTGATTAGGCCGTGACACTCCCTAGCTTAAGGCTAGGCACCACTTTTAGTGGGCCTAAGAGGGATTAGTTCTCCTAATCCTAATTAAGCCCAAGTCCTACATTGCCTAATTTTGAGTGTCTTGCTCCCTCTTTGGGTTATAAATACACCTAGTCTCTCTTATACAAATCACACTTGATTGAATGAAGTAAGACTCTTTTTGAGTAATTTATTCCTGAGTGTCATTGATAATCCTCTCTCTTGAGAAATCTCTCTCTTAAAGCTTTTATCAAGGGACCTCTCCTTTGTGGCAAGCAACATAAAATTTTTTACTCATCTTTCTCCTAGAAAGTGGCGTCAACCCTCTCCCATTTCTAACCTCTGCATCCTCCATTTTCTTAGAGGAATGAACCTTGGTTGAAGAGATCAAGGGAGTGCATCATTTGGTATCGTAAGTCATCTTCATGAAGGTTCATTTCCTCCTCCTTCTCCTTAGTTTATGCGTCTTTCTTTAGGTTTTTTTTTCTGCAGTTTTTATACTTTATTTCTTGCTTCCTTTATTGTCATTTAAATTCCTTATTGTCTTGAAATTTATGTTTTAGTTCTTGCAATTTTTATTTTCATGTCTTTATTGCTTTCTAGATTCAATTTATTTTGTTCATTTCTATTGAATCTTTGTGTGTTTCCTTTAGGTTTGTTTCTTTGAATTTCTGCCCATCTTTTTAATTTTTCCTTATTCTAGTGCTTACCCTAAGAGGATCATAGTAATGACTTCAAAAAATTTGCGAAGGAAGCCACACAATTGTGGTTTTGATCCTTGGATGCACTTTTGCTTCTTTCATTTAGAGTTCTTGCATTTTAATTCTATTTTCCTGCACCTTTTTCTCTGTTTTTCCTGCACCTATTTCTCTATTTTTTCCAGCCCCTATTTCTCTATTTTTGTGTCACATTCTTGGTCATTTTGAGTCATTTATTTTCAGTTTTCATCCTCCTACATTGTGTCTTATTTTGATATTGTTTAATCCTTTTAATTGTCACTTAAATTCCATTGTTTAGTTTTTTTATTTTACCATAAAAGTGTGTTATTTCTCTATTGGAAATTGAGCATCAAAGAGGCTTACTCTTGATCCCATGTCCTTAGAGTCTCATGTGCTATTTAGATCTTAGCATGTTCTTAAAAAAAAATCTTCATAAAATTAATGCTCAATTTCTTCTAAATTTCATTCACTTATTCAATAATTTTAGTATCTTAATTTTGTGCTAGTTTTTGTGGTGGTTTTTGTTGATTGGCTTTGAGATGCATGTTGGGTATGTAATTGGGCTTATTATTGAGTAATCAAGTTGACCTCAACTTCCATAAAACTCTCCTTGTGACATTTATTTTTTATCACCTAAAATTACTAGTTCATATTAGGTTGCTTTGTTTCTTAATTTTGCACTTTTGTATATCAATTATAGTGGCCATTTCCTATCTTTTGTTCAAGCATTTATGATTCTTTGACTCCTCACCATATTTACTTCAAAAAATTTTTAAGAGGTGTAGAAAAATTGTATAAAAAATAGAAATTAAAAAGAAAACAAGTAAAAAAAATTGTTAAAAAAAAAGAAGTAAAAAGAACAAAATATCTTTAGTGCACCTCATATTGTACCAATCACTAAATGATGCATGCTCCCCAAGCAAGGGCCCTATCACTAGGGCCATGGATAGGAGAATAGAAGAAGACATGACTAGAGTAGAGGAAGGGAGATCTCACCTCTATATGACCATCAAGTTATGCAAGTCATGACTTATTTACTTGTAATTTTTTCTTTTAGGAACCTGGGATTTTATTTTGGACATGTATTAGTCCATTTAATTTTCTAGGAGGTGTCTTAGTAATAAGAAGGGGTAAGATTATCTTTTGGGCCTTTGTTTAGGAAATAAGGGGGTAGTTTGATAACTACACCATCTTTTCCTAAAAAAAATCCAAAGCTAATAAATGAGTAATTTTGCCCCTTGGATGAGGTAGCTTGGGCACCAATTCTCATCTAATGTGTCATCCTAACTGCGGTTGGAGTGGAGTGTAATGACATGATTAGATGTTGATATTGTGATATATGTTATGATGATAATCAAGTGTGTCTGACGAGGTGCCACCCCAACTGTGTATATAAAACTTGTTAACATTCTCAAAGATAAATGTTAGATAATCAAATTTAATCTTATTTATCATCATCAAAGTCATTTGGGTATATAAAAGTTCATTTGGTAATACAAATTTTTTGAACTTCACTAATTAGGTAACTTTTTATCAATCGTATCCATTTCTTTTAAAATATCAGTCTCTTCATGTAAATTGAAAAAGACCAACTAATAGAGTCATATTCAACTTCCTCTTTGCCTCGTCAACAACTTCATTAGCTACTAAAGCATTGTAACAAATGTCTCCCCTAAGGAAAAACATTTTGCTAATTATCAATGATTCCACCCAACACCTTCTTTAACTGATTAGATAACACTTTAGCTAAAATGTTATATAAGCACCCTACAAGAGAAATAGGTTTAAAGTCTTTAAGCTTGTGGGTCATCTATTTTGGGAATAAGAATAATGAGTGATATATAACATCCACAAGGAATAACTGCCTTAACATGGAACTCATGCAATACATTCTTCATGATATTCCAAAATCTTTGATGAATTTAAAAATTAAATCCATCTAGATTGGAACATTTTGTGGCTTCACATTCTCACATCCTACTTTGACTTCTTTTTCGTCAAACATTGGAAAAGAGTATTCCTATATTCAAGAGATAGTTGTTTGACCTTTACTCCATCTAAAAGTGGTTGGTTAAGTCGTTAACTTTTATATGACATAGTCAAGACAAATACAAGTAAAGATTGAACAAACGTGAAGTCAATATAAGAATATGAAGATGCGAGACAGGAAGACGAAGGTGCAAATGAAGATAAAGATGTGGATGCAAAATATGCATTTTGAAGAATTTATATACAATCAAGGCATACATAACTAAGACAAATACAAATGCAGTCAAGTCAAATGAAGTCAAGTAAGACATAGACTTAATTAAGCCAAACACATACGCATCTTATGAAGACAAAGACACACTATGAGAAGACAAAAACACATCCTTAGAAAATGAAGATATAACTTCTCTTCTTATACAATGATGTGATCTTTGATGATCACTTGCCCAAAGGATCCTTTCTAAGGTCACTTGGAAGGGAAATAAATTTATGGAGAGGAAAGGAATGAGGTGAGGTGCCACAAATACTAGGTTTGATAAGCCAAAGGGGAGAGGCCACAAGGGAGGGATCCCTTGATAACTCTTAGAAGCTCTCACGAAGGAGAAGGGGGACACTTAAAGGTAAGAACCTCAAAACCAATATGGCCTCTAGGATTAAATTCAAGTGTCAAAAATACAAGTGAGGGGAGAAATTCCTATTTATAGAGGTAGCTAACCTCTTGAACAAGATAACCTAAAAAAAAGGGTTAAGATTAAAAAGAGAGATCTAAGGGAGGAGGATTGAGAAACAATTCCCTCCTTAGATCATCAAACTTGGTGCCCAAGTTTCTCAAACCAAGGGCCAAGATTCCTTCTTATTAGCTTAGGGGGTTTATGTAGGAAAAAAGGAGTGTAAATATCAAGACTACCCCTTATTTCCTTCATAAAGACCCAAAAAGTTAAATCCACCCTCTAAATTTCTAAGACACCTCTTAAAATAAATACATGTCCCAAATTAATGCTCCTCAAAATTAAAATAAAGGAAAATTACATTTTATTAACTAACGTCCTTAGCCTAATATCTTCACTCTCCACAGGAGGTGAAGTCTTCCTTTGTCTACAAGGGCTAGGTCTTATTCAATCCTTCTAGCCATGACCCTAGTGATAGATCCTTGGCTAGGCATGGTCACATCATAAGGACTATTTATTTAATAGGGTATAAGTGAGTGAAATAACTATTAAGAGAAAATTAAATTTAAGTTTTTCTTAAATTATTAATTGAATTGAGATGTGATAGATTTATTAATGGAGTTGTTACTATGTTATTATATTCATATGATGGGTAGAAGGGTGGAGAAGTGAGAATAATTATTATTCTTTTGATTCAGAAGGTTTTGGTGGAGTTTCAGGAGTCTATTTAGGAAGGGTGCAAATAGAAAGTTGGGCTTATTGAATACACCTTGTCCCCTTCCTTATCTTTCTTTTCCTCCTTTCTTTTCTTCCTTACCTTGTCTTTTCTCTCCTCTACTGTTTCCCCTTTTTCTCTCATTGTCGCCATTCTTGAGTGGATGCATGACTGGTCTTGAGCCGACGAAATCTGACATGATCTCTTTCATTGCTCCTGATTTTAAGGGTAATCAGTATAGGTAAGTTTGATCATAATTCTCTTAACTTTTTTCTGCTTGTTTTCGATCCTATTATTCAACTTGAACAAAAAATCCCTTTGGAATGTCAATTTCTTAAGTTTTGGGTTAATTTTGGATTTTGTCAGGAATTTGAGTAATACCTTCTATTAGAACCCTCTTTATTTGTTAAAAACAACTTTTAGAGGGAGAAATAGGTAAGAAGACCTGAAATCTTGTTTTAATTTTGAATAATTGTGTTTTGTTGAAGGTGAAATCAATAGGATGTAATTTATTGAGTTATTGCATTAAAATTTGTTTATGATACAAAATTGATGCTGTTGATGATAATTTATGTTGTGATTGATTTTGGTGATAAGTGACATTTGATAATTTTTTGTGATATTTTATAGTCATTGATGGTTTGGATGATGATAAATGTTTATTGATGATTTTGGTGAAATTGGATGTTTATTGGTGATTTTGGGTGATGTTGGATGTGTGTTGCTAATTTTTAGTGATAATTGATGTTTATGATCAATGCTAGTGACAACTAAAATCATGATGGGGTGTATAATATTGTGATGTATGATGATAGAGTGTATGCTTAATTTGATGAATGTAGGCAGTTACTACAGAGTAAATTTTGCTTAGATGAGATGTGTATGTTATAAGTGTGGTTGAGGTGTATTGAGTTGTGATTGCATTTGATGTTAATATAATCCAAATACCAAATATGCATGCAGGTGAAGGTAATATCTAGTTTTACATTGCGATCTCGATACCAAATATGGTAGGAGAGGTACCTATGAGATGTACTTGGACGACAATTGTTTTATCATAAGGTCAAGTAGACTTTAGACAACATTGTTAGATGAGTATGCTAAGACTTCGATTGGTTGTTTGATAGGTCTGGTGAATGCCTGACACCAATGGTGAGAAATCTATGGTCTCCTTGATGTTCGAACTCAATAGATAGTCATGATGCGTCGTGTCATGTCATTTTATGACCTGAAGTTCTTATGTTTAGATGGAGCATAAATATGATTGATTGGTGATTATATTTGGTAAGTAAATATATATAATGTAAGAGTTGAATGGTTTTTATACTATGCTTACCCTTGCTTTGGTGTTGTTTTGTATGACTATGATGACTGTGCTTTGCACTGGAGCAGATAACAGTGAGGATGCTGTGAGATAGGTGGATAGTATGTGATTATGTTGAAAAAGTTGATTTGGAGTATAATATATTTTTTACTAAGCTTTGTACAAATCTTTTAAACTTGGTGTAATTATTAAAGTATAGAACACCATTAATAACCTAGTTATGTTTTGTAACGAAGTTGAATTGGAATATGTGTACTGTGATAAACTTAGTGTATGATATATATGTATGAATGTTGAAGTTTAGGTGATGTATTTTGCTAAGGCTCATGCATTTGAGTTATGCAGTTTGTAATACCTCGCTCAACGAAGGATCTTGCCTAGCGAGAGTTCGTCTTTGCCAAGGAGATTTTAAGGTTTTGCACCCCATGATGTATCTCGCCTAGCGTAAATTTTCCTTTGGAAATTATTTCAAGTTTGCGTCTAGCGAGAAGTTTCACCCAACGTAAATTATTCTTTGTTAAAAAAATTAGTTTGATTTTGCACCAACGACATAACTTACTGAGTGAGGTTCTTTTTGTGGGACAATTCATTTTAGGGTTCATGCTAAGTAATGGTGGTTGCTGTTTGAGCATCCTTGTATCTCCCTGGACGATACCGATGCAATGTATAATATTATTTTTCTTTTGTCTATAATTTCATTATTATTAGATGTATGTTGGATAACAATGATGGAATGATGTTTATCAATGAGGAGTATTTGAGTATTTATCATGAGAGTTGAAATAAAAATTTATACAAAGTTTTATTCATTTAAGAGATAATTAGAAGTAGTTAAAGAAGTGTTAAGTAACTATTAAATTATGGGATGTTACAACTCTTATTAAGACACAAACTTATCATATAAAGAGAATATATAAAGATGAGTGATCATATTAAAACACAAACTTATCAATAAGAAGATAGATATAAGAAAGAATCCTTAGTTATAGAAAATGAAGCTTGTGGAGATAAAGATGAGTGAAGAAGAATATGTATGAATGAGAGGACACAAGTTATAAAGAGAAGATGAAATATAAATAAAACTTAAGAAAACAAGGTTAGAAATAAGGTATTAGAGCATAAGAAAATGGAGATAATAGAAAGATGAGGCATTAGAGTGAGAAGATGTGCAACAAAAAATCTACATGAAAAACATCTATATAATTGTTGAAGTACATGCAAAAGTTTCTTATGAAATAGACACACAACCCTCTTATCCTAAAACATCTCACCTTCTTATCATGAAGATGAAGAAGTTTGTTATTAGATAACAAAAACTTTTGATGACAAGACACAAAAGCTGAAGGCTTGTGAAGATGAAGATGCTATATATGGTTGATGAAGACGAAACATAAGTGATTAAAAATATTCCATAAATATAAGATTAAGAAGTTGGAGTTTAGAAGTCATGGAGCTAGAACAAAGCATTGATAAGTGAAGAAGAGACTTAGATGCATCCATGAAACGGAACACAAATGAAATATATCATCACATATTTGCTTTTTTAACATTCTATAAGACTATAACAAGTAAAGAAAGAAAAATTAGGAAAATAATATTTTACACCATAAGGAAAAATTAAGAAAACATTTTTTTATAAAAAGTTAAAATTAATTGATATTTTATATTTAATTTGGTTGACAAATGTCATCTCTCAAAAGTTTAAACTACTTAGTATTTATAATCACGAGAAAACCAACCCTTGTTAAGTCACTTTCTTTTAAACACTAATTATTATACTTGTGAAAATTTATTCAAACTATCAATTCTACTGTATTTCACTTTTAAATCATAAAAAAATTATTAAATGAGAATCAAAATTCACCTAAATTAATAGATTTTAATAACATTTAGAGAATCATACTTGTAGTGTAAAAAAAAAAAATTAAAAAATGTCACAGAGTGATACATTATTTTAAAACTATTTCACTATGAAAATTATCAATAAGAAATAAAACTTACTAAAATGATTTTCATGATAATTTTTAAAATATAATGAAAAAATATGATGTAATTTTCTAAAGAGTTTAATTGGTATACAGAATCATAGTAAAGATTTTAAAAGTCATGGAGCTAGAAGAAAGAACAAAGCATTGATAATTTTTACACATATTCATTCATGGTAAGTTTATTAACTTTACTGATTAATACTTTAAAAGTTACATAAATAAAAAAGAGTTATGATTGAACATTAGTGTATATCAATTAAACTCTTTCCTAATTATGTTTATTAATAAAATGAGACATTTCTTCATGAACAAATCAATTAAATTTTTCTGGGATAATTAATCTATTTTAAGAGTAGTTTTTTTTTTGTTTTTTAAATTTTAAATAGATTTTTTTTGTAAAGAACTTTTGAATAGTTAATTATTAAAAAAATAAAAATAAAATTAAGAATTATAGACATTAAAAGAATAAATTCTTTTATATACATATTTATGTTTATTAATAAAATAATTTTAATTTTCCTAGAATAATAGGATAATATGTATGTTAGTTATATATGTTTGGAAGTAATTTTTTGTTTTGTTTTCTTAATTTTTAAATAGATAGTTATGAAAATCATTAAAAATAAAATTAGAGAACAATGTTTATATATCTTATAGCATATGTTAAAAGAAAAAAAAAAGTTTTGTAACTATCCAATGTATGGTGGGCCAGGCAGAGTCCCAAATTTGGAAATTAATCTCCTGCGGTTGAAAGACAATTGCGCCCCGTGGCATTACAGATATCACCGTTCATAAAAGTTATGTGTCCTTCATATGACGAGTCAAATGTGTTAAAATGAATGAAATGACTAAGATCTCATGCAAATTTTGCGAAAACTGTAGAGGATATTAATCCCTGATCATAAATAAATTCATTTCTGAGTCCTTGGCCTTCACAGTTACACACAACACACTCCACTGGCACACTTCGTCCTCTCTCTATTTCTCCCAGCATGCAAGTCTATTAGCACTCTTTTTCTCTGAAAATGACGAACAAGGGAAAGGGTAAAGAGGCCGCCGGAAAAGCTTCGGCAGGCAAGCGCAAGTGCGCCTTCGACGATGACAAGACCGGCGGCCCCCGCAGGAGAAACCGGGGCGTCCTTCAGTTCTTCGAAGACTCCGCAGACGTTGACGAGAGCGAGGAGAGCGAATCCAGTGAAGACAGCGATTTCGGTCTAGAATCACATCCCTTTCTCCCTCTCGCACTTGCTCTTGCATTTCTTCGTTTATTACTCTATTGTGAAAATTGTTAGGGTTTCGTTCAATTTCATAAATGTTTCTGTAGATGTTAGCGTTTCAGCTACATTTGTTAGGGTTCTAGATGTCTCTAAGCTGTTTTTCGTGTTCACATTATTGAGAAATGCCGGATTACATTGCTAGATGTTAACCTCTCTGAATTTTTTATGAATAGATTTTTCTGACGATGACTTTAATTCCCCACCAAGAAGGATGGAAATGCCAGATAAGGCCCCGAGTAGTCTCCCTGTCCCTAAAGAGGAACTGGTGGACGAAGAAGAGTTTGATAGAATGATGGAGGAGCGCTATGGAGATCCATCTAGGTTTATCAGATTTGCTGATGAGATTCATGACGACAAAATGATGCACGATGCTTCGATACATGACAGTGTCATGGAATTAATGCCAAACATCTGGAAAGTCAAATGCACGGTATGATACCTGAAACATCGATTCAGTGATTTTACTAACTCAATTCCTAGCGTTGCATGTAGGTGCTTCTTTTGTTTACGCTCTGCTAAGTATTTATTTATTTTGCTGCAGGTTGGCCGGGAGAGGCTTTCAGCTCTATGTCTGATGCAGAAGTTCGCGGACTTGCATTCACTGGGTACTAAATTGAAGATAAAATCTGCTTTTGCTGTAGATCATATGAAAGGTTTTGTATATATTGAAGCTGAAAAACAGTATGATATAAATGAGGTAATCTTAGTATTTGGTACTTGTGATCGGTTATTTTATTGATAGCCAAGGTTATCATCAGGTTCTCAGATTGTTTTGTTAGCCCCAATCGTGGACAAATGTGGCAACAATTGCAATCGCAATGTGTTGGCCGAAAAACCTTGATGGGGTGGTTGAAATTGTGGTCCTCAACATTTTCTAACACTGGTGATCACATTTTATTGTGAGACTGTTGTACCACCAGCCAAATCTATTTACATTTCTTACTTGTGCACCATTTCAGGCGTGTCAAGGGATTCCTGGAATCTATGTTACTCGAGTGGCACCTGTACCAAATAGTGAGGTCCATCATCTTTTTTCTGTTAGAATTAGAACCCCTGAAATTTCTGAGGGCATGTGGGCTCGCGTAAAAGGTGGTAATTACAAGGGGGATTTAGCACAGGTATTGCATGGTTGCATAGATAATGTTGTATTCCTCTATCCAACTTGTGAAATGCTGATTCCTTCTATCTGTTATGTTTTCCAGATTGTGGCTGTGAATAATACCCGGAAAAAAGTTACTATGAAGCTTATTCCAAGAATTGATCTTCAAGCTTTGGCTGCCAAATTTGTAATGAGATCCATGTCCACTTTATCTTCTCTTATTTATTTTATTTTATTTTTATTTCTGGTAGTTCATGTATTAGCTTTGATTATGCTGGTTTTCCTTTAGTTGCTATTTGATATGCTCTGGTAATATGTTTTTTAGTTAAATTTATTTATTGTAAATTTGTAATTAAGCTTGTTTATTTATTTATTATTACCTACACATCACTCATTCAAACAAGAAATTGTGTCAGTTTCCTTATTTTTATTTGTTTACACCACATTTTTTCTCCTTTATTTCTCTTTAGTTTCTATCTTTTCTATTTCTGTACTTTGTTTTACTTGCAATCCAAACAAAGCATAGAGTGAGCAAAGTCCAATTTTTGTTGGCTGTCTTTTGAGTTTTGATTTTATGTTCTTATGCTATGCCTGTGTACAAGATATATATGGAATAATTGTTGATGCATCTCGTCACTCATCTTCAGGGTGGAGGATATAGTCGCCAAAAAATTGCTGTACCAGCACCAAGATTAATCAGTTCGAGCGAACTTGAGTAATAATACATATTCTCATATATTATTGTTTTACTGGATGGCTTTTCTGTTGTGATTATTTTAATAACTCTGCAGGGAGTTCCGACCACTCATACAAGTCAAACGTGACCGTGATACTGGCAAAGTTTTTGAAGTTCTTGATGGCTTGATGCTCAAAGATGGGTATGTATACAAGAAAGTATCTCCGGATTCTTTAAGTTTATGGGGTGTTGTGCCAACAGAAGAGGAACTGCTAAAGTTTGGGCCTTCTGAAAACAATGAATCAAATGACTTAGAATGGCTCTCTCAGCTTTACGGTGACAAGAAGAAAAAGCGGGTTGTAAGACCTGATAAGGGAGGTGGGAAAGGAGAGAGTTCATCAGGTTCTGCTGTGGGAAATGGTTTTGAACTATATGATTTAGTCTGTTTTGGGTAAGTCCTTGTTTTATCTACCTAGCATTCATGGTATGGTACCATATAAATTATTTCTCTCTCTCTCACAAGTGTGCACATGTACATACCTGCACATTCCTACGCCTTCATTGACGGTATTGTATGAATTATTTCTCTATCTATTGCACACACTTGCATATATCTGCATGTTCCTACACATTTCTACCTTCCTTCCTGACAAATCTTTGACATTGCAGTAAGAAGGACTTCGGTGTAATAGTAGGCATGGATAAGGATGATATGTACAAGGTAAAGCATTCAGCCTATGCAATGCTTTTGATCCAAGCTTTTTTATTTTAAGTACCTGATTTTTTTTTTGGAAAATTCTTTTCTAATCTTCCGTTCTATTATAATCTACTACAGATTCTAAAAGAGGGTTCAGATGGACCTGTTGCTGTAACTATTGAACGACATGAGATAAAGAGTGGACTATTTGAATTGAAACTGACTGCCCTAGATCATCACAGTAAGACTATATTGGTCAATGATACTATCAGGGTGCTAGAGGGTCCATCTAAGGTCTGATTCATATTTTTGAATGCGAAGATTTCTAGTTGTGGCATTTTTGGAATTTTCATGCCTCACATGATACTTTTATAACTATTGACATTTTGCAGGATAAACAAGGCATTGTTAAGCACATTTATAGAGGGATTGTCTTTTTATATGATGGAAATGAGGAAGAAAATGGAGGTTACTTCACTTGTAAATCTAATATGTGTGAGAAGGTCAAGCTTGATGTTGGTGATTGTGGTGGAAAGGTTTGAAATCTGTCTAGTATCCTGCTTTGTTACAAACTTTTGATAACTTCGTTAGTTTTTTGATGTTTTGAATGCTGCTCCGAACTCAGGATAGTGAACCGGGTCCTTTAGTGTTTGAAGACCAACCATCGTCACCAAGGTCTCCTTTGTCACCCAAAAAACCATGGCAAGCAAGAGAAAATAATCGTGAATGTATGTAGTGATATACGACTCCTTGATGACAATTATTTTAGCTGTGGATATGTATGTTTCTTAATTTTTCTCACTTTGCTAATTATGCGTGTAGTTAACCGTGGGGACAGCAATAACATGTTTACTATTGGTCAGACATTGAGAATTAGGATCGGTCCTTTGAAAGGATACCTTTGCCGAGTCATTGCCTTGCGTCGTGCTGATGTTACTGTGAAACTAGATTCTCAGCAGAAGGTTCTTACAGGTTTGTTTGTGTCAATCGAACTTTTGATTATTTTTTCTTGGTATGTTAGATCATTTTTAAAACACTTTCTGAAAATTGTTTTCACAGTTAAATGTGAGCATCTTTCTGAGGTTCAGGGGAAGAGTACTGCCGTTTCAACAAGGTATGTCTTGTATTGACAATAACTGAATTCCATGACTACTTATTAATTTGCTTTGATTGTGCCTGTGAATATTTACCTGAGTTTCTCAATGTTCATTATATCAGTGGTGATCCAGATTCAAGTTCATCTAAGCCATTTGATCTACTGGGTACTGAAGGCGGCTCTGGAGGTGGGAATATCTTATTCTCTGTTTTTTTCATCATCTTATTATTTAACAAGAACAAAAATCATCATTAAATTGATACAGTATTAATTAACATGTTAGTAACCTTTCCTGTATTTTGTTTGGCCTTTATGTTTTATTGAGACATTGATAATTGTAAAGGTTGGCTGAATGGAGTGGCAACATCCACTGGGGGTGGTGGATGGAATGTTGGAGTGGGAACGTCCACTGGGGGCGGCGGATGGAATGTTGCAGCAGGAACGTCCACTGGGGGTGGTGGATGGAATGCTGGAGGGGCGTCATCTGAAAGGTATATTTTATGGTTTTATTAATTAATTAGTTAATCTTCTTGATTTTCATCTGCTTTATGGTCAATATTATGTTCAACTAACATATATCCGGTCTAATTTTGCATGATGGGTTTACTCATCTATAGAAGGTTCTAGTAATGTTGAGATATTGTTCAGTAATCCATAATTTTTTTAAAATTAGGAAGGTCTAACTCATGGTTAAGGATCATTGACGAAGACAAAAAAGTGTAACACTGATGACAACATAACAAGAGCATATTTATGCCAAATAATTATGAGTGATGGTGAATTGACTTGTGCAAGTATGGACTATTAAGTATTGAAACCCAATTGATGAGTAGTGAATTGACGTAACAAGGGCATTTCATTTTCTAAATTCTAAATGTTCCTCTGATATGGAACATTGTCATTTTAAAAAGCATATCCAATTGATGTATTATAGGATTAGAGCATGTTATTGCATTTACATAATTTTAAATTGAATTTAAAACAATAACTGGATAATTTAAATTTGCAAATACCCAATTTTTCTTTCATATTTGTGATTAACTTTTAATCTGAACTGAAACCTAGTTACCTTTTTTTTGTCTTGTGATAACATTTTGCAGGGATGCATTGTGTAATCATTCTGCTCCAAGCTTATTGGTATGTGTTGCATAACACCATTTATGTGTGTCCTCGTCCATACATATCCTGTTTTTTTTATTTTTATGATTTTAGCATATTAATTTTATTTATTTTGTAAATGTGTTTTTGTTTTTGCAGAACCCAGAGTCGTCCTCAAATCCCGTCAGTTCCAAAGGTAAAAATTGTAGTGCAGATATATTTAGCATGTCTTTTGCTTGTGGTTAACTACTTGTTCATCATTTGCCTCCTTGCCTATGTATTGTGTAGGCACAGAAGATTCTGCTTGGGAAACTAAAAGCAATCCAAATCAGAACTCCTCATGGGGTGCTGCGTTGGAGAAGACAGGAGTTGCTTCTAATCCTGATAATGGTGGCTGGGGAAGTGGTGGAGGCAGCTGGGGTCAGGCAGAGCATAAAACTGGAGGTGTGGGTAAAGACAATAATAGCAATTGGAATAACAAACCCAACAACAATTTGGATGGAAACCAATCCTCTGGATGGGACAGTAAAAACAAATGGAATACAACCAATGCTTCTCAAGGGGAGTCTTCTGGTTGGAACAATGTCCAAAAGTCAAATGAAACTTCAACTGGATGGGGTGATGGGAATGGTTTTAAAAGTGGATTAGGTGCAGGAAACACTAATTCTACTTGGGGTGGCTGGAAGTCTGGAACAAGTGGAATCAAAGAAGTTGGAAACCTGGCTGGTACTTCAGATATTGATGTTAATCAGGATGCTGGCCTGAAAAACAAACCAAATAAGGATGGGAGTGAGTCATCTGAATGGGGAACAAAAAACAATTGGAATGCTTCAGTATCTTCACATTATAAAGAGGAGAAAGGTAATGAAGGTGCTTGGAATGCTAGAAAAGCTTCAGATGGTTCGGCTGCAGGATTCAGTCAAGCTTCTAGTTGGAAAGGGGGATTGAGTGAGGAAGCTCAAGAAGGTTCTAATTGGGAAAACAAGAATGTTGTTTCTAGCACTGTAGCTAAAAACAATGGTTCTGATTGGGGAAAAGCGAGTAACTGGAACTCTGCATCTGGTGATTCTGGTGGAAATCAAGGTAGTGGTTGGGGTCAGAAAAGCAATTGGAATACTGGATCTACGAATGACTCAACTATAAAGAAATCTGATGGTGAGTCTTCTATTAAGTGGGATCAAAGTGGTAGTAAGAGTGACTCTGCTGATGAACCAAAACAACCAAAACAAGCTTCAAATTGGGGTAATTGGAAATCTGGCAGTGGGAACGAGAACCAGAATTCTAACTGGACTTCTGGGGGTACTGAACCTGAAAATCAAGATTCCAAATTGGTCACGAAAAGCAATTGGAACTGTGGAAACCAGGCTTCTGATTCAAAAAATTGCAATTTCAATTCTGGATCTGGTAATTCCAATGAAAATTCCAACTGGGGAAACAATAGCAAGTGGAACTCTAACAAATCTTCTTGGGGTGCTGGAAATGAAAACAAGGGTTCCAATTGGAGTTCTGGGCATAGTGATACTGGAAATCAAGATTCCAATCAGGGCAAAAAAAGTAATTGGAACTCCGGCAGCACTGGAAACCAGGCTTCTGATCCAAACAATAACAATTGGAATTCTGGGTCTGGCGATTCCAATCAGAATTCCAACAGGGGAAACAATAGTAATTGGAACTCTAACAAATCTTCTTGGAGTGCTGGGAATGAAAACAAGAATTCTAACTGGAGTTCTGGGCAACCTGATCCTGGAAATAACAATTCTAACTGGGGCAATAAAAGTAATTGGAATTCTGGATCTGATAATACTAATAAAAACACCAGTTGGAAAAGCAATAGCAGCTGGAGCACAGGAAATGCCTCAAGTGATAATAAGTTGAATGAAGGTTCAAATGAAAATTCTGATGGAGGTGGTGGGAACTGGAGAGGTGGTTACCAGGGTAGAGGTGGTTCAGACAGAGGTGGCTTTAGAGGTAGAGGTTTTCGTGGTCGGGGAGATCGTGGGGGCTTTGGTGGCCGGGGTGACCGAGGAAGCTTTGGGGGCAGAGGAGATCGTGGGGGCTTTGGAGGACGGGGTGAGCGGGGAGGCTTTGGTGGTAGAGGTAGATCAGACAGGGAAGGTTTTGGTGGTAGGTGGGGATCATCAGATGGAGGACGTGGAGGCCGAGGCCGGGGAAGGAGTGATCAATCTGGTGGTTGGAGCAACAGAAGGGATTCAGGTGAGGATGGGTCCTCTGACTGGAAGAAGGAGGCAGATAATGTTGACGGATGGAAGAATGGTAATGGATCTCAGGCTTGGAAGCAGGATACTGGTGATCAGGACAGGCGGAGCTGGAGTCAGGGAAACACAGATAAGGAGCGTCCTAGCTGGGGTGGAAATAAGCAAAACTGGGGTTCGGCAAGTGGAGCTAACGAAAATGGATCTCAGGCATGGAAGCCGGATACTACTGGTGACAAGGACAAGAAGAGCTGGAGCCAGGGGAATTCAGATAAGGAGCGCCCTAGCTGGATCCAAGGTGGAAATAAGCAGAGCTGGGGTTCAGCAAGTGGAGCTAATGATAATGGATCTCAGGCTTGGAAGCAAGAAACTGGTGAAAATGAGAGGCAGTGCTGGAGCCAGGGAAATGCAGATAAGGAGCGCCCCAGCTGGAACCAAGGTGGAAGTAAGCAGAGCTGGAGTTCAGCAAGTGGTGGAAGTAAGCAGAACTGGAGTTCAGCAAGTGGTGGAGCTAATGATAATTGGAACAGCAATGGGGCAAGCCAGACCGCAGGGGCTAGCTGGAAAAAAGATACAACTGAAGAGACCAATATCCAGGACGGTGGGTGGAACAAGGGATCTAGTTCAAACACTAGTCGGGATTGGGGTCAATCAAGTGCTGCAGAAAAGGTTCAATCATCTAGTTGCAAAGAATCAGCAGATGGTAAGGAATCAATAATGAAAACCGAATACCAGGTTCATGTAACTATCGTGTTTTATTTATTAAATTACAATTCAATTAATAATTTTAATTTGCAGTTAAGATTAGTATTAATTATAAGTTAATTTGCTAATCACATCGTAATGAATCTAATGTTCTAATGTTCTACCAACATAAATTTACAAAGACAAGATTTAGTCTCACCTCACCTCAATTCATAAACTCATGACTATCATTATATATGTAGGTACAGCAGGTTCATGGGGCAAGAAAAATGACGGGGGTGACAAAGGTGGATGGTAATTGCTTTCCTGAACGTGCTGGATGAAGAAGATAATGGAGTTCAGACATTTTGTAACTAATGGCAAACCCTTTTTTTCTTTGCAAATCCGTCGTATAAATCTGTGCCGAAACTTTTTAAATTATAGACTGATTTGATGCAATGACTAATCCTTTCTGCCGAGTTATACTTGAATATGCTTACAAGAATTTGGCTTGCAGTTGTTCTTTCCTATTCTGCTAATTTGTTGATGGGTGTTAAGAATATATTTTTATGTTGAAATTACAATAATCAGAATCACAGGAAGAGTCGACAATGGTAATTTGCGATGCCTAAACATTAATGGTGTGAAACAGTATTATTAAACATGAGTAATTGAGCGTTTTTTGGAGACTCAGTATCTTGATGGATCATGGATTTTAGATTAGATTCTGATTAATTGAGTGGTATACTTTTCTCTATATGGGAATAAAGTTGTTCTAGCCATTGTTTTCTTCCTTCGCAAGATTTGAATCAAATCTTTGGAAGGGGGAATTAAGCCCTCATCACTTGCAACGGGAACTATTTTTTGTGGCGACTTTTTATGTGGTGTATAAAAAAAATCAAGCATCTTTAATACATTGGGGAGGTCTTGAGAGTATGAAAATGCTTTGTTGGAAGGTGCCTACAAGTAGTTGTAAACAAGTAATGTCCGCGCTAGGAGACATTACTCAGAATGCTGGCCACCCCTAGATATGCAAGTGTTCAAGAAACCACCTTGCATGCACCTATTAGTAACCGAAGTGACTGGGGCTGAACACTAACTATATTGATCTGGCGATAACAGCCATCTTGTGAGAATGAAAATACGTTGTCTTCAATCAATACCAAATGGTTAGTGTTTGGACTTTGGAGTCTTATATTAGGGTAGCTTACTATATTTGATGTGTATTTTCACCTAATAGATTAATTTTTTGGGTTGGAATTTTCAATTAGGCTTAAATCTTAATATTCAGTTTGTTTCACGTCTCATGATAAGATTGTAAGATCTCTTGTATTAAAGTTGATTTGTTGAAGTAAAGTCATCAGTCATAGATATGCAGAAGGAACCATGTAGTGGTTAGGTGATGATGGAGCTGATAATTGAGTTTCTCCCTAACTCGAGAACTGTTTCTGCCTTTTAAGTTCGTATTAGGACATGCTTGCTCCATCACTCGGGAAGTACCGAGACAGGGAGGATATTGAAGATTACCATTTACTTCATGCCGTCATGATGTTCTCTAAGACATAACAGCTTGGATCTCTTCCCTGCATTGCACACACATTCTATTTTTAGTTGGCTTGAATTAGCAAACAAAACTAAAAATTATTTAAAAAACATTATCTTTTATTCTAAATAATTTATTTTAAGGATATTATGATTATTTAACACTCAATTAACAATTAGATTAAGTTAAAACAGAATACATGGTAAAAGATTAAAATACTTAAAATTTATTTAACCATATAAGTTTAAAAAGTTTATTAACTGAAATTAAATCTATAAAATATTTTATTATCACATTCTAAAATATTTCAATTATTATCATTACTATTATTATAATTGTAAGTGTCTCCATGTTCGACACTGGATTACTAATATTACTATTTTTGTTACCACCTAATTCAATGTCATTGTGAACATCATGGTTGCCACTATCATGACTATGTATTTTATGATATTAATTTAATTGATCTTGTTTATCAAATTTTACATAAATTAGTTTTTTTAAAAAATATTATTTAATAATGAATATTTAGACATTTAAATATCATGTTATACGTTAAAATTAAGTGGTGTGTGTATATGTACATATATATATATATATATATATATATATATATATATATATGAGTAGATTCTCTCTCTCCCCCCTTTTTTCTCTCTCTCCCCTTCCCTCCCACATACACACACATATACATACATATATATGTATGTATGTATATATGTATGTATGTATGTATGTATGCGTGTGTATGTATATATTAGGGTTTATATATATATAGTTACTCATTATAATTATTAGATTTTTGAAAAATGAATGTTTAGGATTTGGAATAAGTAGATTCTTTCCCCCTCTCTTTCTCTCTCTTTCCCCCTCCCTCTCTCTATACATAATTTTTTATATCTTTAACAATGAATAATATAATTTTAATTATAAAAAATAATATAACAGATTACTTGCACGTATATCTGAACTCTAACATACCCAACAAAAATGGGGATAAAGATGAAATTTTTCATATAAGCTTCTTTAACATATGAACTTGAGCTGTCTCACACTTCCTAGAGATAGAAACAGTAGGGTCAAGCCTATCCTACCCTGCCATCCTTAGTCAACTTTCATGTTTAATAAATTTAAATAAAAATTTCACAAATCCAATTGTTGAGTTTCATGTTTTTATGTATTAGATCAATTATATAAAATTTTATACAATTTTAAAATTATTTAAAATTTCATTATATTACTTAACATATAAAATGGTATTTAAAAATGTGTAAATATTCATTTTTAGATAACATATCTACAAAACTTCAAGCTATGTGAAACTTGATACATATGATTATGAGCACAATATTATAATATTCAACTGTTGACTTTAATACAATTTTGAAATCATTTAGTAGTTTATATCACTTAGCATATAAAATTGTATTTAAAAAAATATATTTTAAGATATCATACCTAGAAAAATCTAAATTATTTGAAAATTGTTGTATATGATTATTAGTATAATATCATAATATTCAATTGTTGAATTTAATACAATTTCAAAATTATTTAGTAGCTCATCATATTACTTAATGTATAAGAGATTAATTGGTATACACAATCAGTGTACAAATTTTTACACTGACATTCAATACAACCCTTCATTCATGGTAAATTTGTTGACTTTACTCATTACTATTTTAAAAGTCACATAAATGAAAAGACATGATTGACTATAAATGTAAAAATATTTTACACTAAAAGTATATACCAATTAAACTCAATGTATAAAATAATATTTAAAATATGTAATATTAATTTTTAGATTTCATATCTAAAAAGGTTCAAATTATGTGACAAATGATATATTGATTATTAGTATAATATCATAATACACACTGGTAACAAATGTTACACTACTTAATAATTTTCAACTGCATGATTTGATTTCAAATTCTTTGTTGGATGAATGTTTATTTCATATGGATCATCTCTAACAAATTTTATGAAAATTGAACATCGAAATAATCAATTAATTGATTAATGTTTCAGTATTTTCTAGAAGTATATTTATGTGCATTTTGATATACATGAGTGAAGTAATTTTGGATTAATACAAAACTTTGCATATATGATATCTGTGAAAGAATCTCTTAAAAAATAATACTTGGAATGAACTTTCAATCCAATGGTTAATTTTGACAAGAAATTATTCATTTTAAAGTTATTGAGTGGTGTAACATTTTGTGTAAGTTATAAAGATGTAATTTAATACTCTCTCTCAAACACATACGTGCTCTCTCTCTCATCTTGTTAACTTACACATGCTTGTTTTTAGAGGGAGTGAAATTTTTTAAAATACACTCATAGGTGTAACTTACTTTAGTAAACTTACATCTTGATGACTTTATTTAAAATAAAAAATTTGATCAATCCAGTCATTTAATTTCATATTTATTAATTAGATCAATAATACAAAATTCACAAAATTTTGAAACTATTGGGCAGTTCATCATACCACTTAATTTTAATGTATAATATGATATTTAAAAATATGTAAATATTATTAAATGACGTATTTTGAATAGTCCAATTTAGTAAAATTTAATAATATAATTAATAAGATAATATCATGAAATTCAACCGATAAATTGGTCAATTTTTCATTCTACATAAAGTTATTAAAAATATAAATTGACTAAGTTTGACACCCGACATCAACGGATCTTGCCAATATATATATATACACACACATACATAATGTGTGTATGTAAGGAGAAATCTACTTACTCCAAGTGTAAGTTTAAGAGAATTGTTCTTCATCTTCATCATTCATTTGAATGAAATCTAATGGTTGTAATGAATAACTAATCTTAACCATTAATTTTTTAAAAAATAAATAGTTATGATGAATTATATTTACTCTTAGACTAAGTGGATGAATTATATTTACCCCCAAACACTTCATTCTTTAATTTACAAAATAATATAGAAATTTGTTCATTTACTAGACTTGAAACTTGGGTAAAATGATTCACATTGTGATATCATGAATTGGTTATTACTAAACAAGTCATGAAAGAGAAAATAATTTATCTTTATATTGAGTTAAAAACATAGTCAAGAAGATATAAACTACTATAGATCCATTAAACTGAGTTAACTTACGATTAAAGTTGTAAGCATTATATAAATAGAAAATAAATTATCAGGATCATGTAATACAAAACTATGAACTCTGTGACACTCTTCTATCTGAAATAAATGAATACAACATGATTAAATAAAAGTCATTTATTTGTTTAAAAAAGTTAAAGCCTTTTAACAAAACCTCATCTTTGATTAAATGATAAGTCTTTACAAATGAAAACTTAAAAGAAAGAAAAGAACTTGAGACATAATTGAAATAAATTTTTAAAACAAGGAAATAATTTGAACATCTTAATATAGTCGTAAAGATCTAATGTCATATCTATCAGAGCATGGAATCCCACATCAATCTCGGACATTACTCACTTCTACCTCTTCAGCTTTGTGATAGCCTATAGGTGTTCAATCGTAAACAACGCACACAAATGGGGAGTGAGACATTTACTCATACATAATTAAGTGACATAAATAAGAAATATTACCACCCATAACATGAAACCACACAACCATATTAAATTCAAGTCATGCTAATGATGCTCATGCAATGTAATTCATGAACGCCCTCTTAGGTTCAAGTCCAAAGTGGTCATCTTCTATGTCAGTAACACGTAGGTACACCCATCTCACCATAGGCTTACCCAAAGTGAATCTTCTTCTACGTTAGTAACACGTAGGTACAACCATGCAAAGCAACACAACCTAAAAAAACCTGCTATAGACCGCCACACAAAGGGAGATCCTTACAAGCTTCTTAGAATGCCATATTCATGCATCATGTCATGCAACACCATAATTCACAATATCAATATTTAATTATGTCATTAGAATTAAGTACAACCATGCAAAACAACACAACCTAAAAAAAGCTGCTATAGAGCGCCACATAAAGAGCGATCCTTACAAGCTTCTTAGAATGCCATATTTATGCATCATGTCATGCAACACCATAATTCACAATATCCATATTTAATTATGTCATTACAATTCATCCCCAACCGTAGTTGAAATGACACTTTGGCAAGCACATTCTAACCATTATCATCAATACACCATGCATCTAATTATAATTCACATTACTTTAATATAGTGGAACAAATCCCCAATTCATGACCTCAATAAGTTACAAACATTCATCCAACCACCGCAACACAATTTACAAGGTATATCACAATATTTCATACCACAACAATTAAAATCATCACAATTCAAAAACTATTTATTCTTATCTTACACCTCAATAACTTATAAACATTAATTCATTCATTCACCACCAACACAATTTATAAGGTACATCACAATATTTCGCACCACAACAACCCAAATCATCACAATTCACAAACTATCCATTCCTATCTTACCCTTCTATTACATTATCTAACCTACATATCATATTTGTAGTTATGCTAATGGTATAGGGGTGATATAAATTTTATTATAAAGATAGACAATTACCTAAAAATTTTATGTTGAGATCTAGATTTGATTTTATCATCCACTATTTTTTTTTTAAATTACAAAATCGAAGTTACTAAACCCAAATCTGACAGTTTGACCTTTACTCACTATTTTATTCATAACTTGAGTTATATATATCATTTTAAAGTAATTCCAACTTAATTTTAAAGATAACATCCATGCCTATAACTTTCATGAAGAACACAAAACCTAATGAGGTCATCTAGGTCACCTCGTAGGGCTTACAACACAAGGATTACCAATTGGAGACTCAACTTCTAATTCACCTAACTTGGTCTATTTTTAACCTTTTTACTTGATTCTTGAGTCTAACCTATGGTCCCAAATGTCTAGTTTTAAAAAAACAAATGTAAATTGATTTGGTTGATAGCACAGAAAGATATGACAGAAACACTAAGATATCATACAAAAAATTTTCAGATAGTAAATATTCAACTATATATGGTTCTCAAAATATAATTCTAACTTTAAATGCTCAAACATTCTAGTTCTGTATTGATAATACTTGATATCATACTCTATAATTGCAGTCATAATTATGAGTTTTTTCATCAATATCATCAATGGAAGGAGATCCCGAACATCTAATTCTTTATATATAGAGTAGTTCAAATAACATAGGAGTCCTACAATTTAATTGATCATATAATTAGAGTTATTCATCTATAATTATTCATAAAGTTCATTTATAAAAACAAATGAATAAATTGCATAAAACTTAATCCCTATAAAGGCTTAGGATTCGCTTCCACTTACCTTGTAGAGATAAATAACGTAGAATTTCTTACATTAAACAAGTATGCATAATCCTCTTGTAGAGAATTTCTTACAAAATCACAACTTATTTCTCTCATCTCTGGCAACGCCTTTCTCCTAACTAAATTTAATCACAGGGGAACAAAGAAAATAATGAATTTAAAACATATGGGATTGTCATTCTTGTCATACCGCAAAATATACTTTAACCAATGTGAAAGTCCACGTGTAAATAAATGTAATCCAATTATAGGTCTTCTTAGAAGTAGAATCCTGTAAAAGCACTACAATCGGCATGTAATTCAATTTCCTCAAAATTTTCTAGTCAAGGGAATGCATAAAACGTTGAGGCAAACAATAAAAAAAGAAATAAAAGAAAATAAAAGAGAACATGATTTCAAGGGCATCAAAAGAGAATATGAATTTGCCCATCCCCTCTTTGTTGTGGGAGATGAGGGAGGCCTTGTGAGAGACGAGAGAAATGATCCTATGAGAGTGGAAAGTGAGAGGAACTAGTTGTGTTTTTGTAAGAAATTCAGTAATAAGAAGTCTCTTTGAACTTGTTTAATGAAGAAATTAATATAACTTGTTTATTGAAATCCTATTTCTTATTTTCATTGAGAATAAGAGAAATAAATATGAGTTATTGAAAGAGAAGAGAGAAAAATATAAAAAAAAAATTAAGATATGAGTAAGAGAAGAAAGTAATAGATAATAAATGTTATAAGAAAGAGAATGAATGAATGAATATATATTCGTATCATTTATAACTAGTAAATGTTAGTGTCTTTTTAAAGAATTATCTAGGACCCAAGTGGGTTTATTTTTTAAAAAAATTACCAGTATGGGTCTCTTTTGAAAAATATTACCAGCATGGGTCTGTTTTGGTAGTTGACTCGGTCAAACCGCAATTTCGAATTGCGGTTTCGTTGCCACGTCAACAACGTGATTACGTGGAAGTCAGCGTGGAAAAACGAGTATGAAACCGCAAGTGGGAATTGCGGTTTGACTGGTCTTTGACCAGCACCGCCTTATTGTCCAATGGGTAAAAAAACACAGAAAATGATGTTTGTAAAACCGCAAGTCAGAGTTGCGGTTTTACTGGAGTTTAACCGACCCCCCTTTTACCCGACAGTTGCAAAAAAAATACAAATTTCTACTCACATAAAACCGCAAGTCGCATCTGCGGTTTGAATTAAATATTATTTTTATCATAAACCGCAAGTGCAAACTGCGGTTTATGTTAAATATAATATTTGATATTCATCAAAGTGGTTGTAGTTTAGTGGTGAGAATTTCACGTTATGGCCGTAGGGACCTGGGCTCGAATCCCAGCAGCCACACATAAAACTGCAAGTCGCTTTTGCGGTGTGAATTAAATATTATTTTTATCATAAATCACAAGTGCGAACTGCGGTTTATGTTAAATATAATATTTAATATTCATTAAAGTGGTTGTAGTTTAGTGGTGAGAATTCCTCGTTGTGGCCATGGAGACCTGTGCTCGAATCCTAGCAGCTATACATTGTTTTAAATATTGTCTTGTGTAATAAATATTTTTACTAAAATAATTTCAATTAATTTACGATAAATATTTTCTATTTTCTAAACCGCAGATGCGACTTGCGATTTTATGGTAAAATAATATTTAATTCAAACCGCAGATGCGACTTGCGATTTTATGTATGACTGCTAGGATTCACGCCCAGGTCTCCTGGGCCACAACATGAAATTCTTGCCATTAAACTACAGCTACTTTGATGAGTATCAAATATTATATTTAACATAAACCGCAGTTCGCACTTGCGGTTTATGATAAAAATAATATTTAATTCAAATCGCAGATGCGACTTACGGTTTTATGTGAGTAGAAATTTGTATTTTTTTTGCAACCGTCGGGTAAAAGGGGGCAACTCTGACCTGCGGTTTTACAGGCATCGTTTTCTGTGTTTTTTTACCCATTGGACAACAAGGCGGTGCTGGTCAAAGACCAGTCAAACCGCAATTCCCACTTGCGGTTTCATACTCGTTTTTCCACGGTGGCTTCCACGTAATCACGTTGCTGACGTGACAACGAAATCACAATTCGGAATTGCGGTTTGACCGAGTCAACTACTAAAACAAACCCATGTTGGTAATATTTTTTAAAAGAGACTCACTGGTAATTTTTTTAAAAAATAAACCCACTTGGGTCAATAAGCCAATTGTCTACTAATAAGATATTTTATTTATTAAAAAAAAAAATATAAAGAGAGGTTTGCGTAGTATGTATATATAAATAGATGTGGAGTTTTGGCGGGTGGAAAAGATGTAATGTTTGCACCTTGTGGGCGATATATTGGATGATGCGAGTGAAGAAGGGGTTGGGGTTGGGTTGGAGGGGAGTGATTAGGTGATCCATTCTAGGGCTTCACAAATTGATTCCCCCTCCGAATCATATTTCCCCAAAATGTTCAACAAGATCATTAAGCTCGCTCACAAGAAATGCTCCAAATTCGAATTCCCGGAAAGCGGACAACAATTCTACGAAGTAGTGGTGAAACACGCTTCTCGAACGACCATTGCGAATTCGAATTCCGATTCGCAAAACCTTCCTACTCCGTTTGCCTACCCCACCGTGATAGAGGCAGTGCGAGACGGAGACAGGGACAGGGACGGGGACGGGGACGGGGAGGGTTCGGAACAGACGGCGATGCTCCTCCGCAAAATCCAACAGTGTTGCTTGTGCTGCGATTCGTCAGAGATGGAGAAGGAAACGAAGCGGCAAACACTGGAGGAGGTGGTGGAAATGATCCAATGGGGTTCGTCCGGATTCAGCGAAATTCAAGAAGAGTTGATGAACATGGTGTCCGTTAACATATTCCGATGTTTCCCTCCGTCTTCTCGGAAGATGAACACAGTGAATGTGGATCCCGAAGAGGAGGAGATATATTTGGACCCGTCGTGGCCCCACTTGACCCTCGTGTACGAAATCCTTCTGCGTTACGTTGTGTCACCCGATACTGACATCAAGACTTCGAAGCGCTACATTGACCATGTGTTTGTCTTGAAGCTCATCGACTTGTTTGATTCCGAGGACCAGCGCGAACGCCTGTTTTTGAAGACCCTTCTTCACCGCATTTATGGCAAGTACATCGTCCATAGGCCCTTCATACGCAATGCCATCAACAACGTCTTCTACCGCTTTATATTTGAAACTCACCCCCACAATGGAATTGCCGATTTTCTTGAGGTTCTTTCCAGTATTATCAGCGGCTTTGCACTCCCAATCAAAGAGGAGCATAAGCTCTTTCTACTTCGGACTCTTATTCCTCTTCACAAGCCTAAATCTTTTTCCTCTTATCACCACCAACTCTCTTATTGCGTCCTTCTCTTTGTTGAGAAAGACTACAGGCTCGCCGATCCTGTCATCAGGGGTATGTTGAAGTACTGGCCACTCACCAATTGCCACAAGGAAGTTCTTTTTCTTGGTCAATTAGAAGACGTTCTTCAGGCAACTCAATTTCCTGACCACATTCGCTGCACAGTCCCTCTTTTCAGGCAGATTGGACGCTGCCTTAACAGCCCTCACTTTCAGGTCTCTCTTTTTCCCTCATTCCTGCTAACTTCTTTTCTTTTTATTCATTAAGTTTAGCTTCGCTTTTGTTACTCATGCTTTATGCCTTGTATTTATGGGGAACTCGAAATAGTCATACATTTATAGCGTCCGCACACCCTTTACTCCTCAGTCTAGACATTGGACAATGGACATATGCAGGTAGCCAACAAGGCAATAATAAATTTAGGATAGACTGATACATCTTAGAATTTGGATCTAGGGCTTAACTCAAACCTTGTAAGGACAATATTGGTCATATCTTTAGTTGATGTGCCTTGTAAGGACTACCTTTGCCTTATCTATCTCTACTCGTTGGGGGATCTCAATGCACTCACTTATTCTTAGGGATTGGACATTTGGAATGTTAACAAACTGGAGTGTACGCAAATGTGTGACCTAATAATGGATTTAGAATAGATTCTAATATAATCTTATAATTTTTGCTTGTTGGTTAACTCAATCCCATAAAATGACCTATAAGGTGAGGATTGTCCTAGACTTGATATATGGAGTGTAGGCAAATGCTGGTGAACTAATAACAATATTTGCTTATACCTAGGAATAGGCATCTACATTGGTAGTATAGTAGATGTGAGATCTCTTAAAATCTTATAATGGGTTGTTACATTTCTGTATTTTTGAATTTTTTGTTGTTGAAAATCACATGTAAACAGGTACACAAACAGTACCATATCATCAATTTATGAGGGGTATTAAGAAACGGTTTAGTCATTGTCTCTATTTGATCTTTTGTTTTTTAGGTTTCAATGTTCCATTGATTCCTTGAGCATAGACAGATCATTTTTTTAGCAAATGAGTGACATGGGCTGCAATGTTGATGAACTTGTTTGCTTTGTCTGTTGGAAAATACTAAGCGGCTGTAAAGTAGCTCAGTTTGGCTGCTATTTCTTTCTTCTATTTGGCTGAGATTTAAAGTCCTCCTAACTCATGGAGATTGTATTTAAGTTTTGGTATCTAAGCCTTTTGTATATAAGATGATTGGGTGCCTCGAATTTAGGTGGCCTGAGGAAAATTGTGTCTTTTGAATTTGGATCTAGTTTAATTGTTGATGCATTGTGGTGGTCAAATTTTAATATATATATATATATATATATATATATATAATATAATATAATATAATATATATATATAATATAATATAATATAATATAATATAATATAATATAATATAATATAATATAATATAATATAATGTAATGTAATGTAATGTCAATCTTTGGTTAACTAAGGAAACATTTCTTTGCTTTCTCTTGATTACTCTTTCTGACAATTATTGTATTTACAGGTTGCTGAACGAGCACTTTATTTGTGGTATAATGAACACATTATAAGTTTAGTTACGCAGAATAGAAATGTTATATTGCCCATAATCTTTGAAGCCTTGGAAAATAACATGAAAAGCCATTGGAATCGAGCAGTCATTGGGCTAACAGCCAATGTGAGGAAAATGTTTCTGGAGATGGATGCTGAATTGTTTGAAGAGTGTCAAAGACAGTACATAGAGAAGGAAGTTAAGGCTAGAGAGTTGGAAGAGAAGAGGCAGTTAACATGGAAGCAGTTGGAAGCAGTGGCTGCACAAGCAGTAAGGGATGATATGGTTTTGGTTAACTAAGGTGTTGAGCTTGTAACTCTTCACATTTTGGTGGCTGTGCTGAAAGTTCTTCATGAATTCGGGGTTACACCACTGCTGCATCTGCATACCCAGAGATAGAAAAGAAATTATAACTTTATTTGTATTCAACTTTACTAACCATTGCCCAAAGGACAATAAAAGTAGAAAGTTTTATTGGAAAGTATATCTTAAAAATGCATTTACAGTGTAGTTTCCAATATAAACCTTCTATTTAATAATTCCTTAACGTCTTTTACCTTTAGAGTAATGGATAGCAAAAAATATTTTAATTACACGGTATGGTGAACAGGATATGCAAATTAACAAGCTTGTGAGTCCTGTTTCTTACTGAGCAAGGGTTACAGTGTTTCTTTGATCTATCCCTCGCTGCCTTTTGGTACATTCTATATGCCCAATACCATCTTGTCAATTGTAAATACAAAGATCTATTTTCTTCAATACAAATGCATTCAATGTATGGAAGAATGGTGCAGTTGATACCACTTTTTTGGTGGACGAATATTCAGAGGAAGAAGAGGTTGTCAGGTTCCTAGTTTAGCCAACAACACAAGCCTTGGAGAGAGTCTACAATTTTACGTGAACCGAACCCAAGACGGTAAATTCCGTTTGGTTTTTTCTGTTTTTCATCACGGTCAGTTGTTTGCAGAAAAACTAACTTATGTAGTAATAGTTAAAATCCTAATATACCCTCCCAATCGCATTAAGTTATTATACTTTCAAATTGTATACCTCAACTGCCTTACAATGACTAATAATACAAAATTTGACATCTTATAAAGCACTTACTTTTGTTTGGTAGACAAGTAAATTTTATGACTAAAAAGGGATTTATAGGTCTCGCACCATTTAAATACATTTTAAATAGGTTTTTTTGGAATCTAAAAGATAGATAGTTGTATTTAATGCAATGAGTGCAAGAACCAAAACTCCTAAAAAGACTAGTTCTGGTTGATCTATTACATGAATTTCCGAACACTTAACAAATCCCTTTACTTTAGAGAGAATATACTATTATTTAAAGTCATACCGTTGATAGATACCTACCTACGTGGTAGATTTAATATATTTTATTTGAAAATTAAAAAATAAAGATTAAAAATAAAAAATAAAATTAAAAGGTATAAACCTAAAATAATATTTATCATTTTACCTTGTTCATTCCGAAACCTCCGTTTGTCGTTTCTACCTCTTCTACCACCGAACCAAGTTTGCTTCTTCATCCTCCTAACATTACTTTGCTTCTTCTTTCTCCTAACACCTGCTGCTTTGCTTATTTTTTCTCATAACACCTGCTGCTTTGCTTCTTCATCTTAAACAGGGTACTGAAGTTCTCCTCTTTTACCTCCTCTACCATTGCAAAAATTTGCTTCTTCTTCCTCCTAACACCGCTAACGTTACGTTTATGATTTTTCATATGTTTATTTATGCCTATTTGTTTTGTGTAAACG
This sequence comes from Psophocarpus tetragonolobus, assembly GCA_037954015.1. Lineage (NCBI taxonomy): Eukaryota > Viridiplantae > Streptophyta > Magnoliopsida > Fabales > Fabaceae > Psophocarpus > Psophocarpus tetragonolobus. Next base: position 4,399,711 of record CM075692.1, on the reverse strand, counting down.
ATGTCATGTATATATCTATATATGATTACATTTATACATTTTCGATTTTGATTGCAACATTTAGTCAGGGAGTTTACTTGTTGCACTTGTATTATGGGTACAATGTTGCTTAATAGAAGAAAATGAAGAGGCACTTGTATTGTTTCTTTATATCAGTTGACTCTTTACATGTTTGATCCTTCAGTTAGTAGTACAATTTTTGTATGGGTTCGTTAGTTTTAATGCTTGCTCTTATAGGATTATGTGTTAGTTGCTTTCCTTATGAGGGTAATTCTCTTTTTTACCCAAATAGTGGTGAAGCAGTATGGCATGGAACTTGGAGAACTCCATGTGATATTGATTTTGACACAAATGGCAGTGAGGCAAGTATATAAATGTGCAGTTTTGACGTTGTGAAGGAAAAAATGATACAAAAGGGTTTAGTTTTTTATTAAGTGATCCAGGGTTTACTACTTCACTTTTTAGTATGTGTTTTGCATTTGATTCTTACAGTTTTGTGGGTGCTAGCTTGAGAGATGGTTGATAGTAAAGCCCGTTGGGGTAATATAAGTTCTACTAGAATTATTGATAGAAAGATAATGCTTAGAAGTAATTATGTTTTAGTGGAAGAGGATACTTACTTTGAAGGTATGCGTCAAATATTGACATGAAATGGAAAACCTTCATATTATAATGATGACTCTTTAATCATATTTCTACAGTGAGGACAATTCTGAAGGTGGATTATGATATGTAAAATTGAGTTACATTAGCTGTAAAATTTTGTTGGTGATAATTCTGATTATGAACTCTGTGGTGACAAAGGGAATTTAAATTGGGATGATGATTAATTGATTTGAGGATAATAGTAATTTAAAACTTATGGATATTGGAGGATATTTTCTTGTTTTTTTTTTCTCTTTTCCCTTTTTTTTACTGATTGTCCTTTCTTCAAGCTATTATGTTTAAATTTCCGTTTGCGCTATTATTTTTCAAAAGTTAAACTTACCCTACTCCATGTTGATATAATGACTGATGCTAGATGTGATCATTCGTCGACTTTGGTATGTGTTAATTACTATTTTAGTATAGAATTGTAGTTGTTATGAATTTGTTCATTTCAACGAGAAAGTAAAAAACATTTAACTTTATGTCTACTATGTGTCATGTAACTTTAATTTTTCAATTAAAAATATTTACATCTTTGTTCGCTATATTTTTTCTAACAGTTGACCGTTGTCACCGCAAAAAAAAAAATGAACATAAAAAATTAGTTAACTTTTGGCCTTGTTAGCTATGAAATATCAATAACAATATTTTTTGTTATTACTTTTCAAAAGTTAACACTAGTGTAACTCTAACTCAATTGTCAACATCAACACATCAAATTGGTACATTATTTTTATTTTACTAATCCATGGTTCATTATGATATAAATGCCTATGTCAATGTAACAAATGTGGTTTTCACTAATACATTGTTGTTTCACGTGTAGGGCAAAATAGTAGCTATATTTATAAATACTTTGTGCAACATTTTTTGTGCAAATTTTTGTTGTCAACGACTAGGTTTTTATACAATCAGTCTATTGAAAGCTTAGAAGCAGTTAGAAGTTCATATAATTACCATCAGTTGAAGATTTAGTTGACAATAATTTTTTAAGTATTTGTAACACTAAAAGTTGTAGAATTTGTAACACCAAAAGTTAACAATAATTTTGTATGACAGTGAAGGACTAATAATGTGTTATATTTTTTTTTATTGCATGTTGGTCAATTGTACATGTCCTATTTTGTAAACTTCGGTGTTGCATGTGTATCTTCAAAATATGTTGTACTCATTGATTTAATTATGGAATAGACAATAGTTTATGAATATATATTTCATGGTTGTCTGTTCATACGTGTATATTAGATTTATTTTACAACTTCGTCGCATATAGGTTAATCTAACATATGTGTATTATGGGTTACAACACACAACTGCATATTATAGCGTACTTAATTGCTCATTATATTTACAAGTTGTATGCAATCATATAATATGACATACTTAATTGGTCACGATATTTACAAGTTTGTAACATTCTAAGTACTCAACTATACTTAGTTTACTTAAGAAAACATAGTGTCTAAGATTATTTGGGCCAACAAGGACAAAATTCTTAGAAATTTTAGAGTCACTGTTAGGTGGTTAATCCTGAACAAAATAAGTGGTTAACTCCTTATAACATGTGGTTAACTACACTTTTTTGAAAATTTTCTCCACACGGGGCTAAATCACTTCCCACCCACCTTACTTACAACTCAACTATACTTAGTTCACTTAAAAAAACATGGTGTCTAAAATTATTTGGGCCAACAAAGACAAAATTCTGGGAAATTTCAGAGTCATTGTTAAGTGTTAATTCTAAATAAAATAAGTGGTTAACTCCACATATCTTGTGGTTAACTACAATTTTCTGAAAAGTTTCTCCATACGAGGTCAAATCACTTTCCACCCACCTTGTTTACCACTCAACTATAATTAGTTCACTTAGGAAAACACGGTGTCTAAAATTATTTTTGTGAACAATGGAAAATTTATTAGAAATTTCATATTCACTATTAAGTGGTTAATGCTGAACAAAATAAGTGGTTATTTTCTCCACGCTCGGGAAAAGTCACTTTACACCTTACTTTCCACCCACACTTGTACTGCTTTTTTTCTTTATAGGTTTTGTACTGATTTATTTCATTGGTAATGACAATTCAATTGCAAAATAATTGTAATGTATTCATATGGCCTTGTAAATTAAAATATTAAATGAAACCAACATAACTTAACTATTAGTATCACTATTGAAATGGAGTTGTAAGGTAAAATATTAAATGCAAAGCACAATACGAATTTTGCAACTTGAATCCTTCACTATTACTTTTTAACCCCAATTATGCACATAATAAACAAACCAAATAAATTTACAGAAAATTGGCGACGGGTACATTACAATTAATTAGGTCCTTCATTACATTCCATAACACAATTCACAATATTACAAAACAATGCAACTATCCTCAAATGCGTATTTCACTTCATTCCAAAATACAACTCTCAAACTAACATATCCTACAACTTACACCCTAAATTTGAACTGCTAACAACTAACACAATTCCTAATTATGAACATAAACAAAATAATGCACATAATTATAGTGGTTGTCCAACATATAACAAAAAAATAATACATAATGTATCATTTGTTCCTCTCCAAATCAAACTTATTTTGCAACTTCAGTATGTTCTCCATTGCCTCCTATAGCTGTTGCTCAGTCCCATCCTTACTCTCTTGTTCTAAACCATCATATGCATCTTCATCCATCCATAAAAAATAATTACATGAATTTTAGCCCTACAAATACCTCTCATATTAATTATTGAGTTTTTCACCCTAAGATCACAAACCAAACAAATTCTGTAAAATAAAATGCAAAAAGAAAAAAAAACCATACATTTTGTATATGTAAGCTCTTTCACCATATAAACAATGTCTTTATCTAATCCTTGACGAAAAAGACCCCATTGTAGCAGAGGACCATGATTGATCAGTCTTTCCAATATCGCAAGTAGATGTCATGGCTAAAGCTTGGTAAAAATGACGATGCAACACAACCCAAACCGTTTTCTCAATTCAACAAGCAGTAAACCCCACTACAACCAAAGGTAAATAAGGATTGAAACTCAATTTAGGATGACAAAAATGATTTCTTATAACTACATAATGTGAGATCTTAAGCATAACCATTCTCAAATTAAAGAATAAAAATGGAACTTTTTTGTTAATAATGGACTCACATACTAATGTAATGCTTTAGGGATCTTTATTAGTAAAAAAATTATGAACTTCTCAAATTTGATTAATTGTTAGAATTAAAAGACTTTGTGATCTATAATGTGGTCAAATAAAGAGAATAGAGGTCCATAAGGGGAAATTTTGTCCAGTAACAACACGCTTTGACAGTTCATTCTTAGCAGTCAAAGCGTTCCACATGACTATATTTATTATATATGATGTCCTTCAACTCTTTTAATACTTATTAAGCAACAAATTTACAACTAAAACACAATATATAAGGAGGACAATTTGCAAAATTACAACAATACATATCTGGTCAAAGAAAATTTAGCACCTTGATTACAAGGTCATCAACTGATATGTGGGGGCCACTAAAGGCTTCTTCCTATGAATTAAGTTTGGCCCGTAAATTGTAGACAATGAGTTTCAATCATCAGAAATAATATCTATGACAGGAAAAAAGAACCAAAATTTATTTGATAATATATTGCAATAATAGCATTGTCCAATTTTTATTAGTAATTTTTGCATAGAGCTATTTAGAATGGTTGACACCAAGTTGATGGGAAAAAAGGGATCCACATACAATAAGCTAATTATACATGGCAACAGATGAACTTACATGGTGGTTTGACCAGCAAGAAACTAAATTAACTGGATTATAATTATGGAACCACTAAACAAATCAACATAATTTAGGTTAAATTTTGTACGGTCATTCTCCTAAATTTTAACAGATTTTTAATATTTTGTATCATAAGGAAATGAAATTGTTTGACCTATATTGTTTTGGGCATGCACATCTTATGTTGTTGCTATTTATCATTAATGAACTTTGGCTTATAAAAAAAACTAAATGAAATTGTTAAATGTCTTAATTGTAATCAAAACAAGAGAAAAACTTCATCATAAACATCTTGAATAGAAATGAAGTCAAAATTTAAAAGTATGAAAAATCACAAGAATATTAGGGGCTTAGTGGCTTACCTTAAAAAGGAAAGTAACAATCCAACACAAGTGTTGAGTAGCCAACCAATAAAACCATATTGAAGACAGTGATTAGAGAGAGAGAGAAAGAGAATGTTATTAGTTATTCATTTAAACTTTAAATAAATATTCTATTAGAAATCTTGAAATAATGTGCATGCACTAAAACAAAAGGTAACCCCTTAACAGAATAAGCAAATGCAACAACAGACATATAGCCAAGTCAAACATAATAATTAACAAACTTAAAAAGAAAACACAAGGGCTAAATGAAATCATTAATTATATTTAACCTTACAATGATGAAATTAAAGGCACTCCTAAGGAAATCAGTAGCCATGGGAATAGAATCACAACTTTTTACTTGTAGGTTGTTCAATTCTAATATTTCCATTAAGGTATATAACCCCAGTTTATTAGGATAATAGCAAGTTGCTGGGAATTTGGGATCAATGAGTGGATGAACTTCTACAAATCATTAATCTTCATGCATTATGTGACTGCAGGTTACAAACATATGCACAATTTATTTACTTTTTTCGACAACATAACCATAGGATCATTTAAACTTGCGGCTATGGTGATGCTCGAATCGAGTTTGGATTGTCTACCTTACACAACCTGACTAACCCTTTAACCCTCCTCACTCCTTACTCACTCCATTCAAATTGATAAAAGCACCGATACAATCCCAAAAATCCCACTTTAATGCAACAACTGATACAACCCCGAGGTAGGACAATATAAAATCCACACAATTGATAATCGCATACCAAAGAATTGTAGTGCATTGTGGTGTGGCAGTGGTGGTGCAGTGCAACAACATGAATGAGCCCTAACACATGATGACACAAATCACAGTATATTCATCATCTACTCCCAAATAAAACCCTGGAAGAGAGACAAATCGGAAAGAAAGAGAACCAGGTGAAAGAGATGAACCAAAGAGTTCAAGGTCGCAAGAGTACGTGCGAGTGAGAGAACGCGTGAGGTCATGAGTGAGAGAATCGTTAGCGAGATTGAGAGGACAAAACTATGAGTGAGGAGAGAACCATGAGCAACAATAACAGAGGTAGGTTATTTTGTGAGAGGGACAATGATAAATGCACCACTATGTTAGGAGGAAGAAAAAGAAAAATGGTGTTAGGAGGAAGAAGAAACTATCTTTTGCGGTGGTAGACGAGGGAGAAACAGTGAACTTCGACGGAGGAGATAAGAGTGAACGATTTAGACGAGGGAGAAACGATGAACTTCAACGAAGGAGATAAGAGTGAACGATTTTCGTTTTGGTTTACAGAAACAAAGAAGGTAAAATGATAAATGTTATTTTAGGTTTTTACCTTTTAATTTTTATTTTCTTAATTTTCAAATAAAATAGAAAAAATCTGCCACGTAGGTAGGTGTCTATCATCAATATGGCTCAAAATAGTGATATGTTTATCATTGTCTAATATAAAAAGAAAATTACTAAATAAGTTTTCAAAATCAGGTTACCAACCATTTTTAATTAGTAAATGTATTTTACACTACTCCACAAGGAATAATCTATTAAAAGAAGGTTTAGTTTGATTTATGTGTCAAACATATGATTTTTTGTTTTAATTCTTTAAAAAATTAAATGTTGACACATAATCTAACAAAACTTTCTTTTTCATATGTTGACACATATTTTTAAATAATAGTTTGTTTTATTAAATTTTTATTTTTCAAAATATTTTTTCTTAGCATGTTAGTTTTATTAAATTTTTTATCTTGGAAAATATTTTTCTTAATATCATAAATTATTATTTAATAATATTTTTTTTGTTTTTTATTTCTATTTTTATTTTCATTTTCTTTTTTGCATTTCATTTTCTAGTGGGATCCACTTAGTCCAAGAGTAAGTTTAAAAGACTTATTATCCATCTTAACCATTCATCCTTTTGAAAATCTAACGGTTAAGATTAGTTACTCATTACAACCATTAGATTTTAATAAAATAAATGGATAGGATAACGAGCAAGACTTTTAAACTTACTCTTGGAGTAAGTAGATCCATCCTCTATTTGAAATATTATAAAGCGTTATTTAATAATAATTTTAAATTCAAATACACATACTTTATGAAAGATAATATTACTCAACACCATAGATGTGTAAAAGTTTTATAGATATGGTGTGTGTGTATATATCATAAATGACTAAAATTTTCTTAGACTAGTAACCGTCACAAAACATGAGTGATATTAGTATTTGACCAATTCAATAGTTTGATAAATATACACTCGTAATTTCTAATTTTAAACAAATAGAATATAAATTTATAATAAATATTTTAAATTTTACAATCTTAAGCTAGCAATAGATATAATGAGTAAATTGGTATCTAAATAAAAGGTTGAAGATCTACACTCATGATCTCATATCAAGACAATAAAATATCTTAAATAAATTTTCTTTAATTATAATAAACCTATTTACATATAAAAATAGTTTAAATACAGTATTTTTTTTTTATATATTAGAATGTCTTAGTTGGTTTCTTCGTTGGTGGAACATATTGTTGACACGGTGGTACCACCAAAAGCTCCTTACAAAGGAGCGAGCAGTGGGTCAAAGCAATTTTCATTCAAAGATAAGTTAATGTAACCCAAACATCCTTTACCAAGACATGAAAGGATAGATCTCATTTGTTACAATTTGTTCAAGATTGAATTTGAGGATGGGAACAGATTGAAGCCACGACACTAAATTGATGACTCTACGAACCCCATGGCAAGAGGCATTACTGGTTAAATTACTAGGGAATATAGTAGGTTATTTCACTATGAAGGAGAAACTCAAGAGGATTTGGAAGCTTTCGAGAGCGTACGATGTCATGGATATGGGAAAGAATTTTTTTTATGGTTAAAGATGATGTTCGACCATTACTTAATAGCGAGGGAGTGAATTGTAGACTCTATAGCATCCGAAGTGCATATAGACAAAACTTTAGTCTGGATACGTTTCCCAAGCCTTGGAATCGAATATTATGATGAAAGTGTCTTGTTAGCATTAACATCAGCAGTAGGAGAAACCGTCAAAGTTGATCAGATGACTCTGAATACTATGAGGGGGAGGTTTGCTCGACTATGTGTGGAAAATTATCTTGACCAACTAGTTGTGGGAGAGTGTGATTTCAGAATTTTTGGTTCAAGGTAGCATACAAGGGCCTTCATTTGTTATGTTCGTCATGTCGAAGGTATGGACATTTGATCTGAGCTTGTCCTCACAAGAAGCCATCAATGGTGCATCAGCAATGCAGGGACATCGACGGAAGGAAAGGCTATGGCAGATGACACATCCTTTCATGGAAACCCTAATGCAATTATTACACCAAATACACAGGAGGCAGATTGGTTGCATAGGGAGCGGTTGGTGGTTTCAAAAAATAAAAGAGGAGCAAAAATAAGGGATATGATGGACGCAAATTGTATAGAGGTAATCATGATGCAAATTATGAGGCATCAAGTTTCAACAACAGATTTAGCATTTTTGGACAATAACACAAACATATCTACAAGAGGTACAAGAGATAGCAGCGAAGGAAGATTAAAGATGGTACAATTAGAAGTTAGGGAGTTTAAACACGAGACTATTGGACCAAAAAGTTTGGGGAAAAAAGTGTTTGCTCTAGGAGATACAAACCTTCTGAGCAAGAGTAGTATTTCAGGTATCACAAGTAAACTTGTATCGCAATAAAAAAAATAGCATTGCATGTGGAGGAAGGAAAAATTAGAAAGTGTTCATTAAAAATGGCAAATTGATGTTTGGAGAAAAGATGCATGATCTAGGCATCCATAATAGTTTGTGTGGGGCTCGTTTAGATCATCATGACAATGAAGTCTAGTTTGAACCGCCGGACCCAGGGGACATGGGGAAGCATAGCAATATTAATAGTAGGATAAATGTTGCGGAGGACATAAAAGTGGGTGATAAGATATTCAACATTGCAAGAGAAGAAAGTATGGTTGATGATCTTACCACTATGATAGGGATGTAGGAAATGTGTTCTTCTTCCTTCCAATCTTGTTTGCTATGAAAGTATTTAACAATTTTTAACTTTGTCTTGGAATGTGCATGGATTCGCAGGGAGGAAGAATCAACTTCACATCAACAAGACCCTTGATGTAATCCCACCTAACCTGTATCATTGCTAGGAGGACTCAAGGAATGCATGACATGAACGAAAGCTCATTGAAGATTCGAAACCATAGTCTTTATTATTTTTAGCTTGTAAATATTTTATTTTAATTAGCTAAATAGGAGAGTATTTTTAATTTTCTTAAGGCCATGTATTTTCGGCCATCTTCTTAGTTTATAAGGTATAGGTGTCTTTAGTTAAAAAGGAGGAGTAAGCTTATAATGAGTGCATAAGTCAAGACATGATTTTGGGCTAGCCCATTCATATTAAGATATGTTAATTGCACCCATAGGGGGTGACCTTAGGTGCCTCACTTAAGGCCTAAGACTTAGGTTAATTAGTTTTAATCCTAATTAAGCTCAAGTCCCACATTGTCTAGAAAAGTGTGCCCAAGCTCTCCCATTGGGCTATATATACTCATTCCCTCTCATTGTAAAATTTCACCTTTGAAGTTGAATGAAAATAGTCTCTTTGTGAGCACATTCTTAGTAAAAGGTCTTGAGGATCCTCTCTCTTGAGGAATCTCTTCCTAGTTGGTTTTTATCAAGGGTTCCTTCCCTTGTGGCAAACCTAAACATTTTGGCTTATCTCTCTTTGAGAGTGGTGCCCCACCTCCATTTTCTTTCCCCTCCATCATCCATTTCATGGTGCTTGGAACCTCAAAGAGAAAGATGAGTGCAAAAGTTTTTTTTGCATCATTTGGTATCAGAGTCAACTTCATGAGGTTCTTTTCTAGTCTTAATTTTCTTTAATTTTTTCAGCTTTTCTTCTTAGAGTTCTTGTTGTTTCCTTTATTTTTTCCAGCCTTTGATTCTTGTCATTTAATTCCTTTTATGTCTTGTTAGTTTATGTTTTTGTAGTTTTCATTTTATGCAATTTATTTCTTAGTTTTTATTGCTTTCTAGATTCAATTTATCTTGTTTTTTTTCCATTGAATCTTTATATGTTTCTTTTAGGATTGTTTCTTTAATTTTCTACCTACCTTTTTATTTTTTTCCTTATTCTTGTGCAAATCCTAAGAAGGTCATTGTAATGACTTCACAAAATTTCTGAAAGGAAGCCACACAGTGGTCTTGATCTTTCGATGCACGTTGTTCTTCTTATTTGAAATTTTAATTCTATTTTTCTGCACCTATTTTTCTATTTTTCCAGCCCCTTTTTCTCTATTTTGGGCATATATTTCTGGTTAGTTTGAGTCATTTAATTTCAATTTTTAATCTTCCAAGTTGTGTCTTAGTTGGTCATATTGTAGCCCTTTTATTGTCTCTTAATTCTATATAGTTTTGCATTTTTAATTTTACCATAAAAAAATGTGTTTCTCTCTTGGAATTGAACATATGCTCTTGTGTCTATTCCTAGAGTCCTACATGCTTTAGATCATAACATGTTTCAAAAAAATTTCAAAAAAAATAAATTGTTCAATTCTTTCTTAGAGTCCATTTCTTCATTTTGTGTGAGTATCTTATTTTTGTACTAGTTTATTATGGTGATTTTTTTTGTGTTGGCTGGTTGAGCATTTTAGGGCACATATTTGGGCTGAAAACTTGAGCAATCAAGCTTACCTAAACCCAAAAAAACTCTTACTTGGTGTCATGTTATAATCACCTAAAATTATAAGCTCATTTTAAGTTGCATTGTGTTCTTTGGTTTGCACTTTTACATCAAATTTTTGTGGCTAATTTATTATTCTTATTCAAGCATTTATAATTTTTTAACTCCTTACTATATTTGCTACAAAATTTGTTAAGATATGTAGCAAAATTGTTTAAAAAAAAAAGAAGAAGAAAAGAAATCAAAAGAGTAAAATAAGTCAAAAAAGAGTTAGTAAAAGTGCTAAAAACAAGTAAAAATAGTACAAAAAAAAAAAGTTTAGTGCACCTCAAAATTATTAAACAATTCAAAGGAGTGTTAAATTTTATTGAAATTTTCTTGAATTTATTTGCATATGATTCAGCCACCTTGCTTCACAATTGTGCAAATCATTGAATTTGTTGAGTCTTTTTTGCTTTAAGTCTAATTCTATTTTAGGCCTATTCTAGGAATTTCTTTTGTGTGACAACTTTCTTTCTATACCTTTTATTTCTTGTTTGTCCTTATTGGCTTTCTTTGTGTTTGTCAAATAAATTCTTTCCACTTGGATGTGTTCCTATTCTTGTTAAGTGCTTTTTATTGCTTTTTGCTTTCGAATTCTACTTCCCTTGGTCTCTTGCTTGGACACTTGTTTTCTCTTGGTAAGTAGCCAAATTGTTGAAATTTCCACAAGGGTAGCATCCTTAGGAAGTGTTGATTTAAAACCAAGGAAGAGGAGACTTGAAAAGGAGGTCAAGACTAGAGTGATACACTTGGTGATGAGCACTTGAAGAAAAGAGTTATATTCAACTACTTTTAATTTTCTTTATTTAATTTGGCTGTATTTTTAAAGGACATTTTAATTAGAGTTGTTGGATGCCCATAAGGGTCACCTCTTTTGTGTGTAATAAACCTTAGTTTCTCGTTTTAGTGTGGATAAGGAATTGACACCCCTTATTCATACTTAGGAGCACGTTAGAATCCTTTAGCTTTGCTTTAAATTTCTTTATTTGCTTTCAACATTTTAGCAAGTGTTAGAGTTCCAAAGACTCTTAACACTTTAGGAGAAAACAAAAAAGAGAGGAATGTTTTGCATATTAGTTCCCTAGGCCTTACACTTTGACATGTTTTCACATACATCTAGTAGTGTTAGGAGTAGTAATAAAACTAGGAAAAATAAAAGAGAAGAATGTGAGAATAGAATAAAAGAAAAGTATGAGAAGAGTGATAAACCAACCTTGCCCACATATCCATACTCTATTGATTGGGAAATATTAGAAAAACAACGTAGGGAATTTTGAAAAAATGAGAGAAAACAAAAAGAGAGGAGGAAAAGAGAACAAGAAGAACTAGATAGAGAGAAGAGAAGAGAGAAAGAACAAAAATAAAAAGAGAGACAAGAAAGAAAAGAAAGAAGAGAAAAAGAGAGACAAAGAGAAGAGAGGGAACGAATAAGACAAGAGAGAAAAGAGCAAAAGAAAAGAGAAAGAGAAGAGAGGGACCAAAGAGAAAGAGAAGAAAGAGAAAAAGAGAGACAACAAGAGAGTAGGGAAAATGAAAAGAGAGAAAGAGAAGCAAGAAAAAAAGAAAGAGAAGAGAAAAGAGAAAAGAGAAAATAAGAAAACAAAAGAAAAGAGTTAGAGAGAAAAGAAAGGAGAGAAAAAGAGAAGAAAGAATTGGAAAAGAGAGAAAAAGAACAAAAGGAGTTAGAAAGAAGGGAAGAAAAGAGAGACGCCTATAAGAGCTCTTGTGGTAACATTTACACACGTTATAGAGACTTAGAAGAGCCTAGAATAACCCATGACATTCATGCTTCTTCTAGTAAGAAGGAAAACCCTAAGAGACATCCTAAGAAAAAGACAAATCCTTCTATAATTAAACCCAAAAGAGAGTCATCCAAAAGAAAATATATTGACCGAAAACCCTTGAGTATGAGTGGCACCTCTACCACTAGTTCAAGCACTTTTTCTAGAAGTCCTAAATGTTGTAAGTGTTTAGAAAAAGGGCACATTGCTTTGTTTGTCCCCAAAAGAAAAAGGACTTTAAGGGGAACATTAAATGAAAAAGGGTACTCATTCATGTGATGATCTCTTCAAAGTGAAACAACTTCTTGGAAGTCATCCTTGTAAGGAAACCCAAACACAAAGAGAGAATGTTTTTCAAACAAGATGCAAAATTTTGGGCAAAACTTGTTCTCTAATTGTGGATGGTGGATCATGTTGTAATTTTTGTAGCACGAGGGTGGTGGAAAAGCTATCACTTGCTACTACTCCTCATCTTTCACCTTATTCTTTGCATGGACTTAATTATGAAGATGGCGTAGTAGTAAGAGAGCAAGTGGAGATTAGCTTCTCTATAGGGAAGTATCGCGACAAAGTGTTATGTGATGTAATCCCTATAGAAGCTAGTCACATGTTGCTGGGAAGGCCATGGCAACATGATAAGGAAATTTTGCACAATGGCCTCACTAATAAAATCACTCTCTCTCATAAAGGGAAAAAGACTACCTTACTTCCTCTTACCCCTACCGAGGTTATGGAGGATAGAAGGATAATGAAGCTTATGAGAGAGAGAGGGATAAAAATAAAAATAAGGTTGTTGGTAGGAGGACCGAGTCTAAGGAAGATTTGCCTTTGTCTTCAAAGGAGGTTCTTTACATAGAAAAATTTTCCTGCCAACTCTTACAAAAAGAACAATTTGAATTTGAGGAAGTGCCTATATCTTTTGAGCACCTTGATCCACACCCTCAAGTCCAACTTGATGAGTGCTCCATTCCACTTAGACTAGTCTTGCCTACTATTTCAAAAGCTTTGAGGCTAGTATCTAGTGCAATAGGAGGAGGATGGGGAGCTACTGTGTGGAGGCACATGCACACTAAAATATTTTCAAACTTTAGTGCCAAACTCCACTACCCTATTCTTAAGAGGCCTCTTTATAGACCTCTTACTCCCCCCAAAATCACTTGTCTGCATATAGTTACTGCTTTCCTTATTTTCTTGCAGACTTTGAAAAAGAGGAAGAAAGGCCTCAGGATTTGAGGTCAAATCCTCTCCAAGGGGGAGGAGATGATGTAATCCCACCTAGCATGCATTATTGCTAGGAGGACTCAGGGAAGACATCGCATGGACGAAAGCTCATTGAAGATTCAAAACCATAGTCTTTGTTATTTTTAGCTTGTAAATATTTTATTTTAATTAGCTAAATAGGAGAGTATTTTTAATTCCCTTAAGGCCATGTATTTCCGGCCATCTTCTTAGTTTATAAGGTATAGGTGTCTTTAGTTAAAAAGGAGGAATAAGCTTATAATGGGTGCATAAGTCAAGACATGATTTTGGGCTAGCCCATTCACATTAAGATATGCTAATTGCACCATAGGGGGTGAACTTAGGTGCCTCACTTAAGGCCTAAGACTTGGGTTAATTAATTTTAATCCTAATTAAGTCCAAGTCCCATATATACTCATTCCCTCTCATTGTAAAATTTCACCTTTGAAGTTGAATGAAAATAGTCTCTTTGTGAGCACATTCTTAGTAAAAGGTCTTGAGGATCCTCTCTCTTGAGGTATCTCTTCCTAGTTGGTTTTTATTAAGGGTTCCTTCCCTTGTGGCAAACCTAAACACTTTGGCTTATCTCTCTTTGAGAGTGGTGCCACACCTCCATTTTCTTTCCCCTCCATCATCCATTTCATGGTGCTTGGAACTTTAAGGAGAAAGATCAAGGGGAGTGTAAAAGCTTTTTTTGCATCAACCATTTACAAATATAAACCTGAATTAGTCTTCTTATTTGAAGTGCAAACCATGTATAAGAACACAAAAAAAATTTGGAAGAAATTACACTTTGAACCTATATGTATTCAAGAGGCACAAGGGCATGTTTGTGGTATTTAATTTGGGCCCTGAAGAAGGGCAACTTTGTTGCTTTTTTTAATGCTTATGATGCCATGCACCAAGTTGTGTCTTCATCAGAGATTGACATTAAGGGCCACAAGTGGTTATTCTTTGGAGTTTTTGCTAGTCCAAGAGTTAGGGAAAGGGGGGAGATAAGGGACCATTTGACAAGGTTAAGGAATAACATTGATCTACCTTGTTACATATGGGTTACTTTAATGACACCCTATCACCTTGAGAGTAAATAGGATGGGTGTTTATAAATCAAGTGTTGTAGTTTTTTCCCAAAAGCTAGATGATTGTCACCTCTTCTCCCTTGACCATATTGGTTGCTCATTCACACAACACAAGGGTAATGTAAAAGGTTCTTCACTTCACAAGAGGTTGGATACGACATTAAGTGATACTACATGGTAGTTGAAGTTTCTTGAAACAGTTATTGAAATTCTCCCTCAAGCCAACTTGGATCACAATCCTTTATTGTTGAGATGTGGAGACTTTCCAACAGTACACAGTGATAAACTTTTGGATTTTTGGTAGTTTGGTGCACTCATGAAGATTATAAAAGTGTGGTACAAAGTGCATGGTTACGGAACAAGGAGGATCTTGTTATGTGTTTGAAAATTGTGAAACATGACTTTATCATTTTTAATAGAGATTTTTTTGGAAGTGTCTTTAGAAAAAAAGAGAGAGTTACAAGCATGCATTCAAGGCCTTTAAAAACTAGAGAAAGTAGACTCTACCAGAGCCTAAGATCTATATCATCATTTATCTAAGGAATATGATATTGTCCTCTTTCAAGAGGAAACCATGTGGTTCCAAAAGTTGAGAGAACAACGGATCAAATTGGGAAGTAAGACACATCTTTCTTTCATGCTCAAACCATTGTCAGAAGGAAGAAAAATAAGATCCATGGTCTCTTCCTCTCTCTAGGTAATTAGTGTACTGATGAATTAAACCTGCAGGGTGAAGTAGTGAAGTTCTTTTCCACTTTATTTGGAGACTTGGATCAAATACAATCTACTTCTCATTTGACTACCTAGGTGAAGTTAGAATATGAGGATGATAGTGTACTTGCTACACATGTGACGAAGAAAGAAATGTATGCAACGCTACTAGGATTTTGGATTCCCAAGAAATTGCTAAACTTATCATGCATGAAGTGTCCTCCATTACTTTAAGCCTTCCATGGAATGGTGTACAATGTCGTCCTTTTCGGCACAAGAGAGCGTTGCGACAGGGAAACATGTTGTTCCTTGCTATGCTCGGAAAAGTTGGGATATATGATAAAGGAAGTTTTGGATAAAGGTAAGTGGGAACCTATGGATTTGGGGAATGATGGCGATACTCTCTCACATCTATTCTTTGCAGATGATATACTTTTTTTCACTAAAGCCAATCCCTCCAAGGTACATACTGTAGCTAACATTCTTGAAAGTTTTGTGATAGCTCTATTTAAAGGCCAGCCTAAAGAAATCAAAAGGGTGTGCTTCCAAAGGTTTACTGGAGTAAAGGAAACAGAAGCTTTCAGGCATTATGCATTTTGGATTTACTAATCACTTAGGGAAGTATTTGGGACATCACATGGAACAAGGAAGGGTTACCTGCAATAATTTTTATTTCCTTATTGATAAAGTGCATAGAAGATTGGCAGTATGGAAGGGTTGCTTGCTAAATAAGGTGGGTAGAGTGACTTTGGTAAATTTAGTTACTACTGTTATATCTACGTATATCATGCAATTACATTCGCTCCCACAATGGGTTTGTGATAAGCTAGATGTAATGCCAAAGCAGTTTATTTAGAGTGGTAAACTTGAAAGAAAGGCTCACCTTGTTAAATGGGGGGCCGTTGTTCAATCAAGAAGACATAGAGTTCTTAGGGTGTGAATATCAAGGTAATAGAATATATCTATGATAGGAAAACTCATTTGGGATATTATGTACCATCAAGACAAACTATGAGTGTAACTTGTTATATAGAAATATTCATCAAGAGATTTAGAAGAATTACTCGAGAATGATGGATATTTTTTCACTCATCGATAAAACATGTTTATGATTTTTTGCAATATGATTTCCAATTCCAGCTAGGCAATGGGGAATGTAGCTTTTGGTTTGAACCACGGTCTGGTGACCAGATGCTAGCAAATAAGGTAGATTTTGTTTACGTCAGTAACTCTTCTCGTTGCCTTTGAGATGTTGTGACTGGAGGATGGATGGAACTTGCAGCAGCTCTTTACCAATATTTCTCCTCAAACCTTATCTCAAATTATGAATTTGAAGGTAAGCCTCCACCACAATATTACTGATAACATTGTTTGGGCAAAAAGATTTTCATGAGCATTTAACACAATTATATTTTAATTTTTATCAACATATAATTCATAATAATTTAAAGGTAAGCCTTCACCACAATATTCAAAATTATTATAGATAATGAAACTCTATATTTTTAAACTAATTCAAGATCTTCTCTCTTTTCTTCTTCTAATGAGAGATCTCATATTTAGGATTTTAAGATATTTTGTATGAATCTTACAATGCACCCCTCACTATTTAAATTTTATTTACAGTTTTTTTTAACAAAATATTAAATTTATGTTAGAAGGTAAAATTAATTAGTTAAATTAAATTAATAAAAAATAAAAAAAAAATATATTTAAAATAAAATGCACAATTAATACAATGAGCATACACATTTAGGAAATAATATATATATATATATATATATATATATATATATATATATATATATATACTAAATAAAGTAAATGAGCTTGAAAATTTATAGTTTGTAAAGATTTTGTGAAATTTTGTACAAGACCTTATTCTCCACGGAGATCCAAATTTTAACTTTAATAGGAGATCTTTTCCAAGATGAGGTATTTCTTTAAAAAGACGCCCTTAGTTAACAAGAAAAAGTATATTTGATATATAAATTATTATTACAAAATAATATATAAGTTTTTTCTTAATGTTTATATAATAATTTTATTTTCATAAAAAAATGATATATATATATATATATATATAATTGAATAAAATAGTTTTTCACAAAATATTAGTAAATTAATTTCTAAGTAATATTATAAATTTAATTAGTTTTTTATAAATACTATTAATATTATTTATGAAAGACAAGCTTATTTGATACCAATGTATGCAAAATTATTGTAGATACCAAAGTTTTTACTTTGTTTAAGAAAAATAGATTTCTCATGAGTATTTAACACAACTTCATTTTAAATAGAGTTTAATTGATATACACTGTCAGTGTAAATTTTTTACACTCACGAATGAATGTCAGCGTAAAATTTTTTTTATATTGACAGGTATATCAGTTAAACTCTTTTAAATATTAAAAAAATTTATTTATACTTTGAAATCTAATAAAATTATTGTTATATTTTTAAGAAAAAAATTGTTTTACTGTATACAATAATTATATATTGAATATTAAACTGATGTAGTATGCCTTTTTATATTGAAAAGTTTGTTTAAATCTAATTAGATAATATATCTATTGTTTATACTCTTACTTTTTGTATTATTCTCTATCAATTCTTAATAAGATTGATTTTGAGTTTCGTTCTCATTATTCAAGCTTTCAAACCATATACGGTTCTTTTATATTCATATGATTCCAAATATACTTTATTATGGAAAGATAATTAACAATAAAAAAAATAAAAATTATTTATTTTAATATTTAAAAAAAAAATTAAATAAAAATTTATTTAAATATTTTTATAAATAAATTAAGTAAATTTTATTTAGAAAATCATAAGATTTAGGGTGCTCATAGAAATAACTGTATATAACAAGACACTTAGAATCATCTCCAACAAGAGATGCTTGTAAAGTTGCTTAATGCGTTGCTTGAAACAACTCTCTCATTTAGAAGTTCCAACTGGTTGGGACGGGTAGAGATAGTGCCTAGTCATAAAATACTTGTGTCTACTACCCTCTTAAAACTTGTTGGGTACACGTTATAAAAATATTTGCGGGTGTTTTCAATACTCGCGGGTTTTCATGGGTACCACAAATATTTTTCAAAATATGCTTTTTTAAAAAAGTATATTATTTTTTTACCTAAAGTTTTATCAAACAAATAATTTATTTATTAAAAAATATAGAAATATAATTATGCTACTAAGTTTCTACAAGATTAATTGAATCTAAAAATAGATTAATATAATATATATACAAAATATTCAATATAAATAGAATATTCGTTTTATATTACCAATATTTTTACAAAAATAATCTATGAATTATACATTTTTTATAAAAAAGAAAGTAACATTAATAACAATAAAATTTGACCATTAATATTTTAAGTTGCTTTATTTAACAAAAATATTATTTTTTTTAAAATTAAATATGTGTAGTATTTTAATTTAACAAGTAGGAGACATCTGCAGATACAGGTGTTGTGATACTTGTACCCTGTTAAGGAGCGGGTAGAAAAAAATTCATACCTGCGTGTGACAGGTACCCATTTAAATTACTCATGTGAATATTTTTACGGGTTTAATCTGCGAGTGTCCATGCGGACACAAATTTTTTTACTATCCCTACTCCCACTGGAGCAATCCTACATGACAATTCAAGTTGTTAAAAAGTAGATGAGTTGCTTCACCAAACAACTATTGCTTATCATTAAAAAAAAAAAAGTAACTTTTCACGCAATCTGTACAAATTAATAACAATATGCAACTAAAAAAAATTATAAAATTTTGATTTTCTTAAAGTTGTTTATAATTTTTTCTATTAGACTAAAATTGTGTATAATTTACTTAGCAATTACGGCACACTATAGAGACCACCAAATACTTCTTCTAATGTAATAAACAAACAACTCATAGGAGTTGCTTTTAGTAGAGATGCCCTTGTAGTAACGTGTTATCTATCTCTTTCGATTTCTCAAAGTCCATAAACAAAAATAATAAAACCTCAATATATCTCTATAACTATTTTGTGCAAAACTTAAAAGATGCATTAATACATATTATGGTAGAAGTTCATACATATTAGTCAATTCACGTCATTGATTTATATATAAAAAATCTACAATAATTGTTATATCTGTTAATATCTTTATTTAAATCTAATTAGTTTGCATATTTAAAAGTGTAATAAATTCATATAAAAAATTATGTTGGATTCTAAATATATTACCTGCTTCTATGTGTTTTAATTTCTTATTATTTTGAAATCTTGATTAAATAAAAGTATTTTTTTAATAAAAATATTTAATTTTATATAAATATATTTTAATTGAACCATGTATATATATACACCGGTAGTGTATTAGTTTTGGTATAAAACAAAAGTTCTAGATGAAAGAGGATTTAAAACTAAGACTAAGCTTACAATATTTGTCAAAATTACATTTACATGATCTACGTGACAGGAGAATTTCCTAAAAACAATATCAGTATCTTAATCTTTATTAAGACTAGTAAAAAACGTTGTCACGTCCGTGTATTTGCATTTTTATCTTAATATATTATAACAATTTTAGGGTTTTAATTTAATATTTTTTGTAAATTTTTATATTTTGAAATATAAATTATTATGTGACATGTTTTGAAATATATTTTATTAATTATATATTTTTTATGATAATATGATAAAAATAAGTCAGATCATAAATGAATATGTCAAATATGCAATGAATATGAAAAAATGGAAAGAGAAGAGAGTTTGAACAGAACTCAAAATATTGCCGCACCTATGTGTTTGCTGTTTATTAAGAATATTTATCATAAAATGTATACAGATATTAATCATGTCTAAGGAAGATTGATTTCTGATAAGGTAGAAATTGTGAAAACGTGCATATGTTAATAGGGAGAAGTTATATTTGTGAAAGTGAGAACACTCATAAAATATACACCAAAAGGTCATATTTCCATTATATAATATATAGTATATAATATAATACCATATATTATAAATTATACATATAGTTGGACAATTATGTAGGTTGAATATCAATATTTTAAAGTAATTTTTTTGTTAAAGTTATAAGATTGGTTTAATGGCAACGTTTATGTTTGAGGAGTGAGAGATGGTGGGTTTGAGTTCCTCTTACGACAAAGTAATTTATTTTTTAATTTTAAAATAGGTGTAAGAGTAGAATATGTATTTTTAAAAGCGTACATCAAAAGGGAGTATTCTCTTTATTAATAGTATAGATACAATTGCTTAGAATTAAAATTTTATTTTTTAATTAATATCATTTTACATTCAATGAGAAAATGAGTTGCTTTTTTTTTTTTCCACTTTTCAATAATCTAAACAAAGTTGAAAGTTGTAGCCAAATATCTTAAAGGTGATACGAAAATGGGTATTGGCGGTGTGATTAATTTTGTGATTTAAAATTTATTTTATTAAGTATTAAAAATTACATTAAAATTTTTATTTCTAAAATTATATATAAGTGTACACGTCTCTAACAAAATTATATAAAAATAATAACAAAATTATATAAGTTAAAGTACAAATAATTAATCATTTAAACATTATATATTACATGCTATTAAATCATATCCAATTAATTAAATCAAATATTCTTACTAAAATATTAATTTAATAACTAATACATATTAATTAAAAAAAACTTAATTAAAAATTAAGTTGAAATAATAGAAAGTAATGAATAATAATTGTGTATGTTTTCTAATAAATTTACTAAAATAGGTAAGTTGGGTGGTTTGGTGTGATTTCAATGGAACTATGCGATTTAAAAATTACAAAAATAAAACTAGTCTAAATTATTTCTTTTGTGTTTTTTGTTTTCTCGATTTGATTTTTAATTTTTTGTTTCAATTTTAAACATCCTTATATGTCATTGTGGAGACTACATAAAATCAATTTATACTCTCTAAAATATCCCAAGTGAGTATCTTAAATTCCAAGTATGCAAATTGCTCAAAGAAACATATACCTAAAATAAAAATTAAAGAGAAAAAAAAAACTATTTGCTTCAATTGTACCTAAAAGACTTTTGGGTTGCTACTTATCTAATACTTAAGAGATATTACAAGAATATTATTTTTTCTAAATATTATTTATATGAAAAATGCAATTTAGATATTAAAAATAAAATAAAAAGAGGTGAGGTCCCGACTCCCCACCCTTATTCCTAGCTGATGATATAATATAAGCAACGATTTGTCTGTTTTTCTCGAGTAGATTGCTTGTATTATTTGATGATATAGGTCTACTTTATTTATCAGCACTATATAAAAACTGGTTACTTATAGGTACATGAATTGTTATTATCATTATTATTTTTAGATAGATGTTGTATGAATGGGATGGTGCCAAAAGATGAGGCAAAGTGACCGTCTTTTCAAGTTATATTACTTCCCTGAGATATTCATATGCAAATTGGAAGATTCTTTTAGCATTGGACGGTTTGACAATTTCTTTGTGATATGGAGACAAGTCATGTTAAACACTTTATTATTATTTGGAAAAAAAACAACATTAAAATTAAATAAAGAAGGATCTGAAGTTGACATGGAAGTAGAAATGCCTCTTCATCGACTCAGATCCTATCTCTTCTTTCTTTTGTCTTCCATTTTTTCAAAATTAAATAGGGAAAAGGCCAGCTAAGTAATATTTTTCCATGGATGAGGAGGCAATGACAAAGTAACAACTCTAAGTTGCCGCGTCAATTTTGTAATAGATGTTACGAAAGAAGAAAATAAGTTTATATCAATTGAAATTAGATAATATAAAAAAGTATACAAGGGATACCGTTCATTTTAGGTGTGAGTATAAAAAAGTTTATAAGAAAAAATAATTTTATTTTTTTTATAAGTGCATGCATATAGAAAACTTTATCCGTTTTAGGTGTTAGTACAGCTTTGACTCTTGCTCTTGTATAAGACTAACAGAGGCGAGTAAAGCACACACTTAAAAGAATAAGTTCAAGACCGCACAAATAGAGCCATCAAGTTGTATTTACAAGTTAGAATAGAAGAAAGCGATGCAACTACGCCTATATATATTATATAATAATTATTGCAGCTGGCATTAAGCAACTCGCATCGCATAGAAAATTACGAATTATTGATATTCATGAATAAAAGACAATAAAAAATAAGTTAAGATAATAGTGACAAAGTTTATAAGAAATATTATTTATAGAATTTTATTCTGCTACAAACAAGATTATTTTTTCTCTTCCTTTACTTTTATGGTTTCTTTTCCTTGACGGTTACAATCCAATATATTTGGTGAGTAGGCGGATAGGTTGGTTTTGCCATGATCCGATGATGAGGTTGGTTTCGTCCTATACCTGAGGTCGTAACTACCATGATTTCTAGGGAAGTCAGCACCCGTATATCCCTAGTTCACAAGCCCGTCAACCTCGAGTTTGGTCGTAGTGAAGAGGGTTGACAAGTTGTCTCATGACGATCATTAAGGTGAGGTCATCAATGGGATCATTATAGATGTTAGAGAGGATAGCGGTTAGACTCAAGTATGAAAATGACTTAATGTAGCATAGACAATACAAATACATTCTTTTTGTAGTTTTGTTTTGTGTGTGCATTGCATTTTGGCTATGAAGGTGAGGTCATCAATGGGATCATTATAGATGTTAAAGAGGATAGCGATTAGACTCAAGTATGAAAATGACTTAATGTAGCATAGGCAATACAAATACATTCTTTTTGTAGTTTTGTTTTGTGTGCATTGCATTTTGGCTATGTTATAGCAGTGGTACCCTTGCTTATGTAATCAAAACATTGTAACCTTTTGAACGTATTAGCAACCTTGTAGTTAATTAGAATAGTAGATCATGATCGTGTATATACCGCTTGGATTGGCTAAGATAAATCGGTTCCTTATCTGATTTATGTAGACGACACTTTATGCTTTTACAAGTCAAATTTCTTCATTGATGTCATTTTATCTCTGATCAACTTGTACTTGTAAATATGGTGAGCTTGTGATGTTAGTCGTGATTGTACTAGGATCCTTTTCCAGAGATCAATTTTTACTTGATGGGGTCTGTAAGCGTAGATCGTATCTACCTTAAGACCTGAGTAAACTTGTACATGCAAATCTTGTAGACCTGTTATGAAATTCACGATTGTACCAGGATCCATTTTAAGGGCCCAATTTATACTTGATAGATCTGTAAGCGTAGATCGTGTCTACCTTAGGACCTAAGTATGGACCTGTGAGTACTACGCTTATGGAGTACCAAGGTCGCATTGTCTGTTTTAGCCCATGCAACTACATAAAATGTAACAACCAATAATGTCTAAGGAAAGTTGGTAAGGAAGAAACAAACTAACTATATATTTATAATGGTCGGTAAATGGCAGAATAGACATGTGATACAGTTAACAAAAGGACAATCCAAGAATATCATTAAAGCAACATAGATTATGACCAATAAAAGACTCACAAAAATTATCTAACCTACGATATGCAACATACATAACATACTAAAAACATATAAATGTGAAGTAGTGGAAAATTAGTCTTGTTTATGATCTGCAATGCAACTCTTGATTACATTGGGGTCATCCTTTGTTCTTGGCTGACCTGCAATGCAACTTACGTTTACATTGAGGTTGGTTTATGATCTGTAATGTACCTCATGGTTTACATTGGGATCAAGTCGGAATAATACGATCTACATTGTGAGACTTGTTTACAATAAAGTTAAGTCGAAAATTGTCAAGTCCAAATAATCATCTCTGAAAAGCGTCCAAAAATCTTGTTGTGCTACTTGGAGTTGAAGTCATGCTTCCTCCTAGAGTCGTATGCTACACAATTCGGTTTGCATGACTCTTTGGTTGACTTATTGTGTCTCTTGAAGCATGGTTCACATTTCTTCCAAAAGATCTGCCAAGGTGATCTCCTCTAAGGACGACGAGGATGACATCCCTGAGGAGAGGTTATTGTATGTCCTAATCATTAGAATTACGCGAAGACATTTTATCATCTCTTACTGTGGTCGTCAAAATATTTTGGTACAATAGATTATCTGGAAAAGGACTCTCCCTTTGCTTTTATGGTCCCTTTTCCTTAGCAGTTACAATTCAATATCCTTAGTAAATGGTCGAACAAGTCGGTTTTGCCATAATCTGATAACGAGGTCAGTTTTGTCCTAGACATAAGTCGTAAATTTCATAATCTTAAAGATGTAACACCCATGTACCCCTAATCCAAATTTAATTTATATACATGTCGAGTATTCTTTATATAGACATATAATCCTTTTTTTTTAATATGACAAGGTGATAGAATGTTTTTTCTTTAATATTTGAGTAAAAAAATTACTTATGCTACATAGAAAAACAATTTTAATAATTAAAAATGGTTTTAAAAATCACGACGTATATAATAAGAAACATTCATTTAATCAATATACTTGTCAGTGCTAACTAAATCAACGTAAAACGTAAATATTTGTAAAAATGAATGTTATTATAGTTTTAGACTTTTAGTCCAGATGCGGTCCACTTTATTAAATTTTAAATTTATACGGTGAATTCAAATTATTTTAAAGGTGAAGAATACTTTGAAACTGCATATCTATATGAAGTTTTTTCCATGAGGCTGAGGCTAAGGCTGTGCTGATCATTTAAACATTTTAGAAAGTAAGTTGGCGCCTATAATTGATATGAAGGCAGATTAAAAGGAAGCAAACTGAATTCAATACATTAAACTATACATTTGAGACAATGAGAAATCATACTGCACCTAGATGTATTGATAACTTTGAAGCACCTAAATATATATATGATTCCTAGTTTCTACATTGAAAAACAAATTTTAGAAACTTTGATCATTCTTTATCCTTTTGGTAGGAATTGTTTCCCCAGTCCCAATTGTGTGATCATAGTAATGATAATAGAATGGCATGGTTGGTGGTAATGTCCAAAATAAAAATAATGAAAAGTGACAAAAAGGTTGAAACAAATGCAATGGACGAAGGGAGTGATGGTGGCGCGGCTTGGCTGCTGCTACCTCTGAATACCATCCCGAAGAAGTCCCCATCGTCAGTGGACCCCGCATTGTTGCCTTTGTTGGTGGCTCCTGTCACGGTCCCACCACCGTTGAAACCCGGATATAAATCTCCATTATCCCTGTTCAATTATTTATTCATCAGAAAGAAAGGTCCGTATGGAATAAAATTATGATTATGAGCTCACAACTGGGGGAAAAATAGCATTAGCTTCAAATTGAAGGAAACACAGACAAATGTCCTGTTTAGATTTAGACCATGTTATGCATACACATACACATACACCCTCCTTCACTTAAACTTAAAGAAAATGCACATTATTTAATTCTATTCATTCCGTCACTCATGAGCACCTAAGAGTAAGTCATCCTTTCAAGAGTGTCATTAAAAGGTATGTATAACGACGATGAGAGTAGGAATCACTGAGTGGATCTTAAACGTAATAAAGGCCCGTAAACCGTGGGAGGGTGAGTCAAATTATCCATGGAGATAAGGTGCACTTGTGTAAAGAAACATAGGTGACTAGATTCAACAAATTCAGCCAATCAAGTCTAATTCGATATAAATTAATTTAGCTACCAGTTTGAAAATTGAAATTCCTAAGACGCATGCTTTTCAGCTAGCTAGCTTTTTTGACTCCTTATTACTCGGTGAAATTAATGTAGAACTAAACCAAATGAGTTTGGTCAGCCTCACTGCCAATTCCGCAATATGTTAAAAAAATCTATTGTCTATAGGGGGCACTGTAATAAACACAAATACATTCTCTATGATAAATTGATTAGTATTGGCAACGTTTGTCTAATCTGAGAAGCTGATTGGCTGGCTACTTCTGCTAAAAAAGAGCCAGTAAATTGAGTAGGTGTTGACAATTCAAATTAGATACAGGGGCACTGTAATCCTTCTGTTAGAAGTAGCAGCAGCAGCAGCAGAAGCAATTCTTCCAAAACTGCCCTAGGGAATAGAGAATGGTTGTTGCACTAAGCTAATCAAAGAATAAAAAGGGTTAATAACGGTGGTGATAGGAAGAGTAAGTTGAAATTAATGAGGGGAGAGTCGGTTTCCCAATTATGATGTTTGATGAGCGAGAAACGACTGGTATGTGTCGAATCAGAAGTGGACCCTAAACACGTTATTATTATACTATGCAAGGTCCGGCTTTTAGTGTTACCTGCTGGAAAGCAGATTAGAAAAGGAATATAATTTGAGCCAAGAACATCTGACGTGGGGGCCGATTCTCACTTACCCTAGGCTCCAACTCCAGTTTTCAACACATGCACCTCCTCTCCTTTATAACGTGACACCACTCCCTATTTCCCTTTTTTTTCTTCCTGAGGCTCATCCACACTTTCAACACACACCCACAAGGGGATCAAATCAAAACAGCGTTTTGTTTTGTGCTTTCAAAATCTCCTCTCAATAGAAAAAAGAAAAGATTTTATCTGGGCTCGTGCATGCTGCACTTTGCTAGAAAAAGACCAATGAATAAGGGCATGAGGTAGGGATTCCCCTTTCCGAATGACCTCAGGATCACGTGCATCGCCCAAAAAGGCCCACTTTACCCCGTTTTCTATATTATTATTACGAATCCCAAGCTGTTCTTTTGTATCCTATAATACTCCAATTACTACTCCTCCTAAAGTGATTTTTAGCATAAACCCAAGTTTAGGAAACAAGACATGAGTGAGAGCGGAAGTCCGTAAAAAAACATACTATAACAGAATAGGAACAACTTGGACCGCGCAGTTGGCATTCTGCTGCACCGCGTTCTTTAAAGAATTGCGGGTGGGTCCCACAACACAACAGTCACTCTGTATACATGAATCCGAGAGACGAGATTACCCTTTTTAAAAGGACAGGTAATGTCCGTTGTAGTTGTATTGGATTGGAAAAGCAAAGGTATTAAATAAAAAGAAATACCTGGGATCACCGAAGACACCGGAGTACATTGTGAGGTGGTCAATTTGCACAGCAGATTTGGGTTGCACACTGGTGGCCTCTGCGTACTGAGCACTGAAGGCGGCACCAGATGGCACAAAGAAAGCTCCATTTACCATTATGTCCCCTTCTGTTCTCCAATTCCACCCACTCCACTCTCTGTCGTCGGTGTCCACGCGCTTGGTGACCTGCCAGTAGGCATGGGAAAGCACGCGCCATGAGTGAGAGTGAGAGTGAGAGTGAGAGTGAGAGTAAAGAAGCATATATTGATTGGTTACAAAGAGGAGAAGTGGATTAATAATAATAATAATAATAAAAATAATAAAAAAGGGAGTGGGGGAGAACCTCTTTGGCATCAGGGTCGGAGGGAGCAGTGTAGCGGTTGCCCTGGCTGTTGATGGTGGGGTTAGCGCTACCGCCGATGGCATACATCTGCCACTGGGTGAAATCATTGTTAACGACGTGGATATAACCGAGCCTGCAGCGGGGCATGCGCTGAACCAAACCCTCTCCAAAGTGGTTAAAAGCAATGGTAACCTGCATTCCCCTATCGGGCAAGTACTTATCGTCGTGTCCCAAAAGCATAACCTCATCGTGGTGGGCGAAGTGGTTGTTAGAAATAGTAATCCCCGTCGACCCCATTATGGCGTCGATCAAACCGTCCGCGCAGTAAGACAGGGAGCAGTGATCGATCCAGATCTTGCGGGACCCGAAGATGGATATCCCATCACCGTCCGATTTCCCTCTCAACCCCACGCGTGTGGGACTGGCGCGTATCATAGTGTTGCCGGAGGGCCTGCAGTGGTGGACGTGGATGTTGTGGATGATGATGTTCGACACGTACTGGAGGGTGATGCAGCCGTGACCGGTCACGTGGACGTTGGCCCCACGACCGTCCACCGTCTTGTAGCTGTTGAAGATGAGCTCGTGTTTCAGGTTTATGGTCATGTCCGCCGCGAACACTATCCAGAGAGGCTCGTCTTGGATCACGGCGTGACGGAGAGTGCCCGGAACCGGGTTGGCAGGGTCACGGTCCGACGAGTCCGTTACCATGTAGATCTGCCCTCCTTTCCCCCCCATGGCGTCCTTCCCGAACCCCACGCTGCACTCCGCCAGCTTCTGACGGTTGGCTGCCCAGTTGGGCTCGCACCGCCAGCAGTCGTCGATGGGGTTTCCGGTGAGACACGTGTCTTGCTCCTTCGACAGCATTTCCCTTCTTCTCCCTACTGACGCATTCACCTTCCTGCAACACAACCTTCACCCTGTTACTTTACTATAATGTGTAATGTGTGTCGTTCGAAGGGTCTAGTTTAGTTTGTACCTTTGAAGTTCCTGGACGACGTATTCTGGGTGGGGCAAGCTCAGGCTGCGGTTTAGGACAGCTTTGATTGGGGGTGAAAATGAACTCATAAGGCACATTAAAAGAATGCACCACATGCCAACCATTCTTCTCTTCCCCTTCACTTTCAGGGCTTTGCCTTTTGTCTCTTGTAAAGTAATGCTTCCCTCCTCAACCCACACAATTTTTTCGCCAAATGGGAGAGGAGGGGCTTTTTTATATTAACTATCTTTTATAATAGTAATCTAATGCCATCGTCGGGTATGGGTAATTTATTCTAGGATGGAAATTTCAAGTTGCTTTGTGGATGGGGTTTTTTTTGTTTATTTCCAAAGCCAAGGAAAAGAAAAAGAAAAGATGGAAATTGGAGTAGCTCTAGTTTATCAATTGACGAATCACGGATGAGAGAGAAAGACAAGAGGCTTTCTTTTCTTTTCTTTTGTTTGGGTCTGTTTCCAATTCAATTCTATTCTTTGCCTGGCATTGCAGCTAAATAACAATAATACGATCAAGGTAGGAAAACTATAACTGCTGAGGAAGCCCCATCCCAAGTCATCCGTTACAATTTCTTTTCTTCAACATCAAAATTACCCACTTTTTTACTGTTTAATAATTAAGATTCTTTGTGCTCTTATTCGCTCTCCGCTTTTTCGAAGCCCTTTTATCCGTTATCACTTTATGATTATGAATAAGTGTGAAAAAGATTTGAGGCCACAGCATTGCATCTTTGAGTCAATTTCCTGCTCCCAGAGTGCGAATGCCCGCCTCCTTCCTTACAAACATTTCCTTTTCTTTGGCCGTCAAGAAAAGTAGCTAAGATACAACACGGAGAGGGAAAAAAACAAGTATCTTTTCGGCCAAACTTTCTTTTCCAAGACACTCACTTCAAAAATAAACTTCTAATATCTTATCCTTTCAATTTTACTACCAATCTTATTCAACTTCATTATTAATTATTTTACAAGTTTTGTTTATCATAAGGATTTTGCACGTTCAAATAAAAAAAAATATTTTCATTTCTTCACCGTGCCATTAACATTATCATGAAAACAAGAGTTTGAGTACTAGAGTCTTGCAATCTAAGTACAGACGTATTGATTGGAATTTAAAGGTGAGTGATAAACTTTGTTCTACTTGGTAGTCAAATTTAAATTCCATTAGAACTCAAGGCAAGGATATATAGATTACTGGTATTTGAATGTGCATCATAGAATTGGTGTAGGAAGGGATATTGCATCTAGAAAGATATATTGTAGAGAAGCAATTAGGAGTTAGGATGAGTTCCCTTGGTTATATGGGATTGCTATATTGCAGAGAAGCAATTAAGAAAGTCAGGATGATCTGAAGAATCTAATTATTTGCGTGGGAAGAAAAATTGTTAGAGGTGTCAATAAAGAAGGTGGGAGAAATAATTGTCTTTAAAGGTGTTTGACGGGTGGGTGTGAACTTTAGAGAAGTCACGTGTGTACTTTGAATTCTCAGCTTACAAGTTTTTGTTTTCAAATCTAGGAGAAGAGGCAAATGCATTCTACAAGCAAGTAATTGTAGGAAAATGGCGTACCTCCAAAGGTTCACCTCTTGACATGACAACTTGAAACAGATAAACTGCCAACAAGGAACAATTTGCTAAAACAAAAAACCTTCCAGAGAAGTAGAAAGTTTGTGAACTTTGTGCCAAGTTAGCAAAAATAGGGGCTCATCTTTTCCTAACTTGCGACATGTCTTACAAGATTTGGTTACGGTTACGTGATTGGTGTAACCTCACCATAATGCTATCAAGCAACATCACATCACAACACTACTAATTTTTGGGGTTGTCTTTTACAACCGAAATCAGCAAAAAACATAGTCTTTCGTGTGGTTTGCAGGCATATAACAGATTTGGAGGGCTAGAAATGCAGTGATTTTTCAAACAAAGAAAGTCTCAGTGCAAGCTATAGTCAAAGCTACACAACTATCTGCATAGGAGTGGAGTCGCATAGCTAAGCTCACAACACACTCCTTTGCAAAATGGTTAATAAAACATTGTTTTTGTATAAATGGAATTTTATTAGGTTTGCTTTACTTTTTTAGATTGTGGCATATCTTGCTAATTAGTAACTTGTCAAAAGACATCTGTTGTGTTTTCTTGTTTTGATCAATGCAATGTTTTATAAAAAATTACTTGGATATATAATTTTAGAAATGGTTATGCAATCATTTTAGAAAACACTATATATAATAAATTTATTAATTTTATGATAATTATTTTTTTTGAAGAATTTATTTTTGATTAAATAATATTAATGTAAACTTATTTTACACTATTAGCCGTATCACCATTAAATTCATATAATTTTTACTCCTCATTTTCAATTTATTAGTGATTTAAGGTTATCACAACTATTAAGACGAGCAATAAAAATGAGCTAATTAATATAATATATTTACTAAATAAAAATGAGCTAATTAATATAATATATTTACTAAAACACTCGGGAAATGTGTAATTATTGAGTTGAAAGACGTTTTTTTTTATAAAGCGAAAGAAGTAACCATAAGGTAATTTGAAAATTGTAAACAAAGATATATAAAACAGCTAAGAAAATGAAAAGAATGGAGTAGTAATAACAATGCGAAAATTAAATATTCTATTTTTAAAGTCTATTTAGACATTGTTTTGGAATAAATTTTAGACATACATTCATGTTTTACTCCATGATCGGTTGTAAGGAAAATGGAGTGTGAAAAGTTGTATATGTGAGAAAATGAGATGAAGATGAAAGTTAAAGTGTTTGTTTGACAACTGCTTTCAGTATTTTAATATTTAAAATCTACAAAACTTGTTTAATTAGAGTTTGATCGGTTTGGTTTTATTTTTTAGTTTTTGAAAAGAGTTTTTAAAAATAATTTTCAAGAATTATTTTTTGGAATAAGAGAAAAAACTTATTTAGTAAGTGTTATTTGAAAATTGTTTTGAAGATGAGAAAATGAAAAAAACGTATTCATATTTACGGAAATGTCATTGATGAAAAGCAAAAAAAACATATTCTCATTATATTTTGAGTTTTCAAAGCAAAAATAGAAAATAGAAAAGCAAAGCTACTTATAAATGTTCCTCTTTTTTAGTCTTTAAAAACAAAAGAAAAATCAAAACTGTTTTCGAAAATTGTTTTAAGAAAATGTTAGCTAAACGAGTTTTTTAGTTTTTAAATACTAAAATATACAAAATAGTTTTATAAAACTTTTGTCAAACAAACTGTTAGTATTTTTTTAAAACAATTTTGAAATAATTTCTCTAGTTTCTTAGCAATGAAAATAGCATCGATAGTGTCATTAATTTGGTGGTCTCATATGCTTAACTTTCAACTAAAAAAGGCATGAAAAAGAAGAAAACTACAAAAAATATTGACCATTCCAAAATTATCCTTGTTTATAAAAGAAAAGTCATTAATATATGGGTATTTTATAATTATAATAATTTTAATTTATAATTTTCAATCATTTTCACACAACTTTCTAGATAATTGAGAATTTTAACTTTCATTCTATTTCATTTCTCTTTTCTTTTTTCACATTTTCTTTCCTTTTTCTTTTCCTTCAACAAAAAGAAGTCTAAGTGTAAACTATCTCATTGTATAAAGGAAGAGATTATGGGGACGCTCCTATAAAAGAAAAGCAATCGACATTGTGAAATAGTATACACATTTTCTTACAATCACATACTCAAGTGTTGATGATGCATTTTTATCCAAAAAAAAAATGTTGATAGGAGTTATGGGACACACTCTTAAAAAAGAAAAGCAATTGACATTGTGAAATAGTATGCACATTTTCTTACCATCACATACACTCAAGTTTATGATTTATTTTTATTTACAAAGAAAAATTGGTGATAAAAGTTATAAGGTTAGTATAGTAACAAAATTTATATGTAAAAAGACGAGGAAGAAAAGATCTAGGTTCAAATGTTTTTACTAACAAACTAATTCACTAATAATTAAGATTTTCTTATATAAAATAAAAAATTGATGATGCATTCATTAATTTAAGGATGACTTTTACATGTACTTAATCATTCACTGATGAAAGCTTTAAGATGCAATTATGGAGCACGCTCCTATAATAAAACAGCAATCGACAGTCTCAATTATAATAAAAAAAAAATCGACATTCTTAAATAGTATGCACATATGCTCAATGTTGATGATGCACTCATTAATTTGAGTATGACTTTTGCATGTAGTTATACTCCTTTACGGATCAAAGCTTTACTCCTTGTTCTGTTTTTAAATTAAGAAAATGATAGAAATGAAGTAAAAGCATGAAAATTGAAATGGATCTCAATCTTATACAATTTTTCTTTCTTTTAATTCAAATATTTTGACTTATTTTCATTTAATTTATTTATAGGACCAAACAAGAGGTTAAGGAATTGAAGCGCATTCGTGACAGAGAAAAAAGAAGAGCCATCAAGATCTAAGTATAGAGTTTAATCATAGTGTGTATAAATTCACCATATATAAATCCGGGAAAAAAATATATATTATTATTTAAAATGTATTAATAGGTTAAAAGCTTAACTTAATGTCTACGGTAAATATGCCTGTCAAAAATATAAAGAAAAAAAGCAATATTTTTTGTCACAACTCACAAGATAGAAATTATACTTAAACTGAAAATAAGTTATTCGTGAAAGAATAAAAATTCAAGAAAATAAACATTTTAACACTGAAAAAAAAAAAAAAACTGGGAGAAGAAAGTGATAATATGCATGTGATGTGTATTAAAGGTCTGGGTTCCAGTCATATTTGTGTCCTTTTAGCAAGGAGCCACGAGTTTTTAGAAACTTAAAGCAGACATCTTACGATAGTCTAGATTGTAGGCTCCACTGGATTTGCATCCAACAAAATTGTATTTCCTTTCATGTTTGTCTAAAACTACCATATTTTAAAAAAAAAAAAAGAAAAACATGTATAGTCTATTTAATACAATTAAAACTTTCAAAACATTAATAAAAAATAAGACTACAGAAACTTCCGATAATTTAAATCCAAACATGTAATCTTAAAGTCATTGGACCAGACTAGGATAGCTAGTCTTATAGAGTTTGTTTAGATAATTTCCAAAAACATTTATGAAGAACAAAATAAAAAATAACATACTATTTTTATAAGAGTTTAATTGGTATATATTATCACTGTAACATATTTTTACCTGAAAGTCAATCATGACTTTTTATTTATGTGACTTTTAATATAGTAACGAATAAAATTAACAAATTTATCATAAATAAAATATTATGATTGAATGTAAGTGTATTAATAAATTAAAAGCTTAATTTAATAGGTTTTTTTAATTAGTATTTAGTGTAGATAGATTTTATAATTAGCGTTTAGCGTATACCAATTAAACTCTTTTTATAATTATAATTAATGTTTAGCGTAATTAAATTTTTGGAAACAATTAAACTCTTTTTATAATGAATATAGTTGACGTATAACTTTATTTTGTTAAAACATGTGGATGTGGATAAAGATTCAATCTCTAATACGTGCGTATGAGAAAATACTTGTTAGAATATATCAACTCCTTAGACGATTAACATATTTCGACGGACTAGTTCTTAATTTTTAGTTGAGAAATATTTTGGGGAAAAAATTACCATCATAAAAATTTTAACTTATAAAAAAATAACTTTTTTCATAAATATTTATGAAGAAGTTGATCCAAATAATATTTTAATATGACAACAAACATTTGAAAAAAAAGTTTATTCCATGACTTTGAAAGTGATATTTAAAAAAAAAATCTTTTTTTTAGGATAAAAAAGATTCTAATGGTGGGAACTACTTTTTTAAAATAAGTAACATATATCATTAAATATAATTTAAAATTGTGTGCACCTAACTTCTTAATGTGTATTTCACAATTCAAATGCGTCTATAATTGCTTTTACCAACCATGCTAATGTTCGTTAAAAAAACAAACCATGCTAATGTTATTTATTAAAATGTAAATTTCATTGATATAATGTTTGACTTTATGATTAGAATGTTTCAAGTGTCGGGTTGTTGTTTCTCCTCGTCTAAGGTATTTCTTTGCTCTAGTTCTTACTTATTAGCAGTGTCCACGAATATTCTTTGCCAGAAATTACAAGAGCCACATTACAGACTGGGCATTTTTTATGGGGTTATTTGAGGGGCCTTTTCTTCTTGCACCCTATGTTTTCAAAATATAATTTTTTTTTATTGTTCTTCTTTCTCAATACTACACCACCGACCACACCTTTTCTTCCTTGTACCATAGCCGCCAGACCAACCATCTCATC
Source organism: Psophocarpus tetragonolobus (assembly GCA_037954015.1). Lineage (NCBI taxonomy): Eukaryota > Viridiplantae > Streptophyta > Magnoliopsida > Fabales > Fabaceae > Psophocarpus > Psophocarpus tetragonolobus. The sequence continues at coordinate 4,364,700 of CM075692.1, read as the reverse complement.
CCACGACGGATAATACACCCTTGTTTCAAAATGGGGTGTTGTACAAAGGCCTAGGATGACATAAAATGGGTGTCCCAAATTATTGGTGATGGATATGAATTAGGTAATCCGGTATTAGAATTCATGGTCAAGGAGGAAAAAAGAAAAAAAATAACAAAATTGAAAAATGAATTTCATTCAAATGAGGAAGTTAGTTTACAAGGAATACATCGTCTCTTATATAACTAAGTAGCACTAAAGTCTTATATATCTCTCTAATATCCCCATAAAATGGAAATGCAATTTAACACTTCTAACATAGGATGAGAAATATAATATTGAGAAAGAAAATACAACACAACTAAGTATTGAAAAAAATAAGTCGTAATTGTATCAACTAAACAAGAAAGTGGAACAACTGAGGTGTGTAACTTCTATGAGTCTTTGACTTACTATTGGATCTCTTCAAACTTCTTTCAACATTTCTACAACACTCACTCAAAGAGAATCTAGAATCCCAATATTGGAAACAATCATCAAATGCCAAAATAGACAATCAAAACCTAATCCCTAAGCAGAAACTATACATCGAAGTTTAACCACTTAGCAAAAGCACAAATCAATATAATGTTTAACCACTATAGAGCAAAAGCTAATAATCACTCAAAAATAGGTTAACTAGGGTTACCTATTGTTAGGTTATTTCAATGACTTAATCATAACCACTAAATAATTACATATTATAATACTCATAATTATAACAATTTTTTCATGATCAATTATCATTTTGTATAATAGATAATACCTATAAATAATCTATTATATAACCAATTACATATTTATAACTAGATACATAACTGTGTATATTTAAAATTTGTTATATAATAAGTTATAGTATATAACCAATTATTTAAGCAGTTTTTTGTAATATTATCAAACATCGATCCAATCTCTAACTCTGTTGGGCTAGGAGTCATGGGATCAAGTTAGGTCAGGTCAACATGCAGTGTCCATAATTGACTCACACGGCTTAGATTACATTAAAAAATATAAACATTTTATAACCTAAATAGTTTTATACTATGAAAAATCATAAAACAATTAAATTATACCAAAAATCAAGGACACAAATTAAAAAAGATAGTGCCAACACCAAATTTGTGACTTATTTGATGCTAATTTTTAATGCAAGTCGCAATTGCAGAAGGGCAAAGCCACAAAGATTGGAGCAAAACATAAACACACTGAGTCGTAGAAAGTGAAAACTGACCGTAAAGAAGACTATTAAGAGTTTTTTGTCCATTCAAAATGACATCATTTCACCCATTAAAAGAATAAAAACAAAACATGACCCCCGAGTAGCCGATCTTAGCCAAGTCTAACCGAGTCGCTCTGGGTCAGACCAGTTTTGAAGCATTTTCGATCCGAAAGGGTGGCTCAAACCAATTATATGGTTAGTTTCCAATCAAACCGGTCAGTCCAAGTCAAGTTTTAAAACATTGGTTTGTCCATAAATAGTTAAATATTTTAAAAAAATTTGTTCTTGAAACTATTTTTTTCTTAGCACATTTCTGACACATATGGCCACTAACACCGAGATGGGGGAGGTATCAAAGAAGGTTTTTCTACTCAACATGTCATCCATAGTTTTCTATTCAACACGTTATCCACAAGTATGTGGCCTTTACCACAAAAGTGTGGGCGACGTCAAGAAATTTTTTTTTACTTACTATATATTATTCACAAGGATGTGAACTTTGTCACATATGTATGGGAGGTTTGTAAGTAGTTTTTTTCTTGCTCAGTGCGTTTTCATATGTTGCGAACATTGTCACATAGGTGTTGGTGATTTTAAAGAAATTGTTTTTTATTCAGTATGCTTCCCACAAAGATGTGTATGTTAACACAGAGAGGTAAATCGTGTTAGAAAATATTTTTTACTCAATACATTATTAACATTACTATTTCCATATTTGATTATAAATGTATATTTTTTGATAAAAAATAGAAAAATTTAGTACTTATTTGTATTTTATTGTTTATAAAAACCGTTAAAGTATTATTCACCTTTTATTGAAAGTCAAAACAAAAAAAAATTAATAATAATTGAAAATAACCCGTTATAAAATCAAGTGTCACCATAATCATTGCTCCATCTCATTGTGAGCTTTTTGTTACTGAACTGGCAGAGGTAGTTTGAATGCTGACTTCATCTGCAATGAATGAATTACATATATTTAGTGAAGCAATGAAAGCCCTACTTAGTACTACTTCTACAGATGGAGCTGCCATTTTTTGAGAATTTTGCAGGTCCTGAGTTCACTTGTTACTTTGCTGATTGAGAAAGAGAAAGATAGAGGTACTCCTGCTCTTTCTGAGGTTTGGGAAATAAATTCAGCAGTAGAGTCATTATGGCATAAGTTGAGTTGTTGCATAAGCAAGATAGAATCCTACTCAGAGTCCACATTTGAGTTTTTGACATCTTCCAGTACATTATCTAAACTGCCTGGTGTAATGCCTCCACTTTCAACTGGCTCTCAAAATATTTTACCATACATTATCTTTCTTTGTGGTTTGTGAGAAATTGCATCTTGCCTAGCCAGATGCCAACCATGACTCAAGTATTCCTGTTATTTCTTATGTTGAGTATGCCTGCACATCTGCAACGCCCCAAAAAGCATCTGGAACTACTGTGAAAGTAGATGAGAAAAATGTGGCTTTTATTCAGCTCTCAAATAAGCATAGGACGTTGCTAAATGCTTTTATAAGACAAAACCCTGGTTGACTTGAAAAATCTTTTTCACTTATGCTAAAGGTTCCAATATTTATTGATTTTGATAATAAGTGTGCTCACTTTCAATAAAAAATTAAGCATCAACATGACCATCACCACAGTCCCTGGAGAATACCAGTAAGAAGAGCATATGTTCTAAAAAATTCATTCATTTCACTTTAAAGATATTTGTTTTTTCCCTATCTCAGAGTATGATTTCAACCTTTTTCTTATTTGTAATGTGGATGTGATCAATCACATTGATGTCAAAATTTATTTCTTAATTTAACACATTTCATTTTAAAATTTTGGCTTGATGCGTTCACCTTTACAATTTAGTGCTGAATATTCAAAATCCACGTAATTGCTAATCTGAATTCCTAGTCAAGTACCAGTTAGTTGATTCTAGTTCTAGAGGAAAAATATATACAAACATAATATTGTTCACTGCCAAGTGCTTCTGATTAGTGTACATGTCATTTTCATTTATCACTTGTAAGAAATGCACAAAAATATTCATGACAGGTCATGATGTGAATTTGATTTATAATTTTACATACGATAATTATCTACTTAGAATATTTTGTTAAAAGTTTAAGATTTTTAATACTAAAAATTTAAGATATCAATTAAATATCATAGAAAATATTAAATAATTTTTTATAATTTCTATCATTCATATCGAACTTAGATACTTATCCACAATTTTGTTTTATCAATAGAAAAAGTTAAAAAAATATTTTTTTTATTTTTTATTTTCAATAAATCAAATGTTACTAAAAAAACTTAATTTTAAGAAACTTTATCTTGCAGAAGTTAAAAAATTTACTTTATTACGCATTTCAATCTTTAATAAATAATTTTTTAAAATCTTAATTTTAATTTATTTAAGTAACATGTACAAAAACTCAACTAATAATGACCTTATAATCATTTTGACAAGATTCCTTCAACACTAGATAATCCTAAAACATTTAACTTAACTATCACCTAAATCACATACTGATACCATATTAGCTGGAACAAATATGTCAATTATTTTTGCTAATATTCATGGAAGTTATATATCTGGTAATTCAAATCCATTAAATACAAATTGAACCGGTATACACTAATTATTTCTGAAGAAATCTAATTGTGAGAAGTAAAAAAACTAAAAGTATGAATGACATTGAAACTATAAAGTTTACATCAAATCAAGATAATCTAAGCATGAGAAAAAGGATTATAAAAACTCAAATTTGGTAGAATGCCCAATGTCTTTTAATCACAAAATCAACAAATAAATACACCTTCATGCTGCCAACCATTGATCTTTGGAAATCATTTTAAAGAACTAAGACATCATTAGAAGAAAAGCTCACACTATAAAAACCGACAACTAGTCATTAGTCATTAGAGTTTATAATGTCAAGTGCATGTGAAACTTGATAGTCATATTTTATTGCAATTTGAAATTTAAATATTTTGTCTTTCTAGAACTCTTTACTTATCTCAGACATTGGATTGACTATATGATGCAAAGATAAAGCAAGAATTCATAACACATTCAATAGTTATGTATACGGTAATAACTTATAATATCTCACATTGAAGATTAATCTTTAACATTTTCTTGCCTCCATTTCCTATCTTGCATCTAACACTGTGATGGAAAGTTCATTAACTAAGTACAATTTGTGATTTATTTCAGATGTATCATTTGTTTTAGTGTAAAAGCTAGGAATCTTTGGCTTTGGCAACAATTTATCACCATTCAACATTAATACCACTAATGACATATCTAGCCTATCTTCTGGTCTTTGTTGCACGACATAATAAGCCTACTTGTATGCATCGTATGACTTCTGAGGACAAGGGTGTGCATTATTCTCCTAACACATCATCGATTAGTTCCAACACCCTCTCTTTTATCCATAATCTCCATGCCTGAGATGGTGAATTAAATCAGTAGATCAGAAATAGTTCTTCAAAATTATAATAGTCTGATCAAAATGCTTACATGTCCTAGAAGATTATTATAGCCTTCTGGGTTTGAATATTCCCAGTTTTTCTTCATAGTTACTAATTTTAATACGATAACACCATAACTAAAGACATTTGATTTTACAGAAAAATGCCCATTTGCAACATATTCAGGAGGTAGACTACTGAAAATCAATTTTAAAAGTAAAATAATTAAAATTGACACCACAATTTCAAAGAATAATAATGAGAAAGAAACTAACTATGTCCCAACCACTCTATTTGTGTTTGCCTCAACTTGATCTACCAAAAATGATTAAGCCAAACCAAAGTCTAATATTTTGTGATCCATGTTTGCATCAAGCAAAATATTTCTTGTTTTTAGATCCATGGTGGAGTGGTGCTAGCGGTGGCAATGATGATGCTAGCGATAAGGGTGGGGTGAGAGTGAGTTATAGTAAAAGAGGTACATGATATCTTTAAGTATATTATTTTAATCTAAGCCATTGTTTTTAATTTTATGTTTATTATTTATTCCTCTCATCTCTCATAATAAACATTTTTCTCACTAGATACGTCTTATATATATATATATATATATATATATATATAATATTCAACATAGAATATATAAATAAAAGTTTAACATCTATGCATTGTTAGTGTAGAGTTTTACATCATTGAGAGTTAATTACAAACCTTTGTTTAGAAGTAGAAGAAGAAGAAGAAGAAGAAGAAGAAGAAGAAGAAGAAGAAGAAGAAGAAGAAGAAGAAGAAGAAGAAGAAGAAGAAGAAGAAGAAGAAGAAGAAGAAGAAGAAGAAGAAGAAGAAGAAGAAGAAGAAGAAGAAGAAGAAGAAGAAGAAGAAGAAGAAGAAGAAGAAGAAGAAGAAGAAGAAGAAGAAGAAGAAGAAGAAGAAGAAGAAGAAGAAGAAGAAGAAGAAGAAGAAGAAGAAGAAGAAGAAGAAGAAGAAGAAGAAGAAGAAGAAGAAGAAGAAGAAGAAGAAGAAGAAGAAGAAGAAGAAGAAGAAGAAGAAGAAGAAGAAGAAGAAGAAGAAGAAGAAGAAGAAGAAGAAGAAGAAGAAGAAGAAGAAGAAGAAGAAGAAGAAGAAGAAGAAGAAGAAGAAGAAGAAGAAGAAGAAGAAGAAGAAGAAGAAGAAGAAGAAGAAGAAGAAGAAGAAGAAGAAGAAGAAGAAGAAGAAGAAGAAGAAGAAGAAGAAGAAGAAGAAGAAGAAGAAGAAGAAGAAGAAGAAGAAGAAGAAGAAGAAGAAGAAGAAGAAGAAGAAGAAGAAGAAGAAGAAGAAGAAGAAGAAGAAGAAGAAGAAGAAGAAGAAGAAGAAGAAGAAGAAGAAGAAGAAGAAGAAGAAGAAGAAGAAGAAGAAGAAGAAGAAGAAGAAGAAGAAGAAGAAGAAGAAGAAGAAGAAGAAGAAGAAGAAGAAGAAGAAGAAGAAGAAGAAGAAGAAGAAGAAGAAGAAGAAGAAGAAGAAGAAGAAGAAGATACAAATAATGATAATTTTTTTATATATTTTCATACAAATAATGATAATTTTTTTATATATTTTCATTAATCACAAATAGTCATGATAAAACTATTTGCTTTGATAATAAATATTTAAAATAATATAAAAACAAAATGTTTTTTAAGAACTATATTTTGGTGAATTATATTTTAGAAAATCCTATTCGTACTATTGACTTTTTTTAAAAAGAATTATTTTTGTTTTCAATTTTTTGTTAAGTGAAATTCAAATCTAAATATCCGTGAAGTGAAGTGAATAATAATAATAATAATAATAATAATAATAATAATAATAATAATAATAATAATAATTCATATTTGTTTTACAAATGTTTTAGTAATAATATTTAGTATTTTTGCGTGTAATGGAGGGTGATTAGGTATGTGCAATTTAGTATTTTTGGGCTAAAATGACTTGGAAGGTTCAAAGATAACAAATACTAACTTCACATATATATATATATATATATATATATATATATATATATATATATATATATATATATATATACATTTATTTATTTCGTCTTCATATTTTTACATTTTGTTTTCAAATTTCACAGTGTTGCTTATTTTACTTCCAGATTTTTTATACATTACACATTAATTATTATTATTATTTCCCTCTTTTAAAATTAATTATTGTATTTTTTAAATGTAATACGTAATTAGCATGGACAATATTATTAGTGATATTTTAATATTACAGTGTATTTATTATAATTTAATTCTTTTAACATAATTAGAGAGAATAAAACACACCTTGCAAAATACAATTCTCTTATTAAATATTTGATAGAAAATAAGGTTTAAAGAATAATATAGAAATATTATAAAAATATAACTTAAAAGAATAATAAAATAAGAGTATAAATTTAGGATTTATATTCGTTTTTATAAAAAAAATGCTATTTTAGCAATAAATATTATATAAAAGATAATGAGGTATGCTTATTAATTTTGAACATATTATGTTTAAAAAATAATTATAAGGTTTTTTAAAAATATTTAAAATAAATATTTAAAGAGAATTATGTTTAACATCGTATATGGAAGTGTGAATAATATGGACTTTTTTTTTTTTGCTTATAAATTTTGTAAATTTGGGTTTGGATTAAAATTTTCACTTCAAATTCATTTTCCCTTTATTCTCCTTTTTATAAACGTCCTTAAATTAGGTTAAAGAAATTCATGTTTCAAATTAAATTATTAATAAAGCAACATAAATAAAAATTATCTAATTAAATACTAACTATTTTATAATTAGTGTTGCAGTATCTCATTCTTTATATAAATAAAAACATAAAAGTTTTCTAACAATTTTTACCCCTAAAATATTATATCAAAATTCACTTAATGCTATATTTTTTATAGGAAAAAAAATATTTACATTACAATAGTAATATAAAATAAAAAGAAAAGATATGTTTTTCGATAAGCCAAGTAATATTGTTAAAATCAAACAAAACACAAGTCGTGCCTGGTTAACGAGTACATGAAAATCGTAATACAAGGAACAGAGAAATAATAAAGATCAGCTCCTTTTATATACATAAACTAAGGTTCATAAGTCATTCTGCAAAGGAGTGAGAAGTTAATTTTGTTGGATTACACCATGTCCATGAACTCAATTAAATCGCAAGAGTTATCCCACCAACAACTTAACTCTGGCCCTGAATATTATAGTATCGTGTGTCTTCCAAATGTGTCACAATCCAGCAAACCACACAAAAGACCATGCTCGAGACACTTGCTTTGCCCTAATGACTAAGCCATGAAATTGTTGACGATGTTCGTGAAAACTGTAGTGTAATCCTGCCTGAATTCCCCACCATGGGCATAAAGCCCCCATACCTGAGTAGTCATTAGACAAATAAAAAATAAGTGTTGTGAAGTTTCACTATCTAAATTACAAAACACACAATTAGTTCCTTCTTAAGTTATTATTCCTCTCTTCTGTAAATTGATTTTTGTCGTCAATCGCTTTGCTTTTGCCTTCCAAGCTTGACATTGAACCTTATATAGTACTCCTAATGCCCACAAGTTGTTATAGAATACATCCTTAGGGTGACCTGATGCCTTCTTCAGAAGCCTATAAGTAGATATGATAGACTTTAACCTAAGGCTTAGCTCCACTAACATCTCCTCCTCCTATGTAAATAACTGCCTCCTCCATTGCCACCTTCATTTGGAGTCCCTCACTCCCATCGCCTTCATTGTTGAATTGGTATCTATTACTAAGTTGAACAACCAACTAAACTTTCTAGACCACCACCCTTGATGCTTGTGGTCCTGATTCTCGATAGAGTTTAAATCCTTTCACCACTAAGAGCATTGATGCCCTTGATCCTCCCAAACCCCATATGAATTTACAGAAGTTCAAAGAGTGTAAATCTAATACATAATTATTGCATTTATTAAGAAAAAATATTAACAACATGATTCCTAATAATTTTTTAAATACACTCCATATCTATCACTCATCTTATTTTTATTCATTGAAGTATTTTTAACATATATAAACTTAAATAAAAAAGGTTGTATATTTTTTTTATATCATGACGTTAAGGCAAGGTATATCTTACTTAAGAGACTCAAATTTAGTATCATTCATACCAATAACTTATTGGTAAAAGGTTATATATTTAATAAATACATGTTATATGTCTTAAATTAAAATATATTTTATCTAATAATATCATTATACTTAACTATATATTATCTCTGATAAATATATTGATCAATACTAATAATAATTAAAAGATTTAATAAATATATTATGTCATAATTTTTTTTAAGAACACGAGATCAAATATATTATCCCTATGTCGCTAATTTGGTACTATAATTTTTAAAGTTTTAGAAAGTACTTTTTGGTGCAGTCTCTCTTTCGTAAAGTACTGTTTTTTAAAAGTATAAATGTCCATTTCGAAAAGTACTTTTTGATACTTGACATTAAATAATTATTTTTGAATCCATAAAATAAAAATCACGATATATTCCTCCCAAGTGATAGTTGCAAATTGTTGTTGTGGTTGGTGTTTGATGATCGATATAGGGTGTATGTGGTGGGAGCTATAAGGTTTGTTTAGTGACAATGTTTATATTTGGAAAAAAGGGAGAGGGGAGGGAGAAATTGTTGATTTGAATCTCTTCATTAACAAAAACTAATCTATTAACAACTAATATTTGATTTATAAAAAAAGGTGTATGTGGTGGTAAATAAGGTTTGTGGAATTGTGGTCGAGGAATAAGGTGTACAGTGAATAATGGAGTTGTGATTGAGAAGAAATTATGTTTGTTAGAAAATAAAAGATTATAAAAAGATAAAGTGTATCAAGAAATTTTAGAAGAAGACGTGTTGAGGTTTTGAAAAGTACGGGAAAATGAACAAAAACTATAGATCAGAGATTATGTATTTCTAGAAGTGAGAAATATAATTATAAAGATATATTTAAAAAATATTTAAAATAAAAACAAGAATAGAAATATATAGATTATTATATGAGTGAATAAATACATGATTCCGCACATTTTCTTTCCACTCTTTAAAAATGAAAATTCGATTCCACTGTTTTGTCTTTCAATCATGTTATTAAACTCTCGAGTTAACTCTCTAACTCTTATGAATTTACCAATTCACTGACCTTCTGTGATTTAACTCGTGTGCAAACTCTATTTTTACTAAACTCTTGACAAACTCGGTAGACTGTATACAAACTCTGTGAACTTTCAAGTTTACTACTAAGTTATTAAGTTAACAAATTGGATTATTTTGTAAGCATTTGGAGTTCAACATACTTTCCTTTTGTATGTTGTTCTTAAATTGAAGAACACTTGCCTCTAAAAGCATCAAATATTTATTTTCAACAATACCAAATATCAATAAAAATGTTCTACCATTATTATCAAATTTTCAATTTATTATCTAATAGCGATGCATTGTGAGACTTAATTATTTTAAGTATTATAGAATTTATAGTTTATTATTTTGATTTATTATGTTGTTGAAATATTTAATTGTATGTTATTTTTAGATTTTTTTATTATTTTTATCTAAAGTAAACTCTTATTAGTCTACAAATCAAATTTACGAGTTGAGTTTATCAAACTTTGAAGAGTCTAAATTAATTCTTGAGTTTAATAACCTTACTTTCAATGATTACATGATCATAATGAGAAAAAAATAATGATTTCACTAAAAAAACAGGATAAGCAACTAGCAAACATTAAGAATCCAAAACAAACATGGGAGATTGAGAAATGGCAATGGAGTATTCTACCAGTTCAATTATTTGTGCACAATAGCTGAGAATGAGATCCAAATGCAGGGACGAGCAAAATACCAATTCATATAAGGGTTGTTATTTTCCCTTTGAAGAAAGGACAATTGCTTTTAATACACCCTATTTTCTATTTGCATCTTTCGAGGTTTTACAATTTTTTTCAAAATCCAAAAATACCCTCGCTTTTTCTAAGATTCAGCTAGTATATTCCGGACCACATGATCCAGAAGACAAATGAGATTCAGCAAGTATGTTCCGGACAACATGATCCAGAATGTATTATGTCCATTCTGGATCAGTTGATCCGGAATGTATTATTTATATTCCGGATCAGTTGATCCAGAATATATTATGTACATTCTGGATCAGTTGATCCAGAATGTATTATGTACATTTCGGATCAGTTGATCCAGAATGTATTATTTATATTCCGGATCAACTAATCTGAAAGTGGATCAAATGCGTATTTCGGCCTAGTGGTTTGTGGTAAATATTGTTATTTCCGGATGAACTGATCTGGAATATTGTAATACTCGACGTAGTATGAATAAAAACATAAAAAAACCTTCAATCATAAATCCCAAAACCCTAAAATTTAAATCGAGAAAATCATACCTGAATAAAATTGTGTTTTCCTTTTCAAATAGGGATTTACAATATGACAGAATGTGATAATTTGTGTTTAGCACACAAGAGTAGCAAGAAAAAACACAACAAGACAAGAAAATAAAAAAAATAAATTCAAAAAATTTAAATCAAATAAGGATAAAGGTATATTAGAAATTTACAAAAAATATAAATATTAAGGCTGCAAATAGAAAATGGGAAGGTGTTAAAAGAAAATGCCTGAAGAAAAAGGTAAGGTGGCCCTAAGAATAAGGAACCCAAATGATTGGGCCGATCAAGGAAATAAGAAGCTAGTATTTTCTTCTAGCAACCCCTATTTAATATATTTTTAAAAATTTCAAAATATCCCTATAACTTTTTAACTTAAGAAATTTTATTCATTTTTTTTCTTTCTTGCCTATTACCTTTCCTCTCTCTCAACATGTTCATCCTCATAGTTCAACTTCCATAAAAATCCTTTTTTATAATGACACAACCTCTTGATGACATCTCAACTACCTTCATATTCTATCTTTTATGACCTACAACATGTATGGTCTCAAATAAATATTTTTTCTTTGTTTTGTTTGTTATTTTGAATCATTTGATATAAATTATATTATTTGTACAACTTTTGAATCAATTGATTTGAAATCAACTTTACACTTTATGTTATTCGGATTGCAGGACCCAAAAATTATTTTGATATATGTTTTGAATTATTAATAAAAAACTTAATATTGTATTATTTTTTGAATTAATAGATGTTAAACACATAAAAGATTTGGATTCATTGATTTGTAAAACATAATTAATGTTCAATTCCAGATTAATTGATCTAGAATTTATCTTTTTATTTTTTACAAATCAACTTAGGAAGATAAAAACATTTTCGGTTTTTTTAGGGTGTGAATAACAATTTTAGAGAGGCTAAAAGAAATTACCTAAGAAGCTTCTAGGCTCAAACTAGCCCAATTACATTGTTTAATAAGCAAACCAAAAACAAATAAAATATGGCAATTTCATTTAGCACACACATTTTCATATAGTTGATTAAGAATACATAAAAATATAAAATGAGTATTAATTATTTTTTCTAAATAAGTTGATTCAAAATTTATGTTTTTATGTCTTCCATATCAATTGATATAAAAAACATAAGCCATGAATCAATTGATCCAAAACATATGTCAAAATATTTTTTCGTAACATAAAATTAATAGTTAATTCTAAACCAATTGACTTGAAAGTCCCACATAGATTTGAATATAATAAACACAAAGAAGAAAAAATATCAATTTGAGGTGTATTTATTGTATACGTAAAAAGGAAAATTAAAAAGAGTGATTGTGACATCACTGATAGGTTGTGTTGCCATATATTAGTAATCACACATATTTAAATTTAATAATATAATATTTATATTTAGATTCGTATAAGTATAAAAATAAATAAATTTATTTATTTAAAAATATAAAGATATTATTTAATATATAATTTTATTTAAATTTATATACATTTATTAGCATTACTTCTTGTATTTATTAAATTTTAAAAAAAATATAACAAATATTTGCTAAACCTTTGAATTTTTAGTTAAGTATAAATACTTTAAAAAAAGTATTAAATAAAATTTAAAATATATTTATATTTACATAAATATTTAATTATAAATATTGTTTTCATTCTTCAACGTTAATTTTATATTCATTTAATATTATATATGTAATTAACATGAATGATATTAATAAATAATATTATTATATTATAATATATTTATTAAATTTAAAAATTTAATATATATTCACTTAATGTATAAATTTTAATTTCATTTCATATACATTAAAATATATAAAATATTATCTTTATATTTTGGAATTAATTTTTTTATTAAATATAATAAGTATAATATGTATTTATTAAACCTTTGAATTTTATTTAATTATATACATTAAAATTTTATTCAATAAGAAATAATTATTAAACTTTCAAATAATAAATTTTAAAATAAAAATTAAAAAAATTATTATTTGAAAGTTTAATAATTAATTCTTATTGAATAAAATTTTAATGTATATAATTAAATAAAATTAAAAAAATTATTACTTTTATCATCTTTCATAAAGTTCTTTATATTATATAAATATTTAATTAAAAATATTGTTTTCCCTCTTTAGCATTAAATTTTTAGTTATTAAATATAAAAGCATAAATGATATCAGATAATTGTTTTACTGAAAAATTGTGAATTAGTTTTATTTTAAGTGAATATCATTAAATTCCTATTTCTAGATATTATGGTATTAATTTTATTATTTAGAATGCATATTTTAAGTAAATACATTAAATTACTTTTTTACCGTAAAACATTACATTACTTAATAATATATTTTAATATTATTTAAAAATATATGTTTTTTAAAATCATATAATGTAAAATTAAGAATATTAAAAAATATAAAATTATATGTTAACAATTAATGTAGAACTAAATATATTTTCTGTTCTCATAATATATATAAATTTTAATTTAGTTATTTTAAAATAGTGCTTGTAATTAAAAAATACATATTAGTCTTTGTCATGACTTAATTATCGATGACTACAAATATGATTAAAATCCTCTTAAAAACAGCTATGATGATTATAACCGTGGTAACATAAAAATAATATTTATGTTAATTAAATAACATAAAAAGTAACAATAAATTTTCCATAAACTTATTAAATAAGTGCGGGTGAGTATATACTACTCAGTACTTGCACCAGATGGATGATTTAAAAATAATATTTTTGTTAATTAAATAACATAAAAAGTAACAATAAATTTTCTATAAATTTAAATAAAAGTTAATAATAAGATAAAAATATACAAATTTAAATTACATAAATGAAAACAAATTTCGTATAAGTATAAATATTTTTTTATTATTTTAATTATTTGAGTATTTAGTAAATACTTATTGGGCAGCTATCTTGCTACTCAATCCCACTATTTATTTAATAACAAATGCAAGTATACTTATTAAAATTATTTATTTTCTATGCCATTTTTGTTTTGGATTTTACCCGTAAATGCAGATTAATTCATCATCTAACTGACTAATGATAATTGAAAATAATTTAGAGACTATTTAATTATAAATTAAAATTTAGCATTAAAAAATACTTATTATAAAAACATATTTGAAAATAAAGATATATTTTATTTAAATTAAAAAATAAAACCACAACCAAAGATATATTTTAATTGAAAATTAAATTTCTCTTGTGATTTAAGCGGCATATCATACCTGGATAGAAATTTGAGTTGGATGAATATTAAAAAAAATCAATAAATATTATTTATCAAATAACACAATAACAAAAAATCAACAAAAAATATTCTCATAAATAATTGTCGGGATGATGATTAATGGTGAATGGATAGAAGAACCATTATAGGTTAAACAAATAGTCAAGTAGTTTTTCTAAGAAAGATTCCAATTTGATACAAGAGTGAGATTACACGGGGTGGAATTCAAATGCCTTCCTGAAGATAAAAGAATTAACTTACAAAGAGAATTCTCTAATGAAGAAATTAAAGTATTGTTTGATAATGTAATACTTCAAAAGCAGCGTGTCTAGAGGGTATAACATTAAATTTGTTAAACACTTTTGGGATATGCTGAAAGGGGATATAAGAAAGGTTATGATGGATTTCCTTCAAAATGGGAAACTTCTTAGGGATTCCAATGCTTCCTTTCTAACTTTGGTTCCTAAGAAGGAACGTCCAGGTGGTATTGGTGATTATAGGCTCATATCCTTATTAGTGTGATTTATAAAATCATTGCAAAGGTGTTAGCTCACGGACTTCAAGATGTGATGCCTAGCATAATTGAAGAAATCTAAACCGCATTCGTTAAAGGAAGACAATTATTGGATGATGCTGTTATATTAAATGAAACTATCCATGAGGCAAAGCAACATAATAAACTGTTACTAGTATCTGCTAGCTGACATTTCCTATTCTATATGCTAAAGCGCTTTGGGTTTGGAGATAAATGGGTTAGTTGGATTCAAAGGTGCCTACAATCCTCATTAGTTTCAGTATTTGTAAATGGAAGTGCAACCCAAGAATTTTGTATGAAAAGAGGTTTAAGGCAGATGACCCAATATCTCCCCTGTTAGTTTTAATTGTAGTTGAAGGGCTTATAGTCTAATTAAGAGGGCTCTTCATGCAAATCTCCTATCTGGGATCAAAATGAGTAGTTAGGACTTCAGGTGGTGTTCCAACAATATGCAGGCGATATTATTTTTATGGTGTCTCCATAACTCTAGAATGTGTATACTCTAAAGAGTGTTATAAGGTGTTATGAATTAACATTAGGTTTAAAGACTAATTTCCACAAGAGCAGTTTGGGAGGTGTAGGATTGAAGAAGCAAGAGTTGCAGTCCTTTGTAAGTATCCTAAATTTTGTGGATAATACATTTTCGATTATTCTTTCTTTCTACAGGGTTCCAAAGAATGTGTCATTTTCTATTGAGAACATGTATATACATTTTTTTGTAGGGCGGATTGAAAGATTGTAACAATGTAGCATGGATTAAATGGGAATTGGTATGTAAAGAGGAAAGCTAAGGCAGTCTTAGAATAAAAGATGTGGTGACATTTAACAAAGCGTTTCTTGACAAATGGTGATGACAGATTTTTCAAGGAGAAGATTCCCTTTAGATCAAAATTTTGCAGGCTAGGTACGACAAAGACATTAGAAGCATCTACTTTTGAGGCAAAGGAAGGAATGTCTTAGTGGTGGAATGATATTTTGAAGGTGACATCTGATAAAGGTGTGAGAGGTTGGTTCTCTGGAAATGTTAAGGTTTTGGTAGGAAATGGGTTTTTGTTCAAGTTTTGGGAAGGAGTTGGAGAGAATTGGGAGGGCTTAAATCAATATTCCCTAGGCTATATTCTCTTTCCAATAAAAGAGAGGCACTTCTGATGTTGGTGGATTATATGGGCAAAGTTGAGAATAGCGACTTAGTTAGATAAAGGAGTTATTTAGTTGGGAAACAGAGTTGGTGAGAGAGTTTGAGAGGACTTTGGAAGGAGTACAATTGAGGTGTGACATGAAAGATAAATGGGGACAATTCAAATAACAATGCCCATTATTCTATAAAAGAAGCTTGCAGGTTAGCATGTAAGGAACCTCAAGGTTACAATTCCCAATTTTTAAGAGGCATTGGAAATCAAAGATATTATCCAATGTATTGGCATTCTCCTAGAAGGTTGCCCATAATAGGACCTTACTAAGGTTGAATTAACAACGAGACATTATTCTTCCAGCTGATGTTATCTACCTTGCTGCAAGGAACCAGAATTAGTGACTCACTTGATTTTTAACTATAAAGTAAGTTATCTAGTTTAAATGAGTTGTTATCATTGGTTAGACTATTGAACTGTTTTGTTCTGAAAGTGTCAGTCTTCCTTTTGACAACTTTTGGGATGTATCAAAGCTAAAGAGAATGACTTGATGGATATCCTTAATATAATTTGACTTCCTAGGTTGTAGGGTATTTAGTTGGTTAGAAACCCTTTAGTGTTTAAAAGAGAGCTCTTCAATGTAGAAAAAAATCTGATAACAAACTACGTAGAGATCTTGACTTTAGTTAAAAGGTTCTATAAAACTTTGTTAGTGTCTTAGTTGTATGTACAATTAGAATACTATTTTCTAGGATAAGGAAAAGGTAATGTTTGAAACTTTTCCTAGTTTATTATCTATAAGGGTGTGAACTTTAAAACTGTTGTTTATTCTAGTCTTGGAATGATATTGTAATATGTAGTCTCTTTGTGGCATAATGAGGTTACTCTTGTTGAATAAAATTTATCTTTTAAAAAAAACAACATATAAGGGAAGGAGAATCAAATTATTAGGCCAAAATTAATTTTCTTACTATATTATTCATTAATTCAAAATTTAAAATTTTCAGTTATTTGTGGCAGGAGGTAAAATAAATATTTTAAAATTATATTAGTTTCTTTGACTGTGACCCTGGATTGTATGTTTTTACAAAAATAGGTATTAAACAAAAAACTTGGCAAACAACGTATTTTATTAACGTCTGTCTTCTCAACGTGCACATGCAAAACATTGGTCGAGTAACATCCTCACAGCGACACTGATCCGTTAAGAAAACTACTAGTAAATTTCATATGTAAAATTACGTTAATTGAATTATATTCAGCAACCTCTATTAATTCGTCTCAATAAATTACTGTCATAGAATAAAAAGTTACTTTTCTGCATTAAAATTACAAGGTGCTTCAACAATGCCCAAAACAAAACCTTGTTTCTAGTTGTTTCAAAGGTGTGTTCCATCTTACGTACTGAACCAGTTTCTGGAATGTCAAGAAAGAAAAAAAAAAAAAAAGAAAAAGAAAAAAGAGGAATGCGAATAGAAAATCTCCTTTCTCAGTTAAGACTTAAGACCAACCAAACAAACAACCGATACCAATTTGAGCGGTGGACCAACTCTCCATTATTAAATGCTTTTCTTATTAAAAGAAACTCTTCCCAGTTACCTCAAAATTTGGTGTATTTCTGGAAATTGAAAAATTCCATCTCTCCTTCTTTTACCTTCCCCACCATTCATCAGATGAAGCATCTTAAACCCCCGTGATACTATATTCGTAGACTCTTATTATTAAAATTAGTTTTCGTTAGCCATGTGAAATTAACAACTCAGAAGTAAAAGTTAACTAAAACTTAACCACACTGGTGAATTACTTTCAATGGACCAAAGATTGTTTGGTATCAAATTAAGAGTTGATTAAGCATAAAACTTTCTGTGAGTGCATACTCTACAATACGTATCTTCCAAATTATGTTAGTATCTGTGCCAGTTTTGTTCACATCAATTGGGTAAGTGGCTCAAGGTAATCTACAAGAATTGAATTTTAATTTTGTACGACTGATTGTATGTCATTTTATTAATTAAAAATATAGAATAAGTATAAGTTCCAATACATGAATAAGAGAGAGACAAATTTGAGATACGGCAATATTTCATTAATAAGTATCGTGTAATGTCACGTTCAGAAACCCGGCAAGCATGTGATACAGGACAGATGGCTCCCTCAGCCTTGATAAGTGTTTGTAAAAAGATGAGTAAGAACCCGCCTTACGTTTATGTTCTCGGACCCTCTGCTCTGTACACAAATGTGCAAGTAAACGTGTAAAACAAACAATCGTAGAATAACACATGATCGGGAGATCAGTTAATTTAATAATTTCTTTCTAATCTACAAATGTATACAAAAAAGCATGCGAAATAACTGGCGATGCTAAGATGTTACAGCATCATCATTCCCAATCCCATGCTCAACAATCTCATTCTGGCCACTCAAGGGGGAAGAAGCAAAAGAAGAAACAGCAGAAGAATACGAAGTTGAATCAGAAGAGGAGTTAGAATTATTAGAAGCTGCTAAGCTAAAGAGTAAATCAACAAAAGCTCCCACTATAAACCCATGATTGTTTCTACCATTGACCCTTAAATACCAAGTTAAAAGCTCCTCCAAGCCCTCCCAATCCCTTACTCCATGAGACTCAACCATCTCCTCCATTGATCTCTTGAAGTCCTCATAAGGGTCTTCTGACTCCATGGCAAGGACCACACTTTCTTTGAAGGGAAAACCACTAGCCTTGGCCTTTTCCAAGATGGAGCTTGTGTCGCCTGGTTCAAAAAACAGCCTCTCTGACCTCACCCCACGTACCAACATCTCCAAAGACTCCCCATCACAGCAGTGGTAGTCTTCTGACTCGGTTGAGATGCTGGCAGATTCAGATGAGGTTGTGAACCATGACTTGGGAGTTTCAATAGTGCTCTCGGCTGAAGGGTCGAAGAACACAGAGTTAACTGTCTTGAACATTTCATCATCTCCAACTCGGAAAGAGAGGGTTTTTGATTGGCCACAAGAAGGCATGAATTGCCATGGATTGTGATGATGCTCATGCTTTCTTGCTGCCTCCTTGGCTTTGAAAAGAGAGGGAAGCTTCAGTGCTCTCTTTCCCATTGGATCTATTGGATATACTTTTTTTCTTTTCCTCGGTGAGGAGTGAATGGGGGATGTGATGGTGCTTGTGTTTCTATGGGATTTGGGAAGCGTTTTGGTTGGTGCTTGTAATAAATTTGATCAGAAGGGAGTATTTAAAGCAAAGGCTTTGAGAGGAGGCAATACAATATGACAAAGAAATGGGGTCTGGTAAGTGCTTTCATGGGTGAATTTAATTTGTGGGTTTGTAAAATTCAATGTTATTCAATGCTCCCTTCAACAACTGAATGTAACAGTACTTTTTCAGCAGTGTCTGCCTCATAAAAACGACAGATATAATCAAGGGGAATCAGTTCTAGTGGAAGGAGAAATTATTCGCCACTCTCAGATTACTATGTGTTTATGATTCGATCAATTTTTATGCGAAAGTTTTTTGACTTACAAGTTTGAGTCTTTATTAAGAGAAATATTTACATTTAAAACGAATAATATCTTGAACAAGATTATTTATGAATAATAATAAAAAAATATTACATAATGTTTCAGATCACACCCAATATTACATTTATTATTATCATATCTCTTTGACTTGGGTGGACATTCTTTTTTGTAAATCATTTTAGGAAAAAGGATAAAAAAATCTTACATTGGACCAGGAAATGGTGTCTACTTGACCCTAATGGCGTTTGGAATTAAACCACTGCACGTTTATGGTTGTGGAAGGTCACCTGGCGTTAACCTTTACCTTTATGTTATAAAATAAAACTCTGTAAAAGATACGTAGGCTAGATAGATTAAGTGAAATCTGTGGTTATAAAGAGTATGATAATTGCTAGTAGAGAAGATTTTAGAACTGAAGGAAAGAGGGTGAATTCATGTGAAGGTTTTAAAGAGGGAACCGTTGTATCACGCCTACTTGTCCTCACCAAAGTATTTATTAGTGAAGGGAGGTTGAGATCTAAAACTAGGCTCTCTCTATTTTTAAGGAACTTTGCTCTGTTTTTTCACCTTATACTATACACGGTCATCAGGTATAATAAATAAGCTGTCTTCTGGGACATATTATATAAACATACCTTCACAGTCAACAAACAGTTACTTATTTGATGCCTGAGCAATTCGATTTCCAAATCTTTGCAATTCTTCATATTCTAGTTTCTGTTCCCAATGAAATATTTGTACCATTGAATTTATTTCTACTATATAAATTCTGCGTTTTCTTCAATTGAACCACATTTGGTTGACCCATGTGAATGGCTACCAAAATAGAATACCGTAATGCATATTTTCATATAGTCTTGGAATGTACATGAATGTTTGTTGGCCACTAATAAAAAGGAAATTCTTCCACTGTGGTAGCATAATGCTTTATAAATTCCAGCTCTTTAATTTCTGATGCGGACATCTCTCAAAGTTGACCAATATTTGCATTATAAATATGTTATAAGTAGTGGTCTAGTTCTAATTCCTCCCCCTTGCCGTTAAATAAGCGTTACTGATGACTTTTCTGCACATAGAATTAACTTAAAATTAAGCTGGTGACTGTATGGTTATATTCTAAAATCACGCTTCTAAGTGAAAGTGGCTTATTATTAATATTTCGAACTTAGCTTCTGTGTTGTGGAATGAAATTTACTTGGGAAATGCAGAGAATGAGATTGAACCACATGATGCAAGTTCTGGTATAACCAAACAAGAAATGCAAAACCTTATGAATTCGTAGACCGATTATGGTTTCTAGAATACTCTGAAGACATGTTGTTTGCTGTCATTGATGTAAGCGACAGCATTTGATCCAACGGTCTCCATCAACCAATCAAATTGACTCCAAAAGAAGATATATCTGCGGGCTTTAATTTACTTGGGAGTTGGAACCTCTTATCCAAAGTTTCACCCATATCATAAAGAATAATCCAAGGAGATGCACCTTTGTTTTTTTTTAATACAAACGCTTGTACATTACATTAGTCCATGTGACAATGGGTCCTAAAATAATAGCTTAGTTGTACAAAAAGTAACACTTAGCAAACTCGAGAATGAGGTTTGTAGGGGTCCCCATAACATTTCTTATCAAATAAAGCGATGAATCTTTTAGAGAGAAGCATAGCAGAGAATAATTGTAGCATCGGGAAATAAAAGTGGAATGATAACTAAATTTCGCGAATATTAGTGAATTGAGAAGTACTTCAGTAGTGATTACATCCAACAGATGCCTTCTACTTGAGGAGAAAACACACTGGTCAATTATATTGAATAGTTGTCTTTATACTAGCTCTTGGTTTCACAGTCTGATTTTGCTAGCTACTAGACATCAATGAATTTACACGGGAAAGTTTTCATATTGTATGATTGCTCTCCATGCCCATGGATCCGTACATACATGATTTTTGGGTGGCTGGAATTTGCATATATATATAATTGGAAGTCTCTTCCTAGTTACTAGCTTGATTTTATTCCATATACAGTTGAAACTTAATATTCTTGTCTTCATTCCAATATCAAAAGGTGATGAAGACGTGGATATAATTTAATTTCTCTAATGTCTTCCGAATATTAGAGTTGTGAAGACCAAAATAGTTGGAAGTGAACTGTTATGTTTCCCATTCCCAACAACATTTATTGGCCTTAGTCATGCTCCATGGAGGCACATGCTACCTTCAACTCTATGATTGTTCCCCAACTTTCAAGAATAGTTTAACCTCAATTGATAATACAAAAATAGTTTAACTTCTGAAAGAGTAAGCTTCAGTTTATTATTAAGAATTTAAGACTCACCATTTATTGGCAGCTCCCACGTTAGAAATTAAAGGCAGAGAACTTTTTATAAGATCAGCATCCCAGACAAACATCTAACTTGCGAGTTCTTCTTCCGACCATAATAATGTTATTTAAATATATCTTCTATTATTATTTTACTATCCAATAACACAGGTCAAGAACGTGCGAGATTTATTTTATAGAACAAAATGAAATGTTATTATTATCGTCTGAAAAAAAAATAGTTTCGTTAATTTGTGAATTAAAAAATGCAACTATATAATAAATTATTTTTTCATTTAATCCCTGTTTATTATTTTTAATCAATAATTACAATTATTTACTTTACTTTCTAGAACAAATCCTAATGTAAATAAGTGGATTTTATATATGTATTCATTTTATAATAATTATTTTTTAGGCTTAAATACAATTGATGTCTCTATCGTTTTTTAAATTTTAGACATTGTGTCCCCAAAGTTTAACATTGTGACACTATAACTCCAAACTTAAAAAATGTGTGAATTTGATATCCTTACATGAGTTGTTGATGACTATTAACTCTAAGTGTGTTGATTACTGTGTGTAATAAACTAAGTGACATGACAGGTAAATATTGCTTAATAAGAAGGTTAAGGTAATTTTTGAACTGAACATGGGTATTAGTAGTAGAAGAATGCCTAATAAACCAAAATCAAGTCTAAATTGATCAAATAAAACAAAAAAGAAAAGTTTAAATTGATAAAAAAATAAGTCTAATTTGTATCTAATTACCTTGTTAGTTACGTTCTTCTATCCACTTATACTTATGTTTAGCTAAAATATTAATTAATCTTTTTATATATTAAGCAATAATCTTTGTCACGTCACCTAGTTATTCACACTAATAATCAATTGTCATCATCAACTACTCAATTCAGGAGACATAATGTCACAATTTTAAATTGTTAAATTACAGAGTATAAAATTGAAAAAATTTGGGGACATCTCTGAGCCTATTTTTTATTCCCCGCTCTTCTTAAATTTAATTGAATACACTCTTCTTTTGACTGTTTTTTTTTTAATATTTTGTAAATGCAATTTGACAGATAAATAAAAAAATCATCAACTTTAACGTTTATCATAATTTCTAAGTATTTTTCTATTTTATTTAAGTATCATTTTTATTATTTTTGAATGACTAAATATATTAATTTTGGATATTATTAATGTAATAATAACTTTTGACTTGATGAAATTAATTGTAATTAATTAAATTTTTGTTTTAGAAGGCTCCTAATGAGTTGGATTTTTCATGTAATGTCTGTTAAGAAGTGTGTTTTTTTTTTCTTATTTAACGAGTAATATTTATTGATAAAAAAATAAATTTCACCAAACATTTTTTCCTAGTAAGTAAACTATAGTTGACAGGAAGAGGGTAGTTGCTCTTGTATATGTTGTAATGAGTATTAATAAATAAAGATGGATTTTATTTGTTGTTGGGTACAAACTTTATTTTAATATTTATTTTTAACAATTTCGTCCAATTTCTATTAAATTAATCCCAAAAATATGCATGTTATAGTTGTTATTCATATTTAATGTCATAATTAAATTGAAATTTCATATTATATATTTTTGTGAATAAAGTTCATATTATATATATGAACCATAATTTATATGACTTTGAATTCAACCACTTTGTGTAAGTTAATTTAGGACTCGGTTATATGATAGTTGTGACATTATATGTGTACCAAAATTGAATTATTAGAAAATCATGAAGACTTGTTAGTTAAAATTTAGATGGGTTTATAAAAAAATAAAAATAAAAATAAAAATTATCCACTTCATGATAATCTTTATCCAAAAATAAACTCGAAGGAATTTATTCCCCAATGTTTCATCTTCAACAAACAAATTGACTTGGGGCTTTTAACATGTTTTTTAAACTTGTTTGAATTTCATTTCACTTTTTTCAGTCAATATTGAACAACTTGATTTGTAGCTTCATTTTGTTGTTATTGAAAGATCAATACATACTTGAATTTCATCTAAATTTTCAAGTAGAGTATGAGAATTAGTCATGTCACTCATAAAAATCATGTCAAAAGATTTAACTTAATTGATTGCACAAAATATATAAATCGTTGTAAATCACATGTATTGGATTCTTATATAAAAAAATTATGAAAACCACTTTTTACATTAGTTTTGGCTTAAAGAATTTACTACATTTTTTTCTATTATGTTAGTGAGATTTTTTTTCAAAAATAAATTTTATGGTTCTAAGTGTTTTAAAAATGACAATTTGTTAATTCTTAATTTAAGATCACTTTCTTCTTATATTATTTTTCTTAGTTAGTATTAATTTTTTTTTTCTTGTGCAAGTTGTGTAAGATATATTCGAGAAGTATTAGGATTTAGCAATGTACTTTTTTATCACTCTTTTTACTATCAATTGAAATTTATAAAAAATAATTTATTTTTGTGTGATTCAATCACTTCATATTTGATGAGTTTCTTTGATTTTGTAGTTAACTAATATTAAATTATGTTAAAATACTGTGTTGATAACCCCCTCTATTCTTAAATAACAAATCTTTCGGAATTTTATTACAGTAAGATTTTTAGCATCTTGTATTGAAGATTTTGTAACATTTACTTCTACTAGTTTCATTTTTCATTTAAAAATTTCTCAAGATCAGTTATTTATTGAATCGCAAAATAGTTGTTTTTTACATCTAAGGTGCGGTAGTAATTTAAAAAAACAATTTTTTTATGAAAATTGTTATTTTTAAGGATGATGTGTGTTTGTTTTACACAACTCTTAAATAATGATATACATCCAAAGATAAAATAAGTCTCACATAATCATTTGTAATAAACAAAATAGAACATAAAATCAAACATATCGTATATTAGAATCACAAATTGTGGTTTCAAATTTTTGATTTTTTAGTTATTTTTAAAGTAGTTGTCAACCAATTTTTAAATTAATAAAATTTGATTTTAAGACATTTTTTCTGTTTTTATTCAAGTTTGTCACTTGATGCTACTTATCAATATTCATGGGTGATCATCCACCTCCATATTTTACTGTAGTCAGTGACCATTATTTTTAATTGCTGATCACTGGTTACTGTCTCCACCATCAGTCATCTACCATTTACCTTTGGTTTTCAAGATTATTGTTGTAATAAATTAAATATATTCAAGAATATTTTTGAATTTATAAATATTATTTTAAATAAGAATTTTAATGTTGAACAACAAATGTAAAATAAAAAAGTAATTTATAAATATTTTTTAATATATTAGACATATTTAATAAGTTAATTTTGAATGAAAATATTCTTAAATAATCATTTTAATATTGAATAAAAATACAAATAAAAAATATAAAACAAAAAAACAAATTTAATTAAGATTTTTTATAAGTTTTTAGTGATTTTAAAAAATAAACATAACAAAAAAAAAAGAAAAAAATAGAAAAGAGGCTAAATACAAACAAAATATATAATACCTATCTCTTAAAGAGAATGAATTATTATGTAATTTACTCGGCTTTAAGTTTTTTTTTTGTTTGTATATATATATTAAAAAACTATTCAATTAAACTCAAGTAATTATGATATTAATTAGGTTGATATGATTTAAAATATCACTTTTTACATATTATGATTTATTATGTTATGTTATATCATTTATAAATTATAAATAAAAATATTAAAACATAAATATTTAAGGAATATTTTAAAAATTTGTTTTTAATGGTACACTATATTTGATGATAGAACATTTAACAGTTTAATTCCATAATCAATAAAAACCTATATAATTATCTCAAATTTTCTATAATAATATATAAATGGAATTGTTTCATTTGATAACACTGAAAATGTAGAAGAGGTTAGCGTTTATAAAATAGTAGCATATATGGCTTGAATTTATGTTTTGAGATTGGGATACAAATGTTTTACTTTAGCATATCTAGGGTAAACGTTTCTTTAGCATAAGATTATTTTAATTTTAACTTGAATAAATATTTATAACAATAACAATTATTTATTATAATTTATAAGTATGAAACTAACTAAATTATTTTATATTTTTAATATGAATAGTCATTCGAGTCAACTCTTTATCTTCTAAGTTGATCTTTAACTCCATGACCTTCTAACTCGACTCGACTGAGTTGATGATCGTGCAAGTTAGATCACATTTATAAAAATATCTTTTCTTTTACTTCCTTATCCAATATTGCAAGAGTTTAATTAGTATGCAAGGTGTGAAAAAAAGTTTTATACAGATATTTAATTACAATTTTTTATTTGTAGTAAGTTTGTTGACTTTACCAATTAATATTTTAAAAGTCATATAAATGAAAAAATATAATTAAATGTCAATGAAAATTCTTTTACACTGTTCGTGTATACTAATTAAACTCACATGACTTTAAAGGAACAATTGGTATACATTTAATCATGACTTTATTTATGTGACTTTTAAAGGAGTAATGACTAAAGTCAACAAATTTACTATAAATGAAAACTTATGATTGAATGTCAATATAAAACTTATTTTTACACTGATAGTGTATACCAATTAAACTCAAATAATTAATATTCTTAATAACCATGTAAACTTAGTAAAAAAAAAAAAAGAAGATAAAGAGACAAAAACTCTATTTCAAAATATATTAATATTAAATTAAAAGAATGGATTATAAATAGAGAAAAACACTTATGCACTATTAGTGTAAAAAGTTTTTACATGACAGTTAATCACAGTCCTTCGTATATGGTAAATGTGTTGATTTTACCAATTAATACTTTAAAATTTATAATTTTTTCACATTACTACTGCAAAATTATTAAATTCTTATAAATATAAATAAAAATATAAATGCAAATATACACCACCACACATCTATTTTCCCTAATAAATATACACATTTATTATTTAAAAATTTACTCTTTTAACCAACATTGAATATTTTTTATGTTTCTCCAATTCTAAATGCATGATGTATTTTTTTTTAATCTTTAAAACATCGCATGGACACTTTCTTTTTTGTGTATCTTAATAAAACCCTCTTTATTTTTACTCCTTCCTTGGTGTAAATTAGAATTGGAAAGTAGCTTCACATGTGAGAGAGAAAGAGAAAGAGACACATTATGGGTTCAAATATCTCCACTAATATAACACATTAATGACATTTAACCTATAAAAAATGATTTGTGTAACACAAAACAATTAACATTCTCACTAATCATGTTCATAGTAACTAAAGATAAATAAAAAAGTCACGAATCTATTAAATTAAATTTATGATAAATATATTTAAAAATATGAACATACATGCAGGACCATAGATGTGTTTTTGCTGGTATCATGGGCGATGTTTGTGAGGATCTTGCGGGGGGAAGGGACTATCTTAGGGGTCCTGCGTTAGGACGGATGCGTTTGGAGGAAGTTGACAAGGGAGAAAAAGGTATATTATTAAATTAAGATATTATTTGTTTTGAGTATTTTCTGTCATAAAACAACTGAAATTATTTTATCTAGAAATATTTAAAAAATAAATTGAAAACATAAAACAAAAACAAGTTAGTTAGTGTTTTAAAAAATAAAATTATATAAAAAATTAATAAAAATATTATAATTATAACAAAAACTATATATAAATGTATTTTAAATTGTATATAAATATTTGATAATATTTTTATTAAAATTAATTAAATTTAATAATTTTAAATTTTTTTTAAAAAAATATTTTCTGAAATTTAAAAACTTGAAAATAAAATTGTTTTGAGAAAATGAAAACAGTAAACATTTTTTTTTAAATATAAGATTTAGGGGTGTGTGAATAGCAACATTAGGGATGTAAAAAGAAGGGGACGAGTTTGAAACATCCAAGGAGGTGGAAGGAGGAGCGAATCCGTTGGATCCCAAAATTTGAATTGTAAACACTAAACAGCGGCAAACGCAAACGCAAACGCAAACGCAAACGCAAACGCTGGGTATGTGAAGCGGAGAAGAAGAAATGTCGGTGATGGAGAAGCACGTTGCGCAGATCTTCGAGAGAAGGAAGCGAATCGTGGAGCAGTCGCGACAACAGTGTCATCTCTGGGAGCGCCATCTTTTCCCCAAACTCCTTCTCAATGGAATTCCCCCTCCGCCATGGCTCTGCAACTCTTCCCTTCACACAGATCCGCAAGGTAACAATACCTCTCTCTCGCCAGCTTTTACCGTTACTATTTAGGCTTTCCACTATTGAAGTTTCTCTGTTACGTCTGCCTGATTTTTGCTTCGCATCTCGCCCTATTTTCCTTTGCGAAATTTGACCCTAATTTGGTGATTATGCTTTCTCTCCTTCAGAGTTAAATAAAGACGATATTGTTTCTCAAGTTTTACTCTCGCAGCCACAATATAGAGTTCCTTTCCCTGGTGTGTACAGCAATCTAGATGCTGTTTCCTATGGTGTTCAGTATCCAATCAACCAAAGCCATGGTTTAGGAAAGGAGTGTAATGCCGGAGATGGGGTTTCGAATTTGCCAGATGGTTCAGTCAACTATGCTGTATGTGCCTCAAGTGGTCCTCCAGAATTGGATTCAGGTACGATATCACCTCCTCAGAATCAGATTGAAGCCGGGGCGTTGAACACTCACCATGACCCAGCTGTGTCTCTGGCAAAGTTGCAAAGGTCAAAGTCAAGGCAGAGGGCTCTGGAGCAACGTAATAGTGCAAAAGCACCCAAACGATTGTCGGAAGATAATAATGCTGGTGTTTGTGCTGGTACAGTTACAGGTTCTGCATCCTCAACTCAACAGGAAGAACACGTACTGGAGTCAGATGTGGTCAAAGGTTTCCATTCCAACATCCAAAGTTGTTCCATGGAAGAAATGGAACCATATGTAACTAATTACTCTGGCCTGATAACAAGATCTAGAAGTTTGTCTCAAAAGAAATTCAACTCTTCGAATGTTGCTAGTTCGGGAGCAAAGGAAGATGATCCTCCCCCTAATAATTTGAATAAGTCATTTGAGATAGTCAACCAACCTTGTTTTGAAAATGGCAGTTGTGGTATCAATGAAGCAAATAAAGGGGAGTATCAGAGCAAGGAAGCTGGAAAAAATGTGTATGTTGAGAGATTAAGAAAATCTGGAAGTTCTAACCAGGCCAGATATAACAGTGAATTGTTGAAGCATGACAGCACCCTGGCCAGTAGCCAAGGAGTTGAATTCTGTGATCGTATGCAACTGACCACTCATTCTGAACTAACAGATTTAAGTAAAGCCTGTGATTGTAACAGTGGGAGTGGTAGGAATACAGTTAAAGGGGATCTTTTGATGACGGGTGGTTCTGCAAAGTCTATTGATAAATCAGTGCCATCATGTCAACCTTTAATTTCACAGAATTCAGAGGATCCTGTGGTGTCTGTGGTTGGGTTCTTCAGTAGTCAAAAGAATCCTGACTTTTCTGCAGTAAAAAAAGACCGTTTGAGTAGAAGTGGTTCTGGAAAGGTTGAAAAAGTATCAAAGTCTTCCAGATCCAATTACTGTGAGCAAAGTGCTACCTCCTCCCAATCTGCGAGTAAGAAGTCGAGGAATGTAGAGTCTACCAAACTGGATGGTGGAAGGTTATCTTCAAATCCAAATTTTTCCAAATTTGATATAGAAATTAGGAGGAATTCTGCAGAGAAGGAGAGCATTGCACCACTAGCTGCTTCTGGAAATACAAGGGCTGTGATGACATGTGCAAAAGAAGGATCATCAAGGCCTGTGAGTTCTTCCAACATAGATGGTGGGTCTTTACTTGCAGAATCGGTATACATTGGAAAAGCCTTGGATGCCCAAGAAAATATACCATCTGGTGCCATTCCTATTGATAATGTTGAGCACAGATCTGCTACAATTGATGCTGAAGTTAATGCTGACTTTGACAGATTAGTTGAAAAAGATCCTTCTTGTGTTATGCCTAAGGTTGACCAGAATGTATCAGTCTTGAAGCTTCCCTCTGATTTTATCTTGTCTGTGATGCCTAGGCAACTTGATTTTGATGTAGATGAGACAAATATGAGTGGTATTTGTAGCCCTGATTTGAAAGAGGGACAACAGGGAGTGCCACCGGTAGAAGAACCTCTGAACTTGTTAGAACCGGTAAATTTACTTGAAGAGGTATCTTCTCCTGTATGCCAAAGTAAGCGCAACTCTTCGAGGGAGATGCCTTCATTGCAAATGCAGGAACTAATGATCCGAGACGAGGGCCATCATGTGGAATATTGTGCAAGCCACTTCAAGACAGAAGATATAGCTAGGACAACATTAAGTGTCGTGTCACCAAACAAAGAGAGGCCTATGGTTCAGAATGACTTCTGTATTCTTTCCTTGATGAATAACTCAAGTCCCTCACAAGTTGCTCTAGAAAATTCATCAAGAAGTTTGCCAAAAGAAGTCATGTCAACCAAATTTGATTCAATAAGCAGTAAACTAAAAAATGATGAAAGTAGTTCTAAGTTGGCAGATTCTTCTTCTGAAGCAGTTAGTGGAAATGATCTGCATAAATCCACAGATGAAAATGTTACAAATTTCACTGTTGGGTTCCCGTTTTCTGCTCCTATGGATGGTGTAATTGTCGGTTTGGCACAACAGTCCCCAAATAGCATTACCTTGTGTGAACATAGTGACTTGTTGCGGCAGACATTGCTCAGTGATGGAAAAATTACCCGATTTTCAACTGGCTTCGAAATTTTCAGAAGTTCCACTGAAAGATTCACTTTTGATGTGGAGCACTCATGTCCTATGCATAAAAGAAGGAAGGTTGAAATTGAAAGAGAGAGATTTCCTCCTGCTTCTTCAAACCTCTTGGAAAAGACAGGTTATTCTATCGAACAAAGGCCCGTAAGCAGAAGCTTGAGTACTGAAGCAGATAACCAGGAGGTTGCCTTAGAAGTTCAACATTTACCATCTAATCAAGAGGATGATATAGGACATCAATATATCAGTAACGTCTCAACAGATGAAATGCAATACAATGGGGAATGCCAAGCAATGGAAGGCTCTTCACTTAAAGTGAGAAAAGAAGAGGTACATAATATTTTGCTTTACGTTCGTAAAGTATTAAGATTAAGATTAGTTTGGTTTAAATTTTTTTCTTTAGAAATAAATATTAAATATAAAATCTGTGTGCACCTTGCACTGGCGGAGTTGGTATAAAAAATTCAATATCAACTTGTATGTCAAGAGAGTCTTGGTTAAAATCTTCAAATTTTGCCCTCATATTTATGTGCTGTGTTGCTATACGATAGACATAGCTTAGAGTTATGTTTTTTCAATGTTCTGAGCTCCTCTGAAAGTTATTTTAGAATTTAGGTATAACTTCAGTCTTGAAAAGTGAAAGATTTTAAATTATGTATTTTAACTTTCTTCAAAATTCCAACAAGATTTCCATCAATGTCTTCCTGGAAGACTGGTTCCGAGAGCATCATCAAACCTATTTACAATTCGGAAAAGTGAACATGTTGAAGTGATAATTGTGTCATTGTGGAGTAAAAATGATGTAGCAAAACTTGCATGATCAGTTTAGGATTAGAGCAATGATAAAGAAAAAAAACAAAGAAACAGATAGTAGAAAGGTGGGAAGAGAAATTGGTTACTTAAGAATCCAAGGTTAAAACTCAAATCATTATTCGAATAGAAAAGCACTATGCTTTAACTTTTATATAAAAACACTGAAAATGAAAAATACAGTGAATTCAGAAAAAAACTGAGTCAAAAAAAATGAAAAGAAGAAATCCTAAGAGATGATAAAACCCCATACATATGCAACATCTAACATTGAATTAGAATGTCAATATATATATATATATATATATATATATATATATATTCCCCTTAAATTGTAGTGTCTGACTGTCTATTTGGGAATTGGCTGACGATAGATGACACAGCCAGTGGAAAGTTGAATTTATATCCAATAACCATTTACTGTTGATAAATAACTTTTTATTCTACATTTATATAGAAGTGGAAGCAGAAGGGGTCAGAAAGGATTGTCAAAAGGGGTGAGGAGGGAGACAGGGACAACAGATTAAAGTGAGAATCCTACATTGGTTAACAATACAAGTAAATCTTGTCAAATGTAAGAATAATTTAGGTAAGCTGACATTAAATAAGAAAAGATAAATTAAAAACCTAAGTGTAAAATGCTGTTGACATAATTTGACATTGTTCCTTAATCAGGGGTCTTTCTTTACATTTAAGTACAGAACACTATGACACTGTTTATCCATGTAGCCAATCCCATTTAATGGGAATAGGATTGATTGTTGTGTTTGTGTATGTATATTCTTTTCCATTTAGCACTGTTTAGCATGCACTATCTTTCCTTCAAATATCTGAAAACTTGAATAATTGTTGGAATAGTGATGCACTTAGAGATAATTGGTGGAAAGGGAAGAAAGGCAATCTACTAATTTGCTGGATTGTGAATAATAAACTTAAAGCAAAATAAAGGAGGTTTTACTAGTTATTTAACACAAAAATTAGACTTCAAGATCTGGATGTTTTGCAGGATTTGTCAGTGGCTTGTGTTAATATACATTGTATTTAGCCAGAACAATGAAATGAGTTTTACTACTTGTTTAAGAGAAAAGTGTGACTTCAAGATCTGAGATGTTTTGCTGGATCTCTTTATCTGTTAGTGGCTTGTTGTTTTAACATATGCTGTATTAAGGCAGAACTAGACCTGTAACTGAAAATTTTGCAATATTCTACTATGCAGGAAAATGAATATACTAATGTATGTGTGTAGGTTTATAGCTGTAAAGTTGCCTTTTCATCTTATAAGAAGTTCTTATAGACTTGTTTAAATGGTTTTCCTGTTGGCAGAAATGTATATTGGATGGAAGAGACAGAAGTGAAGGGTTTATTATGCAAATGGATAATGCACAGCCATTCATTACTGGAGATCAAATGGATCTTGGAAAGATAAATCTTCCTAGTAACTCAATAGATTACACATCCCTTGGTAAATCTAGGTTCATCCATTCTTCTTTAACCCCATACAAGTTGCATAATATACCAGAGCTCCATCAGTCTTTACCTAATGGACTTCTGGAGGGTATAAGCATTTCCCTTCCTCTAAACGATGGGAGTCCAAGGTCCCTATCTGATTGTCAACCAAATTGCAAAGGTCAATATACTTCTTCAGTTCAAACTCTTTGGGATCGACTTAATTCGAACCTAGGAAGTTCAGGAAAGCGTAAGAGTTTAAAATTAGACCTTCCCTGCATTACTGAAGAAAATGATAACTTGGATGAGATAGCTGATACATTCCAGAGGGGCATTGATTCTGAACAAATGGCTAGCTCAAATATAAGAGAACCACTTGCTGAGATTGAAATTAATGTAAATCCCTCTACATCTGTCTTACAAGAGGATATGTTAACAGATGAACATGAAGATATTTTAGGCACAAAGTTTAACATTGGTGGTACTTGCAATAAGGTAAAACATAAGCTTGACATGCAGGATGGCAATAGTAAAAGATTTACAGGAAAGGGGAACCAAAATATATCTCTTGGAGGGAATGGTGTTAAGAAGACTGCTGAATCAGTTTGCAAAAGGCCAGGTAGGCGACTAAAGTTATCTGGAAAGGATAGTATGAAACAAGGCCACATTAACAATATTGTATGCAATGTTTCTTCCTTTGTTCCATTAGTTCAGCAAAAACAAGCGGCAGCAGTTGTTACAGGTAATTGTTTGAAACTAAATTCAACTTGACATGGTATATATATGGTCATTCATTTTGATAATTATTTGAACCTTACCGTTTGAATATGTAGGCAAGAGAGACATTAAAGTGAAGGCCCTGGAGGCAGCTGAGGCTGCCAAGCGTATGGCGGAAAAAAAAGAGAACGAGCGCAAGAGGAAGAAGGAGGTGATGCGACTTGAGCGGGAAAAGTTGGAATTGGAGCTGCAGAAGAAAAAGAAAGAGGAAGAACAAAAGAAAAAGGAAGCACAAATGGCAGCAAAGAAGCGACAGAGGGAAGAAGAAGAAAAAAAGGAGAAAGAAAAAAAAAGGAAGCGTGTTAATGACATGAAGCAGCAGCAGCAAGAGCATGAGAAAATACAGGCCAGGAAGGAAGAGATAAAAGTACATTGCCGAGCTACGGTAAAATAAATTTCCCTTTCTCTGTCTTTCTCTTGTTTCGGGAAAATGCTAATGCATAGGCTGTCTGGTCTAGGGTGAAGTCCAAGAAACTAGGAAATTTATGGATGAAAGAGAAAATCATAAGAATTTGCCAATGCAAGATAAAAGAGAATGCAATATGGAGAAAATTTCTGAAACCAAACCGTTGGCCATGAGGGATCTGGCAAATGAAAAAGAACTGCACCCTGAATATTTGGAATCTGTGAATGATTGTGCTAATAATGGAAAGGTAATGTTATTTTCTCTTGCCCTCTTCTATGTCGTTAATATTCATCATATTTGGAAGGATTTTTTAGTATTTTGGTGGCTAAGGCTAGGAGTAATATTTTCCCACAGTATACAAATGAATGCTCTTCTAACAGTACATGATATACTTTTTTTTATTTATATAGGAAAATGTTATTTGTTTGTATATATTAGTGGAGGGATTCCAACCCACGTCCTCTTTCTCCCCTCGTCTTTCCACATATGAACTTTGTCACTAAACCAACCTTATAAGTCCTATATACATGATATACTTATTTTCTAGTCAGTCAAACAGTGTCAATGTTATGTGATCTCATATAGTTTTAGCTTTGAAGTTTGAAATGCTGTCATTACTAACTACTAATTTTTAAAACCCTTGCTTCCAAGCATATGCTTATAAGAGGAGACAGACTACTTTGTAGTAAACTGTCAATCATACAATTTAAATATTTATATTTGAATTTTGATAGGTAATGGACAATTTGATTAAAACCAGCGAAGATGATGACATCATGGGAAACTCACTTCAAGAGCAATCATATGATATCTCTCCATACAGATGTTCAGATGATGAAGATGAGGATGAAGACGACATGCCAAATAATAAATTTATTCCTATGTGGGCAAGGTTTGTGACTGTTCTAGTTATTGTAATTTATGCATTTTAACCATTTTTTAATTTAATTTTTGGGGTGTAAAACCCTTGTAGTCTATGGGGACCATTTTTTATTTACTGTGGAAAAAGGAAAATAAATTAAATAAAACTTTTAACGATAGTAAGCTATTGTCACAAAAAATATATATTGCCTTAACTTCTTGTAGATAAGATTACTGTGGTAGGGTGAAATTTAATATTCATTGCTTTGATGATAGAAATTTGTTGAAATTTTGGCTTATAAATTTACCTGAAACATTGTGTCTGGTTGCTTTCTGCAGCAAGCATAGCCTGTCTCTGATTGTTTCTTGTCAGAAAATGGATCCAGAAACAATATTTCCTCCACAAAGCTTTTGTAATATAACAGAAGGTAACTATTGAAATTTATGAAGTTGTATATATTAGTTATGTGAAACTAAGCACTAAGTGCATTCTTTTGTAGTTCTCCTGCCTCGGAAGTTTCAGTTACGATAGCAGAGAATATTGATTTTAGTAACAAGGGTTGTGTTAAAGGTATGCTGTCTCTTTACATA
This sequence comes from Psophocarpus tetragonolobus, assembly GCA_037954015.1. Lineage (NCBI taxonomy): Eukaryota > Viridiplantae > Streptophyta > Magnoliopsida > Fabales > Fabaceae > Psophocarpus > Psophocarpus tetragonolobus. The sequence goes on along the minus strand of CM075692.1, from coordinate 4,329,156 downwards.
TATGTATGAAAAAAAATTATTTCCTTTTAATTGTTGGATAGCCTAATTGGAAATTCTGAAGGTCAATAATATTTGTTATATTCTATCTTTGTGTAAACTACGTGTATTGCCATGGTCTTAGAAGAGTCATTTTATGGGTTCATAACTCTTAATTTACACTATTATTTGTTATTAACGAATATATTTAACTTTCACAAGCAAATAAATGTGCTTTACCAAAGTGATTTTATAAATTGATTGCAAGGTTGTTTTTGATGCTTGGAAGAGAAGAAAGAGGAGCCCCGACTAGCTTGATGCTGCTATGATAGATGATTGTTTTTTAGAAGCCAAATATGTAGTTGGTCTTACTTATACTAGGAGGGTCTGCAATAATGCAGCAGATATTTTGCCCAAATTAGCTTGAGTAATGTATTTGAAAATGTATTGGATGGAGGATGTTATTAACTGAATAACAGATTTTCAGTTTGTTAGTCATTCATGATAAGCTGTAACTGATTAGTTGTAATGATTTGTTGCTGAGTTGTAGTTAGCTGATTAATTGGTTACTAGTTAGTTTCATTGCAGCTATATATTCGGGTAAAGCACAAACTCATTCAGTAAAAAAGCTTCTATCTATTTCAGATTAAACACCTTTTCTGAGTTTCAATTCTCTCTTCTCCTTCACAGAGCTTTTCTTCAATTAATCATCATTAATCAATTCAGTTTCGTTAGATGTACCCCAATATAATTTTATACTTGACTTGAAATTTTTCAAACGGTTAAAAATTTATACTTTGCACACAATATAATTTTACACTATAAAATGGTTGCTTCTAAAGTAGACTGCGAAGCAAGTTTATAGCATATATTTATCTGACAATGGAGTTACTGGCTATGTTGTTTACTTGTGACAGATTTTTTAAGAGCTTTGTTAAGATGTAGCTGCGAAGATGATGAAAATTATCGTGGCACCCTTAAGTCCCCTGCTATTCTAAACCCCCTTTCTTGGAAGGACGTGTTATTTATCTGAACAGGCATTTCCTAATTTAAAACCCCTTTGTGGCAAGGAGCTGCAAACTTTCTAACGCTAAATTGCATTACATCTATATTTAAGCTTTTTCTAAAGGTCTAAAAGATCTGGTTTGAGGAAGTTATAATTCAAGTTTTACCGATAAGTTTTTTAAATATTTAAAATTTAGATGATACTGCCATCAATTTTAAAGCTTAGCACCAAACCCGCATATAAAAACTGCAGGATCGTCCAGCAATAGGCATACGCATATCCTCCTTTTGAAACTGCCCCATCTGAATTAAGTACATCTTCCCCAAGCTGAGGGCACTCAAACGTGAACATATAAAATGCAACTTCCCACACGACTTATTTTAGCGATTTGGAGTAAAGTGAAATTATAACTTTTGTATTTGTCAAAGGTGTAATGTCCAAACTCTTCCAGTGCTTAATCAAAAGTAAGGATGGGAAAAGAAGAAGAAACAATTGTTACTAATGCTGCGATTCAGAAGTATGATACGATCACCGAAATAAAAAGGGAGTCCGGGTTTTAATTGGGAATTGTGTCTTTATAAGTTTAGTAAATAACAGAGAAGTGTTCGGTGCCATCGTACTTATCAGATGCCTTTAATAAGACGTTTCGTCAAAATATGCATTCAAAACTATAAGCTGATGTTCACAACACCATGCAGTGGACTGGATGTCCATTAAATGTTAAGCAAATAATACCTCTGTTTTTTTTTGTTTTTTCTTTTACAAATTTGATGTGAATCAGTTTGCGGGCAAACACATACATATTAACTGAGAAATTAACATTTGCACCAGAAAAAAGTTTCAATGTCATAAAGCATGGATAGGTGATTACCAAAGTTAAATTTAATCATCGCTCTTCCCCCCTAAAGTCTGTCAATATGAATTAAGGATGCAGGAATGAAAGTAAAACTGTAGTCAGTTGGAGTTAACAAAAAGGAATATTTATCAGCATTTCACCAAAACTCTCCACAAGAACACAATCCATCCTTGAAGTGGTGAAAACGGTTTGTATCTCGAACAATAATCTCCCTGCTTGTAAACTTGGACAAAAGTTTCATAAAAGTATGGCAATCACCACAAATTCTGAGATTTTTTATAATCCTTATTGGTATATTACTAGGCAAACAGATTAGTCCAAACGTAATAGCAAGCTTCTCACTGTGGTGCCTCAAAAGCATCCGTTTTCGGCCCTCTTCCACATCATGCAGGTCGTTATTGGTATCAACCTTGTAACCCAGCTTCTTCAACTGTAGCATCAAATTATCCAACCTGGCATAAATTTCATTGATTTGTGGATGGTTTCTCTCACCAACAGTAAATGAATGAATCTTATTCTTAACTTCAATCCAGCTTGTACCCCTCTCCTTCCTCAGATCACACTCTCTGAGAAGCTTCCTTGCTTTTGCAACTTCATCCCACTTTTTATTAGCTGCGTATATATTTGCTAGCAAGATGTGGTTTCCTGCATTGTAAGGTTCCATTTCAAACAGATACTTGGCTGCAATTTCAGCAAACTCAATATTGCCATAAATTCTACAAGAGGCTAGAAGTGAACCCCACATAGAACTGGTTGCTTTAAATGGCATTCTTTCTATCAAGTCATAAGCTTTGTGAACCAGTCCTGCTCGACCAAGAATATCAATCATACACGAGTAGTGAAGGACACTGGGTGAAAGATTGTGATGTTTGACCATGAGATCAAAATACTTCTGTCCTTCTTCATGTAAACCCATATGACTACATGCATTTAGTACAGATACATATGTTACATCATCAGGAAATAAGCCTCTCTGCTGCATTTTTTCGAATAAGATCATAGCCTCTAGTGCACAAGCGTGTCTAGCAAGCCCAGAAATCATTGTATTCCATAAAACAATGGTCCTAACCACCACCACACCTTGAAACACAAGGTAAGCTTCTCTTATGCAGCCACATTTGGCATACATGTCTATAAGGGAGGAAGCAACATATAAGTTTGAATCAAATCCTGACTTATATGACATGGCATGCACTTGCTTCCCTTGAACCAAAGTTGCCAGGCACGCACAAGCACTAGTAACAGATGATATCATAAATGGGTCATGGTGGAAACCCATCAACTGAGCATTGTGAAATAGTAGCAAGGCCTCGTGAGGAAACCCATTCTGCACATATCCTGCCATCATTGAACTCCAGGTAACAATGCTTTTTTCAGGCATACTCTCAAATATCTGACTTGCATATTTTGTTAAAGAGCAGTTGGCATAGACATGGAGTAAAGCAGTTCCAACAAAACAATTTGAATGAATGGCAGCCTTAATTGAAAGAGCATGCAACTGCATGCACTCAAGTATAGCACACTTGAAGGCACACTTGCATAGAACACTGGAAATGGTAAATTCATTGAATATGGTTCCCTCTCTTTGCATCTGAATTAGAAGCATTAGAGCTTCGTGGTCCTCGGCATTCTCATTATGGGTAAGCGCTCCAATCATTGTATTCCACGAAACTAAGCTTTTGACTGGCATCTCATTGAATTTTTTGCGAGCACAATCAAGTAAAGAACATTTAGAGTACATGTTAAGCAGCATGTTTGATGTTAATACATCCATTTCCAAGCCAATGCGAATAATGTGACCATGACATGCACTTCCTCCCATGGATGATCTACTTTTCGCGCATAACTGCAAAACATAGTGCAAATTTGACATTTGAAAAACATTTTCGACCTCTGCTTTCTCTCCACAAATAACAGATAATTTCCTAATGTGGATGCCATAAAAATTACATAATCTCTCACACCTTCTCAAAATTTTCATATGATTATTGATTGTAGAGAAAGCAAGGAGTATCTCTTAGAAGTTAGAAGCTAGAAGCTAGAAGCTAGAAGCTAGAAGCGAAGGCAGTTTATGTTTATTTGAAACAAGTGCATGGCAAAAGCAACCGCGCAAGGCGACCATGTAATTTCCATCTTGCCCTTTCCATCGCCATATGTTCATTTTATTTACTCCTCCTTCGGTCTGCTCTCTACTTTTGTTAAGAAATTCTTTAGATGGAATATCACAACTCTTTTCAACCTCTTCTTAGCCTTCATATTCATATTCATATCTTTTTTTACAAATGCATATGATTCTGCTCCACTCACTTCGACTCAATTGCCTCATTTTGCATTTTCCACTTCTCTCTTAATAATTCGTAATTCCATCTCCTCATTTCTCAATCTTGCTCCTCTCCAATTGCTGTTTTTGACACTTCAACTCTCATGCTTACCAAACACTACTTTCTTGGGTCAGTTCAAACAATTTTCTACTATATTCCCATATTTCAATACCCATCATTAAAATTCAAAGTATATGACCTAAAAACTAAACGAATCAAAGTAATTTAAGTGATGTTTTTTTTTTCTTATAAAATTACATGTATAATCTCTAAGACAATTTTGTTTAAGACCTTTCGTTAAGTTAAGTTGAAATAATTCCTATCAATTAATCCTCACACTCAATGATAAGTAATGATCCTCTAATAATTAGTATAACACTTGAGGTTGACTTTAAGTAACTAAAAGTAAAAGGATTTTATTGAAGAAGAAAACATTTTTTTATAATTTTGTGTTAGAAAGTAATGACAAGCTACTTAAGATTTATTCCATTTTCAAATACTTTAAATATGTTTTTAGTCTTTTAAATTATATTAGTATTTTTCTTTTCATCCCTCAAATAAAAAGTTATCCTTTTTCTTATTAGACACCATGATTTGATTTCTAAATTCAATTTAAAAATAAATCTGACAATTTTTAATTTTCATATATTTATAAAAATAAATTGAAATTATCATCCTCAACAAATAATAAAAAATGAAAATTCAAAGCTTATCTGAATAATAGTTAGAATGTTCAAGTTTTTGTTAAAACTCATCTCCTTTTTGAAAAAGTTTTGAATCTCGGTCGTGTATTAAGATTGTAATATGGTTATGTATTGTGAATCGCTATGTTATTTATACCTCTACGTAATCTTAGATATACTTTTCTTTTTAGTTTTATTCTATATATTTTTTAAAATATATTTATAATTATTTTTTCAATATAATCTTTTCTAAATTAATAAGTATATTTTATTTTCTCTTTTATATTCTTAAGGATGTGTCTAGTAAAACTAGTTGGAAAGCTAACTGAAAGTTAAGAAGTTAGTTGAAAACTGAAAAACTGGTTAAGTGTTTGGTAAAACTAACTAATCAACTAGGTGAGAGTCATAAAATAACAAATAAGGGTATCATTAATATTAGATTAACAATGAGGTATTTAAAATGATTATAGAATATTTTAATAATATAAGTTAATTATATGTTTAAATTATAAATTATTATAATTATATATTTAAATTTATAAATTTTTATAATTACATATTTAAATTATAATTTCTATAATTATACATTTAAATTATAAATTACTATAATTATATTAATAAATGAGCGAGAAATGAGAAAAAGAGAATTTGTATAATGTATGGAGACAAAATTAGTGAAGACAATTCATTAATTAAGGAAGGGTAAGGGTGTAAAAGCAAAATTAATAGTTGAAAATAAGAGATTTTTTTAAAAAAATTACTTGAAATAGTTTTTTTTGAAAAAACTAGCAGCTCCTAAAAAAGCTCTTAGCTTTTTCTATCTAAACAAAGATAAAACCATTTTAGCCAGCTAATTGAAATGACAAACCAAAACACACTTTAATATGATTTTTTCATAAAACTAATATAAATTAGATCTTTTTTGTTCTTCATATCCTAATTTTTTACCCAATTTGATTGCTTTTTAATTTATATTTTTTGTAATATTTTTTGTAAATCTATTTATTTAATAAGTTATAAATTCATAGAATAAATAATGAAAGCAATTATATTTAAGTTTTTACTTAAATTGCTAATTGATTTGAGATGTGATGAATTTATTAGTTTGATAATACTATTTGGTTGTATTCGATTGATGATCTAAGGATGGATGAGAAGTGAATAATTATTATTCTTTTTTTTCATAAGGTTTTAGTTGAGTTTGCAGAAGTTTTTGAAAATTTAATTATTTTTAGAAAGTGGGGTGTGAGTATCAAAAGCATATTACTAAGTACATCGCCAATGCTATAAATCTTTCATCCTTTCTCTTTCTCCTTCTCAGTGCATCTCCATTTTTTGTTTCTCTAAAACGGTCATTTTCTTCTCTCCTCTGCATGGCCATCCAAACTTGAGCGGAATCCGATGCGGTCTCTTCCATTACTTCTGATCTTGAAAGGTAATCAGTATAGGTATGTCTGGTCTAGTTTTCTAAACCTTTTTCTGATAATTTTCGATCCTTTCGTTTTCGTTAAAAAAGGAATTCCTTTGGAAATTTCTAATTTTCTTTGGTTCTTGTTGAAATTGGGATTCTTGTCAGGTTCCTATTTAATTTCTTCAGGTTAATTCTTCCCCTTCTATTTTAATCAGCTTTTGGACGAAGAAATATGTAAGGGAAGCTCTTTTGTTGATTTTTTGTCAATGGATTATTGATTTGGTAATTGAGAGGTTTGAGCTATTTGATATAGCGAGTATTTTGACTATATTTTGAGCTATTTAAGATAACATATATTTTAATCATGTTTTGAGCTATTTAAGATAACATTTATTTTAATTGTGTTTTGAGTTATTTAAGATAGTGTGTATTTGATTTTGATTTGAGCTAATTGAGTTAGCGTATTTATTGATTGTAATGTGAGCTTATTGAGTTAGCGTATATTGATTGTGATTTGAACTATTTGAAATAACGTAGATTGGGATTTCATATTTGAGCTATTTAAGATAATGTGTATGTTGGTTATAAATGCTTAGTGATGAAGTATTGCATTGAATGCATGATGATGTGTTGAACTAATACTTGTTTTGAGAATTGGTAAGTGATTGTTGATAGATTGTATTGTGATTCATATTATGGTGATATATATGAAGTGAGATGCTATATTGAATGTGTTTGTGGATGGTTAGAGATTGTAATTAATTAATAAAGAGTATTAATGAATTATGTTGTGAACTGTTACGAGGAGGTAATAAAGCTCTTGAGATGATGCATTAAATTAGGGAGGTTGATAGGTTTAAGTGATCCTGGTGATAAGCTCTTTTTTGGGTAATAATACAGTGTTAGGCCTTGTTTCGAATGATGATACACCACAAGATACACTCGGATAACAACGTGATGCATTGTTAAGGTCCCGTTTCGGGCAATAATACACTACGCATTAGTTGGTTATTTAGTGAGTATACTCAGACTTCAATTGGTTATCGGATGAGTTAGATGGATACTAGATACCAATATGAGGGAATTCATATGAGTCGTTACCTTGGTATCAAAATTCAATGTAGTGAGTCTTTTTGAAAAGCGTCAGCTGAATATTGTGAATGCTGATGTTTAGGTACAACATGAGTGTGATTAATTGGTTGTGAGTGCTTATGTTCAGTTGGAGCATAAGTGTGATTAATTTGTTGTGAATGTTTATGATTAGGTGGAGCATAAGTGTGATTAATTGATTGTGAATGCTTATGTTTAGGTGAGACATAAGTATTATTGATTGGTTTTGAGTGCTTATGTTCAGGTGGAGCTTAAGAGTGATTGATTGGTTGTTTAATATCAGTGATATGTGTTGATGATACTAAATATAAATATTTAGTGTAACTTTTATGTTTTATGACTAAATGTAATTATATATGGCGTATTAGTTAAACTTACCCTATCAATGTTTGTGTTTTTTGTATGGTTGTGATAATTGTGTTTTGCATGGGAGCATTGTAGTTTGGAAGTATTAGAGGATTCTGGCTGAAAGTCTTAGAAGATGTTATTTTATTGTTGAATAAGTATACAAGAGAGTTGTGTAAAAATACTATTATTTGAATTTAGAGGTATTGTTGTTAATTTTATCTGAGCATTATATTTTATATAGAAGTTGTGTGAATATGGTGTAAAGAGATAAATGAATTATGATATACATGTTATAAGAATGTAGAATTATAACAGGTTGGTTGGTTTTGGCAGCAAATGTTTTGCTAACCTGGGTCTTGCCAAGGGACGAGGTTCGCTGGGGGAGCTGACATTCTGTATTATGTTATATTTTGTTTTGAACTTTGAAAGTGTTGTAATATATGTTTTAATATTGAGTATAATGTAATGAAAATTTTATGTCTCAATATTTGAAAATGTAGATAATAGTAATTTAAATAATTATTAAGATAATTTATGGTTTAAATAATATATCTAAATTTGGCATGTTAAATTTTTCATTTTTCTTTAAATCTTATATTTGTTTTACACTTCCATCAATAATTTTCTCTCAAACAAATTTATAGTAGAAAGAGAGACAATGTGTTCATTATAACAAGGTAAGTTCTTTTTCTTTTCTTTATGCTAATAAGAATGAGAGATGTCTTTTTTTTTTTTTTCCAGTTTTTCAAGTTAAGAACAAGAGATGATAAACATACATCATTGATTTGGTCATGACCTTGTTAAAGCAATAAAAAGAACTTTTCAAAAGAGCAAGTAATTGTTTCAGAAAGTATTTTCTGTAACTATGTATACATTTTTAAAAAATACTTTCTAGGAATATAATGCACATTCCATAGATATCACCTTTCAATATAATCTTACAATCTATTTATAATTGCTGCAGTTATAAAAGCCTACTAATTACAACCTACTTACAACTCCTCACACATAACATACCAAATGATATAAATTCCTACAATAAGATGAACCCAATACCAATATATGAAGGTAAGAAATAGAGTTTCAGGGTAAATTACTTACGGTGATGAACAATGTGGTGGAGGAAGCTAATGCATAATAGTCAAGGTGTTCATGATGGAAGAAAAATGATGTTTGTTGGATCAAAAGTAGTAAGAGTCTCTAGAATGAGAAAATGTCTTATGAGAGAGGTGAGTCTTGGGTTTAGGAGGTAGAGAAAAAAAAGCATTATAAATTAGAGAGACATATCTTGCAGAAAAAAATAATTATAAAAATAATATATATATATATATATATATATATATATATGTATGTATGTATGTATATGTATATAAAGATTACAGGGAGGTGTAAATAACGTGAGCGTTGTGAATTTAATGTAGTATGATGAATTTCACACCTTCAATACGAGGAAAGCAAATTTTGCTTTAAACATTGACTACAACGGAAACATGTATTATTCAAGATTCAAGAATTATATAAAAGATTAAGCCATTAAGGTATGAAGTTAGCAAAAAGAAGTGTGGGAATAACAAGGCCCAGAATTTAGTTCCCGAATATTGAATAAGCTGAAGCCCATACGTAGAGCATGATTCATCAATGAGTGCACCTGCTCTTTATATCTCAGAAGCTAATCATAGTGCAGTGAGTGCACGTCAGTAATGTGGCCGCTAAACTGTGTTAAGACCTAATGTTTGTTCTCTTGTTATATACTTAATTGCTCAAATATTGACATTCTTCTTTCTAAATTCATAAATTATAGGCAAAGAAATCAAAACCAAAATCTGTGGGCTGTACCTAAGAGAACTTTTATCTAACCTCATCATTGACATTCTCCATTTCTTCTATTTGATTAAGAAAAAGTTTATATTAAGGTTAGGTAATTATTCACATATTTTATGAAGCCATTGGTATATACGACACGATAGCTTCATAATTTGTTGGCAAAGTGACAAATGGGAATAGGAAAAAGAGGGATCTGTGCAACACAGAAATAAAATCAAGTGTGGTGTACATGTGGACCTCACATAGTTGAGTAGACAACTGAATCAACCCATTTTGTGTCAGTGACTCGAGTCTTTAACTCCCACACTGCGTAGTAGTACTTGGTTGAATTCTCACTGTTGCTTTGAATTCCATTTAGAAAGTCTTTTCATATGATCAAACCATATCTTAACTAACTAAAGGCTGAAGCAAAGAAACAAAACAAATACGAGATATCCAACCCATCATTCACTCATAACAAGATCTCTCTCCATATACCTCTTTTTGGGATGTACTTTACAGAGATGCAAAAAATAATAAAAGACATGTAGGCTGCAAGTTGAGGTGAGAAATTAATATATATAATATATTTTGAGTTGAGTGAGTTAATTCTCTAGTTGCTTTCTTGATAAGATCTTTTCTGTTGGACCTACTACTACTTGACCACTTTGTCTTCACATGTTGCATGAGGGCAGAAAGAAATGTTTTAGAATGAAGAAAGAAAAGGACTTGAAATACAAGCTAGTAGAGTAGGAGAATCAACAGCAGTGCAGTATATGTATATAGTAATGGAACTTAATGAATTTCCATTACCCAAATCAAATCACTTGAAGAAGGGTAAACATACAAAAACAGTGAAGTAATGAGTGTTGTCATGGACAATAGTATATCCATTGAAATTATAAAATACAATAATTGCTTTTCATATATATGTTCATTACAATACTGACTTTCGGCGTTGAACTTTGTCCTTTTGACATTACAAATTAGAATCCAAGTAGTGGAAACGACCAATTGTAATGGGAAATGGGAATCCATGTCCATTGACTGTTTTATATGCTTTCAAATCTCTGAACACTGTTTACCCAAACTGATCCAAAATACTTATGAGCATCGATCTTATCTGATCATAATAGCGCTTCTTACAATAAAGATACTCGACAAAAAATGATGAGAAACATTAAGTCAAGGATGCTGACTCAAGCAAAGTCCGATTATATTATACACGTCGCTTTTCAAGAAAAAGGTTTTACTATTTAATTAAAGTGGCAACATCGATTGAAAAATCTTGACATGCCAATTGAAAAAGAAATGGAGCAAATAAAAAACAAAAGATGAGAGTCTTTACATACGCACAAAGCCAACACTAGTAGTTAGTATTCTTCACATCAACTATAAAGTCCCTTACTCTCTTCCAATTGCTTGCAACATGAATGGAATATTGATGTGGATTACTCTATGGGTATTAGAATTGTCCTCTATTCTTTTGATGTAGAGTTAATTTCTCACTTTGAATCTTTTCATTAGTTGTTGAAGGTTACAGTGGGATGGAATAGCAGACATGGTTGCAGCTTCAAAATAAATAAATAAAAAGAAGATGCCACCAGCCAACACATACATCAATGGGACCATAGAAAGGGAAACCAAGGATGGGGAGAAGGAAAAAGTAATTAGGACCAAAAAAGAATAAAAAGGGACAGGGCAACTTAGAGCAAAACAAATGGTGGATCAGACAAAAGAGTTCAATTAGGATACAAAAGAAAACATGGAGCCAACATATTGGCCCATAATATTTTGTCCATATGCTTATTTTGTCAGTTAGAGACCACTATCTTCCAACTAGCAAAGTTAGATAAGGCGTGGGTGTGATCATTTGGTACATTTCTGTTAACTTTTCTTAATTACTATTTTAATTCAACTGTTATATGTCAAGTTTACTGCTTCATTGCTACTGCATGTGAAACTTCATTTTTAAGGTCATCAAGACTGGATTAGGAACAAACCATATAAGACAAATTAATATTCATAAATTTATTCCGTGGGGCGGTAATTAATTATATTGATGGTGCATATGGAATAATTGGACACAAGAATTTTAGTGGACCTTTTCATGAATGAAACAAGAGGAGCGAGCCAATGGATCATCTTGTTAATGATATGCATCCCTCATTCAACTTACTTTCTTATTTATTCTGCAAGAATCTGGTTTACAGCACAAACAAACTGATTTTTTTGAAAAATCAAGACCCTGTAATTTAACTACTCACATATCATTAAGGATGCATAAAGTTAAAAAATACAAACGTATCCAAAACATTATTTGATCTATACTTTTCGTTTCCTTTACTCCTCAGTTACTTTATACAAGGTTTTTCTGCTTGTAGTGCCTACCCGGTGGCATTTCGTATTTTCAGCCTTCACGTGACATTTGTTTTTTCGTGGAACTTCATGCTGTTTGGCGGGAAAGATGTTTTAATATTCTTAGCAAAATAACGTGGAAATAAAAGCTTTTATATTTGACCAAAAAATAAAATATATTTTAAACAAAACAAATCTTTGAAATGTTACTTGGTAAATAAGTAGATGATAACAACTTCTATACCTTTTAGACACAAAAAAAATTCTCATGGTAATTGAATATTTTTTATATAAAACAATGGTAATGTGCTGGTATATATATATATATATATATAGATTACTAAGCAAGTTTAAGAATTTTAGTTCTATGTATCCATCAAACTGGTTTCTGCATCTTCTTTTACATTTAAGATTAAACTTTTTCGAATGTATTTGAATGAAGGACGTAAAAAGTAATGTGATGATGATATAGAAACTTAAATCCCAAACTTAAACCACATAATTTTAACCAAAGGCTACTAGTCAGTTCCACTGAAAATTACTGCACATACCTAACTTGCAATTTTAGCCCGTCATAGATACTCAACTTACAAGGGATTTCCATAAAAGGAGTTTCCATTCAAGTGAGACTTTGCTATGTCAAGGAGAACCAAATCCACGTTCATAAAGGAAACAAGAGCTAGATCTACATACTAATCTAGACCCGTAACCATCGTAATAATTAAGCATATAAATAGTGTTTGAGCCCAAACATAAAATATTATTTCTAAAAAAATGAACTTCGAAATATCATATCTTCATATGTACAGGTTTTGAAGAAAACATCCCTGAATATTATTTATTTCAATAAAAATAATATAAAATGTTTATATGTTTTTTTTTCCACAGTGAGAAGTAGATATCTTACATTTCATGAAAAATGAAAGTTACTTCCTATAATAACTATCTATCTCTACATCATTCTTCTACATTATTTTATAAATTACTAAATGTTAACCAAATATTCATAACAATATCATTTATAGGCATGATATTATAGAAATCTGATTTTTTTTTTGTTTTTACATCATAAATATGATTTCTAAAAATGTAATATTATAACTTAAAAACAAATATCTCATAGTTATTACTTTTTCTTATAATAATAAATTGTAAATAACTCACTTTTAAAATGTTAAAAATAGGCCAAATTAATATATAGCTCGTTGAATTATTTGATAATTTTTAATTAGATAATTGAATTTTTTTCAATCAGGTCTGAGCGTGTGTAAATTTTTATTTGTTTTTTAATTGTATTAATTAATCTCAATTACCTACTTAAAGTGAAGTACAGAGACGAGTGTTTCTCAAATGTGTTATAATACAATTGAGTTAATTATAATTTTTTTTAGAGTTTTTTTATAAATATTTATTAATAATTGTTTTATCTTCTATTGATATAAAGTTAAATATTTACATAAAATAAACAATAAAAAATTTAAATCATAATTTGATGACTTTAATCAAAGTCGATCTTGATCAAAGTGAGTTGATGAATAAAAAATAAAATCTAAACTAAATTAATCAAATTAAAAATAATCAAGTTATATTTAGAATTATTTTAAGTCTTCATGACATATGAATAACCTTAAAATTAAGTAATTAAAAAGGATTAATTTTGACAAAACCGTCTCTTGTCAACTTGTTTATCATTTGAGAAGAGATTTTGTGCTTTTTTTTGCAATAGTTTTTTATAAGATTGTTTTTAGTATTTTAGTGTTTGTTTAGCAACAGTATTTTAGTATTTAAAAACTAAAAAAACTTGTTTGAATAGTGTCTCCTGAAAACAGTTTTTGAAAACAATTCTGGTTTTTTAATTTTTAAAAACTAAAAAATAGGAACAATTGAAAGTAATTTTATTTTTCAATTTTCTATTTTTGTTTTGAAAACTTAAAATAAAATCAAAATATGTTTTTTTTTCTTTTCATTAATGAAATTTTAATAAATATGAACAAATTTTTGCATTTTTACATCTTCAAAACAATTTTCAAATAACATTTATTAAACAAGTTTTTTTTTCTTCCTGAAAACAGTTTTTGAAAACTATTCTTAAAAACTCTTTTCAAAAACTAAAAAACAAAACCAAATCAATAAAGTCCTTAGTATTTAAAAACTAAAAAACTTATTTTGGTAGTGTTTTTTAAAACAATTTTTGAAAACAACTCTGAATTTTTATTAAAAAACAGGAACAACTGAAAGTAGTTTGATTTTTCAATTTTCTAATTATTTTTTTCTTGAAAACTCAAAATACAATCACAATATGTTGTATTTTGTTTTTCATTAATAAAATTTTAATAAATATGAACAATTTTTTCTATTTTTATATTTTTAAAACAATTTTCAAATAACATTTACCAAACAAGGTTTTTTTTTCAAAAAAAAATTTAAAAACTCTTTTTAAAAACTAAAAAAAAAACCCAATAAGACCTTCATTTTTAAGAATCCCACACCCCACACTTATTTTTCTCTCTACTCCGATTCTGTTCCTAATCAAACAACATAAATTACCTTCTTTTCATCTACTTCTTGATCATTATTTTCTCTCGTCTTAAAATCTATCGATCTAAACAATGGATTAGTCTTTTATAATTATTTCTCTAGCTAATAACAAGAAAGTAAAATTCTCAAATATATAAATCAAAATTAAGAAAATTAAAGAATCTTTTAAGAATGTTTTTTTTTACTTTTATTTTATATTCTCTTTTAATTATAAATATACTATCTTATATTTTTTGTTTAACAATTTTATATAAAAAAATATTTTTTTTAGTAAATTACAACTATATTTCTAAGTTTTATGAAGTTACATATAATTGCATTTTTTCTATTTTCCTACACTATTTCCCTTGAAGTTTTAAAAATAATTGCATTATCACTCTTAAGTATTTTGAAAACATTAAATCAATGACTCGTTTCAATCTTAAAAGGACACTCTCATGGGAGGAAAAATAATGATTAAAATAAACAAAGAGTGTTTACTGTAATTTACTATTTTTTTATTATTGTGGTTGTTTTTCATATAACTAGCATAATACATATGTGCATATATTAGTTAATTTATTGCATTTTAATTAATGTGTAAATAATATATTATTTTTGAGATTATAAATTAGAATGTGAATTAACTTTTGAATAAGCATGAAAATTCTCGTTCGGTCTTTAAAAATTGAATTTTTTTTTTCATTTTTAAATTTAGTATGATAATATAGACTTGAAATTCAAGTAAAAAAAAATATTTTTCAATTTTCAGGTATTGAAAAAAGAATTTAGTAAAATTTCAGAACTAAAAATTATTAAAAATTATGAAATACTATTGAATTTGTAACACAACTATAGTTTTGGTACAAATTTAAAATTTGAAAACAACAATAGTTTTGGAACATATGGAGTAATAGCTATTGGACAATCCATGTTACATTTTAAGAATAATGTAATATCTCCCTACCATTACACCAAATCAAATCATATAACTTTGTAACCCCAAGTTAAGGGAGTTTATTTTAAGAATAATATTATATTTACAACAATATTATAAGCTATTTAATTTTATTCTCAAATTAATATAATTATTAAATTATTTATGAAATATGTAGTTAGATAGTGATACTCATTCTTATTCATAAAGGATTAACAATCCCTAGTAAATTGTATACTTATTGAATTGCTACTAGAGCGTTACGAATAAATGACAGGATAACATTAAACAAACAAATTTGTTTGATTATCGAAAAATATGCACACATCTTATGTTCTCATCTTCATGAATATCATAAATTAGATTCACCAAATTATAAGAACAGATGTAATATCTCTAATACTAACTAGTTAAGTCTATTATGTTTTGCTAAATGCAAAATGAATTTAAAATTATTTATTTTGGTAATAAAATTATTTATGCAATAAATAAGAATTGAAATTTTTATGTTTACAATAATATATATTGTATTTTTTTTAAAATTAACATGATTTAAAATATAAAATAATTTAATTAGATACAAAATATTAAAACCAATATTACTTAAAATAAATTATTATTTTAATCATAAAAATAAAATTTATATTTTTAGTTAGCACACATGTAAGATTTTAAAAAATGAAATACATTTATAGCATATTGATAATATTTGATTAAAATAAGTTTTTAAGATTTTAAAGTATAAATAAATATTATTTAATGTTTAATTTTTAAATATGGTAAATATTGTTAGTATTTTATCGTGAAATAAATTATAAATAATTTTATTTTAATTATTATTTACTAATTAAGTAAAAATTATTTTATCATAAAAAAAAATATTTTGTTAAATTAATTTTAATACATGTATCATATATTTATGAAAAAATAATTAATATTACTATATAAATACTAATAAATAAAATATATAATAAAAATTATATATTTTTATTCTTAATAAGTGATAAATTGAGAATAAAATTTATTTTATTAATTACCAACTATATGACATTCAAAAAAATAAAATATATATAATAAATTGACTAATAATATTTTATTAATTACCATCTTTCTGACATTTTAAAAAAATACATATATAATAACTTGATTAATAATATTTTATTAACATATATAAGATTTAATTTGATAATATGGTGTTAAGTAAAATTGTTTCTACCAATAATACTTGTAGCTTTGATATTATTTTTCATATATTGATTTATTTATATAAAAATATTTGATAAAATTATAAAGTATAAATAAATATTATTAAATATTTAATATAAAAATATGATGAATACTGATAGAAGAATTTTAAATTCACAAAAAAACAAAGATAGAAGAATTTTAAATGTGCAAGTTTTTTCAATAGTAGTGTTAAGGTAAGGTTGTTTATCTAAATGATATTTGTCATTAAAAAGTAATTACGTTAATTTATAATTTTATTTAATAATTAATTAAATATATTTTGTTTATAAAAATATTTTTTAATTATAAAAAATATTTATCTTATTATATAAATATTAATACAAAATTATACATATGAATTTATTAAATATAAAGGCAATTTATTAATTTATAATAAGAAATTATATATTGATGAGTCTTTAAAATACAATTGTTCTAAATATTCCTAGATTTTTTTTATATTGACAATGATATCAACTATAATTATCTTTTATGAATGATATTTTTAGTTTTATTTTTAAAAAATTAAAACTAGTTTATCAGAAGAATCAAATATAGTTTTTCCCCTTAACAATGTCAAAAACTATTAGCTAAAAATGTTTTCGGCTAAAAAATAACTTAATATTGTGATATCATGTAGTATAAGTAATTTAAAAATATTTTATTATTTTATTAGTAAATATTAACCAACAATATATTTTTTTATTTGAATTATTAAAAATAGATTTAAAATATTATTTCTTTTACTTGGATTACAAACCATAGTTTCACCCCACCCATTGGATTAGAAGCTAATATCATTCATAAAATTAACGTTGTTATTATTATTATTATTATTATTATTATTATTATTATTATTATTATTATTATTATTATTATTATTATTATTATTATATATATATATATATATATATGTTTGTGTGTGGATCAACAAAAATTTAGCATGAAAAATTTTAAATATAAAGTCTCGAACTATATTTAAATTAAATTTTAGTATCAAATTTCAAACCACATAATTAAATGTTATTTAATAAAATATGTATATATGAAATTATTTTATACGTTTTTTATGTAATTTTTAGTAAAGAATAAAAAATATTTATAGGATTTCAAAATATAAATAAATATTATTCAAATAAAAACTTTGACATTCACAATAATTTGTCTATATGGTGTCAAGTAAAATTATATATTGTATATGATACTTATATTGTTTGTCATTAAAAAATTTAACTATCTGATTTATGATATTTTTGAACAAATAATTTAAGACTATTTTATCATAAAAACATGCTTAATACATTATTTTTAATATATTCATTATATATTATATTTTTTGTGTTAGATTAGAGACAACCAATAAATGTCACTTATGTAATTGAGTGAGGGAATAGACTCACTCTTTGTGTATGATTATTATGTGTATGATTATTATGGTCCAAAAAAATTTATAAATAGAAAGAAATCAAACACAATACTTATCCATACAATAGTATTTGAGAAATATTAAGAAAAATACCACTCAAGCATGACTTTTTCTTTAAATGATATTATGATTTATATCATAATAAATTAAAAATTTAATTTAAGACGATTGTTAAATTAATCAAAATTATTTTATAATATAGTAAAATATATTTAATATAAAAATATAGAAATATAAAATAATAAAAATAATTAAAGATAATAAATAAAATAATAAAAATAAGAAATGAAAATAAATATAAAATATAAAAGAATAATAAAATATAATAAATAAAAATAAAATAGCATAAGAAAAACGAAAATAAAAATAAAATACAAAAATTTAAAAAAAAAATAATCTCAGCACAATACACATCTATTATTTAATAACTTCCTCATTTTATTTTTTTATACTATTTGTTTCTTTATAATATAGTGATTAGTTTAGATAACAAATAACATGTGAAATATAATAATGCGAAAAGGATAAACATAGTTTTAATTTAAAATTTTTAATAGTATAATTTAAAATCAACATAATATCTAATTAAAAAATATGATAATGCTAAGCACTATTATATTTTAAATAGATATTGTGTTAAATTTATTGTTTAAAATATAATAGTGTTTAGCACTATTATTTCTTTTAATTTGATTTAGCACTATTATATTTTAAATGAATATCGTGTTGAATTTGTTTAAAATATAATAGTTCTTAGTATTATTATATCTTTTAATTGAGTTTATCCATTTAAAATATACTAATGCTTAATACTATTATATTTTTTTTTAATTAGGTATTGTATTCAATACTATTAAATGACACTTAATACTATTTTTTTAGTATTATTTTTTATTCATTTCACACTATTATATTTTATATTTTATTTGTTATTGAAACTAATTATAATATTATAAAAAGAATAATATAAAAAAATAAAATGAGAAAAACATTATTATTAATATAATAAATATGTGTTACGCTAAGTTTTTTGCTTGTTTTTAAAAAAATAATATGAAAAAAAAATGTAAAAGTAGTAATATAAAAAAAATGTAAAAAAAAAGTTAAAAAAGATTAAAATGAAAAATAAAATTAAAATTGAAAATAAATCAATATTAGAAAACAAATTTAATTTTTTTTAATTATGTTTAGTCTTTCATATAATAAAGACATAAAAAAATAGTTTAAAAATTAGATTTTAATAATTGTTTGATGTGTCATACGAGACACATTAGAAAAATCATTTTCTAATTTATTGAAATGAAAACAAAACAGTTGCCGCAGGATGCAAATGAGCAACAAGATAAGATGAACCGTGAAGGTACTTCACATAATCAGATTCTTCTTTACAAAATTACAATTACTGCAAGCTAACCTCGGATTCTCCACATATTATTTTTAATTAATTTTATGTTAATAATGAATGAATTGACCCCAATTATTGCATAGCAGGATTATATTCCTCTTTCATTTTCTTCTTTCTGAGTGACATCATGTCTACTTTTTGGCATATTAATTGCCCCTCCGAAATAGACCCCCCTTCACTGCATAGTGTTTTTAGCTTGCAAACAAATAACAATTGATATGTTTTTTACGACCTCAATAGTAATTAATCGTACATCGGGAAAAAAATTACATAAACAGATTTATTTTTAATATTTACAATACCACTCTTGCAAGAAAAAGGTTGCTACGATATTTTTTAAATACATAAAGGAGGTATGGCCGCATTTCTTTTTAAAAAAAAGTAATGAAGTCAGAAAAAAATAAATAAAAGTATAAAATATTGTGTACTTTTACCAAATTTTAACCATAATTGATGTAATTTTTTATAAAAAAGGAATATACCCTCTATAACATTGCTATATGTTGAATATATTTTTTTCATCTGAATAGAAAGAGAAACAAATTATTTTTTATCTTCTATAAAAATTTCTTTAACTTGAATGTTTTAAAAATATAAAGTTAATAATTCTGGAAGGTCAAATTTTAGTGGTGTTTTAAGAGATGTCCAAGGTCAATTGAAGGCTTCTCAGGCAATCGTAGTATATGACAACCAATTTACAAGCAGAATTATTTGGTATTTCTCCATTGTCTTGGACTCACGAGATAGAAGGGTTACGAGAAAGAAAGTTGTAAGTGAATTTGATCTTGAGATACATCTTTAGGGAAGGCAATAAAGTGGGTGATTAGGTAACTAAGAAAGGATCTTCATCTTAGCCTTGGGCGTTTTGGACCATCGCTAGCTCCTTAGTTCCTATTTCTGTTTTTTTTTTATTTCCCAACCATAAAAAAAAAATGTCTAATAGAGAGAAAAAAATAATCAAGGAGAAAATTAGTTAACTACATGCTTAATTACTTATGGTCCCACATGTTTGTAATTTAACTGTATCAATTGATTTTTAAGCATCACACATTTTTAGTCCTCTCATATTTCAATTCTATCTTCTAACTATTATAATTGTTGAATTTTTGTCAAAACTAGGAATAGATATTATAGGTAAAACCTGTAATAGAGATTCTTCTCGTCTCAAGAACCAAGTTAGAGTGTCAGATTAGAGGGGCCCGAATGAAGTCTCTGAAATGATCTTTTGTCCTTGTGTCCAAGTTTAGCGAGGCGGTGACTTGCAGAAATCATTATGACACTCAAGTCATTTTTTAACAGAGGATATTGATGTTAAAACTAGTTTTTCAATCGTTTGATAGTGAATTTTTTGGCCATGTAGGGTGCGACTGATGTAGTAAACTAGCTCTTGCTTTGAGGAGTGTTCTTGAGCTATGACGACACTAAGCGCTTCATTCGAGACAAATAGATACAAGAAAAGATCTCTTCTAACCTCAGGCTTTCAAAGGCTAGGAGGTTCAGCCAAATATACTTTCAGATATCAGAAACTGGCCTCACACTCTTCCGTCCACTCAAACTTGTCATTTTTACAAAGCAATTTTGTCATCGGTCTTGTCTTCTCAACCACCTTTGATAGGAACCTTGACAGTGATGTCAACCTCCTTGCTAGCCTCTGCACTTCTTTTTTATTCTAGGGACACCTCATGTCGATAACAACTCAACACTTGTTAGAGTTTGCCTTAATACCCCTGTGGGATAGCATGAAGCCTAGAAATTTTCCACCCTTCACCCCAAAAACACACATGTTGGATTAAATCACATGTTGTATTTTCGAAGTGAGGCAAACGTTTTTTCTATGTTGGTCTTGTGGTTGTGGTAACTTTCAAATTTGATCACCATATCATCTATATATACTTCCACATTTCTGCCTATCTGATTTCGAAACACCCTATCCATCAACCGCTGGTATGTTGCTCCAACATTCTTGAGCCCAAAAGGCATTTAATTATAGTAGTAATTTGCATTGTCGTGACAAAAATAGTCTTGTCCTCATTTGGAGGGAACATCCGGATCTGATTGTACCCAAAATATGCATTAAGGAAACTCAAAATTTGGTGTTAAGCAACGTCATCAACAAGCTGATCTATACTCGACAGAGGGTAGTAGTCTTTGGGATAGACTTTTTTCAAGTCTCTGTAGTCGGTACACATATACCACCTGCCATTTGGCTTAACAACCATCACCACATTTGTGACCCAAGTCTTGTACATGACTTCTCAGATGAACCCAACTTTTAGGAGTTTGTTAGCTTCCACCAAGGTTACTTTCCTCTTCGCTTCTCCTACTTTCTTCTTCTTCTACGAGATAGGTTTCACTTGCAGGCACACATATAATTTGTGCATAAAATTTTTGGATCAATGTTTGACATCTCAGTGGTTATCCACCAAATAGGATGACCTTTCTCCTAAGGACATAAAAAATCATAATCTCGCCGTATTTGGTTATTTCTGCCCCAATGTTAGTTGTTTGGTCTTCACCTTTCAGTTGAAAGGTCCGGGTGCTCTCGATGGGTTTGACTCTGATGGTATACTCAGCTTTGGGGTCTAAATCTACCATAGCTATCATGTTAGTCCGAGGTCTCTTTAGCAGATCCAGAGTGTCATTCATGGGAAGCATTTTTAGGCTGGCCAACTAACATTCTCAAGTTCTCTTTTGGTTCGCATGGACCATGACAACTTCTCCTTTTGTTGAGGAGAACTTCATAGCAAGATAGGGCATTGAAACTATGGCCCCCAATTAGTTCGGTGATGGTCTCCCTAACAAGATGTTGTAAGAAATATTGACATTTACTAGGATATAGTCAACCAATATGGTTTTGTAGTTTCGAATCTCATTGCCAAACTTCGTATATAAATCCATATATCCTCGTGTGTCTACTTGTTCCCCCGAGAATCCAACTAGTTGTTCATTGAAGGGCCAAACTTAGGTCTCTGGAATCTCGAACTACTTGAAGGTTGACTGGGTAATGTGGGTGATGCTAGGCTAGGGTTAAGGAGATAACATTGACGTTTTGGATGATTTGTAGATGTCTCTTCCAAGCTGAATTGCTCACTCCACCTCCGAAAAATCCTTTTGCTATAGTATTAATGACCCCTCTCAAAGATGGGTTCTTCCTGTTGTGTTTGACGATATATCTTTCCTCAAGTCCCATCGGTCATTTCTGTGCCTATCTCTTCTAGGGTCGTTTTTGTTAATAAACCTTTGCAAGTGCCCATTTTGAATTAGCTTTTCTATTTTTTCCTTCACTGTAAGGCATTCACCAGTTATATGCCCATAATTCCTATGATATCAACAATGCTTACTGCGGTTAACATTCTGTGGCATAAGGAGCTTTTTCAGAGCAATAATGAGCTTGGAGGCAAGAGCTTCATCGAGTATTCTAGCTCTATTTGTGACTGGGGGTGTAATGAACGAACCAAGTAGCCTAAGTTTGTACGAGTTATCTCACTTTCTCTTCCCTTTCTTATATTTACTTTAGTCCTTCTCAAACTATTCAGCCTAAGTTTGATTACAGAACTCAACGACCTCATTCATTTGCATGTATTTGGCTACTATCTTCCTCAACTCGTCCATGCTTGTTTCAGGCTTCTTACAAAGGCTATCTGTGTATTTTGTAGGTCGAAGTGTAGTGACCATGTGGTGGAGGGTGACCTCGGGGTTGAGGTTTCTAACATTTATGGCAACCTTGCCAAATTTGTCCTTAAAGGCTTTCAAGGGTTCTTTCTTCTCTTGTGTGATGTCTACTAGTGCAATGGATGTGAGATGATGAGGTCGACTGATGACAAATTGTATTCCAAACTTAGTAGTCAAGGTTTCAAAGCAATCAATGGAATTAGGTGGCAGTATGATAAACTAACTCAACATCCCTCCTTTCAGTGAAGTCAGACATACTCTGCAAAATTACATCATCTATGGTGTACAAACCCACTTGAGTGATGTAGACATCGAGCTGCTCTTCGGGGTCGGTTGTCCTATCATAATGGTCTATTATGAGTGGCTTCCAGTTGGCTGGTAAAGGTACATCCATTATAGTGTCTACAAATGGATGCCGAGGTGGGACTGCCATTGCATTCTAGGAACTAGAGGTCGCAGGTCACGGGTTGACTTCGAGATGGTTGGTTAGATTTGGTGGTGTACTGGGTTGCTCGGGAAGGTCAATATGTACTATCACTGGCATCCTTAGATGGAATCAACCAACTTTTGATATCCTCATTCTCTTTCCACAATGCTTCTAACTCTTCCTCATTAATCTGCCTCATCCTCTCCATCTAATCTCGGAGCTAAGAAATCAAAATACTAGGGCTAGTGTCCTCGAACATTTCTTCCCGAGAGGATGTTATACACTTTGTTTGCTGAGGGTCAACTTCTTCTACTGTCGTATTCGAGTGGTGACCATGTGGTCCTAGGAATAGTTCTACCGGTTCCCACGGTGAGCTTCAATGTTCTCGCTTCAAGATCCAAATTAGAGTGTTCGGATTAGAGGGGGTCTAGGATGAAGTCTATTACGTCTTAATGATGTTTTGTCCTCGTCTCCAAGTCCAGTGATGGGGTGACCTGCAAAAGTGACTCCGATGCTCAAGTCAATTTTTAGGAAAGATCAGTTCAGAGTAAATAATATTGAGACAACAACTTTTACATGCTGACTTACTTGCTATTTATAGGCGTTAACATGGACTGGAACCCGTGTGCCTTGATTAGTGAATGTTCAATGACATTTTAATTATGCTTAAACTGGTTAATTGTCATTTTAGATTAATCTATCAAATTAATCTGCTATACTTTTGTAACAACTACATTGTTAGAATGTGACCAAGGTGACTATACAAAGATCATAATGCCTACAAGTCTTCGTAGGCCTAAAGGCCCATATACATATATAATTAATATATATAAATTAAGTATAATTATAATTAATAATTAATATAACGCAATTTTTTATATTGCACAATTTATTATATTACACCATCTATTGTTGGGTCTTTTTATAAATTTTATAAAATATTTATTTGTTTTATTTATTTGCGATAATAAAGATGGTGATTATTTGTTTTAAGAAAAAATTAAAATTTATTTATTAATATCTCGTCTACCACGTTTAAAATATCAAATACTATTGTTATTCATCAACTTTTAAGAACATTAGAAATAAAAATTTTATATTAATTTTTTTTTAAAAAAAAAACTAGATGTTATTATGTAATGTATTAGAATTTAATTAGTATATATTAATATTGTAAAAATTAGTAGGTATGACTAAATATTAATAGAAAACTTTTTACACATATTAATTAAATTATTTTCTAAATCAGTAACATAATCTTTTTAACTAAACAAGTCCAAATATAATATTTTTAATAAATAAGGGTGAGCTCTGGTCTTATGTAAAACCAGGCTAAAGATCCATGACCATCCCCTAATTAAATTTTGAAGACTTAAAATCATACGATTACAATACTTATATATCTAAAAGTATAATTTAACCTTAAATAAAATAAAAGTGGGAGAAGAAATTAATGAAAAAAAGAAGATGAAAGTATATTTGTAAGAGAAATTAAATGTATAAATATAATAACTGAGAATGAGAAATTGTGTTTTGGTGTTAGAAGTCAAAGTTGATGATAAACGGAGGTTTTTTTTTTTTTTTATTTGATTTTGATTTGGGGATACATGGCAGAGAATTTACAAAAGAGATTACAACCTAAGCCAGTCTAACTATACAATTCGCCACTTCTACAAAAGTTGCATCGATCCTATTCTAAATTCTAATATTCTGATACATTTAATTTAATATGTAATCCACATAATTCTCCCTAGGCCTCCCCACATCTTTGTTACAGGTGAGCGCTGAACCATTGAAAAAGGTCGAAAATTAGAAAAACAAAAATAATAAAAGGACCAAGTATGATGTATCTACACTTTGAAAGTTTGGTCCTGAATTTGTTTTGATTCCACGTGGATTTCTCCAGGGAGAGAACGATCCCCTTCAGCATCAAAGCTGGCATGGACACTGTAAAAGACATAGAAAAGCACGGCAACAGCCGAAAAGAATCCAAATCGAACATAGGATGGCCCATCGAGTGATCCCAACAGAAACACATTGAGAAAGATTGAAATAGAGGGTATCCACGGCATGAATGGGACACCCCAGAATTCTGGCTTTCGAACCTGAGGGACCATGCAATGAAAAAGTTGTAATATTGCAATGGCAATAACACCACTGACACTCAGCATCCCTGCCTTCGCCCTTCCTGTGGGTACATATTTCCAAATAAGGGTGAACATGATTGCTGTAAAGGAAAATGAGCAGAGGAAGGACAATGTAGGCCATGGATTCGTTGTCCCCGTTGCCACATAACGTCTATAGATCACGGCATTTCCCACCATGTAAAACACAAAGAGGGTGCCTATCGACACCAGATTTAGGAGGACATTCATATCAGTGAAAAGGGCTATTGCCGCTGTGAAGATCCCTGAAACAATTTCCATATAATCATCATATATGTATTTTCAATTTCTGGGAAAAGGAATTTTAGATTATAAGACAAGTCAAAACGCACCACAAAGCATAAAATCAAGGAAATCCAATCCATCATTGAGGGGTAACTTTAACTAGCTACATAAAGACCTAAGTTCATCATCGGTCAATGATTCCAATTAAGAGGAATATATTACTCATTCAATAGTGGGGGTCGAATCAATAAAAACCACCCATATTATCTTCCATGTGAAATGCTTTATTATTCTTCCATCCAAAGGAAAAATCGGGAGTCACATTCAGAAGCCTATTATTTTACATAAGTGAGTGATTCACATCTTTCCATCCTAAACCACACAGCAAACCGCAAAACAGTTGTCATCGTCCTTCCATCCATATCCAGTGAAGATACTGTTCATGGAACGCGTGAGTGATTTCAAGGACGGAATAGGCACACATACCATGGGGTGGGGGACCATATGAGAGAGAACATGTGATACCCATATGGGAAAATCTTTTCTAACAATCACTATTTTGGAGTACGCTACCCACTATCACTTTCAAATATAAATTAATGCTGCAGAAGCACAAAAAATAATTGTTTTTTCTTCACAATTATCTATGCCAAGTGATGTATCTGACACCTCTTTCTTTTTAAGAAGTGTTATTAGCAAAATGCCAATTTACATTTACACGACATTGAATTTTATTGAGAACCAAAAAGAAAGAACCACACAGCAATAGAGACGGATATCAAGTAAGACACCGTCAAATGTGTGTGTTTAGATTTCCTTTAGACATTCGTTGTAGGCCAATTCATCAATTTTCTTCCTCCACCCCTGTTGTGTTGTGTGAACAAAAATCCAAACACGCTCAATGATAGAGCATAATGGAAAACAGCTATAGATAGATAAGGGTGAACTAAAACTCCTCTATGGATGTCAACGTGACAATGCGTCAAGAATCACCATACCCATACACATTACATTAATGAGAAAAAACATTTGTCTCATCACAGAACTTCCTCAATGACACCTCAGCCAAAGATAAATGTTGTTGAAAGTGGGGCCCCTCCCCCCTCTTTCCGAAATCACACAATCAAAACAGGTAGTAGACACGACATAAGTCACACAACACAAATTGCATGCGGTAGACATTAAAAAAAGAAAAAAAAAAGAAAAAGAAAAAGAAAAAGAAAAAGAAAAAATGGAAGAAATTGACAAGATGGATAAACAAGTATTAAGGATGAAGAAGGGTAAGGAAGTACCAAGAAAAGCAGAGGCGTTGACGGGGGTGGAGGTCCTGGGGTGGACCCTGGCGAACCAAGAGGGGACCACATTGGAGCGACCGATGACGCACATGTAACGAGCCTGACCCAGCATCGCCACTAACAGCGACGTCAGTATCCCAAAACTGGCCCCCACTCCTATCACTCGAGACACCCATCCCCAACCGTCAGATTGCCCACTGAACGCCGCCGAAAACGGCGCTTCCGCATCGATCTGCGTGCACTCAACTCATCAGATCATCCGTACAGCTCCAAAGCCATTACATTACATACATTACTTGTGCTACTGCTAACCATCTAAATTCTCAAACAAACTTTCCATCTCTCCTAAATTAACAGTATATATATATATATCCTTAATTTAACAATTTTAATAGTATCAAATACCGGCAGACACTTTGATATTTTCCTACAAGTTTTGTCTGCCATACCAATACACTGATTAGACATTAGATTTTGTAGAAAAATGCTTGTATTTCTTTTTTTGACAATATTTGTTATTATTGTAATCAATATTATATTATCCGAAGCTAAAAAACAAAATAGCACGAAACGAACCATATCGTAAGGGAGAAGCTTGGTCATGGAAGCGGCCATGAGACAATAGAGAAGCGTAACGATAATGACGGAGCCGGAGACGCCGACCGGAATATCCTTGACGGGGTCTCTGACTTCTTCGGCCATAGTGGAAACGGCGTCGTAGCCGATGTAGCTCAGGTAAACGGCGGCGGCACCTTTGAAGACGCCGGCGGCACCGTGGGGGAAGAATCCGGAGGGGTTGTCTGGGTTAGCGGGTTGGGTGAAGTTCTTCCAACTCCCTCTCCAGAACCCCATCATTATGATGAAGGCTATGAATAATATGTGCAGTGCCGTGAGAATCATGTTCACAACAGAACTCTCCCTCGTGCTAAACAAAAATCAAAGGTTAATAATAATAATAACAAATAATAATGTAAGAGGAGTTGAGAAGTGAGAAGCAACCTGTAGCAGATGACGAGAGTGATAAGCAAAACGACGGCGACGGCAACGATGTCTATTTCATTGAAGCCTTTGGGAAGAGAGGGGACAGTGATGCGCCATTTGGCGGAGGAGATTCCGATTGCGGTGCCTAGGTAGGCCGTGAAGCCTCTGGCGACGGCGGCATTGGAAAGGACGTAATCCACCACGAGGTTGGCGCCTGTCATAAAAGCCGCAAATTCCCCTGCGAAAACGACGTCGCCGTATTAGGTGAGAATGAGAAAGAAAGGAAGATGTAAAATTGTTATCATGTGGTCTAAAACTATCCACCGCATCACATTTTGTGAAAAAACAAAGAATAGAGTGAAACGGACCGAAGGTGACGCGCAGGTAGCTGAAGGCGCCGCCGGCCACGGGCATGTCGACGGCGAACTCCGTGTAGCAGAAGGCGGAGAGCAGGGCACAGAGGCCGGCAATGGCGTAGGAGAGGAGGACGGCGGGGCCGGCGTAGAGGCTGGTGGCGTGGCCGGTGGTGACGAAGACCCCGGCGCCGACCATTCCGCCGATGCCGAGGGCCACTAGGTCGAACCAGCGGAGGGTCTTGCGCATGTTGGGCCCGGAGCGGGCTCTGACCTGGCTCATCTCATCGTACGAAGTGGAGACGGAGAGGGCGCGTTGGGCGAGGCGCGTGGGAGTGTGGGAGAGAGCTCGGAGGTATGCTCCCATGCTCGAAAACGAAGAGGAGGAGGAGTCCATTGCGGAAAGGATATCAAGATGGGGTTGAGAGAAGACCCAAAGGTTGCGTTGCTTTTTATAAGCTCTGCAACTGCGACATGCTATGCTTCATAACACAACACCACACTTCACACTTCACACTTCACACTTCACACTTCACACTTCACTCTTCACTCTAGTTACTAGTTACTACAATTTAAATCACCAATCAACCAAGTCTCGTGCTATTTGTATCCTCCATAATAAATAATTATTATTACTATATCTTTTCTTTTTTTTAACGTATTAGTATTAGTGTATAAAATTCAATGCCTTCAATTACCTTCCAAAAGCAACCATTACTGTAACATGCAAATTAACCTTAAGGGACCGTCTATTTCTCGCCGTACAAATTCAATCTTACATTTCCATTTTAAATTTATGTAAATAAATAAGATTAGTTTATAGTTATACAACGTCTTAATCAGGTTCAGTATTTCAAAATTAAATTTATCGGCAATTTGTTTCATATTTTTATCTAGACTATGCACGTTTTAGATAAAAATAAGTACGTAGAAAAACTACGTAGAAAAACCTTAATGAAAAACTTAAATGGAAAACATTTCATCGTAACGT
Source organism: Psophocarpus tetragonolobus (assembly GCA_037954015.1). NCBI lineage: Eukaryota > Viridiplantae > Streptophyta > Magnoliopsida > Fabales > Fabaceae > Psophocarpus > Psophocarpus tetragonolobus. The sequence continues at coordinate 4,299,663 of CM075692.1, read as the reverse complement.
TCTTTTTTTTAAAAAAATTATTAAATTTACTGTTTACTATTTTAAAATTATATAAATAAACAATTATGATGAAATTTAACTGTAAAACATTATATATTAATTAAACTTTAAATTTAATGATTTTTTTTCAAAATCTTTTATTACAAAGTTTAGATACATTTTTAGAGGTTTAAGACTTATAATTCTCATTAAAAAAATCAATAAGCTTATCATATAATGTAAAATTTTTTAAGCTAATAATGTATAAATATTTTTCTAATATTTTAAGGTGGAAAGTTATATTTTCATCTAACATCTAACTACTAAAATCCTTTTTAAAGTAAAATATATGAGACCATAATAAATTCACCATGAAAAAAAAATGGATAAAGTTTTAAAAGTGACATGGAAATGTGAAAAAAAAATTAAGAACCATACAAAATTTGTGGTTAACACTCTTACATTTGAATTAATAGTAAATAAAGTGTTAAGATTTTGATTGATTTGATTTTTTTTTTTAATTTTTGAAAATAAATTTAAAAAATAGTTTTTAAAAATTTTCTATAAGAAGAAAAAATGAAAACATTTATCCTTATATGAAAATGTCATTGATAAAAGAAAAAAACAATTGTTTTCATTTTTTAAAACAAAAATACCAAGCTCAAAAGCAATATATACTGTTATTTCAAAATTAAAAAATCAAAATTATTTTTAAAAATTATTTTAAAAAAATAATAACCAAATAAATTTTAATTTTTAAATACTAACTACTAAAAATAATTTATAAAACTTCCGCCAAATTAACAAACACCAGGAGTCTGTTTTTGCTATTTCGATCTTAACCTATATATGAATTTGCTATGCTCTAAAAAGCTCTTCCCATTATAACTTATTAGAAATATCAATTTTAAGATAAAAATTAATTTAATAATAAGTGAAACCCAAAAAATATTAATTTCTAAGTAAATTATAATCAAAATATTAATTTCTAAGTAAATTATAATAAGAAAACCTTTCGAAAATAAAATTTCTAAAAAATTCTGGCTCATCTTAAAAGTAATTATGAAAGTTCTTCCTTTAAGTATATTAATTGATAATAAAAAAAATGTTTTGATACACCCAATTATAAATTGATATGTAAAGTAAAGTTATTGGTTCTTATCGTAATTACTTCTAAGAGAGTCATGTTTTTACTATTTAAAATATAATAAAGTTGAATATTCAACATAACATAAGAGATCTTATTATTAAAATAGTTTCCATTAATTATTAAATTAAAATTATCTCTATCTTTTGTTTGATATATAGAAATTTAGTAGATTTGAAAAATTTGTAATACGATGACTTTTAAGAGACAACAGTTGATAATTGATGAAATAGTTCAAATAGTTTAATTAAATATATAAAAATGACGCTGCGTAACAAACTTAATCTCATATTTTTCTCCTGAATAAATTATGAATCTCGTTTTATATATGTTTTTTATTATTAATTATAAAATTGTAATTCAGATGAGCAGAAATTTTTTATGTTTGTTTATAAAAACAAAAAAGAAGGTTGAATATGTATTTTATTATATAAAAGGAGATTTTTTGTTTGTCCTATTGGCATAAAGTATAACCATTTTCTAGAGAATATGACTAGGCATATATAGTTTTCTCTCTTGATTAAATTTGTTCCTACATGAAGTTTGAATTCACCTTTGCTTCAGGCATACAAGCAAATTTTGGTTTTGACTTTTGAGATATATTTTCGTTGTTTTTCCTTTTATAAAACTTGAAATCATTAAGTTGTGAATGTAAAGTGATTCAATTATCGTTTTGTACATGTTAAAAAAATTTTGATTTTCATCCCTCTAAATTTTAAAAATAATCTTAATATTTTTTAAAACAAAGAGAGTCATAAATTTGATTTAGGAGTGAAGTTCATATGTAAAAAGAAAAAAAAAATTATGAATTCGAATTTCTTTACTAATAAAAACTAATATATTAATTATTAATATTTAATAAATAAAAAAATTTATTTTAAAGAAATTTATTTTATGTTACTACGTGCCTATTATTAAGACCTATGAGACTAAATTGCATAATTACAAATCTCGACAACGACGGTTTAGGAGAGTATTAAAAGAGTTATTTGTGGAAAAGGTTTAGTTTTATTCAAATCAACAACTCTTTGCTAACTAAACAACTTGTTTTTAAGTTAAAATTGTTTTTTTTTTAAGTTAAATGATTTTCTTTATTGTAGTAGTGATGTTTATGCATCAAATTGCCCTTATTTAGAAAAAGGTAAAATAATTTCATTTTTTAAAAATAATTATAACTTATATATAAATTAATTTTAGTTTATAAAATACATTATGTTACAAATGTGTTTATAACATACTCTAGAAATACCAATTAACTTTCTCGACATTTAATTAGGTATTTTGTGGTAAATTTTTTTATAACAAAAATGAAACACAAGGATCAAATTGAAAAAAATAAAAATCCAGGTATTTAATAAAAAATATTTTAAATAATTAACATAAATTTTGTTGAAAAATTTTATGTAACTGGTATACTATTACAAATAGATACATCATAACATATTTATTTTTATAGATAAATGTTAATATTTATATGTTAGTTTTGTAGTAGAAAGATTTGAGTATCATCTCTTCATAAATTTTACAACATGACCTTCTTATAAATCTTATTTCATTTATTTATATATATATATAGCTCATGAGCAAGTTGCACCACTCTTTTTTACAACTTTTGATCTGATTATAAGGAGTCAAACTTTTATAAATTTTTATTTCAATTAGTTTATTTTAATAACTTAAAAATTTAATTTGATTATTATAAATAAATATTAATTAATAAAAATTACAAAATATTAAATTTTTTACAAGCTAAATACTGAAGTTTATATAAAAGGGATGCTTATTTGAAATTGTCATCTCTGGCAAGCAACGTTAACCTGCCCCTGGAGATGCTTTTAGTTTTAGATATGAATAAAAAAGTGTTTTGTCTAAACACACTTCTCCATAATAGAACCTGATTTTATGCATCTATTTTTGCCCCCTAGTTTTGAGTTTTGCAGTAAAAGGGTTGTAAGGTTATCCGCACCTTTCACACACCCATTACTAGATTGTAGTTTGCTTTTTTTTCTCTCGCTAACTGTAGCTTTCTTTTTGTCATTTTAAGAGAAATAGAGATTGTAGGTTTCATCAGTTAAAGTATTATTAATCTGTTCACAAGTATATTTGGTCAGAGAACGATTTACTGTAGGGTCTCAGGTAATTAATTTATAGTAATCACACTTTCAACATTTTTTGTCTTAATCTTTATTTAACATTTAAACTGTTCTTTTTTTTTATTTGCAGTTTTGCTTTGTTAACTTATACGATCATTTCTACAATTTAATTTAATGTATACATACTATTAGTGATTTATAATTGAAAATAGTAAAAAAATGCTAAAATATATATCCAAATATTAAAATATGCTTAAACTTTATTTTTATAGAAATATAAAGTAAAAAGAGTTTTAACGAGTTGGTTAAATATTATTTATGAAATTATTTTTTTAAAATTATTATTAATGTAAAATATTTTTATAATTGTTTTGGTAAGCTTTGATAATTATATTATTAACTTTATTTAAAATGAAACGCTATTTCCTTTTTATAGATCTTTTCTTGAAAATAAAGGGAAATGAACATTGTAAATAAATCATACATTATTTATTTTGGTTGTAGAGCATTTGAAGATGTATAGCACATTGATCAGAACTTAATTTGAAGGATATGGAGATAATAATGGTTGTTGATATTTTAAAAATAACAAGTGAAAAGCAGAAATAAAAAGTACATAATTAAATTTGAGTGAATGGAATTATAAAGATTAGAAATAGGATATAAAAAAAGAAAAAAAGAAAGGATAAAAGAAGTTGGGGTGGGAGATGAAATGAAATCGAGAGTAGATGCAAAAAAGATTTAGAAGTACAGAAAAGTATGTGATTGTAGAAAAGGTGTAGGAACACGACAATGGAACGGATGGTGAGGAGAAGAGGACCTTGGATGAAGGGTGTGGAAAACACCACTTGGGTATTGTCTGTCTCTGAAATTTAAAGTTCAAACTGAAACCCATGCCAACGGAACCTTGCAGAGGGCAACTGTCAATGGACCCAAACCGCTCCCACCCTTCGCACATAGTTTTACCATTACATTGTAATAATCCTAAATCACTTCATTCATCTTTAATGACTAAGTCAGAAAATAACCCCTTTCCATTCAGGGATGATGTCCTTTGTTAAAGACCGGAAATCAAGATAAGGACGGTTTTGGACAGAAAAGCACAAGAGATTTTGTTCCAAGGTGGATAGGATTACTATTAATTTCAATTTCTTTTTTTATTTTTTTATCTTAAATATTATTCACGTGTTACTTTTAAATTTCAATTAATTCAAGTCCAAGTAAATTAATTTTATTTCAAGAAACACTCTTATTTTTAGACACTTTTTTTCTACGTGTAATTAAAAAGTCATGTATACTCTGTAAATATTTACTCTGATAATTAATTGAAAACTAAACTAAATATAGTTTTAGTATAATTATAGTAAACATAGGCGAAACTACCTTGTCTCTAACGGTTGATATTGGCCACCTAGTTTTATTTTATTTTAATATTTTTATATGTAAGACATAATAACTTTGTCAAAATTTACGACACATAAAATTCTTTTGCTACATTTGACTCAAATTTACAATTTTATTAATTTGATAAATTTCCGATCACATGTACAGCTTATATATTTTATTACCAACAATTTGATAATATTTTATCATCAAATCATAAACTATTGTGGAATTGAGAGACTCTAGAAACTTTTTACTCATTAAGGAGTGTTCAACAAGGAGATCTCATCTTGCCATACTTTTTTTTGTTGTGTCTTGAACGTCTCTTTCATATGGTAAATACAGTAGTAGACAAAAAATTATAGAAGTCAATCAGACTTTCAAGGTTGTCACTCTCTTATTTGGCTTTTGCAGATAATATCTTCCTATTTGTCGAAGCATCTCTTAAATAAGCGACAATGATTAATCATGTTCTGAGGTTTATTTTTGTCGGTGCTCAGGGCAGAAAGCTGTCCAAGACAAGACACGAATCTTCTTCTCTGCGAACGTAAGTTGGCAACAATAGGATCAAATATCTAGTGCATTAGGATTCTAAAAAATTGCAAATCTTGGTAAGTATATGGGGATCCTTCTGCATCATAATTGTATATCTAAGCAGTTCTATTAATTCCTAATTGAGAAAGTGCAACAACGTCTAACTAGTTGGAAGATACACTTTCCTTTGCAGGTCATTTAACTTTGGCAAAGTCAATTGTAAAATCAATGACCACATATGTAATGCAATCCAATTTATTACCTGTTTCTGTGTGTAATAAAATTGATAAGAAATGTAGGGAATTTATTTAGGGTGATATCATTGACTCTAAGAAAGTACACTGGCTGGAATGATAACATTTATGCACTCCGAAGCAGTGAGGTGACCTTGGGCTGAGGGTAGCAAGACAAGTAAACCAAGTCCTTCTCATGAAATCAGGTTGGCACTTAGCTCTAGAAAAGATCCTTGGGTCCAAATTATTCGAGCCAAATACAAGTACAAAGACACTACTAAACCAGTCATTAATGCAACCAAACAAGGATCGAACTTGTTGAGAGAGCTAACTATGTTGTGGAAGAATGTGTGTATGAAGGTAGTCTGACAACTTAGAAATGGTAGAATGGTATATTTTTTGTTGAATTTTTAGGTGGATGGACGAGGACCTCTTATTGACTGGTGTACTGATATCAGTAGAGCCCAAATTTATGCTAAACCATGCTCTTTTGTGGCTCTTGATGGATCTTGGGATGTACCAAAGCTGGAACATGTCTCGCCCACTAATGCTGTCTAAGATATTTGCAAGATTCAACTGCTGAGAAGAGATATAGAGAATGTCGTGATGGGAGAATGGAGTGGACAGGAATTTCACTACTAAATCTCCTTATAAGGGTCTGCTCTATCTAGACCGAAACCAATGGAGATCCATTTGCAAACTATGGAAGTAGGAGGGTCTAGTTCAGAATGAATTTGTTTCTTTTCGTGGAATGTGGCGAGGGGTATCCTCCCAACAAATGAGTTGCGATTCAGGAGACATATGACTACAAATCCATCATATCCTTTTTGTGGCTATCATAAAGAGACCATGATACATGCTCTAAGGGGTTGCAGTAAAGCAACATACATCTAGATGGAATTGGGAGCTAAAAAATATCCCAAACTTTTCACGAATCAGCTATCAGAGGCTTGCTCCTAGCAAGCATGAGTTGCAGGCAGCATAATAGAGTAAGCAGTTGGAGTCAAGTTTTGGGGGTTACCATTGACCAGTTGTGGTATAGGTGAAATAAGCATGTATTCAATAACAAATGTCAATTTATAAGCAAGTCGCATCTAGAGTTAAGGCTCTACTACGATACCTCCACCACACATATGAAATAAGGGTCGTGTTGATGGACATAGGTGTCAATTCTTGTAATTTGTTTTGCAGGTCAGCTTGGAAGAAGTCATCGGGTAATACACTTAAAATCAATTGCAACATTCAGGTGAGAAGTGCTTATGGGGATGCTGCAATTAGTGGTGTGGTTTGTGACAACTAAGGGAGATTTGTTATTGGCTTATCCTCTAAAATTCTATGTGTGTTGTGGACAAGACGAAACTATTGTCAATTCTAAAATCCTTAGAACTAGTATATGAGCACGAATTTCAGAATATTACGATTGAGTCTAATTTTGTATCCATGATAAATCTCCTGAATGAGAATTGCACCATTGACCATGAGTATTTTCCTATTTTGGATAAAATCTATAGGTGAAGCGAGAAAACCTAGATGTGCAGGTTTGCTTTCGTTTCCTAAGAGGCGAATTCAATAGTTGATGGCTTTGTAAAGATAGATTTTTCCATGTCCCAAGAACATAATATTTTCAATTTTGTTTCTGAAGTCATGTTTATTGACTATGTTAAAGATTTGAACTGCAATTTACGTTCTCATGATTAATTTCTGGTGGTCTTATCCTACCATTCACACAAAAAAAATCAAATGATAAAAAAATTATATATTTTAATTAATTTCAAAATTAAAGCTCATAACTTTAATAGTTCATTAAAAATACTACCTCTCTATATAAATAAAACTCAAACAACTTAATTCATTAAAAATTATGTAGAACATTTAGATGGATAATTAGCTATGGATGTACCGTTTGGTGGAAAATAGATGTATGAAAATTGTAAATGAAATAATCCAAAGTAGACGCAGGAGAGACATATGACATTATGCATGAGAGACTAGGGATGTTCTTGTTTGCATGGAAGGTAGTGGAGGTTGACACAGGGGAGACATACATAAATTATGTAGGGGAGATAGACGACATTATACAGGGGAAACAAGACATGTTCTTGTTTGCATGGAAAATAGACGTGGGGGGAGGTAGATGTAGTACTCAAAGCAAGAACATGGAAAGAAAACGCAATAACCCAAAAAGCAAATGCCAAACAGGCATACAAAGTTAATTATAGAGTATGCTCTAGTTTATACAATATAGCCTATATCTGTTTTTGATATATGATGTAACTTTTTAATATTAGGAAGACATTTTTCTTGTGTTTTTTGCTTTCTTATATTGATACAAGTTCTTTTCACTTATAAAAAAAAATCCTAATTCATTCATTAAAACTAAGAAAAGTAGTGAATCTAATTGACACCATGAGTCTATCTTATTTTTATATATTTTTCAATACTACTTTTATACTACTCTCGTTGTAATTACTACCCCCTTTTATCACTTACCCCTAATTAATAATGAGATAATAAAAATTATGAGTTACATAAAAAAATAATATTTTAAATTATACCTTATAAAAAAACCAAGATATTGAAATTTTTTAAAATCTAAATATATGTGTCACCAATCATACCAAATGCAGGATAATTAAAAGTTTCCTTTCCCTAAAAAAGTTGGATTCTTATAAAAATTTTCACGGGAAAGTAAGCTAAAATTAATTCCTAGGAATCATAGTTTTTTAGGAATAATTTTTTATTAATTACATACTAAATTCACTTATATATAAGAAAAATCTTTAGTTGTCTTAAATTTGAAGTATACGGGTAAAATTATGGGTGTTTATAGATTTGAATCGATTCATAAATACGATTATCCAAACCAATCTCTAATTAGATATGTGAATTGAATCAAATGCAATCCAATCTGACTTAATTAGATAGGTTCATGCATTTAAACTCTACAAATCTGTTTGTCTCACAGTTAGTATCTCTCTCTAACTCTCACTCAAAATCATATTAGCCCAAATACTTTGCACTCACATTCTTTAAACTTATAAGCCAAATCCTAGCAGCGTCGCCAATCACCACACCTTGACTCAAGTATTGACTTAATTGTTGTCAATGAACATTTGTATGTTCACGTTCACCTTTGCAGTTGTAGTGACTATCTCAAATCACTGACAACCACCTTCGTAGCTCTGGTGAAATATTAAAGTCATAAAAATTACTAGTTATTTAGTTTTCCTAGTTTTAGCCTTTTAGAATTTACATTTTCTCTTTTATAAACTACTTAATGTACTTTTATATGAATATTTTATTACAAAGTTTTATGTTTAATGTTTTATTCCTATGTTTTATAAAAAACAAAATAGATCTAAAAAAATTATTTGTTATTGGTAGATCTAATCCAACATGAACTTAATCGAATAGGATCACCATTTCTTTTTACAAATATGTTCTTATCCAATATAATTAAAATTGATTGAATGAATTTCAATTTACCCAAATTTCGTCCATGAACATACTTATAATCTTTAATTCTCATAAATTAGAATCATGATTAGGAAAAAGTCAATTATGGGAATTTGTAAAATATATTTGGTTATATTAATATAATTTTTAAGTATTAATTTTTGTATATGTTTGGTTACATTATAACTTTCTGGATAAAGTCAATTATGGGAATTTGTAAAATATATTTGGTTATATTAATATAATTTTAAGTATTAATTTTTTTATATGTTTGGTTACATTATAACTTTCTGGATATATAAGATTTTTTTACAAATATATCCTAAAGTTCAGTTGGTTTTATTAAAAATTTTTATTCAAATTTTATTTTGAATCAACATTTGTTTGATTTAATTGCAATATTAAAATAATTTACATATAAAAACTCACAAAATTGTAATGGACATGAACCTCATAGTTGTACAAAATCACATCTGATGTTATTAATGTTTATAACAAATGTAGAGCACAAAGTTGTTGAAGAAGACATGAAGTTGATTTCTCAATTGACTCTAATCCAAAACAAACAAATGGCAATAGAGAACACATACCACATAGTTGCATACAAACTCACATGTTGTTGGTATGCAAAAAAGAGAAAACATAATGAGACAATAATTTATCAAAATAGATTAATCAATAAAAGATTAGATAAGGATGTAATAGATAAATATTTGCAATCTTTATAAAAAAAATTAATCAATAAAAGATTATATTAGAGGTTCAAATTTAAATAGACACTACCATGGTAATTTATAGCTATAAAAAATGGTAAAGAGAATGAAATTCGAACGTACTTCTTTATTTTTTTATAAGCAAACGTTATTTGTTAATATGTTAGTTAAGAGATTCAAATTCAGAACCTCTTCTTCTCAGTTACACCCCGAAAGACATAATATTTTCAAATAACTATAATGTGAACTTTGATAATAATTTGACAAAAGGAGAATGACTAAACTAAATTAACATGTTTTTTTTAAATTTTAATTACTAAAATAGTTAATTTAAAAATGAAGAATCCACTCAAACTAAAATTGACTAAAAATATAGAGGAAAACATATATTTTACCAATAAAATATTTTTAAAAATCTCTAAATCGATGTTTACAAAAATATATCTAACAAATTTATTTCTTAAATGGAATTTTTTAAAACACACACATGGACATTATATTAAGAAAAAATTTATTAATATCAAACATAAAAATCTTTAATTCTTAGCAAAAATGTATAAATTAGAATTAAATTTCATATATTCAATTACATATCACTTATGAGTTATGATTAAACCGTGTAAAATACTTGTATTGAATCACTTTTTTTTTCATAAACATTTCTATTTTTATGTTGATGACCACAAAATCAAATTTTAGTGTTTCATAAGAATAACAAATCTTGAATTTTGGATATATTTTTTCCTTTTTCTATCAAACGTCTCAATATGTTGAAATGATATTAAATCATAATATATATATATATATATATATAATATAATATAAGATTTTAATTAGTATGCATAGTTATTATAATAAGTTTTATACTAATATTCAATCCTAATCCTTTATTTATGAAAAGTTTGTTGACTTTACCAATTAATACTTTAAAAGACATGTAAATGAAGAGTTATAATTGAATATTAGTGTAAAAGTTAATATCTCATTACATACTAATTAAATTCATAATATAATATAATCTATGATCATTAATAAATACAACTACTCTTTTAGTGTGCACATTTTCTATTCCTTAATTATGAACTTTAATTGTATACTAATTAATATCTCAATACAACTAATTAATGTATACTAATTAAACCTTTAATTGTTTTAACATATCTTATAGAACTTTCAATATGTAATTGCTCATGATATTTTCTAACTACTTTTTATTTCTTTATTTTAAAAACAGCTTGGTGCCTTTCTTTCTACTAATATAAATAAAGAGGATTACCCTCCCTTTGTGTACATATTTATTAATACAATATTTCCCTTTATTTAACTTAATTTTAATTTATTTGTAAAATAAATTTAAACAAATATAAAAATAAGTATCTAAAAGTAATTGCACACTCAATAAAAAAGGTAAAACTACACTTTTTTTGCTTAATATGCATACAAAACTAAAATAAAACAAATTGTTAAAATATATCAAATTTTAACGAAATAAAATTTTGTAATGAAATAAAAATGCAAATATACATGAGCTAACTGGTATAACATAATTATAATTATTTATAACATATTGTTGAAGGTTTTAATGACTACTCTACTTTTAGTAAATACACAAGTTTTATTGAAATATAGAACTGATTAGATCAAGTCATCTCCTTAGAGACTTGGAAGATCATTTAAAAATTCAATTGTTCCTTCACAAAAATATTTTGTGAAAATTTATATAAAGAAAACTAAATAACTAAATTGAAAAATAAATTGTATTTTTGTGATTTGATAAATAATGTTAATAATGCAAAATGATCAAATATTTGATTTACTTCATGTAATTACTAATCCTTACCTAAGTTCAATTATCTATTCTTGTTAAAGATTTCTCTGCCCTAATTCTTTAACTATAGACAACTAAATTATTAGAGTTTTTCCTAATTTCTTAGCAATAGACAAATAACGAATATTAAATATAAGGAAAATTCAAAATATATACCTGAAACTTTTAAATAAAGATAAGAATAAATTACATAGTATTAGTCAGTGCATCAACCCTTGACAATCCTGCCTAGATAGATCTCACTATGGACTATTTATAGCGATAAGAAATGGGTGAAAGGAGAGAAGAGAAGAGAAAGAATTGTGTGATTTCTTGGGGATGAAAATTGGATTCTCTCCCTTCATCTCATTCTCCTATTTATAGTCTTTAACTAGGGGAAATTTTCTCACCAAAATTAAATTTGCTAAGAGAAACACTCTCTGCCATGGTTTCGCTGAGCGAAAATTGATTCACTCAGCAAATGCTTAATTCTTGCCATAATTCTGAGAGACTTCGTTCAGCAAAAGTTTGTTCGCTAAGTGACCTTTGAGTCTGATTCTTCCTTTGGCTTAGAGAATTTGAGCTTAGATTGATGGTCTTTTGTTGTCCTTAGGTTCTATTGGTCAAACTTGGTCCTTCTATCCTCTAAATCTCATGAATCAATGAATCAATGGTGGAACTCTGTCGTTAGCATTGCATCATTGTTTTCTGCTCCTTGTTCCAAACTTATATTAAGGTGAAATTTTTAATAATCCCAAGACTATTTGCACAATTTCAACACTCTTTTTGGAAACAAAACTTGTTTATCAAATATATTTTGGATTTTTGTTGAAAAATTGAGTTTTATAAAACATTTTCTTTAATTTCTAGTTAGATAAGTGTCCTAAAAGATATTGATTTTCACACAAAATGGACACTTATCACATATATAAAGGGAATTCACCATTTTGGTGTCCACATTTTATTTTCAATTTTATCCTTATACCTATTCGAAAATTAAAAAACAAAGAAAAAACTACTTGGTTAAAAGATGGATCTGAACCCACAACCTCTCTCTCCTCCATTTCCCTATACATGGATTTTGTCACCGGATCAACTTTATATCCTTAAGAAAAAAAACTAGTTTAAAACATTTATACCCAACACAGATAATTATCCTACTATCTATAATTTATAATCTATAATGTTACATTATATATTATTGATAACATACATAAAGGGAATTTACCATTTTGGTGTCCATATTTCATTTTCAATTTGACCCTTATACCTATTTAAAAATTAAAAAAAAGAAAAAAACTATTTTGTTGAAGCAATGACCTCTCCCTCTCTTATTTTTTTATATATAAACTTTGCACTAGATCAACCTTATAATCTTAAGAAAAAAACTACTTTAAAATATTTATATCCAACATATATAATTGTCCTATTATCTATAATCTATATTATAATAGATTATATTGTCTATACTATTAATAAAGGGAATACCCCATTTTGATGTTCACTTTTGAAAATACCTATTCTACCCTTATACCTATTTGAAAATTAAAAAATTAACTTTCATAGGAGAGACTTGAACCCACAACCTCTCCTACCCAAATGTAAACTTTGTCACTAGATCAACCTTATAATTTTAAGAAAAAAAATTACTTTAAATATTTATATCTAATATAGATAATTGTTCTACTATCTATAATCTATAATATATATATATATATATATATATATATATTATATCTATACTATTAATAAAGGAAATACCTCTTTTGATGTCCAATTTTCAAACTACTTATTCTACCTTATACCTTATTTGAAAATTAAAAAATAAACGACTTTGTCATAGGAGGGACTCAAACCCATAACTTCTCTCTCCAAATGTTATCTTGAGAAAAAAATTATTTTAAAACATTTATATTCAACATAAATAATTCTTCTACTATCTATAATCTATAATATATATATATATATATATATATATATATATATATATATATATTATAATATATAACGAGAATATGACGTGTTGGTATCCACATTAATTTTATGACTATTTTACCCTTCTAAAAATTTTATGACTCCTCCCACATTAATGAATGTATATCTTTACAAATTCTCTCTTACCACAAATCAATCTTCCTTAAGTATAATTTATATATGTATACCTTCAATCATAAATATTAAATATTTTTAAAAGAAATACAAATACACATGCAAGATGTTTAATTTTTTTCAAACTCTCTTTTCTCTCTATTTTTGTTAAATTCATTGCAAATTATACATATACATTGATGATTTGACATATTTCTATCATATTAACATAAACAAAAAAACATACTAAAATAAAATTGTTGTAAACAAAATCACATAATGAATTATTTATATATATTCTATCATGTTATAAAAAAACATATTAAATTAAAACTTTAAAATTGTTATACATATAAAAAATAGAAATGCGAATTCATAGGCAAGACAACAATGTCGGTGTTTTTGCTAGTATTATATAATGAGAATATGACATTTTGGTGTCCATGTTTTATGAGTATTTTACTCTTCTAAACATTTTATAATTTCTCCCACTATCACAAATATTATATAATGAGAATAAAACCTTTTGGTATCTACATTTTATGTCTTCTCTCACTCTCACAAATATAACTTCTCTCATATTAATAAATGCATATCTTTAGAAGTTCTACCTTACCACAAATAAATGTTCCTTAAACACCATTCATATATGTAACCTTTGATCATAAATATTTTTAATAAAAATGCAAATGTACATATGCAACAACATTCTGAATTCTATTCAAACTCTCTTCTCTCTCTATTTTTTGAAACTCATTGCAAATCTGACATATTCATTGATGATTTGATATATTTCTATCATATTATCATAAATAAAGAAATATAAAAATTAATAAAATATATTTTAAAACATACTAAACTAAAATTCTTATACGTAAATTGACAGTGAATTATTTATATTTTATTGTATTATGACAAAACATATTAAATTAAAATCCTAAACTTTTTATAAAATATCAAAATAAAAATACAAATACGCATGTGTTTTCAATAGTATAAATAAAGGGAATACTCTACATTATCTTTGACAATTATGCCCTTTCCTTAGTGCGACTCTGTAATCTCTTTTAAACTAGTGCAATACTAATGATAGTTGTTTTAAAAATCTGCTATAATTTTAAGTTGACTTTTAAGAATGATTGTACGACTATTCTTTTTTTAGGAGAGGTTAAATGTCATGATTTTTAAAAATGGTTGAACCGTTCTTAAAAGTGACTTTTAAAAACACCTATGTCTATCCAAGGTCTTAAAAGTGATACTTTTAAGAACCATTATGTCTACCATTATTCTTCAAAGAATTAAATTTTAAGAACCCTTGATATCATAACTGGTCTTAAAAGTTAATATATTTTTTTAATATAATCTTTTATTTTATATATTTTATTTCCTGTAAAATTCAATCACAGAAATCACAATAGGAATATTAACAATAATAATAAAATATTCCTTCAAATTAATAAAAATTTTTACAATCTTACATTCACCAGGTAAAGTTTTAAAAAAAATTACAAATTCACTATTTCAACCATTTAACATATAAAGAAACTAACATTTTAAACAAAAAAGTTTATAAGTTTTCAAGAAAATAATTTATCCGATATGCCCTCGGAATTTTATGACTGCAACATCATATGCTTCTGGAGCCTTTTCTTGGGTAATTAAAAAATTAATTTTAGTAAAATAAGGAGCCAAAGTTTCATTAATAATTAAACAAATGCTTGCAACATTGTGTGTGTAGTCTTCCTATACGGTGAATATCATTGAAATTAATTAATTACTTCTAAGTTATACATAGATAAAAAAAGGTTAAATTAGAGAAGAAACACATTATTTAATTTTAAGACCAAGTAAATATTCAATTGATCTATTTAACTTCTTTTCTGCTATTAATAAATATAAAAATATTTATGGATAAAAACTTTTTAAAGTAAACTCGTGTTTTGATTGTTAACAAAATTATTTATCTATTCTAATTAAAGTGTAGGCTAGAAGAGTGTGAGGTATGACTGAGATAAACATAAGCTTACTGAAAGTTCCCAAATAGAGATCCTTATTGCTGGCAACTCTTGCAGTCTCGCTTGCCATCACCCATGTTGATGGTGTCTACAATCAAATAATTAGAATAACAAAAAACTAGTTAGTATGAAGGTACGTTCATCCATCATGATTAATCACACACTCCACCGATACCAACTTGAAAAAGTTTGTTTCCACTTTGTTAAGGGCCGCCACCATGCATGAAGGGAATTCCACAACATATGAGGCTTCTTCATCTGCGCGCTTTGAGTGTTGATGAGCATGACATCGTATGCTTCCAAGTTGTGAAAAAAATGGTCAAAGAACAAATTATGTTTGCTTTGTCAAATAAAAAAAATGAAGCTTACAATTAGATTTAGATATGATCTACTTCCTGTACTCTATTGCATTCTCTTGTATCGAAATTTTGCGTAATTTTTTTATTATTTTCTGCATATAATATGTAAACTTGCTTTTTTTATTAACTTCAGTTTTCTTCAATCTTTAGTTGGATTGTACAATATCTAGATTAATTTATTAATTCTGTTAATATTCTTTCCATATTCCTTTTTTAGTTTTATTAGATTTGAGTAATTTATGTGGACAAAGTATATATATTGTCCACATGTATCATCATTCTACATTTGTCATCACCATTGTCGTCATCGGCAATAGCTATACTAAAAGTAGTATGGTAGTGAAGTAAAAGTAGTAAAAACCTTACATTTTAAAAATGACATGAGAGAGAATAATGTCTTTTAAAAAAAATTTAGATGATTTGTTTAATTAATAACTCAATATAACCTTTTATAATCTTATACTTATTATTATTATATTTTTTTATTTTTTATCGTAATTTTTTTTTCGCATGAATTGTCTTCTATATATTAAAGAACCCCTTTTATCATAATTATTTCTTTAAATACATTACTATTATTTTGTGATAGCTTGGTTTTAGATGTACATATTATAATTTTGATAGTTTTTTTTGGTGAATTATAATTTTGATACATGAAGTTAGTTTTACGGTATAACATGTAAAACTAACTTTAAGTGAACGCAAACTCATACAGAAATACAAAATTTTATAAAAATGATTTGCGTGGAATTATAAATATAATATATTTTTTGTATTTTTAATAATTTTAAAAATATTTTAGTATCTTTTAGTTTTATATCAATGGTTTCTCAATTATCTTTCTACTTCTCTTTTGATATATATATTTTTTTAATTTTTCTCAATTTTTTTAATATTAATTGCATCATATTCAATAAAATGTATAAATCTATCCGACCTTTGTATATCACATGACACTATAAAATCAATTTGTTAGGTTACGTTGATACACTGTATATTTGGTTTTTTTTTTAAAGGTATAGACAAAGCGTCAAACCAAAGGATAGATTAATAAGAACTCATAATACAACTGAGATCCTTAAAGTAAATATGAATCAATGGCTCAGGTACAAACATATAAATGGAGCTATCTTGACTAGATTCTAGGTCTAATTTAGCAAAACTATCAGCTAACATATTCACCTCCTGTGGGATATAATTAAAA
The DNA here is from genome assembly GCA_037954015.1 of Psophocarpus tetragonolobus. Classification (NCBI taxonomy): domain Eukaryota; kingdom Viridiplantae; phylum Streptophyta; class Magnoliopsida; order Fabales; family Fabaceae; genus Psophocarpus; species Psophocarpus tetragonolobus. The sequence goes on along the minus strand of CM075692.1, from coordinate 4,282,652 downwards.
CTGCAGTTATGGGATTTTCTGCTCCTCCTGTATGTACGATTTATCATGGAAAAGAAAGCATGGTCAATGGCTCAACCCTTGTCTAGAAGATTAATCATACTAAGAGAGTCAGACTCAATATCTATATTGCGAAAACCATGTTCATAAGCCACTGTTAGTGCTTGGGGAATGGTCATTATTAGTTCAGTCTTATCATCAATATCATAATACAGTATCTTGTAGTAAAACCCAAGGATGAAGTTACCTTTGGAGTTACAGACTACACCTTCAATAACAGCCTTCCGATGGGTTTAAGGACAATTGCATCATAATTAATATTCAACATGCCTTTCCTTGGGGGTCTCTAAGCAGCTCTAAAATCTAATGTAGTGAGCATATCCATGTAGTGAGCTGCCAGGTCTTTAATGATTGCTCTCATGTTTTGAGTACAATCAAGGTCATGAAGTAGATATATTACATAATGGATAACTTGGGTGTCACATTTATAATTGCCTTTGGAGACGAATTTATTCCGCTTCCACCATACACGATCTAGGGTGATGCCAAAAAGTTGAGGTCATCTGTTATTGCTCCAATTAGGTATCCCCTTTAAATTTTGACAAGAGCCATGCCTCAAAATTCTATTGGGAGAAAAATTGTGGTATGTCACTTGCGCCTATATTTCTCCACACTTATATCTTTTTTTCATGCAATATTTTTTCAAAATCTTCTCACTCTTCTTTATGTCTTTTCAATTACTTAATATTAATATTAACTTTTAATTTTATTTTTTATTATCCTTATTAATAAATATTTTTTAGTAAAATAAAAAGAATGATTATTATCCACATTAAAATTATAACTTTTTTACTGAAATAAAACGAATAATCACAAAATTTTCATATTATTTAAAATATTAAATAAATTAAATTTATCCTAATTTTAATTCTTATTAAATTTTTAAAGGAAATTTGAATAGATAATTATTTATCACTTGTACTTATATCATTGGCATGTTTTATTGTCTATCACATTTGGTTTACCTTTCATTTAAAATTATTGTTATATTAATAATTTTTTTAAAGAAAAAATATTCATATTTTAAGATTTTTCATTCTAAGTTATGAATATTTTTCATTTACAAATTATTAATTTTAGGAAATAATTTTAGTAACAAATAATTTAAAATTTAAACCCTAGAATATGGGTTACTTTACTAGTATTATATGAATACCTCTAATTTCATAGTTGATTTTAATTTATTGTCTCATATTTGAATAACACTAATTTTAAAAGGGATTGTACTCATATATAACATGTATAATAATCTGTATCCTTAATTATTGATTTAATATATATATATATATATATATATATATATATAAATAATATATTTAATTATTATTAAAATTAATATTCAATTTAAAGATTATGAGTTAATAATAATAATAATAATATTTTAGGAATTACCGTTTTTAATGATGAATTGTTAATACTTAATATTAATGCTCATAAAACAAAAGTTATGCAAACCAAAAGATAGTCATGTGTACCTTTTTAAAGTTTATTAGTAATTAATGGATAATCTAATTTATTCATAATTATACAAATTATCATTTAATTATTCGTCTGTGAAAATCTTTAATTATTTGAAATATTTACCAATTATATTATTATTAATATAATAATAAATGAGAAAAATTAAACAATATCATATAAATAAAAATATATTATTTAATTATAAATTTAAAAACTTTATGAAATATAAAATAAAAAAACATATAATTAGTTTCAATTATATATGAACCATCTCTTAATTTTAAATAATAAATTAAAATTGTAATTTATTATATTATATTATATTATGCAAGATGAGAAAAATGACTAGAAATTATCAACAATAATTAGATAATGAGTTAATATTGTTTTAATAGTAGAAGAGAACTCAATTAGAAACACAATTATAATAATTTTAATAATGGTAGGGAAAGTGTTAATTTAATAATTTTAATTATCAAATAATTATTAAAATTATAATTATTTTATAAATATTTTTAGCATAAAAAATTTTCCTGAGCATGTATAGAGCAGGTAAAAGTGAACAATTTCAAAAGTATGAAACTTCAACTACATTTTCATATGTACTTCTTTGTGTTGAATAAAGTGTTCATTCTTTCATTCTTTATCTCTTTAATTGTTCAAAGTTCTTTTTTCTTTGCCGAACATTTTGTTTCTCATTTTCTAGTACGGTCTAAGAAAATGATCCATCTTTCTTAATTAGTATATCTTACTCAATTTGTTTCCTATGTTTATCATTAATTTTGCATACATAAAAGATAAAAATTAATTATCAAATAAATTTACCAAAATAAGAAATGCGAAGATTGGAAATGAAACATCACTTAACAATTATTCTCTATAGTTCTTATCATTTCTTTTATCTTCTGATCAACATATGAAACTCTGCATTCTTTTTTTCATTTTCCTATTATTCTATTTAATTTATATTTTGATAATTTTGTTCAAATATTTCATATATGTTTTATATTTTACTAAATACGGATATAGATAATGTATACATTTTTACATATATTAATATTAATAAAATATTAACACATAAATAATAATTGCTACACATAAATGAATTTTAAAAAGTGACAAAAATAAAGTTAAAATCAAATATAATAATAATAATTCTAAAAAATAATAAGAAGATATATGATTTTTAATATTTATAAATTCATGCATTAACACTTTAAAATCTAGTTTATATTAAAAGAATATTATAAAAGACATTCACAATAAAATAAATCAAGGAAGACTTATAAAAAAGCCAATTAATATCACAATCTTTGCATTAAAGTCAAATTAGTCATTGCACGTTACTTTTACTTCTTATATTAACCGTATATAATTTTCAAACTTATTAATTATCATATTAAAATAAGAAATGATAACTATCCTATATCTAGTAATCTTTAAGCTAACCCAGCTACAATTGGGTCACATTAGTTTATGTTAATAGAAAAAGAAAAAAATTCCACCAACATAATTTGATTGAACTTTAAGTATTACTTTTATGCTCATAATAATCTACCCAACCCAACCCGGAATGTAATTTCTTTTAAGGAAAAATAGATTTAGAGAAAAGATGAAATGACAGCTTGCAATTAATTGTTCTATACGTAATTAAATAATAAATTTTTAAAAGATAATGTACAATTATATCGATATTTCATTTTAGGATTGATATTAATTAAAAACACTTATTATACTAAAAATATAATATTTGTGTCGGTATCTTCTGTATACGTTCTTAACGTACAGAGCAATAGGCTGACATTATTTTTTTGGTTTAGGTCCACAACAAAAATTAATCACCGACCTAGACAAACTAGGTTGGATTTATTGGGCTTTAGCCCAGAAAATTCAAAAGATATGTTAATTATGTAATACAACATAGAGAGGGCATATCTACTGATCTAGATTACTATTTGCCAACAGAATCCAAAATACTATTAGTCAATATCACTATCACTATAGAGGGACAAGGAAGCCTAAAAAGCATAAGGATCTTCAACAATCAATAACATCTAATTTTAAAACATTCAGCTATTATGTAATATAATAAATTAAACGGATAGAATAATTCTAGAGGACTGGATGCATAACAATGGTAGATCTTAACCAAATTTTTGACGAAATAAATAATTAAATGATATGTTAAAACCAAAATTATTGAAAGTACCATATATATAAAAACATACTTATATCTGTTTTTTCATAAAAATAAAGTTTGGAGACATGTCTCCCCTACTTATAACTTACTAGCCATGCCATCGAGGGTGTGGGTGACTCCACATCGATTCAAGTGGACTTAAACTAAGAAACAAAATTAGAGCAAGTTCCAATTTTCCGTGAGACATCTCAAACTCATGTTTGTCAGAAACTAAACTTAATTTGGATAAATGGTTGAAATACAAGCAACAAATATGTTATTTTAAAGTAAAATGCTTTTAATGTGTATATTTAGGATAGAAGCAGGAAGTAAAAGTACTTTTGATTGGTGATATTTAAATAAATTTATCAACATACTTTTGAAAAAAATTAAACCCAAAGCTCGGTGATTATTAATGAAAAAATTAATAACGATTTCATGCTAGCATTGTTCTTGTTTTGTTTCATTGATTTTTGAATAAATTATTATTTTTTTTTATGTAGAAAACATATAAAAAAGGAAAAAGGAAATAGTAAAAAAAATGGACAAGTTGATCTATGTTTCAAAAAGCATGATCGTGCATACTTACTAGTCTTTCGCTTATGATTATAAAGATAGCACAAATGTGATTGATTATGCACAGTCTCTATGTATCAAATATGAACCACAAAGAAAAGTTTAAACACCATTTGTACATAATTGGAATCTAAAAGAACTTTTGGCATGTTTTACTGTTATCTTTACCTTTTTTAGAGAGTTGTGAGTCAATTTAGAGCTTTAGAGTTTGGAAAGAGATAGTAAAGACAAAACAGGTAAATTTCTCTAAGGGTTTCTACTCTTCAAATTTTCTTGTTTCCTAAATACCATGAGGAGCTAATTTTCTTAGAGTTAAGGGTTCTTATTTTAATTGGGTTCTTAATTTCATTCTTATTTTTTATGATTTAATTGTTAATGTATACTTATTTATTATTATTAAAACTGACTTTCTCTTAACAAAACTCTTTAATAACTAAACTTTATACAAATTGATTGAATTCAAAACCTCTAACTTATGCCTTTGAATTTTTTTAAGCCAAATAAATATTATTAAAGAAAAAGGAAGTTAAGTAGTATCACAAGATGTACTTGTCTAACAAATCACACAGATTCACGATACAAGCCGAACATAAAAATTACCCAACACAATGCAGTTTAAAGGATACAAAACATAGGGTTTATGACCCATTCTGCAAAAGAATATGTAGACAAGTTTACAGCAGACACCATTCCCATGTTTTCAATTTAACGGCTTGAACAATCTCTTCTACATCTTGGTGTTTGTCTTTGAAGATCATATCATTTATTGCTTTCCAAATATATCAAATTCCCGCAAATCAAATAAAGGATCATCCTTAGCTCAAAGATTTTGAACCATCAATTAGGCCTAAAAATTGACTACAATGACTACGAACATTTACATGAAGGGTCGTGGTTCATGGATAATCCCCCACCAAACACATAAGCGACATCAAATATGATTTGAAAATTTACAACTCAGAAATAAATGTTGACCTATCTCCACAGACTCATTACAAAACACACATCCTTCATTTTCACCTGCTAATGCTCCTCTTTTTTTAAGGTCGCTCCTTGTTGGCAATCTATCTACTTCAAGTCTTCATGCTAAGTACTACACCTTTGGAGGAACCTCTTTCATCCATAAAGATCTGTAGAATTTGTCTTTGCCATGAGTTGCTCCTACTTGTGACAGAATCTTGTAAGCTAAGTTGACTGAGTACTTCTCTGTTTCTTCTGCCATCTATCTCCATTCATCTTAATACCCCTTAGTGAGACGAACAGGCTCCAATTTTTTACCTAACTCCTTTGGCAACTCTTTTTCCCAGGAAAATAAATTCCTCTTCCAATTCCATCTCCACTTAGCCTTATTATTCTCCCACATCTCGTTCACTGAAATGTTCTTAACTACTGCTAGCTTATAAAGCCTAATATATTCATTACTAAAGCTCTGACCCTCTAACCACTTATCCCTCCAAAACATTGTCTTATCCTCATCCCTAGATGCAATCTAATATGTTAGGACCACCATTCTCAAATGTCCCACCCTCCTCCTTCCATGGACTGTAAATCCACCCACCACCTAGAGCTCTTCCTATGGTTCACCTCCCATACTTCATCTTTATTCTGATACCTGGACCTGAGAATCCGAGACCACAACCTATCTTCCTTTGTAGTTAATCTTCACTTTCTTTTTCCTAGCAGAACATTATTTAACTTTTACATGTCCCTCACCCTCAAACCCCTTTCATCTATAAGTCAACAAACTCTTTGCCATGACACCCTGTGCACTATTCGGCTATCCTTCTTCCCACCCCGCAACAAATTTTTAAGAATAGACTCAAATTTAGAGATTATACTTTTTAGAGCTTTGAAGAATGAAAGCTAGTAGATTGAAAATACCGATAACACATATTTTATGAGCACACTTTTTCTTTCCATAAATAGACATTTATTTTCCCAACTATGGGGACATTTATGTACTATACCCACCATATTTTTCCATGTCTCACATAAGGATGAATTAGCCCCAATTGGAAGACCCAAATATTTGCATGGAAATTCTCCTAATTTGCAGTTTAGCAACATCGAAACACGTTGAAGCAAATTGATATTCACATTAACTCCTTATTCTTCTGAGTCAGTAATATAGTGTCATCCGCAAATTGTAAATGTGAGACACACACACATTATCTTTTCCAACTTGATACTCCTTCCATATATCCAAATTCACTACCACCTGGATCAACTAACTGAGTCCCTAAGTTGCTATTAGAAACAAAAAAAGGTGATAAGGGATTTCCTTGCCTGAGACCCCTTTCGATTTCAAATTCCTCAGTAGAACTTCCATTTATAAGCATTAACATTCTTGCCGAGCTCACACATTCCTTAATCCAAGTGATCCCTTTTATTCCAAAACCTATCTTTCCATTATATCCAACAAATAAGTCCATTCTATTGAATCGTAACCTTTTTCAAAATCAACGTTAATGCAGACAAGATCTTTCCACAACTTCCTTGCCTCATCCACCACTTGATTTACTATCAACGCACCATCAAGAATTTGTCTTCCTACCACAAAAGTTGACTCAGAGTTAGATATCACACAGTGGATTACTTCCTTCATTCTTGAAGTCAAAACCTTTGCCAAAACTTTATAAATACATCCAACTAAGGAAATTGGTTGATACTCTCCTATCTTCTGCGGATTGCTCTTCTTAGGGATTAGAGTTATAAAGGAATTGTTTAATTCTTTAACAAGCTTACAATTTTTATGAAATTCATCAAAGAACGCCACAAAATCCTTCTTCACCAAATTCAAAAATTACTTCAGGAACAGAAAATTAAAACATCCTGACTAGGACTTTTGTTACTACCACACGCCTATACCGCCTCGTTTATTTCCAACTCATGAAAATGGTTTTTCCAGCCTTTCCTCTAACTCTACTGCTAACGTTTTTGAAACTGCACCTCTATTTTTGGTCTTACACCAATCTTTGCCTTGAACTAATTTGCAAAATGTTCCTAAATCTTTGATTTTAAAAGTTCCACCTCCTTCACTTTCCCTCCTTCAAAGTTAACGCACAATATCTCATTCTTAGACCCACGATTAGCTATCGATCTATGAAAAAATTTAGTATTGTCATCCCTAAGCAGAGCCACTACGTTTGGGACTTTTGGCTCAACAACAAGCAAAATGTTCCTTAATCTTTTTGCTTTCTCAATGTGATTTCTTCTTCCTACATACTTCCCTTTCCATATCTTAAAGCTTACTCTAATATGTTTGTTCTTTCCTTCTCAATTTGCCTATCAATGTACCCAAACACTTTCAGATTCCATTCCTTTAACTTTCCTTTCAGTAATTTCAATTTTTCCTTAAGAACAAACACTTTCCTCTCATTAACCTTCAAAGCCTTCCGTTCATGTTCCATAAACAGTTTACAACCTGTTATCTTCAAACCAACAATTTAATACTCGAAATGGTTTTGCACCCCATTTAATTCCTACCTCCATCAACATCACTAGACAATGATGTGAACACACTCCTTGGTAATTCTCATTGCTCCATTATGTTCCATAATGATATAACGCCTTCTAACAAGGAGTTAATCGAATGAGGGATGACTAATTGTTGAAAGTCAATCACACTTAGTAACATATAAGAAGTTGTTAATCATTATAATATGGTTGAATTAAAATTAGAATTGGAGATAGTCTTTGTAATTTAATTGTGTTCCCTATCACAAAACTAAACATAAATATTGTTTAAATCATGGTAGCATTCATTTGGTAAATTATAGTCTCTATTTTTTTTGTCTACAATTATCTCCATCCTTAGGCAAGTATTTATGTTTAGAAAGACAAAAAGTTAACAAAGAATTTAAATTTTCAATTTAAAAAACATAAATATTTTTTTTGTCTTTCTAAATTTCAAATTTCTAAAGTTAACAAAGACAAAATCTCCATCCGTAGCATTCCTTCTATTCTTGTCTACAGTTATAAAAAAATTCAAATTTAGAAAGACAAAAAGTTAACAAAGAATTTAAAAGACTAAAATCAAATTTTAAATTTTTTAGAAAGATGAAAAAGAGAATCTCAGCTACAGTATTTTTATAAATGAAGTGGGCTGATTTCAAACAGATTCAGTTTATTTGGATTTGACACAGTAAAAAGGGTGATGTTATTGACACTCCCTCCGTATTTTTTGAAAACAAATATTGTTTTAAGTTTTAAACAGGCGTTTTTACAAAAGTGTGGCACTAGTAAATATGTTATGAAACTAATATTGTTAACAGAAAAATGGAGCTAGTTTGTGAGAGAGTAAGAAGTGGAAGAGTGGAGGTGGGAGAATGAGGGTGAAGGTGGAAACTGGAAAGGGCAAAAAAGGAGATAGGAAGAGTAAAAAAGGGTGGTGTGAATAGTATGTTTGCAATTAAAAGCATAGAGAATGGACCCTATTAATAATGTTTGTCCAATGTCCACAAACTTGAAGACGAAGATAGCGGCTATCGGCTATTCCGGGATTGAGAAAGAAAGGTCAAAGAGAAGAGAAGAGAGGTTACAAACACGAAAGCTTATAAAAATGAAGCTGCCTACCTTCAATTTTCCCCCCTCTCTCTTCAATCATTTCCATTTCCATTTCCATTTCCATTACCCCCAAATTTATACTTCTTTTCTTCTCTCCTTTTTATTATAAACTTCACTTACTTATTTTACCAACATTACATTAAAAATAATTAGTTATGTATGGAAAATACCCAAATGATACCATTTTTCAAAGTCCTTAAATAAAATTTGTTGTTACTACACAAATTTTAATCTACATCTTCCTACGATTTTACCAATAGGTCGTTCCCCAAAATAAAAATATTTTAATTGAAGGAATTTTTTATAAAATATCATAATATAAAAATATTGTTTATTTAATTTTGTAATAAAAATTAAGTCATACCTTTAATTTAACTATTAAGATACGCACCGGAAAAAAAGTGCATAAGTTAAAGAGTCATGGACACTGAATTTACGAATTAAGATCTATTTATTTTTAATCAAACTGAATTAAGTATACTATCATAGTATCATACATTTTACTTCAAATTATATATATACCCCAAATTACATAATTATAATTTAAAGGAAGTGTTACACCACTTATAAAATAACTAAAGATAGTATATATATGGGTCGACAGCCATTGGAAAGATCACATATGGGGCATCAAATTATTAACTATGTTTATGTAATTAAGGAGAGTGTTGATATACTAACATTGGAAAGATCACGACGGATGATCCTCGAATTCGTAACTTTTTCTATTTTTAAATATCTTATAATAAGAGCATCTTGTTGGAGTTTAGAGTATTAGCGTAAAACACTATTTCAAAGTTAAAAAATTAGTTGAAATGAAAAATGAGTTATATATATTTGATAAAAATAATTTATTAATTAGTTAAAAGTTGTAAATAACAAATAAGAAATTATTAGTTATTATATCAATAATAAAGTATTTAAAATAATCATAATAAATTTTAATAATATAAATTTTTTTAAATATAAATTAGTTACATATTTAAATTATAAATTACTATAATATATTTTTAAATTATAATTTTATATAATTACATGTTTAAATTATAAATTTTTATTATATATTTAAATTATAAATTACTATAATTATCTATTTAAATTATAATTTTACATAATTAAATATTTAAATTTTAAATTCATATATTACATATTTAAATTATAAAATACTATAATTATATATTTAAACTATAATTTTATATAATTAAATATTTAAATTTTAAATTATTATAATTATATTTTTAAATTATAAATTTCTATAACTTTATCTGGTTTAAAACTATTTTTAGATCAGGATAAAATTTACTTAAAAAATATAAATTATTTATCAAATTTTATTTTTTGCACTATATGCGATTAGTCACATTATTATCATGCTAATATGCTGATAATCCATCATGTGTTCAACTGTTATGTTATACATTAATATATTATACATATTATTAGTCAACTTCATGTCTATCAAAATATTAAATATTTAAAATTCGGAAAGGTCAAAATTAAACAATTAAAATATTTAACAAAATATACTACTAAGCTATATCATAAACTAATCACGTACAAAACTTATTGTATAATTTTTAATATATCATAAATAAAATAGTTTAATTTTTAAACAAATTTATCTTTAATAGAAAAAACTAAACTTATATTATAATATATAAAGGGTTTAATTGGTATAAACTGTCAGTGTAAATGATTTTTACACTGACATTCATTCATGACTTTCTATTTATGTGACTTTTAAAGTAGTAACAAGTAAAGTCAACAAATCTACCACAAATGAAGGGTTGTAATTTACTGTCAGTGTAAAAATCTTTACACTGATAATGTTTACCAATTAAACTCATATATAAATATGTAATTGTGTTAATAAATAATTTTTCAAAGCACAATGGAAGGTTCATAATATCCAGTACAAGTTTCTTAAAAAAAATAAAAAGTTTAAGTGAGTAAAAGACATAACATAACCACACATTAATGGATTAAACAAGATGGTTTAGAACTCAAAAATGTGGCAAATTTTAATAAAACATTGCTTGAAAAATGGAAGATCCTAAGTAGAGAAGATGCTCATTGGTAAAAGTTCTTGAGGTGTGGTGATATCGGAAGCACATTAAGTTTACAACAGGGAAAGGAAGCTTTTAATGATGGATAAATGTTGTCATCATTACTTTAAAGGGAATGAGTGGGAAACTGGTATAAAGGAAACATAAAACAAGTGATTGGAGATTGTGGTTGTTTAACTTTTAGGAAGGGAGTTGGAGGGAATCAAGAAGCTTCAAATCAATTTTTCTTAATTATTCATTCTATCTGACAAAAAATGCTCTAATATCAAAGATTGGAGAATGACAAAACAATAATTGGCAGTGAAGTTTGACTTAGAAAAGACCCCTGTTCAACTAGGAGAGAAATTGGGTGAATGATTTTGGAGATGGTCAAGGTTAACCAAAAAGAAAGAGATATTTGGAAGTGAATTAATAATAATGACAATAAAGATGAGTTCCCCGTTCATGAGGCATATAAGAAGATACACAATTTTGATCAGAATAATAATTCTCTTTTCTTTAATATCATTTGAAAACAAAGAATTCCTTCTAAACTTATTGTTTTTGCATGGAAGGTGACTCTTAACTGAATTCCAAGCAAGGTGGAATTAACAAAAAAATGGTTTCAATTACTAAATGGAAATATTTGTCCTAAGTGTTAGGTTGAACCGAAAATAGTATCTGACTTACTATTATTTTCTTGTAGGGTTGCATATCAGGTATGAATTTACTTTTATAGTTGGCTTGGATGTTTACAAACCCTTCCAAGAGAATGTTCATCTCACTCATGGCAACATCACACCAATGCAAAAGGAAAGGAAAAAAAAAAAGCTTTAATTACTATATGAGTGACTAGTTTATGGTTAATATAACTTGCTTGAAATACTCTAGTGTTTAAAGAACTCCATTCTTTGAATTACAAGTATCACGGGTGGCCATTCGAACATCTTGGTTATGGATTAAGGGTCTTTAAAAAAAAAATCTTTTACATTATATGAATGGTTGATACAAACACAATATTACACAATATTGGCTCAGCAGATTACATATTGAGCATCGTAGTTATTATAAAGTCTTATATTGTTAATTCCTTATTAAGATGGTAGGGTCAAGTGCTCATTACTTTAATATGTCTATATATTTTGTTTCTTATTCTTTGTAATTAGGTAGGTAGTGTCAATAATTTCTTATGATTAGAGTTTGTCTATTTCTAAATAAAATATTTTACTATTTTTTAAAAAATGAATTAAACAAAAAGTAAACCATGCACATGTAATAGAAGCAGAAAGAAACAAAAAGTATTGTTTAGGCATAGGTTATTTTTTATTTGCCTTCTTCCAAATGAGGTCTCATGCAAAAATAATCCCCTCTTTTCCTTACTCGTCCGACTTTTCGTTTATTTTTTTTAATGGGAGAGAAAGGAAAATAAAAGTATAAATAATTTTCAAAATTAGCTTTTCAGATTCTATAAATATAGAAAATTTTAAGATTTTGTGTAAGTTCCTAATCTTATAAATTTTAACTACTTTCTAAAATAACTCACACAAAAATAATAAAAAAGTCAAGTGAATTACACATTAAGAACAAAAGAGAGAAACATGAATAAAAGTGAAAGAGAACAAAATATGATTTCTTAAATCAAAGCACAGTACATACTTGATTCTTAGAGCGTATCCATGACACACTACTAATTCACCCACGTGTATATACTACACTTGGTAAAACTAGAAGCTACTATTATGGTTACACTAAAAGTTCTCAAAATCTATACAACAAATGATCTTAACGCAAATATCAACTTCTCAGTTCTAGACGCTTTCACAAGCTGATATCTACCACATGCTTCTATGAAATGCTCTCTCATCAAATTACGTTTTCGTCTATATGACTTGTTAAAAAATGATCGGAAGCTCCAACTTTATGAAAATTTAAGTTAATGTCAACCTAAAGTTTCTTGGAAAAGCATAAATAGGAAAATATCTGAGAATGAAATCCAATAAAAGAATTTGAGCTAGTCCATGCTCTGGAAATGGCTGGTGCAAAAAGTTTTGCTGTATAATAAGAAGAGAACTGTTCAAGTTATTGTGCAGAATAAAGGTGATGAATTATTGACAATTGGGCGAGAGGCTTTAAATAGATTCTGTATCCACTTGCTGCCACCCATTTCATTTTCAGCAATTAGAAACAATTTGTTCATGATTTTGTCCCATTGAAAAAGCCGGATAAAACACCACTTTTTAATTATGCTTCCAAAATAACGGCTACTATGGTCAAGTCTCTAATTCAAATCAAGAATTATAAGTGATAATTGAGCAAAAAATAATAGACATACACTTTACTATGATTTTAAATCATCTAAACCAGATAGGTGTGCTATTTTTTTATTATTATTATTATTCATCCATATATTTATAAGCATTTTTTTCGTCCATTCCTCTTGGCTCTGATAGGCGAATTTGTACTTTTATTTTGCATGTAGCTTTATTTGTGCCTTGTGCAATATACTTCTAAAAAGTCTTTTTATAGGTTCTTCTAAATTTTCCTGCATACGAAATTTGAACTCATAATCTTTCTTTTTTCTCTTTACTATCAATTTTATAATTTTAAAAAAAATAGTGTTAGTTAATTAGGAATTTGTTCTCTTATAGACTTTACTAAATTTTTGGGTTAATTTTCTTTATACTCCTAATTGAAATTTATAATTTCTAATTTTAAATTAAGATATTGTACTTTATTTTTCAAAATTTAGCAATTAACATTTAGATTAAGAGTTAATTACGAATTTTTAGTATAATTGATATTCGAACATTCTCAAGACTATTTGAATGTTAATTGTGAAATTTTAAAAATTAAGGTAAAAATATTTTAATTTAAAAATTGAGGATTTTAAATTACGAATTTGGAAAAAATTATTTTTTTTAACTTTTATATTTTCACTCCGCTTCACCTTACCAGGAATTAAAAAATTTGGAGGATCCATCATTGACAAAGATATGTCTCATGAGTTTTGGTTTATTGTTATGGATTTAAGCATAAAATATGTCACAAATTTAAAGGTGTTATTCTTGTTAAAAGTCTGACATTGATGCATTTATTTTTTTAGTTTAATTAGTGTATACTAAAACATTTTTACACTTAGGTTGAATCACAACTCTTTATTTATACGACGTATAAAATATAAATTGATAAATTCAACAAACTTACTATAAATGAATGTATACATTAATAACCCAGAAGACCATTTCGATCTTTGGTCGGGCCAAAATTACACCCCATAGACCAACACTAAGAATACATACACTAGGAGTTTTTGGAGACTAGAGACCATGGAAATACATGTCAACAAGAAAGGATTAAGATGTTGGTAATTAATTAAGCTTAAGCCTGATTATTCAAGAAAATTAAGGTTATATTACCTAATTCCTAATTAGATGAACAAAGCTAAACAAGTAAGAGTTCATCATATCACTATAAATATGTAACAGAATAGAGGTAGTCCACTTTTCATTATAAGTGAATTTATTATTATTATACTTTCAGTCAAACTCTATTTTTGACTTAAATGTTGCAAGTATCTCAAAGTATCACATCTTTTAAAGAACAATGGAAGTGTGGAATATTTGTAAACTTACCGGAGAATATATCCACATCCTTAGCGGGTACAAAATTATTGTGATTTTTTTTACACTAATAGTACAATGTCCTTTTTCTCTCTCTTTTTTTTATCATAAGCTTCACATAAAGCATTATTTTGATAATATATTGAATTATAGATATTGGATAGACACAAAAATGATGTTCAATTTTGAGAATAAAATTATTTATAACTTTCGGAAACACATAAAAATAAATTCCTTTATCCAAAGGAGTCTAACTCTTGTGGTTGGGTGAATTGTTGTAAATTTCTTTTGACACTTGTGTTTAATTTCTAAAAAATAAAAGCAACTATGTAGTTTCTTTAAAAAAAAACTTCCATAGCTCACTTTGTTATTTTATAATATGAGAAAAACATTTATACCTGGGCAGTATAAAAAGTTTTACACTGAAAGTTAATCATAACTTTTTATATATGGTAAATTTGTTGACTTTACTCATTAATACTTTAAAAGAATCATGTAAATGAAAGGTTGTGAGTAATCGTCAATGTAAAACTCGTTTATATTAACCGTTTTAGGTGTTAAACTCTTAAAATGTTACACTTCTTATATTTTTTTTCATCTTAGAATTTTCAAATTTAAAAAGTATATTGGACGTATAAAAAACTCTTATAATATTACACTTCTTTTTCAAATTTAAAAAGTATATCGCACCTGGATTAATTCAAATGGAGTTAGATTATTTTTTTAAGGGAAAAAAAATTTCCAATGCTTATTTTTCGTCTAGAAAATTTAAATTTCAATTAAGCTAGTACATAAATTAGGAATATTAAAAGTGTCGACACCGGTTAAAAAGTATAATAATAAAATTGTGCTTATGTATAATTTGTTTTTACTCACATAATTTCTATTAGAACATTTTCTCCCTAAAACTTCTTAACCATACAAAACTCTAAATAATAATAAATAGAATACATTACATCTTAAACTATTTCCAAAATAGCACTCTCTTCCTTTCTTTTCAATTGTTGAATTTTTAGAATATTTTTGTTCTTATTTATATTTTTTCAATGTTCAAGCAATTTTTTTTTTGAAATATATTATTACCCTTTTCCATAGAAACATATTTAACTTACTACCTATTAAATTTTATTGTTAAAATGTTTCACGATTGATTTTAATGATGTTCATTCTTTTGAAATTAAAATTTTTAATGACTCCTTAGTTGTTTCAATTTAACCTTTACTACCTTAATTAGAAATAGAGGGTTTAGGGTTACATTTTTCTTACCAGATATTATGCATGAGAATATACAACAAAATACAATTTTCCAAAGTCACACAAAATTAGACTATTTATTATTTAAAAGATAAAATTCATATACTTCACTTATTAATTAGTGAACTAAGAGAAGTGACTTTAATTAAAAACATGTTTATAACAAAAAAATTAATGCAATAGACCTTTTAGATTGTACTTAACATAAGGAATAAGTTACACTTTTAATTCAGACCTTATAGCAGAGGTGGAGAGAGTAAATAATATTTTGAGAAATTCCTTTAACTATTCTTATATATAACTAATAGAATTAAATGGAAACAATATTTTTATTATTATGTTATTGATCCAAAGTATCCACTAGTTTTACTAATGACTAGCCCTTCTTAAAAAGATTAACTTGTTACTTTTTGAGAAGTCTCTCCTTCCAAGCACATTCTTTCATCCATAGTGTTTGAACTTTTGAATCAAGACTTATTAATTGAAAATATACATATTAATAATGAAAAAATTATAATAAAAATTTACTTTTATATTTATAGGTTAGTCTAGTAGTAATTGAAAAGATGGGGAGGAAGAGGTTGTGAGTTCGAATTCATTCACTAACAAAAACTAATACATTAACAGCTAGCAATTAGCCTATAAAAAATTGCTTTTTATATTAAATAATTAAAACAATTCATTTGAACATAAAATTAGCCTATAAAAAATTAAAAAAATTATATTAAATAATTAAAACAATTCATTTGAACATAATGAAAATTGTTAACCATTATTGTATCAAAATTACTTATTTTAATATTTAAAAGCTTAAATGCACTTAGTCTTTTATTTTTAAAATTTTTAATTTTGGTTTTCTTATTTTAAAATAGATATATTTTATCTTTTTATTTTTTTAAAGTTTATAATTTGGGTCCTCTATTTTAAAATAGAAACATTTAGTCTCTCAATTTTAAAAAAATAATTATTTTAATTATTTTCTAAAATTAAAAGTATTGACGGTTAAAAAGTTAACTTGATGTGACTCAAATTTAGTAATGTAACAAGATATTATTTGTTTAGTTCACATCACAGTTAATGTTAATTTGACAATAATCAATTATTTTAATTTGATGGAAGGATGAAAATTGCAAATTTTACAAAATTTAGAAACCAAATATCTTTATTTTAAAGTGTTAAATATGCTTTTGGTCCAATAAAATTAGCTAATGTTTCTCCTCCCTTTAATTTATTTTAATTAAAATGTTCCTATAAATTTTTTTGTTTGTTTTGCATCTCTCTTTGTAATTAGTATGCTAAATTAGTTACATGAAATTAATTTTTAAAATCTAGAATTAACAAATTTAATTTTAAGCCTCCACATCCTCTCTCACATGATAATCATTATTTTGTTGAAAACAGATTTATTCTATTCGAGACAAGTAGATAATTTCTTGCAAGTCTTCTTCTTTGTGCATCGTGCAAGGATGTTTTGTTCATGTGGTGGGGATGCTATCTTGTTGAAGTCGAAATCCACGAAGAATACATGGAAATTGTTTTAGAGACACCTTAATTGGAATGTAAGTCTTAATTGAATTGATTTTCTCTTTTAGTTTTAAGATTGAACTATTTTGTGGCCCTTGTTTTCTTTTTTTTTTTTCTGGTTTTCATAAATGAATGATCTATAACAAATTTAGGTGAGTTGATGTGAAATTTTTTTACCTACATGAAACAACTCTGATCTAAAGATTGATTATTTTATTAAGAAGAAATTGAAGAGTTGAAAAGGAAGATGAGAAAGTTGCAAATGAAGCTAACTGATGAAAGATCCAAAGTGAAGGTAGTAATAACTTGTATAATTTTGACCATGGTCATCACAATGAGTATTGTGAGAAATTTTGAAGGGATGATGAAGATGGTGTAGGCAGGGTGATATATTTGCCACAACATTTGCCACACTTGGATTTTGCATTTTTTTAATTGAACTAATTAATTAACATTTAAATATAATTACATTTTCTATAAAATAATTATTTTCTATAAAATAATTACATTAGTTGCAAGCACACACCATCTCGTAGGGAGCACAATTTACAAAGAAAAAAATAAATAGAGACATTTTAATTTTAAAAAAGAAATTGCAAAAATGAAAAAATAAAATTCATTAATTTTATAGGGACTAAAAATATATTTAATTCTATTTTAAATAAAGGGACTAAGATTGAAGATTTTATGAAATTGAGATAAACTAAATATTTTTATTTTAAAATAAAAGTACAAATCGTAAATTTTGAAAAATAAAACGAAATGACATTAGATCTATTTAAAACACTATTAATATTAGTGTTAAACTAAGAAAATGATTTTTCAAAAAATTATTATAAAATATATAAATAAAAATTTTGAAAGATAAATGATGACGACGGATTTGACTAAAAAAAGGAAGGATAAAAAGATATTTTTGACTTAAAATTAAAAAAAAAAGTTAATGATATATATTATTTTTTAGTGAAGAAGTGAAGATGCACAATATTTTTGTTGCATTAATTTATGAATAACATTTTGAACAGTTAAATCATGTGCAATGGCAAGTATTAAAAAAGATTTAGTGTCCATGTGCAAAGCTTTAACTAAGGATAAGAGATACAGAAGAAAATAAAAAGAAGTAACAATAAGGGCATAATATATGATTAGTTGGGTGGCTATGGGCGAGTGAAATGAGGTGGCTATTCGATCTTATCCACAAAGAAACCAGACGCACACCAGTTATATTCCAAGTGGGAGCCACGTGGCATAATACAGTTTTAGTTGTTTCGAGAGCATGGCGAATCGCAAGTGGGTCCCATGCTCCATCAGCAAGCCGCATTTCAAAGCTCACACTTGTTTTCTACACGTCATTTTCATTCTTACCAGCCGACACACCTCAACACTCCCTCCTCTCACCAACCCCCCTTCAACTCTATCTTCATTCTTTCTTTTTACCCCTCCATCAACCAATCACAACTTCCATTTCTAATTCTCATCCATTACTTATATAACTCATCTTAAACTACAATATATATTCAATTTAAAAGTCATAGATTTACCTTGTTACTTAATTATAATCCATTGTTTGTATAGCTTTCAAAACATTTATGATAACATTTAATAAGAGAAGTACTAGAAAAATCTATTTTAAAATTCTTCCTCTATTCCGTTAAAATTTGGTGAATGATTGTATTAAAAGCTTTCAATCTTTTATGCATGTCTTTTACCTTGTCATGTTAGGGAATTAGGAGTGAAAACTTCTCATAAATCTGGATGCTAGAGTAACAAATGTGTTCAAAGCTAGATATTTTTTTAATGAAAATTTTTTGGATGTTCTTATTGGTAGTAATCCAAGTTACACATTGTCCAACATTCACACTTTCCAAGTATTGGTAAAAAAAGGAATCATATCGAAACTTGGGAATGATCAATTAATTAACTTTAGAGTCAACTTTGGTTATAAAGTAAAATAATACACTATGTCTCATCAATCACATAGTTTTATTAGGAGAGTCTAAAAGTTAGTTCTCTTATTATTGATCATGAAAATGTGCATCAGAGACAAGATATTTTAGAACAATTTTTTGTTGTTGAATATGTGCAAGATATTATAACCATTCCAATATTGAGTTCAAACAAGGAAGATAAACGCATATGGAAATTGAGTGCAATACAAGAATACATTATCAAAATTGCTACCATTATTTGATGGAGATGTTAACCAACAAAGACTCTAAAAATTTTGAGGAAATTGGACACAACTTTGGAGTATTGAAATTCCACAAAAAATCAAGCATTTTTCTTATGGCGTGCATTAAATTGTGGTTAGTGTTAAGTTTTTGCTCTTTTTATGAATCAAACTTAGAAAATGAATACCACGTGAGTAGGTTCAACAAGTTTAGTTAGCTGCAAATTAAATTGTAGCGCAATATCCAAGTTGATATACAAAGGAATGAGAATTGCAAAGATGAACTCACTTTCCACATCATGAGTACCTTGTCAAAGGAAGAATAATGTAGTTTCATTGCAACACTTTAGTGCATTTGGTGAAGGCGAAATGAACTATTATAAGATAATGAAAATATGGTACCTGAACTTTCTTTATGCATGGCAATGGCATCATGTGAGACAAAGGATAGAGCATTCTTGTTAGTTACGACAATTAGGATTAGTTAGTTAGTTAACCAACTAAATTAGTCAATTAATCACATAATTAATTGTTAGAATAAAATCCCTCTAACTAATTATAACTAATTGATTTTTCATATTCATTTAGTAAGAGCTAAGAATTCAAGTTTCTTTTCTCTGCATTCCCGTGCCTATTCTTTCTTTGATTTTCTATGCATTTCCGTGCTTGCTTTTTTCTTTGATTTTTTGCACTTTGTTCTTTGGTTTTTCTTTTCCATGAGATGCATAAACTTTGATATAGTATAAGAGTTCTTCAATTAAAAATCTCTACTGTGATACTCTTGGTATCGTTCTCACTCACCCGTATTCTCCACTGTTAGCTTTTAGTACCTTTCTCTCATCGTCCTAAATTGAGCTTTCATTGAATATGCATAGCCCTTATTATCTGCATCCAGAAAGAACCCTGCCATCACATTGGTTTCACCAAATCTTGATTCAAGCAACTACAATTCTTGGAGTAGATCGATGATGACTGCCTACGTACGAAGAACAAGTCAAATTTTATCGGGTGACTAACACAAAGTGATGCTTTGTTCATGACTAGAAACGGTGCAACAATATAGTTGTTTCTTGGGTTGTTCACTCTGTGTCTCCATAAATTTTCCAAAGCATTCTCTAAATGGACGATGCCAGATATATATGGAAGCACCTTAAATCAAGATACATGAAAGGGAACTTACTTCGAATATTTGGTTACAACAACAAATGTCTTCCATCAAACATGGAGATAGATCCGTGTTAGAGTATTTTACAAATTGAGAATCATTTGGGATGAGATACAGAGCTATAGATCTTATACTAAGTGCGAATGTGAGATTAAATACACATGAGACAAACTTTGAAGATTGTCATAGAAAGGAAGCAGTAGGACCAAATTATGAAATTCTTGGGAGGATTAAATGAATCCTTCAACAATGTTAGAGAAAATATATTGATGATGAACCCTTTTCCATCTCTTAGCAAGATATTTTCATATGCAATCTAGCAAGAAAGGCACATCAACAATAGTGATATAGCCATATTCAATGAGTTGAGTTGTTCCAATTCTATTAATGTTGCACACTCTACTAGTTCGAAGGTCATTTGTTTTTACTGTGGGAAGAACTATCACACTGAGGCAAATTGCTAAAAAAAAGCATGGATTTCCACAAGATTTTGGCTTTTCTAAAAGAGGTAGAGGTAAAGGAAATGCAAAAATATGCATACACTATAGAATACTGGTCACACAATTGATGAATGTTATAAGAAACATGGGTACCCACTAGGTCATAGTCTTCACAAGTCAAACTCAATTCCAATTGCACTGTGAAGGAGGAGACAACAAATAAAATTCCAATAAGCTAAGGCAAGATGGCAATATGGTTGAGGTCAGATTAACTAATTAGTAATATCAACAATTGATGAGTCTGCTCCAGTCTCAAAGAAGTTGCTCTTCAAATTCAAACACTGGGCACATAAACCATATTTCTAGTTCACCATCAAGTAATCACATTCACACTTTTTGTTGCCATGAAAGTGAATCCAATAATTCCTCATGGATATTAGGTTTCGGTGCCACTAACCATGTAGTCTCTTCTTTACATTTGTACTTAAAGTATAGGAGAATTCACCCCATTATAATCAAACTACCCAATGGTCATAAGGTTAAGGCAACACATGTTGGGTCTATGTGTTTATTTGACAATTTCTATCTTGAAAATGTTCTATATTTGCCTACTTTTCAACTCATTCTGTTATCCATTTCCAAACTTGTGTCATCTATACCATGTTAGCCGACTTTTTCCTCCAATAAGCGTGTAATACAAGATTTGCACAATCAGAGGATGATTGATACGATTGAAGCCTTTGAGGAACTATAGATATTGGATCACTTTTTTCTTCATGTTTCTAATATTGTCACAAATGTGATTAATTATGTGTAATAATTTTGTGTTTAGTTGTAATAAAGTGTTCGTTGACATTTAACATTATGGGCTAGGACACCCTTCAAATATAAGAATGTTGATTATGAAAAATCCTTTCCCTACTATTGACTTTAATAAAGAATTCATATATGATACTTGTCATCGTGCTAAACAAAAGCGATTTTCATTCTCTGATAGCATATTGAAATCTGCCTTTCCTTTGATTTGATACATCTTGATATTTGGGGACCTTGCAATGTTCCTTCCATGCATGACCATAAGTACTTCATGACTATTGTTGATGATTACACTCGATTTATATGGAATTTTATTATGTCTTCTAAGGCTGAAACCTAATTCCTCATAAAAAGCTTTATCAACACTATAGACAGATAATTTACTACTAAAATTAAAGCTATCCGAAGTGAAAATGGTTCTAAATTCATCTTGAAATTTTTTTATCAAGGAACATGCATCATCCACTAAAATTCATGTGTAAAAACATCATACCAGAATGGAATTGTTGAGAGGAAACATCAATGTATTTTGAATGGTACAAGATCTTTGTTGTTTCAATCTCATTTACCATCTGTTTTCTGGTCCTATGCTTTGACCCATCTTGCCATTCTGATCAACTGTATGCCAACTCCATTACTCAGGAATGTATATTCTTATGAAAAGCTTTATCATAAACCTTATGACTTGTCCCAGCTAAAAGTATTTGGATGTTTATGTTACACCAATACACTCACTGCAAATAGAAAGAAGCTTGACCCTCGAGTAACCTCTTCCATCTTTATTGGCTACAAAAATAATACCAAGAGCTTCATTACATTTGACTTGAACTCTAAAGCATTCAACATATATTGGAATGTAGAATTTTACGAGTCATGTTTCTCTTATATTGCTACTAATAAGCCTAATTCACTTAAGATCATTCCTTTGCCTCACACCAACATATTTTTTCCTTATTCTAATATTGTACCTCATACTTTAATTACTTCTGAACCCAACCCTTCTCCCACCACTCAACCATATTCTATCCCTCCTATATTTGCCCTTAATGAAGTTCCATCCTGTGTAGAACCACCAAACAGTCTCAGACCAACCAAATTAAGTGATTACCGCACCTTTTTTCCTTCATCCCAACATTCAGGTAAATAATATCCAATTACTATAGTTTTCTCCTACGCTAAACTGTCACACCATTATGCCAAAGTTACATTTTCCAATAATGAACCCAGGTCCTATAGTAAAGCCTTCAATTACCCACATTGGGTAGAAACTATGAGTTTTGAAATTCGACCCCTTGAAACCATCCATACTTGGGTGGTCACTAACCTGCCTCCTAACAAGTTTGCTATTGGCTGTAAATGGGTTTACAAAATCAAGCATAAAGTAGATGGCTCAATTGAGATATATAAAGCCATATTAGTTACCAAAGTTTACACACATATTAAGGGGCAATACTACCTTGATCCATGCTCTCCAGTTGTTAAGCTTACTATTATAAGACTCATTTTTGTCTTAGCAGCAGCTCAGCACTAGCACCTCAAACAATTGGATGTAAATAATGTCTTCTTGCATAAAGACCTTCAAGAAGAAGTCTACATGATTTTACCACCTGGCATGTGTCTTGATCATCCCAACAAAGTTTACAGATCACAGAGATCTTTATATGGATTAAAACAAGTGTGCCAACAATGGTATGCTAGACTTTCCTTCTTCATCACGTCACATGGTTACCATCAATGTCCCGCATATTATTCTTTTTTCATAAGAAATCATGTAGACCCCTTTGTTGCTTTCTTGGTGTATGTTGATGACATAATGCTAGCTAGAAATGACATGGTGAAAATTTTGAACTTTACTAAGCTTCATGATATCAAATTCAAAATCAAATATTTAGGTGATCTAAGATTCTTCTTGGGTTTTGAAATGGTTCAGTCATCTGTAGGCATCAACATTTGCCAACAAAAGTATGTTGTTGATATCCTCATTGATTCCCACATGTTGGGTGCCAGGCATGTCTACATTCATATGGATTATCACCTGAAGCTGCATCAGGTTGCTGTATCTCCTTTATACCCTAAGGATGCTTCTTCTTTTTGAAGATTAGCGGGTAGGTTGATATACCTTACTAATACTAGGCTTGATCTTACTTATGTTGTGCATAACCTAAGTTAGTACATGTCTCATCCTTCCATAGTTCCTGATTAAGTAGTTTTCCGCATACTTAGATATATCAAGGGTTCTCCTAGTAGTGGTTTATTCTTCCCTACTTCTAGCACTCTCTAGCTTCATGCCTTTATTGATTCTGATTGGGCTGGATTTTTGGACATCAAACACTTCAATACTGGGTATTTTGTTTATCTTGGGTATGAACACTAATTTTTGTTTGGATTTTTGCCTAATCCTTAATATTATTTGAGTTGATGACACGATGTGTCAAATGATAAAATCAAAAAAGTCTATTTCTATTTAAAACCAATTCATACATAAGTGCTAGCTAGTTACCAAAGGAAACTCATTTTCAAAAGAAAATTCTACCAAAAACACTAGAATGTCATCTTATTATGTTCAATTATACAAAATAGTATCAAGTTTTCTTTCCAAGCCTTGCAAGGGTCCAAATACCCACTGTTGCATCTAACAAAACACTTTCCTTAGTCCATGAAATGGTGATACCCAAAACTGCAAAATTGGATTTGTCTTCAAAGGTATAACTCTAAGAAAAACCAACTTTAGTTTTCTCATTGTTGAAAGAATCAAGAATCATTATTACCTAGTTTTTGCATGCTCAAATCACTTAGGCAAACTAACATCGCAGCCTGCAGAATTGCATCAGGATTAGGCAAAATTGCATCAAGATTAAGCTAGAACCAAATAACAAATAGCTACAAACAAGAATCAAAATTGCAATGTTCCATTTTATGCTCACAGTTCATGTGTAAATTAACACTAATAGATGCATTGTTTCTAAAACAAGAATAAAAATTGCAGTGTTACACTTTATGCTCAATCATAGCTCCCATGCAATTGTATATTGTAAATTAACATTTTTTCACTTCTGATTCATCTCAATTTCATATTATATAAAAGAAAAGAGAGAAATAAGAAGAATTAAATAAATAATTAAAAATAAAATACAAAATGAAAAAATATAATAACTAAAATTAAAAAAGACAAAAATAATAAATGAAATGATGATTATAATAATAATAATAATAATAATAATAATAATAATAATAATAATAATAATAATAATAATAATAATAATAATAAGGGAAACGAGAACTGAGAATAACAAGTTGCTTTGTAGAGATGTTGTCTTGCTATATGCCACTGTTATATGTCGCCTTCAGTCGCCTCAACTACTCCACCGCACCTTAGCTCTTTCAACTTGCACCTCTGCTCCTTCAACTTGTGCCTGAAAGCATCACTCAAATTCTGTTTTCACAGTAACTACCCATCATGGTTTCTTCCTCATGAAGGAAAGTAAGGCTTATAAAAAGAGATCAAGGAGACAATAGAAAGGAGAGGAAAGATATATCAATCACGAAAATGAATTTCTCTTAGGAAGAAGGCATTAATGAAACTCAAACTTAGGAACAAAAGAAAAATACAATTGGCAAAACTATGCAAAAAAGGGCAAGGAAGGCTACTAATTGGAGTCACCCACTACAGGTAACTTTCTTCTTGGGATAATCCATTTTCTCTGACTCTCAATTATGATAGTTCATTTGTGATATAATATGGACAATCTATTTTGCTTGTGCCAATGACTGTTTAAAATAGAATAAAAGATATCAGTGAAATTTACCAATGTAATCATATGCTAATGACTAACCTGTAAAAATAAAATTGCTAACTTGTCTTCTATTAATGAATAACATCAAACTTGTATCCTTTCCTTAGTCATAGATTCAACATTTCAAATGTAGGGCATTCCTTCCTTCCTGAACCTAAAACCACACTTTTCTGTAAAATCAAAGTTGAAAGAACAAAGAAGTGAAAATAAATCAAGCCAACCGAACTCCATTCTCTAGTGACTTCACCATACTTGAATCATAACCTTTCAGTCCTCACAGCCCCAAAATTGAAGCAAACTCTTTCACAAGGAATGACATGGGAGGTTTTGCCATATATAGATACTTAGAAACTTCATGAATTACATCAAGACACATGTCCTACAAGTTCCGAGAATCCGCACACATACCAACAAAATTCAGCCACAAAACATAAACCATAGACCAAATTCACTCATTTCTCTTACCAATTCTATAAAAACACAATTTCAGCTGGGAAGACCATTCAACAAAAGACATAGATTGAGCTTTAAAAAACCCCTTTACCCATGTCTAGGCTTTTTGCAAAGATAGTTGTCAAACTTCCTCAACAATGAAAACTTGACCCTTAAAGATTAAAGTATTCCTAACAAACCAAATTCCCCAAAGTGTAGCTAGCCAAATCAAACTAAGAATGTCCCGGGTAAATTTTCCTTTCAGTGAGAATTCACCCAAAAGATACCAGAAGCTAGATTCGCAGTCTGATGGCAATATAGTCTTATTGTCTAACCAATGGTAACAAGAAATCCAAACCAGGTAACTATTTTGACAAGAGAACATCAAGTGACTTATTCGCAATGCACCTTGCAGGGGGGACACGGCACATCCTACTAAGAGCCACTTTCTATGAGAATGCCACCACCTTAGATGATACCTTAAACTTCCAGAGCTTTTTAAAAAATAAAGACTTATGATCATGTAGTCCACCACACATTAACTTATATGCTTCCTTAAACGAACAGTGGTCTAAGGCACCCACCCCATATCCCCAATCCCATCCATCCTACACATCACTTCAAACTAACCCTATCCGAGATCTCCTTCAGCTCCCTACCCATTTTTCTTCCTAACTAAATAAGGTTTCCCTCCATTTAAGCCTATTTGCACACCTACTCCCACTTGATCTAAGCCACTTTATTTGACTCTTCTGAGCCGCTCCACAAAAATTGACATTGCAAAGATTGAGTTTTCTTGGACACCTTCTTGGAAATCTATAAAAAGACAAAAAATAGAAATGAATAGATGATAGGGTAGATTTAATTAGGCAAATCCGCCTTCCTAAAGACAAAATTTTATGTTTCCATTGTGCAAGTGTAGCTCTCATTTTCTTAATTATTGGCTTCCAAAAACGCTCACACCTCACATTAGCCCTCATCGGAACTCCCAAATAGGAGAATGACAATTGCAATACCTCACAATTTAGGATAGATAAAAAGTATAACAACTCCTCTTGCTTCATCCCTACGCCCCCTAAACTGCTCTTGTGAAAGTTGATCTTCAAGTCTGATGCTAGTTCATAGCATCGAAGAGCGCTTTTTAGCAAATAAACATTTTGTAGCTATGGCAACACCATAAAAATAGTATCATCTGTATATTGTTGAACCACCACCTGAAGATCTTGCTTATCCAACTTAATTCCAAAAAGGAGATCCATTGACTAAGCTCTCTTAATCGGCCCCCGTAGTCCCTCCGCTACAATCCTTATGTTTTAAGGGTGAAATAAATATTTTTAAAAGTTATTTAATTTTGTGCATTTAATTAGAGGTAATAATCTTTATGACGGACATTGTAGAATGCTAATACCTTCCCTACACGTAATCGACTCCCAAAATTAAAATATGATTTTGTAGACCATTTTTAAAGGTTTTTTTTTATATTTTCCGTAATAAATATTGGTGATGGCTCTTTCTAATTTTCAAACTTTTTTTTTTTTGCCATCCTGTTGAGACATCACGTGTCAACATTGAGTCTTCTTTGATTTCATGAAAGTCTAAGAAACAAGCCACTATCTCTTACAATTCTTCTGAGGTAGAATATCATGCCCTTTCCAGTGTAATCTGTGAGTTACAATAGCTCACATCCTTGCTCCAAGAGTTGGATGTTCCCATAAGCAAGCTTCCTACCTTATACTGTGACAATAGGTTTGCGATTCACATTGCCATGAATCCCGTTTTTCATGAATACACCGAACATATAGAGATAAATTGTCACATTGTCCGAAAGAAGATACGAATTAGTTTAGTCAAGTTGCTTCTTGTTTCCTCTATCAATCAATTAGGTGACATTTATACGAAAATTCTTTCACTTGACGCTTTCAAATTCCTACATGTTAAGCTTGGAATGAAAGACATTCATTCCTACATGTTAAGCTTGGAATGAAAGACATTCATTCCCGCTTGAAGAAAGATCTTAATTGTTAGTTAGTTATGACAGTTGGGATTAATAATTAATTAACCAACTCAATTAGTTAATTAACCACATTAGTTAATTATTAGTATAAAAACCCTCTAACTAATTGTAACTAAGTGAATTTTCGTATTTATTAAATAATAACTGAGAATTCAAGTTTCTTTTCTCTGCATTTCCATGCCTATTTTTGCTCTGGTTTTCTCTGTATTTTCGTGCTTGCTTTTTTCTCTATTTTTCTGCGCTTTGTTTTTGGTTCTTATTTGCCATGAGGTGCATGAACTTTGATAAGCACTATCCTAATAATAGGAATTGTAATTCAAAGGAACATTGTTACTACATAGAACAAATTGCCAAATGGTTATTGGAAACTAAATTCTGACGTAACTCTACTTAAAGAGAGAGAGAGAGAAATTTATGTCGCAAGTTTAGTAGTAAGAGATGAGCATGGTTAGTTTACGAAGGCCATGACAATAACAACTGTAGGAATACTGGAAGGATGTAAGAAGGAGGCTTGGGCTTTATTACAAGCTATTCGATAGACTACAGTTTTTAAAAAACAAAATATCATTTTGGAGATTGATTGTAAGACTCTGATAAATGGTTTGTGCTCAAAGAAGAATGGAACATTTGAATTTTACATACTCCTTGATGTGATTACTCTCTTCTACACAATTTCCCGAATTTTAAGGTTTGCTTAATTAAAAGGGAAACTAATCATAATCAAGTTGTTCATAAACATATAAAAGTATTTTGGTTAAATGATGACGTCGCGTGTTTTAAATATATAGTAACGTTACATGTATTTAATCTCATCTTGAAATATTAAATTTATGTATAAAAAATCTTTAAAATTTCTTATAAAAAATTTCCTTTATTTAATATATTTTTTAAAGTTTCAATTGTTTTAAAATATTCCAATTAATGCTCTTAAATTTGTTTTCCCATCTTGTCGTTTGTATCCATGAAAAAAATTAGCTGAATGTAATAATTTATATTATAAATAACGCTTTTAATTTAACATATATGGTTTTTCATATCTATGATTTCAATATTGCATTAATTTTAACTTTTATTTATTTTTAAAAGTTATAATTTTTATTGAGTTTTTCATAAGTAATTTATATTTGAGTTAAAATGAAATTTAATACAAAATAAATTAAAAATATTTTAACTTGAAGAGAAAGAAAAAAATTAATATTTTTAAATAATAATAATTTTATATTCTTTGAAAATATATAAATAAGTGTTAAAAATAATAAAATCATGTATTACGAATAAAAAAATTTAATTGAGAATAAATATTACATAATATATGGTATAAAATATATAATCTTATAATATAATCATTTATTAAAGTGAGCTTAATTAAGAGGGAAACTATTCAAGTTGCTCATAAACATGCAAGAGTATCTTGGTTAAATTGTTTTTTAGGTGGAAAGTATCTTAATTGGTTAAATAATGGCATCCCTTGTTTTGATTATATACCCCACATGTATTTACTCTCATCTTTTAAATAAAATGAAATCACTCAAATTCCCCTAAAAAAAGAAGAAGATGGCAATGTCTAAATTTCATACAGTAAATTCAAAAATAAATATTTATTATCATGAAGTATCTATATTATTAAAAAATAAAGCTATACTAATAAATAACAACACATTAGTTATGAAATATTTGAGTTCGTGCTTTGCGTCATTTTGTAAACTAATTTCTAACATTTCCTTTTCTGATTATTGTCATGTGTCAAATATCAACAGATACATTAATTGCATTAAATTTGTTTTAAGTTGCACTACTTCGGTAATTTTAAAATCTAAATATGCCATCTTTCCAAAACAGCTGAGGATATATATATACAACTTATATTCATATTGATATATAAAATAGTAATAAAGAAAAATAAAGAAGTATTGTCTTATTTTATATTTTAATTTTTTAAACTTTTTTTTCGTATTTTTAAATCATGATATGCTTTTTAACTTTTTAAAATTATTAAATTTGTGTCTAATGATTGGTAAATTAGTGTTGAATGTTAAGTGATAAATGTTTGACACATGAGAATAATTTGGTAATAATTTAATATATAGCATATCTTAATTTTATATTTTAATTAAAGGTGATTTAGTTAATAAAAAAATTATGATAATTTATTAAATTACTTTTAAATTACATAATTAGAACTTTTTTTATCAATAAATTATTGTCATGGTTAATTAACATTAATGATTTAACGGTTAACATCAATTCACAAAAGAAAATTAAAAATTAACAAAATATAATTAAATCAAAATATTTTTTTAAAAGTATATGAAAGTCTGTTATCAGCTTACTGTTATTTTTAAAAAAACACACCATTAATTTGTATACTTTTTTATAAAAAAAATGTCTGGCACGTGTTTACTTTGGATATCTCCAGAAAAAGAAAAAAGTATGAAATTAACGTCTACTTCTGTTTTTTACTCGTTGTATTTCCAAAATTTCTCAATGGTCTCAAGACTCATGGCATTCTACGTTTTTTGTTTGTTTTGTTTGTGTTGCAACGTGCAAGTGATTCTACGGTAGTACATTATTAATTTAGAATTTAGAATACCTGTACGGATAGAAAGTGACACGCTATGAGTTTACACTTTTAACTTACTTGTCAGGCACACGGTTGGTAAGACAATGAATTCAATATTCATCTGAAAATAATTATGTGACGCACCAGCTTATTATTGAGTTAATATTATTGGTCCACCCCAAAACACATTACAAGTCAATTAGAGAGTTTTTTTAAAATATATTATTTTTTGGTCCACCTTAAAATATTTTTTATTAAAGAGATTTTTAAGAAAGCCAATATTTGACGTACACTAACAGAGGTTCTTAAAAAGTACAGTTTATCCTTTAAGCTTGTAAGGAAATTTTTTAATGATTTTATTAATTTTGTCTGTTGTGTGCTAATAATACTTATAAAATAATGATATATTCCTTCAGAAAAAAACATAATGATATATTGGAAACTTTCATTTTCAAGCTACAAGTATTGATTAAACACTTTTTTATTTATTTTATATCTCTTTCTTTTATTGTACTATATTACATACCATATTTATATTTTTCTTGATTTTATCTTTTTTTTTCCTATATAAGATTGGAGGTTACAGAAGTGATCATATGACATCTTGAATAGAAGGGTTAAAATATAAAAAAGAAAAAAAAATACTATACCAAATGATGTTATTTATGTTAAATTGGCATATTCATATAAACAAAGCTGCCACTCTACTTTATTCCATACGAGATTATGCATGAAAACCGATGTGAGGTG
Organism: Psophocarpus tetragonolobus; assembly: GCA_037954015.1. Taxonomy (NCBI): domain Eukaryota; kingdom Viridiplantae; phylum Streptophyta; class Magnoliopsida; order Fabales; family Fabaceae; genus Psophocarpus; species Psophocarpus tetragonolobus. The sequence continues at coordinate 4,251,229 of CM075692.1, read as the reverse complement.
GAGACATGTAATGAAATTCTCATTTTTTTTGCTGAAATTTATCTTTTATGTTGATTGTTACGAGATTTATGTTTTATCCTATTTTTTTATATCACGTATTTCTTTTATGTTCCAAAAAATTATATTTTTTGTAAAAAATAAATTATTAATTTGAATGTAATGATATTAACTCGAAAGTTATTTATAAATGCAAAATTTTTAATTTATAAATTAAATATCAAATATTTTTTTAAAATAAATGTAAAACCTTTTCGACATTCAAAAATTATAATTTATAAAAAAAAACATGAATCTAAGGGTGATTATGTTTGAAAATTAGGTCTAATAAATTAAGAGTAAAAATTTGAGATACTTTAGTCATTAAAATAAAAGTACGTACAGAGACATGAACAATGATGGATGGATAAATACTTCGAGTGAATTCAAGGATGACGCTACAAGTTTATTTGTCATCTTATATAAGATATTTAGATAATAGATGTCAATCAAATAAAATATAAAAGAAAAAATTAATCATCAATGTTATCAGCGAAAAAGTTCTTTTCTTTCATTTACTCCTCAAATTAAAAATAATTACAAAAATTAAACTATTTCAATAATTAATTATATAATTATTTTTCTACACATATATAATTTTTTTTACACATACTATTTCAATAATTAAAAAATAAAAATTAATTATCAATCTTATCAGCACAAAGTTTCTTTTCTTTCATTTACTCCTCAAATTCAAAATAATTAGAAAAATCAAATTATTTCAACAATTAATTATATAATTACACATATATTTTTATACATAAATTAATTATCAAGGTTATCACAACACACACTGACTCACATACACCACACCCCACACACATATAAAATAAAAAAGTAATTGTCATTAGTAAGGATGTTTATGGTTTAGATTGGTTCAATGTTGGAGAAAAAATTCAAACCAACTAATTTTAATGAGTTCAGGTTGTTTTGGATTGCTAAAAAATTTTCTCTAATCTGAATCAAACCGAACCAATGATAATCAAATTGATTCAGTTTTAGAAAATTTGATAAAAAATAAAAATAAAATTTATTTTCATTAAATCATAAAAAATAATTTTATACCTAAAACTAGTCAAATCTGTTAATCTACTAAGTTCATAATTTTATAATAAAGGCACAAATCGCAAATTGAAATTAGGTTAGGATACTAAATTTAGTAAATTAAAATATAAAATAAATATACTCTCAATCGGTCAGGTTGGATCAGAATTTTAAAAGAGAAAAACACTTATACACTATTAGTTTAAAATGTTTTACATTGCTAGTGAATCATAATCTTTCATGTATGATAAGTTTGTTGATTTTACCCATGAATATTTTAAAAATGATAAAAACGAAAAGTTGTGATTGAAAGTCAATATAAAACTTTTTTACGTTGATAATCCATAAGTGTTAAATTCATTTTAAAATGTAAGATGTATGAATTGAAGCCAACATAATCTATTCAGTTTAAACTTGACAAGTGAAAATTTGAATAAATTTAATTGGTTTGGTCTGAATTACCAGATTGTCGGGTTGATTCAAAACCATGAACACCTTAAAAAATTTAGTGATATTCAAATATTGTTTTTAAAGTTTTTTATACACAATAGAGATTGTATTAAAAAAGAAAAATTATATGAGATGTCTTTCAAATCAGCCGTTTGAAAGTTAGGTAAGAATCTTAATAAAATAAAATAAAAAACTAAATTAAGTTATGTGTACCAAAGAGAACATTCGAAAATAAACCGCAACAAAAAAAAAAGTCTAAACCCTCTACATTTTTTTTGTATGAAAGTGTAATATTAATTTTGTTATAAGACACTCTCTGAGCTTAATTATATTACTTCTATTACTTTGTGAATGACTGGACAAGGTGAGACCCCCCTGAATTGTTTTTTTAAGTTGTAGATGCCATTTTCCATCAACTGAATCTAGAAAGTAAGCACCACAATTGACAAACCTCCCCCACCCCTGGATGATTTAACAAAATGCTGGGATCAACCTTAACACGGAGGCAATAGCAGCTCATCCAAAATTTATCAAATTAATCATATCTTGATTGAAATATAAATAGTCAAAGTCCCCATTTGACTTAGTGAAATAATATATACATGCATATTGCATGCACTCTCTCCCCGGTTTCAAAAGCCATTCTGTCTCTCCCCACATTCTCGGCCAAAACACAACACCAACAATCCCATGATTTCTACCAAAGACTTCACCTAAGTTTAGAAAATGTTCTTCATCACCACCACTGAACGACAATACTACCTCACATACTCTAAAGTCTTTATGCAACCCAAATCTATATGTTGAACTATTTTTCTGGCTACCGTGTCTATTTTCGGCAATAGATCCACTTGTGATTTTTTCTTTTTTAGATCAAATCTTACCTGTTCATTAATGGCAGATTGTACTGTCGTCATTCCACTATTTTATAATATATGCTCGTGGTTCACTTTCATATAATTATATGCTATAAAATACAACATCATTAAAATATATTTACAGTGTTTTTATACTATACATCTCTCACTATTATAAATTGTGATATCAGAATAACTATTCTGCACCAATGTAAAGGATGGAATGTCCATGAAACGTGAAGAGAATAATTAGATTAATTGTTTGTGATGGCCTCGTAACTACGTTTTTGTATATATCCATTGCACTTTGCCCTTGTTGGCCCCTTAATTATTATTACATGAATTGTACCATTGTTCACGACTGATACACAAGGGGTTATATGAGATATCTTTCAAATGTGATCTACTGTGTTCCACGTGTAGAATTTTTGTGTTGTACTTGGTCTTGCGTGTTCAAATTGTTAGGTCTAGATGATAGTACTTTTTTTTTTTTTCCAAGGGATAATAGTTTTAATTACTAATGCTACTTGATATTTTATTGTTAGGTTTGGGTAGTTCTCTTATTTTAAAATTAAAGTATATACGCAAAATTAAATTACAGCAACAATATCTTAACTTTTATTAAATTATATTTTTTTTATACTATCATTTTTTTAAGTTTAAAATATCATTTCTTATACATCGATCTCTAAGGTACGAAAATAATAATTAAGAAAGTAGTGTTATGAGTATAATTAAACCAAACTTTAGGAAATATTGCTGTAATTTGCTCAAAAGTTTAAAATAAAAATTTTAAAAATAAAGTATAATTTTTTAACATTTTTTACTTAGCTTTACAGCCACTTTTAAATAAAAAATTTTCATAAAATAAAAATAAATTTATTTAAAATTAATAATCAACAAATTTAAAAATGTATTGATGAAAATTTGAAAAATTAATTTAATCATCATAAATTTATTTTAATCATGACAAAAAATCATAAAGTGTGTATATATATATATATAAATAACTTACATAATTTATTCTAAGTAATATTATTAATTAAATTAATTCTAGAAATAATTAAAAATGATAAAATATTTTAAGTTATATATTATTAATTAATAATATTTTTAGAAAAAAAAATTATTTATTACTATATTAATTTTCAAAAACATTTTTAAAAGATAATTTATTTTATTTAAATAGAATACAATAATATCAATGCACATTAAAATTATTCAAAATTAATTTTAAAAATATTTAATAAATTCATACTTTTAATTAAGAATTTATAAGGTTAACTGAAAAATATTTTTAAAAAAAAACTGAAATCTAAATTAAATTGAAAGAATAAAAATTATAAAGATTTAAATTTTTAAATATAAATTTTTATTTAACTATATATATTATTTACTTTTTTTAATAAGATTATTTTATTTTGAGTATGAAAATTAAATAAATTTAAATAAATAATATATTTTATTTTATAAGATAAGTCATTTTTAAAATTTAAGAATTTAAATAATCAAACTTAATTTAAAATAAACGAAAAAAATTTAGAATTATTTAAGGAAAAATAGGTGAAGTACTAAATTTGAGAAAATAGTGCTTACAAAAAATTGAAAAATCAATGAAATAAGTCTTACATAAACTATATAAAATAAAATGGCTCTATCTAGTAACTTGATTACAAGCTACTGCTTTTTTTTTTTTGGCCTATAAAAGAAATTTACTATTTATTTTAAATTAATTTTATATAAAATAAGTAACTTTTTTTAAAATATTTTCCTTTTAAAAGGGCTAGGCTACATAAGAATTTGGTCCAATATCTTTTAAAGATTTGAATTAAAAAGTAATTTCCAGTTAATTTCTCCTTTTAAGAAAAAAATAAGTTCAAAATATTTACATGAACCCATTATTTATTTATTTTTTACAGACAGCCATGATTTCCTTAAAAATAAAAATAAATATAATTGAACATGTGGAACACGTCTCAATATATGCACCGTTATTCAATCTCACTCGGTGTTGCTATATATGCTGAAAGAACTTAAAATCAATCGAGTATATATATAACGGTGCCTTTGTTCACGAGTATATTAAATTCTTTTGAGCTACAAATCAATCAAACAAAAGCACCATATCTGAAATCAAGAGCATTACATTGGTTTAACTTTAACAATGTTTTCCTTCTGAAAATATTTTTAAGAAAAAAATTTTCTAAATTATAACGAAAAGTATATTTTTACTATTGTTTTCGGTAAAAATAAAAAAAAATTATAGAATCTTTTCATTATTTTTAAATAATGATATTATATTTTAATTTTAAAATTATAAAATTTTTATTTGACAGTTAATGAATTAACATTAATCGATAGATGACCAACGTTAACAAATCCAATTGTGTAATTTAAAGTGATTTTTCTTATTATATATCCAATATCACATTTAAATCAATATATCATAACTAATAAAAAATAATATATCATATCATTAAATTATTGTTATATCTCGTTAAAATTTATAATATAACGTTTGCTGTTGATTTATTAATAACTAACACAAATTTAACAATTTTAAAAATTAGAAAACACATGAAATAATAATGTATAAGAATTTGATTGGTTTGGTATTTAGTTTTTAAAAAAAGTTTTGAAAAATAGTTTTTAATAATGATTCCTTAGAAGAAGATAAAAAGAACATTGTTTAGTAAGTTTTGTATGATTTTTTTTTTTAAAGATATAAAAATAAAAAAATTTATAATATTTACATAAGTGTCATTAATGAAAAGTAAAAAAAAAACTATCTTCCATATGTTTTAAGTTTTCAAAATAAAAATATAAATTTGAAAACTAAAACTAGTTACAGTTTTTTTTATAATTTTTAAAAATAAAACTTATTTTCAAATCATTAACCAACTAAGTTTTTTAATTTTCAAATATTAAAATACTAAAAAAATTTCAACTAAAAATTAATTCTTGTTAAAATACACGAGATGATGAAAAACCAACCGTTGGTGGAAAATGTCAAGTTGAAATGCCAAGACGCATTACTATTGGCTGAGAAGTTCTAGTGAATGAATTAATTCGTGCAATTTTGCGGTCATGATGGGTCAATATCCCAGTTGAGGAAATTTAAAGCGAATTAAGGAAGAATTTTTAATTTTTTAATTTCGTATAGCACAAAGAAAAAAGTCACTATCTTTTAATTAAAATAGTCAAGGTTAACAAAAAAGAACATGTCGGCTGAATGAAGTTGGAGCTAAATGCTAAGTGGAATAGATAATTGAAGATTCTATGGATAAACACACAAGAAAGATTCTGCAGTTAAATTTGATTTAACAAAGAATAAACTAAAAATGGTTGGTGTTGGATTCTATTAGGCGAAAGAAGGAGTAATTAATTGGTGTCGGTTTGACTAAAAAGATGAAGTCTCAGTCCCACTAAAAGACATTCTTTCCTCTTCAAGGCCACGAGGTTTGAGGAATTGGAATGCCACAACACACTCTAAACACAATAAAATGGAAATTTCCTGTACTCGTTTGTTTTAAATCCAACTTGAGAAATACGTAAAACCATTACGTTACGTGTGTTTAATTCACTACCCAACTAAACAGAAGAAGCCACAGCATCAGGAATTGAATCGTATTCACTTCACTCATTGACAGGAGCTTATAGCAAACAAATACAATTTACAACCAACATTAACAAGACAAAGACTAACTGATTAACTTGTGCGTACTAGTGGTAGCAGATAGATTAATAGCATATAAGTTAATGAGCCTTTCTATAAGCATCAACCAGTTCATTTGGCAGACTATGTTTATAAAAACGACCTCCCTTTTCTTCAAGATAAAATTAAAACAAAACTTAAATTCGTAATCGAATTCAGCTAGAACCAGACAATAGAATTTTTCATTTTTACTTTTTCAAGGTACATCGGAGATCTTCGAGCCAAGCATGTTTTACTAGAGTTCCCTGCTAAACGGAAATACATATTTTGTTAAGGCGTTATACATAACGTATTTATACAAAAATAGAGGTGGTTTGTTTGTAGGTGTTGATGTTAACTCGGTATTTTCAAAAACTTGAAGCTTCCTCGTAAGGGAGTCCGATAAAAATTTTAGTTGGGACGAGAACACATGTCATATAAACGCTCAAAGTAGTATATGATGGAGATCATTTGATGGGAGTGTCTAGAGTGGAGTATCTAGTGTTCATATATGTTGACCGTCTATTTATGCTCTTATCAAGGGTTTAGTTATACCATTTCTTTTCTATAGGGGTGAATGAGAACAATACATTTATGCTCCTTCATTTGAGTTTTGATATCTATTTTTTTTTATTTTCACTCTTATTCTCCTTTTTCATTCTTACATTTGTGATTTGCTTGACTTTCTAGTTTTGTGAGACAATGGTTGAGCTATATTAGTTAGAGAGACTTAGTCGAGTTCGAGAAGCAGCAGTTGTTGATGGGGGCCAAGCTGCAAAAGCTAGATTTTTGCGACTAGCGTGTGTTGGAAAAGTCCCATACAGTGCAATTTGGGACTGGGAAGCACATATCTAGTAGATCCTTTGAGTATGCTCTTGAACCTCGCAAAGGGTTTAGAGATTTATGCAGTCAATCACAAACACAAACTCATGGTGGAGGGTTGTACTTTTTGAGTATTGTCGATGATTTCTAGCAAAGGGTTTAGATTTTCATCTTGAAGAACAAGGCGAAAATGTTCCATAAGTTAAAGAGTGATATACCCAAACAGAGAATTGACAGGAGACTAAGTTGAATGTGCTAAGAAGAATAATGGGTTAGAGTTATTTAAAAGGAGTTTAATGACTTTTGTAGGAACCAAGGGATAAAGAGACATAAGACTGCAATAAGGACCCCTCAAAAGAATGGATTTACTAAGAGGATGAACATGAACATTTTGTAGAGGGTGAGATGCATACTTTTGGGAGCAGCTCTACTTAAGGCCATATAAGAAGAAGTTGCTAACACTATAGTGTACCTTATAAACAAATGTCTTTTGTTTGCCTTAAAATGCAAGACACAAATGGAGGTTTGGAGTAGGAGACCAAAATCTAAAGGTGTTTGGAGTCTTCGCATTTACGCATATCTAGTAGGATAAGCTGGAGGCACAAGCTAAGAACTGTATCTTCCTCAAACGTAGAAGGTGTCAAATGTTATAGGTTGTGAAGGTTGGAGTCTAAACTGTCAAGGTTTATCATTAGTAGGGGACATGATATTTGATGAGATGCATATGAGAATGCTTGGTTGTAACTCTAAAGAAAGGAAAGAGAAGACTCACATTAAGGTGAAGTCATTTATAAGCAAACCAATACAAGATCATCATGTAGAAGCAGAAGATACTTCAATAATGAGATTGAACCAACAACTCCAGATTTCAATGGGTCAGAGCATGTTGTGCGTGACTATTAGTTAGTGCGTGATAGAGAGAGAATAGTTTTGAAGCAACTCCTAATTCTAGTTGGTCAAAACGTGTTGTACGTGATTATTAGCTAGTGCATGATTGAGAGAAAAGGGTTTCGAAGCCTAATAAAAGGTTTGGACATGCTAACCTTATTTGTTATACTCTTAGTATAGTTGAATAGATGGAAGGTTTTAGTGAACCTAAAAGCTTCAGAGAGGCATAAAAGAGAAGGAGACGTAACATTGATTAAGTGCAATGGAAGAAGAACTTGATTTGCTGAAGAAGAACAACACATGAAATTTGTGGACCTACCTAAGGAGCAAACGATGGTTAAATGCAAATGGTTCGTTAAGAGATGAGTTCTTAGGGTAGAGAATGCGAGGTTCAAGGCGAGGTTTGTGACTAACAACTTTACATAAGTAGAAAGTGTAGATTATAATGAGATCTTCTCATCTATGTTAAAGCATTGCTTGATCTAAACCTTGTTGTGCATTCTCAACCAATTTGATTTGTACCTAGAACAAATGGATGTCAAGACAACTTTTCTACACATGATTTGGATGGGACCATCTACATGGATGGGTTTTATTGATCACCATGTAAAGGTGTGTCTACTTCAGAAGTTGTTATATAGGCTTAAGCAAAGTTTGAGAAAGTGGTATAAAAAGTTGAACGATTTTCTTATAAGGATGGGTTTCATAAGGTGTAGTTATGATATCCACATTTACACATTATGTGAGAGAAGATCGTTTGTACTTTCTCCTATATTTAGACGATATTGGTAGCTAGCAATAGAAGGAGATAATCAATGAGCTCGAGACACAGTTGAACACAAAATTCAAGATGAAAGATCTTGATTCTGGCATACGCATTCTTGGGATAGATATAGATAGGGATAGGGTGAAAGGTATTATGCATCTGACTCAGCAAGGCTACCATAAGAAGGTTGTGGAGAGGTTTTGAATTCATCAGTCAAAACTTGTGGGCATAGTGAACACTACACGAAGCTTTCTATGAGTCAAGCTCCTAATTTTGAGGAAAATAGGAGAAGGATGAATTCAATTGCATATGTAAGTGGAATTGGAAGCATCATGTATTGAATGGTTTGTAAAGACCGGACATGTCTCATGTTGTGAGTGTTGTCAAAAGGTTCACAGGTACTCCACAACAAGGTTATTTGGAGGCATTGAAGTGGATTGCTGAGATACCTGAATGAAACTCTAGGTTCAAGCCTTCTATATCAAAAGATAGAGTTTTTATAGAAGGTTTTGTGGATACTGACTATGTAAGCAATGTGGTCACTAGAAAGTCCCTTTCAAGGTATATGTTTATGTTATTTCAATCTGTTGTTAGTTGGAAGGTGAATCTTCAGTTGATAGTGGCACTATGCATTAGGGATGGCAAAGTGGGTTAGATCTAGCAGGTTAGCCACCAGCCCATTTTGGCCCGTTGGGCCAGAGGCAGGGCGAGGTAGGTTAACCCGCCACTTTATTTTTTTATATTAATTATATTATAATGATATAAAATATAATTAATTAATTAAAATTAAAAATAAAAATTAAGAGTATAAGAATTAATATATTAAGCAATCAAACTTTAGTATTACTACTTTACTTTATAATTTTTAGACTAATTTGGTTAAGATATTTTTATTTTGATATTTGGGTAAAAAAAGTTTAAAAAATTGGTTTAGAAAAAAAAATAAAAAGCAAAAATTTGAAATTAAAAAAAAATACTGAAAAACTGGTGGGTCAGCCCACTTACAAAGGAAGCGGACCAGGCAGATTAGTTTGACTTAGCATGGCAAGTCAACCCTTCCTACCCTGTTTTTGGTGGGCCATAGGTGGGTCGGGCTAACCAATTTTGACATCCTACTATCCACTACAAAAGTAGAGTATAATGTGTTGATGGAATAAGGGATGAAAGGTTTGTTGTTGAAGGGGTGTTAGGTGAGTTAGGGATAAGCAGAAGTGCATCCCAATCCATTGTGATAGTCAGAGTGTTATTTATCTTGTTAATCATCATATGGATCACAAGAAGACTAAGCATATTGATGTGAAGTTTTAATTCATACAAGATATAATTGAGACAAGAGTAGTGAATGTTGTGAGTTTGCTTCAAAAAATAACCTTGTTGATATGCTTACCAAGTCTCTACCAAGGTACAAATTTGAGAGGTGTTGGAACTGGGTAAACTTCGTCTAAAAAAGCTATTTGGTGGAGGTCAATCAAGAGGAGATAGTGTCGAAAGATCATAGAGGTATGTTGACCTTGACTCAGAGTCAAGGTGACGATTGTTGATGTTGACTTAAAATCTTCAAAAAATTTAATCTTCTAATGGTTCATAAGGAAGTCAGGAAAAAGCTTCAATTGGGGCGAGAAAATGTCTCGTAGTACTGTTTAGTAGAGATCATGTGATGGGAGCATAGTGGATCATCTAGTGCTTCCATGTGTTTACCATCTATTGTATGTTTTTACTAGAACTTGTGTTGTAACTTAATAGCTTCCAACCTTTAACATATATTTTCTATACAGGGGCACGTGGGTTAGTTACACCACATGAGATATATTTTCTATATATATATATATATATATATATATATATATATATATATATAGTAAAGGTTTTCCTTCATTTGAGTTTTTATTTTCGTCGTCTCTTGTTCTCATTTTTTATTCTCCTTTTTTTTTTTTTTTGCATTTGTTATTTGCTTGACTTTCTAGTTGTCTTATGTAAGCTTCTGACTATTTATCCTCAATAGTAGGATGATGGGATGCATTAGGCAAAAAGAGAAAATACATTGTAAAATACAGGGCAACACCTCAACAAAAAAAGGAAAATATTAATGTTTTTTTCACGTGATTCGCATCATATATCTACATTCACGACAAGTTTTTGAGACCACTAGAAAACCTGCAAACTTTTTTTATCTTTTTATTCATGTGATTCACATCCCATGTCTACATCCATGATAAATTTTTAGTATTATTGGAAAATCAGGAAATTCTCCCTTCACAACATAATTCTCTCTTACCTAAGTAGTTACCCCTTCTCTAGAATAGGTGATTCTTCTCATGTCAAAATCTCTATTTGTAGACACAGTGTTAAATAAAGAAAAGAAATTCTAATTTATAGATAATATAATTAAATTTAAACAAAATCTTAAAGATAAAACAATATTTTTTAAATAATATATTAAAATTTTGAAATTAAAAGAATTGAAATTGTTTTAGAATAGTTTTCATTCACGTTTTGTAAGCATAGAGTAATTGTTTATATATTTAAAAAGTTACATTGTCTTTTTTTAAGAAATATTTCATTATGTTATAACATAATTACGTTTTTTTTTACCTATTACAGTAAATATATATATATATATATATATATATATATATATATATATATATATTCTATCTTGTACCCTTATTCGCCCTCCAACCGACTCCATCTACGTACTCGTGATCAACTGTCGACCAATCTATTAAACTCTTTGGGAGGCTATACTCTGAGCAAGTACTGTTAACTCAACTTGCTAACCATTGTTCTTCATATCTTATTTAAATCTCCCTTAGTTCTGTATCTTTATCTTATCTAAATTTCCCTAGTTCTGTATCCTCAACTACCTCTTCATCATATTTAAATATTTCGTTCTTATATGTTATCTAAATCTCTCCAGATTTGTATCTTCAACACCTAATCATATTAAAATATTTTTATTTCATGAATTTAGGGATACTCACTCTTACAATACCTACAAACTTGATGTCTAAGTATATTCTTACTAGGATGTACTTGGATTCAAATATATATATATATATATATATATATATATATATATTCTTTCATGCATAATCGATTATGCATGTTAATTAAAAAACCACTAAAAAAATAGAAAGTAATTTAAAAATTAAAAAGATTGATTATGTTTCTTATTTCATTAGTGGTGTTCAATGGGTTGAATAACTTGAAGACTTAATGAGACTCAATTAAACCTAAATACATTAGATTGAATTTTTCTTGTAATGGGTAAGACCTAGCCTAACACAATCAAATTAAATCCACTTCAGGTTGGTGACAGGATTAGTAAGTTAAACAAGAGACTCAACCTAATATGATCATAATTTTAAATTATTATTTATTATTATTATTTTAAATTATATATTTTATTATTATGTGTTTATTTTTATATTATGTGTTTTATTATTTTAGACAAATTATATAATTTGTGTTTAATTCTATCACTCTATTTGTTTGGACAAATTATATTTACTTTTGTTTTGGACAAATGTTTTTTCAGTTATTATTGTTTAAAAATTTAGTTGTATATTAATTTTAATTTGTTTTAGTTTTGATATGTAATTTGTAACTCTAATTTATTGTTTCTTTTTATATTATAACAATTATATAATATATTTTTTAAAAAAAACTAACAAAAAACGTTCTAGACATTCAATTTTTAAAATTTTTTCAAAACTATGGCTCAATTAACCCAACTAAATTCAACTTTTTCAAAGAATGATTAGATTAGATGAAAAAAAGTAAAAAATTCAATCGGATGATTATGATTGAGTTAGGTTTTGATTTTGTCTAAACTCAACCAATCCAACCATTTTTCACTCCTACCTATCTATGCATTTTAGTTAAAATATTTTTTTTTAATTTATATTTTTTATCCATTTTTATGACTCTCATTTATCAAATCATTTCACTATTTACTCTCTTTCATCCATTTTCATTCTTTTAACAATTTCATTCCATTTCATCAAATTTTTTCCAATCAACCAAACCAAAGTGTTATTTAGCTAGAAAAATGTGTAAATTTTAGCTAAATAAGTGATGTGAAATGTATGTGGCTGACAAACTGATCATGTTTTTCGATGACTGTATTAATAGTTTATTGGGATTGACAATATAACATTACGTAGCAAGCAGAATTATAGTGAAATTATCATTAAAAACAACCATTTATAACTCTGGAAAATGAGAATGAGTTCCCAAACATGTAATATTAGAATTTGGCCCTAATATGGAGCCAACATAGAATTTAATTATAATTTTGCTATTAAATTTTTTATTTAGATAACTTTCACCGAAACATATTTTAAAACGGTAAAAAAATATTTTTTTATAAGCTAAATGGGTAAAAAAATTATTAAAACTAAATAAACACATTCCCGTAAAATACAATAGTTAAAAATGGGTTAAAAGAATGAATGAAATTATATATTTGTGTAAGATGATTAATTTTAGTCATTATTTTCCCAAAAGAGATGAAACGGGGACTTGTTTCTTTGTTGGCTTGAACTGTAGAGTTTCAGAAGTAAACAAAGAAGGGGAAAAAAACAACAATAAAAGCAAAAACGTGTTGCTATTGAAGACGAGATGAGCTGGACCCACCAGAACAGATTTTCCCAAACCCCACCTAAAAATAAAATAGCTTTTTGATCAACAATAAAAAGAAAACCATTTTCCTTGTCTTTAATTAATTTCGCGTCCCCTATAAATGAAGCGCGTTTGTTTTCTTAAATCTCTCACCAAACGCAGAAGAAAAAACAAACAAAGTATTGGAACACGAAACACAACCATCTTAACTCTTAACAATTAAGCGCCACCTCGTTCATTGTTTTCAATTGAACGGAGAAAACGACAGAGAAGATGTTTCAGGAGAGCAGCGGGACGCGGTGGCCGACTCAGTGGACTCGGTACCACGACAAGCTCTTCGAGCGGGCTCTGCTGGTGGTGCCGGAGGACCTGCCGGACCGCTGGGAGAAGATCGCCGATCAGGTTCCCGGAAAGTCGGCGGCGGAGGTGAGGGAACACTACGAGGCTCTCGTTCACGACGTCTTCGAGATCGACTCCGGCCGAGTTGAGGTACCTTGTTACGTTGATGACTCGGCGGCGCCGCCTCCCACTGGCGGTGCTGGGTTGTCCACGTGGGACTCTGCTAATCAGATCTCATTCGGGTCCAAACCTAGGCAAGGCGATAACGAACGGAAGAAGGGCACGCCTTGGACTGAAGAGGAGCACAGGTTTGTCTTTCTCACTCTTCAATTCGATTCCTTCTTGAGCCTTTTTATTTTCACTTTCTTTTTCAGATACCAAACCAATTTTGGGTTTCGTTTTCATCTTGTTTTGACCTAAAAAACAACACTATTTTCCTATTTTCGTTTTATTTTTTTCCCTCATGCCCGTTCCACTTTTATAATATCACGAATTGTTTCTGTACTTCTTTTTCTAAATTCCTGATATTTACGGAGATTTTAGTTTCCATCTGCACTTAGATGGCGCCTATTTATGAAAACCTTAATTTCGTTTTTTTAAAGGAAAAAAAAAAAAACTGGTCTATTTAATTTCATTCTCTTTAATTAAATAGTTTTCTAACTAGGTTTACTGTTAAGATTCCTGCGTTTGTTTGGATTATTGTGAGAGGGTGTTATCAGCTTCGCTTATAATGCAACTTTGTTGCTTGTTTTCTCTATCGCCTGACTAAAACCTTGGTTTCTGGGAAAACTGAATTAGGAAAATTAAAGGCAAATAGCAAATGTCTGCATTGCCGTATTTTCTTGCTTGTCGACCTGTGATGCATTTGAAGACGGTACCTTCAATTTGCGGTTTCTTAGTTACACGTTAATTCAGTTAAACTTTAAAACACAAAATCTAGATTCCACCATGTAATTGTTGCAAGTGCATGAAGGTGAAGGGCAATGTAATTTGATGGTTGCTGACCTACTATTTGTGTGACAGGCTGTTTCTGATCGGGTTGAGTAAATTTGGAAAGGGAGATTGGAGAAGTATTTCCAGAAATGTTGTTGTGACAAGAACACCAACTCAAGTAGCTAGCCATGCTCAGAAGTACTTCCTTCGTCAGAATTCGGTGAAGAAAGAGAGGAAAAGATCTAGCATCCATGACATAACAACAGTGGACAGCAACTCTGTGCCCGTTCCCATTGATCAGAATTGGGTTCCTCCTCCTGGTGGTTCAGTGCAGCAGTACCCATCAACCAACATGCATGATCAAATTCAAATGGGTAGATTTGGGTATTCTAACTATGGCTTTGAAATGTAGAGAATGATACAAGCCGTATGTACTGTATATAGTGCTCTAGCTGTGAATGTGATTCAATATGTACTCTTTGTAAAGTTTTATGGTTTTGCTAGCTGACAAGGGTGATTAGGAGTATTGCTAATTATTGAATTTATTAGTGTAGGTTTTGTTTAGATACCGCCCTATTAGTGAACAAGTGAGGGTGAAAAGGTAGTAAATACAAATAGTGAACCTTTAGGAATGAATTCTACAGTAATGGAAATTCTTTGTGTGTGTCTAATTCAATTACTGCTTTGCAATTCGGATTTAAGTATTGTACCATAAACCTTGGTCATTTGTCGAGTGAGTTCAGTTGAATGAAAGAACAAATATGCATTCAATCACTGTCTCTTGATGGCTCCCTTGTCCTAAAAATCTGCAATGTTATTAGAAGTATCCAAAAGCCTTGCAGAACTTTTACGTAGAACAATATATTGTATTTCAGAGGCGCCCATTGTTTACTGATCTTGTGCCCACTAGATCATTTCATTTTTTCTTCTTTCTTCCATGAAGACAAAACTTCACGGAAACAGTTGCACTTTAAAGCGCATTTATAGGGCGATTTAAGAGGATCTTAAAATAACGGGATGAAAAAAAAATCACGGCCGAACCAAGGATTTAAAATCAGTCTCCGTCTTGGCTAAACATTGTTTTTAATAATCCATTATCAGTTCGAAATTACAACGCGGGGAAATGAGGAGCTACCAGCAAATAACAGGTTAGCTAATTAGACGCTAGTCTGCCTAAGAATTCCAGTAGTGGCAAGTGAGTGGGAATCGAAAATTTAAGGATCTAATGCAAATTTCCGACTGTTAACTTACTACTGCTACACCCAAGTCTCAAAGCCCAAACTGTTATTATTCGAAACTGCGATACATTAGGAGTTACTTCCTACTACATGCTTATACATAGAGAGAGTCTACGGAAACTTTTCTTCTTAATGGGTATAGATATTTTTTTAGTCAATTAATAAATATTTTATTTTTATTTATTGCTTTATAGGTAATATATAATGTATAGTATGGATTGTTGTTTAGAACTTCTTATTTTACAATATTTTTTTTTTTGTACAATGTTAGAATACATGTACTCTCTTGACTTAAATATAAAAGGTTTGAAAAATTAGTATAATATTTTTAAACCTATAAAGAGTGTTACTGCAATGTTTTTAAATTTAAAGAAAGATTAATATTATAAATAAAAAAATTATATATAATTTGATAAAAATTAAAAATTCTTACTATAATGTATTCAATAATTTATAATTAAATATAGAGGCGTACACCGTAACATGCCTGAATACGACTTCAAATAAATCATTCAGTTTTCACTCTATTATTCTTCATTATTGTTTGAGTAAGACGAACCAAAGTAAATCACATCTGCATGGTTATCCAACAGGAACGAAATCCTCTTTGTTAAATTAATGTCTCATTCTCTCTCAATTTAAAATTAGATTCATATAATCTGGACTAATACAGAAATTTACTTCTTAAAAAGTTCTCACACGTCCTGCATCGACTCATGATCATTTACAGAGGAGGAAAATGCCAAAAAATATATCTTGATGACTTTAATCCTAAACCAAAGATTGCATCTGCGTCCATCTGAAAATCCGTGAATTCCCCCCACATTCTGTAATTGCATCAGTCAGTGTCCATCTGAAAACCCGTGATTTCCCCCCGCATGGCTTTAAGAAAAAGAAAAAAATAATAATAATAAAAAATAAAATATCTATTCTGAATAATATAACTTCCATTTATCTTCTATTCATTTCATATACTTTCTTTCATTTTCTTCCTTATTTACCAAACGGGTGTTAAGGCATATTTGAAATACATTAGAGAATATTTTTTAGCTTATAATATGTTTTTTAAAAAAATTGGATTTTTGAAAATGCAAATCAAATTTTTTAAAAAAAATTTATTTATAGCTAGAACTTTATACTCATGACTATTTTCAACAGCTTATGATTGTATTTGATATAAACTAATAATTAATTATGTGATCAATTGTACATATAATTTGATCATTAAAATAATATAATTTTCATAAACACGCTCTTAACGGTGGTGATGCTGGGCCGATATATTCCTCCCCGCAAATCATCAGTTTTAGTAAAATTTTAAAAACTAATTAATAAATAAAAATATTAATTAACTTTTTACTATATTTAGTAATCTGGAGTTTTTTTTTATTTTAAAATTACCTTATTGAATTATTATTATTTTATTACCAGAATTTGTGATAAATTTGATGAATTGTGATCCGGGCTGCTGTTTAGGGCGGTTAGTGTTGGTGCCAAAAGTGACTACACCTATAGTATTAATTCAAAATGATTAAAAGAATTCATAAGAAAATAAATAAACAAATTATTATATCAACTTTCTACTAAGAAACAAGCATACAATAATTTTTTTTTTTGAAAAATAAAAACGTACCTGCCATTCCAACTACCTCAAATAGCCAAGCAAAATTCTTCGTTTGGTATCTAGCCACTGGCCACATCAGAGGCACACTAATCCAAAGAAAACGCTTTGAGCTCACTCTAGGCCCGAAAACGGTGGGTATATAGTAGCTACTGGAAGCTTTCAACTAACATAATACTAGATTGGAGCAGATAAGATAATCATAATACTCCTCTCACAATCTCAGTCATAGTGAGTTTAGTTTGCATTACAAACCTCCAAACGTCCTGTCACATGAGAAGCTATAATTTCTATTCTCATTTTTATGCTTTGGAAAATGGAAATTCCCGTTTACTTACCCAAGTTAAAAAAGAGCCTCGATCTATTCAGTTGACCTACTCATTCCTAATCTGAATTCTACTATAGACAGTGAAAATCATATTAACTTTTGTCATGTTTTTCTTCATCAAAACAAACTGATAAGCATATCATAACAAACAAACCAAGTTTGGTGGATGCAATGACATGGTTTCATCCGTCACCATTGAAGAAAAGTACAGATAAAAAAAGGAAGAAATACAATCTATACAAAGACCAAAGTTCACTCAGGGTCAATGTGTTTTATTCCCCATGCTTATTTCCCACAAAGTGACCTTGACAGACTGTGTTAAGGATAAACTCAGTCTTTTTGAGAACCTTCAGGTTTCTGCAGGTAACAGAAAAAATGTTATATTGTGGTAGAAGAGTAACATATGATCCACAACAAAAATTCAACGCCTCCAAGCTGTAAGAAAACAAACGCAATAAGGAATCTAGGCCTTCCCATTTCAAAGCTATGGACAAGGTATCAACTTGATGGAATATTGTAATTACCCCAGGCTAGTTGTTATTAAGTGCAAATCATGGTAAGACAGGTTCACAGCCATTCACGCGAGTGCCACATGCCAGCACTCATTGTCTTTGGCAAATGGCCCAGCCACTTGATTTACATAAAATTGAATTGAATAACTAAAGAAGAATTTTTATGCAATCGTTCAAGGGCAGTATACGATTTTACTTAAAAATCTGCATTCAATTGATTGCAAAAATAATAAACCAGCAATTTCATCCGTGAAGTAAAAAAAGATGGAATAATTAGAGAGAGTAAAAAGGGTTGGTAAAATTGAAAAGGAAAGAAGGGAGTGTACTTTGTGGGCAGAATCCTTGTCCTTGAGGGCCTTAGTCTTGTCAGCCTGTTGCTTCTGTTTCTCCAACTTTTCCCTCTCCCATTTCTGCAGAGAAAGATGTTATAAATCATGGGAACAGGAAGTGGGAAGGGAGAAAGGGGAAAGGGGAAAGGGTGCGTGCATACCTGGATGTAGACGTTCTCCTTGGCCTGCTCCTCCTCGCTCAGAACGCGACCCTTGTCGCTCAAGAAGCGACTCAGAGACCCTCGATTGCTTGACTCCATCACTCGACTCAGATTCAGACTCGCTCTGGATCTCATAGCCATTATTGTGCACTCTAGTGTTGCCCCTGCTTCACACTTGTTATATGTAACCTACGTCAATGCCCTTAGACCTACAATCTTGAACCTTCCCCTTATCCCTTTCTCCTTATCCCTTTCTCCTTATCCCTTATATATTCATTAATTAACCTTCAACCTTGACTTTTTCCTTTTTTCCTTTTTTCTGTTCCTGTTCCAACCCCATAAATATAATCTCCATCTCATTATTCATTATAATAAAACAACTCATATCATTTTTCACTCCACATTCATATTTTTAAATTTTTTTCAATTTTAAAATTGTGCCTTTAAAATTATGACATTATGTCTTTTAAATTATTTCAAGCATAATGTCTCACGGTTTTAAAATATCGACACATAACGTCTAAAATTGTACAAATTTATACATTAATTATATTTAAGCTTTTTTTTTAATGCAAGAATCATCTTTTGTTATTATGCGTTCATTTCAATATAAAATTATAAAAGTTTAAGTATCTGCTTATAAAACAGTCAGCGGAATAATAATAGAACAAACCAGCCCACCGGATTATAGCCGTCAATTTTATTTTTCCTTCAACCATTTACATCTTCAATCTATTTATATTTAAATAATAAACTTATATTTATAGTCAGCTAGTTTACGTAAACCTAATTTTATTTTTCTTAACTGAACTAGACCTTGACTACGTAAATCTAAATATTTTAGAAATAATAAACTACCTGTTAGAAATATTTTTAAAAAATTGTAAATATAACTTGCTAACTCATCTTTAAAAAATGAGAATAAGTTAGCAAATCTTTTTAAATAATTATAAATTATATATAATAAATTATCAAATAGAGCCCTCTGGAAGTTTATTCACTTTTAATTTATTTGCTACACTATTAAAAGAAAAATATTTGCTACACCTTGAATCCTTCAGTTTAATTTTCAATTTGATTTACTTGACTGTAAACTTGTGATTTTTTGTGTATTATTGTGATTTTTTTTTTGAAAGGCAAAGCAAAATTATATATATATATATATATATATATAAACTCCAAGATTGAAATAAATTGTTTCAAGTTCATTACATCATCAAAACATAAGGAAACAATGAAAGAAGAGATAATCTAATCTATTTCATATCAAGTAAGCATAGATTAGGGTGAATACACCAATCTGAGAACACACGATTCTATTAAACTCATACCTCTATGACAACCATTTTTAGGATAACACCTGAATAATCGACATGATATCCAATGATTCTATAGTCTTACCTTTGAAAATTATGACATTTCTAAATATTCATATAATCTAACATATCACCACAACAAGCAGAAACCTACACTTTGTTTTATATTTACCTATCATCTAAAAGGTAGATAAATGAAACAATTAACCTATCATTCAAGTAAAGGTAGTATCATTATGAACTTAAGTTTTCTAATTGTACGTTGGATCAAACTTTTTTTGTAATGTTTTTGTTTTAGGTTTAAATACCAATATTTGGTCCCTGAATGGAAAAAAACAAATATGCTTTTATTTCAGTTCTCTAACGATTTTATTTTGTCATTCAGATTTTTTTTATTCATTCTTGTAAACTAATAATTTTTGTTTTTAGTTTATGCTATCTGACAACAATGTTTTATTATAGGCCTATTAAACATTAATGTTAATTGAACAATGTTGGTAACCAGTTATTTATTACATTATTAGAAAATTCGACACGCCCTGTAATTCTTTACAGTAAAATGTGATTTTAATATCTTATATATTTTAAATAATCGATGACATAAAAAAGTTAATAAACAATTAAAAACACATTTCGTACAAAAAAAAGTTACACATAATTATCATATTTGGCGACATGAAAAGTCAAATTATTAGTATCATGGTAGGTTAAATTCCAATTAATGTTGTTAATTGTCAGCATGAATTAAAAAAAAAAAACTATGTAAATATGTCTTTAAATGACTAAAATAAAACTTCTATATTTTTCAGGTACAAAATTGTTATTTTAAGACTTGTGTTTATCTATTTTTGTATTTATTCATATTCTATTAGGCTTATTTTGTACAGTAGTTATTGGCCCTATGCAACACATGAATTTTAATTGATTTTAGCTTGGATACTTTGCCCTTCCATTCAAAAAACACTATTTTACTTATGGATTTCTATTTTAATATCTTTCTTATTATTTTTGTTATTCATCTTTTGGTAACTATAGTATTAATATAAATTAATTATTGTTAATAATAATTATTAAACTCTATTAGAGAACTTAAATTTACATTAGTATTTTCTTTCATTCGGTACGTATTTAATGAAATGAAGAACTTAACCTTTAAATCTTGAATTTAATTAAACTAAATTCAAACAAATATTAGTTGTTCTAATATGATTAACATAATATAATGTTTTAAAATTTCACTCTCTTTATTTATTTATATATATATATATATATATATATATATATATATATATGTATGTGTGTGGGTGAAGGAGAGAGTGTAAACATATTTATAGAAATTATTTTTAAAAAATAATAATTAATTCACATTTAATTTAAAAAATACTTTATTTTTGAATTTTCATATCACTAATAATAGATACATAAGGACATTCCTTATAAAT
Organism: Psophocarpus tetragonolobus; assembly: GCA_037954015.1. Classification (NCBI taxonomy): domain Eukaryota; kingdom Viridiplantae; phylum Streptophyta; class Magnoliopsida; order Fabales; family Fabaceae; genus Psophocarpus; species Psophocarpus tetragonolobus. Next base: position 4,229,830 of record CM075692.1, on the reverse strand, counting down.
TAACAATAGTTTTTAACAAATTATTTTTTAAAATTAAACAATTATCAGAATTGTAAGGTGAAAACTTTTCTCACTAAAAATTATGTTTCTACATTTGTGAGGGGACATCCTTCACAAAGTTGCAATTGATTTGTGAAGAAATATTCATTTATAAAATTACATTTAATTTGTCAATTATATAATATATGTTTAGACCAAACTTATTTTTTAAATTATTTTTAAATATATGTGAATACACACAGGTATAGAAAAAATATGCAAGTTTTTAAAACAGGTATCCGTTGGGTAATGGGTTGGGTAATAGATACAAATTTTATCCAACTAGATGAAGAAAGGGAGATTTTTTTTCTTAACAATGTTTAAGCGTTAAAATATTATAAAAATAGAGTGATTTTGTGAAAAATTCTCAGAATGGTATAGATTTGGGCTAACACGTCACATGGGTTGGCGATTTGTAGAATTTTTTTGAAAATCGGCAACTTAATTGCCGATTTGGGCATACACACAATGGAAACCGACAATTAAGTTGTCGTTTTGGGCTATTTGATGCAAATAGAGAATTCTTGTTCCTCAAACTGTCAACTAACATGGTGGGTTGGACTTACACTGTACATGCAACGTAACATAGGAAAAGAAATAATAAGCATATTTAAAAAAATAATGAAGAAGAAAAATTGAAATTATTGATAAATTAATAATTTTTAAAAACTAGTAAAATCATATATGTTTAACATGTTTTAATTATTAAGTTAAAAATTTTGAAAAATAACTATTAACAATGCATGAAATAATATCTAAATACATATATTTAATTTAAGAAAAAGAAAAGAGAAATTATATTTTAGGACCTAAACAATGCATGAAATAATATCTAAATACAATAGAAATTTCATATAGTTTTTTAACATTATTTAAAATCTTAATTTAAATATAGTGTATTTGGTATTCATGTGAAAGTTTGGATAAAAGATAATTTATGTAAGAACTAGTTTATTTACTAGTAACAATATTTTTAGAAAATTAGTATAACTTATAAACATATTTTTTTAGTGTAAGACACTCATCATAACTTATTTAAAAATGTATCTAGCAATCAGAATTATAAACAAAAATAATATAATCTGAATAATAAAGAAAATAATATAATCAGAATAATAAAAGCTTACAAATTTATTTTTCTTTATACCAATTAGGTGATGAAAGTTCCACTTTGGGTTAGAACTCACTTTGTTAGTCAAAATTGAATTATTGTCTTGGGTAGAAAAAGGCAACGGTGAATAGCGATTGCTGATACTGTTTTCCTTTTCTTGGCTTTTTTTTCGTATAGAGTATAATAATAATAAAATTCTTCAAAAAATAGAGTGGGTTCGTGTAAAATTCTCATGATGGTGTAGTTTTGGTTCAAACTGACAACTCATCTGACAGTTTGGAGAAACGACAGCTTTTCTATTTGGAATTATGAATCAGATTTTTTGGATTTTTTTTTATACTTGTAGAACCGGAACAACAAAAAAACAAGGCTACTTTGCTAAATAACGCAAGTAGTCCTCGAAAACAAAAGGTGGAAGAATAGAGAAATAACTACTAGAATTTTTTTTGCCAAATCTAGCTAATAAATCAGCCACTCTATTGGCTTCATGTTTAATGATAGTGATGGTCACTAACCAATTCTTGTGCAGATAGTGAAGTATATGAGAGATGAGATCTTTGTGTTCGTATAGGGATATGATTCTGTTATCCTTCATGGCATTGACTTGGGCCACCTCTCTGCAGTCAAACTCATAGATAAGCTTCCTTTACCCGACTCCCAAGCTAACACTAGACCATCCTTTAGAGCTAGTAATTCTGCGAGCAACACGTTGCCATTCCTATAGTGACTCGAAAACCTGAAGATCCATTATCCTCGACGACAATGGAGGACTCCCCCACCCCCATGATATCTTGGGGGAGCTAAGAGCCATATGTTTTTAGCTTGATATAGTCATGGGGAGGTAGGCTCCACTTAATGTAGTTTCTAGTCCTAACTTTTGAGCATTGGATAGAAAACTTTGTGGTTGTTGCTCTGATCAAGTGGAGGACCTTGTGAACGGGCCATTGATCATTGGAGAATACTTTAGCATTTTGCCACTTCCAAGTACACCACAAAGCGGAGAAACAAGTAAGTACCGAGGGTTGTGCAAGATGGCTTTGAGCCAAGGTCCTGTTTTAGCAGTGTGCATGATAGTTAGGTTTTCAATGCCTAGAGATAGCCATATTTCTTGAGCATAAGGGCAATCACAAAAGGTATGAATGTTGGTCTCGAATGGGGCAGAGCATCTTGGGCAATATGCAAATTGGACTAAATGGCACATAAATCACTTGGCTTTTTTAGGGAGTAAATCATGCATGATTTTCCAAACTAGAAGACTTATTTTATCTAGGATATGAAGGTGTCATATCATATTCCAAATTGGATCTATTGCCTCGAATTTAGGTAATAAACTGGAATAGCCTTGGGCTGCTGTGTATATGACATTAGCACTATATTGCCAAGGAATAACGTTGTCCCCTGTCGAAGTAGCTAGGATAGGAAACATCAGAATTTTCATTTGGATTTAAGCAGGGATGGGCATATGGAATCTCTAAAGGTTCCAAGTACCATTCATCCTAACATCTTCTATTTTCAAGTGGGCATCATGAATATCCACGAAGTCAACCTCATTGCAAAGTGGTCCAGAGCCCAACCAGTTCTTGTACCAAAAGCTTGATTTACCTACTCCTAGTCAAATAACAATGTAGAGGCCTAGGATTTGCACTGCCTTATGAATGTTTTTGCTACACATGAAAAGCTCCTCCAGGAGGGTTATGTGTTAGGATGGATCCTCCTTGAAGGTATCTGTGGGACAAGAATTGAACCCAGGGTTTGTCGGGGTTCCACAAAATATCCCATATGAGCTTACCAAGCAGAGAAATATTCGTTCTTCGTGTATCCCGCATGTCAAGCCCATCAACCTGTTTAGGTTGTGATGCAATCCCACCTAGCATGCATCATGACTAGGAGGATTAAGGAAGGCATGGCATGGATGAAAACTCATTGAAGATTGGAAGTCATAGTCTTCATTTTTAGCTTGTAAATATTTTATTTTAATTAGCTAAATAAGAGCATATTTTTAATTTCTTTAAGGCCATGTATATTCGACCATATTATTTTTAGTTTAGAAGGTATAAGTGTCTTTAGTTAAAAAGGAGGAGTAAGCTTAGAATGGGTGCATAAGTCAAGACATGATTTTGGGCTAGCCTATTCAATTTAGGAAATGCTAATTGCACCATGGGGGTGAACTTAGGTGTCTCACTTAAGTCCCACATTGCCTAGAAAAGTGTGTCCAAGCTCTCCCTTGGGGCTATATATACTCATTGCCCCTCATTGTACATTTCACCTTTGAAGTTGAATGAAAATAGTCTCTTTGTAAGCACATTCTTAGTAAAATGTCTTGAGGATCCTCTCTCTTGAGGAATCTCTTCCTAGTTGGTTTTTATCAAGGGTTCCTTCCCTTGTGGTAAACCTAAACACTTTGGCTTATCTCTCTTTGAGAGTGGCACCCCACCTCCATTTTCTTTCCCCTCCATCATCCATTTCATGGAGCTTGGAACCTCAAGGAGAAAGATCAAGGGGAGTGCAAAAGTTTTTTGCATCATTTGGTATCAGAGCCAACTCCATGAGGTTCTTTTCTAGTCTTAATTTTCTTTAATTTTTTCCAGCTTTTCTTCTTAGTGTTCTTGTTGTTTTCTTTATTTTTTTCTAGCCTTTGATTCTTGTCATTTAATTCCTTTTATGTCTTGTTAGTTTATGTTTTTGTAGTTTTCATTTTATGCAATTTATTTCCTAGTTTTTATTGCTTTCTAGATTCAATTTATCTTGTTCTTTTCTATTGAATCTTTATATGTTTCCTTTAGAATTGTTTCTTTAATTTTCTGCCCAGCTTTTTATTTTTTTCCCTTATTCTTGTGCAAATCCTAAGAAGATCATTGTAATGACTTCACAAAATTTGTGAAGGAAGCCACACATTGTGGTCTTGATCTTTGGATGCACGTTGTTCTTCTTATTTGAGTTTTTAATTCTATTTTCCTGCACCTATTTTTCTATTTTTCCAGCCCCTTGTTCTCTGTTTTGGGCATATATTTCTAGTTATTTTGATTCATTTAATTTTAGTTTTTAATCTTCCAAGTTGTGTCTTAGTTGGTCATGTTGTAGCCCTTTTATTGTCTCTTAATTCTACATAGTTTTGCCTTTTTATTTTTACCATAAAAAAATGTGTTTCTCTCTGGAATTGAGCATATGCTCTTGTGTCTATTCCTAAAGTCCCACATGCTTTAGATCATAGCATGTTTAAAAAATTATTCTAAAAAAATAAATTGCTCAATTCTTTCTTAGAGTCTATTTCTTCATTTTGTGTGAGTAACTTATTTTTGTGCTAGTTTATTGTGGTGATTTTCTTTGTGCTGGTTGGTTGAGCATTTTGGGGCACATATTTGGGCTGAAAACTTGATCAATCTAGCTTAACTAAACCCAAAAAAACTCTCACTTGGTGTCATGTTATAATCACCTAAAATTACTAACTCATTTTAAGTTGATTTGTGTTCTTTGGTTTGCCCTTTTACATCAAATTTTTGTGGCTAATTTATTATTTTTGTTCAAGAATTTATAATTCTTAAACTCCTTACTATATTTGCTACAAAATGTGTTAAGAGGTGTAGCAAAATTGTTTAAAAAAAAAAAGAAGAAGAACAGAAATCAAAAGAGTAAAATAAGTCAAAAAAAGAGTTAGTAAAAAGTGCTAAAAACAAGTAAAAAGAGTACAAAAAAAAATTTAGTGCACCTCAAAATTATTAAACAATTCAAACAAGTGTTAAATTTTATTGAAATTTGCTTGAATTTATTTGCATATGATTTAGCCACCTTGCTTTATAATTGTGCAAATCATTGAATTTGGTGAGTCTTTTTTGTTTTAAGTCCAATTCTATTTTAGGTCCATTCTAGGAATTTCTTTTGTGTGCCAACTATCTTTCTACACATTTTATTTCTTGCTTATCCTTATTGGCTTTCTTTGTGTTTGTTAAATAAATTTTTTCCACTTGGATGTGTTCCTATTCTTGTTAAGTGCTTTTTATTGCTTTTTGCTTTCAAATTCTACTTCCCTTGGTCTCTTGCTTGGGCGCTTGTTTTCTCTTGATAGGTAGCCAAATTGTTGAAATTTTCATAAGGGTAGCATCCTTAGGAAGTGTTCATTTAAAACCAAGGAAGAGGAGACTTAAAAAAGAGGCCAAGACTAGAGTGACACACTTGGTGAGAGCACTTGAAGAAAGGAGCTACATTCAGCTACTTTTAATTTTCTTTGTTTAATTTGGGTGTATTTTTAAAGGAAATTTTAATTAGAGGTGTTGGATGACCATAAGGCTCACCTCTTTTGTGTGTGATAAACCTTAGTTTCTCGTTTTAGTATGGATAAGGAATCGGTACCCCTTATTCATACTTAGTAGCACGTTAGAATCCTTTAGCTTTGCTTTAAATTTCTTTATTTGCTTTCAACGTTTTAGCAAGTGTTAGAGTTCCAAAGACTCTTAACACTTTAGGAGAAAACAAAAAAGAGAGGAGTGTTTTGCATATTAGTTCCCTAGGCCTTGCACTTTGACATGTTTTCACACACATCTAGGAGTGTTAGGAGTAGTAATAAAACTAGGGAAAATAAAGGAGAAGAATGTGAGAATAGAACAAAAGAAAAGTATGAAAAGAGTGATAAACCAACCTTGCCCACATATCCATACTCTATTGATTGGGAAATAGTAGAAAAACAACGTAGGGAATTTTAGAAAAAATGAGAGAAAACAAAAAGAGAGGAGGAAAAGAGAACAAGAGAAACTAGATAGAGAAGAGAGAAAGAACAAAAAGAAAAGGAGAGACAAGAAAGAAAAGAAAGAAGATAAAAAGAGAGACAAAGAGAAGAGAGGGAACGAATAAGACAAGAGAGAAAAGATCAAGAGAAAAGAGAAAGAGAAGAGAGGGACCAAAGAGAAAGAGAAGAGAGGGACCAAAGAGAAAGAGAAGAAAGAGAAAAAGAGAGTAGGGAAAATGAAAAGAGAGAAAGAGAAGCAAGAGAAAAAGAAAGAGAAGAGAGAAGAGAAAAGAGAGAAAGAAAGAGAAAAAAACAAAAGAAAAGAGTTAGAGAGAAAAGAGAGAAGAGAAAGGAGAGAAAAAGAGAAGAAAGAATTGGAAAAGAGAGAAAAAGAACAAAAGGAGTTAGAAAGAAGGGAAGAAAAGAAGATACAAAAAGAGAGATGTCTATAAGAGCTCTTGTGGTAACATTTACAAACGTTATAGAAACTTAGAAGAGTCTAGAATAACCCATGACATTCATGCTTCTTCTAGTAAAAAGGAAAATCCTAAGAGGCATCCTAAGAAAAAGACAAACCCTTCTATAATTAAACCCAAAAGAGAGTCATCCAAAAGAAAGCATATTGAGATAAAACCCTTGAGTATGAGTGCACCCCTACCACTAGTTTGAGCACTCGTTCTCGAAGTCCTAAATGTTTTAAGTATTTAGAAAAAGGGCACATTGCTTTGTTTTGCCCCCAAAGAAAAATGACTTTAAGGGGAACATCAAATGAAAAGGGTACTCATTCATGTGATAATCTCTTCAAAGTGAAACAACTTCTTGGAAACCATCCTTGTAAGGAAACCCAAACACAAAGAGAGAATGTTTTACAAATAAGATGCAAAATTTTGGGCAAAACTTTTTCTCTCATTGCAGATGGTGGATCATGTTGTAATTGTTGTAACACGAGGGTGGTCGAAAAGCTATCACTTGCTACTACTCCTCATCCTTCACCTTATTCTTTGCATGGACATAATTATGAAGATGGTGTAGTAGTAAGAGAACAAGGGGAGATTAGCTTCTCCATAGGGAAGTATCACGACAAAGTGTCATGTGATGAAGTCCCTATGGAAGCTAGTCACATGTTGTTGGAAAGGCCATGGCAACATGATAAGGAAACTTTGCACAATGGCCTCACTAATAAAAGCACTCTCTCTCATAAAGGGAAAAAGATTACCTTACTTCCTCTTACCCCTACCGAGGTTATGGAGGATAGAAGGATCATGAAGCTTAAGAGAGAGAGGGATAAAAATGAAAATAAGGTTGTTGGTAGGAAGACCGAGTCTAAGGAATATCCACATTTGCCTTCAAAGGAGGTTCTCTACATAGAAAAATTTTTCTGTCAACCCTTACCAAAGGAACAAGTTGAATTTGAGGATGTGCCTATATCTTTTGAGCACCTTGATCCACACCCTCAAGTCCAACTTGATGAGTGCTTCATTCCACTTAGACTAGTCTCACCTATTATTTCAAAACCTTTAAGGCTAGTATCTAATGCAATAGGAGGAGGATGGGGAGTTGCTGTGTGAATGCACATGCGCACTAAAATCTTTTCACACCTTAGTGTCAAAATCCACTACCCCATTCCTAAAGGTCTCTTTATAGACCTCTCACTCCCCCCAAAATTACTTGTCTGCATATACTTACTGTTTTTCTTATTTTCTTGCAGACTTTGAACAAGAGGAAGAAATGCCTCAAGATTTGAGGTCAAATCCTCTCCAAGGAGGATGAGATGATGCAATCCCACCTAGCATGCATCATGGCTAGGAGGATTCAAGGAAGGCATGGCATGGATGAAAGCTCATTGAAGATTGGAAGTCATAGTCTTCATTTTTAGCTTGTAAATATTTTATTTTAATTAGCTAAATAGGAGCATATTTTTAATTCCTTTAAGGTCATGTATATTCGGCCATATTCTTTTTAGTTTAGAAAGTACATGTGCCTTTAGTTAAAAAGGAGGAGTAAGCTTAGAATGGGTGCATAAGTCAAGACATGATTTTAGGCTAGCCCATTCAATTTAGGAGATGTTAATTGCACCATGAGGGTGAACTTAGATGCTTCACTTTAGTCTCACATTGCCTAGAAAAGTGTGTCTAAGCTCTCCCTTGGGGCTATATATACTCATTCCCCCTCATTGTAAATTTCACCTTTGAAATTGAATGAAAATAGTCTTTTTGTGAGCACATTCTTAGTAAAAGGTCTTGAGGATCCTCTCTCTTGAGGAATCTCTTCCTAGTTAGTTTTTATCAAAGATTTCTTTCCTTGTGGTAAACCTAAACACTTTGGCTTATCTCTCTTTGAGAGTGGCGCCCCACCTCCATTTTCTTTCCTCTCCATCATCTATTTCATGATGTTTGGAACCTGAAAGAGAAAGATCAAGGAGAGTGCAAAAGTTTTTTACATCATTTGGTATAAGAGCCAACTCCATAAGATTATTTTCTAGTCTTAATTTTCTTTAATTTTGTCATGCAGATTTTTTTTAATCATTCTTGTAAGCTAATAATTTTTGTTTTTAGTTTATGCTATGTTACAACAATGTTTTATTATAGGCCTATTAAACATTAATGTTAATTGAACAATGTTGGTAACCGGTTATTTATTACATTATTAGAAAATTCGACATGCCCTGTAATTCTTTACAGTAAAATGTGATTTTAATATCTTATATATTTTAAATAATCGATGACATAAAAAAAAGTTGATAAACAATCAAAAACACATTTCGTACAAAAAAAAGTTATACATAATTATCCTATTTGGTGACATGAAAAGTCAAATTATTAGTATCGTGGTAGGTTAAGTTCCAATTAATGTTGTTAATTGCCAGCATGAATTAAAACAAAAAAAAAAAATCTATGTAAATATATCTTTAAATGACTAAAATAAAACTTCTATATTTTTCAGGTACAAAATTGTTATTTTAAGCCTTGTGCTTATCTATTTTTGTATTTATTCATATTCTATTAGGCTAATTAAGTATAGGTTTAGATATTGGCATAGATAGTAGTTATCGGTCCTATGCAACACATGAATTTTAATTGATTCTAGTTTGGATACTTTACCCCTTCCATTCAAAACATACTATTTGCTTATGGATTTGTATTTTAATATCTTTCTTGTTATTTTTTTATTCATCTTTTGGTAACTATAATATTAATTATTGTTAATAATAATTATTTAACTCTATTAGAGAACTTAAATGTACATCAGTATTTTATTTCATTTGATACGTATTTAATGAAATGTAGATCTTAATCTTTAAATCTTGAATTTAATTAAACTAAATCCAAACAAATACTAGTTGTTCTAATATTATTAACATAATATAATATTTTAAAATTTCACTCTCTTTATTTATTTATATTTATATATATATATATGTATATATATATATATATGTGTATGTATGTGTGTATGTGTGTGTGTGAAGGAGAGAGTGTACACATATTTATAGAAATTATTTTAACAAAATAATAATTAATTCACATATAATTTAAGAAATACTTTATTTTTGAATTTTCATATCACTGATAATAGATACATAAGGAAATTCCTTATAAATTAACAATAGTTTTTAACAAACTATTTTTTAAAATTAAACAATGAAAAAAATTGTAAGGTGAAAACTTTTCACACTAAAAATTATATTTCGACATTTGTGAGAGGACATGCTTCACAAAGTTGCAATGGATTTGTGAAGAAATATTCATTTACAAAATTACATTTTAATTTGTCAATTATATAATATATTTTTAGACCAAACCTATTTTTTAAATTATTTTTAAATATATGTAAATATCTACAAGTATATAAAAAATATGCAAGTTTTTAAAACGGGTATTGGTTGGGTAATGGGGTGGGTAATAGATACAGGTTTTGTTCAACTATACGAAGAAAGGAAAGACACTACCAGTAACTGCTATCCCTCGCTACCCAAGACAACCAAAGTGTGAACTTTCATCACCCCATTAGCATCCTCCCACACAAAGTATTTTATTTTTTTTTTATCAATTTAATTGCAATCTTAAATAAGTGCTAAACATGTTTGCATCACCTATGCTAGAAAAGCTTAAAGAACGCAAGTGTGATCCTACTACCGTGGATAAAGTTCTAGCCTTCCAATTGGTTAACTGATATTTATTTTATTTATAATAAAATCATAGATTTGCCTAAAGGACCTTTTATGCAGAATAAGACCTTAAGATATTTCATAAGTCAAATATTACTTGAAAACCATAATGGTTGGAAACTCTTAAATATTTGGTAATTTACATTTTTGAAGAATTAATTATGCTGACTTTGACACCCGAGTTTACACAAAAAAGTTTGAGAATAATTTTTATGATCTCCACTCTTTCTATACTAACTTCAACAAAGAAAATAATATAATCAACAAAGGCTAAATGAAAAAGGTGATGTTATAATAGGATTTGAACCCAAGACCCCATTTGGTATAGGCTAATCAAACTTAGTACCATGCAATTCTAAAACAAGTAATCACACCATTAGACCAAACACTCACATTAGTTTAAATTGCCTTTCAACTTCTTTTGTTTTCATTCTCTAGTATATTTTTGTTGTAAATTAAAAAGTGAATAGAAAGACATGGTGGCGTATGGGATGACATACTTGAATTTTTTAAATGGAGACATTTTTAAAATTTTGAAAAATAAAAAAATAAAAACTAAAAATTAAAACTAAGATCTAAAATTTAAAAATTAAAAATATATAATATAAATTTAAAATTATAAATTATAAATCTAATTTATATATATATTAATATTTTAAATTTAACTAAAGTTAAAAATAAAGATAGAAATTAAAATTAGAATTAAAATTAAAATTAAAATTAAAATTTGAAAATTATAATATAAATTTTAATTCTTAATTGTAATCTCCATCTTTATTTAAATTAAATATTATTCATAAACATATAAATTAAATTTATAATTTATAATTTATAATTTTAACTTCTAGTTTTAATTTTAAATTTTAAATTTTAAATTTTAAATTTTTAAAATTTTAAATTTTAAGTTTTAAATTTATATTATATATATATGTATATATTTAAATTTTAAATTTTAGATTTTAGTTTTAATTTTTAGTTTTTAAATTTTAAATTTATATTATAAGTTTCAAATTTTATTGTAAACTTTAATTCTTACTTTTAATTTCTATCTTTATTTTGAACTTTATTTAATTATTTATTTAAATTAAAAAATATTAATAAATATATAAATTAAATTTATAATTTATAATTTTAACCTTTAGTTTTAATTTTTAGTTTTAATTTTTTTTTCAGAATTTAAAAAATGTTTCCATTTAAAAAATTCAAGCTTGTCATCCCACACACCACCATGTCTCTCCATTCACTTTTTAATTTACAACAAAATATACTAGAGAATGAAAATAAAAGAATTTGAAAAGCAAATTAAAACTAATATGAGTGCTTGGTCTAGTGGTACAATTGCTTGTTTTGGAATTACATGGTATTGAGTTTGATTTTTGGTTTGTGTAATTGATGCAAATTTTTATCTGTGGTTTTGATGTTTTTGAAATTAACCTTAATGATAATTTAACTAGATTTAAATCTCAAACTATAACTAAAAAAAGTATCTAGTGTAGTGGTTAGATATTTAGTTTTTAAAGATAAGGTCTTAGATTCAAATCTTGCCAAGATCAATTTTGTATATTTTAAGATTAACTTTATATTAATTATACTTTAATTAATTCTTAATTAGAAAATTAATAATGTCATGTGATTAATAATTTATTTGAAGTCATATCTTAACTCATCTAAGCTGGCCAATTCCTTCACTGTGAAATAGTAGTTACGTGAAATCTTGAATTTATTTACTAATACAAAATTATTCGTATCTTTAACCTTTTGGTATTGCTGTTTATGTCCTAATGCTCAATTTGATTTTTTTTTTCTCTCTCTAATGATATATATTCCTTTCTTTTTAATCCGTATATATATAAATGGCTACCACTATTGTGCTTTCATCGCTTACTCTCTCCATCGTAGCTTCGTTTTTTAACTTCAAAAATTTCTTTATGTAATTATTTTAATTTTTTCATTCAATTTAACTCTAATAAAATATTATGGCAATTGTTTTAGATAAATTTTAATTTTTTAATTCTTATTTTATCACTTTAAAATGATATTTTGATTGTTTAAGAAAAACTTTTAAACTTAATATTGATGTTTTTTTTTAAAAACAATATAATTAATACCGATATATTTAAAATTAATTTTTTTAAGATTTCTCTTTTTCTTTGATGAATTTTAATTTTAGTTATATAAAGTTAGTTGTTATTTATTTTCATTATATATTGAGAATTATTTTATATATTTTTGTGATACTTAATTATTAATTATAATTATAAATTTAAAATATTTGATAATAAATAAATTAGATATTAAAATTTACCCATATAATACACAGACTACAAATATGTGCAAATAATAGGCAATTATGTGCAAATAATAGGCAATTTAGCATTACACCTAAATATTAGGCAATTTATACAAATATGTGCAAATAATAGGCAATTTAGCATTACACCTAAATATTTAGGTTAATTATTCCTTAATGATACGGGTACATGATGGGTATAGCTTATTCACAAAATCGTATTATCATTAGTCATTACTCATTAATGCCGGTAAAATATGTTAGATTATTTTTGTGCCTTTCAAAAAAAATGTTAGATTATATTTGAGCATTACAAAATAGAAAGATAAAAATATCATGAAATGGGTTGAATTAAATGGAAGGAAATAAAATTTTTATTCAATTATATAGATATTTTATAACTAAACAAAGTAAAAAGTTTATTTCATTGTTTAAAAAAATGATAGATCAGAATGAATTTTTTTTTACATTTACATTTTACTTAATTTAAATATATTAACTTTAAGATATTGTTGTTTAGGTTAATATTTGCTGAAATAATATATGATAAAAGGACAGTGAACAGAGTTATTGCATTTATCTCACCATTTTTTATTATTTTTTATCCTGGGAAATCTGAAGCAAGTGTGGTGCATGATTGAAGTTTCCCCTCACTAAAATAAACAATAAATAACTCATGGTAACAATGACACGTCGAATCACATTTCTTTTAACTCTCAATTTTTATTTTTTTTTGGTGAATGGGGGCAGGCAAACACCCCATATCCAAAATTAATAAACTCTTGAGAGCAAATTACGAAAGCATCCTCCGTGGAGGAGTTTAAACTAAAGCAAAGGTTAGGTTGACTTAAAATCTTTAAAAAATTAAAATTTTTAATAATTTGTGATTGAAACAGGGAAAAGTTTCTAGCAAAGATGCAGACCATTTAGTTTTTATGCGTTGGAACCATCTACTTCTTACTAGAGGATATGTCGTAACTTTTAATCTTAGCATCATAATTTGTTAATTACATCACATTGCCAGGTGTGCATCCATTGTTGAAATAGTTTTGTTACATACACATTAACAACTCACTATCTCTGTCTTGTACTTTGTTCTCTATTTTCTCATTTCTCATCTCTTATTTGTGACAAAAATCTTAACATATATAATAAAATTAAGAAACAACAATCTCAAAATATATAAAGAGAAATGCTAATATATTTGTAAGTTAAATTACATTAGCACCTGCACCAATTATTTTGTACAAAATCCACGCAAATTACGAAGTTAGTTTCTTGGTTTTCTTCAACAATCTAATTAAGAAAATGCAGGCAAATATTTTTTATACGTACTACTGGGACAAATGAGGCACATTTTTTGGGTATTATAGATTATAGATGCTGCATTTGAATTTTCACACCAAAGGCAAGTATTACGTGTCCATGATGAAAATACAAATGCTGTCACACGGTTTCTGAAATCCCCCCTTGCCTTGGTCTCAATTTTTCGTTTTCATTTTTCTCTTAATTGTTCTCTAGAATCGCTGAAGATTTCTGTGTCATTTAATTCCTTCTTGGGAACAACGTCCCTTATGTTATTTATTCTTTTTTCTTTTATCATGTTTCATATTTTGTTGCATGTAGTTATGAGAAAAAATTGCAAAACAAATTTATATCAATACCTATGTTGTGGAAGTTTTACTTCGAGGTTGCTTCTCTTCTTTTGTCCCTTTCTCCTGTTCATTTTACCATTGTGCCATCTTAGAACTGGTATTGTAGTCTTTCTTGGCTTCCCCTGCAACTGTTTGAATGGTATTTTTTGCATTGCTCATGTTATTCTTTTAATCTTTATTATCTGAAATTAATAAAACAATAGAATGGCCAAATGTGTTTGCAAATTGACATGTCATAATTACACTGGGTCCTCCGTGCTTTGTGTTTTCCTGTCACTGTGTTTGGTTTTGTTGTTAGTCTCACAGAGAGACAGATAGTAGTTCTTCTGCATATGAGCCTCACACAGTTACACGTATACTAACCCAATGGACCTCAAAATCATATCCTTACAGCTATCAAGTGAAATTAGTGACCCGTGCATGTGAGTCTGTGACAGAATCCCCAGTTTCCATATTGCGATGTGCTGCTGCGGTGATTAACCTTGCTGAACTGTCCTCCTTGTTTGTTTCCATTTTCCATATGTAATTTATACAAAAAAAAAAAATATTATATGATTTGAAACCTTAGGAATTTATAATTGATAGAATATATATTATCATGTAATTAATAATATCATTTAGATTTATAAATTAGTTACCATAAATATTTATTATTTTTTAAAAATAATTCATATTATAAGTAGTTTTTTTTAGTCTATTATTTTTTTTATTTTAGTCTATAATCTTTTTCTTGATTTTAACTTATTATCTTTTATGTAATCTGATATATAACCACAAAGTTGTTAATGAAATAATCATGGAATTATTATCTTTTATGATATCAGAGCTAAGAGATTGAAATTATCTTTCACTTTTGTCACTTTTTTAGGTTTTCTTCTGTCCTATTTTTTTTTTCTTCTCCTCTCCCCTGTCTATTTCTTGTGTTAGTCACCATGACTGACTCCAACAAATTTCACTCAGCTCTTGTTGTATCAAACATCAAGAACCATATCTCCATCACTTTGGAGATGGAAAATATCCAATATGCAACGTGAGCAGAATTGTTCAAGATTCACGCACGTTCTCACTGGGTGCTTAATCACATCATTCCATCGGAGTTAGGCAAGGAGACGATGTCGAACACTGATGCTGAAAAGAAGTTGTGGTCAACCCTTAATCCTATGATTCTTCAATGGATCTATACAACAATCTCCCACGACATATTGCATACGATTCTTGAACCAGATGCAATGGCAATGGATGCATGGAATAGATTATGTGATATATTTCATGACGATAAGAAAGATCATGCTGTTACTTTTGAGCAAGAATTCTCCCATACAAACATGGAGGATTTTCAAAATGTCTTTGCGTATTGTCAACGACTTAAGGAGTTGTCGGATCAATTCAAGAACGTCGGTGCACCGATTTCAAATAACCATTTTGTTCTTCAAATGGTGGTTGGCCTTACCGAGACTTACAATGGAGTTGCGACGCTCATTCGCCAAAGCAATCCTCTCCCACCATTTTGTCAAGCTCGCTCTATGCTTACTTTAGAAAAAGCTTATCTCATGAAGAAAGTTGCAACTAGCGTGGGTTTTGCCATGGTGACTCATGATATTGACAACTATTACTCTCCTATCAAGATTCCCTAAAGTTGCAACAACCATGGTAATAAGAAGGGTAAAAAACGTAATAATAGTGGTAGAAACAATAGCGATAATCAAGGTGGAGGCAGGAGCGGCAGTGGTGGCCGCAATGGTGGTTGGTACAGGCAATCTGGCTCTCAACAACAAGCGCACCGATACTAATATCCTACGAGACAATGACAGTGACCATGGATGCTTTGGGCTGTTCCACCTTGCTCATACCCCTCATTACCCTCCTCACCTTGGGTTAGGTCCGAGTTTCAACAAAACAAGCAGCGCCAATTAGGCATCCTCGAGCCAAAACTGCCACAGGCATACACAACGACAGTAACTTCACAAACTCTAACCAATATCGCAGTCGCAATGCACACTCTTGAACTCAATCCTTCAAATGCAAATTGGTACATGGATACTGGTGCCACTTCCCACATGACATCCGAGCAAGGTACTCTCGCGCCTTATTTTAATTTGAACAATAATTGTGATATACTTGTCGATAATGGTCATTCAACTCCAATTCAGGGTTATGGTCACACTAGTTTGCCTCCCCTAGATCCTCCCTTAGCCTTGAAAAATGTACTTTATGCACCTAAAATTATTAAAAACTTAGTATCTATTCAAAAGTTTACAATTGATAACTCGGTTCTATTGAATTTGATCCTGTTGGTTTTTATCTGAAGGATCTCAAGACGAGGATCCATCTAATGAGATACGAGAGTTAGGGGGACCTTTATCCAATCACGACTACTACCATCACTCAAGTTGTCTCACCATCTACTTTTACTGTTTTCCATCATTATGCCATGCTCGTGTAGGTCATCCAAGACTATTTGTTTTAGACTCTTTTAGGTAGAATAAATTTACTGAGTTTCATAAAAATCATAGTTCTCATATTTGTTACTCTTATTCTCTTGGGAAACATGTTAAGTTACCATTTGTTTATTCTAAGTCATACATTGTTATGCTTTTTGATATTTTACATACTGATATTTGGACATCTCTTGATTTGAGTTCTACGGCACATCGTTATTATGTTTTATTGTTGGATTACTACTCTAATTTTTTGTGGACATTTCCGTTGTCTAAAAAGTTTCAAGTTTTTTCTACTATTCTATCCTTTAGAGCATTCATCCGCATTCAATTTGAACATGATATAAAGAATATACAATGTGATAATGGTAAGGAATTTGATAATGGACCATTTTGGGAGTTATGTAAAAAAAACAATTAGTCTTTTGTTTTCTTGTCCTTATACATCATCACAAAATGGGAAATCTAAAAGAAAAATTCGTACCATTTATAACATTGTTCGTACTTTACTTGTACATGTCTATTTACCACCTTCATTTTGGCATCATGCTTTGCAAATGACAAATTATCTTCTTAACATTCTTCCAAATAAACAATTAACATATCAGTCACTACTCAAAATTCTTTATCAAAAAGACCTTTCCTATTCTCATCTTAAGGTGTTTGGTTGTTTATGTTATCCATTATTTCCCTCTACTACCATGAACAAACTTCAGGCTCGGTCCACCATGTGTTTTTTTAGGATACCCATTTCATCGTCGTGGTTACAAGTGCTATGATTTGTCCTCTCGTAGAATCATACCTAGTCGTCATGTGATTTTTTATGAGACTCAATTCCCATATTTTAAATTACACAATCCACAACCTCACACTTACAATTTCATGGATGATAGTCTCTATCCTTACATGATCAACCACTGAACCTCTCAAACTACATATCCCACTACCTGATCCACTCCTCATATACCATTACTCAGCCCAGCCCCTACTCCTTCACCCATTTCAGTTTTGCGACCTGTGATACGTAGTTAACATGGGATTTTCAAACCCAAACAACAATTAAACTTTCACATTATTGTCACTAAATCTCCCTTGCCATGTAACCCTGTGTCTACCCTTTATGACCCAAATTAAGAATTGGCCATGGGTGATGAATTTAATACTCTTATTAAAAATAAGACATGGTTGTTAGTACTTTGTCCACTTGATGTTAATATGATTCAGTCTATGTAGATTTTTACTCATAAAGAAAATTCTAATTGTGTGTTTGAGAGGCATAAGGCACGACTGTAGGTGATGGAAAAACTCAACAGGTTGACGTGGATTGTGAAGACACTTTTAGTCCGATAGTCAAACCAATAACTATTCACACTATTCTCAGTTTAGTCATATCTAACGCATGGTCCATTCACCAACTTGACGTGAATAATACGTTTCTGCATGGAGAACTCAAAGAGACTGTGTACATGCATCTAGAACTATCAAAATGGGTCAGCTCAGCTTAATAAACGGGTTGGTTCAACTCGACTCACCATTCTTTTATGGTTAAAAAAGTAAGTCGGGTCCGACCCACCATGAGTTGGTGGGTTAAAAGGGTTGGCCCATCAATCCATCGAATTAAAAAAATATTTTTTTAGGAATCTTTTTTAACTATTTTTAAAAATATTAAAATTTAAATATTTTATGATATCATTAATTTTAAATTTAATGATTTTAAAAATAAAACAAAAATACTTAAATGATATTCTCTACTAAAAATCTACATTTACAACATGTTAAATATTAGTTTTAAAATATAAAATATTAATTAGATGATACAATAAACTAAAAATTATATTATAATGGAATATAGGTCAAATAAGTAATATAATAATTGAAAACTTAAAAATAAAATAAAAAAATCATATTCATATAATAATGAAAATGAAATTTAGGTAGGTTGGTGAATCAACTCGGCTTACCACAGGTTCAACCAGGTGCGCCGGCTTGTAAATGGGTCAACCTGTATATGCAATACAATAAGTCTACTTTTTTATTTTTGAATTCAGCCCGGACCTATGGTGGGTCTGGTCAACCCACGAGTCCAAGCCCGTTTTGACAGCTCTACATGCATCAGTCCATCAGTTACAAGGACCCAGATCATCCTCATCATGTATGCTTGTTGAAGAAATCTCTATATGGGCTCAAACAGGTCCCTCGGGTTTGGTATCAATGATTTTTTTATTATGTCTCTTCTATTGGATTTTCTCATAATACTTCTGATCATTCTCTCTTCATTTATCAAAGCGGTACAACTACACCTTACATTCTTTTGTATGTGGATGATATTATATTGACAGTCTCCTCTATTGCTACCTGCACATCAATCACATTACTTCTTAGCTCTGAATTTGATGTGAAGGATTTGGGGTCATTAAGTTATTTTTTGGGTATAACTATCACCCAAGATGCAGGTGGTCTTTTTCTATCCCAGCGGAAGTATGCAACCAACATCATTGAACGGGCTGACATGACATCTTGTAACTGTCTCCTACTCCAGTTGATACTAAACCAAAGCTTGGTGGTAATGTTGGCACACCATATGTCAATCCTTCTCAGTATCGAAACCTTACAAGGGCGCTTCAGTATATCACTTTCACAAGACCTGATATTTCTTATGTCGTGCAACAAGTGTATTTATACATGCATGGCCTGAGGGAGGCACACATTCACTCTCTTAAGAGCATTGTGCGGTACATAAAAGGTACTCTTAATCATGACTTGCATCTTTATCCATCATCCATATCCACTCTTCTTTCTTATGCAGATGCTGAATGGGGTGGGTGCCTAGACATTAGATGGTCCATATCTGGTTATTGTGTGTTTCTTAATGATAATTTGATTTCTTGGTCAGCTAAACAGCAAGCTACTCAGTCACAATCTAGTGCGGGGGCAAAATATAGAGGCGTTGCTAATGTGGTCTCTAAGTCTTGTTTGCTACAAACCTTTTTCTAGAGCTTCATTGTTCAATTCAAAAAGTTATATTGGTATATTGTGATAGTGTTAGTGCGATATATTTCTCTGGAGATTCAGTTCAATATCAACGCACCAAACATATTGAGATAGATATTCATTTTGTCCACGAAAAGGTTGCTCAAGGAAAAGTTTGAGTTTTACATGTGTCATCACGTTATCAAGTTGCTTATATTTTTATAAAGGATCTTCCATTGATTTTATTTGAAGATTTTCGGAATAATCTCAGCGTACGCCAACCTCCTGCTTTGAATGTAGGGTATAATAGAATATATGATATTATGTACTTAGACATAATATAACATTCAGATTTATAAATTAGTTACTATAGATATAGAATAGGATATCTATTATTTTTTAAAAACAGTTTCATACTATAAATAATTTCTTTAATTTTAGTCTATTATCTTTCATGAAATATAATATATAATCACAAACTTAATAAAATTTAACCACAGCCATTCAAAGACAAAGATTAACAAGAATCATAATCATCTATTATTTCTGAATCACAGAATAATCTCTGGTACTGATAGACCCTCTGTCGCTTTTTAAACTTCCTCTTGTAGAAAACTGCATGGAATATTACACGATGCACTCTTGTCAAGTGAAGGGGGAAAATGATAATACAAGCCACTGGTCATGGTAAATTAAATTGTGCCTGCTGCACCCTAGGATATGTCACTTGGGGTTAGTCATTTATTAAGGAAAGCTTTCGAATTGATTATTGAATCATGCATTTGCATATCCTTTCTTGTCTTTCTTTTTTTCATTTCTAGATTTTCCCAAAGGGTTTTGGTGTAGCTAGTAGTTACAATATCGATATCAGAACTTATCTCGGTTGATAAACAACTGGCTGTAATGCCACAGTAGAGGACCATCACAACAACAGTTCGTGCCGGTTACTTTTTGTTTTATGTCATGCTCTCTAATCACCCTTCATTTTGGAGTTGTCATTATCTTAAGACTTTTCACTTCCTGGATTAAAATAGAGGAATTGTAGTTCTGTTAGATATATATTACAGTCACCAACAACTTAAGCGAACTCCTTTATACTTTCACAAAGGGTCTAGCAAAGGAAAAAATGAGAGCTGGAGGCAGTGTAACCAAGGTTGAAGTTCAGCAGAAGCCTCTCTCAAGGGTTCCAAACACAAAGCCCCCATTCACTGTTGGCCAACTGAAGAAAGCCATTCCACCACACTGCTTTGAGCGTTCCCTCCTCTCTTCATTCTCCTATGTTGTTTATGACCTTTCAGTGGCCTTCATTTTCTACATTGCCACCACCTACTTCCACCTTCTTCCCCACCCTTTTTCCTTCATTGCTTGGCCCATCTATTGGGTTTTCCAAGGTTGCATTCTCACTGGTGTGTGGGTGATTGCTCATGAGTGTGGTCACCATGCCTTTAGCAAGTACCAATCGGTTGATGATCTTGTGGGTTTGACCCTTCACTCTGCACTTTTAGTCCCTTATTTCTCATGGAAAATAAGCCATCGCCGCCACCACTCCAACACAGGTTCCCTAGACCGTGATGAAGTGTTTGTTCCAAAACCCAAATCCAAAGTTGCATGGTACAACAAGTACTTGAACAACCCACTAGGGAGGGCTGTTTCACTTCTCATCATACTCACAATAGGGTGGCCCTTATATTTGGCCTTCAATGTTTCTGGTAGACCCTATGGTGGTTTTGCAAGCCACTACCACCCTTATGCTCCCATGTATTCAGACCGTGAAAGGCTTCTGATCTATGTTTCGGATGCTGCTTTGTTTTCCGCGACTTACGTTCTCTACCGCGTTGCTACAGTGAGAGGGCTGGTTTGGCTACTATGTGTTTATGGGGTGCCATTGCTGATTGTGAATGGCTTTCTTGTAACCATCACATATTTGCAGCACACACACTCTTCCTTGCCTCACTATGATTCATCAGAATGGGACTGGCTGAGGGGTGCTTTGGCAACTATGGACAGAGATTATGGGATTCTGAACAAGGTGTTTCACCACATAACTGATACTCATGTGACTCATCATCTCTTCTCTACAATGCCACATTACCATGCAATGGAGGCAACCAATGCAATCAAACCAATATTGGGTGAGTATTACCAATTTGACGACACTCCATTTTACAAGGCATTGTGGAGAGAAGCAAGAGAGTGCCTGTATGTGGAGCCTGACGAAGGAACATCCCAGGAGGGAGTGTATTGGTACAGGAACAAGTATTGATAGATAGGCATAAAGTAGGAGTTCAAAGTTTTGTTATGAATATCACTTAATTACAAACTTATAATAACTGGATTTGGGCGTCATCGCTTCTGTATCTTGGTGTGACCATGGTTATTAATGGAAAAAAAAATAATTTTATGTCCCAACAATTCTGCTTATAACTTTCTTCCCCAAATATGCACACAACAATGTTGTTAAAATCAAATTAATTAAAACAATTGAAACATAAAATTTAAAAAATACAAGACAATATCAAAATAGACTGGTATTTAGATTTAACATTTAATATATTTTTATTCAGTTTGGAAACATATAATAAGGATTATAAGTTAATACTGATAATCCACTTAAATTAACTCAGAAGTGACTCATGTAGATATAGATAATTTGTATGAGCTCCTCAAATTTCATTATTGGCATTTTACACACAAAAGTTAATATTGATTTTTTGAGCTTCTGATAAGATAAGATGGATAAAAACATGGAAGCTTATGGTTAGATAAGATGTCATAAGCTATTGTCGTTTTTGGCGAAGTTTTCAACCGTGCATGGCAACTATAAATGATGAGAACATAAGAATCTAGCTCCTACCAATATAAATTAGGGATTAATGTTTTTATGGAAGTGTATGCATGAGTACTTAATCACAAATATTCTGTCACAATACAGGTATGACGATTATTAGAAAAATGCTGATCTTTTACTGTTTTTTCTATGGAAAATGATTCTTAAGAAATTCTTGCAGAGGTTTTCTTGCAGAAAAAAAGCAGTAGCAAATATTTTTGTGGATTTTTATGCAATAAAATTTTCGCAGATAATTTCTCATTGATTTTAAAAGCGGTAGGAAAGTTATAAAAATTATCTACAATTTTACATGCGCAGTAAACTACTTGTGAATTTTTCTGTCGTTTTCAAGATTTTTTAAAAAATTAAATTTAAAATTATTAATAAATATATATTAATTAGATTTATAATTTATAATTATAATTTACAGTTTATAATTAAATTTGAATTTTTATTTTTTAATTTTAGTTGTTAATTTTTTAAATTTTTATTTTTATTTTTTAATTTTAATTTTAAATTTTAATATTTTATTTTCAATTTTAAAATTTTAATTTTAATTTGTAATTGGTGAAAACTTAGCTGCATATCCTAAGAGACTTCCCTTTTCTCAAGGTAATTTGAGGAAAATTAAACTCTCATGTCTCAAATCTTTTATCTTATTGATTTGGGTGACTAGATTACAAATAATATCGGGATATTACGTTGACCAAGGGGATTCTATGGCATATGACCTTCCCAATATGTTTCACATGATTAGGAAGACTCGTAATAACTTTTATTTGATAATGTGTCATTTGATTATAATAGTATTGTTGATTTAGTAGTACATGGTTAGGCACATCACTCACATAAACCATTTTGACTTGGCTCCTGTCTCCACTAAGTATGTCATCCAGCATGTCTGCTGTCACTTATTCCGTGGTTACAAAAAAGACCGATGATTCTTCCAAGTTGCATGGTCAGGTTGCAACTTGCACATGCTTACTATGAGATGGGGAAAGTCAGTAGCTAAGAGGCTTTATTTGCAACCTAGAATCAAGAAATGTAATTAAGGCAAAATTATAGGGGATTGCCTCTACCTTCAGTTTGCTTTGAATAAGGAAATCTAGAGGCTACATGTCGAATGTGACTCAAAAGTGGTTATTGGATTTGTGACCAAAGGTGTAGTGCGATCCCACCCATATTGGGTTCTAGTGAACTTTATAAGGGGCTGAACTTTCAAGAACTAAAAGATTGTGCTTATTGATATTTAGCGAGAGGCTAACATGATAGTCGACCAATTAGCAAACATTGCTAATTTATATCCTCTAGGGATTATTATTTTACAGTGTTCCCACATTTCCTATTCACTCCTACTACATAAAAATGCTTTGTAAATAATCATAGATCGTAGTGTTAGGTTATAAGAGTTGGTCCTTGAACTTTTAGTTCTTCCATATGAAAAAGAATTTTCCAAATATTTATTAAAATATATTATTCTTGGTTAAGTAAAATAATGAAAACTTAAATCATCTTAATAGTCAATTAAAAACTTTTTAAAAATTCAATTAAAACATTAAATTTAATTTACATAAAAATTCAAAAGGTCTTCTCAAGGCATATTGCGAAAAAAAAAACATAAAATGTCTATTTTTTGTACGAATCACACTTTAAACTAAGAGTTTAATTACTGTACACATGACACTATTATTTAATTACACTATTTATTTATGATAAGTTTATTGATTTTACTAATTAATTTTTAAAAGTCATATAAATGAAAATTTGTGTTAAGCATGAGTGTAAAATTCTTTTAAACGGTTAATATATACTAATTAAACTCTTAAACTAATTAAAAGTTGGGATGGATATAATTTTTAAAATAATATTATTAAAATCAATCATCTTTATCATATAATACAATGCTACAAAATTTACATTGTTAGTGTATTTAAATGAAAATTTTGACTCAAAAGAATGTAGTTGGTTGTTCATGTACATGAGCTATTGGAAACCGATACTTTTCTATTCTTATTGGGACAAAAAAATTAAAAATTTTGAAATACTATCAAACTTACTAAAAGATAGAGAAAATGATTGTTTACAAAAGTGTAATGTGCTCTCACATTAATTGATGAAATTTACCAAAAAAAAATCAAATGAGTTTCTAGTCTAATAATTGTTTTATATAAGTTTCTGAATTTAATCATTTACTATATTTTATTCCTCAAATATATGTTAATATTTTTTCAAGTCACGATTTTTTTTTTATTTTGGATCAACAGTTGGATTTTTAGGAAATTATTTTGAATATTCTTAGTTTCAAAAACTAATATGATAAAGCTAGAAGTAGATGACGATAAAAGAGGAGATCAACTATAAAAATTAGCACTCATACAAAATAAAAAATATGTGGAAAAATTCATATAAAATATTTATAATAATATATTTCAAAATGCTGATCATATTAATAATATGCCAAAATAACTCTCCTTTATGTAAAAAAAATAAATCTATAATCAAATTTACAATAAAATTTTTAACAATTTTCTATTCAAAATATTATTTTCCTAAACGAAAATTAAGATAACTCTCCTTTATTTTGGACTTTTGTCCTTCAAGTATTAATTTTAATAGTTGAAGTTTCCATTGCACTCACCAAGTATTGCCAATGCGTAAATTTGACCTCTTAATCCAATTGAGCCAACAGGTCTCCCAAATGTTACAATCATGGAATTTTAGTTATTTCATTAAATAAACTTAGATCGTTCTGATTAATATATTTAATATAGATGAAATAATATATAGATGGAAATAAATCGTGACATACAAGATCTAATAAGCACAATTAGAATCTAATAAACAAAATTACATATTTTGTTAATATCTGAAGATTTAAAATATTTCAGGCATTTTTTAATCAACTTGAATTTTTTTAATGGTTTGATTTTGAATTTAGAAGTATACTGTATTTTAATAATTTTCATAATAAAGTTAAAGGTTGAGTTAAAATTTCATATTTTGATAGAAAGCAGCGTGGGTGTTAAATCTTAATATACACGCGAAGGAAAAACAAAAGCAAGAAAATTGAGTAGTGCAGTCGCAGGTTGCAGGTCGCAGGTCGCAGGTCGCAGGTCGCAGGAGCTATACCACGTTGGTTGATAAAAGAAAGCGCGGTCTCTGTTTGATCATTCATTCCATCAGAAGGAAGCAACCCTTCCATCTTTGTTACTCCATACTCTCTGCTCTCTGGTCAGGTTCCCTTTTTCTCTAACATACTCAGATTTGTAAATCTCTCTCTTAGATCACAAGATTAGGTCTCTTTCCCTGTGTTCCCCATCAAATTCAAGATCAGATACCAACTGGTTGTTCAGTTTCACTCTAGATTTTCACTAATTCAAACTGTGCACGCACTGATGCAACCTCCCCCCCTTTTTTACATTCAACAATTATGACTATACCTACTCGTCAATTGAGATTTTTCATGCGATCATCATTGCTTAAATTGAATCATATTAGGTTTAGATCCTCACCTCTATTAGATTTAGCATGCTACGTCTGTACGTGTTTCAATTACAGTATAAGTCAGGCTTTTCTTGGGTTTTTGTGATTATTTTTTATTATTTACAGCTTGTGTTGATTGTTGTCGTATTCGGGTGTTAGTGTGATTGTTTGGATCTTCTAGTGGTGGAACTTGTTGCAAATTGGAGATGAATCAGAGGGGTTTAATATATAGCTTTGTTGCCAAAGGAACTGTGGTTTTAGCAGAGCACACGCAGTATACCGGGAATTTCAGTACCATTGCTGTTCAGTGCCTGCAGAAGCTGCCTTCGAATAGCAGCAAATATACTTATTCCTGTGATGGTCACACCTTTAATTTCCTCATAGACAATGGATTTGGTATTGATTCTTCTTGGTTGTTTTTATTTATGTAACTTCCTACTCTGCTGATTTAGCTGTTATATATATGCCAATATCCGAAACCTTTTTCTCCCCCTTGCAGTTTTTCTTGTTGTTGCTGATGAATCGGTTGGAAGGAGTGTTCCTTTTGTATTTCTTGAACGGGTGAAGGATGACTTTATGAAGCGCTATGGTGCTAGCATTAAGCATGACGGTGCCCATCCACTCGCTGATGACGATGACGACGACGACGATTTGTTTGAGGACAGATTCAGCATAGCATATAATCTTGATAGAGAATTTGGGTTCGGTTTTGCTCGATCCTTTTTTAAGTTTTTTGTTTACTTCTTTTTTAGTTTTTTTTTTAGTGTTTTGAATTTTTATCCGGTTACGCAGACCAATGCTCAAGGAGCATATGCAGTATTGCATAAACCATCCAGAGGAAATGAGTAAACTTTCAAAATTGAAGGCTCAAATAACTGAGGTCAAGGGGATAATGATGGACAATATTGAGAAGGTAAATGATACTAAGCCTAATGCCATGCAAAGTCTTTTGGCTTCTAGTTGCTATTAAATGTTTTTAGCTCTGGATCCTAGCACAAACTACAAATGCTAACTAATTTATCTCCGGATATACTTTTTCTATTGTTTGTATGAGTTTGCTTTTGTAAGTGATTTCAATTTTGGGAAATGGGATGAGGAAGGAGTTGTAAATAAGGGATGATAACATTAGTATTACAATGCTGTTTCAAACTAGTGAAATTTTAACTTTTTAATGTGGCTTCGTACTGGGGGAGACTCCTAAAAATTTGAACCCCATATACTTACAATATGGTTACAACACAACAAGGATATGGGATATGAGAAACTCTTTAAAATTTAAGATATGATACAAACCTACATACATTAACATGAATTTATCGGTGGAAAAACACCTTACGCGAAAGCACAAAATATTAATAGATATTGCCATTTCTCATCAATACATGACTACATTAGTGTAAGGGAGTAATTCTTATATAAGTCTTGGCAAATTGCAATAAAAAATTTTGAGACAAAAAATAAACATTTATTTTTTATTTTTAAAAAAAGACTGGGTAAAGGGCATGCTCTGTCCCCTGCCCTTTCTCAGCTTTTCAATCTTCCCTTCCCCTCCCATTATCCTTCCCAAGCAGCGAAATCATCTTACCATATGGACAAGTTTGTTAAGGATTTTGATGCTTTTGTTGGAACCATTGCATTTAAGGTGTGTTTTCTCTTAAAATAATTACAAACAAAAAATATTCCTCAATGGGGTTCATGAAGAATCAAATCAAATTTAAATGCCTGTTGTTCTCATAATTCACTGAAATGGCTTTGTTTTTTTAATTTTCTGTGTGGACCACCGATATAGTTTGTATATTGCTTGAAGGGGGAAACTGAAAAACTGAAGGTGTGTTTTCTCTTAAAATAATTACAAACAAAAAATATTCCTCAATGGGGTTCATGGAGAATCAAATCGAATTTAAATGCCTGTTGTTCTCATAATTCACTGAAATGGCTTTGTTTTTTTAATTTTCTGTGTGGACCACCAATGTAGTTTGTATATTGCTTGAAGGGGGAAACTGAAAAACTGAAGGGAAGGGCAGAGAATGTGTCCAGTGCACTGGAACTGTGCCTCTTCTTTATTATTATAAAATTTTCTTATTGTATTATTTTATGTCTAAAATATTGATTGGTTGTGCTTGAAGATGATGTTAGGTTTGTGTCCATACTCCATACAAGAATTACTCATTGGATGATGATAACTAGTTATAGACAAAATAAATATTTGTAATCATAACAAAAAAAATCAGTTACATATTTTCCCTTGCCTAAATCAGAATATGTGCTCTTTCTTAATAACATGTTACAAGAATTACATATTTTCCCCCAATTCATGTTGGAATATCACAAGAAGTTTTGGCTTTATTACAATATAATTGTCTAGTATGTACAGCTGTAAGAATATATTAGAAAAGGTTGAGTCACGTGTAATTCAAAGTATTGGAGTTGAATGTGTAATTCCTAAATGTATCAATCAATAAAATTTAAGAAAAAAATAAAAGAAAACGAGGATACTCCTTGGATACATATCTAGAATTATCATACACATACTGGCATTCTATACGTGTACAACTTTGATATGTTGCCATATTTGGAGTATCTGAGCTTCATAATGATTCTTCTGAAGTATGTTTTTTGACATAAAACAGTAGCATCGTTTGATCTATCTGCCCAGCC
Source organism: Psophocarpus tetragonolobus (assembly GCA_037954015.1). Lineage (NCBI taxonomy): Eukaryota > Viridiplantae > Streptophyta > Magnoliopsida > Fabales > Fabaceae > Psophocarpus > Psophocarpus tetragonolobus. Next base: position 4,201,471 of record CM075692.1, on the reverse strand, counting down.
TCACCTTAGTGGAAAAAGGCTTTGGTAGCTGTTGTCTCGTCATGGGACTCACTGACTAATAACAGTGTGAGAGTATGAGAGATTTACTTGTATATTACACTTTGTTATTCTGCTCATAGGATTGTGTTAACCATTCAGTGCCTCAATATTTTTGCATGCTTGTAATTGACAAAACCTTTGAAATGGCACCTGACATTCACCAAAAAGCTGTAAAGAAATTATTCAATCAGAAAGGACCCTCCTGACAATTTGAAATAAATTGGTTCTAAACTTGTTTAATATTCAATTAAAATATTGTGATACTGTCTTCTTAATGGTCCATCTATCACTTTTATTGGATAAAGTGAGCATTTAGATTTGTTTGTAGAGCTTTGTTGCTGGTTCCGCACCTAGTGTCCTAGTGGAATAATTTTTGTTGTTGTTTGCTACTGGCTATTTTATAGCTATTTGTACCCCTTTGCAAATTTTGCTGTTATTTTTTTGTTTCTCCTTTTTAATTTAATTTCTTTCTCATACAAATCACACGATTGCATTTGTGTTGGGTGGCTTGTTTCTCAACTTGAAAGATGAAACTTAGCATCAGATTTTGTTAATTTCATTTGCTAGTCCAGTACCTTACCCTGCCGATTTTTAAACTACTTACTATTTCACCATGATATTTTAATCTCATTAAATAAATAATTGAGTATATTAGGATGTTAATTAACATCAGTGCTGGCTAAAGGGCAACGCCAATAAAGCATATATGCTAGGCCCCACATGTATTTTAGTGTTATACAGATAAAAAAATTCTAATCTCAAAAGTTAACATATATTTTTAATATTAAGTGTACAATTTTGTGTATGTTATTTACAATAATATGCAATGTATATGAATATGATTACTAAAAAGCTACACATATACTCCGTCTCTTTACTAACTTAGTAAGCTTTTTTATTATCTAACTTGTTTTTTTTTATCATCCAACAGTTGCCTATTTATTAGAATTTAGAAGAGATAGAAGACATGTTAGGAAATTAAAAATAACTTTAATTTAATATACATAAGGATATCTAATTATGTTTCTTAATCTCTCTGCAATAATCTTAAAAAGAAAATTAAAAATGAGGAGTAAAAATTAACATACGTTCAATTACGAAATGATGCATACTTTTATATTTTGGCTTTAGGCTAGTAAGTGGATTGAACCACCAAGGGGAGTAGATGAAGACTGGTTGTTGTTGTCTTCTGCACTTGAATTCTTAAAAGACTGGTGGCTTCTGTTAATTGAGCCAAGATCAAACTTCTGTCTAATTGGTTAAAATTTATAGATAATCACAATTTTGTAGGTCTCACATCATATTTAATGAACCTCTCTAGATTTTTTAGTTATCAATATTATTTAAAACCAAGAGAATAAAGTGTGTTAGAAAGAGTATGATAAAGTGTGTTCATATACACATATTCTAAGTGTATGCGTATAAAAGCATAAGTTCAGTGATTGTGACAATTAGACCAACAAAATAGTATTAATTTCCATGCATGCATCTGAGATGTACTTATCTAGCTAGTAAAAATGGCATGGCTCATACAAGAAATGGTTGCATTCATCTCAACTCTGTTTTTAGGCATACTCAACGATCATCTCCTATCACAGGACCATCATGTTGGGTTATAAGGTCCTCTAACTATATTTAGAACAGTGCCTTTATCTTTCTGACTGGACCTTCTCATGTTATCTTTTTTTTTTTAATGGACAAATGTTAATTGTTAATGTGTTAGTTTTGTTAGTGGAAGAATTCGAATTCACAACCTCTGCCTCCCCTTTCTCCTTCCACATAAACTTTGCCACTAAACCAATCTTATAACTCCTACCTTTTTATGTATCTAATCAGTAGACTGGTTTTGGATTAAATATTTCAGATGAAAATGTCTCTTTTAGGCTATGGTGCTTTCAGTGTTGTTAAAAAACGGCCATGGTGGTGCCATGGCGGAATCGCGAAACGGTTTTTTAACAAAACTCGACAAAATGGCAGTGGTGATTCGGCATCCGGATAGCGGGTTGTGGCGGCCGCCATGGCCATGGCATGCATGGTGGCAGCGCGGGCCATGGCGGAAATGGCGGATTCGACATTTTTTTTAAAATAAAAAAAAACGTTTCGGGTCTCGGACCCAACCCGACCGCGAGAGTTTAAACTCTCTTAACCTTACAATACTCATTATTGTTCTTCCAATCTTACCTTTTCTTCCATCCTGCTACTTTTGCACTGACGGAGAAGACAACGGTGACACAAGTGATGGCGGCGAGTGACACGAGCAACTGCAGCTAGTGATGCAAGCAACAGCGGCGCGACGAGTGACGCAAGCGATGGCGGCGACATTGGGGCAGCTTCTCTTCTCCCTTGTTTCATACTTCTCTATTTCTCTCTCTTTTTCTATTTCTCACCAACAGCAACAAATTTCTTTTTACTCTTTTTTTTACTCACCAACAACAACCCATTTCTCACCAACAGCAATACAAATGAAATTTTACTCTTTTTTTATCTTTTATTTTAAATATTTTTACATTAAGTAAAAATTATTGTTTGTGTTATTTATGGAGAAGTTGCTCTGTTTGATTAATGAGTAACTCTGTTTTTGTTAATTTTTTTTAGTATTAGTACACTACAACCTTTGAGCAAATTTTGCAATGGCTGAAACACCAACTCCAACTGATTCAAGGGCTAGCTCTAGAACAGACCCTGGTTGGAAATACTGTTTTAGCTATGTATGAGACTATGAGTGTTGCTTTCATTGTTTTTTAATTATATTTCATGTTTTATATTCTATTTTTTGTAGTTTTTTAATTTATATTTAATATTTTGTTAATGTTTATAACTTTATATATAAAAATATTACTATTTTTTAGTCCGCCATGACATCCGCCATTTCCCGCAACGCCATCTGCTATCGCCATATGGTATTTTGTTGGCAAACCGCCATCCGCCATAGACAACATTGGGTGCTTTATGAAATTGCTTGTGTTTGATTTCATAGCATTGAGCGAATTAATGTCCTTCAAAGGTTGTAATTCAATATTCTCCCTTTCGGTTACTCTTTGTATCTGTATAAAAAAGCATAAGTTCAGTAATTGTGACTATTACACCAACAAAAAGAATGTTGACGTAAATAAATAGGTTTGTTGAATTACTGCTATTGAATTTAACCCACAGAATTGAGGGAGAAGATTTTTATCACATCTAACTGACAGGGAACTGGTAATAAAAAATTGAAGAGACAACTTAAACATTTCTTTTTTCAAAAAGCTGCATTTTTTATCAGCATTGTAGAAGTCACATTGTTGCTCAATACTAAGCGCCTCTGAACAACATTTGCACTTACTGTTTTGAAGGTTTTGGATCGTGGAGAGAAGATTGAACTGCTGGTGGACAAAACAGAAAACTTGCAGTTCCAGGTATGAATCGTTATCCAAATCGAATAATCAATCATTTGTGTCTATCGTTTCTTTATTTATCCAAAAGATACATTATTGTTTGAATCAACTCGACTGAAATATGAAGTAATCTTACCAATTTTATATATTTTCCATTCAAATTTAGGCTGACAGCTTCCAGAGGCAGGGCAGGCAGCTTAGAAGGAAGATGTGGCTGCAGAATCTCCAACTGAAGCTGATGGTGGGAGGAGGAATCCTTATCTTAATTATAATTCTGTGGGCTATTGCTTGTGGGGGTTTCAAATGTTGATGGAGCCATAAGAAATTGAAGTTTATAATAGGCAAGGGATGAACAAAATGAAAATGATATACTACCTACCTGTACATGAAATTTGGCACTGGAATTTATGGTTACTGTCATATACTGTAATTAAGCTTGTGGCGGACTGCTAATTATTTTGAACTATTAGATATATAAACTATATGTGTAGTTATTTATCTTTAGTTTTTCTGCTTGTGTTTTCTGTCTACTTGTTCTGCACTTCTTCTCTATTATCTTATAAGTCTCCTCATCTCCTCTAATCTCTCTCCCTCATTAATTTATATATATATATATATATATATATATATATATATATATATATATATATATATATATATATATATATATATAACTTAAATAAAAAGGGAGGATATTCTTAGAAAAATAATCCTTCTCATAAAGTTGCATTATTATTATTATTATTATTATTATTATTATTATTATTATTATAAAAGAAGAGTTTAATTGCTATACATAGTCAGTGTAAAAGATTTTTACACTAATATTCAATCATGACTTTTCATTTATGTGACTTTTAAAGTAATAATGAGTAAAGTCAACAAATTTAGCATGAATGAAGAGTTGTGATTGAATGTCAGTGTAAAAATCTTTATACTGACAATGTATACCAATTAAACTCATAAAATAATGCAACTTTAAAATGTGAGGCAGACTATTTTTCTACAGTATTCTACCTTTTTATTCAAGTTGGTATTAGAGTAGGAACAGTCTCGCTCCATAGTTTCATTACCGCTGTTCATTGATGAGCCACCTTCTTCTACTACCATTGACCACAGATATTTTGAAGGTGAAGATAGGGTTAGGTATGTCATGTTCAGTACAATCGAACCTTGGTGGTTGTGTCCCTCATGCACTCCCACTTGCTATCACAAACACATCAATTTCAAGCACGTGTAGTTCATGTGCCATTGTTTAGATATCGGAACATCGTTGTGTTGCCACCATTCTCTTTTTCAACATCTTCCTTATCCTTTCTACCCTTAATCGGCTCTAGTTGCAAAGTTAAAAGGTGGTCTAAGTCTAGCAGTAGTTTTTTTCTCGGTTCCTAATTGAGTTTTGAGGTTCTTATCTTTTGGTAACAATTGAGTAGAACTTGAAAAGGGAACGTATACAATCCTCTACAACCTCATTCAATATCGATCTTATTCCTTTTTTTTCTCTATATCTGAAAAGATTGAGCATTGTTTCTCTAATGAAGAATATCTTAGGCTAAAATCTAATCGTCAAACCCACTTCATATAAGTGTCAAGTGTTTTAATAATTTGTATCTCTTAATCAATGGAAGGTCAAGGTCAATGGTAGTTGATATAAGTGCTCATTAACATGATTGTGGTGATAGTTCTTTGTTTTCCTTTATTTCTTTACAAAAGTTACCTCATTTTGTTACTCTAGTCAATGAATCAAGTTGTTTCCTAAGAAGTTGGTCAAGTGTCTCTATTAGGGATGACAACGGGTGTGGATATGTGTTTTCCACTACTCGCACCTACGGAGAGATCAACACTCGCCCACCCTATATTTGTGCAAGTGTTTATGAAATGAATACTTGTAGATTTTTTATAAAAAGATTCTAATAAAAAAACATTTTTTCTTAAATTTAGGGCAAACATGTTTTTGTTGTTTGTAACTAATTGTATCCTTTATAAAAAAAAAATCAAAGGGTCTAGCTCAGTTGGTTGAGCAGAGGGCATAAGTTGTTATAAATTATTGATATTGTCTTCAACTCCTATCAAGAGGATCAATAAAAAAAATTCTATCTTTTATTAGAAATAGCATAAAAGTACACAAATAAAGTTTAATTGTAAAAAAAAATTTACTAAATTTTAGTTTTTGAAGCAAAACTGTAAATTAAATATGAGGCATAATATTTTTTCTATAGTTCTAGACATGTGACTTAATTACTAAAGTATTCTAATGTTTTACCCCCTTTTTGTGGATATTTGAGGGGGTATTTGCGGGATAGATATATTGATCCTTACATTTGAATCTATTTAATAATTGGTACATGTATACCCGTTAAATTACATGCGGGTATTAATTTTTAATACTCATTAATTTTTCATCGTGGATTTTATTTGTAGACTGCAGATACCCACGAATGTGGATAATTTTGCCATCCTTGATCGTTTTCTCCTTCCTTGAGTTTAAATTTTGTTTTGTATATTCTTAATTGTTAGTATACCTAATTTCAGCAAGTTAATCGACTCGTTCTAAATTGCTAAATAACATTTGACGTTGATTCCTTTATTATACAAGACTATAGTTCGGGCCAACTTCTTGGAGTAGGACATGAATCGAGAGATCTCTACTACTTAGAAACCAAGTCATTTGTTAGTTAGACAAATATGTTAGATCATCCTTTCCAAAACAAACTAAAAATGTAATTCAGTTTTTTCTACCATTCACACTGATATTTAAGGTCAAGCTATGTAACATCTTTTGGTTTTGGCTACTCTAATTACCTTCATTGATGAATATTCTTCATTTGAAGAGGAAATCTATATGAAGCAAACCCTTGGGTCTCTTGTTCAGGAGGGATCTGGTTTAGTTTGCAAGTTTCATCGTTCTTTTTATGGGCTCAAATAATCTCTGAGAGCTTGATTTGATAAATTTAGTCATGCACAAAATTTTGAGTCGAAGTAAAGAGAAGAAAATTATTCTATCTTTTATTGTCATACTTCTCCTAGTAACTATGTTTATGTGGTTGTCTCAGTAAATAACATAGCTATCATTAAGAATGATGTTGATAAAATCTCAGCAAAAAGAGCACTTATCTAGTCATCTTCAAACTACTAATTTTGGATTTCTTCATTACTTTCTTGGTATTGAGGTAGCTCAATTAAAATAAGGAAATTGTTGTCTCATAGAAAAAATGTGCTCTTGATATTTTGGAGGAAATTGACATGTCTAAGTGTAGATTGCTAATAGTCCTATAGATCCAATTCAAAAATTAATGGCAAATCATTGTGAGCTATACTTAGAGCTAGAAAGACACAAAAGATTGGTTGGAAAGGTTATTTACTTCATAATCACAAGACTTGAATTTCTTTTACAGTAAGTATTGTGAGTCAACTCATGCAAGCTCTTTGTGTAGATCACTGAAATGTCATGACTCGTATTCTTAGATATATTAAAAAGGTTCCAGGACAGGGATTGTTATATAAATATAAATAAAATACTAAATTATTATGTTTCTAATGTTGATTGGGCAAGATGTCCTATAAACAAGAGATCAACCACCGGATATAATGTATTCATTGGGGTAATTTTATCTCATGGAAAAGTAAAACAAAACAGAATTGTTCAATCTAGTGCAAAAGCAGAATGTAGATGAATGGTTAAAACCACTTATGAATTAATGTGGATCAAACAATTTATCCAAGAATTGAAGTTTGGCAAAGTTCAGTCAATGAAATTGTATTGTGATTATCAAACAGCTTTTCACATTATCTCTAATCTAGTATTTGATGAAAGAACTAAACATATAGAAAGGAGTTATAATGTTAGTTTGGTGACAACCCATATGTCGGAAGATGGGAGAGGAAAAGGTCATAGATTTGAATTCCTCCACTTATAAAAACTAACACTAACAACTAATATTTGCCTATAAAAAAATAACTAAACATATAGAAATTAATTGTCACTTTATAATAGAGAAATTTTTGTGCAAAGTAATAAGTACAAAATATTTCAACTTTAATAATCACTTGCAAACATTTTGATAAAATCTTTCAGGGGTTCTCGAATTCAACTTATATGTTTTAAGCTTGGAGTATATGATTTATATGCTGCAGCTTTAAAAGGTATTAGATATATAAATTATATGTAGTTATTTTTTCTCTACTTGTTTTGCGCTTATCTATTATTTAATTAGTCTCCTGGTGTAATTTATTATATTGATTTGTTTATTTATTTGTTTCAATTAAATATGTTTGACGCATTTTGTACTTCTTAAAATTTTAATAATGTTCATGGATGATATTTGGCACATTTTATTCATCTTTATTAAAATTATATGTTTGAATTTATGTTTGTGTGGTGGCAGTTCAGTTGGTTGCTTATGTGATTAGTTATCTACTTCTAGGTTTAGTTTTGTTTATTATTTTAGGTAGTCATAGTATACTTTGTAAATATATATTAATAGGTCGCTATGTGAGAGATTCTAGAGCATTGACAACAATTACATTACTTTAGTTGAAAGGGTGGTGTTTATTAAGACGGTGTTATTAGTACTTTCAACTTATTTTCTTGCATTCTTTAAAGCACCCAAAGATATTATAACAAAATTACATGCATTGTTTTCTAAATTTTTTAGAGGAGGAAGTGAGGAAATCAAGAAGGTGACTTGGGTATCCTAGGAGAAAATATGTAGGAGGAAAGAGGAGGGGGGATTGGGGTTGAGAGATTTGGGGAAGTTCAATAAGACGTTGTTAGGGAAATGGCAATGACATTTGCAGGTAGAAAAAGAAAGGCTCTGGGTTCAACTTTTGAAAGCCAAGTACGGGCGGGAAGATGGGAATTGGGAATCTAGAACAACTCACTGTTCTAGATGGTGGCCAGATCTTCAGTTTATGGTAGGAGGAAAGGGAAAGTCAAGTTGGTGGGTTAACAACACTAGACGTAGCATTGGAGACGGAGGAAATATTTCTTTCTGGAAGGAGGTGTGGGTGGGAAGTTGAAGCTTCCAGCAAGAATATCCAAGACTCTTTAGAGTTTCGGTGAACCAAAAATTTCAGTGAAAGATATGTGGGACCAGAAGGGGAAATGTTGGAGATAGGGATGGCAGAAGGAGTTATTTGTGTGGGAGAATGCTCTACTGGCTAAATTACTATGCCAAATAGGCACAATGGTTCTAAAAGAAGGAGTGCAGGATGGTTGGGTGTGCAAGGTGGATGGGTCATGTCACTATTCAGTGTCATCCGCGTATAAGATTTTATCAACGGAGATGAGTCAATTTCGTGATGTTTTTTACAAAACAATGTGGATGAAAGGAATTCCCCCAAATATTGAAATGTTAGTTTGGAGGATGGATATTAATAGACTTCTTATAAAAGATAATTTAGCAAAGCGAGAGATTCTTCAACACAAAGAGGCAAGGTGTGAGTAGTGTGGACAAACGCTAGAATCAACACCTCATGTATTCTTATCTTGTAAGGTGGCTGGTAGAGTTTGGGGCACATTGTATGAGTGGTGTGGGGTGTGTGCAGTGTTTCCTATAACAATCCAAATCATTTGGAGCAATTTGGTTGATTAGTCAGGAGGACTACATAGACAAAGACAACATGGTATTTTGTGTAATATGCTACAATTTGGCATTTGTGAAAGACAAGGAATGATTCAACATTTAGAGCAACCAAGCCAAAGGTTCAACAAATTATACTCACTACGCAAGTGAACTCTTGGAAATGGTGGAAAGCAATTTATTTATCATCTCATATGCTAACAGAATGGATTATGAATCCATGTTGTTGCATTGAGTAATTAGATGGATCAGTTAGGTTAGGTTTATTATCTAATACTCTTGTTTGATTGACATTAATCTTATTTTCAGGTAGACATTCTTTATACTTACCCTATCATTTATAAAAATTTATTGGCTTAAATAAAAAGATCATTGTGTAAGTATATAATCTAATGTATAGATAATTCTCATGGAAATTGATATACTAAATTCCCATCGAAATTATTTTTATCGGAAGATAATTGATTTTGGTTTTAGTGGTAACATAACAAGATTCAAAATTTTCTTCATACACTCTATGCTTTTCTCCTTGCACTTTCATAATAAAATAAAGAGACAAAAATACTCTAGTTCTCCATAGCGGTGGCTGGGATAACACAGCGAAGGTTGGTCTGGCATGGGAAGGTTTTGGTTGGTGGTAAGCTGGTCACCTTGCGATGCGGGAGGAAAAAGTGGAGGCAAGAAGATGGAGGTGTAGGGATACCTCAACAAGTAATTCAAATTTGTCGAAAGAAAACTTCTAGATTACACATTAAAATTATTATGTGTGTTCCGAAATAAGTAATCAAAATTTGTCAAAAGCCAACGTCTAAATCATGCTTTGGACAGTTTTTATTTGGCATGAGTAGCTCCTGGGTCACTAATCCAAACTTTTCAAAAATCTACATTCGAATTATGTTTTCTGGATCATCCAAATAACCAATCCAGATATATTCCGAGACATATAGTTTTAACAATGTCCAAAACGTTGATCCCAGACACCCATACCCACGTTACATATATTAAGCAAAGGGCAGTATGGAAGGTGCAGAAAGAAAAACATGGGATGCAGAGAGAAAAAACGCCAAGATTTATCATGGCTGATTTGAGATTCAGGAAGGGGCTTCATCATCTCAAAACGGGAAAGTTTTGTTCTCTTTCACCAGCTCCAAAGTCCAAACTGAATTAATTGGTTTACTTCTATGTATTAGAATGCATTTGACACGTCGAAAAATACAAGACTCCTCTATAACACAATGAAAGATGGGAAATGCAACCTTCGACATAAAAGATACATGCTATAGAGTAAATAGACACACTTAAGCATTTAATCATGATAAATCATCCTTTGCGCCATGTCTTGCGAAGTAAAACTAAGTACAAATTTATGAATAGAGGCAAGTATAACTTGGCGAAGAAGAGCCTAGTGATAAAAGAACTGCGACTGTAACAGCAAAACTGTTATATAGGAGCTCAAATTCAAGAGGAAAGTCAATCACACAACTTGGTAGTTATCCGTTATCAACTGTGTTCTCTGAGCAAATTTGGGAGGGTTACCACCCTTTGATGGTATGATATTGGTAACCTGCAAAGGTAATAAAAAAAAGGCTAAGTTTAAGTTCCAATTTAACGTATACTCAGACATGGATGGTAAACAAATTGTGGAAAAGAAAAGATACTTCATATTCAGCCATGATATAGGTCTTGCCAGCCAAAAAATAAAAAACTTCAAGTCAATAAATGTGTTGTTTTTAACCAGACCATTTTGAAACATCATTTCAAATAGAACTATACACATCCACAGCCACAGCTTAAGTCAAAATGTCAACAAACCTTCAGGTCACTAAAAGTATCAGTTGCCATGAATCGAACTGAAATGGGAAAGAATGCCGATGAATCTGCTTGTGGAACAACAAACTCCATTGACCCACTGCCAAACATAATAGTCAGACAAAACCAAGTAGAAAAAAATTAGAGATACAAAAAAAATAGCAAGGCATACGTTAGCTTTAAAAAAATCACTGCAGATTTAGCATACCTGCGGTTGGAATTATCAATCAAAAGGACAGACCACTCTAAAATGGAATTCCTAGAATCATACCTGCAAAGCCAGTTAAAAAGAAGTTAAGAACATAACGTGAAGTTAAATGATTTAGAAATTTAGAAATACAAGTAAAATATTAATGATTAAAATCATCAATATATGATCTAAAAATATTCAGAGCCTTTATCCACATAAATGTGACCAGTAGATTCAGTACATTCAAGCGTCAAATACTGCAAACCATCATGTGCAACACAGATCATAGGCCCATTTGTTAATGTTATCTTTTCCAAAAAATTAAAATAAAATAAGCAGTTTTCTGAATTTTTGTTTGTCTAAAATTGTTTTACTTTAAAAAACAGAAGTTTTATGCTTTTCTTAAGAAGCAAACCTCATCTGTTTTTTAAAAAACTTATTTTTAAAAACACATTTTTTAGGAAATACCTTTTTTAAGCTTAAACTGACTGCATTTCTAATATGAAACCGGCAGCTACTTTACTACAAAATTCAACCCAAAACAAAAAAAAATGGTTTTCCTTAGGATTTATTGAGAGGAAGCAAAAAAGATTGACACCTCCATTCACCATCAATCTGCCTAACAGAGGGTGCTTCTCGAAGGGCTGGAAGAGGTACAGAGATCATAACATTCCGTAAATCAAACATTGCAGAAGCCTCATATTCAATGCTGACATAAGTTTCATTTCCAGAAGAAGAGGGCCAGCAGTTGACTACAATAGACACGTATAGCAGACTAAGTTATTAATTCAGCAACACAAAGTAGTAGAGCAAATTCATAAGTTATAAACTCACTTGTCAGCGGCACCATTGATTCATCAGTACTTTGCATTCTCCACTTTAAAAGTCCAACACCTCCAGCATCACTAGCTTGACCAGTGGGGAAAGGCCTGTTGGGATCCTTTAGGCCTAATATATATTCATTGGCAAATAATTCTTTGTTCATGTTAGGGTGTGTCTTGAAAGAGATGGATTGATTGTCACCAGTTTGGACCTACAAAACCAAGGCACAATACGCAAGCCTATAAGTGCATTCAAAACCAGTATTGAGCAAAATAATAATAATAATAAGAAGAAGAAGAACACTAGAGCGAAAGGATGATAGGATTAACATTAGTTACTGTACAGAAAATTTGAAAACAGTAGATTGAAACAAAAATAATAAAACTGAACATAATAAATCATTTCAATATTGACAAATGCATTTCAACAATACAAATACCTTCTTGTTTTTCATCTTCATTGATAAAAGAAACTACAAATCCATGCTAACAAAAAATATTATTTCAGGGAAACCCTAAATTATACATCCATACCAAAAGCACCAGAATACTTTGTGGACAAACCAAGGAAGCAGCACTATTATCACCCTATAGGAATTGTAAACACCAGCACTACCCTATAGGAATCGTAAACACCATTATCTTCCCTTTCAATTCATCTTTAGGCCTTACTGAATTGCCACTGCCATCTGGTTCATTTTCCTTTTCTGTGTTTTCCCTTTATATCTTACTCCCTTATTTTCCCTTTTTTATCAGCAAGTTTGATTCAAAAGTCTATGGATTTTTAAACAAAAAGACAACCTGATATATTTTAATACAACTATATGACTTGATGGTTGTGCATGATGAGAAGATCATTTGAATGACTACGCACCACAAAAGCTGCTAAGTCTATGCCTCAAATAAAATGTCTAGCTAAAACTTATGATTGACCTATTTGAGCACTGCACCTTAAACACCGGCTGACGTTGAAATTAATTAATGACTACTTACAAAATCACTATCAACAGCACATATAGAGATGCAAACTGTGAGGAGTGTATGAGGACAAAATAAAGAAAATATCCAAGGAATTGGTCTTTGACATAGCACGGTAGTGTTATTTAACATTAAAATATGAACTTCTTCCCCTAGTGCTGATAAGATTTGATTTAGTGAAACAATTGTCATACTTAATGTCAATAAATAAATAATAGAGTTAATAACAACACCCCTGAAGTTATGTAATTATGTATACACTCTCTACTTTCTTAAAAACATTACTTTCGCATCCATGAGGAGGGTGTTAGTGTAAAATTTGGGAGGAGTGTCAGTATAATGTTTTCAAACACATAGTATTAGAATAATATTTTTAAACTTAAAAGAAAGGTTTGGTTAAGAAAATAAGAAAAAGAGAAGTTATGTGTAATTTGCAATGTTATCGATGGCGGATGGCCGACAAGAAACACCGTATGGCGTTGCGGGAAATGGCTGACTAAAAAATAATTATATATTTGTATATAAACACTAATAGAATACTAAATATAAATTTAAAAAAAAACTACAATCAGAACAACTTCTCAACAAATTTATTAACAAAATAACAATTATAGAAACAAATAAAACAATTAATAATTTTTACAGAATGAAAAAATTATTTAAAACATAGAATCTACCAAACTGAACTAACTACTAAGAGCTCTTTATTTTCATAAATAATTTCCAATATATCTTGCATGGATAGGCCACTGGAGGAAGAACGGCCCAAAAGCAGGAAAGAAGTGTAAGGTTAAAAAAAAGGAATAAGTTTAAAAGATGAACTGCTGGGACTGGAAGCAGAAAAAAAAGGAGAAAAAAGAAGCTACATAGAAGCGAGAACACTCACTCATCGGAAGCTCACCGAAAGCTACCCACCTCGTCGGAACGGGTTGCTCCTGCTACGGAGATGGTCACGAGAGTGGTCGATGTTGTGAGAAGATGTTTGTTGCTCACTCGAGATTCGGGAGTGGTTCGCTGCTCTCAAAGGGCTTCGTTGCTCTGGTCTTGTGAATCGAGAAGGTAAGAAAGAGCGAAGGGAACTGATTTTTAGGGTTAAAAGCTCTTAATATGCCCTTGAGAGTCGAGTTGGGTTTTGGGCCCAACCACGTTTTCTTTTTTCTTTTTCTTTTTTTTCGTTTAAACCTACCATTTCCACCATGGCCGACATGTCCACCACGAACGCCATGGACATGGCAGCCACCACCACCCACTATTTGGAACCCACAACACCATAGCCATACTATCACGGTTTGTTGGAAAACCGCTTAACCATTCTGCCATGACCGCAATTTAAACAACATTGGTAATTTGATAAAAGTTGATGGGGTGTTGCTGTAATTTGCTCATAAATAATTAATAGTTTTAAAAAACAAATAGAATTACTCAGGTTATGCAAACCAAAAGTCTCATGATCACACATTAAGGTAGAGATAGTGAGAAAACAATACCTGTACTTGAATATGTCCATCCTCTTGGTTAAGAATTTGGAGAGACAATGTGCCTTGAACATCAAAATTACTAACACCACCATCTCGTTTCAGTGCAACATTTAGTTTCTCCTCAACAGTCAGAGTGATGGGATCAGTAGGCGGCGGGGCTGCAGCCCGAGACTGGGCAAGTTTTGGCTGAACATCTTCAAGAATGACCTCACCTTCTGCTTTCAGTGACTCCAAAAACTGATTTGTCCTTTGAGATTTACCAAGCTTCATACCAAGACCTTTTGGTGGAGCAGTAGCTGATGAAGTTGGACGACCTAAGCAAGAGAGTAAATGGAGTACATAAATGAAAAGGCTACTCTTCATTTAGCAACATGTTAATTTGGATATAGTATAAACCACAGCCAGGACACAACATGCTTTAATGCCCTTTTAAATCAATACATATAGAAGCATTCCAGAAGATTCATGAAAATCTATGAAAGCCAACCTTTAGACTTGGTTGAAAAGGAATCAACATCAGTAGTCAATCCAAAACCAGAGCCACTTCCAAAACCAGTTCCACTGCTAGATATGCTCAAATCACTAAAGCTATTTTCAATTCTTCCGGAGCCCATTGACTGTAATGAACCAAATCCTCCTTTTTCACCTCTGTTCTTTTCAATCTGTAGAACACAACTTGAATAAATGATGTGCAGCCCAAACTTCAATATAAACAAAATAACAGAACATAACCCATTCAATTATACCTTGCTTTTATCAATTTCACTAGCTTTTCGCTTCATAACATCCTTAGTTTCATTAATCTTGCTCTGCAAAACCAACTTGTGCAGCTTCTCTTCGTGACTCTCCATCTCACAGTATTGCTTAACTTGTGCAACAGTCACATTTTCCTTGTGGCCAAGAGAGATGACTTCATCAAATGCAAAAATCAACTCAAAGGAATGCTTGCAAATGCCCTCTTCATCAAGGGAGTAGGAATATTCAGGAACCTAAAAGCATTAAGGAATAAAACTAATTATAAGATTCATATGTAAGCACAAGTTTCGCCAAATAGGTTCTAAAAATGACCAATAAATCTATAATAACCTCCCAATAGCAACCATTTGATCAATCATTCAGTCATAGACCTTCCTATAAAAATCAATATACTAATGCTATGTTTAAGTTTAAGGTAAGAAAAAAGAAACATATAAACTAAATGATTAAAAAACTCCGAGAAATAGCTAAAATGACAAGATACAAGTTTACTTTTTTGGTGATGACGAATACATAATAAGATAAGATGTCAAACTTAAAGCATAAAAATAAGGATACAAGTTTAGAGAGAAGTCTCAGAGTTTCCAAATCTTCCAGTATGTTGCTGTTTTTGTTTGTTACAAGAAGCAGGTACAGTGCTTCTATTGGCTGGTAAACATAGCGCACATTCTCTGTCTCAACATATGTGTGTTGCTTTCCAGTCCCTATCAACTTGGGGAACGCTGCTAGAAGACCCTCAATTCTTATACGAGTCATGTCCACAAACTGTCTAGAAACTAGCACTGCAAAAAAGGTAAAGGGCTTGCCGGCATAAGAGCACAGGTTGTTAAATACATAATTATTTAGGCATCACCAAATTCAAGATTATTTCAAGTCTAATCTTTTATTTATAAACTAAAAATTAAGTAGTGGCCAATTAATAAGATGTAATACTGAGAATCATACACAACTAACAGATAATAATTTAAGCAGGAAAAGAATTTATAAATATGTTGCAGATAGAGTGATGAGAGGATAGACTATACAGATAAAAAAAACATAGTGAAAGATGAAGGTCATATTTCCCAATTTAGCCATACAACATACATATGTTAGTGTGTGTTTGGTTTCACGGTGGAAAGTATTGGAATTGATTTTACCTCCAATTAAACATGATTTTAGTAAAAATGTGTTTTTGGTTATTGTTAGGTAAAACTGTTTTTGCCTCCAAATACCAGTTTAACAAAAACTGATCAAAAGTAGCTTTTGTATTAGGTTGAAAAATTTACACCAATTTTACATCAAACTTGTTTTTACAGTTAAAATATTCAAACATAAATCAATCCACTTGAAAAAAAAGAAAAAAGAAAATGATCCTTGAATGGACAATATGTCTAAAGTGTTTTTCTTCCCTTTGGTGAAATTGTTGTTGATTGGTAAAATAATACAATCACTAATATGGAGCTGAGTCAGACACACAATATTAGTGTAAATAATCCAAGTCCCAACAACAAAGATGGAATGAGTCACGCATAGAGGGCTGCAGAGAACTCACCTTTGCCAGATTTGCTAATAATAGATGCAGCAAGGACAACCTGTTTGACAAATAAAACAAAAAAAAAAATTAACGGAGCAAAAGGAAAGTCAAGAATTGAAACAGAATTTACCAACCCCATTCCCAAATGAAATGTTCTTTTTCCTAAGCTGATATATATGTATGTTCAGTTTATTAAAGGGAATGAGCCTGTGAACTCTTGTCCAAACCACATCCCACCCTCACCATTTGGTGTGTGTTTGGATACTGAATTCATCCAACTCCACTGACTTTCAACTCAATCCAGCACTCATATTACTTATCAGTTTATACATTGGAATGTGTGATTTTTCTGTTCAACATGGTTTTAACAAATATCCAAACATGCCCTTAATGTACCTCCAACTAGCATTCGGCAAGCAAATTTCTTGTACAACAAAGTTTGACACTGAGAGGTGTTCGTTGTATGGTTTGGTTCGGTTTTACCGTTAAAAGTCACCCGAACTAAACAAGAAAATTAAGTATGGTTTGGTTTGAAAATATTATAAAATCCAAATTAGTATAATTTAGTTTTGAAAATATGTTATTAAATATTATTTAGTATAATTTCTAATACTTCTAAGAATACTTAAATAGTTTGTTTTACTTTGAGAATTATTTAATCAATCTCACTCCAAAACTACCTATAAAATAAAAGTTCATCACATATTTAACTAGTAGAATTATAGTAGTACTACCGATCATTATTTATTTCCCATGTGACTATGTTTATAACATGAATAGCGTCATGTCTTCTAAACTAGATATTATTTAGGAGAAAAAATATAGGAATAAACCGCATGACTCTTTGCGATTTGGTTCAATTTGGATTGATTTTCAAATCTTAAACTGAAAACCAAACCAAACCACTAAGCTTAGAAATTTAATAAACAAAACAAACCCAAACAATTTTGGTTTTTTATCAGATTTTGTTTTTTTGAATCGATTTTCAGTTTTTAGTTTGGGTTGGTTCAATTTTGAATAGCCCTATTGGCAATAATTCTGTCTTACATTAAACATTCAAAGATACGTAGAAAAATCAAGATGAACAAAAACAACACATGTAGCATAAGCTACGCCAGAAGATCCAAGAATACCAGTAATTTTACCGCGGAGGAGAAAACAAGTATACAAGGTTTTCAATTTTAAAACAGATAAAAAACATATTAGTATGTCTTTTGAGCTTGTAATTCTAGATCAAAGAGTAAACCTATATACATATAACGAAACTAACATTTCTAGGAAGAGAATCATGCCGTCAACGTGAATACAGCACAACATGTAAAAGAAAAAAATTAAAACAAAGAAATTAAAGGGGGAAAAAACAAATAATCAGTGTTAAATAGTTAACCAAGACAGGCAAGTCCTCGAATGTTAAACCAGGGGAGTGTAAGAAGTGTTACCATCTTTTCCGCTTAATCTTTGAAGTGAGAAAAATGTTTCCTGCGTTGAATAGATTCTGCAAAAGAGAGAGAGTGAGTGAATGCTGGTGTTAGGGGGCATCAGATCCCGAAGTGAGGTGTGAAATAATGGAGGTGTAATTGAATGGCGAAGTGGCGAGAGGAAAAGGAAGAGTGAAAGTGGCGAGTGAGAGAGAATTTACCAAAACGCGATCTGAGAATGGACAGCGCAGATCTGAACCGAGAGGGACCGAAGACACAGCCGAAACAGAAATCGTTTACTGACGAGAAGATTGTAACGGAAGACAAAGTGGGCTTAATCTAATGAAACCATGATTCGGTGCGTTTCCCTTTTTATTTTACTTTTCTTTTCTTTCTTTTTTTTTTATACAACTAGAAAATAAAACACTATTTTTTTTTTTATAAACTTTTCTAGTGTTTTAGTTTTTAAAAATTAAAAAAGAAACGGTTTTTATGGTGTTTTCTAAAAATAATTTTTAAAAAATGTTCTGAATTTTTAGTTTTCAAAAACTAAACTAAAAGTAGTTTTATTTTTTAGTTTTTTATTTTGAAAACTCAAAATATAATAAGAATATGTTGTCTTTTGCTTTTTATTAATAAAATTTTAATAAATATAAACAAGTTTTTTTCTATTTTTATATCTTCAAAACAATTTTCAAATAACACTTATCAAACTAGTTTCTTTTTTCTTTTCTTCCGAAAACAATTTTTGAAAACTATTCTTAGAAAACTTTTTTTCAAAAACTAAAAAATCAAATCAATCAAGCCCTAAGTTTAAAAGACTTAGTGTTTGTTTGGCAACAGTTTTGTAAAACTGTCTTTTAGTATTTAAAAACTAAAAAACTCGTTTGGATAGTGTTTTCTGAAAATAGTTTTCGAAAATAGTTCTGGTTTTTTAATTTTGATTAGTTTGATTTTTTTTTTAGTTTTTAAAAAGAGTTTTTAAAAACTATTTTCTAGAAGAAGAGAAAAAAAACTTGTTTGGTAAATTGTTTTAGAAATATAAAAATCAAAAACCTTGTTTGGCAATTTGGTTTCCAAAATAGTTTTAAAAACTAAAAAACTGAAAACTTGTTTGGATGTAACTATTTTTTTTACTAATTAATTTTTAAGTTAAGTATATGATTTCAAATATATTTATACTTAAATAATAACTTTTTATTGTCAAAAATATTTTTTAAAGTAATAGATACAAAAAATATTATAAATAAAGACTTAAAATATTTGTTGCATAATTTATAAAGAAAACTACAAATATAAAAATAACATCCAAATGAGTCATTAATGTTTTAACTTGTTTTGCTACATAAGTATAAAAATTGAATTTGACTCAACTAGTCATTACGTTGTGCCCACATCCAATTTGAAACATGATCTCTATACCCTGTCATTTCAGTTGCACCTTCATCTGATAATCTTAACAAATTATCATTGTTAGAGTTTGACGCTTGTGTATTATGACTTTTCATTTATGCTCTGAAGTTGAATAGAATTCATTTCTTCCCACAATGTAAATAATTCATCGTTCAAATTTCACTTTCGAATTTAATTGTGAATAACACAACGTGCTATTACTATGAGTCGTTGTGTAGAAGGTCGATATGGAGGCATCATCTTCAAAATAGGAAATCTATTTTTGAGTACTTCAAAACAACGCTCAATAGTCATTCTTAGATATGAGTGCCTATAGTTAAATAACTCTTCACAACTTCTGGGTTGTCTATTTTGACCTTGGTATTCTTGTGCATGATATATTTATCCTTTAAAAGGGGGAAGAAAGCCTCTAGTACAAGGATAGCCAGAATCAACAAGATAAAATGAACCTACTAAAAAAATTATTATAAGAACAAATATTAAAGTCATCAATTAGAAAATTGTTATGACTATGTAAGTGGTCACCTGTAGATGGTCAAGGAAAATTTGCATTTGGATTAGTAAGTACATCCAAAAAAACCTTTGCATCATGTGTACTTCCTTCCCAGCCTGAATACACAAATGTAAACAACATATTGAAATCACAAGTGCACATTATAACATTTTGTGTGATTGTTTTGTTTTTTAGCAGGAACTCGTGCACTTATATTTGTTCCATCAATTTCCCCTATGCAATTCTTTAACAAATAACCCAAATATAAAATTAGTTTCATGAAATAAATAAATAAATATATTACGAATGGTTAAAATACTAGATAGGTATTGTGTAGTTACTTTAAACCAAGGATAATATCTAGGATCATTTTTAATTTTGTCGGGCAATTTTGAAGATTCTTGTTTTATGATCTCTTTACCTAATTGACATATTGCTCTCAATATTTCCTTGAAACAACGTGAAACAGTTTTTGTTTAATGTTGAAAGCGATCTGCAACAACTCTATGACGAACATTGTGTCCAATGATAAATAAAAACATAGCAACTTTTTCATCCAAATGCACATCCCTCGAATCCCTTGCATAACTTTTCACTCTTAGTTCATTACATAGATTAACAAAACACAATTTCTTCATTCGAAATAAGTCAAAAAAAATTGTTTCAGATCCATTTAATATCTCAACAACATATTTTCGATCGCTCAATACAGAAGTTCGGACCTTTGTTTTATTCAAAAATTCTTGCCCATAGTCGTAAAACATATTAACCATAATAAACTCAGCCAATTCATCATCAGAATCAAAAGACGAACTATTACTGTCATCATTATCCATCTTGGTTTCAATATGTTATAAAATTATAAAATAAGACACATAAATTACTGTTTGATAAAAATTGCATACTAGTTTGACAATAACATAAACATAATTATTATGATCCATCTTAGTTTTCAACTGTCATAAAATTACAAAACAGCACACACATAAATTATTGTTTGATAGAAATTGCATACTAGTTAGACAATAACATAAACATAATTATCATAGCACGAGTGTCTGAAATCCTATTCAGCCATGCTAGTTTTCTAGCATCAGGCAAGGCAATCAATATTTCTCTATATTCAGGCTCCTTGAATTTTTCTATTGCTTTGACATAAATGTCATCTGAAAGGTTTTCAATCTCACTAAGCATATTTATACACTTAGTAATAGAGTAATGCGATACTGAAACATGTGAAGATGCAACTTCTACACTCCTAGTCCTATACCTATCAGCTTTGGCCTTAGATGTTTCAGCCCAAGCTGCAAGTGCATCTCCCATTTGCGTTGACCTTGACTCTTTCTTCAACTTGTGATCTTTGACCTAAGCTGTATGTTTTCCACTACATGTGATGCGTTCATCTTCAGCTATCTCTTCAATTGAACTGTTATTATTATCAATGTCCACATCAACTCCACTATTGAGATACAAATTTTCAAGCTTAATTTCCTCCTCTGTATTTGGTGGGTCTTGACTAGCTAAAAAATGAAGTGCCTCAGTTGCAGTGCTTCGACTGAATATGATTCTTAATAACTTGTAATGATCACATCCTTTCCTTCGAAATTGTGCCTCAGGTTTAATTTTAGATGGATGATAAGAGTAATAGACAATGGCCTTACAAATTTTCTACTTTATTTCTTTTTTTTTCTTCTGAATTATATTGTTAACTCTTATCTACCTAAGAACAATGGTAGTATTTCTTTCCTAAGCTCACCCAAGAACAACAAAAAAAAGACAACTAATGGTCATGATATTTCTTTAAGGGAGAAAGTAACAATAAAAGTTATAAATTATAATAATAAAAAATAGTTTATTCCCTCTAAATTAAAACAGTAAACACTTAAAACATTTTGAAAGTATTTTGGAAGCAACTAGCTGTCCAGGATGATATTAATTTAAAGAGGCAAAAAACTTATGATTTCCAATACAATCATAATATGTTGTTTTTTTGTTTGAAAACTCAAAATATAATAAAAATATGTTGTTTTTTGCTTTTTATTAATGAAATTCTAATAAATATAAACAAGTTTTTCCATTTTTACATCTTCAAAATAGTTTTCAAATAGCACTTACCAAACAAGTTTTTTTTTCTTTTCGTCCCAAAAACAGTTTATGAAAACTATTTTCAAAAACTAAAAAACAAAATCAAACCAATCAAACTCTTAAGTACTTGTCTGACAACAGTTTTATAAAACTGTTTTCAGCATTATAGTATTTAAAAACAGAAAACTCGTTTGGGTAGTGTTTTCTGAAAACAATTTTCTAAAACAATTATGGTTTTTTAGTACTTGTTTGTCAACATTTTTATAAAACTATTTTCAGTATTTTAGTATTTAAAAACTAAAAAACTTGTTTCGTAGTGTTCTCTGAAAAACAGTTTTTGAAAATGGTTTGGGTTTTTCACAAAAACTAAAAAATAGGAACAACTGAAAGTAGTTTTGCTTTTCAATTTTTTATTTTTGTTTTGAAAACTCAAAATAAAATTAGAATATGTTGTTTTTTGCTTTTCATTAATAAAATTTTAATAAATATGAACAAGTTTTATTCATTTTTACATATTCAAAACAGTTTTCAAATAACACTTACTAAACAAGTTTTTTTTTTCTTTTTTCTCCAAAAACAGTTTTTGAAAACTATTCATGAAAATTCTTTTCAAAAACCAAAAAACAAAATCAAATCAATCAAGCCCTAAGCTTTTAAAAACTAAAAAGTAGGAACAATTGAAAGTAGTTTTGCTTTTCAGTTTTCTATTTTTGTTTTGAAAACCCGAAATACAATCAAAATAATTTGTTCTTTATTTTTCATTAATGAAATTTTAATAAATATGAACAAGTTTTTCCATTTTTACATATTCAAAACAGCTTTTAAATAATATTTACCAAACAAGTTTGTTTTTTCTTCTCTAAAATAATTTTTTAAAACTATTTTTCAAAACTCTTTTCAAAAACTAAAAAACTTTAAAATATATCAAGTTTAATATTAAACAATATTTAAATCATTCTTCTAGGGGTACTTTAGGTTCTGTACGGTTGGGCAATGTGTCAGACAAGTTCGAATCAATTTGGCCCAACTGCTTTTTTAAATTAATTAACCATTTTCAACAGTTTATTTTTTTGGTTTGGAAAATTGCAAGTTGGGTCAGACACGTTTAAGTGGTTTGTCTTTTCTTTATCATAGTTAGGAATGGCACAATAGGTCTGTTTGAGTCGTTTTGGCATGATCCACCTGTGGCTCGCCAAAAAATGGCATGAGACATGTTGGCCACCATGGTAAGGGTCGGTTAACTGCCTAGCCCACCCCACCCATAAGTGGGTTGGTGAACTGACCCGCCAGTTTTTCTAAAATTTTCAATTTCAATTTTTTAGTTTTTTAACTAATTTTTTCCCCAAATATTAAAAGAAAAATATTTTAATCAATTTAATCTAAAAATGATAAAGTAAAGTAGTAATACTGAAATAAATTTCTAATTTTTATTTCTAATCTAAACTAAATTTTAATATAATTTGATTAATTTATAAAGCAAAGCAGCAATATTAAAGTTTTAACTTTTTAATATATTAATTCTCATATTTTTTATTTTTAATTGATTAATTATATTTTATAGTTATAATATAATTAATATAAAAATTATTATTAATATAATATATTTAGGGTGACAGCTAGCAGGCGAACCTGCCCCGCCCCGCCTCTGGCCCGACAATTTGGCAGGTTAGGCGGGGTGGGCCAAAACCCCTACCCCACCCTACCAAAATAATAGAGGGTCGGTGGGCCAAGTCACAGGACCTATCCCACTTTGTCATCCCTAATCATAGTTTTTTAGGAATTGTTTTTGCAAAAATTACAACTTTTCAAACCAAAATTGACATATAAAAATAAAAAAATGATGTCATAATCTTAAAAAAAGTTTTAGAGTAAAAACTTATATTTATTTTGATTAAAAAATATGAGTGTTAAACAATGTTTCAACAATGGTTAAAAAAAATTACCAAAATAATATATTGGATACATATTTTTTTTACTAGTATAATTAGTATGAAATTATATTAATTGTTTAAGAACATAAAAATTAAGAAAATTGTTACTAATTTTAAAATTATAATAAGATATACATAATAGGCAGTTCGGGTCCGGTTTTTTATGGTTATAAAAATTAAATCCACACTCACCCACTACAACCCATTCAAAACAACTGTTTAACCCATTTTAACCTGTTAATCTGTCCAAAACTACCCAAATTTCAAATTTTTATAATGGGTGTAACATCCTTTGTTACAGAATATAATGATAATAAAAATAGTAAATACTTTTTTAAAAAATAATAAATTTATATTAAAATAAGGTAAATAAATACTTGAATCCTAACAAAAAAACAAAATATAATTTTTAAATTTGGGTCTCTATAAAAAAGTACAATAGAAAACAAAAATAATTACAAGAACATTTATTCTAAAATAGATAAAAACCAGTACTACAAGGAAATGTTAATTAATAATAGTAGATTTTAAAGTCTCTTCCCCATAGAGGTATCTCACACTTGATCTTCATCCTAGATAGAGACATCATAGATTTCCTCTATTATAAATGGAGTATCTCAAACAAGACAATCTCTAAAACTAAATTTAAAAATGTTTATACGTATCAATTGGAATTCTTAAATTTTAAAAAACATTGATTACCTTGTACACTGATAGTGAAGGACATTTATATATATATATATATATATATATATATATATATATATATATATATATAAATGTCCTTCACTATCATATATATATAAATAAAAGTCAAGTAAAGTTGTTGTCGTGGAAGGCCCACTTGAGCCACGTAAATTTTATCTAAGCTCCTTTGGAGGTCACCAACCCAATCCTATTAAATGAACTTTCTCTCATGGAACTGTCGTTGTGCAGGGCCAGTAGGTTTTAGCTGGCTGATACGGACATAGCAAATAGTATGAGGTAAATTTACTCTTCCTCTTTGAGACCCAAATTAGTAACATTAGAGCTCAAAAAGTTGTGGCCAGATTGGAGTTTGATTCCTGGCATATTGGAAAAACTGAAGGTAGAGCCGGAGGCATTTGGTGTTTTTGGAAAGCTAATTGCTAACAAGTAGAGGTCTTGGCTAAAGACTATCAATTTGTTCATTTTAGAGTTAAATGGAAGAAGCAAACTAGTTGGTTACTCACAGTAGTCTATGACAGTGCCCATCGCCAAAATAGGCATACTCTCTAGGAGAAGTTGTCTGGTTTAGCCTATTCTATCCATGAGCCATGGGCACTCGTGGGTGATTTCAATTCCATCCTACACTGTTATGAGAGAGAGGGGGTTCTAGTACATGTTGGAACCAAAGGCACTGCATTGAAGTTTTGGTTTTGTTTTTCCTCTCGTTGTTTTTACTCTTAAATCAATTTTATAGTACCATTTTTACTCTTAAATCAATTTTATGGTACCAAACACATTTATAGGTGGGGTACGTGTATTGTGTGTTTAGATAGGTTTGAGAATGTGTTTGGGATGATTTTAAATAGATTACATAGGTTGGGTTGTGTTGGAAAAGCTTCAAAAGTGGGTCTTTAAGTAAGGTAATCAATTACCTAAAAATAGTAAGTCATTACCCTGCAAGAATTTTGAGATCAGGAATTGATGCTCTCTATGGTAATCGATTACCTGAAATCAGTAATCGATTACTCCTCCTGAGAACAAGCACTTTGAACCAGTTTTGTGCAGGATATAAGATAATCAAGTAAGTAATTGATTATCCTGCATCAAAACTAATATAAAAGCATTTTGAAAAAAAAAATTTACAACTTTTGATCAATCCAATCAAGTGGTTTCTTCTCTTGTATGATTTACAGAATTCTCTTCAAGATTCATACCCATTTTTTATGGTTTGAAAGTGCTTTAATTTAAAGATTCAAAGAAAAGACTCTATTGAGTTTTGATCTTTCTATTTGGGTATTCTTCACTTCAGGTGATATTGTTCTACACCATTCTTTGTGTTTTTGCATAAGTTTGACAATCTTTTGAGGTATTCTTGAGATTAGTTTGAAATTTTGCAGTGGGTTGTTGCAAGTAAGGCATTGTGAGTGATGGAGTGTCACGGTGTAACAAACTCTTGTGGGTGCAAGAGGAATACTCTCTTTGTGTGGTTTAAATCTTTCCAGAATTAAAATATGTATGTATGGTGCGCATGTACTGAGATTTTAGTGGAAAGAAGATTAGCGGAAGGTTAAGTTTGTAAACTAGATATAGGTCACATAGACTGAACCAGTATAAATCATTATGCAAATTCTCTCGTCCTTATACTCTTTAATTTCAGTCTTTATTGAATTCTTAGAGTACTAATAACTGGGTTTTTGTAGCTGTAAGTTGACTCATTAAATTTTCTTACAGTGGATCCAATTCTTTGCATTCATTTACTTGTTATTGAATTTGGGTTTTGACCCATATTTTATGGGTTTGATTTTCACTTTTTCTAATCTTTCCTTTTGATTTCAAATTACTTGTATAGGATTATTTTTAAGTTTTTATTCTATTACATTTGAAATCATTATTTAAGGAATTGAATTGATTGGTGTTTTGCCTTAAGGGTTGAATTATTGAAAACCCATTTTTGTAAAAGGAGGTAGGTTTTGAAAATTTCTGAAAGGGGTTGTTTTTTAAAATATTATTGAAAACCCATTTTTGTAAAAGGAGGTAGGTTTTTTAGGACGTTACAATGGGTTGGTTGCGTCAAGTTGCGGTTTTTTCCCCACCCTTAAGGCCCCATTTGGGATGCTTTGAGTTTCTAATTTAGGTATGGCAAATAAAGTTGTATCCGTAGGTAATTTCCAAACTTATCCCAAAGTTAACAGAGAATTTATGATTTGACCGAGCATAGGTATACCCGATTTGTTAAGTTAGGAATAAAGATATATATACCTACCTTGTCCCCGTCGTCATCCTTATTTTAATAACTAAAATACCCCAAATTTTTACCTTTGATTTATCATACCTAATTTTCAAATCAAATGTCTCCTTAGATTCATATTTTCTTCACAAATTATAATTTTGGGATGTCAAGAAAGATTTTAGATTTTCCTTAAAAAAAAGAAAAGTTTCATTTAATTCACAGATTAAAAACTTTTAATTAATATAAGTTTTTAATTAATATCAATATATTGAAACAAATTATTTTTTATTAAAAAAACATTATAGTTTTCTGCAGGTATGAAAGGCTATGGGTATATCGATACTTGGCGGGGATAGGGATGAGACAAAAATTTCATACCTGTTGGTACGAAGACGAGAATGAGTTTTAGGAATGGGGATGTTATACTTGTCTATGTCTGCCCCATTGCCATGCTTATTATGGTTTTTTGTTTTAAAATGTATTTTGAAAACACAAACATGTTCGGAAAAAATAGTTTTAATTAGGTTTTTTAGTTATTTCGAAACAATTTTTACACATTTTCAAAAACAATAAAATATGGTTTTCAGACTTTTGTTTATGTTTTTATTCAAATTCATCACTTGACATCCTTATCATCATTGGTCACCTCTCTAACTTGAAATCATTTCGACTGACGGTCATGACCCTCATCTCTAATTGATGGTCACTAGTTGCCTCCTCCAACCATTGGTTGTCACCTTCGACTGAAAGTCATCGGTCGTCACCTCTAACTAACAATCACCAACAACCACCTCTGATTGTCGATCATTTACTCAACCTTTAATCAACAATCATCGGTCACCACTTCCTACCACAATTAACGACTGCCACCTACGACTAACGGCTATTGGCTGTCATCTCCGACTGATGGTCACCGGATACCACTTCCAATCGACGGTCACCAATTGTCACTTCTAAATACCGATCATCGGTCACCACCTCTAACCGTCAATCAGCGACCACCACCGTCGATTTTCAGTCTCAAAGGAAAAATTTTAGTTTTATTTCGATTTGAAAACAATTTTTCAAATTATAAAATAAAAACAAAAACATAAATCCAAAACTAATTTTTGTTTTTACAAATTTCAAAACTGAAAATCTAAAATCACCTCAAACACGACATAAATTAACTATGGAAATAAGCTAAACTAAGTTGAAATTAAATTTAAGTCTTAATTCAATTACGAATACACGAGTTGAAACTTAACTTTTTTTTTTTGTCATGGACATTTTCTATATAAAAAAAACTTGGCATTTCTTACAAGTTTATTTAAATGTCTATTTATGATAATTTAATTTAACATAAAATAGAAGTGAAAATAGATGGAGTTTAATTGGTATACACTGTCAGTGTAAAAGATTTTTATACCGACATTCAATCATAACTTTTCATTTATGTGACTTTTAAAGTAGCAATGAGTAAAGTCAACAAATCTACCATGAATGAAGGGTTGTGATCGAATGTCAGTGTAAAAATCTTTACACTGATAGTGTATACCAATTAAATTCAAATAGATATATAAAACAAAGGTTTTGTTTGATTTAATTTTTTTCATCAATGACTTGCAATCTAGCTTAATTTAATAATAAAATAGATAAAGTTTAGATTTTTTATTAGATAGAGTTTAACAAAATTTTGGCCTGACCTATTTTTTTATTAAAGTTTGGCTTAGCTTAAGTATAATATACTTTATATAGGATTATGATAATCAATGTAAGATCTTCAACACATTCCTTTAAAGAACTAAATATGAAAATTGTAAGACTAGACATTTGTTGGTGGTCCAGATGACCCAACAAATCTTGTCAGGATAGATATTAGAAATGTGGGTTATAAGTCTAACACAACCTTACACAATCAAATTGTAAGGTTTTGCACCTTACTAGTTGATGTTGAACTTCCAACGGTACATGTAACTATAACTATTGTCTCAAGTCCATATCAAATCCAATGAACATTCTTTCCTTTGATCGAATATGGATATGAGTACAAATATTGTACGAAATTTTAAACCCACCACAAAGACTACATGGATATATAAGTATTTGCCTCGTACCTCTGCATAACTATACCAAACCCTGAAAATATACTTACTATATTTTTATTTATTTAACATTTTCATGACATTTTTTTATTATAATGAGTTGCATTTATGTTACTAGTCATTGTGTTTTTTATTTGGGCCTATTTAATTTAATGAAAACTTAAAATTAATTTTAGATTTAAAATTAAACACATGCATTATTATAAAATAACAATTATTTTTTATAAGTTAGAAATAGATATAAAATTTTATCCCCATCAAGAATTGGAAATGGGAAGTAATGTACTCATCCCTTTTCGTCCCATTCTTATGCATACTTTTGCAAACAATCTAACCTATTTTTATCTAACAAACCACTTTAAACACAAAAAATTATTTATTTCAAAGTTATATGGACAATAATCAAACTTCAAAAGTTTTAGGGAAATCAAAAGTATATTGGGCCTTTCTACTTCTTTTCAAACAAAAAAAAAAGAGTTATTTATTGATAATATATGAAAAGTATATAATAAGAAATTGATTATAACTCATATTTAATAAATAAAAATTTATTTCATATAATTAAATTTAATATTTAATAAAAAATTTAAATGTAAAAATATTAGTTAAAATTTATAATAAATATTTTTAAATATATAAATATATATTAAATTACGATATGATAAAATTATTTTAATTACATATATTTTTTTAAAAATTATTTAAATCCAATTTAAAGTAAAAAAAAATAAAGAGGATAAATTAAAAGTAATAAATACTTAAAAATATCTAGTTTATAAATAAAGATAAAGAAATTTAGGTAAATTGGACCCTAGTTATTAAATAATATGTTGAGTGGTGAACATGATGGAGATCGAAGCTTAAACCTTTTTTACGACACAAAAAAAAAAAAAAGAAGAAGTGTACCTAGTTTCAAATAGTTAGAAATTATTTTATACAAGTTATACTAAGATTTTTGGTAAATTTCCAGAAGACCTATAAACTCGACTCATAAAATGATATAGTTTATTTCAAGCATTAACTTTATTCTTGCCACAAAATAAAAACCATTGTCATATTCATAACTAAAATCATCTACTTGTCAAAAAGGGTAAAATCATTTATGATTATCAAAGTAATAAAATATAGAACTAATTATGGATGCATTTCCTAAGGTTTAGTGTAATCACATATGCACCACTTCCTTTTTTAAACATTAATTTTGCACCTGTGAGATGTTAGTGTAACATTGGAGAGGAAAGTTAGTGTAACATTTTCAAATATACAGGGACTCAGGGAGTACAACTGTGATAAATACATAAAAAGAAGGGAGTTATGCGTAATGTAAAGAAAAAGGAAGAGGTACATAAGTAACTTCATTAAACCTCAGGATAATTAACTCTAAAATATAATATTGTTCATAAGTAAATACTATCTATAATTATCAAAATAACAAAATATGATATTGTTCAAAAGTAATAAAATATAGTATTGTCTATAATGATTAAAGTGGCAATATTTCAAAACTAAATATTAGCTTTAAATGTATTGTCCGATCTTCCTATTTTTTAACTGTTGATCAATCTATTATCATAATTTAAAAAGAGACATGCAGGGTTGTTTAGTTGCACCCTTAGTTTTTTGTTTTCTTGAAAATAATTTTTTAGTCAATTTCCATATTTTTTTATTTCCTAAAAGAATGAAAAAATGTATTTAGATACATCAAATTTTTTACAATTTCTATTTTCCAACAAGAAAAGGCAATGACAACAACAAAGACAGAGATGTAGCAATGATGACAATGGCAACAAAAAGGTAATAGAGGTTAGGATAGGAAGCATAGAAGGAACACGAGAGGCAACAATTGAGGTAAAGGAAGACGAAGGGAAACTCAGTGTGGTTAAAAATGAGATTGTGTTTCCAATTTTTCAAATTTGAAAAACTACTTTGCATAGTTTTTAAATTTTATGGAAAACCAATTTTTCATTTTCCAACATTTTTTTAAAATTAAGTTTCTACACATGTCCAGTTTTTCTTGTATATCTAAAATAATTTTCTCAATTTTCCTGTAAAACATTCCAACTAAATATTTCCTTATTTTTCAAATTTTCAAAACCTATCATTTTTATCTTGTATTATAAAATAAATACATTTAGTCCTTAATTTTGTAAAATCTGCAATTTTGGTTATTCTATCAAACTAAAAGCTTTAACTACATCAAATTAATGCTAACTACGATGTGGAAAAATAAATTATTTGATATGATATCACTAGATTTAGGCGACAATAATCTCTTAACAGCAACACTTCAAAATTCACATTTTGGTTGAGAGCAAAAACAAATATAGTGAAAATATTTTAATGAAGCAGAGTTGATGGTGTGTGGAACTCATGATGAAGAGTATAAAATTATCTATTACTTTTTACCTTTTCCACTTTACCAAACACATGCATATAAGGACCAAAATATTATTTAAGTGTAAATATCATCCATAATTATCAAAGTAACATCATACCACAATGAAATTTGTCAAATGTAAAAGAAAACCAAATTAGAATAGGTCAACAAGGCACAATAAAGGCAACACATGAACAACCTAACAAATAGCAAGTAAGTCTGAGAATCCATCTTCACAATACATGTGGTTGATGAGGATGCAATGTCAGTAGTAGCAAAGGCAAGTAACAAGATTGTGAACAACAATTATAAGTGGCAATGAGCAAGAAACAATCCACCTAAAAAAATAGTGATGCTCATGATCACTTACTCTCATTCTACAGTTACTAGAACCAGGTTTTCATAGATTTGTTAAAGAGTTTTATGAGCTCATATTCCATACAATGACGTCACATTGTCTTCCCCATGCTATTATGGAGGCATCCTAAATCTCTTCTCATCCTGGATGGAGGTATATAAAACATCTTCCATATTAAATGGAGAAATCTCATCCATCCGATAGATGTATCTCAAATTTCATCCTCATTCTAAATAGAGGTGTATATCAAACAATTATCAAAATAATTTCCAAAGATTAAAGACATCAACAACAATTTTTAAAATCATAGCATGGAGGGTTTCAAAAGATGTTTTATTCACCTCTTGAAGCATAACTCCCCAATAACATTAGTTTATTCTTGTCTCACTTTCTCAATCCTTGAATAGATAACTAGTCTATATTTATAATTTTCTAAAAAGAACTACTTAACCTTATATAATAACTTAAGATAGATTTCTTTCTCTCCATCCTTTCTTTTTATAAAAGATTAGTTTATAGTTCGAATTTAAAATGAAATCGAATATTTTTTATCTTCTTATCTTACTTTTTATTTTAAAACTAATATTATTTTAAATTAATTTTTTTCACTTAAAATTCTAACAATTTAATCTTTTAATATTTGATTGATTCTCATATAATAACTTAAGATCAATTTCCTTCTCTCCATCCTTTCTTTTTATAAAAAATTAGTTTATAGTTCGAATTTAAAATGAAATCGAATATTTTTTTATCTTCTTATCTTACTTTTTATTTTAAAACTAATATTATCTTAAATTAATTTTTTTCACTTAAAATTCCTAACAATTTAATCTTTTAATATTTGATTGATTCTCATATAATATCTTAAGATCAATTTCCATCTCTCTATCCTTTCTTTTTATAAAAGATTAGTTTATAGTTCGAATTTAAAATGAAATTGAATATTTTTTATCTTCTTATCTTAATTTTTATTTTAAAACTAATATTATCTTAAATTAATTTTTTTGCACTTAAAATTCCTAACAATTTAATCTTTTAATATTTGATTGATTCTTATATAATAACTTAAGATCAATTTCCTTCTCTCCATCCTTTCTTTTTATAAAAGATTAGTTTATAGTTCGAATTTAAAATGAAATCGAATATTTTTTTATCTTCTTATCTTACTTTTTATTTTAAAACTAATATTATATTAAATTAATCTTTTCACTTAAAATTCCCAACAATTTAATCTTTTAGTATTTGATTGATTCTCATATCATTATTTTTTTTTGTTTTATTTTATCTAAAGAAATTTAATATATTATTTTATTTTTATTTTTCTTTTATTATCCTAAATATGATATATGACTACATAAAATATAGCACCATCATATCTAAATTTCACATTATAGATGTATTCAGATGAAATATGATAAACATTCATAGTAAGGATCACCAATATAACAAATATTATTTTATCTAAACTATATATCTCATAATAATAAAATCTTAATATTTTATTTTAAATATAGATTTCATAATCTTTTCTTTTTAATATTCAAACTAATTCTTTTTTCTTTTAAATTCAAATGAATCTTTTATTTTAACGGTTTCTTTATTTAAATAAGACAACAACGTAATATTATTATTTACTAGGTAATTAAATTATTATACATCTAGATAATAATTTATTATATGAGATAATTTTTATTTTAAAATTTGATGATGTTACAACAACCATATAAAACATGTGTTAGTTTAAAAAAATTCACAATTTTCAAGTCTCGTTAAGTAATAAATTTTCTCTAATTGTGAATTCATGATCCATGTGTGTTTTCCATAAAATCAAACATGGATAAATTGATGTTTGAATTGTATATAAAAAAAATTAAAATATATAATTGAGAAAATAAGAACCTTTCCAGATTATGTTTTTAGTTTATAATATAAGAATAAATATGATTTTTTTAGTAATGTTTTAAAGTAATTTATACATTTGAAATCATCTCTTAAGGCATGTACAATGTATTTCAATAATTATTGCACAATAATATTATAAATAATTATGCTAGTTATTTATCACTAATAAATTTCATTTTATGTGATCAAGTTAAGTTTGGTAGACAACAAAATAATGTGATATGAATTTAAATGAGTAAAAATTAGTGTCGACCATCAAGATAATGGAAATAATTTAGGATACCATAATATAAAATTTTTTTTATCTTCTTAATAGAAGTTGACAACAGTGTTAGAAATTCACAACAACTCATGCATCTTATTCAACCAACTAAGTTAAACCCTATTAGTATAAAAAGTTATATTGAATACCATTAGACATTATAAAAAAGTTATGATGTCCAATGATCAACATAAATAAACAAATAACATAATATAAAAAAGGTTAGGATGACATATAAAAATAATATACTCTTTTCTTCATTTAAAGAGTGGCTTGCAACAGAATTCAAGGATGACAACAAAATTTACTATGTTAAATATTTTTTTTCCATAGGATATTGAGAACCCATAACACCTTAAATTAAAAATACAACTTCACAAAAAATATTAATTTGATGTTATCGGGCAATGTTACCATCAAATATATGATATAATAATAATAATAATAATAATAATAATAATAATAATAATAATTTATTAAAATACTACATTTCAATACTCAATCATAACAAATTTGATGTTAACACTATAATCATGTATCTACCCTATTACCTCATTGCAATTAATGAACAACTTACCAAACTAAAAGACGTCAAATCATCAATAAAACTATACAAGACTTGCTAAAGAAATGAGATTATGAGCAAGTAAATTACATCCATGGACATTAAAGGGTAACATACTTAACATCCATTTGTTTAATGTGCTGATAAGCTAAATACTCCATCTAAAAGCTAAAATTTCTACCAATTTAGACTCCAAGTGAAATATATTACGTTGAGAACAAGAAGAACAATTGAGCAAGATCATATACAAAAAGATGATGAAAAAAAAAAAATTCAAAAGTTTGAAAATCAAATAAAAGTACATCAGAAAATTGCAAAAAATTATAAAACTTGGATAGTGCTAATAGAAAATTGGAGGGTGTTAAAAACAATTGTCTTAACTTTTTCGGTTTACTTTTCATGGACTACTTAATGTATTATTATTTTTTGTTTAAAAAATCTTAATGTATGTTAATATTTTATGCATTTACACGTTTTATGTTGAATATTTTATTTAACTACACTACAAATTTTGTAATTCCGAATGTAGTTATATGACTATAATACTTTTATGTTTTGAATCAAATAATATGCAATTATGTAATAACACATTGTGAATAATATATAATTTGCAATTATATAATTACATGTTATGGATCAAGTGATCCACAATGTATTCTTAAATTAATGAGGTGCATATCATCAAATCCACAATTATGTCGCTAACTATAGTAAATTTCATAATTTGCGATAGAAAAAAATTAATGTGTTACAAATTTCATGATCACAGTATAGAAAAAAAAAACTTTCCAAATCATGAAATCCATAAATTATTTTCTTACAAGAACGAAATCTATATAATGTGACATCGTGCAACTTGTCTATAACAAGAAAACCGCCACACACTACCATGAATGTGAATAAAAGATATTGTAAAAAAATGTTGAAAATGAAAGATCACATGTGTTTGATGATAAGGACAAAAGAGTTTTTTTTTTCCCAATGAAGGTCCATAAAGTAAATGGAGTGCAAAATGGAAAAACCTATACAGTTGGACTCGACCCGTACAAATACAACACCACTGCTATGGATTATCAAAACCAAAAAAAAAATTCTTGAGCAGAAAAACGAAAAACTTTCCTCTTTCATACACCTGATAATGCAGGATTGTGGAAACAACCTTCTTGGAACTTGCACAAACTATTAGAAATCTAATAATCATGCTACACGGCTCTATATATAATCTCTCACGCTTCCTAACTCCTAAGTACTGTCCAACAATATGACCTAAACATGGTCCACCAATGGCCACCATAGCAACAAAAAACTTAAATGTAACCCTTATACCACTCACACTCACATGGTTAGTGGCTAATGACACATGTGCTGTTAATATCCATCATCTCATACCCAACGGCTAGTTGACTCATTCTCTCTCCCGCAAATTAACTTAACTTATTATAATACAATAAAAACTTAATTGGTATAAACTATATTTATACTCATTCAATAATATAACATATTTCAATCATTATTCTATCTCAATGTATTTACACTTTTTGTATCAATTCTATGCCCAATAATAATTATTTGACTTTCAAAATCTATATTGACCGGATCAATCCATGAAAACGCATCATGTTTATTAACATTTAATATAAATTCATGGCTCCAATTATCACCATTACTTTAAAACTTTAATTATATATGTGGAGATAAATGAACATAAATTAATTGAGCAGTCAATTCCCATTTTGCCAAAATTTATTTTAAGAGAGATTAATTTTGGATTACAGGAAGACATTTTTTTCATGCTTATTTACATAGTTGTATACTTGTATATGAAAGTTTCTTAATAGCATACTAGATATTATGAACAGTAACTGTTGAGGTTAAAAATATGAAAAAAAATCTATAATATTTCTTTTAGACCTAAATATAAATAACAAAAAAAATTAAATTCAAATGTAAGTAAATACCCCCACATTCAATCATAAAGCATTAAAAAAAATCTTTTAGACTCAACAAATTTTAATGACAGCATTTCAAAATCACTTCTTAACTAATTCAGAATTTATTTTCAGTAATCTTTTTATTCATAATATTAAGCTTTAATAAAATATTTTAAAAATAAAATTATTTAAAGTTAGTAAATTAAATTATTTTAACCAATTTTCTTAATCAAAGATAAATTAGTTATATTTATTTATATTAATCTAAAAGAAAATACTCTCTAGCAATGCATCGTCAGAGAGTAAAACAATTTGCATAAAATAAAATAGTATTAACTACCTCTTATTCAAAAAATACTTTTTAATTAATTGATAAGATTTTATTTATTTATACTAACAAAAATACAAGTGTTGTCGTACATGTGTATTCATATTTTTATTGTATTAATTTTGGTTAGAGAAAATGAGAGTTTCTAAGTAACATATGTATTAGAGTATTAATTTTTTAATACATGTTTAGTTTTATTCACTTTATATTATTTGGGTAAGCTTATAAATTCAATATATTATAACATTTTACACTTTATTCCAATATATGCTCTTAATTGGAATTTATTAAAAACTATAACATTAAAAAGATAAAGTCATATCTTGTAAGAGTGTTTGATATAATACGCACTTTTTCTAAGATTTGTGATTTGTTTATAAATAGGAGGAATGTTAAATATTTAATATGGTACAATTGGATTTGAGGTGTGAACAATTTAAAAAATAAAATCTTGAAGTCGCACATAAAAATGTGTGATTATATATGAAGTATTAAACTAAATACACCTAATTAAAAAAAAATTGAAGGGTAGTGTTGTTCCCTCTTATTTTAAGAGACCTTAAACATATCTAGGAGTTTTAAACATAAATAAAAGGTAAAAAATATATACACAAATTAAAAATATAAAAACACCTGGTTTACTCCCTTATATACATAACTATATGAGTTTCATTTCGTTTATCAAGAATTGATTAATTGCTAAAAAAAAAAGAATTATGTGTAACTTTAAAATAGTAAGAAACTAAGACTATGATCAAGATTAATTTCGTAGTTTCTAACCTTTCTTGTTTCAATGAATGCAACAACATAATTAGTTAGAGAGGATGAAAATGGAGGATGAGATCTTGTAGGCAAAAGAAAGAAATGTGAATGACCAAATTTGAAAGGGGAATTATAGTTATGAAAAAGTAGTTCAAGGTTAATCGATAAAAGAAAAAAAATAATTGCATGTCAAATAGAGTGTGAAATTACTCTAACATTAAAAAAAATCATCTTTAAAAGAAAAAAAAAAGAAATATAACACATATTTAAATTTATTATGTGATTTGTTTTCCTAGTCACTTGCTTGTTTATTGAAATTATAGACATGTTTTTGCGTAAAATATTTTCATTATTACATGAAATGCTCAAATTTTTTAGATAAGAAGAAATAAAGATTCTCACTTATTGATTTGAAGTAAGCATAAGAAACATGAGAGAGGATTATTTAAAGAGAGTCTTGGAGGGGGATTAGCCTCATACTATAAGTATAAATCACATGTTTAATAGATGTTACATGGCAGTGATGATAAATCTTGAAATGTCAAAGTAAATATTAAAGAGAGTGCATGATAGAAATTTTAAAATAAAAAAACTTAAATAATGCTTTATACAATGCAGGCAAGAGAGAGAAATTGTACACATAACAATATTCCATTAAAGAAATTGTTGCCCATCACACTCGTGCATACCACAAAATCACAACTACATCAAATGCACATAACCACATGTGGTTAAATTTTTTAATAAATGTGAAGATTAAAGGAAATTTTCATCGTGCAACGATAGTTTTTATTTAATTTAAAAACTAAATAAAGTAGTTTAGAGATGATTAAAAGCTATGTTTTTAAAATCAAACTGATCATCGAACCGAGAAAATTACTGATTCACGGTTCATTGGCTCAATCGTTATTGAACTAGTAATTGAACCGATCTTAATAAAACAGTATTTTTTATTACTAATGTATTATAACAATTAAGATTATAAAATAAAAAAATATATTAAGAAGGTAATTACAAAATAAAAAAGTAGTTTTCAATATTGTTAAGGTAACCCTCATTTTCATTTGTTTTTAAATTAAAAAATGGAGGGACTTCAAAAAACGAGGAGTACAGTTAACAAAATCTGAATTTTTCAAAAAAATTTATCAACCAATCGAACTAGGTGAACCATCAATTTTACCGGTTCATGATCGATTTTCCAGTTTTCATACTGTTTTTTTTACCAGTTTTTAACGTTGACCAAATTTGTTACCAGACCGGTTCATCAGTTTTCTAATTAAACTGGTCAGTTTGATCCAATTTTCAAAATACCAATTATAAGCAAAACATGTAATAATGAGTTATGATACAAAATGGGCTTGTTTTAAATAAAAATTTATAATGGGTAGTTTTGATTTAAAAATGGACCATCACAATTTTATAATATATTTTAGAAAATTATAACCGCTTATTTTAAAGTTTAAAAACTAATCATTTGTTAAATTAATTACCGAGTCTTTAAATTTTAAATTTCTTAATTTAGTATTTAAAATATACTAATTTTTTATTCTGAAACTGTTAACTTTTAAATTTAAAAGAGAGTTTTTGAAATAATGATTAAGAAGTGCAAATTAAAAAAAAAAATTGCTATTTAAAAAAGTAAAATAAAAAATTAAAATAGGTGAACCAAATAAATAAATGAAAAAGTAAAATAATAAATAAATCAATAAATTTAAATAGATCAATATAATAACTTAAATAATAACAAAAAAAATCATTATCATAAATCTAGAAAAAAAAAATTCTTCTCATAAAATACAGGAGTACAATTCATGGCATACCTTTCTCAACCACAATTCATGCGAGACTTCTCATACCTCTTTCTAGATACACCACCTCCAGAAGTTAAAGCAAATTTCATCCTTCGGAAATCCAATATAAACAAAATATAATAACTAGAAAAAGAAATTGAATTAGAAGAAAGATAAGAAAATAGGAGTACAATTGAAAATTAAAAAAAAAAAGCAAAAGAGAAAAGGAAGAAAAGAGGAGAAAGAATGAAGTGTAGTGTAGTAAGTGTCGACACGTGGGTTTTGACGGGACGACAAAAGATATTTTGAAAAATCAAAGGAGTCGTCACCAATATTTATTAAGAAAAATATTAGAAAAAATTTTAAAAATAAAAAAATGATCTGCAAAACCAAATTTTGAGTTCGGGAGTCGATTACGCGTAGGGAATGTATTAAGATCCTATAACATCCGTCATAAAGACGATTACCTCTAATTAGCTAAGCAATTTTTTATTAAAATATTTATCTTAAAGTAAAACAACTTTATTGTGATTATTATTATAACTGTCATATTATTGTTTATTAATGTACATAATCAAGAAAAAAGGTTGATATTATTGTTTTAGTTTATTTAGTTCGACATGAGTGACACTCTTCTCCTACATATCTCTGGTGTAATAGAGAATCATAGTTTATGTAGCTATTTGTAGAAAACATATTAATATGTTTAATCTTGATTTTTGGTTTTGAGCTTTTCAAGATTTTTAAACTGTCACACTTCATACGTCCTAAAATTTGGAATTGACATAGGTGTACATCCGAGTCAATCTAGTTGAACATTTTTCTTGTTGGATTATTTTTATCATTTTGGAAATAATTTTGATTGGTGATTTGTGTTTTAAAGATGAGGTTTAAGACAAAAAGTTGTCATAACTTCTGCCTTAAAACCTCATTATTAAAGAAATGTCACATCTAATCAATTCTTTTATCTCTAAGAAGTATTAAGTTTAGATAGAAAATCACACGTTTGATGGATATAGAAATAGATAGAAGGAAAAATCACAACATGATATGTTGAATCAAGATGACAATGATAAAAGATTTCAAACTCACAAGGAGAGTGGTACAGTTGAAGGAAGAACCTATGTTCAATGTGACAATGAGCGTCGATTCCTTGGTATATGTCTGTTTGTGGTAAATGTGAAGAGAGGGTGTGTTAATTAGACAAGAAAAGGAAAAGTAAGAAGAAGAGAGGTTGTGAGAAAAGGTCACAAGAGAAGTCTTAAGGAAACCCCAAGAAAGGATTCAAAAGAATCAAGAAAAGCTCTCCCAAAGGTTTCCGAAGGTCTCATCCAAAGGCTCTTCAACTCTTTCACTCCGCCTTTATTTTCTCTCTAAACTCTGTCTATCTCTCTCCCAAAAAAAAAACTCCTCCAAAAAGTCCCTCCCTAAGAAGATGCTCTAGAATCTTCAAAAACCTTTCTCAAAAAATGAAATTGTGCCTCTATTTATAGCCTTCGTGCAGGAAAATCTGCTGAGAAAATTTCACAATTTCGTTGAATGAAAATAAATTCGTTGGGCAAATTTTTGAATTTCAAGTTATTTTTTAGGGCTTCGCTTAACAAAAATTGTTTCGCTAAGCAACCTTTGGGCGCATGATTTTCTCATGGCTTAATGAATTTTGAATAGAATCAACATCCTTTTTTTGTCCAAAGGTGTGGTTGTTGCCATTTGACTTGTGGCCTTGCAAATCACATGAACAAGCACCTTTTTTCGGTCCTATGAAACCTTTGGTCGATGTTTGGGTTGCTACCCTGTAACGTCCTCTCTTGGTCCATTGGCACCTTTGGTCGATGCTTAGGCTTTTGTCTTGCAATTCACATTGACCAACGTCCTCTCTCGATTTATTGATACTTTGGTTGAGGCTTGAGCTTTCGTCCTGTAATTCACACGAACCAACGTCATGATTTGTTTGGTAGCATCATGCCATTCCTTTATGTTCCTTGCTTCTTGATGATCTGAAGGGGAAATTAGGCACAAAAAACCATAGGTTGAATGTGCAATTTTAACATTCTATCTTTAGATGAAGTTGGGTTTGCAAAGTGTTTTCTATAATTTTCTAGCTAGATAAGTGTCATAAAGATTCAAATTTTTGTATAAAGTGTACACTTATCACGACCCCCAACTTTTATGTAGTTTTCCCTTGCCATCTTCCTTTTTGGGGTGAAGGCCTTATCTGGTGGATGTCTACAATAAGCAACTATTCATTTAAGGGAGTTCTAGTTGCAGTGCAATCAACTAGCAATTGAGAGAAAGTAAAATGAAGGAAAT
Source organism: Psophocarpus tetragonolobus (assembly GCA_037954015.1). Classification (NCBI taxonomy): domain Eukaryota; kingdom Viridiplantae; phylum Streptophyta; class Magnoliopsida; order Fabales; family Fabaceae; genus Psophocarpus; species Psophocarpus tetragonolobus. The sequence goes on along the minus strand of CM075692.1, from coordinate 4,160,002 downwards.
AATAATATCACGATTAAAATTGAAAAAAAAGTGTTGGTGAGATGTTACATTAAAAACTTGAAAGCCTTCCCAATATTGACATTAATAAAGGTGTTAATGTCGAGTTTCTAAGCAGAGAATGGGACGTTTTTGTGATGCATCTAAGCAAAAATAGAAACGTGTGCACCCAAAACTCAAATCCAAATCAAGCCAAGCAACATAAAGATTAAAAACTAAGATAGAAAACATTTTTTTTATGATGTGAAAAGAATGATGACATGAATGTGCAACCTCCACATAAAGAGAAATTACCACATAAAAAAACTATCCACACACTATAAACAAATTATTCACTTTATATATGTAAAAGGGTATTGTTAGGAGTCACGAAGTTGCATGATAGATGATTTTATATTATTAGGGTGATTATTATAAGGGTAATATCGGTATATGTAAAAGTGGACACTACAAGGGGAGTTCCCTTTATAATAATAATAGATTAGTGGGTGATTATTATAAGAGTAATATTGATATATGTGAAAGTAGATACTACAAGGGGAGTTCCCTTTATAATATTAATAGATTAATTTTTATTAATTTAAAAGTTACTCTAAATAATAACTAATTTCCGTAATTTTCACAATACAAATAAATATTATTAGAACAAATTGCAACTTTTTTCTACACCAAATAAAAAATTATTTATTAAATAACTCAACCCCACATTATTTACTTAAATAACTTATTTTACTGTTCACATTGAGAAATTGGTTGAGAGGAACTGATTTCTCAACATGGTTTCTTTTTTTGTTTTAAAAGACCTGTACAAAATTAGTTGCTGGGAAGCTAATTTCTTATATTTTTTTCAATTGTTTGTCATTTTTTATACTTGTTTAAGTTGGTTTTTTAATGTTTGTTTTAAACTTTTTTTTAATTTTGATTTTGGATATATTAAGTAGATAACTATTATTCTTTATTGAAAGATTAACTAACTTTTTTAAAGTTTGCATTAATTTTAATTATTATTTGTTGAAGTTAAGTATTTGAAAATAATTTTCTAGTGGAATAGTACATCTGACTAACATGTATAATTTGTTAACAATATACATAAAGATATGGAATATGTTATAAAAAACAAATTGGAAGAACAATTATGCATGTGTTACGTAATGATGATTATGCCTACCAACATCACACCTTAGATGCTGTCTATTTTTCAAGGGATTCAATGTCTTTTGCTGTTGTGGGTTTGGTTCCTATTGATTGTTGTCATAAACAATTTTTTGTGCATCCATGACAGGTTTATTGAGGGATTCTTACTTACATGGGTGTGAAACGACAAAAATAAAGGAATATTTATGAATTGCATGTAAGCATATGTTGATTGTGATGTTTGGATGTTGACACTAAATAAATTGCTTACAAAGTCATGTTCTTCTTGTGTACTCAAGAGCAGTGTATGCATGTAATTGTCCATGGTAGCATGGGTAAATCCATACATTTGAGGGTGAGCAAATGCACCCTCTCAATTTAATAAAGTTACATGTATATGTTTTAAAATTTTATATTTTGTACCCTAAATTTTATATTTTTGAATTCTCTCCTATATTTTAATGTAAAGACAAATAATTGTACCTTCTATTTTAATGTTTATACTTGTTATTTATGTGTTTGAATCCATTATTTTTATTACCTTTTTATATATTTATTATTATTTTATTTATATGATTTAAAAGTTTATTTTTGTCTTTTCTTCAATATATATGATAGTTATTATTGATTTTTTTTTAAATCAATTACCCCCACCAATCTCTGATCCTAGATCTACCACTACATGTTGATGTGCACTAGTCACCATGATCAGTGCAATACACGTTTCCTCTTGTCTAAAAGATCATTAACCCAAGGATATCAATAACCCAAGAGAAGGATGATTGATGACAAATTTTACTGTTAGGTTGGATGAACAATAGTGTGATTATGACAAATTTCAAAAGCTTCACATGTCATGTTCACATATCATTGTAGTATGTAAGCATGCTCAGCACGATTACACACGTTACATACATTTTGTATAAATATTGGATTACATATCCAATGTGTATAACGAATTATTTCAAAAACTGCACAATGAAGCTTATTGGCCAAATTGTACCGAGTCACAAATATTGCCCGATATAGAGATGATAAGGACAAAAAAAGGTTGTCCAAAATCATCACGTATACACACTGAGAGAGATATTGTAGAACCTGGACAACCTAAGAGATGTTTCATGTATAGTAACATAACTCATTCTAAAAGAAAATAGCTTTTCCATTCATGGACTTCCAAATAGTAGCCATGAACTCTATGTATTCTTGTTTGCATTATGTGACCTGTAGGATTATGTTCATTTTCATAAAATCTTTATATCTTCAAAGCTTATATCTAAAACTTAAACAAAATTAATATTTTATAAATTTAAAATAACATTTTTTATATATAAAAATTACGTACTTAAAAAATTATACCAACATAATTTTAAAAATAATTTAAAAAATTAGGTTTAAAAAATTTAATTTAAAAATATAAACTAAAAAAATTACAAAGAGATTAAAACAATTTTAAAAGAATGAAAAGATACACAATGTAAAAATAAGACACATATAAAAAAAATAAAATACAAACTAATTTAAAAAATAAAAAATATTTTAATTTTAAAAATTAGATTTAAAAAAACATACATACATAAAAAATAGTAAAAAATTTAAAACAAATTTTTAAAAAAATTTAGAAAAAACCGGTTGCCCAAGTCTTAAAAAAAATAAAATAAAGACCACGTTGAGAAACTAGTTTCAAAACAAAAATAAACGAATTTAATATTTTTATAATATAAATTTTAATAAAATTATCAAAATAAAATTTATAATATAATTTCTTATCAATTAAAAATATAAAATTTATAATATAAAATTAATAAAAATGTAAAATTTATAATATAAAATTTAAAAAATATTTTTTATTAATATAAAAATATATAATTAATAAAATAAAAAATAAACTTACCAATTGATCCTTAAGTAAACCTTTTTTATTTTATTAACTTTATATTTTAAAATTTTATTTTAATTACTAAATTTGTTTATAATATTTTATACTCATATTTTAAAATTTTATATTTTAATAATAAATTTGTTTATAATATAATTTTTTAAAATTTAATTAGAACTTTATATTATAAAAATATAAATTTTAACATATAAAACTTTTAAAAATTTCCTTTCACCGACAAGACTATCAGCAGAAGGGAAATCTTTATTAAGTGAAAACATATTATTTTTTTTTTTCAAGATTAGTAGGTGGGAAATGAAAACTAGAAAAATAAAAAATAAAATTCTAAAACGCATTTGATGTATTTAATGAAATATTTTATTTTTTATAAATTTTTAACCAGTGTCTTCCATCTGATATTTAGTAAAAATATTTATGAAAGAATTAATATTATATTAAAAATAATGAAAATTTGATTGGATTACTGGTAGTTATCTGGGGAGAAAAATTGTAACAGTTATTTTATGATAAAAGTATGGTATAAATGGCTTATACATTTTTCAGTTAAAGAAAATAATTTTTTTTTATTATTCAAAAAATATTTTTTGAAATTAAAATAAAAATAATGGTTTAATTAAAAATTGGTAAATACTAACATAATGTTTAACAAGATATTTCTGCCTTTATTTTATTAATTAAACTTCTTTACTATTTGTTAAATGAGTTTTTTTAATTACTTTCTAACATTATTTTAATATATGTTACTTTAAGTATTTCTTTTTTAAAACAATGAATTCTAATTTTTTTAATGTTTTTTCCCCTAAATTTGTATTAGATTTAATTTCTAATTTTTTTATATAAGGTAAGAATTGATTAATTTTTTCTATTTCTATCATTTTACATTTCAGTCACTTAATAGGAAAATTTACCAAACACTTTTGATTGGATAAACTAATTTTGAGTTGTCAATTACAAACTAATTTTCTTGTTTGCAGGTAGTATAAACTTATAAAAAAACTAACTAATAGCTAAAAATGAGTAGTCGATAACCAAAAATTATTAACTACCTTATTAAATTATAAGTACTTAGTAAAATTATCAGCTATGAAAATGTAAAATAACATAAAAAAATATAATAAATTATTAAATTATAAGTACTTAGTAAAATTATCAGCTATGAAAATGTAAAATAACATAAAAAAATATAATAAATTCTTACCTTATTGAAAAACAAAAGTAATAAACATATAAATTGAAAAGTTAGGAACTAATGTTTTAAAAAATTTCCTAGCCTTTCATAAAATGATAAACCACTAAAAAAATTTAGTTTCCAAATAGTTAAACAAACTTATTAGCTAGGAATAAAAAAATTTAAATCTTGTTAAACATAACAAATAATTTTATAAAAAACTTCCTGTTGACTAACTTTATATTTTTTCAGCATAGAAAACATATTTCATTTTAAATATTGACTAACTTTATTACGCACTTATGATATTCTTTTAAAAAATTATATTGTTGATTCATACACTCATCTTAAAATAATTCTATTTAAAAAATTTAAAAAAAGTATTGTATTTGATTTTAATATAATATTAATTATTTATTCGATAATGCTTAATTAGTTGTAATAATTTAATTTTATTTTTTAATATAATATTAATGTTAAATTTTTAAATCCGGATTTCAAACACTTATTAGTCAGTAGTAAATTTTCATAAAAGAAAAGCATTTAATGAATGAAAAAATTGGTATTGACTATTCACTGATCACACAGCATTAATTCATTTGACCATTTTCCTGCTTCCTCATCTACACCTTTTTCTTTATTATTTTTGTTATGGCACACATATGCGTGAGCACATATATTGGTGAGTAATAAAAAATACTTCATACATATCCATCATTCTACAACATTTCTGTATCCGCCTCACATTGCTATTATCGTAACGATTATAATATTTATTTATTTTAAAAAAATTTATATTCAATTACAAATTATAAACTTTATATTTATTAAATAACTTTTAAATTATTATTATTATATTTAAATAAATTATTTTTTATTAAAATACATTATAATTTTTTTTATATTAGACAAATATAAATATACTTAATATATGATAAATATAAAAGATAAAAAATATAAATTTCATAACCACTAAATATAAGAATAAAGATAAAAATAGATTAAGATGTCATGTCTGTGTGAGACCCAACCCATTGTGATACCTAAGTAGTATCGATGGAGCATTGGCTAAGTAGAATAACCTTGCCACATGTTGAGGACAATGACTCGATTATTCTGAACATGGATGGTTCCACTCTGACACACTTATTTTATATTTAAAGAAAATATAATGCAATAGAATAAAATAAGATACAAATAGTATGATTAAAAATTGACCTTCTCCTGAGACTGAATCTTATAATGTTAATGTTAAAGATATTGACATTAAAATGGTTGTGGGCAGAGAGGAAAAGGGAGTGAATTTTGCTGAATTTCTTGGAAACTAAGCCATAAAACAGGGTAACAATATCCATTTTTGATGGCTTCACCTGGAAGCGTAGCGGTAGCAACCAAAGCCGGGTCAAATCCGTCACTCCCCCTCCCCTCTTAAGTCTAAAGCCACTGTGTGCAGGGAGCAGAGTGGACGGTGGGTGGGTGCTACTATAGTCCAAATTACGTTGTCGTTTTCAGTTCGTTTAAAGATCACGTATTCCAATTCCAATTCCAAAACAAATAAACACTCTATCGCCCCAAGGCAAAGCGAATCTGAATCTGATGGGGAACTGTATGAGGAGGTCGGAGAAATTAACGGCGGAGATTGTTGCACGCGATGGAGCGAAAGTGTATCCGACGGTCCGTCTACATGGGTCGCCGAAGAGCATTCTGGCCGCCTACATTCGTTTAGCGCTTCTCCACAAGGCCGTTTCGTTGGACTTCGTGGCGTCCGAAGCGGAGGGCACGGTTACGCTGCAGGTGGGCTCCGAGGTTATTTCGGGCTCACGCGAGACGCTGCTGCGGTTCATCGACGCGCGCTTCCCTGGGCCCTCCCTGTCCCCGAGCCGGAGGGAGGAGGAAACGACGTCCTTGCTGGCCAGCCTGACGCGCCTGCACCACATCAGCTTGCTCTGGCACGTGGAGAGGATGCTTAAGTGGGCCGATGATCTGAAGACACGTGGCGCTAAGAGGATCGTGGATCCTTCCGTGGGGACTCCCCGGATGGAAATTAGGAAATTCGCCAGGAGCTACTCCGATGTCCATGAGGTGATGATGGAACACGCCCAGATGGAAGAAACTGTTCTATTCCCAATTTTCGAAAAGGCCGACCGGGGTAACTCCCAACCATTCCCCTGTCGAATCTGTCTTACTTCCCCTTTTAAGCTAACTGTGTTTGTTTTTTGGAAAAAACAAAAATGCAGGGCTTGCTAAAGCTGCAAAAGAGGAACATGCTAGGGACCTACCTCTCATGAATGGCATCAAAGAAGTCATCAAATCTGTTGGGGTTTTGGACTCCGGTACCCCTGATTACCACGAGGCTTTGTACACCCTTTCTACTCGCCTCAAGTCCTTGCAGGTAACTTCTTCTCCTCCTCCTCCTCCTCCTCCTTTTTCCTTTCCTATTCTCCTCCTCTTCTTACCACATTACAAATCTACTCTACCAACGGATCTCACTTGTGATTTTCTCCATTAACTTCCTGCCCTCCCCACTATTACTTCTATCTTTTTCATACCCTCAACTTTCTTTTTTATTATTGTATCTGATTTTGTACCAGCGTCTTTTTTAACGTTACTTTCACTGCTATTTTCATTGTCTTATTGAGATTTAATTGTATTTGTACTTGTGTTTTCTTGTTGGGGACGTGATTTTGTTGTTTATCTGATTGTAGGGCCAATGCAAACAACATTTTGCAGAAGAGGAGGTGGAATTACTTTCACTAATGGAGGCCTTGGAGTTGAGCAAAGAGCAGGAACTGAGTGCACTGGAGCAGTGTTTTGAAGTGATGCAAGGAACACATAGTCGGTTGTTGAAGTTTCTTCTTGACGGTCTCCCTCCTCATGAAGCCATGAAGTACTTGGACTTGATCAGCAAGTGCAGGGACAACGAAAAAATGGAATCTATGCTCCAGTTGATAGTTAAGTGACAGATCTGGTTAATGGGTTCAATCATTCTGACCACATGGATGAACTGTCAGGCTTGCTTTGTCAATAGATGTAAAGTTGTTTCTTTTTCTTTTTGAGCCAGTTCTTCTAGAGGAAGTTAAGTACTCAGCGTATGTGTAGGGTTTCATTGTTCTGCTTTTGTGATCTGGGACACTCTTCTTGAACGTGTGTCTGCCTGGCCTTTTCATTAAGGAAACAGAAAGCACAGATAGGATTTGGAAAAGCAGGGGGTTCTCCTTTTCCTTTTTTTCTCATGATAGTTTGGATAAGGTTGTCATGAACATGCTCCTAAAAATAATGTACATCCAAATATATTCAAAGGTAAGTTAAGTATACCAGTTAGCCTGTTTTGATTGGTAACTCCATAGTTTCTTAAAATTATTTAGCCAAGTTCTTGTTTGTCTATTAGCTGATAGCTCACGTGCTATCCCTTTTAAAATTCCACCCCCTTCTTCTTAAAGCATCAGATAGAAAAGCTAGCTTCCTTACTGCATTAAAATTAAGTTTCTGTTTTTTGGATCTATTGTTCAGAACCTTTCTAATACAAATAATTGAGGTAAATGGCGGTTGAAATGTATGACTGATCGTATGTACAGTAATACAAATAGATCATGACTTAGCATTGGGGCGTATGCAGGGTAAATTATTATATTCAGCAGCTGATCATTTGGAAATAGATCTATCGACTGCCATTATTAAAAAGTTATCACCTACCTCTTTCATTATGACCTCATTATTGTTGCCATCACTACACTCATCTTTTATACAATCACTGAATCTCACAAATATGCTACCACCGGAAAGTTGCACTATCACTAGCACCATTCTAGCCCACTAACAACCGCTTCAACTTTCAGTACTATTCCAAACAATTACTTATTATTTGTGAACTCTTTAAATTTGACAATTACCTTTGCCCTAATAATGGATTTATCATTAAGTATCGTTTATGTAATATTTTGCATTGCTTTCGCTTACGTAACTTGTGTCATTTTGTTTACTTACTTCTGTTTTAAGGTTTTATCATCCATTTTGGTTATATTTACTAAAGTGGAAAAATGATGCGTAAAACGGAAAATTGGACCATCGTACTCGTTGCAGTATCATTAGATGGGGCAGACATAAAAAGGAAAAAAAGATAAGGATGGCGACACCAAAAGCTACAAGGACTAAGTAACAACAAGGCAATAAGTGACTCTTGGTTTGGTTTTGTGTTCAGAAATTTATTTTAGGTTTAAAATTAATTGTAGATAAAATTATAAGGTTGCTTTAATAGTAATTTGGTAAGATAGGAGAGAAAAATGTTTTTAGTTTGAATTTATCTACTAATAACTAACATTTGTGTGTAAAAAAATAATTTTAGATAAAGTTTGTATGTTTGGTTTTGTGTTGAAGAAGAATTCAGAAGTGTGCTTTGAAAATTAGTTATCGGTTGAAATAATTTGGAGTAGTTTTTGTGTTATAGCAATAATTTTATGATTTTACTTTGAACTTGCTTTTTACATAATATAAAAATCAATTTTAATCATAACCAATTATGCAAAATCAATTTTATTTTTTTTCAACGTTTATCTAAACACATACTTATTTTATTGAAGATCATAGTAATGACAAGGTTAAAAAGTTTACGGCTAAATGTTACTTTTTATTCATTATGTTTTTAGTAATTTTTCGTTTTGGAACATTAAGATTTAAAAGTTTGTTATAAAAGTTTCATTTTAGACCAATCTTTAGTTAGTTTTTAATAAGCTTAAAATTTTAAAATAATTACATTTTATTTCAATCCTATTAATCTTTATAGAATCATACACTACTACTTTTCAATATACAAATCATCTTTAATATCACACTTATTGTATCTTAGCGCAAATGTAGTGAAGAATTAATTATGTGGTTCACACATAACGTATAGAGGGTGTGACTCAAATGTAGTGGAGAATTTTAGTAAAAAATGTTGGGGAGACCAAAAGTTAAAATAGATGTACTTAAAAAAATTACAATTTTTTTACAAATTATATTTGCAAAAGGGAAGGAAAAAAGTTTGGAGAGTCATGGTTCCCATGACTCCTATGAAGATCTCTCATTGCTCATATGACTTGGGTGAATAACAGTCAAACTTGCACTAATAGTTTTTATAAAAGATCAAAATGAAACTTTTAAAAACATAAAGGACTAAAACAAAAATTTTAAAAGTTAATGTACCAAAATTTAAAAAAATATGGAAATATAATCGACCAAAATTAACATTTAGCTAAAATTTACCATGACATTAAAAAACATGGCATTTGTAAGGTTAAAATGTTTAAAAAATACAAGGATTAAAAATATTATTTAATTACAATAACTAAAAAAAATGTAAATTAAAACAAATAGTGATATATTTGTATAAAAAAATATTTATACAATAAAATAAATACTTAACTTCATATATTCTTCTTCATATACTAATCTATACTTTCATGTATTTAGCACTTTTAAATTCATGCAAATTGTCGCCATTAAAATTGAATAAAATGACTACAAAAAACTTTCTTAAACTAAAATTTTAGTGGTGAAAGTTAGGTTGTAATGCCCTAACTTTCTTCGTTTCAACGATAAGATACAAATTTTTACAAACTCTCACCATATAGTTAGTATGATGAGATCCTCCTTTGAATGCTCTTCCAAGATTAACTTCAAAAGGTCTAAGGTTGAAATGGATTTGGTGGTGAAGGAAGAAATAAAAGATGGGAGGCGCCACTTCAAGAGATAAGTCTTAAGAGAAGGTTGTTTGCCACAAGAGAACGAACCCTTGATAAAAGTTTTAGGAATTCTCTCTAGAAAGAGAAGAAATGACACTCAAATGAAAGCAAAACTCTCTATATCTCAATCAATTCAAGTGTAAAGATTACAAGAAGGTGGAGATGTTTATATATAGGGTGTGGGGAGTGCCTTAGCCGTGACATTAAAAGGAGAAAAAGTAGGGAAACCAAATTTGAATTATAGAGCACATGTTCCTAAAATCATGAATCTTAGAACTAACTAAATGTCATGTAGAATGCCTCTCTAACCAAATCCGGCGCCTTCCTTGGGGAACAAGGGCTCCACCATTCCTCCTTCATGCTTCATGTGCTAACTAATTGAGGTCTAATTAGAAAAGATAGGTGTGGTTAATAAAACAACTCATCAACACTCCTAATAAGACCAATTAGTTAATACACTCCACAAAAGACTAGGCACACTTCCTAAAAACCTATATTCATGAAAATAAGGGACAAAATACATGGCCAAGAAAGAAGAATAAGACCACTCCATTTAGGAAAAAAATAAATCCAAATACAAGGTACAAAATAAATGGGGTAAGGAACTATGGTATAATTTCTATGCGCATAAGAAGGTAAGGTCTTCCTGCATCCACTCTAGCCATATCCTTATTTATCCTCCTAACCATGACCCTAGTGATAGTTCCCTTACTAGAAAGGATCACATCATCTCCCCCCCTCCCCCCCGTGGGAAGGATTTGACCTCAAATCTTGAGGGTCCTCTTCATCATTGGCACCTACAAAAAGAGATAAATCACAGACATTTGCACCATAATCTGAAGGGAGATCTAGAATGTATACATTATTATTCACTCACTCCAGGACCTGGAAAGGCCCATCTCCTTTAGGGCTAAGTTTGGATTTCCTCTAAGTAGGAAAACGATCCTTCCTCAGATGAAGCCAAACCTAGTCCCCTTCCTTGAAGAAAACTTCCTTCCTTCCCCTATTAGTTGAAATAGCATACCCCTTAGATTGTTGTTCAATGTTAGCTTTGACCTTCTCATGTATTTTTTTAAAAAAATCTGCCCTTGACTCCCCATCTTTATGAAGAGAGTGAGAAAATGGGAGAGGTAACAAATCCAAAAGAGTGAGAGGGTTGAAGCCATAAACAACTTCAAAAGGCGAGTGCTTGGTGGTCCCTTTGACCACCCGGTTATATGGAAACTCTAAATGAGGGAGGTAATCATCCCAAGACTTATGGTTGCCTCGAAGGAGAGCTCTCAACATAGTTGATAGGGCTCTGTTTACCATTTCTATCTACCCATCCGTTTGGGGATGACAAGTAGTAGAGAATAGGAGTTTAGTTCCTAGCTTAGCCCATAAAGTTTTCTAGAAATGGCTAAGGAACTTCACATCCCTATCAGAAACTATGGTAGAGGGTATGTCATGAAAGCGGGGAACCTTTCTAAAGAAAAGTCTTGCGATGTTGTTTGCATCATCCACTTTGTGAAGGGTATAAAATGGGCCATTTTATAAAATCTGTCCACTATCACAAAAATGGAGTCTGCACCTGGGGTACGAGGGAGGCTGAGGACAAAGTCCATACTGATGTCTAGTCAAGGTGCAGAAGGAGCAGGTAAAGGTGTGTATAGACCATGGGGTATTGCTTTAGATTTAGCCTGAAGGCAAGCTATACATCTAGTGCAATGCCTATGGACATCTCTCTTCATATGAGGCCAAAAGAATTGCTCTCGTAAATGCATGAGAGTTTTAGAAATCCCAAAATGCCCCATAAGCCCATCTTCATGGCTTTCTTTTGTGAGCAAGTTCCTAATAGATCCTTGGGCTATACAAAGCTTGCTCCCTTTGTATAGAGACCCCTCACTGATGAAGAACCCATCAAGGATGTTAGATGTAGATGCAAAGGCTGCAAAAATAGGGTTGAAATCCTTGTCAGAGGGATACATGGCCCGTATGTCATCAAATCCCAAAATGTTAGCACTAAGGGTGGTATAAAGAGAGTGACGTCTAGATAAAGCATCGACCACCACATTTTGTTTACCTTTTTTATATTTGATAACATAGGGAAATGATTAAAGGTATTCCACCCATTTTGCATGCCTTTTGTTTAATTTGCCTTGTTCCCTCAAATATTTAAGTGACTCATGATCACTATGAATGAAAAACTCTTTAGGGGCAAGGTAATGTTCCCAAGTCTGGAGGGCTCTTATCAGAGCATAAAACTCTTTATCATAGGTAGGGTAGTTGAAAGGGGAACCATTAAGTTTTTCACTAAAATAGGCAATAGGGTGCTCACCCTACAATAAGACAACTCTTACACCCACACTAGAGACATTACATTCAAGTTTAGAAGTTTTTGTGAAGTCAGGTAATGCCATAACTTATGCATTAGTGAGTTTTTGCTTGATAAGAGAAAATGCTTTCTCTTGTTTATCACCCCAAAAAAAAGAGACTTCCTTCTTCACCAACTCATTTATTGGTGTGAAAAGTCTAGAGAAGTTACGCATAAAGCGCCTATAAAATCCAGCGAGACCATCAAAGCTCTTAATCTCTCTCACACTTTTGGGATGGATCATTCTTAGATGGCTTTGACTTTTTTCGGTATCCACGTGGACCCTTTACTTACTGATTACAAAACCCAAAAAGACCACACTTTTTATGCAGAAGGTGCATTTTCAAGATTTTGAAAGAGGTGGTTTGTCTTAAGGATGCAAAAAACTTGTCTAAGATGTCCTAAATGATCATCTAGACTTCTACTATATACTAAAATATCGTTAAAGTAAACTACATAAAACCTACCTAAGCAATCCTTCAAAACATGGTTCATGAGTCACATGAAAGTGCTAGGGGTGTTGGTAAGCCCAAAGGGCATTACCAACCATTCATAGAGACCGAATTTAGTCTTAAAAGCAGTTTTCCACTCATCACCCTCTTTAATCCCGATTTGGTGATAACCACTTCTAAGATTTATTTTTGAAAATATTTGCGCGCCATGAAATTCATCTAACATATCATCTAGTTTGGAAATTGGGTGCCTATATTTAATGATGATGTTATTAATTGTCCGACAATCCATACACATCCTCTATTGGCCATTCTTCTTGGGCACCAATAAGACCGGCACAGTATAAGGGATGAAACTCTTTTGAACCCAACCCTTCTCCAATAGTTCTTGGACTTGATATTCTATCTCTTTAGTCTCTAGGGGGTGGGTCCTATAGGCTGGCCTATTGGGTAGGTTTTCCCCTAGAACCAAGTCAATTTGGTGTTCCATACCCCTAACAAGAAGAAGCCCCTTGGGAACTTCACTAGGGAATACATCACCAAATTCATTTAAAAGTGTTTTTACCTCTTCAGGTAGAATCTCTTGTCCAACATTTATGATAGTGCTACATGATGCTGACTCAGCAGACAATGCCTCTTTACATAGGAGGAGATAAAAATGTTTGTTAGTTAGGGAAACTTCTTTTAAATCCTTTTTTGTAATAAGCTTTCCTTACTTACAACCTTTTTGGAAAAGACATCACCTTCCTCATCCCTCTCCTTACCCCTTTCAAGCTTTAGGGGTGAAGCTTTTTTTTTCTTATGATGTTTTTTTAATATGCTCTTCACCTTTCTTATTTTTCATGCAGAGTTGATCCTCAGCTACCTGAGCGAGTATGAGAGGATACAACTTAATTTTTCTATCTAGATGAGTAAGGACAATTTGATTGGTATGACCATTATGAATTGCTTTCTTATCATATTTTCATGACCTACCAAGCAAGATATGGCTAGCCTCCATAGGGACTATGTCACATAAAATTTCATCATAGTAAGTCCCTATGGTGATTGGAACCTTAACTTGCTCAGTGACTATCATTTCCCCTTACTCATTGAGCCATTGTAATTTGTCAGGTTTTGGATGGAGAAGTGGAGTCAGGGCTAACTTTTCTACTAATTAGGAGTTGCAACAGTTACAACATGGCCCTCTGTCTACAATGAGAGAACATATTTTTTCATTCACTTTGCATCTAGTATGGAATATGTTCTCCCTTTGAGACTGGGATAGCTCCAAAGGTTGGCTTCCAAGAAGCCTTCTTATCATCAAGAGGCCCCCCTTATATGCATAGACATCCTCACATTCAGATGATGCATAATCCCCCTCTTCCTCAGTCTCAGTAGAGGAGGAAGACGAGCTACTCTCACTACTATAAATATCTAGGCCCCTCATGATCATGGTCTTTTTATTGGGGCATTGGGAAGCAATGTGACCTCTCCTTAGACACTTAAAGCATTTGATACTTCTCTGTTTCTCTTGAGAGCCAGCAGTAGGACGTTTTCTCTCTATATGGGATGCCTTGTATTCTTTGTGATGTTTGGGTTCCTCCTTAGGGAAACTCTTGGAAGAATATACCTTGAGCGGGTCCCTCTTAGCGTAAGGTTGAAAATATCTTTTCATTCATTTTCTCTTGAGTTGATTCTCAGCCCTAACACAAAGTTGGACTAGCTCATCTAGGCTTGAGTATAGGAAGAGTTCCACTTTATGTCTTATTTATGGACTCAACCCACCCAAGAACCTAGCTATGGTGGCGTTGGATTCTTCCTTGATATTCGCTCTTAATAAGAGAAGTTCCATTTTTTTTCTATACTCCTTAATGCTTAGGTTTTGTTGCCTTAGCCTTTAGAGCTTATCCAAAAGATCTCTCTTGTAATAAGAGGAAATAGGTCTTCTTCTAATAGTGCTAATTAAATCATTCCAATATTTTATTTCAGGCATACGAGTTCAGACTCTTTCTTTGGTTAGACCATGCCACCAATGAAAGGCATGCCCTTAAAAGATAAGGGTAGCCAATGGAACCTTATGCTCTTCCCTTATTTCATATCATTGGAAAAGTTGTTCAACCTTGACTTTTCAATCAAGGAAGACTTCCACATCTTCCTTCCCATAGAAGGGAGGAAAATCAACTTGTTGCTCCCTTGGAAGGGGCGTATGATCATGCATGGAGGTATGATAAAGTTGACTCCTTTAGGCCTTTCCTCATAATATTTTTCATGCTCATACCTTTCTCTAGAAGGAGACTGAATTACTACTCCTTTCATTTTTCTATCCCATCTCTTTTTTCTTTTCTTTTTTTTCTCTTGCTCATCCCTCATTCTCTTTTCTTATTTTTTTTATCTTCTCTCTCTTTTTTCTTCCTCTCTTTCTTTCTTTCTCTTCTTTCTTTCTATCTTTCTCTCCTTCTTCTTTCCATTTTTTCTCTCTCTTTTTTCTTCTCTTTACATTTTCTCTCTCTTTCTTTTTCTCTTTTTATTCCCTCTTCTCTCACCCACTCTCTAAACTCCATAATTAAATTTTCAAGAGAGTTATCCTTAGAATTTCTTCTTTAGTTAATATTCTTGTTTGAAGACATGTTAGTGTGTGAGTGTTGAGACATTGTGGGGAGGTCCTATGATCCTAGGGTTAGGCCAAAACAAACAAAGTCTCTCCTCTCTTTAGTTTTCTCTGTAGGTGGCTTAGATGAGTCTTTGAAACTCAAGCCAAAGCTACATGTTTTGCTTAAGAAAAAATAATAGACAAGAAAGTAAATAGGTATTACAAACAAATTCCTCCTTCACACCTTATTTTTTGTGAGACTAAACCAAATCAAAAGCTATTACAAACAAATGGAGTGATCCTTAAAGGATATCAACACTCCCAAAAGTAATACAAATAAAAAAGAAGGACAATTGCTTTGGTCTTAAAGTCCACTTTGAATGCACCTCACGCTTCTTGCCTCTCTTTTGATCAAACTCCTTAAGCTTTTCACCAACTCTTCCTAGAAGGCTACCCTTGTATCAAACTTCTTCTTCAAGTCTTTTCTTCCCAAAGTGGCGCTAATCCAACAAGCAAAGGAGGCAAAAGCAAGAGTAGAAGCAATAGTAAGAGGTGGTTAATTTTATGATAACTTACTTTCCCAAATGGAAGAAGTATTATGCTAGACAAAACCAAAGAGTAGAGATAAAACAAACAAACAAAAAAATGGCAAGAAATAAGGAAGTACACAACAAGATGACTTAGAAAGCGCTAGAGTAGATTAAAAAAACACAAAAGACTTAAGGTTCCTAAAATTTTGCAGTTAGATTATAGGTAGCCGAATTGTTTGATACAAACCTCAAGCAATTTTAGAACACATTTTCCATTAGGTACATCCACTATTTTCTTGTTTTGTTTTTTTTGTTTTGAACTAATTTTTGACTAATTTTTTTTAATACGTCTTTTATATACGCCTTCTTTTTTTTTATAACACATGATCACTTTAACTATTAGAGATACCTAATGTATTTATTATTAAGGTTATAAGGTTGGTTTAGTGGTAAAGTTAGGTTATGTGTTCAAATCTCTTGTTTGACAAAGTTTTTTTTTTCAAGTAGATATAAGGGTAAAATATGTATTAATAAAAGTGCAAATGAAAAGAATGTATTGCCTTTATATATAGTATAGATAATATATATATATATATATATATATATATATATATATATATTATAGATCATAGATTATTGATAGTAGAACAATTATTGATATTGAATATAAAAGTTTTAAAGTAATTTTATTATTAAAGTTATGAGGTTGATTGATGTTTAGGGAGACAGAGGTTCTCGGTTGAAATCCCCTTTGACAAAGTAATTTATTTTTTAATTTTCAAATAGGTATAAGTGTAGAATAAATATTAATAAAAGTACAAATGAAAATCAAGTATTGCCTTTATATGTAGTATAGATAGTATATATATATATATTATATATATATATATATATATATATATATATATATATTGGTAGTACAACAATTATGGATGTTGGATATAAAAGTTTTAAAGTAGTTTTATAATTAAGGTTATAAAATTGATTTAGTAACAAAGTTGACGTTTAAAGAGTCAGATGTTGTGACTTCAAATCCACCATTTAACAAAGTAATTTATTTTTTCATTTTCAAATAGATGTAATAGTAAAATATGTATTAATAAAATTGTAAATGGAAAAGGTGTATTGCCTTACACACATGCCCACACACAACATCATTTTGATGTCTATAAAATATGTAATTCATATTTGAAAAAAAGTTGACATTTAGATTACACATTCCAAATCTATCAAAAAGCAACATCTGAAATATATGTCTAGATGCATTAAAATTAACATGAAACGCTCAAGAATAGGTAATCTTGGTTCATAAAAAACTGACATTAGGTTTACATATTTCAAATATTTTTAATTTGACATGATTTTGGACATGGCAAAAGACTACATCTAGCAGTATGAGATTTACAAATATATGGAGGTGTAGGGATAGAAAAATAGGGTGCAGTGAGAAAAATACTTTAACTGGCAACACCAGCAGGTGTAGTCATACAAAACCCATGTTTTAAAAACAAACCAAATCTGGGAATCGACCACGGATCCTATCATATTATTCACAATAATCGCTGACCCATGGAACCGGATGAACCAAACAAAATCTAATAGAAGTTATGATCTTAATGATTTTTCAATTTTGAAAAGAACTCCACAAGGATGTTAATCATGTGTACGAGGGAGGGAGACAATTGACAAATTTACACTAAAAAGTTTAAGTTCATGAGACTTTTATTAGCATCTTTACCAAATTTTATTATAATTTAAAATATAAATAAATTTTAAAGAGTTATTCTAAATAATATGAGACCTTTTCTTTTTATAATATTATAAAATTAATAATAATTAAACTTAATATAATATATTATATTTTATATTATGAATGAGCAAAACTTTTTTTTAAAAAAAATTAAACCGAACCGAATTAAATTATTTAAAATAGTTCGGTTCTTAAATTTAAAAAAACAAACTATTTTACAAAATTAGTTCAAAAATCAGTTGATTTTATAAAATTGATATGAAATTAATTCAAAACAATTATAGATTGAAGTAAATTTAAATTGATTTTGAACTAATTTTTTTTTATAAGTGCATACAATATTGTGAACATGGCCACAACAATATTACCATCTTAAAGTAGTGTTTTTTTAAAAAGCAAAAAATTATATAATGGTGTAAGATGTAAAGAAAATTATTTTTTTATAAAATTAGTAATTAAACTATTTTTAAAACTGATTTTGATTCGAATCGAATTGCTTTAAAAAGAATTTAGTTTAATTTTTTTTAAATTGACTTAAAATTAATTTAATTCGATTAAGTTAAAACCCGATTGGGTTACACGTAATTCTTTTTGCACACGCGTATTTTATACTTTCATATTTATAAAACTTAATTTTATTGAATGAAGCTTTGAACCAAAATCTCATGTCTTAACAACCTTGTCGAAAACATAGGAAGATTAGCGTTGATAGTGATTAAAGAAAATATAATCTGAAGCGTTAATTTTCCTAAGGGAATGGAAATGAAGAGTGTGGCTAGTTGGAAGTGGAATGGAGTTGAGAAAAAAAGGCGGGTGCGTGTGTGTGTGTATTATTTGTATGTTTGAGGTTTTGAGGTTTTGAGGTTTTGAGGTTTGAGTGTTTGACAGAAAGGAAGCAGAATGGGATCGAAAATTGTTCCGAAATGGGCATCGAAGCCTTGCGTGATGGGAATCGACGAAGCTGGAAGAGGCCCCGTTTTAGGTTACCCACCCCACCCCTTTTCTTTCCATTCTCACTTTTTCTTTTACATATTCTCGCATTTGTTTGTTGCAGGGCCTATGGTATACGGTTGCTTATACTGCGCTCACTCCTATTTGAAGACCCTACCCACTTTGAGTTTTGCAGGTACCATACGCATTTATGCTTCGTTGCTTGTAATTTGTAAATGTTTCAATTTATTCAACCTTTGTCGCTGCAGATTCCAAGACGCTCAAAGAAGACAAGAGGGAAGAATTGTTTGACGCTTTGAAGGCCAATGATTCTATTGGATGGGATGTTGATGTCATTGACCCACGTGAACTCTCTGCTAAAATGCTCAAAAAGTATTCATCCCCCAAACCTCTCTCATTACGTCTTTCTCTGCGTTTTCTATTGCCTCACTGCTCTTGCTCCTCTCAGGAATAAAATAAACTTGAACGACATTTCACATAACTCTGCCATGGGCCTCATTGATAGGGTACTAAAAATGGGAGTTCTTCTAACTGAGGTCAAATCCCTGCCCACCTTATATATCTTGTTCCAAAATTATTTGAGGTTCAATAGGCACCTTTTTATTCATCACTTTCACTTTCAATCTCCTCTGGAGATTCTGTTAAACCTCGTTGTTTGAGTTTATAGGGTGTGAGATTAAGTAGTAAGCACCTGTAATTCAATTACTGAGGCAACACACACATAATTTGTTCCTTGCAGGTTTATGTAGATACAGTTGGAGATGCAGGGAAATATGAAATGAAGCTGTCTAATACTTTTCCATCTATCAAATTTGTGGTTGCAAAGAAGGCTGATAGTCTTTACCCTGTTGTTAGTGGTGCAAGTATAGTTGCAAAGGTACCTGTCTCTCCTTTATAAAACTACCAGCGGTATAAAGTCCTTTGGTCTACTTCCAACCTTAATCCAACCTTTCAGGTCACAAGGGACCGTGCTTTAAGAGACTGGGTGCTTGATGAGACCGCTGAAAACATGCAGAGGAACTTTGGCTCTGGGTATCCTGGAGGTGACAATGCTGACATTCTATCTCATGCGGTGTGTGTCATTCTGATTAACATTGTAGTTACATTAAGTCTGGTTATGTTTTCATTTGTATAGATCCCCAAACGAAGTCTTGGCTAGAAGAACACAAACATCATATCTTTGGATTTCCAACATTGGTCCGATTTAGTTGGGGAACCTGCAACTCTTATTTTAAAGATATCGCTGAGGTGTTATGGTAACTTGTTTTCCCAAGTTGTTCTACTGAATATATGTTAATGCATTCATCAGTCATCATATCAATTATTTGCCATGAAATTATGGAGTTTTAGGCATAGAGAGAGGAAAAGGTGATTAAAGAGACTAAATACTTCGAAATTGGTATTAACTTGGTATGATGTGATGTGTTCGTGAAACTTAGAGTATGGTCAAATTAATCATTCGATCTCTATAGGTGACACTTATTTAGGAATTAGTCCCTGTATGGAATAAAATATTTAAGTTTTAGTACCTATACTATTATACCTTGGTCCCTATTGTTACTATATTTCGTATTATTTAGTACCTAAAAAAGGTAAACTTTAGTCCTTATACACCTAATAGGGACTAAGTCTTCTTTTTTTTTTCATACAGAGATTTTCTTAAATGAGTGTTACTTTTAGAGATCAAATGGTTAGTTTAACCCTTATAGCACCAATCCTCAATGTATATTGATCTTAATCCTATCTGAATAGGAAAAATCATGAGATAAGGAAATATGGTAACCAATTTTAAGAGATGATGAGGAAACCGATGTTGATGTATATTTTAAGATGGGACAAGATAGAATAACATGCTTCCATATACTCTAATACTCTCCATTTGTGTACTTGGACTAGGACCTAATTGATTACATGGGCCATTCAATAATAATACGAATACTGCTAGGTGTTATTTGTAACGACCATGTGCGCCTAACTCAGATGTTGGGTTTCAACTGTTCTGAAAATCATTTTATTTAAATTTCTTTGTTATCTTCCGTCCATGCGAGACTATTTTTGTATTTTAAGGCTTCAAGGTTTACTTGCTACCAGAATTAACAGTCTCCAAAAAGCTAAGGTGTTAGGTGTGGTTTAATATTTTTAGCAAACTCCTCACACTAGCTTTGAGCTTGAAGCACGAACAATTCTCAAGTCCTTTACACCTTGTGCTTTAATTTAACTATGAAGCGGGTAGGAAGACTCTTAACTCCTGACCCTTGGTAAACTCTGTCGAAATGGGATCCCCTGCCTTCCCTCTTCAACATGGCTTAAACTTTTGAAAATTTGGTCTCCTGGCACGCGCCATATATTATACATGATTTGGATGAAATTTGAATGGTTAATAATAGTGAAATAATCTTTCCCTTTTCTCTGTTTTTATGTTCCAAGGTTAATGTAA
Source organism: Psophocarpus tetragonolobus (assembly GCA_037954015.1). Taxonomy (NCBI): domain Eukaryota; kingdom Viridiplantae; phylum Streptophyta; class Magnoliopsida; order Fabales; family Fabaceae; genus Psophocarpus; species Psophocarpus tetragonolobus. The sequence goes on along the minus strand of CM075692.1, from coordinate 4,139,038 downwards.
GAATAGTTTGTGCTTTTCTCTTTTCATTAACACATGTAAATGTTTGCAGGGAGTCTAACAATTTGGATGAAGATGGTGGTGGTAGCAATAATAGTAATGGCAAGCGACAATTGAAATTAAGCAATGTGGGTTTCACCACATCCAAGACGAGAAGTGAAGAAATAGAATCAAGTGGTAAAGGACGCTGTAGGTTCTTTCAGGCTCGGAAACTTGAGCAACTCACTTATTTCTAAAAGTGGTGCTTAAGTATTGCCCCCTTTATTTGACTTACTTCAGTAATTTCCAGCCATGTGAAATTTTATATTATTCGAATTTCATTCTTGGATAACATTTTCTTTATATACACTTTCTTGGATAATACTCAATCTAACAAGATGTGTACAGAGTATTGTGTCAATATGATTTAAAATGTCCTCTATTCAGCTCTCCCAAACAATTTCTTGGATGTCTGAATGGAGTAGCTGAATTACTTAGTGTTTCCAGGTTTGAATCTGAAATTGGGGAGCAAGATACTAGTTCTCCTCAACAGGTTGCACACATAATTTATTGGCAGTTTAAAGTCTGGAGGTTTCAAGGAAGTGAAAACAGTAATAATTCTTGTAAATGGTGTGTTCCTCTTATTTCCTTATTGATTAAACTATATTTTTGTTTTTGAAATTTATAGATGTTAATACTTAAATTACTGAAAGAAATTTTCAGACAAATTGATCTTCCAAGATTATGTTAATGTGGAAGTTGGATCGTAAAATACTGTAGATAGCGTTTTTGTAGTGTTTGAAAACATTATTTAAAGTGTTTTAAGGATAACTTGCACATCAACATAATCAACACTTACATCTTACATGGAACAAAATGAGTGTTTACTCTCCTTGTTCAAGGTTACATGATAAAACAAAGGTTACATGATAAAACAATGACTTGTGTTCTTAGTTTAGAAAGTTTACACTCAACTTGTAAATACTACTTATGATTATAGAAAAGGCTTAAATATAAAAACGTTTCCTATAAATATATTAATTTGGTGTTTTTCCAAGGTTGGCGCTTGAAAGTTTTCTTTCTTTTTTTAGTTTCAATCTCTCACTTCAAAATTTTCCTTTTAGGTCTCTATCGTTTTACCTGTGTTACAAAAAGGTTAAAATGATGCCACAAGAATTAAAAATAAAAACAAATTTGTAAATATTAAAATTTAAAAAATAATTTACAAATAAGGAACTCATAGGATTGAAATTGAAAACAAAAAATTAGTGTTGACTAGATAAAAAAATTAAGAATTAAAATGAAAAAACAAACGATGGATAAATGGAAGAAGAAATATTTTAGACGCAAACAAATATTTAAAACTATGAGTTTAATTGGTATACACTATCGGTGTAAAGATTTTTATATTCACATTCAATCACAATCCTTCATTTATGGTAAATTTGTTGACTTTACTCATTACTACTTTAAAAGTCACATAAATAAAAAGTCATGATTGAATATCAATGTAAAAATCTTTTACATTGACAGTGTATACCAATTAAACTCAAACTATATATAAATTTAATTTAAAATGTAAAGTATTAAATTACAATGGTCAAAAGTCATATTTAAGCATAAAAATATTACTAAAACTTTTCTAGCAAATTAGGATCTTTATGCACTTTCAATTATTGTTTAGAATTTAGATAGAATATCCATATGAGTTATCAATGTTTAGTTATTTACCTCTTTTGTGATTTTATGATAGACATGACTTTGAAGTGGATTGGAGATTTATTAAAAAATCATCTCTTTCTATTGGATTTTATCGAATTCAAGAAACTTGTGGAAAATTTATTACAATTTTTTTTTTCAAAAATTGTAATTCGCTTATAGAATTTTAAATAATTGTATGTTAATTAATTAATTATATTTGAATTTAAATAATATATAAAATAAAAACTTAAAATTAAAAATATTATGATTGGTCAGAAAAATGTGTTAGTAATATTTTTTTAGTCTTAAATATGATATTGACTCTTGTAATTTAATACTTTTCATTTTAAATTAAATTAATATATCATATTTAAGTTTTAAATATTTGATTGCACTTAACACTGTCATTTATTCATTTATTTAATTTTTTTCATTTTAGTCCCTTTAAGCTGTTTTCTTTTTTATTTAGTCTTTGTAAGATTTTTTAGTCTATGTTATAATATTTTTTTTTCATTTTTTAATCTCTCTGACATCATACTGACATCGTCTTTAATATTTTATAACGGAAGCATAATGATAAAACCAAAAGTGAAAACTTTGAAAATGTTAAGGAGTAAACACACTTTTAGAAACCAAAATTAAAAATTGCCACCTTAGAGGGGCCATTTATGATAATATACTTTGAATTGCTAGCGATCAAAACTTTGTTTTCAGTTTTATTCGTTCATCTTTTTATAAAAATCAAAGAACAGTGCTTGGCAAAAAAAAAAAAAAAAATTGAGAGAAAGCGTTACATTTGAAATTGAAAGAGAATTTGTATTCGTCAAGTATCAATTTTTCAAGTGGAGGGACACTCAAGGGAGATTCTATATAATTGCCTATGCTCTTTATACATTTCAGAGTTGAAATTGCAGTTAAGCACGTAAAGAGTCAATTCGGCACCTTCCGCCCATTGAAAGTGTTAACTTTCTTTTTTGGAACAGATTCTCTTCAAGTTTTCTATGTGCTTAGTTTGAGTATTGAACATACCCCCTTGGGCCTTGGCCCTTGCAATTCGAATCAAGTTTTATTCATGGGCAACAGTTACATTCTGCAAATTGTCACAAAAATTTAAACTAAACAAAATACATCACTAGATCAGCAGACAACACTATTCCTCAAAAGAACCTGTAACAGTTGTCACATAATAATATACAATGAACCGTTTTTGCGCTTTCTATATCAACAAAAATAGCAATATGAGAGGATAGACCAGGATGATCATAAGCATATTTGAAAATCTGATTTTGTTAATGTTGCAGTTTGCAGTACCATGACGGGTCTGATGTTGGTGATTTTTGCTTGCTGCACCTGCTGCATAAACAGGTATAACTGCTGCACCTCCTCCTCGTGTTTCAGCTGATCCTGAATTTCCATTTCCATTTCCGTGTGAATTGCTGCCATGGCCTCCATGACCACCCCCTCCTTCTATCTTACTTCCATGTATTCCCTTATCTTCGAATGTGCTCTTCTGCACAAATTCTATTTAAAAAAGAAAAAGTCTTACTACATGCTTAAGAAAGAAACTAACAAGGTTAATTCCCCTAGTATTGCTCATAAACACTGCCCAAATGAAAATTACAGAAGAATATGACGTGGTTATGTATAAAGACTTGCACACACATTCCACTGGTAAAAACTAGTTCTATAATAATAACTATAATCCCAACTTATGTTCAATTATTGACTGCAAAGTGGACCCTTCACTTAGGAATCTCAGAGGCTGCTGTAAGCAAATAAAGGTAATAAATCTATGCACTTTCACTTGTTAAAGATTTGTAGACTATACAAAATCACACACGTTATGAAAGATAAGTTCATAATTTGGTATTGGATACCCTAATGGACCACTAACATTGAAAGATAACGACTTATCCGTATTTTTTTTTAACCGGCCTGTATTAAAGTTCATATGCCATGTGTTGCAAGGAATTTCAGCAAAAAATAGTTCTAGCATCTGAGATTTCTAACAGTGGGAGGCAAAGAACACTGAAAAGAAGACAGCATGATTAAGGGGGGGAAGGCCGATAATAGAATTTGACTAAATAATCAGAAATTCTCCGATACAAAATAGCTATTACTCTTTACTCGGCAGTTTGACCATTAGAAAACTTGGCTGGATTACCTTGTAATAAGAATTTTATTAAACAATAAGCTTATGCAAGTGCAGCTTATCATACATTTTCTGTGAGATGAATACGATAGCCATTAGGTAGCAGTAGCAGACCCTCTGCACTCAGCAGGTACCCACAAATGCAGTGAAGGGCTATAAACTATAAGCAATAAGAGATAACTTAATATCTATTTCTGTACTTGTAGTGAAGAAAAATGAAAAGATGCCACAAAAGAGCAGAAAGAGAGAGGAAGGGTTTGGCAAGATAAGAGAATTGAGTTATTAGGACATTTTATAGTTAGTTGGAAGAGACAGAGAGAGCTTAGGATAATACCTGAAGGGAAGGTGTTGTGAAGAGGATATGCAGGAGGAAGAAGATTAACGAGATAGATGAAGATAACAAGAGAAAATCCTAATAATCTGAAACCCATTTGTGTATTTAGCTAATAGGTAGTGATCAATAAATTAAGATGATTGTTGATTTATATCTAAATTGCAACCCGTGTCTTCTCACTTTCTGGCTCACTCAATGGATTGTGCGGGCAGAGCTGGTTGCAGATTTTGTATGATTTCGGGAAGAATATTTAACAAGACAAATCAAAGTTTGGCCTTATCATCAGCTCAGAAAGTGCCTCACTGTAAAGCTTTTAATTTATATAATAACAAAGCAAAGTGAGTGGTCCAAATAGTAAATATCGATACTCTTGGCAATTAGGTTGTCATCAAACCAGTGATTAGAAAGTTTAACTACCAAGACTCTGCCACAGAAGAAATTCACAACAGTAAGCATATTAGTTCGATATGACGTTAGCTCTTATAAAATGAAATTTACCAAGACTGTCCTTTTTACGTTAATTTTTTTATAGAATAATTTATTCCTTGAAAATAAATAATTACATATAATTTAGAGAAATAGCACTCTTTATTAAAATTTTAAAATAAATAGTTATTTTCTTAAACATACACTGATGTGCTAGATAGATCAATATTATGATTTTGATGAAATGTTTTATTATTATTTTGAAGTATAATTTGATTAATTTTAAATCATTCAGAAACTAAACTACTAAAGTAGTGTTTCACTCATTGAAGTTGAAGTTCTTGTTGGTCCAAAATAGAGGCCAACCCAAACCAAATGGCTCATTGCACTTCTGGTTATCATTAGGGTGGCAGTTATATGTAAGATACGCATTGGCTACCTTATCTTACGAGCTTAACCAAAAACATAAACAACATAATTCATTTGTGAGATTGCATTATTAGAGAAGAAAAGATGGAACGAATTTCATTGTTAATTAGAATTAGTCCCATGAATGATGATTAATGACAGAACAAGTGTGGCACATGTTATTTAGTCGGAAAACAGCTGTCACGTGAAATGCATGTTTAGATGAGCTGTAATAGTAGACACGAGATGTATGAAATCCCGCAATGTCGCATTCATGTTGGTCACAAGACTGTAGATTTTATGCAGCAGCAGGAAACGTGCCAGCCTGAATACAAATCAATCTCGACAACGACATGTATCTGATTGTGTGATTTTGATAGTCCTACAATTTACGTCACTGATGATTGAAGGTATTTCCTTCGGTGCACCTTGTGTATAAGATCAGTTGGATTTGTTCATTTTAGAATAAATTAAGACTTAATCCAATTATAATTTATTAGATTGTATTTGATTTTTGTTTTTTTTTTTATTAAACTTCTCAATCCGGGCTGAGATGAGTCACGTTAATTCGATCATTATTTTAAAAAAAAAATCTAAAGAATAAATTTAATGTTCAGAATCTTTTTTTTTATATTTTTTAAGATATTTAAAAAAATAGAATATATCATGTAACATAAAAATAAACTATTAACGGTCATAATATAAATAATCAATTCTCATAAGAGTTTAAAATATTGTCTAATAACTCATTATTGATTTTTTATCTACTAATAAACATTAGCTAGTTGGAGTGAGGATGTGTCCTTACAATGTAGAGTGTTTGTCTTAGTGCATGATAATCTGACTCAGGAGTTATAAATTAAATTATTAAAGATACTTTTTAACTTAAAATAATAAATAATAATAATAATATAATATTATTATCAGGTTGAATTGAGTTGGGTCTAGGCATGACAATGGAGTGGAGCAAAGACGGACATTCCCATCCCCACTCCTGAAACTCATCCTCATCTCCATCCCTGTCCGCATACCCGACGAGTATAAGATTTATGTCTCATTCCTATCCCCGTTGGGTATCGAGTATACCCGTACTTGTTCCATACCCGCAAAAAATATTATAATAATATTTTAGTAGAAAATAATTTGTTTGAATAAAATGATATTAATTCAAAAGTTATCTAATAAATGCAAAGTTTGTAATTTATTAATTAAATGTCAAACTTTTTTTTTAAGACAAATAAATATTTTAGTCATTAATAAGAAGGGGGTGAGACAAGTACGGGGATGGGTACAGGGTGCGTATGTATATCCCCGTCTCCAACTTAACAAATCAGGTGTTCCTCATACCCATAACCGTGTCCGGTCAAATCTAAGATTCCCCGTCAACTTTGGGGCAGGTTCAAGGATTATCCATGGTTACGGGTTTATTTCTCATCCCTAGTTGGGTCTCAGGTTCAACTCACTGAACCCGTCACCAAATCTATAGGGGATTGGGTTTGACCAAATTGGATTGGGTTTCACCCAATCTAAAAAAGCCAACCCAATTACTTTGAATTAGATTATGTTAAATTGGGTCATCAAGTCACCCAACCCAATGAATACCCCTAGATGTAGTATGCATTTGTTCATATTTGTCCACAAGTCATGTGCATCTGCTCAGGTATTGAATTTTTTTTGTGGTAAATGTTCAATTCTTTAGAAGTTTTTGTGCAATTATAATAACTTTTTAAAATATTATTTTCTTAAAGCCATAATCAGTTGTTAGTAATTATTAATTTTATTAGGTTGCTGGTTTTTACTTTTAAAGGGCTTTTGGACATCTCTAACTATTCTCCCTTGTTCACATTCTACCGCGTGAGCCACCGATGTGTCTCCACACCCTATCCTGTTCTTTTCTTATCTCAAAAGAACGTCTTTGGTCTTTACAATTTGAAACACTGAGAGATATCGAACCTTTATTGTGTCTTTGTTCCTTTCTTTTGACATTTTTTCTTGAAATATTTGAACCGGTAGGAAAGGGGAAAAGGATTACTAGTTGCGAAAGAGAGGGAAAATGTGTAGGGTGATTTGGTTGTTATATAACCTTGTTAAGCAACAAAAATGTCTTTTTTGTAAGTCCTTCTTTCCATTCATTTTGTAATTGGTTCATTGTAAAACGGTCAAATTCGATAACAGAAAAAAAATGCCCTTCATCAACTTTATTCTGTAAGTCCTTCTTTCCATTCATTTTCATTTGGGTCCTCACAATCTTTAACAATAATTTGGATTAAATTATTTGGTCTAAATTGTGCCATTGTTTTATTGGGTTACCAGATTGACTATTTGAAAATGAACCAATTATAGAGGGTGTGGATGTTGTGGGAACAACAAATTTAAGTTTGGGTTATAAAAAAACAAAGAAGACATTATTGCTTAGCAAGGTTGTAAAAACAACCAAATCACGTTACACATTTCCCCTCTCTCTTACAACTAGTAACCCTCTTTCGCTTTCCTGCGGGTGAAAATCTTTCAACAAAATTATAGAAGAGAGGGAATGAAGACACAATAAAGCTCCAATATGTCTCAGCGTGAGATAGGAAGAAAGTAGGACCCACGGTGGAGACGGGCTCACGACAGTAGAATGCGAGAAACAATAGCTAGGAATTTCCCGGATGCCCTATAACATTAAAAAAAGATGAAGCTAAAAAAATAATAATTACTACATGTTGATTATGTTTTTAAGAAAATAATAGCACAAAACCCCTTAAAAATTGACATTTACAACAAAACAACATCATTACTAGACTTGGATGCACATGACAAGTGGACAAATAATATTTTGCCATAAGAACAAATGTATTGCTACATCTTAAACACAAGATGCATGGAAGGAAATATCGTTTTTTAAGTTTTCAATACTTATAAAGTATGTATGAAAAACTAAAAAAAAATAAATTTAATAATTGATTATATTTATAATTTATTATAATGATAATTAACTTTTCAATAATTTTTTTAAAAATAATTACTTTTTTTATGTAACAAAAAATAGTTTTTATAAAATAAAAAAAATGTAAAAACAGCCAAAATAAAAAATAAACGATTAGAAAATAATTATAAGTTACAAATGTTCAATTCCTTAAAAATAACTTGTTTTTTGGAAGAATTTTTTTCTAGATTTAAGTTATATTTCCAATCATCTAATTTATTTTTTTAAAATGGCTTATAATATAAAAACATATTATAATCTAAATTATAATATTTGTCAAACATAGTCTGACAATAATAACATGATAGCTCGTTATACCAAATTATTTTCAATACTTAATTTCTTATCTTTTTTCATATATTTTTTTAATAATTTAACTTAGGATTTGAATTTAATATTTAAATTATAATATATCACAATATTAGTTATTTATCATAAATGTATCACCCTTTATTCAACTCAACCAAAACTCCAAGAAGAGAACACCGCAATGTAACTTTGTCTTCTTACATGAAAGGATCTTCTTTTCATGCTCTTCTAGTAAAGAAAGGATCACATCTACCCTGCATTAAAAGGACTTTAAGGATAATATTTATGGCCAATAGTGGTCATGCACCTCTCATCATCCTTGTATAAGGGATTTAATATATGCTTTATGGTTTTGTTCACATAATATTTCATAGTCTCTCACTAACTTAATATTCGTAGTCTAATTACAAATATCACTGACGATCCGCTTTGAATCATGATGATCAACGGTTAGGCATTCTCAGAGTTTAACAGGAAATGGACATTCCTTCACCATTTTTTTTGGAAGAAGAATAAATATAATATATTATTTATATTTTTAAAATTAGTTATATAAAGTAAATATTCATATATTAAACAAAATGTCATTAATTTTATCAAAAAATTATTACAAAAAATTATTATATAATAATAAAATAAAGTGTTTATTAATGAATTGAGTTAAATAATTCGTATATTACTTTCGTGATAAATATTCATAAATAGCTCGCTATACCTCCTATGATAAAAAATAATAAAATATTGAAGATAAAGTAACATTTTCTTTTAACATTCACATTTTTATTTGCACCTCTATGAGTTAATATATTTTTAAAAATCTCAAAACATTCTTGTTACCTTTTAACATAAGATTGCAAACTTTTTTATCCATACCATTAGTAACTCAATATTTCACCCCTCATTCTCTTCTTTCTCTTTTCTTTTCTTCTTAATGTACAACCTCCATAAAACCTACTTTTGCAATAGCAAAACCTCTCAATGACGTCCCAATAACCATTTACAATCTCTCCTTTACAACACACAAGTATTCCTCAAATCCATTTTTTTCTTCATTTATTATTCTAGATCACATTCAATTTTTTGCTTAGATTGTAATTTCTAGGACTTTCAGATTAGTTGATCCGAAAATGATTTTGTAACTTTCAATTTTATTGGAACCAAAGGAACTACATTGAAGATTAGTGAAGTTTTGGTTTTGCTTTTCTCTATTTGATTTTGCTCTTAAATCAATTTTATGGTACCAAACACGTTTATAGGTGTGACACTTATATTGTGTGTTTTAAATAGACTTGAGAATGTATTTGGGATGGTTTTGGATATACCCATTTTAGATGGTTTGAAAGTGCTTTCAATTCAAGATTCAAGAAAGAGATTTTATTAAGTTCTAATCTTTCCGTTTGGGTATTCTTCACATCAGGTGATATTGTTATGTACCTTATTTGTGTTTTTGCACAAGGTTAACAATCTCTTGATGTGTTCTTGAGATTGTGGGAAAATCTTGCTACGGGGTGTTGCAAGTGAGGTGTTGTGAGTGACGGTGTGTCACGGTATAGCAAACTCTTGTGGGGTGCAAGAGGAAGTCTCTTCTTTTGCGATCTAAATCTTTCCAAGAGTAAAATATGTATGTGTGGTGTGCATGTACTGAGATTTTAGTGGAAAACAGATTAGCGGAAGACTAAGTCTATAAACTGGATGTAGGTCAATTGGATCGAACTAGTATAAATCACTAAGCAAATTCTCTCTTCCTTATACTCTTTAAATTCAGTCTTTATTGAATTCTTGGAGCACTAACATTTGGGTTTTTACAGTTGTGGTTGATTTACTAAGATTTCTTGTTGCAGATCTTTTTCTTGATACATATTTTCTAGACTTTAAATTTGGGTTTTTAACCCATATTTTGTGAGTTTGAGTTTTGTTCTTCCTACTCCTTTAGGTTGATTCTAAATTATTTAATATATAATTCGTGTCAAGTTTCTCTTCTATTCTGTTTGAAATAATCATTGAGGAATTTATTTAATTAGTGTTTTGCCTTAAGGGTTGAATTCTTGAAAACCCATTTTTTGCAAATGAAGGTAGATTTTGAAATTTTCAAAAAGGGGTTATTTTTTAAAATACTCTGATACTGTTAAATACAAATCTTTGAAAAATAATTTGGTGAATCTATTAAACCCCTCTTCTAGATTCCCCCCTCAGACTAACAAATTTTATATTATCCGAATCACATGATTTGGAATTTATTTTGATATATGTTCTAGATTAAGTTATTCAAAATTGGGTATTGATTATGTTTTTCGGATCAGTTGATCCAAAACATATAATAAGATAAATTTCAAATCAATTGACCAAAAGTTTGTTGTTTATATTCATCAGATTACTTGATCCATAATTTAGCTTTTTATGTGTTTCAGATCAACTGATATGAAACTTTATAGTATTTATGATTTTTTACTGTAACTTGTGTTGTCCATATTTAGCGATGTTCCCGAATCTTAATAAATTTTTTAATCTAATAATTTGAATATGATATTTAACGATGTCCATATTTAGATCTGTGAACCAATCTAAATGTAATTTGATCAAATTCAAACTTAATCAAACCGCTTCAAAATTTTGAACTTTGCAAATTCATTGATTTGACATATTTAATATTTTATTTTTTATTTATTTATTTCTTATTATTATTATTATTACTATTATTATTATTATTATTATTATTATTATTATTATTATTATTATTCATAATCCAACAACTACCTTGGCCTAATTTACAGTATTAGCTCACTCGTCTCACAATAAGTCACTCTTCCTCACTTTGTCACTCAAAATTATATTAGTAAAATCACTTTTTACTCATTCTCTAAACTCATAAGTCAACCCCAGTCGTTTCACCAATTATTATGTCCCCACTCAAGCATCACCGTTATCATTGAACCTTTGTGTGTTCATGCTCACCTTTGTAATTTCAATGACAACTTTGCATCACTAACGACCACCTCTGAATTCCAGTGATGTATTAAAGTCATGAAAACTAATAGTTCTTCGTTTGGTTTTGTTTTTTATTTTTTTTAACAGATTTTTCAAAAATAGTTTTTAAAAGCTATTTTCTAAAAGAAGAGAAAAAAAACCTATTTGATAAGAATTATTTTAAAACTATTTTGAAGATGTAAAAATAAGGGGAAATGTTCATATTTACCGAAATGACATTAATGAAAAGCAAAAAAGAACATATTCTCATTATATTGAGCTTTCAAAACAAAAACAGAAAACTGAAGCAAAACTACTTAAAATTGTTCCTGTTTTTTTTGTTTTTAAAAATTAAAAAATCAGAACTATTTTCCAAAACCATTTTAAATTCACTTAGTTTTACTGTTTTTAACCTTTTGTGATTTACTTTTTATCTTTTATAAATTACTTAATGTACTTTTATATGTTGAATATTTCATTTACAAATTTTATGTTTAATGTTTTATAAAAAAACAAAAACAGATCTAAATTTATTTTTTTTGTGATCTGTGGATCCAATCTAATTGATTCTTAATTTGATTAGATCATATAGAATCACTATTTTTTTTTACAAATTTGTTCTTATCAAATCCAATTATAATTACCAAATTAAATTTTCTTTTACCCAAAATCCAAATTGAGAACACCCATGTCTAGTTCACTTGATCTTGTTAGTATTCCAAATTGAGTGATTTAGGACTGGAGTGGGTCGGGTCGGCAGATGACTTACTCCTCTCATTTTGGGTCAGATCGGAGGACGACCCAACCCCTCGACCTGACCGTGTAGTGAGAATAGCCACCTCCTGCATTTCTCACGCACTCCACGCCAAGACCTCTATAACGAGGCACAAACGCACAATCCTAGATCATGCGCGTCGTGGAGGAGGATAGCGGATAACCATTGTCATACCGACCAACCTTTGAAGCTTATATAAGGCAAACGAGGCTCGTTCCCTAGGATAAGTTGGGTTCTACGCCTAAAACCCTTTATCTGTCTTTCGCAGTCCACCTTCTACTCCTATGCAAGAACAGTTGGCGATGACTGTGGAAGCCGGTAAAACTAAAACCGACGACCTTACTATTTTTTAACCATTATGGTACAAACTCGAGGGACGAAGACGATGAAGAGATGCAGACAATTCGTTAGGAGGCGTGCAAACAGGCCATCGAGGCAAAGGAGCACAGACAAATGTGCAGCACCGGGTCGATGAGGCCCAACAAGAATTCAAGGCATAGTTGGCCACCGTCCAACACTCGAACATGGACACCTGCCCCGAGCCCCAACGTGACTTTCAACCATTCTCGATAGAGATTGAGGTCGAGCATGTTCCCCCCACTTCTGCGTCCGCAAAATGGAGGCGCTTGATGGGAGCAACAATCTAAACCACCATTTGCGAAAGTTTCATTCATAGATGCTTATCAGTGGCGGGCCTGACATCATTAGATGCAAAAATTTTGCAAAGACCCTGAACAGGTTCGCCCTAAATTAGCTCAGCTCGTTACCCGATCGGTCAGTCACCTGTTGTGAAGATTTCACGAGGCTCTTTGTGACCCAGTTTTCCGCAAATAGGCTAAAGCCCCTCTTCGTAGCTGACTTGTTCGACACAAGACAAAGATAGATGAGACTCTGAAAAGGTACTTGGTGCGTTTCAACAACGCCATAGTCAGAATTCAAAACCCTGGCAAATGAATGTTCATTGTTCCTTTCATGAAAGGTCTTCGAGATGGACCGTTCGAGTTGTCGCTGGTCCATAGAGAACCTGAGAACATGGTGGAGATCAGGGTCAGGGTCGTCTGTCACATCGACATAAAGGAGGTGATGACGCAAAAGAGACCTAGGGAGAAAGCCGAGGGGACAAATAGGCCAAAGTCACCCAAAGAGACACGACAAGCCGAGACCCCATCTAGGGGACAAGAGGAAGGACGACAGATCGAGTAACGGGTGGCAAGAATATAGAGCGTCCAGCAAAAGCAGGGGCAGTGCCTCTTAGAGATCGCCCCACTACTACTACGACATGAAAGCCCTACTCTACTTACCATCCCAAGGCGACAAGTCCTGCAGGACTTCAACACCATCTGAATGATGTGTTTTCCCCCTTTGACCGATAAGTAGATAGAGAGGGAGTGAGACTAATGGTGCGAGTTCCACCGCACCTATGAGCATGACACCGAAAAAATGTTACGCCATAATAAGACAAATTGAGAGGCTCATAAAGAACGGGCACATGTTCCATTACGTGAGAGGCGCAGACCATAATCATGAGCGACCCCCGCAACTCGAGCCTCTCAAAAGGAGCAAAAGTGAGCCCGAATCGACGACGGACCTCACAAGAAACCCATCAGAGGCGACTTCAACACAATAGTCAGCAACGGAGTAGGCCCTCTGCAAGGAAAAGGTATGCCAAATTGATCCTTAATGTCTCGACTACCAGAACGGAACGCCCTGCAACCCCGACATTGTCCTTCTCTTACGAGGATTACACAGGAGTCGTCCCTCACGACCACAACCCGATCATGATTTCAGTGATAATGATGGGCTATAACGTTTGTCGCATCCTAGTTGACAAAGGTGTTGTCCGAAAAGGAGACCCCCTCCTTGCCCGCCTCCATGGCGACGACAACAAAATTCTCCCCCACAACTTCCTTGGGAGTTTCTTCGCTATCGACCTGGTCACCTTGCCTTTCTCGTGTGGGGGTCTCAACCTTTTTCGCGACTTAACACCACCCTTGCGTGCGGTCGCCTCAGCCTTCGGGGTTGGTGTAGAAGTTGTCATTATAGCAGATGAGGTTGCAGTGCTTTGCTTGGCTTTCTGGGCCTCCCAAAGCTTCTTCATCTGCTACATCGAGATCATCATTTCCTCTGCATGAAGAATCAGCAAACAATCAGATAAGGTAAGAGTATCAAGAACTGAAAGAAAAATGACAAAAAACATAGTAAAGGCCTTAGAGTAACATAATACTCATATGGTCTTTTAAATCTAAGTTGTTGTGTTGTAGCCTGAGCACAATCCTAGTCGGGTGGAAGCTCGTTGCCAACAATTGTTTCACTGTCTCCCTTTCGGCGTCGAACAACAAACCTTCCTCTACCACATCCCCCTCTCCTCACAATAGAGAAGGAAGCCTGTCAAGAGATCGCTCTCTGGAATCAACCCCCTGACCTTAAAGAATTGATCTTTAAACTTGTACGAGGAAGTGTAAAGCTCAAAGAGGCTCCTCCCTACCACGCCACTAAAGGATGACCAACTCGACCGGTTATTTTGCTTTATAACTCAAAAAACTAGAAAAATACATTACTCAACGACTCCACCCCAAGGGCCTTGCAGACAACCTGGAAAGCCCAGCTATTGGGGTGGAGTTAACAAGGCGCCACCTAGACGTGGGTAAGCATCGCCTTCTCAAACGTAATATGAGGAAGCCCTAAACCAAGCCTTGTAAACAAGGTCTCGTACATGATGGTGAAGGGCGCCTCATTCCATTGGGGCGACACGCACATCGGTTCCCCAAGCAAGCAGGGTTCACACACAACGGCATCTTCCACCCCGTCCCACACCATAGGCATCCTCCCCTTTAGGCGATTCACCTCCGATCAGGATGAGTACTTCATCTTGTGCTCAAACACATCCTCCCTCGCCTAGGGGTACAACTCACACCAATCCATTGTCGGCACCTCCAGCACTGTCTTTGCTTCCGTCGTAATCTCCCTCTCGGACTCCATGAAACCACCTAGATATTTGATCTAAGCAAAGAAGGGGGAGGATGCATACCTCCAGACAAGCATATCGACACTAAAAGACCTAGGAGCTTTCTTCCTACCACCACTGTAGATCACCATGCTAGAAAACCTGCAGATAAAAATAGAGAGCTCAAAGCAACAGAAGTAGCAAAGTTCAAACCCCCCCTTCCTACTTATATATCGAGGCGAAGTAAAAACCAAAGAGGTAGGACGTGCCTCTCGATCCTCGCGATGCTATGAAACCACCCAGATATTTTATCTAAGCAAAGAAGGGGGAGGATGTGTACCTCCAAAGGAGCAGATCGACGCTAAAAGACCTAGAAGCTTTCTTCCTACCACCACCATAGATCACCACGTTGGAAAACTTCCAGAGAAAAACAGAGAGCTCAAAGCAACAGAAGTAACGAAGTTCAAACCCCCTTTCCTACTTATATATCGAGGCGAAGTGAAAGCCAAAGAGGTGGGACGCAAATTTGCACCCCTCAATCTTCGCAACACCTCGATTTCCATCCAAAGCCTCATGTGTAGGCAACATGTATCCTCTCCGAGTAGATTAAGCGCCACGATAACAAGATAGGTGACTGATGGGCGAAGCATCATGTCAGGAAGGACTGTTAATAAAGGGTCGTTAGAAGGAACAATTACGCCTATCTAAACTTAGGTCCTAACCCGACCTAGCAAATAGAGCCCCTTCAACCTCAGACACGTCCTAGACTCAGGGATGAAGAGCTAGTGGACTGAGTCTGGTCGACAAACGACCCACTCATTGCATTCTAGGTCAGGTTAGAGGACGACTCGACTGTGCAGTAAGCATAGCCACATCTTGCGTTTCTCACACTCTATGCAAAGACCTCCATAATGGGGCACGATCACACAACCCCAAATCGCACATGTCATAGGGGAGGATAGCGATTAACCATTGTTATACCGACCAACCCCTGAATCTTATATAAGACAAAGAGGACTTGTTCCCTAAGATAAGCTAGGTTCTACACCTAAAACCCCTTATCTGTCTTTCGAAGTCCACATTCTACTTCCACACAAGAACAAGAACCTGTGTTTTTTCAAACTAATCTAAACCACATAGAAAGGTTAATTCCAAATCAAGTGATCTACAAATGTGTTATTTTTGTTGTTTGGATATGCTGATATGAAATTGACTTTTTTATGTGCTTTGAATCAATTGATTTGAAATTATGCAAATAAAAGTCAATTCCAATATTTAAAATCAAATAAGAACATTTTGGATATTTTATGTTGAAGTGCAAATAGTAAATGTGAGAATGACAAAAGACATTGGCGTGGTGGTGTGATCAGAATTCAAGAAATGCAGAAAATGAACGAAGATTTCCTTCAAGTCCTTACAAAGAATAGCTTTAAGAGTGGTCATATGTTGAGTGATATGGAAATCTTCGGCATCCTTGGAGGGATGTAGACCTTAAGAATCCATTCTTTCTTTAGTGGTTTTTTTTTTTTGGTCATAGGACTTAAAAGACAATATATCTAAAAGTTTACAACAACTCACTTACCTCTTTCAACCAATATAACTAAACTTCACTTTTTAGCATTTTTTGGTAATATTAATGAGGAATTTCGAGGACCAGTCAATGTTTATTTTACTGGATTAGTCAATTTTTTTAAAAGCATATATATTGGTCAATGTATAATAACATTGATAAATTGTTACGCTAATTGTGCTATCCCTAAATTATTGTGAACCATTAGATGCAGTGGACAATTGAAATTTTGTTGGAAGATTAGAAAATGAAATAAAAATGGCAAAATCTTTGCCTTCTTACTTTTCAAACTTTACAAAGTTAATGAAAAGATTAAAAAAAGCAAAACAACGTGGAACGATGACCATAAGGCTGAATGCATTGAATGTATGTTTGATTTTCATTCTAATTTGTTGTGCTCAACATTCAAGACAAATTCAAAGGTATAAATTCTTTTCCAAAATTCATTTTACAAAATCAATGATTGAGATGTTTTTGTAAATTTAAGATTACAAAAACAAATCCAAACACGTTCTAAATCAACAAGAAATCTAGGTCCAGGAATGATATGCAAGTTGTAATTATATTGAATCAAACTTCTCATCACTTGTGGCAACAACAGTAAAAGTACTAATTATATTGATTGGACCAACTTCAGACAAAAGAACTAGACTGTGAACACATTGTCTATAATAACTATATGCTTTCATCACGGTGATTCATTTATATTATGTATGAAATTAAAACCTAATTTCATTTAAGGGAACATAGTTGAAGACAATGGAGTCAGACGCAGACATAAGCTAAACCAGACATAAAATAAGAGATAAGTTAAAGGGAATTTTATAAAACAAGAAACACTTCCTACAGAGTACAAGTGCCCTGCTACTCTGCGGATACCAAATACTCAAAAAACACAGTTCCTACATTTACATGTACATGTAAACAGGTATTTAGCATGAAAAGCAGCAATTTCAAACCCCATCCAGTTTCTGACCCAGCATGCTTTGATGCCTCTAGAGAAAGAGGCTTTTGAATTCGCCATTTGCTAGTTGGCATAACTGATTGTAAGAGTTGGTATCTGCAAAGATATTCAAACCAACATAAATAGGTAGGAAATAGGAACAGAACAGTAGAAATAAGAAAACTCCAAGTGATTCCAATTTCTATTGTGTCCATGGGAGAGGAAGAGAGTAATCACCCAATAAACCTAATTTGGGACTCAATTGAAAAAAAAATTGTGAGGAAGAATTTACTTATGGTTCGTTTCCTATTTTGCAAAAAAAAAATAAAAAAGAAAAAAAAAGGGTGAATGAATTAATTGACAATTCAGCAAGTTATAGCAAACGATATAATGTTTCGTACCAAATGTGCTGCCAAAATCAGTCCATATTTCGGAGTCAATAGAGTTGTTACTTCCAGCAATGCCAATGACCTCAATATAGTTCGCAAGAGGGACTTGTGGCAACCCTTTTATGATTAATTGACCTTCATCTGTGGATTTTGTTGTGGCAACTCCACCATCACATTCATTCACCTGAACCACTGCCCTCACTTTCTTCCCAATAAAGTTAGGAATCAACTGAGCATTTACAAATACAGCAGGATTTGACGTGTCCATGACCTGAAACAAGAAGATAATAATCAAGCTTTGCCAGCAAAGCTTCACTGCATAATTAATTATTGTATGATCTGAAGAAAAAAATCTGGTTTCAATTTTTTAACTGCACATATATTACAGCAAGTATTCAAAGGGTTAAGAGGAATTTCCACAAACATGTTGAGTGCAAAAAACAATGAACATCAGAAGCTTCAACCATGGATCGGCTAACCCTAGAGACATGGCAAAGCAGTTAATAAAATTGGGGACAAAATAACGAAATTAATGGAAGAGGTAAAAGATTCAGAATTACATTACAAGAATTGATTCAGAGTTGAAATTTGAGAGAAGAAAAAAGCAGAAGAAGAGAGAGAGAGAATAGAGAACCTTTATTATTGGAAAGAAACCGTTGCGTTTGCGTAGTTTGACGAAGTGTGTGTGACCATTGACCAGTCACTGCACTTTGATATGTATAGAGAGAGAGGGCGAAAGGGCGCGGAAAAAGGAACAGAGCGGGAACCTTAATATGATTTTTTTGTTCTTTGGCGGGAAACAACTAAACATGACTTTACCTTTTTCTCTCTCAAATGATATCAACTTGCCACTTCAGTTGTTTTCTCTATTTTTTTTTTTTTTAAATTATGTTTAATTAAATTTTTTATATTTAATATTTTTGTGCTTTATTTTGGCTTCTATCAAAATGTTTTTTTTTTATAATCTAGGTTATGAAGGTTGTTGGTAGAAAAAAAAAAAAGGTAAAGATAACAACAAAGTGAATGTTTCAAAATCCTTAATTCTATATGAAGGAGGTCAAAACTATAAATTTCTTTAAATTGAAATTTATACTATGAGCTTAATTATGTTTTTAATTTCTCAATTTTGAATCTATTTTTTCCCTTAAATAAAAACTTGCATATTTTAGTTCGTTGAGTTTATAATTTTTTTCAGTTTCTCCTGATTAATTTTTTACAATTTCAATACAATATTTATGATGGTTTTTTTATCGCAATAAATACTGGGGGAAAATTGCCTAAAGCTAATACGGTTTCGTAAAGATTAAACATATGATCCTTTGTCACTGAAAGTAACATTAGGATAAATATAAACTTTATATATATATATATATATATATATATATATATATATATATATATATATATATATATATATATATATATCAAGCTACAAATAGTGGAGACATATGAGCTTTTTCATATTAATTATTTTTTCATTATTAAGTACATTGGACTTTAGCCAATTTGTCATTTCATTGCACAAATACAATACATAGGGAGCAAACATTTATGTTTAACTTATTGAGAATCTTTGAAATATATATTTTTTGAGACAATTCAAGTAAGATATATGACCTATAACGATGAATCTGGATGCATAAAACAACATAAGCATGACCAAGGTCTTTTATATTCAAGTGACTACACATAAGTTCATACAATTGTAGCAAGAATAATGTCATCAATGTATAAAATGAGAATGATAAAATTGTTCCTACTAAATTTTAAATAAATGTACTACATTTTCATTAAAGTCAACATAGATGACAATCTTATCAAATTTTGAATATCATTAGTAAGAAGCACTTTAACCCATCCTTCATAATAATATTTGGTACAAATTGATAGAATTTATAGGTACAAAAGATACTGATTGATAATTAGTGGTGAGTGTGTGTGTAAATTTACTTAGTTTGATGATAAATTTATAATCCTCCCACATAGGTAGAGATCATCGAATGACATTTATATTAATATTTGATATAACTCATCATAAAATTAAACTTCTTATAATATAATTTAAATAACCATATAAATATGATAATATTATGTGTCACTATTTTTTTAAAAATGCATTATGTATTTATCATTTTTAAAAAAATATATATTATATTATATTATATGCCAATGATATATTAATTATCTATATCTAAATAATAGCTATATTGCAATTTAGCTAAATTATAATCAATTGATTCAATAATATTTGTTAACTAATTAAGTTTTTTTACAGTTTTACTACAGTCTACATTTATAAAAAAATATTTATTACAGTTATATTCTTTCGAAAATTACTTTTACTAAGATAGTTAAATAGTTGTTATGGGTTTATTTAAATAGTTATACGATATATTAGAAAATAAGAAGTATGTAAAAATAAATAATGTTTCAATTAAGCGTGTTTTAAATAATATTAACTTTGGAACTGCACCAGGTCTACGTAATTCCAAAAGTTGACATTTATAACATTATGTGATTATCAATTCATGCTCGTGTATTATGTATTTATATATAAGAGGAGTTTAATATTTATACAGTCTAAAAGAAGTTTTATGATAAATTGTAACTCTTTATTTATATAGCTTTTAAAATATTAATTGATAAATTTAATAAATTTATAGTAGATAAAGGGTTTTGATTTATGTCAATATAAAACTTTTATTGGTATATATATATTTTTTTCTTTTATATTTATATACAACGTTTTACTTATATAGGATTTAATTAGTATAAATTGTCAGTGTAAAAAGTTTTACATTATATTCAATCACAATCTGAATTTACCAATTAATATTTTAAAAGTTATATATATTAGAAAATATTTTACCCATTAAAATTTTTTAAAAAATTGAAAACAAAAAACAAAAAAAAAATATTTTCAGTGTTTTGAAAAACTAAAACTATGTAAAAATTCCATAACAATATTTTATAATTAGAATAAAATTATATACAAATGTATTTTAAATTATACATTTAAATATTTTACTAAAAATTGGTTAAATTTAACGGTGTTATTTTTTTATAATAGAAAACATCAAGGGAAAATTTCTATATATTGAAAACGAAAATTGTTTTCAGAAAATAAAAATAAAAAATAAAAACAAGAAATATGTTATGAAACCAAACGCTGCCTACTTCCATGTTTATTAGAAATTTTGAAGTTTCATTGCAACATCCTTTATTTCTTGAAATATTTTAATTTTTTATTTTTTCTAGTTTTTATTTTCATAGTAAAAGGGTAAAAAAGGGTGAAAAACAAGAAATATGTTATGAAACCAAACGCTGCCTATTTTCATGTTTATTAGAAATTTTGAAGTTTCATTGCAACATCCTTTATTTTTTGAAATATTTTAACTTTTTATTTTTTCTAGTTTTTATTTTCATAGTAAAAGGATGAAAAAGTTAGATTTCATGAGAATATTAAAAGTTACTTATAAACACATATGTAATTTTATCTTTTTTATTTTAATTATTTTAAAATTCAAAAATATTTTTAAAAATATCAAAATATAACCAAATACAATTTTAAATATTTCAAGATATAATAATTTTTAACTTTATTATCATAAGAATTAGATTTTTGAAAATATAATATCAAAACTTAAAATAAATGCACATGATGAAAGAAGAATAAATGCACATGAAATTAATTATTAAATAAAATAAAAAGAATAGCACAAATGGTTCCGAAAAAAAATAAAAAAAAATAAAGAAGAGACAAGCTGAAAGAAAATAAAGATAAGCATGGACTTTTAGAATTAGAAATAGAAAGAAAATAGAAACTGTTTTTATCTTTGTTTTTTTAACTAAAAAATTTATTTATTCAGAAAAATAAACTAAAAATATTTTAATTTTGAAAAACTTTTCTCTCTTTATCCAAATGCATGGAATCTAAATGAAGTTTTTTTTTTTTTTTTGTACTCTGAGGAATAATAATGGTCCTACCGTTAACATATTTTGTAAAACAAATTCTACATACTTCTAGAATAAAAAGTTAAGAAATTTATATACAATTCAAAGATTATGTCTTGATTCTCCTTTTGTTCATGTAGCATTTTTGCTGTCAATTGTTAGCTTTATTACTCCATCGCCGAATAACTTTAAGAAACATCTTCCAAGAAATCAAACAAACCACAAGTAATTACAGTACTATACTTTTTTATTTTGATATTCATTGAACATGTTATATTTCCTTCTTAGAAAGGTATCATTTTAATTCGCCAAAAGAAAGAAAGAAAGGTATCACGTTGCGATACGTCTAAATCAAAATAGTGGTTTTTTTTTTTTTTTGAAAAAAAATGCAAGATACGTCTTTCAGTTAAAGGTGTTTATAATCTGGATTTGGTTGAGTAATTTAACGGTTTAAATTGTACTTTTTTAACAAGGGAATGATTAATGTGTTAAATTTTGTTAGTGAACGGATTTTAACACATGAATTCTCTTTCTTCCATCTCTTCACTTTACTACATATCAACTTTATAACTTCTATTTTATTTTTTTTTGCTTGAATTAACTAATGACCATACCAACTTAACATTTGTCCAAATATATAAATTTCTACAATATATTGTTAATCTATAAAATTTTTAAAATTAAAAGTTGTTAAACAACATATATTTACAAACTTTGTGCCCATAATGGTTTTTCAGTTTTACTTAAATAGGATTGTTTATTATCATGCTTTTTACAAATTTGAAATTTTAAAGACTACATTGAAATTTACTTTTCTGCATCTATAGCTATGTAGTTTATAGCATAGCACCCAAAAAATAAAATGTGTTATTCATAAAGTATTGATTTATTAGCATAATTTTACTCAAAGTATGATTTTCTAATGAAACTAGATTTTAAGTTGTATATTTCTTTTTAGAAAAGAACAAAGATACTTTTTTTTATCTTGGTTTTTTCTTATTCTAATTATGCTAAAACATCTTATAAAAAAAATTGATGATTTGACATATTTCTATCATGTTAACATAAACATCGTCACGTCTGTATATTCGTATTTCTATTTTGATATCTTATAACAATTTTAGAATTTAATTTAATATGTTTTTAATAACATGATAGGATATAAACAATTCACTCTGTCATTTTGTGTACAATAATTTTAATTTAATATGTTTTTTTTGTTTATGTTAACGTGATAGAAACATGTCAGATCATCAATGAATATCTAAGATTTGTAATAAATCTGAGAAAATTGAGAGAAAAAAGAGGTTTGAATAGAATTAAACGTTGCATGTGTATTTGCAATTTTATTACAAATATTTATGATAGAAGGTATAGATATATTAATTATGTTTACAAAAAAGTTTATCTGTGGTGAGGTAGAACTTATGAAGATGCACATTTATTAATCTGAGAGAAGTCGTAAAATGTTTAAAAGGGTAAAATAGCCATAAAATATGGACACCAAAACGTCTTATTCCCATTATTATTATTATTATTATTATTATTATTATTATTATTATTATTATTATTATTATTGTATATATATATATATATAATATTATAGATTATTATTAATAGAACAATTATAGATGTTGGATATAAATATTTTAAAGTAATTTTTTTCATAAGGTTGTGAGGTTAGTCTAATAGCAAAATATATATTTGGGGAGGTAGAGGTACTGAGTTTAAATCTCTCATTTGACAAAATAATTTATTTTTTTATTTTCAAATAGGTATAACAGTAGAATATGTGTTTTGAAAAGTGAACATCAAAAGAAGAATTCCATTTATTAATAGTATAGATTATATATATATATATATATATATATATATACACACACAAAAATTAATTAGTATACATTATCAGTATAAAAGTTTTTACACTAACATTCAATCACAGTCCTTTATTTATGGTAAGTTTACTGACTTTATCAATTAATACTTTAAAATTCATATAAATGAAAAAATATGATTAAATGTTAGTGTAAAAATCTTTTACACTGTCAACGCAGACTAATTAAACTCATATATATATATATATATATATATATATATATATATATATATATACACACATAATATTATAGATTATACATTAATAGTATAGATAATATACACAAACACACACACACATATATATATATATATAGTACAAATTATTATAATAGAACAATTATGAATATTTGATATAAATATTTTAAACTACTTGTTTTTACATAAGTTATAAAGTTGATCAAATGGTAAAGTTTATATTTGGGAAGATACTAGTCATGTGTTTGAATCCTTTCTTTGACAAATTAGTTTATTTTTTATTTTTCAAATACTTATAAGGGTATAATAAGTATTTTAAAAAATGGACATCAAAAGGGAAATCTCCTTTATTGATAGTATATATAATATATAATATAACATAATAGATTATTGATTATACATATAAATTATAGATAATAGGACATTTAAGTATGTTGAATATAAATGTTTTAAAGCAATTTTTTTCCTAAGATTATAAGTTAATCTAGTGGCAAAATTTATATTTGGCGAGGGAAAGATTATGAATTTGAATGACAAAATGATTTATTTTTTAATTTTCAAATAAGTATTAAGGTAAAATAAGTATTTTAAAAAGTTGATATCAAAAGGAAAATTCTCTTTATTAATTGTATATATTAGTATTCAAAGCAAATGTGACACACACACGCACACATACATTCATGATACTAAGTGAGTTATTTCAAAAATATATTTAGAGTCTCACATTACATATATTTGTACTTTTCTTTAAAACATTCTTTTGAATAATGTTAGTAAAGAACAACTTGAAGACCAAATAAAGACATTTTTGTCATTCCTTTTTTTTTGTTGTTGTTGAATATGTTGTCATCCCTTATAATTTTATTTAAAATATTTTAAAAACCAATATTATTATATAAATTACCTTAGTTATTAATTTAGTTTTTTTATTTAGAAAGTTAAAATATTTATATTTAGATTATATCTACTTAACACAGCTATAAAAACACTTCTTAGTGAAGTGTTTATATAAAAAAAAATTAGCATTCTTAATAAAAAGTTACGTGATTATGAATATATTAAATTTTGTATAGTAAGTTTGATAAAAATTAGATTATTAAAATAATTTAATATTCATAATATTTCCAATGTTAATTTTTACTTGTTAAAATAATATAATTTTCAATATTCATAATATGTTTAATACTATTTATTACATTTATTAAACTCATTTAATATTTAGAATAGTCTTGACAATTTATATGTATATTATCGTCAAGTAATAATATAAAATCATTTGCTTCACAAGGATGGTATGTTTTACAAAGAAATTGTAATTAATTTTAGAAATAATTTAAATTAATTTAAAAGGATCAAACTTCTATAATTTAAATAAAAAATTGAAATGAATTCTAGAATTAAAACAAAGATAAATTTAAAATAAAGAAATCTTAATTAAAATAAATTATTAATTTGGCAAGTTGAGCTTGGAATTTAAAAAAAAAAAATTGAAACCTTGTTGTTTCTTATTTCATTTTCTTTTTATTTTTAAATGCGACTTGTGAATGTGAAAAGTGAGAATTGTGATATTATGTTTTTATATATATATACTAAGTTAAATTGGACTAACTGGTTCGACCATTGACCCACTGTCTTTGCTAGTTTAGTAATTGGTCCAATTTTTACAACAGTGGGTAAAATCATTAGAAAAAAATCAAAAGAAACCTAATAAAAATACTTTATTCAAGCATCAATAGTATTAGGGACTAAGCCTCAATCATAGACTAAAAATATCTACTCATTCATAGTCACAAGTATTAGAAAAAAAAAACATAAGAATCAAACCCAAAAAGAAAATAGTGAAAGGGAAAGGAAGAGCTTCAAACCTCTGTACTGTCACCGTATCTCTCATATTTCACAGTAGAAGTTTTTTTATTTAAACTAAAAAACTTCCAAATGTCTAAATCTAAATGAATAAAATAATTTAAACCAACTAGAGAGAGAAATTTTACACGGAAGTACAATTCTCTACATTTCATTAATTAATTCCATTTTCTTCTAAATTGTCTTCAAAGCTCCAAGTTTCACCCAATGCTCCAAATCAAGTGTCTCAAATCCTAATAAACCATATCTCAAAACACTAAAAATGTAACAAGTCCCAAAATAAAATAAAAGATACCTAAAATACATAGACTAAACCTAACTAACATACAAATAAATAAAATAATAATTAAAATGAGACTAAAAAAACTAAAAATGCAATGCATAAATAATAAATGCTATATTTATTATATTCATTAAATATTTAGAATTTTTATCTATTTAAGTTTGTTAGGACTGAACAACAAACTCTTCTTTTAAGTATTTAATACTTAGGATTTAGTTAGAATAGTAATTGCTCTATTATTAAATTCATTTAATGTTCAGAATAGTTTTAATATTAAATGCTATATCGATTAAATTGAATCAATATTTTGAATAGTTTTAATCTTAAATGTTATATTTATTGAATAGTTTGAATATTACATGTTGTATTTATTAAATTCATTGCATATTTACTTTATAAAAATTGCATTAATTAATTAAATAATAACCCAAAATAATAGCATAATTGATTAAATAATAATCAATATTATCAATGTTATCTTGAATTTTGGTAAATAAATTTCATACTATTAAATTCATTTAAAATCTTGAATAGTTTTGATATTTATCAAGTTACTAGATAAATCAGTACTCTTAAAATTTGGTAATTAAAAAATAAAATTTATGTTACTGCTAAGTGTCTTATTTAAAATATACAAAAAAAAATCAGTCATGCAAGCAAAACAAACGCTAATGTTGTATACAAAGACATTATTGACACAATGATGACAAATACATAGAGGAAATGTAACACTAAAGCGGTCAAAACGGATCAACCCGACTCATTTAGCTCGACTTACTTCAACCCACTTAATAAGTGGGTCAACCCAACTCGGCTCACCTATTGTTGAGCCTTGAAAAAACTAACCCGACACAACTCACCATGGGTTGGTGAGTTTAATGGGTTGGCTCACCTAAAATTTAATAAATAAAAAGTAAAAAAAAAAAATTTAAAGAAAATTTCCATATTAGAGATTTCAGATTCAATATAATTATTATGTTGGAAACACCCAACATCGTTTTATGAAATAAAAAATAAAACAAAAATCAAATAAAACTGTTAAGAATTAACCAACTTCATGTTGATTCAGACACTGAGAACACCTAAGGCCCATTTGTCATCCAATCATATTGAAATTTAACTCTTATACTAGGTTTAGGGTAACCCACAAGCCACAACCACAAGTCACAAGTTACAAAAGAGGTTAACCATTAGTCCATGACAGAATGTTATACTAGAATAGGCAACAAGCCAACAAACCACAACACAAGTCACAGTGTCACAAAATGTCATACTATACAACACAAGTCACAGTCTCATAAAATGTCATACTATACATAGGAAACAACCCACCTTCACAAATTACAAAACAGTAAAGACATTGCCTAAACATGACAAAATAAAAAAATTCCATCAACATTGAACAACATTAGAATCTTGAACAAACAAATCTACTACAATTTCATTTTCTTTAATCTTAACTTTATCTTCATCTACAAAAAAAAATTAAAAAACATAGTTATCCATTTAACAATAAATAATTAAGTGGTAGAAAAAAATAATAACAATAGTAATAATTAGAGAATATAATTACCTATCTCTTCAAAACTATGTAACCAATTTTGAGTTAAAATTAGCAATTCAACATTTTCCAAAAGAATGGAGGATCGATACTTGGTTAAAACATGAGAACCAAGACGGAAGGCTGATTCACTAGCAATTGCAATGATAGGAATGCTCAATATATCACAAGCCATCTTAGAAAGGTTAGGACAACAATCTCTGCATTCCCTCCAATAACCCGAAACATCCAATTTGTCAAAAAAATTTGGATCCAAATTTGCTTCCTCCAAATATAAATCCAATTCAGATTTTCCATTACCAGTGACATGTTGACTCAAATAATAAACATATTCCTAATAAGACATTACAAGAAATAGAATAAAATAGTTAAACATATATATATATATATATATATTAATGCTAAAATTAAATGAAAAATAAAAGTAGTTATAATACATTAACTTACATCAGATGCATCCATCACTTGTTCATCATCTATGTAAGAATCTTGCTGTGTTAGATTATGAGAGACTTAAGACGCTAAAACATTTGAGTCATTTGCAGAAACTTTCACATATTCTTCAAATAATTCATACATTTTTTTCTCAGGTCATTTATTTTGTCTTCACAAGTTTTTGGATCAATTTTCTTATAACAAAACCTAATTGCTTAGAACTTCATCATAGGATCAAGAATAGTCCTAATAGCAAGAATCTGACAATACTCACACCAATATTTATCAAACTTTTCCATCATTTTGACAACCATATCTCTAATCAATGCGACATCACTCTGAGCATATTCAGTTAACAAGGTCTCAATCTTCTAAACTTGCATAAAATAGCAATTTGATGTTGGATATGATGAGCCTGATATCAAATTAGTCATAACATAAAATGGCTTAAAAAATTCACACATTTTTTCAGCTCTTTTCTATTCATCTTTATCAGGACAATGAACATAATTCCTATCTCGAATAGACAAACAACCAAAGGCACATCGGTACTTAAGTGCACTTTCAAGCATAACATACATAGAATTTCATCTAGTTATCACATCTATCCTCAAACCAACATTAGTATCTATTCCCCTTACTTAAAGAATACATTTTTTGAAAATAATTTTTCTAGACTCTGATGCTTTCACATATTTTATACTTTTTCTTTTTTTTTTCAAAGCACCCACTGCCACCTTTAACCCTTCTTGAACAATAAGATTTAACACATGAGCACTACACCTTACATGAAAGTAATCACCATTACAAATCAAACTATTTTGTAAATTAAATTGTTCCTTCATAATCTTTACCATAGACTCATTAGCACTTGCATTATCCAATGTGATAGAGAATATCTTCCTATCTATTTTCCAATCAAGCAAGATATAAAAAATTTTCTTAGCCATTTCATGACCACCATGTGGAGGGTCCAATTTAGAAAAGGCAATAATCTTACTATTCAATTTCCAGTACATCAACAAAATGGGCAGTTACACATATGTACCCTTCTTGGGTTATGCATGTCTAACAATTAGAAGTTAAACATATCTATTTCCCAATCAAGCAAGATATAAAAAATAGCAAGATATAAAAAATAGCAAGATATAAAAAATTTTCTTAGCCATTTCATGACCACCATGTGGAGGGTCCAATTTAGAAAAGACAATAATCTTACTATTCAATTCCAGTACATCAATAAAATGGGCAGTTACACATATGTACCCTTCTTGGGTTATGCATGTCCAACAATCAGAAGTTAAACATATCTTACTTTGAGCTCTATGCATATAAAGTTTAACTTTTTTCTTTTTCTTCTATATGAATTCTCCATAGATTAGACACAGTTGTATTCCTACTTGGAATTTTTAATTCAGGATGCAAAAACAAAAGCAATTCCCTAATCCACTTGTACTCAACAAAATTAAAGGATAACCCATGTTGAATGATTGCTCTTGAAAGCAAATTATCAACATGTTTTTGGTCTATCTCTCTACTTCTCAATTTCCATGCATGATCAATTATCATCATTCCCACATTTGAATTTGTTGATTTTTTTAGCACTTCACACCTAGGAAAATGACACAACAATTTAGAAGTTCCTACATTATACCACCAACAACATACTCTTGTTTACAATTATTGCATCTAGCTTTCTCTTTTCCATCTTTAACACCAATTTTAGTGAAATTATCCCAAACTTTAGAGGTAGTTGTCCTAGGCCTCTTACTTGGTCTATCATTATTATTTTTATCATCTTTGTTAGTCTCTTTTGGGATAGGGGACAACGACCTTGATTCATTTATATCATGTTCAACAGTTTCAGATTCCATTTCTGTAAATATGATTTAAACAATTTTGAATTACAAACTAAACACATCAAACTACTTTGTCAGGGCATTTTTCAAATGTAAAAATATCATTTATGTAAAAATGATTACATCTAACTAAAGACATCAAACACATCATATTCCATTTCATGTTCAACATCTCACTTATGTCAGGGCATGTTTGAAATGTAAAAATGATGCTCCCTAATATTCAGAAACACAAGCAATTACAAAAATGCAGCATAAAAAAACCAATTAGAAGTGCTATCTTGCCTTAAAGCTCAAACCAATTAGAAGAATCAGAAAACCAGTGCAAAATAGCAGATAAAAATCAAAGCAAACTACAAAATAGAAAATGAAAAAATGCAGTAGTCCATCACTAGTTCAATACTTCACAACAACAATTAATGGACAAATTTACAACTCATATGACAACAACAATTAATGGTGGTGTTCGCGTACTCGCAATGGTGAGTACAGAGAGAAGCATCGTGGTTCTGATTCTGATGCGTCACGGACTCGTAGCGATGGTGTTCTGATTTTGAGTTTGATGCGGTGGTGTTTGCAGCAGAGAGGAGCTCTGACTATTGAGTATGGGGTAACCTCGCGGTGGTCAGTGGCAGTGTCCAATGGTGGGGCTGTGAGGGTGGGTAGCAATGGTGTGTGGCGGAGCTGCGGAGCGAGTCACTGAGATACATGAGTGTGAACTATGAAGTGCGGTGAGGTCATGAGTCCGTGATCTGATGCTGTGGTGTTTGTAGCGAAGAGGGCCTCTGACTATTGAGTGTGGCGCAACCTCACGGTGGTCACTGGTCAGTGGCATAGTGTCTAGCAATGAGGCCGTGAGGGTGGGTGGCAGTGACGTATGGCGAAGCCACGGAGGGAGTCACAGAGACGCGTGAGTTTGAGTGTGAAGTGTAGTGAGGCTGAGGAGTGAGGCTGTGAAGGTGGGTGGCAGTAGTGTGTGGCAGAGCCACGGAGGGAGTCACAGACAGAGCGGTGCCAGATGTATGACAACGTGAGTGTAAGTGTGAAGAAGTGCGGTGAAGGCGGTTGAGGCTTAGGAGTGACAAGTGAGGTCGTGAGTGTGGTGAGGTGAGTCTTTTTCTCTGCTAGGGTTTCCCTTAATTGGATTGGGCTGTTGTGTGATTGTTAACTTCGTATGCAACTCACGGGCCAACCCGACTCACTCGGATTGAACCTGTAGTGAGTCGGGTCATAAGTGAGCCGAGTTCAATTTCTCTTAGTATCAGCTTGCTTTCAAAAAAATTAACCTGGCCCAGCTCGAACCCATGGTGGGTCGGGCTGACTCGTGAGCCGGAACCCATTTTGACGGCTCTATGTAACACAAACAAATACGTATTGGAAAAACACATGGGTAACGTAATATCCAAAATTAATAATACAAAACATACTAGTAATATTCAATCATTTAATTCTCTCTAGTTAAACCTGTTTCATACAATCAAATTACACACACACATACTCCAAATTATTTACCAAAATCATAACATACTATTTACATAAAATATTTCATGTCCTTTTTCCTACCAAAACATGTTAAAACATAACTCATTTAAAATAGATACATAAATTGTCAATTCTCTATTAAAACTTAACTATTACACAACTCAAATATATAACATAACTTCAATCAATCTATACATTTAGCAATATGAAAGTTCTAGCTTATATACATAGACATACTTTAATGCATAAATCATTTCAAACACAAAACGAGTAAGTTTGCTACTGCCACTAATCTTGCCAATCTACTAATTCTAATCTCCACCACCATCACTGGTATTTGTTCCCGTGCAAAGTACAATCATCACAGTCATACATAATACACAAACATTACGAGGGTAAGCATAATAATACATAAAATTCATAATATAGAAAACTTAAAAATCACAATATCATCAATCAAATCAATCATACTTATATTCCCTTGAATACAAGCATTCACACCATAGCATGTTCAAACTCGATACATTTCGAAATATCTACATTAAGTTCGGACACCGAGGCGGCTTAAGACCCCTTCCAATTGGCGACAAACGTCCAAGCTGTTTGTGTTACCACCAATTTAAGTCTAAGAAATACCCATCTGACAACCACAAACTGATGTCTAGTGTCTACTTGACACCATGTGACACACAGTCGTTGTCTGAGTATATCCTTTAGGCATCCCTTTGCATATCTGGTACCAGGACTACAATCTAAATCACAGAAATATCCCCTTGCATATCTAATACTCTGGATTACATTGATCACAATTGTGTCCCTAACATCAATGTACCCCACTAAACATATCAACTAAGGTTAAGTTACCCAACTATAACAACCTGCAACCAACAACATAAATAAATATATCATCATTATGCATTTCAATCATATGCATTACACTACAATTCTAAATACATACATTGTCATTCCAATAAATTTGTTTCCTGTTATAGAAAATCAATTCAACCAATATGACTCATCCATTACCACAATAGCAAGTTTCAAATAACATCCAAAATCAGTTCAAAATTTAAATCAATCACAACTAACAACCTTAATACTCTTAAAATCATATTTTTTCAAAGTTAAAACCATAAAAAAAGCTTCCCTTACCTATTTCTCATTTTCAAAGCAACTCAATAGAAAATAGAGAAATCCACCCGAAAAAATTTCACAGGAACCTAACAAAAATCCCAAATTAAATAGGAACCTTAGAAATTAATATTTTCAAAGAAATTCCCTTTTTAAAGGGAACAACAAGATTGAAAATGATTGAAAAAATATTTATTGATTCAAGATCAGACTTACCTATAATATAAATAATTTAGCAACAAGAGCTATGGAATAGACTACGTCAAAATTCGTCAACTAAAAGCTAACCATGCAAAGCACGAAAGAAAACAATCAGAGAGAATTGAAGTGGCAGAGAAGAAAGAAAATCGAATAAGAAGAAAGAAAAGAAGAAAGGGGAAAGAAAAGAAAAAAAGAAGAAAAGGGAGTGGGGTAAGTTTAGTGAGTTTCGACTTGCTATTCGCATCCCCTCCTAAACAGATTTCCGAAAATTCTTTGAAACTCAATCAAAACTCTCTAAAACAAGATATAATTATTATATTTCACTCTCCACCTCCTAACTATTCTATCAAAATTAATTAACTAATATCGATATTATAAATAAACTTGGTTATTCTCCTACTGCTATATTAATCTAAGATAATTGAACATTTAATTCCGATAACATTTATTTCCTTTTCACAAATAATTTATTAATTAAACCGATACTTATAGGTAACTTTGTAAATATGCACTTACCATTAACACACAATAAATAATTTTATTTTTATGTCAAAAATATTTTTCATTGATTTACAACTAATCAAATTACAACAAACAAAAATGTGCAATTAAAAAGTATGAAAATATAGTTTAAAGCATACAAAATGACACTTTACCTTAGTCAAAAGATTTGACATGATTTCTTAATATTTGCTGCCGCATAGGTCAACTAGTAAGAAAAGAAAGAAGATAAGTGGAGTATTATATAGTATCAAATGCGACTAATTGATAAAAAACAATTATTGCTACATTAAATGCCCAATTAGAATAACAAACTAATACACTAAAAAATGCATTATTTTTGCCTTCATAAGTCACAATGGTCATTTATTATTGAAGATTATAAATATGAAATGCTGAAGTTTTTTAAGGTGGTGAACATAAATAAGAGCTTTCAAATTATTTTCTTAACGCAAACTTCATCCATTCGAAGAAAGTTTTCTTTGTTTGTACATAGTCTAAAATCCTAAGATTTAGACTTGATATTTGTAGTACATTTGTCTTGTAAGACAAAGATAAGTCTTTTTTTTCCCTTTAAACCACTAAATCACTTGATTTAGTAAAAAGTTTGAAGAGACATCTTATGAGTATAGTTTGAAAAGACTACTTAAAAATTAACTGAAGATAAGCTTGAAGATGATTGGGAAAGCATACTAGTAACTTTGATAAGTGAATGAAACCTTGTTGGTTGCTAAGAAATTGAAGATATTCTCAAAGTTGAGACAAATCAATATAAAAAATACTTTTTTTATATAACCTTGAATTGTGATCCCTTGTTACGAAAACATTTGTGAAATATTTATTTACTAAAACTGTGTCTTGACTTTTTACAAAACCTTTAATAACTCTATTGAGGTGATTGTCTTGTGAAAATGTTTACAAATACTTTTGAAACACTATTTAACTTTCTTTTTTATGTCTTTTGTAGACTTACAATATCAAAATATATGTTATTTAAATTCATTAAATATTAAAATGTACCTCATAAAATTTGAAACATTGTGTTAAATTACGATTATAAAAAATTGTTTTTAAACATATCAAAGCAATGTTTTAAATTTCGATTCTGACTAACCAATTCGAACGGGAAATTGACCATATAACTGGTCTAGTCATCTTTTGAATCGAAGATGCATCAGAACTAGACTGATCTAGAGCAACTCAGTTAGACTCGGCTCAAACTTGACGACCCAACGACTCGGTTAGACTCGCGGTGTCATGAATTTGCTTTTTTTTTTAAAAAAATTAGTGAAATAGGTTGTTTGGCATGGAAAACCCCCAAATGGTCAATATGCATTGTGTTTTTTGCCAAACATTTATGAGTCTTTACCCTTGTAATTGTGAATTACAACTTGTGTTGTGAGTTCTCATTATCACTGCAGCACTGCAACCTTCGTCTCTCAGCCAAATGGTGGCACCGCCACCTTCGTTTCTCACTTTGGCTTTCGTCTTCATCTCCTTTCTTAACCAAACAGTAGCGAAGCTACGACATAGTTAAACAATCTTCGTCTCTCAATGACTTAGCTAAACAACCTCTTCCCTCTTTGTCTTTGTGACTCATGCATTCTCTTTCTCGACTTTTCCATCTCAAGTTCTCGACTTATCAATATTAAATATATGTTGTTATTTTAATTTTTGTTTTTAATTTTTTGTATAATTTAATTGTTTTATGATTTTTTATAATATAAAATTATATAAGTTATAAAATATTTATATTTTTTAATATAATCTGAGTCATAAGAATTAATTGTCGACCCTCAAGTTACCCCTAACCACATGACTTTTTACCTTAGCCAAGTCAGAAACTCTTAACATTGTATCAAAGTTTATCATAAAATAGTTCCATATCATTTTATTAATTTCTCAAAATAAATTATTTTCATTTTTTAACTTTATTTTTTAAAAGTTTAATCAAACATCTAGAAAACTACAATAAATATTTATTCTTTTTAAATAAGTTTTTTTTTATAAAAATTTAAACAAACTCAAATCTGTCCTATTTATCATGAACAAAAGATACAAATCATCAAAGCATGCAAGAAAGCTTTAATCTTAAAAGACCTTTAACAAAAGCCCCCAAAACAACAACCTTATTGCTTCTATTTTCAGTACTTGTGGAACCAAGTTCCACTCAACGTGAATCCATCAATCCTTTACAAAGCTTCAAACGGGATTTCAAACACATACACACCCCTTATACTTTATTTTTAAAGGACTTATTTTGAAATTTAAAGTAACTAAACTTGAAAATAATATGGGCAAAGCATAGCTTTATTCTTGACTGAACCGATCTAATGGCTACATATTAAAGGGTTCAAGCTTCACACAATTTTAGAATGATCCAAAAGACCAACAGAGTTTCACAAGATAGTAACTAGATACCATGACACATATTCTAACTTAAAAAAACTAACAAAAGACACACATGATCACTTAGCAGAGATCTTCCTCCTTATGGGTGTAAATCACGCAATCTGATTTAGGGTATGAGACACATGTCAGAAGGTAACCCTTCTCCATTTGCTGCTCATCAAGAAAGGATTGATCAGCCTGATCCACAGAGCCTGAAACCAGTTGGCCAGCACAAGTAGAGCAGGCTCCAGCCCTGCACGAGTAAGGTAGCTCCAGTCCAGCACTTTCAGCTGCATCCAGAATGTAAGTGTCATCAGGGGCTTCAAATTCGTTCTCTTCACCATCCGGTCCAATCAGTTTCACTTTATATGCTGCCATTGCTGACACTCTAAAAGATGACGATTTTAATCCAAACACTTTAGACACATTCTTCACAGAGCTCAAAGAGGATTGACTCTTAATAAGAGCACAAGATCTCATAGCTAGTCTTGTTCCAGACAAGGAAGCTCCTGGAAGTCTCACGGCGGACATATTCACAGTTGACATTTTTTACACCTGAATCCAGATATTGGTAAATTGTCTTTGTAGGAAATTAGGAATAACCACATAGAAAATCACTATAAACTAAATTATCCATTGGCCTACACAACAATCATAAACCACGTTTCAAACATACACTGTACACTATAAAAATAACAAAAGAATTAAGGATAAATTACACAATATCCTTCCATACTTTTGCCCCTTGTTCAACTAACTACTCAATTTTTCTTTGCAAACACCTAACACCCTCACCTTTAGCAGAAAAAGTTAATTTCTTAGTAAACTAAGGACAATTTGACTATTTCAATTTCAGTTCTTTTTTTTCTTTTAATAGTGAGTTCGGTGATAAAAAAAAAATAAAAATTTTAGGGGATAGGTAGAGAAGGTGTTAAACCACTCAAGGTAATGTGCAAAATAAACAATAACTGTTTTAGAAGTTAAATAGAAAAATTGTTTTCAATTTAAACCAAAGTAAAAGAAATCAGTACAAGTAAAGACTTGAGAGCAATATCTAATTTACCCAAAATGGAAGCCTAAGTTCATCCACAAGCCATCAGAATACTTACAATCACGGTTGAACTTCCTTATAAAATCGTGAAAAACTCAAAACAATTTGAGATTAAAATGACTCAACTCACTCAAGGGCAAACCTTTATTTCTCAAGTTGACATGCAAAATAAAACTGTTATGTTCATTTAACTTGGTTTGCTGTTAATATGAAGTAACAAGCAAAGTAAATAGGTGAAAATGACAATATTGGCTATTATGCAGAAAAAAAATAGCAAGGTCGCAGTTTCAAATGTTCAAGCAACTCTTTTTGGTTTTGCTCCCGTATAGCAGTATAGGATACAGGTAAGTCAGATTGTAAGAAATTACTTCTCAATAACCGAGAAACGAGGATTGTATCAGCGTGAAGGTTTACTTGGTACAGTAAAAATTGGACGTGAGATGAACAAAACTTGAAGAAATTGTAGAAGGAGGACAATACAATAACATAGACTACATAATTAGTTAATATATCTCTTATCATAAATCTTTCAAACGATAAAAATCAAAGTGCATAAAAGGGGTATTTTACGTGGGCAAAATTCCTCCTGTCAATACTGCACCCAGAAAACAAGAGATTATGTACATACACTTTGGAGAGATCAGAGTTCATAATTACTGTAGATACAGAAAACAGTTTAAACATTTTCCATATCAAAAGTTTCCTCATGTCATCATATTGGTCCCTATTATAAACCCTGATCCCAGAAATTTGATGAAGAGTTGAAATAATAAATCAACGGAAACGAGAAAGTAGTGTGGATGGATCAATCCAAAGAATGGATAAAATTGGCATCTATATCATTCAGACCCAATAAAAGAAAGGTTTATCAGAAGAACACATAGCAGAGAATAAGTCATACAAAACCAAAATGAAGAGAGAGATATGGCAGAGAAAATGGGGAAGGGGGCTTACTTGGGTTAAGAGAAGGACAAGGAGGGTTGTTTGACTGATTTAGATTTGAGAGAAAGAAAAGAACGTTATATAAGGACAGACAGGTCTATTAAGGTGGCTGGGCTTGTGGTTAATATACGAAAGTGACCTTTTGAGCGTTCGGTGAGACGCTGAATGAACTAACTCTAAGGTCGGCATAGCAACCTACGCCTGTGTTTTATCTGCCCGTTGCACTATGTTTAAAGTTCAATAAAAGCCCCTTTACTTTTTAGGTCACATCAGATTAACCTAAATAAACTATTCAATTTTTTAACACTAGTTTTTCGCCAATTTTGTCTCTGTTTTGTATTAATAAATTATCTTATAGTATTTGTAAAAAACATACCTATATTCCTTTGTGACCGAAATTATAGATTGTGGAACAAATTCAAGGGGGAAATTGTTCTCTAGGACACAAAAATGGTAATCTTTTGAGATTTTGGGGATTTTAGTAGTTGAGAAGTTTACACTTTGTATAAAGTTAGATATTTAGGATAATAAAAATTTGTTTTTTAATAAATAATTAAATCATTAATATGCATATTTTTATTTATAGATATAAATTAAGGAAATAACTGTTTCTAAATGAATACT
Organism: Psophocarpus tetragonolobus; assembly: GCA_037954015.1. NCBI lineage: Eukaryota > Viridiplantae > Streptophyta > Magnoliopsida > Fabales > Fabaceae > Psophocarpus > Psophocarpus tetragonolobus. The sequence goes on along the minus strand of CM075692.1, from coordinate 4,100,828 downwards.
TATTAAATCTGAACAATTCTACTAGTGTAACAGAGTTTCAGTGTGATTATAACTAGAAAAAACTTAGATAACTATAATCTTTAAGCAAGATCAGTGACTTAAAATGTCTTTATGTTCTTTGTTGTCAATGGAAAGAGATTCATGAGACTTTAATACATTCTTCTATGTTGATTCACTTTTGTAATTAAAGGTTTAGGATGCATACCTTGAAGGGAGATCAACGCCCTATTTATAAGTGTGTGTGGATCAAGGGAATGCCTGGCTTAACCTGAATGCCTCCTATATGAATCGAACAATTCTCTAAGCATAGACTGAGTTTCGATGTGGTAACCGAAAAACACTTAAGCAATTATGACTTTTAAGCAAAATCGGTGGTTTGGGATGTCTTATGTCATTTGATGTTGATGGGATGAAATTAACGAAACTATATTCTCTGGTGATGGTACATCTTTTGAGACAAGAGAAAACATTCTAAAATACTAATTTGGGAAGTTTGTCCCAGAATACAAAGAGGATGACTAGAAGACCGTGTAGTGTATCTTATACATTTTGAAGTACCAATACCTTCTTATTGGGCCAAGTAGATTGGGTTTTTTCCAAATTTAAATCCATAACAAATTTATTGATACTTATATCCTCTAAAATATTTATCTATGTAATAAAAAATATTTAAAAACTAATATAAGTTTATAATTTGCTACTTTGGTCCTAACTAATAAATATGATTTTAAATGTATTTTTTATTCAATTAAATAAGTAATTTTCTATTTTTATATGTTTGTTAAAACTATTTTTAATGTAATCTTCTTTTTTTTTTAATAAGCAAATCTCCTACTATTCTTAAAAAAAATTATAAACCATTTTTTAAAATCACTTGTCAAGTTTAAAAAAACTAACTCTATATCTTATATTATATAAGTGGAAATATAATTTAAATTTAGTTTTTTTAAAGTAAAACATAAATTGAAATCGCAACCATAACTATATAAATTTGTTAATAATTAAGCAATAATAGGGAAAACATAAGTATGTAACTATTAGGGACAAAAACAAATTTTTTTATTTAATAACAAACTAAAAAAATATTTAAGTCTTATTTTTATTACTAATTCATTACTATTGCTGTTAATATTATTGTTATTAACTATGGGATTTACTAAAAATTATATATCGGAATTGTCTTAATGCACACAACACTGATGTTGATTAATAATGCAATCTAACTAAAATATATGTCCGTAAGGTTATTTTATGCATATGAAAAGTAAAAAGAAATAAATGGAAGGCAAGGCTAGCTTTTCTAGTGAAGAAAACACCAAGAGCGTCCACTAAAAATATAGATAAAAAAGAAGCAAAGCATTCATCCAACAAAACAAAGTGATGATCCTCTAAAGCTCCTTGCTTTACTAGCATCTGTATAATTGTTAGCTTCCCTTATAGTATGTTAATATTGCAGATGCCAATCTAACAACATAAAACTTCTGATTTTTTAGACCAGGGGTGGAAAGGATCAGTAAAGATAACCCCTTGGTTGATGAAAAGAAATTAAGGGTTGTGATGGAGTTTGATTAACATGTTAATTTACAGATTCCTTCCAACTAAACTACATTGATTCCATGATAAATTGCTTGCAATTCTGCATTAGTGTTGATGAACCGCCACATAAGCCATTGGAACTAATTATCCACGTCCATGAGCATCTTGAATAAGGCCGCCAAATTCTTATTTGCCTGGGTTCCCTATGCACAGTCATCAATATTGAGCTTAAACTCATTCTAACTAGGAGGTATCATCAAACTGAATGTTGCTGCTTGAATTGTGGTACTGTTGTGAAACACTGTAAAAATTAGCTCATGCATGTTGTAGATTTGATTTATCTGAATAAATTCTTGTACGACAATATCTGAAAATACTTTATTATTTAGAGCTTTCCAAATATGTCAACATGCTACTGCACAGAGTTTATTGTGATAATTTATAATTCCTAGTGATAAATTTACCACCAGAGCCAATTTATAATCCCTAGTGGTAAATTTACCACTAGAACCAATTTATAATGTTTAGTAATTATAAACTCTAAATTATAAATTTAATTTATATATTTATTAATAATTTTAAATTTTATTTAAATTTTATAAATTATAAATTATAAATTAAAATTAATTAAAAATATAAATTAAGAACTAAAAATATAAATTAAAATTAAATAAAAAATAAATCTAAAAAATAAAATTAAAAATAAAAATAGAATTTAAAATTTAAATTAAAAATTAAAGTAAAAAATAAAACTAGAAATTATATGAAAAATAACATTCATGTTATTTATGTTTTTGATATTTTTGAAATAACATTAGTTAATGTTTAATTAGATTTAAGTTGTAAAATAAAAATAAAATGGATCTTTAATTTAGTAGGAATTATATTTGACTAATTCTGTGAGATCTTGAGTTTGAGTCTTACTATGTTTCACTTTTATATTTTTTCAAATTAATATTAATTACCATTTAATTATATTTAAGTTGCAAAATTAAAATGTACTTTAATCTAATGGTAAGAGGTTGCGTTGGGCCCTCTCAGTCTCACGCTGTGCGTCGCCTCACCTAAAACCAACGTTGCATAACCTTCACGCTACCACATCGCGACCGACATTGCATCGCTCTCACGAATGACGCCATTACATTGCTCACTGGAGTTACTGCACGCAAGGTACGTTGCTGGCTTGCTGCACTCATCTCTAAAGTATTCTATGCTATTATATTATTCGAGTATTATTATTACTTCTAAATGCTTTTAATGGCATGAATTCTTCCTAAAAGTATTATTATTACCCAGTTCAGTTCAATTACCTATCAACAATTAAAGATTTCGTAAATGAAGGTGCGTACTCATTCTGGACATTTGAAATTTAATTTCACAAAAATACCACAGTTGTGAACCTGTGAATATCAAATCATTCTCAAAGGAAAATAATGAAGACAAAGATCTTACATGAGAAAATGAAAAAGAGATAAGGAAAAGTTTAAATTAATGTATAATGTTTTTTTTAAAGTTTAAATTAAGCTATCTAATTTATTTTTTTTATGTTGAACTGTTACATATAAAGTAGACAAATTTTCGAAGATTAAAAAAGAAGAAAAACCAACTACTTCAAAAATTGAATTTAATAATGTCAATTAAGATTCACGAATATACTTGTACTTTTTTGTTGACATTTAAAATTATTTTGTGCTGGTTTCTAAGTATTGATATTTTATATTTGAGTGCATTTATGTTTTGTTTGTGTGCAATTTAATTTTGAACTATTCATTTTACATTTGAAAATTAAAAATTGAAATTATATTTATTATGAGATCTAAGTAAATAAGTATGTCTAATTATATGTACATAAGTATTTATACTTTGCTTAATTATTGTTTTATAACCAATTATGTGATGAAGTTAGATGTTATATTAATGTTTTTTATAATAATTTTAAATAAGAGAATTTTGTTTTTCTAAAAAAAAATTTTTATGTTTTGTGCAGGTAGTGTGCAGACCTCTGCAGGCTTTTCGGAGCGAATGCAAGCTCAAATCTAATAAGCCTGTTTAGAATTCAGATTTGAAGTTTTGCAAGTTACGAATTTTGAGGGTCTGAGTTACCTATATACCTAACTCTGGAGAACATCTTACTAGAGAATGAGACCCAAATATCACCTTAATGGCCATAGGATTCTTGAATGAAAATAGGAGTATAGCCTACATCTGCGCATGCTTTCTCATCTTCAGCAAAACAAGTATGTGTTTCGTATAGGAGAAACAAATAAGGATGATGTCTTCTAGTAATATCTTTGATGTGGCGCTACGTAGAAGTATTAATATTCCACAAAATGATTAAGAAATCATTAAACATACTCATAAAAACATGATTAAAAAAAGGCACAAAATGCCTAAAATGCCCCTTATGGAGGTTGTGACTTTTTCATTAAGTTGGTCATGCTGGATTGAATTTGGTAACCCTAGGATGATATCCATTACCTCCTCACCATTTGTGCTTTAGATCTCTTTGATGAACTGAACATGATTACTGATATTTATTTGAATGGTATTGTGGTCTTTATTCGTCCATTGCCTTCATAAATCTTTGCATCCCCCAATCATTGAAAATGGCTTTAGGACTTGGCTCGATAATAATTCCTTTAGACTTATCTACTTGGACCTTCAGCATACCTCCATAGGAAGTTGTAACTTTAATTGTCGAACTGTACCCACCAACCATAAGGAGAATTTTGAAGAAGCTACCAAATTGAAATATCCTTCCCATTTTGAGCTCTTTTATTCTTAAAAGGATAGATGGGCTTTGCTGCTAATTAAGAATGGATGTGCGGGGTCATTCTGTCATGCACATTTTTTGACACAAAATCAACATAATTCTTTCCTTTTTTATTTTTAAGACCCACTTGATTTTCAGTCAGCCTATCCTTCATAGTGACAAAACCAATTCTTTTGCACAACAGCTTGATCACCAAAGCATCTTGCTATGGTTCCCCAAAGACCATAAAAAACAGAATCTGCAATTAGAATTTAGAACCATGAGTTCTAAACAATTCCCATCTTCATAAACTGTCTTGGCTAAGTTCTCTTTAGCAAATCAACTTTCCCCTTGTTGTTCGTAACTTTGTCTCTGAAGGATACTTTCAAAGGTTGTATACCAACAACATCATCCGAGTATGCTTGTGTGACCAGTTGTGTTTGCAGAGATAATGAACCCCTGTGGTTGCTCCATCAAATTTTAAAATATGTAAAGAAGATATAAATAAGGATTTGGTTTAAGCATAGTATTCTTACTCTGAATATGTTTTTCATTTAAAATTAAAAATCAGAGAGACAATGTTGCCTAATAAATTCCCAGTTGGGCATAAAAACAATTGACAGAAGGCATGACTTGTATTTACCAATAAAACTATATTTGGAATCATCGTTCATGGGCATTGCATAATGAAATGATGTGTATAGATGTTACAGCTTCAACATGATCAGTGCAGAAGCAGCTGACTACAGAACAATTGGGAACCACATATTAGATTTTGGGTCCACTAGATGACAAGAATGCTAATAAAGATATGAGGAGAATCTATGTTTTAGTTTTTTTTCATTTACCACTGTTTAGAAAACAATCATACCATGATTGACTAAAAGCATATTAACTCAAGGAACCCACGTTCATGTCTCTACTTCTTTGGCACAGACAATCGATGCCTAGACCATTCTTCAAGTGCCTTGCGATGGAGAGCATTCATCCGAATGTAAGGTCGTTTTTGCTTTATCAGCTTCTCAGCATTCTTCCAATCTTCTGAGATGCCTAGTGCTACTAAAAGTGCACACATAACAGCAACACTTCTTCCATGACCTTCACATCAAACAACAAAAAAGTTAATAAAACAAAGATAGTTATATCATCTTCGTAATTCTTATGCAACCGTAATAGTCTTGCATGAAACTAAAGAACATAACGTTATACACCGTAACTCAATTTTGTATTGATTCAATTTTTATAGGTCTGAAACAATTTCAATATTATTACTTAATAGAATGAACCTCGTGTGGATTAAAATACCTAGACTTTATGTTAGTGCACAAGACTATGTAAGGACCTAAGGGTATGATAGTTTCACTTTTCCATATGCTTCTTTCATCTCTGGAGGTTTGTTCTCCATTTATTCATTATCACAAATTGATCGAATTTTTCAACGTATGATGTACTAATAGGATCATACTGAGGCGTTAATAAAATGGGTAAAAAGTAACATTTATAATGTCATAAAATCCTACCTCGTTGATAATTTAATATGCTTCTAACTAAAAACAATATAATGACGAACAACCACAAATTGGCAAACACCCAGTTAAAGGATGGGTAACCCTTAAAACTCAAGACATTAAAGAATAGGTTAATAATGAGCCACAACACAACCAGTTTATCTTAAATAGTTATTCACACTTAAAAAAATTCATACTTGGCAATGGCCTGATGCTAACTAATAATTTGTTTTGCAGCCTTCAAATGATATATGTCATTCCATATCTAGTTTTCATTTTAGTATAATCAAGTTTAGTATTCCAATGCAGAAGGCACGAAGGGCATACTTAATGCATTGTGATCGGAAAACATTGTTCAATGCTTCTTCTAACTACGTTGCCCTTTTATAAATTCCAATATAACTCATTCAGAGGACAGAGAGTATTGGAAATGACCTTCGTCGTTGGTTATTCAACACTCCTTCCGAAGTCAAGTCTCTTGTTTGGACAAGAGTAATTAACAAAAATGAAAGACAGAATAATAACCATGTTACGATATAATTGACCTTAGAGCAAGTTACAAAATACATGAAGGTCATTATCAATCAACAGAAAACTATCAGTTTGGATGTTAAAAGTGAGACGTGTATTGTTTGGATAAACTTCTCAATAAGCCCTTGTAAGAGGGAGGGGGGGAAAGTAACATGAATTAAGTTACCCCGGAGAAGCCAATTTGTATCACTTGTTATTTTCTAGACGTTGGGAAAGACAGAGCAGAAGGAATGTTTTAATATCAGAGTAAACAGTAAATGGCGTAAAAAAGCAGGAAATTGAAATGGGAGAAGGAAGGAAAAAGAAGAAACCATAAGCACAGTGAATGAAAATGGGCCTGTTGAGATGTCGGTGTCGGGAGGCCCACTTAACAGCAGATTCGATATCGGGGGGTTGGGGCGACCTGGTGTCCCAAGTGGGAATGCATCTATAAGGCAAGAGGGCAGTGAGGTGCTTGACACGGGGGAACTCGCAGGTGCAATCAACGATGGCGGGGTGGCCAGGTGGCAGATGGTGGGGCGAGGAGGGCCAGGCACCGACGTAGAGGCCGTCGTGGACGAGGGAGTAAGGAGGTTCACCGCTTCGAAGTCTTCGAAGGAGAGAGAAGAGTCGAACGAAGTAGATGTAGGGGCTGTAGATTAGGAGAGAGAAGAAGGGGAAGCTTCCGTCGGTGGTTTTCCCGAGAAGCATGGGAAGGTCGACGGATGGGTGAGAGGCGATTGAGATTAAGAACGAGATGAGGGAAGAGTAGAGGAAGGGGAGAGAGAGAAGAGCGAAACCCATGTTTTTTATGTACGCGAAGCATAGCATCTGTGCTGCCCCTTTTACCGCTATCAGAAACGATATGCCCACACCCATCTTCCTTCTTCTCAATCTCCAACCATGCCAGGACAACACTAACACCTATTTTTATTGTATAAAACCTACTCTTGCTCTTCCTCTTTCTCTTTCTTACATCTCTCAAAATCAAAAATACACTGTTAGGGGAAATTAATATAAAATCTTCTTTTTACTTTTTATTAAATTATTTCTTTCTTAATTTTAACAAAAATGTATTAAAAGAAGTGTCTTAGATAATGTCTTATTCACCATTACATTTCTTGTTTTTTCATAAAATTATTTATATCCACGTAAACAAGCAAAACATTAATTTCTTTTATTTGATCTTTTAAAGAATTTTTATTTTAATTTCTATTTTCAAATAATAAATTTAATTTTAGTTCTTATTTCTTAGCAACAATATAATTGAACAACTTTAGCATCATAGATCTAAAAGAGGTAATCATGTATGATTTTATGACAAAATATGTTTTTCATATCTTAATTGTTTAAATTAGTTTATAATATCAAACATATCTACAAATGTTAAAAATATAATTTATCCAACCATATTACATTAGATTATTCATTAGACTCTCTCAGGATATAATAATAAGTCATAAAAATGTTATTATTATAGTTATTTTTCAAGTAAGTTTATGATATCAAACACATCTACAAATGTTAAAAATATAATTTATCCAACAATATTATATTAGATTATTCATTAAACTTTCTCAGGATATAATAATAAGTCATAAAAATGTTATTATCATGGTTATTTTTCAAGTAACATTGATAGATGAAAGCAAAGAATACAACTAAAATAGTTTTTAAATGACAGAAACCAAAAATGGTTTATTATAGAAATAAAAAAGTTTTTTAAGACAAAAAAAAATAAAAATAAGAAATTAATACAAAAAGGAAGAGTAAATGATAAATTGTGTTCTTTTATTGAGGGGAGCTAAATAAAAGGGTTAAGTGTGTTTTTCAATCATTTATCAAACTTTTATGTCATATTAAACTGCTTTAAACACATATAATATTTTTTTTAAGTCGAATAATATATTGATAATATGAGAAAACACAAGGAATGTCTTTGTTAAAGTTTACAAGATAGGGCAACGGAAACAACAAAAGCAAAGAAATCAGCATATAAACACAATATAGACAAACACATGACAAAAGGACTAATTACTTCCATATCCTTTAACGTAAAGAGATGGATTCATCAACCATTCTAAAAAGGAATGAGTAGTGAGTTTGGATGTGTGACATCACTCTCATGTTTCCAGTTGCATCGTTATTACAATGTTGTTTATAGTACTGACTTTTACCTTGAAGATCGCATAATTTATCGCCTTCCAATTTACCATATCCCAACAAACCACACGAAAAACCATGTTGTTTGTCTATTTTGATGCCCCGCTACAATACCTAAGAAAGAGTAAAAATGACCCTAGATGTCCCTCGAGAACATGGAAAGAAGCCTTCACCATCGACTAGATGTTGCCATACGCGATAGGCTTTAGCACAAAAGAAGAACAAGTAAACGCTAGATTCCCTGGTCATGCCACATCTACCACAAAAGTCCTCCCTTGGTTGAATATTTTTCGTTAGTAAGTTGCTCCTTGTTTAAAGTCTGTTCGCTGCGAGATTTCACACCAAAAGCTGTATTTTCGGGAGGAACTCCTTTCACCCATATAAGCTTACTAGAGGTATCAAGCATGATTCCCGGATCCAAAGACAAATACTTGTATGCAAAAGGTACAAAATACAAGTCAGACTTATCTAAAGCCCAAACCTATATGCAGGGACCTTTTTACTACAGTCATGCATTCCCGCCTTTTCCTAACTCCTCTACTAGCTCTTCTTCCCATGCAAAGAACTCCATTCTCCAATACCACTTCCACTTCCCCTCTTTTTCCTTTTTTCCAAACAACATCAATATACTTGTCTAAAGCAAGTCCATATATCTAAGGGTACACCTCCTGAAAACTACAATCCCCACCCCACCTATCATCCAAAAATGCAATATCCTTACCTTCCCCTAAATTATGACAAACATTTGAAGACTACCAACCTTTCTGCTCATTCCCACCCACCTTATCGGAACGAAGGTTCGTCCACTAAAAAGAATAATGTTTTCCTTTCACCTCTTAACTTTCATCCTCATGTCTATACTTAGATTTTAAAACTTGAGCCCATAAACTCTTATGCTTCACCCTTAGCCTTCACTTCTATTTACCAAGCAAAACTACATTAAACTTGGCCATATCACACAAACCCAATCTCCATCCTTCTTTGCCCTGCACACTTTTTCTCGAGACACCCAATGAACATGGCTGCTATCTTCCTCGCCACCACATAAGAATTGTTTAAATAAATAGTGGAGTTTAGATATTGTACCTTTAGGAGCCTTTAAGAAGGAAATGAAGTAGGTTGGTAATGCGGACAATGCGAATTTTAACAACACGACACGACTAACTAGAGAAATAGATTTATGATCTCAGGATAAGAGTATCCTCTTCACTAATTCCACACTAGATTCCATGTTTTCAGCCTATTAGGGTCTACTCCAATAGGTAGCCCTGGGTATTTAGATGACAAAGTACCCACCTTGCAGTTTAGAAAGAAAGTCGCCCTATCCAACCATTCTTACGGAACATTCACACCGAGGAGTTTGCTTTTTTGAAAATTATCCGTCAGACCAAATATAGCTCAAAATTATGCAAGATCACCTTAACAGCCTCAATGCCTACCAATCCTCTTCAAAATGAGCATGTGTCCTTTGCAAAATGCATATGTGAAATGCTCAAACCTCCTTTCCCAATGTCATACCCCTTCCAAATTCCCTCTTCAACTGTTGTTTGAATCAATCGACTTAACCCTTTTATGACGATGACAAATAGGAATGGTGACAACGGGTCACCTTGTCTAAGCCCCCTCCCAACTCAAAATTCCTATGTGAGGTTGTCATTGACAAAAATTGGAATTCTTGTTGAACTCACATTCCTTAATCCAATTTATCCACAAATGATAAAAAACCATACATTTCAAGGTATACCACGAAAAATGTCAATTGATAGAGTCGTATGCCTTTTCAAAATCCATTTTAAAGCAAATCAGATGAATGTTGGCACCTTGCATCCTCTAATAGTTCATTCACAATTGAGACTCCATTTATGATTTGTATGTCTGACATAAAAGTCGATTGGTTCTTTGAGATAACCATCTGCATTACCATGTTCAACCTCTTAGTCATAACTTTAGCTAAAACCTTTTACATACACCCAATAAGCAAGATTGGGCAGTACTCACCAACAGTATGTGGGTTAATGTTTTTTGGGATCAATGCTATGAAGGAGCTATTTGAGCCTTTCAACAGCTTCCCATGAGAGTATAATTCATTAAAAACTTTCATAAAATCTCCCTTTACAGTATTCCAAAACTACCTTAGGAATAGGAAATTCAAACCATCTAGCCCATGGCACTTATTAATATCATAATCCTATACTGCATCCTTCACTTCCACTTTTGAGAATGGTCTCTCTATGGCTTTCTTGTCATCACCATTAAGTTGCTACAGGCTAACTTTATTCATCTTTGGATGACATAAATCCCCACCCTAAATTTATAGGGAGAAGTAATCTTTTATTTTTGCCTTTAAGACTTCCACTTCTGATACCTCCTATAATATTGAAGACACAATTTAAGAAAAAAAATACTAGAACTATCCATAAAGGTTTTGGTTGATAAGTCATTGAGTAGGAAAATTATTTAAGAAATTATGACGATGTATCAATTTCACCTATTTTTAAGAGTCCAATATTCCAATTTCGTGTTTTCAAAATTTTGAGAACCAAAACCAATAAAAAGATATCCATACTAAGGATTTGTTTAATTAAGTATATAGTAGGATAATTATCACAATTATTATTGAACCAATAAAATATGATAATGTCATTCTTATCTATTTATTTTGTCAATATAGTATAATTTTTATCCTAAAAGAGTGTTAGGATAAAAAGCAAAAGAACAAAATGTTTGTATGTAGTATATAAAAGTGTATAATAAAAATAAGAGTTTAAACCCTATACACTTACTGTGTACAAATTTGTTGCATTAACGTTTAATCATAACTCTTTAGTTATATGACTTTTAAAATACTAATTGGAAAGTCAACAAACTTACCATAAATTAAGAGTTGTGATTGAATACGAGTGAAAATTTTTTTACAATGACAATGTATATTAATTAAAGTTTAAAAATAATATATATTATAGTTTTTTATTTAACATGTGATCTTTTATTTATATATATATATATATCAATAATATTGACACATAAGTTTAAATTATACTACTTATCAAAATATTAAATAATTATTTAAATATCAATTAAAATTTTAAAATTTATATTTTTAATAATTTAAAGAATAGTTACATAAATAAAGTAGATTTTTTTTTATATTTTAGTTAAAATTATAATTTCATAATTTGTAAAAAGAAAATATAAATTGAAATGAATTAGAATTATAAAATTATGCAATTTTAATAAAATATTAATGTTCGTTTTTACATAGTTTACATTATATCATATTTTTATTTGGTTTGTTATCCTGTGTTTACATCAAACATATCATATGATTATAATTGATGTTGCTCTTATCATATTATTCTTCTATCCTATCTTGTCTTCTAATTCTATCATGTATTGTCCATAAACCACCTTAAAATAAAATTGAGTGCATTCTCAATGTCCAAGAAACATGTTTAACCCAAACAAAAAAAAACAAGGCTTAGTTTAGGTTATTTACAACTAAACTCCTAAGTAGTAACTAAGTTGTTACTCTTGAATAAAAGAGTCATATCCTGCCTATCAAGTATAACTTATTACTTATAATAAGTATTTGATCCAACATCTTATTATACATGCTATCGATAAATAATTTATATTTATAACACAAAGTAACATTACATCCTAAATAAAGTGAAATAATGTAATATACTATACTAACATGTGATACCTCAAAAAATTTTGTGCTAAAGAGAATATTATTTTTGTCTTAAATGAAGTACTTAAAATCACTAGGATAAGAATTAAATAATTTATTTTATGTTCACAAGAACAATCCATTTAGTAAGATGTTCCTGTTGAATACAAAATATTTAAAATGCAAATATGAGATTTTCAAATAAAAGATGTCATAATCACTAACACTCATAACCTTAGGATTTGATTGCATTTGCGTTTATTTTGATTTGATGGAGAAGAGTGTAGATCCGGCCCGACCCGGCCCATGACCTTCTTCTTCCCTTAGAACTCAAATTCGCGCACTCGGACGAAACGAAAGCACTGGAGTTTCGTCTTGGAAACTTGCATTCTAGATCCCGCCAAAATCTAGAAAGGTGACGATGGAAGCGATTGAAGAGACAGCGGTGACGATGAATCAAGAGGAGGACGAGTTGGAGTCCAAGGAGACTGTGCTCCAGAAGTACTTCCTCCAAGAATGGAACACCGTCAAGTCACTCCTCGACGACATCGTTTCCAAATCCCGCGTCTCTAACCCTTCCTCTGTCCACAGAATCAGATCCATTGTACTCTCCTCCCTTATTCATAACAATTATGTCCATCTCTTTATTTATTTATTTATTTATTTATTTTTCTGTCTCAAAAATAATTCTGTATATATTTGCAGTTGGACAAGTACCAGGAGCAAGGTCAACTTCTAGAACCCTATCTTGAAACTATAGTTTCCCCTCTGATGAACATTATTCGCTCACGAACTATTGAACTTGGGGTAGCTTCCAATGAAATTCTCGAAATAATCAAGCCAATATGCATCATTGTATATACACTAGTCACGGTTTGTGGATACAAATCTGTAATTAAGTTCTTTCCGCATCAAGTTTCCGATCTCGAACTCGCCGTGTCTCTGTTGGAGAAGTGTCACCACACCAATTCGGTGACATCGTTGAGGCAGGAAAGCACGGGAGAGATGGAAGCAAAGTGTGTGACATTGCTGTGGCTTTATATACTTGTGTTGGTTCCATTTGACATCTCTACTGTAGACACCAGTATTGCGAACAATGACGATCTAACTGAGTTTGAGCTCAGTCCTCTTGTGTTGAGAATTATAGGGTTCTGTAAGGATTACCTCTCAACTGCTGGGCCAATGCGAACTATGGCTGGACTAGTCCTCTCGAGACTACTTACTCGTCCCGATATGCCCAAAGCCTTTACAAGGTGTATTTGATTATATTTCGAAGCTTGTTTAGTGTTAATTTTGTTTTTTCTCTGCTTGTCTTAATTGTCAGTGTTGTCTCTTGTAGTGCAAAGATAATTTTCATTTCAATCAGAGTTTAGCTGGCAACATCAATTAGTTCCTTGTTTCCTGGATTGTGTTTACAAATATAATGAATGCTTTTGTTAGATCTCTTGAAAATGTCCAAGCTTCAATTGGCATTACTTCATTACATTGTGTGTTATCACTTCAGATATGTTTGGGCTTGTATGCATGCCTGCGATTGTGTTGTCTAGAATCTTTTTTTTACTAATCATCACCTGTATAAAGTGACTTTTTTAATTGTTTCAGCTTTGTTGAGTGGACGCATGCTGTCATGTCCTCTGTAACTGAAGATTTACTCCATCATCTCCAGTTACTTGGTGTTGTTGAAGCACTGGCTGCTATTTTCAAGGTTTGTTTATTGTCTTTTTGTGTTTAGACTCTCCAATGAAAATGTTCTTATCTATCATTATGTAAGGATTTCTACAAAATATTTGAAGGAGAGAGGTCTTATGTTATGGATACTTGGGTTACTTTATATTTAGAGGTCTTATCTCATTAGAAACTCATTTTATTCTTGCATATTTTATCATATCTTTTGGAAGTTATCTGCTCTCTTATTTAATAGGAGTATAGAATTATTATTTGTATCTCATCATCAATACACTGGATCAATTTAATATCCTCTGATTTTGACTATCTATTCTCTCTTTTTCTTCTTCCTTACCTAGATTGCATAATAATATCAACAAAGCATTAGAGTAATATTGATGATGATTGTACAAAATAGGGTCTATGAATTAATCAAGTGGCCATGCACATTACCTCTCTTGTGGTCTTTCAAGGAGTGAATTAAACACAGATTGAATGTTCATCTGCACAAAATTTCTTGCTAGAGATCAATATTTTGTTTGAGAATTCTTACCAACTAATGTATAATTGTATATTCTTACCAACTTGAGAGGGAGTGTTGAGATGTCCTTTATTTCTTTGTATATTCTGGTTTGATTGTTTGTATATATTAAAAGTAGACAAGGAAATACTCGATATTTCCTGTAAATACTAAAATATTGAGATTCAATGTTGTGATGGTGTAAAAATAAATGCAAAATATTCACAAGTAAATTTTCTAGTTGATATCACAACTCATGTTTTGTGGGCCTGAAAAGAACCTTAGCTGTCCTGTCACTCAGCTACAATCCTGGTATTGGTAAGGTACAAATCCTAGTCTGTCCAGAATAGTCTGATGGGAGAATTTTGGGTCTTGCTGTGCCATGCTTCATTGCTTGCAAAGAAAATTCTGTCGGGTTGGTGATCATTCCAGCTGTCCTTTTGATGTATCTTTCTAAGGATAGTAATCTTTGCATTTCCCTAAGTTGTTTTCCAGCCAAGTTTGATGGAGCTTGCTTTATATTTTGTTACTGTTAAAAGCAGAGAAAAATAGAGGAATTATGGATTAAAATCGTGTATCTGAATACACAACGGTAAGTTGTTTTCCAGCCAAGTTTGATGGAGCTTGCTTTATATTTTGTTACTGTTAAAAGCAGAGAAAAATAGAGGAATTTTAGATTAAAATCGTGTATCTGAATACACAAAGGATGAATGTTTATATAAACTTATTTCATAAATTACACATGAATCTAAAAGATATATATCTAAAATAATATGCCTACATACTATACTTAAAATCAAGATAAGATAATATCTAAGATTTTCAATATTAGGATAACTTGTGTTTGTTTTAGGTATGATTGTGTTACCTTGTGCCTAGGTATCTTGTTAGAAACCCATCTTATTCTTGGGGTTTTCACCTTATCTTCAGCAAGTTATTCTTAGAGATTAGGAGGCTATTGAGAATTTATGATTAATACAAACTAGTAAACTAAAGTGTACCTTGTCCCAAATAATTTGTTGTTGAAATTTAATTAATAATTTGTATATATAAAAAATATTGATAACTTAGAGTAAAAAATCTATAAATGTGAATATTTTCTTTTTTTTTGGTTAAAAATATATATTAATATAACACTAGTTTAGAGAAATTGTGTTTAAAACAATGCATATAATTAAAGTAGTTATTTGTAAAAAAAATAAATTTAAATGCAAATATTTAAACTCATTAATATCATGATTGTAACTATTATTTAGAGAAAAAAAATAGTGTCACATGGCGAAGTATAAAACAATGCATATAATTAAGGTGGTTGTTTGTAGAATTTTCAAATTTAAATACAAATATTTAAATTCATTAATATTATGATTGTAACTATTGTTTAGAGAAAATAAAAGTTATTCTGCAATGTGGCGGTATGTAAATGCATAGAATACCGTTTAGCTGACATGTGATAATGACTGTATAGTTTTTATAATACCATTGATAAGGCTACTCGGTTAGTTATAATACACTATCAATTTAATATCCTATTATTCCAAGTCTATTTGTGCTTCCTTACCTAAAGAGATAAAGCTGAAATTCCAGCAATTTAATGACTTATTATAGCTCTTCATGCAAATGGATCATGTTTCCTTTCAAAATTAAGAATTTGGAGGAAAATGTCGTAATTTAAATTGATCAAGATTCAAGTGAATCAGTTAGCATGTTGAGGTAGCATGTCTAGCTTGGTGTTTTAACTTTTTGTCAAAGCCATCATGATTGAAAATTTCTTCATTACCTATGATGTTTCTAATAGTTATAATGTCAATCTGTGAGTAGGCAGGTAGTCGGAATCTCTTGCTTGATGCAATTCCTGTTGTTTGGAATGACACTTCAATGTTATACAAGTCTTCAGATGCAGCTCGAAGTCCTTTGCTTCGCAAGTATCTGATGAAGTTAACCCAACGAATTGGGCTTACTTCTCTTCCTCATCGTTTGCCCACATGGCGATATATGGTTAGCTTTTCTCTGATCCAAGTTTGATAGGATCTTGTATCTTAAATATTTGATGACACTTTTGTTTTTATTCACTTCCAAGTATCTTATCCAATTTTTATTTTATTTTTTAAAATTTTTAACTGTTATAATATAAAACTGCAATAATCAATTAACCATGGTTATATACATTATTCAAAAATGCATGTTATGCTGTATTGTGTTAGAGTTAGAGGAATGCTAGATTAAACGAGCTACTAGAATAACACTAAGCTATGAGATAAGGGAACAATAGGAAGATAGGTGAAATTTTTCATTCATGCATCTCTCCATTGACAAGGAGATTAAAAAGATGGATACAACAACCCTAATGGGCCACACCAAGGCCCTTGAAGGATGTTAAATTAATATTGTATTTGGTTATTAGTTGTTAGTTGAGGGATATTTTGTGTCATTTATTGTTGTATGTCAGAGGTTGGTGGTAGTTGTATTTACTACTCTGATTTTTCTAGATTGTATTGCATCTCTATTAATAAGAGGCTCTAAGCTGAGTATGCAACTCAAGATTTTTCTATATTCAAGTTAGTATCAGAGCGGGTTTGACCTTGCTCTTTAAGTCTAGAGTCACAGTAGGCTGTCTGCCACTGTTCATCGCCATCTCCGGTCCCTTTCTCTTTGGCAGACCCAGCATTAGGTGTGCCTCGACATGCGCTGCCCACCCCCTGGTAATTACTCTGCTAGCTGCCGTCAGATGCGCCTTCACGCCCCGTCACAGCTTCGCCAAACAGCGGGCGCGTGAGGTCCATGCGCCGGCAAATTGAGCTCTGTTCGCCGTTGTTCCACCGTTGTCTTGGTCACCGGAGCTGTCTGGTGCCATTGCCGATCTTCGTTTGTCAGTTTAAGCAAGTTTCCTTAGAGTTAACTCAAATCTCTCTCTTGGGCCTCCTTTCTTACCTTTTTTTCAGATCTGAAAATGTCTTCTTCTACCTCAATCAACTCTGGCACCATTCTCTCTATTTCTGGATCTGCCATCATCACAACAGAAAAACTCAATGGTAAACATTATTTATCTTGGGCTGATTCTGTGGAACTCTGGTTCCTTGGTCAAGGACACCATGAACATCTAGAAAAGGTAGATATTGAGGGATCAACTGAACAGAAAGCTCAGTGGAAGAAACTTGACTTTCAGCTTTGTGCTTTTTTATGACAGTCAGTGGAGTCTAAGATATTGAGGAACTTTAGAGCATTCAAAACCTGTTATTCGTTTTGGAAGAATGCCCAAGATATCTACTCTAATGACATCCAACGCTTGTTTGATTGTGTTCAAAAGCTAGCCTCCTTAAAACAAAATGATTTAGATATGGTGTCTTATGTTTCTGAAGCTCAAGCCGTTGCAGAAAAATTGAAGTTTTTCTTAGAAGTTGATCCTATAGAAGAAATAAGGAAACAACTTGAAAATCTCTATATGGTTATGATTTTTCATGGTATGAACCCGACATTCAATCACATTCGTGATCAAGCAATGAGGGTACCTCTCTTGAAAATAATATGGAGTCTTCTGTTATAATATCTTCAAGAGGAAGAGGAGGACGTGGAAATAGAGGTCGTGGTGGAAGAGGTAATCGTCCACAATGCACTCATTGCAAAAGGATGGGTCATACTCATAAGACATGCTACTCATTGCATGGTTTTTCAGACAAGTCTGCTCATGTATCAAGGTCTAAGAAACCAGAAGAGAGGAAACTATCTGAAGAAGAATATCAGGATACCAAGAGTATTTGAGGATGAAGTCTAACAGCCTTGTTGGACATTCTTCTGGACCTAATGTCTCTACGGCCTGCATTTCTCAATCTGTGGAAGGTCAAAACCCATAGATTGTTGACTCTGGTGTCTCAGACCATATCTCTGGTAATAACTCCTTGTTTTCATCTTTATCACCTTCCAAATTTCCGCATCTTGTCACATTAGCCAATGGGTCAAAGGTTTCGACTCAAGGAGTGAGTTCAATATCTATTTCTCCCTCCTTAAAATTATCTTCTGTTTTGTACATTCCTTCTTGTCCTAATTTACTTTCCTTGAGTCAATTAACAAAATCCTTAAATTGTTCAGTTACATTTAATTCTAACTCATTTGTCATTCAGGACCGTGGTACGGGCAGGAAGATTGGCGTAGGACATGAATCACAAGGCTTCTATTACCTGGACGCTAGCTCTTCAGTATCTTGTCTTGCATCCATTTCTCCTAAATTGTTGCATGATCGGTTTGGACATCCTAGTCTTGCCAAATTAAAGATAATGACTCCTAGTATCTAGAAAATTCAAACTTTAGAATGTGAAGCTTGTCAATTAGGCAAACATGTTAGATCTTCTTTTTCAAGTAAAGATAAATCAAGAAGTAATTTAGCCTTCTCTACTGTTCATTCAGATATTTGGGTTCCTAGTCGAATTACTTCTTTGGATTTAAATATTTTGTTACCTTTATTGATGAATATTCTCGGTGTACGTGACTTTATTTAATGAAAGAAAGGTCTGAACTTCTACCATATTTGTGTCCTTCTTTCATGAAATAAAAAATCAGTTTGGTAAAACAATCAAATGTTTCAGAAGTAATAATGCAAAAGAATATTTTTCTTTTGAACTCTCTTCATTTTTGTCCTCTCAAGGAATATTACATCAGTCCACTTGTTCTCACACTTCTCAACAGAATGGGATAGCCGAAAGGAAGAATCGCTACCTTGTTGAAACAGCTCGCTCCTTAATGATTAATGCAAAAGTTCCATTACATCATTAGGGAGATGCGATTCTTTCTACCTGCTATCTTATCAATAGGATGCCTTCTTCCTTTCTTGATAATCAAATTCCTCATTCCATCCTATTTCTAGCTGAGCCTCTGTATCATGTTTCACCTCGTGTATTTGGTTGTACTTGTTTTGTTCATGATATGTCTCCAGGTCTCGAGAAATTGTCAGCTAAGTCGATCAAGTGTGTTTTCCTGGGATATTCCTGCCTTAAAAAAGGATACAAATGTTATTCTCCTCATAACAAGAAGTATTACATGTCTGCTAATGTTACCTTTTTTGAAGATTCTCTCTTCTACTCCTCCACACCTGACTCCATTTCTATCCAAGAGGTCTTGCCCACTCGCTTCTCGAGTCCAGAGATTGTCATTTCTCCAGACATGTCTTATCAATCTGACCATACCAATATTAGTCCAATGCCTAACTTCTCTGAAACTGATCATTGTCCCTCAGCTCCTCCTCATGGCATGACACCTGAAGCTAACCCCATCATTCCTGATGACTCTCGTGGCTCATGTCCATCTCCATCTGCTTCTTGTACAACAACTCTTAATTCTCCTTCTATGGCCGATGACAACTCATGTTGGCCTGTTGCCCTTCGAAAAGGTATTCGCTCTTCTCGAAACCCTCATCGTATTTACAATTTTTTGAGTTATCATCGTCTGTCTCCATCTTATTGCTCCTTTATAAATTCCTTATTGTCCATCACTATTCCCAAAAATGTCTGTGAAGCACTTGATTACCCTGGATGGTGACAAGCCATGATTGATGAAATGCAGACCCTTGATCACAATGGTATGTGGGAATTGGTTCATCTTCCTCCTGGGAAGAAAGCTGTTGGTTATAGATGGATCTATGCTATTAAAGGTGGTCCAAATGGTGAAATTGAACGCCTTAAAGCTCATTTGGTAGCCAAAAGTTACACTCAGATCTATGGACTTTATTATGGAGACACTTTCTCCCCGGTGGCCAAGGTCACTATTATTTGTCTTCTTCTTGCCATGGCAGTTATTCGCCATTGACCCCTGTATCAGATGGACGTTAAAAATGCATTCCTTCATGGTGAGTTAGATGAGGAGATTTACATGGAGCAACCTTCTAGTTTTGTTGCTCAGGGGGAGTTTGGTCTAGTGTGTAAAGTCAGGCGATCTCTCTATGGTCTTAAACAGTCGCCAAGGGCTTGGTTTGGAAAATTCAGCAATGTTGTCCAAGGTTTTGGAATGAAAAGGAGTGAAGCGGATCACTCTGTCTTCTACTATCATAAATTTGTTGGCAAATGTGTTTATTTAGTTGTTTATGTCGATGACATTGCCATTACAGGAAATGATGAAGTCACAATATCTCAACTAAAGCAACACTTATGCAATCACTTTCAAACAAAAGATCTTGGTCATTTGAAATATTTTCTGGGAATAGAAGTAGCTCAATCCAAAGAAGGCATTATAGTTTTCCAGAAAAAGTATGCCTTGGATCTTCTGGAGGAAACAAAAAGTTAGTGGCTGATATGGAAGACTTATACTCAGATCCAGAAAGGTATAGAAGGCTGGTTGGGAAGCTCATGTATCTCACTATTACGAGACCAGATATTTCTTTTGCAGTTGGAGTTGTGAGTCGATTCATGAATTCACCTTGTGTTGATCATTGGAATGAAGTAATGCGTATTCTCAGATATATAAAAAAGGCTCCAGGCTAGGATCTGTTGTTTGAAGATAAAAGAAATAGCCAAATTGTTGGATACTGTGATGCTGATTGGGCTTAATCCGATACAGATCGACGTTCTACTACTGGGTATTGTGCGTACCTTGTAGTAATCTTATCTCATGGAAGAGTAAGAAACAGAAGACTGTTGCTCGATCTAGTGCAGAAGCTGAATATAGATCTATGGCTCTTGCAACTTGTGAGTTGGTGTGGGTTAAACAACTCATACAAGAATTGAAGTTCTGTGAAATTTCTCCAATGCAACTTTATTGTGATAATTAGGCAGGTCTCCACATTGCTTCCAATCCGGTATTTCATGAAAGGTCTAAGCACATTGAAACTGATTGTCACTTTGTAAGGGAAAAGGTGTTGTCCAAGGAAATTATGACCGAATTTGTTAGTTCCAATGATCAACTTGCAGATCTACTAACCAAACCCTTGAAGGGTCCTTGGATGGAATACTTGATTTTCAAGCTTGGAACATATGATTTATATGTTCCAACTTGAGGGGCAGTGTTAAATTAATATTGTATTTGGTTATTAGTTGTTAGTTGAGGGATATTCTGTTTCATTTATTGTTGTATGTCAGAGGTTGGTGGTAGTTGTATTTACTACTCTGATTTTTCTAGATTGTATTGCATTTCTAATAATAATAGGTTCTAAGCTGAGTATGCAACTCAAGCTTTTTCTATATGTGATAAATTTGGGGAAAAAAGGGTGGATGGAAATTAGAGGTTTTTGAGAACTTATCTTGTAGTAACGATGTGGAAGATTGTAAGACATTGGCGGGCTTCAATCATCTTCTGGAATTGAAGGTTCTGTGCATTCTGGTGTTGTTGCTGTTCTTCAAGTTGAGATTGTAATGCAATAAATTTTTCCGTGAAGGCAATGAGTGCCTCACTGATAGCCTTGTTTTCTGTTCTCAGAGGCATGATAAGTGAGAATGACATCAATTGTTAGAGGAATGCTAGATTAAACGAGCTACTAGAATAACACTAAGCTATGAGATAAGGGAACAATAGGAAGATAGGTGAAAGTTTTCATTCATGCATCTCTCCATTGACAAGGAGATTAAAAAGAGGGACACAACAACCCTAATGGGCCACACCAAGGCCCTTGAAGGAAAAACAAACAAACAAAGCAATAGCAGAACTGAACTTAATAAAAATTAACATGATAATCTTTCATCCAAACTGAGCCTCTTGTTATCCGGGCTGGCCGCTAACATATTAGGGAAAACCTAAGTCCAACATCAGCTAGAAATAGTGTCAAAACACAATATATAATTGGGGGACAACCCTCACTCTACAAGCTAGCTTTTAGAGTTGAGTTAGGTCTTTAACTCACATTTTAAGATAGTATTAGAACCTATCATAGATCCATTAAATGGATCACCCACCATTTACCCACACACCAAGCCCAATAATGCTGGACGTGAGAGGGTGTATTAGGGAAAATCCAAGTTCCACATTGGCTAGAAATAATGCCAAAATACAATATATAAGCGGGGATCACCCTTACCCTAGGAGCTAGTTTTTGGGGTAGAGTTAGGCGCATAACCACATTCTAAGATGCTGACAAAACAACAAATGATCCTCTTCCTAGCAAGTCAATAATGTAGAACTCAAAACAGAACTGGATGGATGAAATTGGAGCTGCTATTGATCATGGAAATATGAAGAGTTGAACTCAATGATCCTTTAGGAGCGAATTTGATATCATGATAGATAATCTGCCCTCATGAAAATTTAAGCTACCACGCATGAAATAATTTTTATGATGACTGAAGTCAAGTTAGTTGTGCTAACTGCCGAGTGTTAGATTTAAACTTCTCGAATTACTGGATTTAAGTTGTTTGGCCCCTTGATCTAAGCTAACTGTATCAATTCCATAAAGTTGTACTGCAGCATTTGGTTTTCATCAGTGTTGGGTTTCAAATATCTGGGCATTACAGCTTCCTTTAGCAGGACATTTTAGGAGGGACACTTGTTTATCAATTATTGACTTATCATAAGAAATTGTAGAACCTTCATGTTTGTCACCACTTTTTTGCCTTAATGACGATATGCCTATCATGCAGGGAAGAGTTGCCAAACTAAATGTCTCATTGAATACATCCAATAAAATTGATCAGTCTAATTTGAGTGTGAATGACAATAATTCCAACTCAAATGAAATGTTAGACAGGGAAGAAGACGAGGAAATGGATGTTCCAGAAATTGTTGAAGAGATTATTGAGATGCTGTTATCTGGTTTGAGGGATATGGTATGTCTAAAGGGTGAGAGTCTTATAGTGAATTTTCTGTTTCACCTTTATGCTATGTTGCTCGGTTCTGGTGATGGAAATACGAATTTATGTCTAAATGTATTCAAAATTCCAATGATGATACATCTGAAATGAAATGCTTGAGTTAATATCTTTGTAATGTTTTTTGTAAAGGAAACTTGTAAGCTACTGAAAGTTGTAACTTGTAATGACTCTATTGATGCTGTTCATTTATCCTTAATCATGAAATAGCTATTTTAAAAATAGCTAAAACCAATGTTGTTGATGTCTTATTTGACTTTGCATGAGATGTGAAATTACAGTGATATTGCATTTATGATGTAACTGATCCTACAAACAGAACTGGATGAATGCTGTTAGATACAAAAGAGCTCAAACATTATTTGATATCATTAAATGCTTGTTTGAGTTGCCGAAATGGAGAAGTCTATCAAATGACTAATAACACTGCTCATGAGTTGGTGCTGAATTGTAGTTCTTTGTATTAATATTGGTTCCCTTAGATCCTGAAACATGTATTGTGTGTTTTGCATTGTATGCTATAGTATTAATTGTGGGGTGAAAAACATTGCTCTATCAAAATAATTCTAGGTCTGTTGCTCAACAGTATTTTCTCTTAGGATGAGTAACTCCTTGATATAATACAAGAGCCTAGTTGCATGGTTTGAACCTAACTGTTCGTGCTATATGTTTATATTTCAGTTTAAATATAATTTATTATTGTTGTTTCAGTGCCACGTACAAATATTTCAGAGCATGTACTTCATTCATGTCAAAAACCTGATTGTCTTTCACAAGAGATAGTACCAGAATTGTAGGCTGTAGCAGCCACAAATGATATCTTGCCTAACATCTTAAGCTTTTAGATAATTGGATTTAAGGACTTCTGTCTCATAATTGATGTAAACTATATACTTAATCAGTACACTTTTTATGTCTTTCTTCCTTCATGTTGAAAAATATTAGCAAGTCAAGTGAAAATAAGGGAATTGAGGAGTTAGAGAGACTATGCTAGTCTGGTCTCGTTGCTAATCAATTTCTCTTCAACTAAACTTTCAACTAACAGTAATCTATCATCTAGAATCCTTACTCTCACCTCATTCCTTAAGATCTTAAAGGTTTGTGTGTTTCAAATATATAAAAGTATTCCTGGGAATGTGAAAATCTGGTACAAGTTAGTGAAGTTACAAAAAAAAAAAAAAAAAACATTAACATGCATAATTCATTCCTAGGAATATATATTAGACATGTTCTTCCCTTCACCTATTCCCATGAAAAAGAGTGGCAATATTATATTCCCATGGGAATGTAAAATTACTATCTACTTTCACCTTATTTTATCTTTTTTTTAATAGTTTATTTTTAAATTTAGTATTATTCCAATTAATGATAAATATTTACTAAACATCCTTGATGGGAATAATATTCCTGGTAATAATATTCCAAGGAATATCATTCTTGGGCATATTATTTAATCCGTGAAATAAATGTCCTCTAATAGTTTTTATTTATAACTCCTCCCCTATGCTAAAGAGGGCTTCTGGGAAATTTGATAAAGTTAATTGTGCTTATAAAAGAACATGGCATTACCCATGATACACTGTTGTTTAAACCATCACAAGAATTCACAAAGTGTTACTTAAGCTGATCATGTTTTCTTCATCCAATTCTCTAAATATTTTTCATCTTTTCAATGACCAAATTATGTTGGCATCGAATTGGATTGTAGGATACTGTTGTCCGCTGGTCTGCAGCAAAAGGTATTGGGCGCATAAGTGCACATCTGACATCTTCCCTTTCTCAGGAGGTTTTATTGTCTGTTTTGGAGCTGTTTTCACCTGGTGAGGTGTGATACTAAATGTTTGTTTTCTTAACTTCTTGACAACTGTAATTTACTGGTTGAATTTATGTGCACCTAGGTTTACAAAATATATAGTTACTGTATGAGAGGTTTACTTTGTCAACTATTTATTTGTCTTGTATTGTCTTGTCCAACTGTTATATAGCTCACATATAGCACTTTTTTCAGGGTGATGGTTCATGGCATGGAGGCTGCTTAGCTTTAGCTGAACTTGCTCGTAGAGGCTTGCTCTTACCTGCTAGTCTTCCCAAAGTTGTTCCTGTTATTTTGAAGGTGGTTTATAATGGATAGAAAGTATCCATAGATTTATGGAAGTAGGGTTGTGACTTCAAACTATTTTGGCTGTTTATAAGTTATAATTATTTAGTTGCTTGAACTTTGAAGTACTTTATTTATGTGCTACCAAAACTTGAAACATGAACAGTGAGCCTTAAGGAAAACCTTGTCACCTGTAGTACCTTAGAGGAGACATGATTATCTTGACTGCTGAACAAGTTAAAAAGTGGGTTTCTGATGCATATGATTGAGAAAATGAGTGAAATGCTATAGAGGAAAGGAGAAGATAAAAAAAAGGACTTAATGTCAGAAAATAAAAAAGGCAAATATCCTTGTAGTTGACCTTAGAAGTTATAACTTATAAGACAACCAATCATTGTTTTAATATAACTAGATTTATTCTTTTCTGCATATATTTAGTATAAATGAACATATATTTTGGGTATTTCTTTGCCATTGAGCCCTTATTTGAGAGATATACTTACCACATAGCAGTGGTAATAAGTACAAAATTTGTTTGTTAGGCATTACATTATGATGTTCGAAGAGGCCCACACAGTGTCGGGTCTCATGTACGTGATGCTGCTGCATATGTATGTTGGGCTTTTGGACGTGCATATTATCATACAGATATGAGGAGCATCTTAGAAGAGTTTGCCCCACACCTCCTAACGGTGGCATGCTATGATCGAGAGGTCCTTACTTATTTTTTGTCCTTCTCATGACATGATTTGTTTTAGAATATTCACTTCATGTGAAAAGAATTGTTGACTAACCTGTGATATTTAGGTTAACTGCAGAAGAGCAGCAGCAGCTGCTTTTCAGGAGAATGTTGGAAGACAAGGAAATTATCCATACGGAATTGACATAGTGAATACCGCAGATTATTTTTCACTTTCTTCACGAGTAAACTCTTATCTTCATGTTGCTGATTCCATTGCTCAGTATGAAGGATATCTTTTTCCATTTGTGGATGACCTGCTGGATAGAAAAATTTGTCACTGGGTATGTTCTGATTAAATCTCACTCTCTCTCCTGAAACTGTCAAATCTTCTACTCCTGTGTTGACCCTAATTGCACTTACAATATGGATTTTGGTTTACTTTCTAAGTGAAGGCCATATATCACTCTAGCCTGGTTTCTGGATGCTGAATAGAATAAAATTTTGTAGGGAATAGGAAATCATGCATAGAAGAGGTAATTTCTCAGTGTGCATGCTTTTTGGTGAATAATATGATGTTTGATGAAGTTTTATTCTATCTAGGAGTTATACATTAGGGATTTTTTTCTTAGTGTTTTTATTGTTTCCTTAAATTTATTTTTAGTAACTTTTTCAAAGGATGACTTGTGCCTTATATACATATTTGCAAAATATTTCATATGTGAGACTGAAGAGTAAAGAGGATGATCTATCCTTTTAATTTCAATTATATTTAATTTTTTATTTCTTCTTAATCTTGTTACTCCTTGTGGCATAAATTTGTTCATATTTTGTTATTTGTTTGGTATTTGTTGGAGATCTTACATCGACTAGTGATATGCCAAACAATAATATATAAATGAGGTGCAAATCTTACCTTACAAGTCGATTTTATGAGAATGAGTTAGGCCCAATTTTATCATTTCTAATAAGGTATCAGAGTCTACTCTGACATTTTGTTGTTGTTGGGTCTATCGTGTCACTTGTCATCAAGCCTCTATTGAACCACCCACAAATGTTAAACATCACGCTTGTGTGTTAAAGATCACACATCGATTAGTGATATGACCAACCAATAGTACATAAGAGAGGTGCAAACTTTATCTTACAAGTCGGTTTTGTGAGCATGTATTAGGTCCAATTTCACAATTTCTAATAGTATTTATCAACAATTTATTGGTTATTCTTTTTGTTGCCTCCTGTTTTCCGAATACTCTATTTTCTTGATTTATTTTGAGAGATGTTACTTGGAAATTACATCTCCAGGATAAAAGCTTGCGAGAACTTGCTGCCAAGGCCCTTGCAATACTTGTAAAATATGACCCTCAGTATTTTGTGAGCACTGTCATGGAAAAGTTAATTCCGTGTACTCTTTCATCTGATTTATGCATGCGCCATGGTGCAACGTTGGCAACAGGAGAACTTGTTTTAGCTTTACACCAATGCAGTTTTGCTCTTCCCTCAGGTTGATACTTTCTTGTAATTTTTTATTATGCTTTTGCTTATTAGTAATGGAAATGAAACAGTTTTCTTCCATCAAAGCAAAAGAACCAAAATGGAAAATGGGGCTGTTGACTGTTATTGAATCGTTATCTTCTTTTGTTACATGTTTGTATGTTTGGTCCATAATTTAAACTTGTTTTTAGAAATTGAAGAGATGATTTCCAAATTCCAAGCATGTCTGATAAACAATTAGAGTCCCAGCCTTATCTCATGATTAGAAACTTAACTGTTCAGATAGTAAGTCCAATATCAGCCACACTTCCTCTTTCTTCTGTCTCTCTTTTTCAACTTTATTATTGTCATTTGTAAAGTTGCTAATTTTCCATCCGACTTTTAAGTAATTATATGACTACTGAGACATGCAATTTATTACACGGACCAGTTGACTGATTTAATTTTCTTGTTTTCTTACTTATGTGAGATAGAGGGAGAATATCAGTTATTTCAAACAACATATTTTCAAGAAGAAACTGTCAAATTAAATAACTAAAACTACTTGAGTTCGTTTCCTAACATGATACAAAATGAATATAAGGCTGAGCTTATTTTTAAGCTAAAGTAAAAAATTATAGCTTAAATAAGTATAAATTGTTCATCTAATTTCATTTTTTTTTTTATTTTAAAAGCTTTAAATTAAAAGTTGTTGATGAATGATTCTTTTTATTGCTCAATGAAAAAATATATTTATAAAATAAAAATTTACATTGTAAAATAAACTCCTTAAAAATTTAATTATAAATACTGTTTGGTCTAAACTTTTACTTTTAAGGAGGAAAAAAACACACTAAAAGTTGGGGCAAACAGAGCCTAATTCTTTGATTGAGGGATTAGATACCTTGCCTGTGGTTGAGTATTGATATATAGTAAGGGCCTGGTTGAGTAAGTTCTTTAGAAGCATTTCTAGAAGAAAAAAATACAAAGAAAAATGTAAAAAAACTTCTTCATAAGTTTTTTTGAAAGATGTGCCACTTTTTTCAAGCTAATTGTAGTTAATATGTAGAAGCTATTGCACATAGTTTTTTTTAAAAAATGTGGGGCTTTTTAAAAAGTTCTAGATCATTTAAAAAAACTTATGGAAAAACTGTTTAAAATTTTTTCTTTATATATTTTTTTTCTAGAAATGCTTCGGGAGAAAATTTCTCAAATGGATCCTAAGTTTAAGTTTAATCCGGTCATATGGTTAAACCTTTCTTTGTTGAACATTTGTTGATAGATAAACAGAAAAGTCTTGCTGGAGTTGTTCCTGCTATTGAGAAAGCACGACTTTATCGTGGAAAGGGAGGAGAGATAATGCGTGCAGCTGTTTCTCGATTTATTGAATGCATCTCCATCTCTGAAGTGGTATTATCAGAAAAGATAAAGAGAAGCCTACTTGATACTCTTAATGAGAATTTGAGACATCCTAATTCTCAGATACAGGTTCTATCCCTTTGATAAAAGCAATTTATATTACCGTTTCAACTTTTGTTCATATTATCAGCTTATGCCAGTTGGGTATTATATATCTGACAAGCAATATCTTCATTTGATGTTCAGAATGCGGCTGTTAACGGCCTGAAACACTTCATCCGTGCATACTTGCATGCTTCAGATAATAAAGCTACAATTGATGTGACAGAAAAGTACCTCAATATGTTGACCGATGCGAATGTTGCTGTAAGGAGAGGATCTGCATTGGCAATAGGGGTTTTGCCATATGAATTATTAGCCAGTAAATGGAGAAATGTGCTTTTGAAGCTTTGTGGCTCTTGTAAAATTGAGGTGCTTCACGTTGTAAATGATATATAGTATACTATCTTATGTTCAGTGATTGTGTTACCTAATGTCATGTGCAGGAAAACCCTGAAGACAGAGATGCTGAAGCACGAGTAAATGCAGTCAAAGGGCTTACATTAGTGTGTGAAACATTAATTAATGGAAGAAAAGATACTGCTACCTCTTTTGTTGAGGATGATTTTTCCCTGTTTATTCTGATAAAGAATGAGGTGATGATGAGTTTATTTAAAGCTCTTGATGATTATTCTGTTGATAATAGAGGTGATGTAGGTTCTTGGGTTCGTGAGGCTGCTTTAGATGGCCTGGAAAAATGTACATACATGCTCTGTAAGATAGACAAGTCTGTTTGTTTGTCTGGAAGATCAGATGAAAATGAAATTGAACCTATTACACATCTTTCAACTGATAGCGTGCATAAGAACAACCAAGAGCTTCATTTATTTGATAAAAATCTTGCTACCAATTTAGTTGGAGGAATTTGCAAGCAAGCTGTTGAGAAGATGGATAAGCTGAGAGAAGCAGCAGCAAATGCTCTCTACAGAATTTTGTACAACCAGACGATTTATATTCCGTACATACCTTTCCGGGAAAAGTTAGAAGAAATCATTCCTAAGGAAGCAGATGCACAATGGGCTGTAAGTTTATATAAATCTTTCATCAGTTCGAGAATGGTTGCATAGAATATTTATATTGAGAGACAATACTGTTATTTTGCAGGTTCCTTCCTATTCTTACCCACGCTTTATACAGTTATTTCAATATGGTTGTTATAGCAGAGATATACTATCAGGTTTAGTCACATCTGTTGGTGGGTTGCAAGATTCTTTGAAAAGGGTATCGCTCTCGGCACTGTTAGATTATCTAGAGGGGGTTGAATCTGAAGACATTAATAGAATAACATCTAGGATAAACATGCTGTCTGTTGACATCCTTTGGGTTCTCCAACAATACAAGAAATGTGACAGAGTTATCGTACCCACTTTAAAGGTATTAAATTTCTTAAACAACGCTTAACTATCCTTGCTTTGTAAAATTGATCTTTCTAAAAATTTGATTATACTTTATACAATTTTTTCTTTCTTGGTGAAAATCATAATTCTGCATGTGAACAAAGTTGGAGCCACAAGCATAATAGCACAATAACATGACTAGCAGTCATGTACTCACATCTCGATCATTGATTCTCTTCCTTTAAAGGAATAAGGGGACTGATAATTGAAATGTTGAATATCAATTCCATGTTGAAATATTTGAAAAAGGATGAGGGAGAGAGATCCTGAAAGAGAAGGAATGTTGCTGTATAGTGGTTTCAATTGCATATTTATTTATTGTAATAAGTCGGGGGTATACACTGTTGACCGTACTATTATAACAACCTCAAAACTGAGAATTCAGATTGCAGATTCTGACAAAAGACAGTTTGGTGTACCACATAAATATTACCTGTAAAGACCCAACAATTCACTTAGCTACAAGGTAAGATTGATTTATGGGTTGTAGTTGAAGGAACTCCATTCTTAGAATTCCTAGCCATTTGTATGCTCCAGCATAGAGAATCCTGGTTAGTGCCCTACTTTACATCAACCCTTACAATTATTTCATAAAAAAGTTTAGCATATTTTCTTTTTTTGTTGCATATATAATAGTCATTGCTTGCCTCCTCTGCTATGAATGTAAATTGCTTTACACAAAAATTTGCACTGTTTATCTATGAATCTCTAATATACTGATGAACTTATTCTGCCCTCCAGACCATTGAGATTCTGTTCAGCAAAAAGATATTCTTTAACATGGAGGTTAGTCTGCCTTTCTGTTCTTTATTTTTCATCTTTCTTGTTAGTAGGCCCATGTACACGTTGTCTATTTCTGGATTGGCTTGTTCAAGTAACCCTTTATATGGATTTGTTGGCTAGAGAATGTAGTTATCCTATACACTAGGTGGAAACAATGAAAAAGTTAAAGAAAAGAAAAAAAGAATAATGGCCAATATGAAAAGGAAATTTTCTGCAAAGTCTCTAAGGTGGATTAAATCTTCATCATGAAGACATCTTCTATTCCAAGTTTCCGACATAGCAACTCCATACGGTCATTTACCTCTCATAGTTACTTTTCGTGTGTAACATGTGTAGAACTTGTTGCTTGTTTACGAAACCAATATGGTTTGAATAATGTTGAAATGTTAGAAAACAGTTCTTCCAAGAAAAGTTACACAACTCTGCCATCACATGTTAAGGTTATCTGTGCATTCCCCATGGTTGTGTATGAAATATGATGTAGCGATCATATGATTATGATTGGTTATACTTTTATATATAGTTATCACAAGCTTTACAAAAGTTTAGGGGCATTTTGTTTTAAGAAAACAGGTTTAATTTTCATTCTCTATTTTCATTTTCAATTTTTTAAGATTTAAAACATGTTTGCTTTTAATTATTCATTTTCATTTTTACTGTTCAACCTTCCCTGCAACCGCATCCTTTTCAAACTACAAATCATTACTTGTCATCCACCAAACTCCTCGAGTCCTCGCACCAAACCCAATCGAAGCCTTCACCCTACAAGTAACCCCAATAATGACGTTTCCCACTATCAATTTTAAAACCTTAACTCCCAATTCGTGGCAAACGGGAACCCACACATGGAGATTGAGATTGTGTTGCACAATGGTGTCCAGTTTTGCACTTCTTGTTGGTGATTAGGTGTGCAGTGACCACCCTCACTTGGCAGTCATGGCGGCTCCAGAGGCCAACAACTGCACATGTCAATTGCCGTGACGCACATCCAGCTTCAGTTGTTGTCAGTCAGTGATGTCAGCCAACTTTGCTGGTGACGTAGGTGGACTGGACCTGGATGGCGAGGTTGCAAGGAGAGAGGATGAAGAAGTCCAACGAGATATACAAAATGGCTTGAAGAGATGAAAAAACCTTTCATATATTTATAGTGACTGCCACCGTATTTTCGTTTTGTTTGAAAATGTAGAATACGACTTTTTGTCATTTTCAATTTTGTGCTTTTTAAAAATATTTTCACTGATAATGTTTTCTAAAATTAAAAACAAACATATTTTCAGTCTTGTTTTCTGTTTTCACTGGAAATGAAAAGAGAAAATGGATAAAACAAACATCAACTTATTTTCTTTATTGTGACAGGAAAGAACAACTAAAATTTTAGTAACTTGGACAGATACTGAATAATGCTAATTTTCTCCAGTAGAGTTGTGAGTATGATAGATGATAAGTAGTGTTGCTTAAACCAGAGAGAATCAAGCAACAATAATATGATTTAATAACACAATCATGTGAGCTGAAATTGGATTAAGTACACATCTCGATACCTAATTCAACTTTAGTAAAGCCTATATACGGAAGAGCTATAAGCTGCTGACCTGGCAGACTAATAATAGATTAAGATTTGCAGAGAATTAGATTAGAAAAAGAATCAATAGTTGCAATCGAGTGAAAAATTATCATAATGCATATTTTTACTGTATAAAAATGAGATATCGAAGTTTTTTGTTATATATTTTCATTTATTGATTTTTATTTTACAAATGCTTGGTGAGAATATGTTAATTAATAAATTGTATTTTCAGGCTCACACTCCAGCTTTTTTTGCTGCTGTTTTGGATTCTCTGTCATTTGAATTGAAGGGATCAAAAGACTTCTCTAAGTTGTATGCTGGTATTTCAATACTTGGTTATATAGCTTCAGTTCAAGAGCCTATCAATAAGAGGGCCTTTTCTCAACTACTTAACTTTCTTGGCCATCGTTACCCTAAGGTGATTCCTGAATATTCATCTGTATGAGGTTCACTACTTAGCATCTTGTTTTTTCCCTTCGTGCAAAGTAGACAGGCTCTTTTTTCGTGATTGGAGACAGTTTGTGCTCGTTTTATAGGAAATAATCTTTTCAAGTACATATGTTTTAAAAAAAAGGCTTAAAAATATGTTTCAACTCCATGATATATTTGTGAATTTTGCATTGGGTTTCCAATAAATGTTTGCTTTGTGTGGGGTCCTTGTTATATTTTTTATTTTGATCTGGATCATTAAAGCATGTTAGAATCAAGATTTGTTTATATATCAGAGGCCCGAAAGATAAAGTATTTGAAATAAATGGAAAAGTTGTATTATAAAATTACTTTTTATTGGCTTAAAAAAACAGGTCATGACTTTTGTTACTTGCTTTATAGTTTCATATTTTATTTTATTTCTTTTCTATGTTAATCAGATTCGAAAAGCTTCAGCTGAACAGCTGTATCTTGTCCTCTTGGAAAATGGGAATCTTGTGGCTGAGGACAAGATTGATAAAGCTCTTGAAATTATTTCTGAGACTTGCTGGGATAGCGATATCGATTTAGCTAAACACCAAAGGTTAAATTTGAATCAGATTATAGGTGTGGAGGTGGGGCCACTTGGAAACAATAGTGATGGAACATCAAGGAAAACCAGCAGTAAGAACTCTACAGATTTGGATGAAAATGCATCATATTCCTCGTTAGTTGAGTCATCTGGGTTCTAAATATTTTGTTGATACAATCCCAGGTTTGCTGTTGTATAATGTAAGTTGCTGTAGTTGATATGAAATTTTCATGTGCATTTGTAAATTTCCAAACATACTCGTCCTCAATGAGTGCATAAGCATTTACGAGATTAATTATAAGCAGAGGAGCTGAAGGGAAAGAAATGAACTGTGAAGATTGGATTTGTGAGTTGTTTTATGTGCGGCCAATAACATCTATCATTTGTTCTACTGATGGTAGAGCCCACATAATTCAGATTTCAGAATTAACATTATGTTAGGAAGCAAAATCTAGGTCTAGAGAATTAAAATATTTCATTCATTGATGGTCCGTTTGTCTACGAGAGAAATATAAATATATAATTCTAATGATATTGGATAATAACTATCTATTTGTCAACATCTTATTATTTTTAATATAAATAAAATAAAGTATAATTTATAAATATCTAACTCTACCCTAATGTAATCCTTGCATTTAATGTTGGGCTTAAAGCCCATCCTATCATTGCCCACCCCTTTGGTGAGAACCTTGCCCTCAAGGTTCTCTGTATAATGAAAAATCACATTGGGAGTGTTAATGGTGTGGCATTTGGAATTGCATTGTTGAATGAATTGATAAAGGTTAGCCAATGAGTTTAATAAAATTAATGGCAGAGGATGGAAATTGTAATGCTGAATAGAAGTGAAATATGAATCACATTGGGGAGGTGAGGTTTTGGAAAAATTGATTGGCTAGTGAGCAATTAAGATAGTTTTGGACATGAAATAAGAAAAGGAACGTTGATGGTCATAAGTTTAGATGGTTGTAATTGGTTGAGAAAGTGTAGAAATTGAAGGGATGATTTAGATTAGGATATTGGCTTCGTTTGTGCCTTGAAACAATGAGATGACACTGGAAAAGTATTGGTTTTAATTTTTAACATTTGGTATGGGGTTAATTGCTTGGGTAACTTTTGGAGTTATAAGGGATCTTTGGATTAAAATGGTTGTAACAGGACTATGGAGAGCAACTTGATTTGGAAAACGTTGGGGTGTTTGGGATATCGATGGAACATGTGGTAAAGTTGGTGTATTCGGCCTTTGTGATGCTGGTCACTGCGGCAGTGTCAAATCAGATGCTTGGAGTCCCAAAAGGTCTGAGAGAAGAGGGTTGCAGCCATGGGATGCACAAGAAAACTTGACAATTATTGTATTGACTGTGGTAGTTGTGACTGTGGAGACCATGAAAATGAAAAAGGGTTATAGGGATACAATGGGAAACTTGGTGGTGGCGAGTGGTGTAGATTTGTTGTGAGCGGTAGCAACAGTGACTGTAGAGGGCAATAATAAGTCAGAGAAAACAAAGATGAAAAGTTGCGGGATTGTAAAGGTTGTTCATGAAAATGGGATGGTTAGTAGGAAAGATGCAATGGTGGTCATTACGGGCAGGAAGCAATGTTGTATATTCTACGCAACTCCTATAATCTACAATTAAAGAGTTATAAAGAAGATAAAAATGTAAATTTTGATATTTTTCATCATCTTATCATATTATTATCCGTATTGATTATTACTAACTTGTAACTGAGCATTCCGAATTGTGATCATTACTAATCAGGAATAGTGGTATGTGATCCATACTTGAAATTCCTAATTTGTAATTATATTTTTAATGTCCTTTTAGATTTTTGTGATTTTGGTTCTTCCAATTGTGCAGTTTTAATCCTATTTTTTTCCTGTAAATTTTAGTTTATATTTTTCAAATTTATAATTACAAAATTAGTTTTTGTTTTAAGTTTTTAAATTTTATAAAAAAATATTTTGTTTTTCAATTTAAAGTATGATTGTGAATTCTCAGTCTTACTATAATCCTTTCTTCTTTAGAATTGAAGATCACTTGCTGGAAAATAGTAATTAACAACTGACAATCGGTGATTGACAATCAATTATTAGTGATTAACGTTCAAAGGTGTTGACCAATGATCGACAACTTGTGATTGACAATTCAAACTTGTCATTGGTGATCAATGATCAAAATTAGTGATCAATGACCAACAATAAAAAAATGATAGTAGGTATTGGAGTTTGAATAAAAATAGAAATAAAATCCTTAAAACTAAACTTTATTGTTTTTTAAATGAAATAAAATTATTTTAAAAGTAAATAAAAAATCTAATTAATATCGTTTTTGTAAAGAATTTAATTGGTATACACTGTCAGTATAAAGAATTTTTATACTGACATTCAATCATGACTTTTCATTTATGTGACATTCAATCATGATTTTTTATTTATGTGACTTTTAAAGTAGTAATGAGTAAAGTTAACAAAATGAAAGGTTGTGATTAAATGTAATGTATACCAATTAAACCCTTTTGTAAAACATATTCTTGTTTTCAAAATAGAAAACTAAAAACTTAAAACCACCCGAAACATATCCTTATATATTGCAATCAATTCCCTCAGTTAGTATTTCCATCTTTTTTAACAGAGTTTATTTACCTCATTCATGTTAGTCTTAGATGCTGACTTGTCCATACAATGATAACCCATTTGACATTAATGTAGATAAGCACTTCTTGAAAATACTTGTTAAACAAAAAATATGAAGAGTTGTTATGGGTTTTGTTTTTATGTCTCGAATTCCCCCTCCCATCTTATGCACTTCAATAGTGATGTGTTAAACTGTTTGTGTAATGCTATCTAACAGAACACGTGAACGTAAGGAATTGTCAATATTTGGCATGTAATGAAGGTGGAATTGGAAATGGTTTGGTATGATATGTCTTGAACCGAACTAAGTTTATAATTGTTTATGATGACTCTTGTTTCGATTCTAAAATTTGTTTCCTTTGTTTTCTATTTATTTGAACTATATTGCTTTTTGCGTTGATAAAATTGTGTGGAGAAGGCATTGGACCGGAGCTTGTCAACTTCTTTTGTAGGGTTAATGCATGATCGGTACTATCCCTTCGTGATGCCATTTGTTGTTTGAGTGAAATCATGTGTCATATAAGCAAGGAATATTGCTGCAATTATAATACACAGTTATAATTACATGTGGATCCTGCGTAAAGGACATTGCACTTGACGCATCTAATACGCAAACTAGCATGTCGGAATCTGATAGTTCTTCTATTCAATGGGACCATTAGAAATTTAACATCACTCTTTTTATTCAAACTTTTGCCAGAGGCAGACGAAGATTCCCCCTCTCCAGTCCTTTCAAAACCGTCACTGGACTATTGTTGTTTACTCTCTTTCTCTTGCCCACTTTCGATGTTGTTGGAAATTGGAATGATATTTTTAAACAATAATTTCCTTATTTCTTATTTTTGTCATGTCCTTGTTTGGTGTTTACATACATGTCATTTGTCATGTGGGATCATGCTTATCAACATCACATCGGATTGACCCGTTGTACTGTATCAACAATTTGTCTGACTATCGTCGATTCGGTTATTATATAAATAGAGATAATTTTAATTTACCAGTTACCTTTCCCACCATTATAAATTTGTTCTTATAAAATATTTTTTATTTTTAATATAAAGTTAAAGATAGATATAAATATATATTTATAAAACTCATAAATAAATATATATTATTTTATTATTTTTTATAAAACATAATTTACTCCTTATATTAATTTATAATTTTTATATTTTAATTTTTTATAACTTTATATTATAAGTATTTCTATTTTTTATGAAATTTTGTTACGATAATTTATTCTTAAAAATTAAAATTGCAAAAGGTGAAAGTAAAAAAAAATAAAATAAAAAGTATAACTAGACTTAAAAAATGGAGTCACCACCACAAAAAAAGTAACCTATACCTATAAACACTTTTGCCTAAAGATATGATTTAATGTAGGTAAAACTTAAAAAAACTTTTACTTATAAGTAAATCTTTAGTCATATTATAGTGTATAAAGTTACTCGAAGTAAAAATTATAAACATTTTTACCTACACGTTGTTTTTAAGGTATTATGAGATTTATAATTACAAACACGTAAGTGTAGGTAAAAATAAAGAACTTCTACCTACGCATACCTATAGTAACTGGTGTAGGTAAAGCTTCAAAAGATCTCTAACTATGATTTGTGATTTAATAATTCTTAACAAATACTTTTTAAGATGAACTATAGTAATTAATATTATTCAAAAATTATAAAATGAAATATATTAATTAAAATTTTAATAATTTTTAATTTAGATTAATAATGATTTTATAAATTAACTTAAATATAATATCTAAAAAACATTTTTTATGTTTTTTAAACATAAATCACAATGCATATTATTATTATTTTACAAGTTAATCAATCAATTTTCACAATAAGTTCAATTTTATGCTTTCTATATGTGTTGATTAGATTAAAAAGAGAATGATAAAAGAGGTTTCTCCATTCACGGTAATCCCCGTGCCCTGTACTCCCAAACTCCACGTTGTCCCTTTCCTCTCTCTCATAGCTCCAGGTCTTAGGTTCTTCTAATTGAGTTTCTGATCTATCACCACTTCTCTTCACAAAAACCTAGTTCCTTCACTCATTCAAAATGGTTAGCTTCCTCTTTTATCTCTTGCCTTTGATTCCTCTCACCAATCTTATATATGAACCCAACTCTCATCGATTTCATGTTTTCTTATTACCTTCTATCCTATTGAATTTCAATTGCTTTTAATTTTGCTTTGTTGGTTTATGCAATTTATGTTCCTTGAGATCTAATGTGGATTGTGCATGACTCCTTTTCGTTTATTTCATAATTTTTTTGTTTGTTTTTGCAGCCTCTTCAAATCAAGGATCAGAACCTTTCCATTTTTTTTTGTTTCCTAACACTCTCAAGTTCTTTTGTATCAGGTTTTGTTTCTTTACCTAATTTAATTATTTATAGTTTACTCGTTACCTACTTCTAATTTTAATTTCATTACCTAATTAAAAGTCTTTGTGAGACTCAATAAATTTATAAACAATATATGTATTACTAGTATTATTCACCAATTATCTTTTATGATATTTTTTGAATTTATAGTAATATTTTAAAATTATACTAAAAATTTTTTTGTTGGTTGACAGTGTAAATATGTTTTGAAAATGATGCACATAATCACTCTAAATTTAGTGTGTTGTATTTTTTTTTTTGTTGAATTTTTTAAAGCATTTATGCATTGTAACACTTATTTTTCCATAATATTTAGGTAGTATGTATGTATAAATATTTATAAATAAATAAATGAAAAATGTAAACTTTTAAACTCAAAAAATACGTAATAGAAAATTAATTTGAGTAATTAAAGTACTTTACTGTCAACAAAATGAATTAAATTATAAAAACTTTAAACTTTAAAAGAATAATTATCAAATGGGGTTAAAGGATAAAAAAAAATACTTGAACGGTGATTTGTAAAAATTCTTGAATAAATTTAAGTATTAATTAAAAATTGTGAAAAGTGATTTTTTTAATGGAATAACTAATTAAATAGAAATTATATTTAATTTCGTATGCATGTTAACAAAGTATGCATTACAAAATGACGAAGCCACGTATTTAATTGAGAAAGGAAATATGTATAAGGAATATTTCGAAAAATAAGAATTCAATTCTATTATAAGAAGAAGGGTCTGTCCATGACATGCGGTGAATGAAAGGTTTGACCTTTAATATTTTTATTTTTGAACATATGTTCGGCTACAAATATAAAAGAAGTAGCAGTCTAGCTTAAAATTTTAATACTTATTTTTATATGCTTTCGTTGTATATCTTTGAATTTAAATATAACAACACATAATTTGATATATTATTTTTGAATTAAAAATATATAAGAGTTTTATACTGATGTTTAATAATAATTTTTTATTTACATAATTTTTAAAATATCAATTTGTAAAAGGCAAAAAACTTAGCATAAATAAAAAATTATTTTTAAATATCAATGTAAAATTTGTTATACTAACGATGCCTACTAATTAAACTCATTATTTTTTATATTTTAATTTATTTATTCATAAATAAATAATTATATATTGAGTAATTAATTATATTTTAATTTAAACAATGTATTAAACATATTAAATAACATGATATAATTTGTTTATGAAGTATTTTTAAATTAAATATATAATTTATACTATTAATAAAGGAAATTATCCCTTTTGATGTGCACATTTTTTTTTAAATAATTATCTCCCTTAATTATATAACCTGCTATAAAAAAATAAAGTAACGACACATACAATCACGTATGATCTCAGTTAGGAATTATCACTTTTTTCTAATAAAAGTCTCATATTTGATCTTTTTTCTATTTGTTTTCTTCCCTTTGAATTTTGTTGTGGCAACAGAAGCAATAAAATCAATAATAAAGAAGGGTGTACCCTCCTGAATCCTTTTAGCTTGACAACCATCCGGACCACCTCGGACCTCGGCAAAGACCCAAACCAAGGGTTAATCTACAAAAAAAGGTAATGTGGAACTTCCTAAATAAGGTAACTTGGAATCACACCTTAAGACCTCCTTAAAAGGGAGGCACCAGACCTCTCTTAAGTACTTAACTCTCATACTCTTCTCTCTATCCTCTCACTCCCTCATTGGCTTAGGCATCAAAGTCCCTTTTGCAAGTACACACCTATCTCCCAAAGTCCCAAAGTCTGAAGGGTTGAGATGACACCAGTTCTGCCAAACTCCGGTAAGAATATTTGGCATTTTTGTGGGGACGTAAAAATTCCTACGCTCCCTCTTTACTCCCTCCCTCATGGTGCAAACTAGGAGCAACCCCCTCCTTCCAACATGAATAAAATGAAGCTCATGGAAGAACTCAGGAAAATGAAAAAGATGGCTAAGAAGCATGAAGCCGACCTCTACCTCCTGAAAGAGGAGAATGCCGCCATGAGAACGGTGATTTAAGACCTCCAGGACAACCAACACAACAAAAAGAATAGCCCACACGACTACACTAGCGACAACAAGACCTGAAGTCATCACCACTTCAGGACCATTGGAAACACCCATGGCAGGGGATCCAAATCCCACCCCTGTAGACATTCCCTGGACAAAGGAATGTCCAGAAATTATCACTCTATGAACCACCATATTTCAACATGCAACAAGTTAACTCGGAGCAAGGCTACTTATGTTGGCAAAAAAGTAGAGAAGCAGAAGACCACCATAGATGTTGCTCTCGTAACCCGTCACCCCATACCTCGACGACATCCCTTTGCTGACGAGATACTCAACAATACTCTCCCACGAGGCTGAAAACCATTGGTGATCAAACTCTACAAAGGTTGACCAACCCCCACGACCACATTGAGGCATTTCTCACCTAGGTAAATCTTTACTCAAATGATGATCGTGTGTTGTGCAAAATGTTCCCTACTTCTCTTATAGGTACCGTTCTCAATTGGTGGTCGAGGCTCCCCCACCATTATATCGACTCATTCGATACCTTGGTAGAAAAGTTCACAGCTCATTACGTGGCTTACCGACCACAAAGGGTCTCGGTTGATGACTTGATCGAGCTCTTACAGAGGGGCGATGTGTCATTACCCAACTTCACATATCGACTCTCCAAAATGATAACTCAGATCGTGGATTTAGAACCTGGGGTATCCCTCCACACATTCGTTGGCACCCTGAAACCCAGAAGGTTCGCTGATAGTGTGGCCAAACAATGCTCAAGGACCATGGACGAATTCCTAGAGCAATCCTGGAAGTTCATCGACATGGAAGAAGCGTTTGCTAGGTACAAACGACTTAGAGCCCCCTACAATATGAAGAAGGACTAGCACAGGTAGCCTACACATAGGAATGATCGTTCATAATCACCAAGATCCTCTGTAACGAAGTATACCAACTGCAGACACCATAAAGGGAACCCATCCCGAGAACTCGGAACACCATCTACTTAAAAATATACTACAACTGAGACAAAACAGGTGATGTACTCTTTTTTCCTAAGTAAAAAAAATACGAGTTTTGGTAGAGGAGGTTTTAATGAGGCACACTGATGTGTAAACACAAATCAATGAAACATCAGTAAATGTTTACCTTTCATATTTTTACCATTTCTCTCAACTATTTATCTTTTTGCATGTTTTCCTTTATTTTCTAGTATAGTATCGGAAACATCTAAAGAACTCAACACTTTATTGCTTACTCAGTGCTCTATCGCCCACTCGATCCTTTATCGCCTACTCAACACTCTATCATCTACTTGGTGCTCTATCGCCGACTTGGCGTTCTATCGCCCACTCGACATCTATTGCCCACTCGGTGCTCTTGGAGCTTTATCACCTACTTGGCGCACTATCGCATGACACGTATGTGATGAAACTATAAAGTAGATTTCAATTATACTGTACTAGACACAAATTATAGTATGCCAATTATTGATATTGAATTGATAGAATGAGAATGAATGTGTACCTGAATTGGTATTCATGTCCATGAGCACTATTGAACAGAACTCTAGGAGGTTCTTCTGGCTACCTTATGAGGGGTTATTGTAGAGAATAATTCTAATGTGTAAATTTGCTTAATGGGATGACAAATTTATAACCCCCTAGGGTAGTCAGGGACCTCTCTTAATTGGGCTTTTTATCTGATTGACCTAACCCATCACAGCGTCAATCTCACTGTAATCTCAGTTAAAATAACCATATTGATATTTTAAGATATTGTCGGTTAAAGATAAATAACCATATTGATATAATGATCATATCTTATATTGTCGGTTAATGATAATTAGATATTGAGTGATACTAATCCATAATATTTTTCAACATTCTCCCACTTGGATAGTGTCAATAAATAATCAACATACAAATCATTAAGCTAAAACGACAATTGCCGATATATCATATATTAATTAGCGATATGAAAAATTTGAGCAACAAAATAAATATCCGATAGGGATATTAATTATTTGCATTTAGCTAATATTTTTCATAAAATGTATGGCATAATGCAGTCCATAAATGACACTACAATGGTCCAAGCATAAATAAAATGCTAATAAGAAACATGAACAAAATGACGTCAACTAGAGCATGTCTCTTAAAGAAAATAGAGAATCAGACTCCCACTAACTTAATATATCAAAAGCCTTGACTAAACCCATGTGAGTTACATGAATAAGAAAAATTCCAATAGTTAAGGCCTTAGTCAGTGGATCTGCTAACATCTCCTCAAAATCAATGTTTTCAATCCCAGTGTGAAAACTTTGAATTTGCTCTCTAACAAATTGATACTTGATATCAAAATGCTTTGAACGAGTAGAGCTTTTGTTGTTTCAAGAGAAACTCACAGCAGCAGTATTGTCACAGTAAATCACAAATGGCCTGGAAATGCTTTCAACTATGTGAAAGTCAGATATCAATTTCTTAAGCCACATGGCCTGGCGAGTGGCCTAAAAACAAACAACATACTCTGCTTCC
This sequence comes from Psophocarpus tetragonolobus, assembly GCA_037954015.1. Taxonomy (NCBI): domain Eukaryota; kingdom Viridiplantae; phylum Streptophyta; class Magnoliopsida; order Fabales; family Fabaceae; genus Psophocarpus; species Psophocarpus tetragonolobus. The sequence continues at coordinate 4,057,687 of CM075692.1, read as the reverse complement.
ATGGTAGAGGTAGCTGTAAGAGACTGTTTAATGCTATTCTAAGAGATAGCTCCTCCTGACATCATAAAAATAAAGCCAGAAGTAGATCTACGATCATCAGGGAAACCTGCAAAATCAGAATCAGAATAGTCAGTAACTTGAAGTTGATCAGACTTCATAAAAGTCAACATATGATCCTTGGTTCCCTGTAAATATCGCATGACCTTTTTAACGGCTTTCCAATGACCCAAACCTGGGTCACTCAAGTATCTGCCTAAGGCATTGATGATGAAAGTAATGTCAGGACGAGTACAGACTTGAGCATACATCAAACTGCCAACAGCGAAAGCGTATGGAATTTTCTTCATAGCATCCACTTCTTCATCATTATGAGGACATTGTTTGTTAGATAATTTGTCACCATGTTGCACAGGTGCAGCACATGGGGAGCAAGCATTCATGTTGAACTTCTTGAAAATCTTCTCGATATATCCCTTTTGAGACAATCCAACTATGCCACGTGACCTATCACGAAGAATTTGGATGCCTAGAACAACAGAAGCTTCACCAAGGTCTTTCATATCAAAATGTATACACAACATTGATTTTGTCTCAACCAATAGGTTCATACAACTACTAGCAAGGAGAATGTCATCGACATATAATACGAGAATGATGAAATTACTCCCACTAGTCTTCAAGTAAATGCACTGGTCTGCAACATTTTCCTTGAAATTGTAAGTAGTGACAACCTGGTCGAATTTTAAATACCATTGCCTAGATGCTTGTTTCAGTCCATAAATGGACCTTTTAAGTTTACACACCAAATGCTCATTGCCTGCCTTAGCAAAACTATCAGGCTGAACCATGTAGACATCTTCAGCAAGATCTCCATTTAGAAAAGCTGTCTTTACATCCATCTGGTGTAGCTCTAGGTCAAAATGAGCAACTAAAGCCATGACAACTTAGAGTGCGTCCTTCGTTGAAACTGGTGAGAAAGCTTCTTTATAGTCAACACCTTCCCGTTGACTATAACCTTTAGCCACCAATCGAGCCTTATACCTATCAACCTTTCCATCTGGAGTACGTTTTGTCTTAAAGACCCATTTAGATCCAACAGGCTTACAACCTGCTGGTAAGTCCACAAGATCCCAAACATTATTATGAGACATGGAAGACAATTCATCATGCATAGCTTTTAGCCAATCAGAAGCATGAGAACTAGAAAGTGCTTCCTGAAATGTGATGGGATCGTCATCATCATGTGGATCATATTCGTGCTCCTGAAGGTATACAACATAGTCATTTGGTATAGAAGGTCGGCGTATTCTCTGAGATCGTCTTAATGGGGCCACATCAACATCATCAAGTTGTTGATCATTGAGTTGTGGTTCATCAATTTGTGGCTCTGTCATTTGTTCATCTTGCCTCTCAACAATTTGTTCATCTGTGTGAACCATTGGGATTGAAATGTCTGTAGGAAGAAAATAAGATGGTAATGGAAGCATGGTTCGATCTTCTCTAAGGGTCATCAATTGAGGTGTGTAACTCCCACTGTCCAAATCATCCTCAAAGAAAACTGCTCGGTCAGATTCAATAACTCGTGTAGAGTGAGAAGGACAATAAAATCTACATCCTCTAGAACCGATGCAGTAGCCAATGAAATAACCGCTAATAGTTTTGAGATCAAGTTTCTTTTGTTTAGGATTATAAGGTCTTACTTCTGCCTTACAACCCCATACATGGAAATGTCTCAAACTCGACTTTCTACCAGTCATTTGCTCAAAAGGAGTTTTGGGCACAGATTTGCTAGGTACCTGATTAAGAATGTACATAGCAGTTCGCAAGGCATCTCCCCAAAGAAATTCTGGCAGAGATGAATGTGATAACATACATCTCACCATGTCCATGAGTGTTCGATTTCGTCTCTCAGCAACGCCATTTTGTTCAGGAGTTCCAGGCATGGTATATTGAGCTTCAATTCCGTATTCATCAAGGAATCGAGCAAATGGTCCTAGATTTCTTCCTGTCTCGTCATAACGACCATAATATTCTCCTCCTCTATCAGACCTTACACACTTAATTTTCTTTTCTGTTTTCAGTTCAACAAAGGCTTTAAAGGTTTTAAAGGCTTCAAGAGAGCTTGCTTTATCCTGAAGAAGATATATCCATCCATGTCTGGAGAAGTCATCTATGAATGTAATAAAATACCTATATCCACCCATAGCAGTGGGAGTAATAGGTCCACATATGTCTGTGTGAATTAATTGTAGCACATCGTCACATCTGTTTGAACTTTTATTCCTGGTTTTGGCAGTGAACTTTCCCTTGATGCAATCGACACAAGTGTCATAATCTGAGAAGTCAAGATCATGCAGAATCCCTTCTTTTATGAGTCTTTCAATTCGAGGCCTAGAAATATGCCCCAAACGTCTATGCCATAACATAGAGGAAGTTTCATCAATCCTATTACGTTTACTCCCACTAATGGAGTTAACTGACATATCACTTACGTTTAACATGTAAAGTCTGTCATGCAAAACTCCTGAACCAACAACAGTTGAATTATAATAAATCACCAATTTTCCATCACCAAAATAAAAGTTGTATCCACATTTGTCTAAAACAGAAATAGATATCAAATTCCTTCTCATGGAAGGGACATAAACAGCATCTTGCAATAATAAAGTGTGTCCAGAGGATAAACATAAAGAGACGACTCCAATGTCAGCAACGGGTACTCCAGCTCCATCTCCCATAACAATCTTCGTCTCAACATCACTTGGTTTCCTCAGGCTTGTGAACCCCTGTAAAGAATTCACAACATGAATAGTAGCCCCTGAGTCTAACCACCAGGAATTTGGAGGAACATTAACCATATTAGATTCAAAGCAAGTTAGTGCTAGCAGATTACCTCGCTTCTCCTCTTTCTTCTTCAGGATAAAGCAATCTTCCACCTTGTGACCACGTTTCTTACAATACTTGCAAGAACCTTTAAAGAATTTCTTCTTAGGTTCTAAATGTCGTTTTGCTTTCTCTGTACCCTTTTTCTTCTTTCCTTTATATCTGTTAGCACCTTTAGCACCTGAACTAGAAGCAACGAACTGAATGCTATTAGGCTTATTCTTCTTCATTGACTCCTCCTCTTGGGTGATTATTGCAATCAATTCATCCACTCCATAGTCACGCTTTTGAATGTTATATGAAGTCTTCATGATGTCAAACTGAGAAGGCAGAGATTCCAAGATGCGATAAATTAAAGTGTCTTCACCAACCTCAACCTTGAGAGACTTCAGCTTATTATAGAAATGTACTAACTTCATAATGTGTTCACGTACACTGCTGACACCATCATATTTGGTCTTTTCAAATAAGGAAAGGTATTGGATTTTCTGTGCCTTATCAAAAGTTGTAAATTTTTCACCGATTGTTTTCAGAAAGGCACTGACATCATCAAGATCTGGAATGCTCTGTCTGATAGATTTCTCCATGGTGAATTTAATCACCTTCAGGCACACTCTGTTAGAGTGTTCCCATTTCTCATGAGAAATTCGTTGAGCTTCAGAAGACTCATCTGTAAGAGGCGCAGGCTTCGTCGTCCTCAATGCTAAGTTCAGATTGCCAATGGTCAGGTAGAGATCTAATGATTCTTTCCAGTCCTCATAATTTGTTCCGTTTAGAGTTTTGACGGAATTAGGGAAGAAAACTGAACATCACAATAAAGGAAAAAAGGTGATTTAAAAGTTTAGCTTAAAATAAATCCCTAAGCAAATTACAATATATTATAACTTAAATTAATAAATCATAGCACCGATAGGGTACCAAAAATATTAACATAAGTCAAGAGAAATGCATTGTACAACAACAAATTATACTAATAATAACACACCGATAGGGTATAATTATCACTAACATAATGAATTCATAAATTTACACAAATGCATCCACGATAGGTGAAATTACAATTATGTAAATTAATAGCATAAATCATGCTTATTTAATCATCTTAAAATATGACAAACAAAATTCACATCATCATGCCCACGATAGGCAGATCATCACAATGCAATTTAATAGAAAAATCATATTGTAAGTGATAATTCAATATTCAAAATTTGAGAGTAATATGCCAAAAAAAATTATTATGAAATTTATAACCTCAGGAAAATTTTATTACAAAATAATAAAATTTTGAAATTTCAATATTATGCCACATACGTCTCAAATATTATGAAATTTCAAAAAAAAATTATTTATTTAATAATTTAAAAAAAAATTGGCATATTTTTCGGAGAGAGAGACGGTTGTAAACGGAAACGGTTCTGCGAAGAACCAGCGCCGGCAGTGGAGATCTTCTCGCCTTCCCTTCTGGAGCGCCGGCGGACCAGTGCCGATGGGATCTCGGCGAGGCTTGGAGCGCGCGCGAGGTGGCGGTGGAGCGGGCGGCCCTGGAGGCGCCGAAACGCCAAGATCCGACGGGATTTGGGACGATTCGAAGCGCGGCGGTGGAATCGCTCGAAGGTGACGGAGAGCCGCTGGAACAGGCGGTGCTGAAGGCGCTAAAGGCCCCAAGATCGGCCGGGATCTGGGCGGCAGAAACGCGATCTCCGCCGCGACGTGATCTGGGCGGTCGAAGCGATCTCCGCCACGATGCGATTTGGGCCGATCTCCTATCTCCGCCCCTTTCTGCTTCAGATCAGAACGCGGCAGTCGAAGCTATCTCCGCCGCGACGCGATCTGAGCCGATCTCCGATCTCCGCCCCTCTCTGCTTCAAATCGAAACGCGACGGTGGAACGCGAGGAAGGTGACGGCAGGGCCGGGACCACCAGCAGGGCCGCTGGTCCAGGCGGGCGACTCGGCTGCCGGCGCGTAGATGCTCAGGTATCATTCGGTCTCTCCCTCTCTCAATGCATGTTTAATATTAAAATAGGGTTTGTTCAATTGACAACCATAAAATGTATCTAGTGCACTCTGATACCAATTGAAGAAACTATAAAGTAGATTTCAATTATACTGTACTAGACACAAATTATGGTATGACAATTATTGATATTGAATTGATAGAATGAGAATGAATGTGTACCTGAATTAGTATTCATGTTCATGAGCACTATTGAACAGAACTCTAGGAGGTTCTTCTGGCTACCTTATGAGAGGTTATTGTAGAGAATAATTCTGATGTGTAAATTTGCTTAATGGGATGGCAAATTTATAACCCCCCAGGGTAGTCAGGGACCTCTCTTAATTGGGCTTTTTATCTGATTGACCTAACCCATCACAGAGTCAATCTCACTGTAATCCCAGTTAAAATAACCATATTGATATTTTAAGATATTTTCGGTTAAAGATAAATAACCATATTGGTATAATGATCATATCTTATATTGTCAGTTAATGATAATTAGATATTGAATGATACTAATCCACAATATTTTTCAACAGTATGCACTCGACTCGCCTCTCCTACCTAAGCTCCTGTTCACAAACAGCCTCAGCGCCACTCTCGCTTTTCAGACCGACCCAAGGTTGGGGGTATGTGTACCCTCCTGACATCCTTCTCAGCCCGACAACCATCTCGGACCCTGGTACCTCGGGGCCTAACTGCTCAGTTGTAGCATCTCAGACCTCGGCAAAGGCCCAAAACCAAGGGCTTATCTCCATAAAAAAGGTAACTTGGAAATCCCTAAATAAGGTAACTTGGAACTCCTTAAATAAGGTAACTTGGAACCACTCCTTGAGAACTCTTTAAAAAAGGGGCACTAAACCTTACTTAGGTACCTAACTCTCATAATCTTCTCTCTATCCTCTCATTCTCTCATTAACTTGGGCGTCAGAGTCTCTTTTGTAGGTACACACCTGTCTCTTAGAGCCTGAAGCTCAAAGGGTCAAGGGGACACCAATTCTACCAAACTTTGGTAAGAACAAAGGAGAAGAAAAAATTATCAATGAAAAATATATAACTCTTTGAGACTTGAGGCACCAAAAGTCAAATTGTTATCTTTATTATTAAAAAATATAATAAACAAAAAATTTAATATAGTAAAAATGCGAATGCAATATGTGACAATGTTCGTGTTTTTGCTAGTTATTACAATGAGTTTGATTAGTATGCACTGTTAGTGTAAAAATTTTTACACATTCAATCACAACTCGTCATTTATAATAAGTTTGTTAACTTTATTAATTAATACTTTAAAAGTTGTATAAATGAAGAATTGTATTAAATGTCAGTGTAAACTCTTTTATATCCATACTAATCAATCTCTATTATAATTGTAATAGATATGGTAGTTATGTATCCTTGTCAATACCCAATTAAAATACTTAGTAATATATGTACCCATCAAACTATCATATTTATTTTTTAATAATTAGTAATTTGGTAAAAAAAAATTAATAAACATGTCACAGTTAATTTATTCGTGTTGTGTAAAAATACAATTTTTTTGTCATGGAATTGAAGATAGTTTGATGAATTACAATAATTTTCCAACTTTAACTAAAAATATAAATTCTATTTATTCTATTATTTAATAAGAGAATAGAAAAATCAAATTATCACTATATTTGTAGCGAATAGTGCTTTTGTGTAGAATTTCATAATAAATTCAAGAGAAATGTTACATTTAGATCTTTTTATTTAGAATGAACATTTTATTATTTTAATTATCTTTTATATTCATTTTAGAGATGTCAACATGTAAGAATTATATTTCGTAAGAATTCATATTTTATTCACCTTATTTTAATACTATGAGATATTATTATTTTGAAAGTTTGTTTATTTTCAATAACTCTTTACTTATTATAGTAGAGGTTATTTGTATATTCATGGAACTAAAAAGAGATTAGTAAAAGTGATATTTGTTGCTAGAGCGATAATATTTCAAAATTCTTAGTGTTTTGACTATTTAAATTTTGTAGGAAGGAGTGTCAACTGATTGTGATAATCAAGATTTTGTTGAAGTGAAAGAATAACTTGCTATAAAAGATTTTAGTCATGATTGTATAAATAATTTGAATTGTTATGTAAATAATATGACTTGTGATTGTGATTAAACATATTTGGTATTATTGTTTATAAGTATCTATTGTTTTTGTGATTGAACATACTTGAGATTGTTAGTAGTGCCAAACAAAATAATAATTAAAAATCCATGTTTTTTGGGTTTTGATATTTGATTAAATAAGGTTAGAAATAAGTGTTTTCATATTTTGAAATTTCTATAATGCTCTTATTGTTTAAATGTTGAATTAGTTGTTAATTGTCATATCAATGTCATTGACTCATTTTTATATTTCTATATTCATATTTTAGTCATTATATTAAAAAAATTTATAATTTTAATTTAACCTTGAAATTATAAGCATATTAATAACCTCTTTCAATGCTACAACTTAATTTTTTTACATTGGGTTGGACAATTTCTTGGAGACGAACAAATATGTATCATCCCAAAACTCAAAATACAAATATTTGAATAATAATTCAGTTAAGAGAAGATTAGGTTGTCAAAAAAATATTAAAATAAAGATTCATTAGAATTTAAAAGATTAAGAATTTATTAAGTTAGATGAAGATAATGCTATTTTCAAAATAATAGTAAGATAAGATAAAATAATATTTGATTTCATTTTAAATTTGAACCATAAACCAATTTTTCATCACAACAAGTTATTAGCTATTATATAGGGTTAAGTAGTTCTTTCAAATAATTATAAATTGGTTGACTATTCAAGGGTTGAGAAAGAGGGAAAAAGAGCAAAGGAAAACAAATTAAAAAGTTGAGATCTCGGTTCAAGAGGTGAGTAAAACTCCTCTTTTTTAACTCAACCATGATATAATTTTACTGTCAACTTGTTATTAACCAAAATCCGCATGTTGTGAAAATTGTGATTTATTTTATAAATTTATTTTGATTGTGTTGTAGTAATTTTTTGAGATACTTTTATCTAGGATGTGGATGAACTTGTAATGCCTCCATCTAATATGGAGAAGATGTTTTAAATACCTCTATCTGTTATGGAAAGAGAATCGGGATACCTCCATAACAACGTGAAGAAGTCAATGAGACGTCATTTTATAAAATATGAGCTTATAACTCTTTTGATGAATCTACTAAAAACTTGGTTCTGGGAACTGAAGAGTGAGAGTGAATGATTATGAGTATCACTATACCTTATGAATTGTGTGTTTACATGAAGATGTTAAATCAAAAATTATTTTTATTATGTTTATTATTATTACTAGAAATTATTTGGATTAAGCCATAATTTATGTATAAAGAAAAATATTTTTTTTATTGTAGGTACCATGGTTATTTTTTTTTATTTCACACTAGTTAAGAATAATGCTAATTGCAAACAAAATCCCTTTTAAACCTGTGTTATTCATCGATATTAGAGTTTGATCGGTTTGATTTTGTTTTTTAGTTTTTGAAAAGAGTTTTAAAAATTAATTTTTAAAATCTGTTTTCTGGAAAAGGAGAAAAAAAATTGTTTGATAAGTGTTATTTAAAAACTGTTTTTAATATATAAAAATGAAAAAAAAAACTTGTTTATATTTATTGAAATATCATTAATGAAAAATAAAAAACAACATATTTTGATTGTATTTTAAGTTTTCAAAACAAAAACAGAAAACTGGAAACCAAAACTATTAAAGTTGTTCCAATTTTTAAAAATCAAAACTGTTTTCGAAAACTATTTCAAGAAAACAGTAACCAAACGAGTTTTTTAATTTTAAAAAACTAAAATATTGAAAATATTTTTATAAAATGGTTGCTAAACAAACATTAAGAGTGTTGTTTTTATATAAAAAAACTGGTAAAGTCAAGGAGACTTGAAGACTCGATTTTATTAATTATAATAATTTCTTTTAATTCGTTAATAGGATAAATGTTTTATAATTAATTTTATTTCTATTTTATTTTTAAAAAACTCAAATTTAAGAATTACATGTTTTGGGTAAGAATTTATGTATTTATTTACATTATTTTAATACAAAATTTATTATATAATTTTTAATATTTTATTATGGGTTATGGTAAGGTAGTACGTTGAATTAATGTAAAATAATTTTAATCAGGTGATATAACTCTAGATTTTTTTAATGTCTTCTTTTAGAGTTTGGATTGTATGGTTGAATACTGCTCAAAAGCCTTAAACTACAAACTAATATAACCCGCGAAATTTCTAAGAAATTTCTCCACCTGACATTCTTACAGACTCTAATAGTTTCTGTCTTGAAAGAAAATCCAAAGAGAATCTTCGACTCCGCAATAAACATAAATTAAGGTGAACGAAAAACCAGTTAATTGCATTATAATAAAGCTCAGTGCAATGCCAAAAAAAAACAAACACAAGCCGCTCAGATTTATAATCAATTTTGATAGTGGCAAAAAACAATGTGCTATGTTCCACTTCATCTGTAAAAATTCCGGAAGCATATCCTTTATCACTTTTTATATATATAAATAAATGGATCTAAGATTAATTAATTTTAGTAATTAGATTTTAAAGTGAATATCTCCTTTTGTATATATAAATACGGATTCATTGGGAAACAAATTAACGACACCTAATTTTCTCAAGAACATTTTTTTTAAGTACATCGTGGGCATATGTATATGTTAATAATAAGTAAATTTATTTAGACTTAAAAAACTAATAATTCTTTCTACTGATATTTCATTCTGTTTTAAATAAATTCCGAAAGGTCCCAATTAAATAACATATTTTTTAAGGAGTTTAATTTTTATACTTTATTAATATGGTTTAAATTTAATCATTTTTTTGTTTGGTTTGATTTTAATTATTGTTTTCAAGAAACGACACTAAAACATTTATTACATTTTTACCAAGTCTGAAAAGAATCTTTTTTTAATAAATTGTATTCTTAATTATTTATAAACATGTCTTATGTCATAAACTATTTTATTATTATTGTTTAAAAATATAGACTAAAAGAAAATTTTTATTAAAAATAGAACAAAAAAAAAATGTTCAAAGGACTAAAATGTCATTTTAAGCCTATTGTGTAAATATACTTACACCTTAAATCAATTAGAAATCACATACTATCCATTATCATAGACATTGAAACAAATCTTATTCGTGTATTCAAAATTAAAAAATTTTAAAAAAAAAGGCAAACACGTAAATAGTAATTGATCGTTGAAAAGGTTTTATATAATTATTAAAAATAATTTTTAATTAAATTAAATTAATTAGATATGTGAATTTCAAATGTAATAGAAAATTACACATTGACTAAGAATGTATAGATTGAACACTATATAAGTGAAGACATTTGTAGACATGATGTCTAGGTTTTGGGTTGAGAAGTGATAAAAAGACTTCCTTTAATTGAGCACTCTAGAACCCAACAAGATGGAAAAAATTTTAATTAAATTATTTTTAATATACTCTTATTTTGCTATATTCTTCCATTATTAATAAGGGTAAAGTAGACTCACACCTTATGGATACCACAAAAATATCCTTACGTAGGATAGATAATTATTCAAAAAGTGGATATGGACACAGACAGATCTGGACCCAAAAAAATTATTCAAGTATTGGGATAGATATGAGAGAATTTTTCCTTGCACCCTTATAAGTTCTCCCTACATTTCTATAAATTTTTAAAATGGAAAAAAGACCATTAAACAATAAAAATTTAATTACCACGTGTCTTTTTCTCTTCCTCTTTCTTTTGCACCTCTCTCGTTTACTTTTATCACACGATTTTGTTTTTCTTCTCCACTAAATCAGCGAATTTCTCTTTTTGTTCTTCTTCATGTGTTTGTATTCATCTCGTCTGTGTTCACTTTGTTCTTCCCGGTTCATGTTTGCATTTATCTTCTCTCAAGTACATTATGGAATCAGGTTTTTTGCAAATTTTTTTATAAGTCCGAACACCCCTATTTAGAGTTGTAAAAAAATTTTCAAAATTTTTTAAAAATCCAAACACCTCTGTCTGAACTCGTAAAAAAATTTACAATTTTTTTATAAATCCAGACATCCCTGTTCGAACTTGTAAAAAAATTTTGCCATTTTTTTTACAAGAACCAAACGAGAAGAGGAGAAGCCGACGAGGGACGAGTGGGGCACAGACAACGATGACCAAGCAAAGAGGCATGAACTTCAGGCGAAGAACGAAGGAGGAAGAAGAAGGAGGTGCAAGACATAAAACTCAAACAAGAGGTATCCGGAAGAGGTATCAAGAGACAAAAAAGAAAAAGTTAAGTTATTTTTTTACCTAAGAGTATTTTAGACTTTTTCTACATTTATGGAGGTGTAGAGAGAAATTCTCCAGATATGAGTACTATAGTACCAACCGGCGTCATCCTGCCCTTTATATATAATATTATTTAATATAATCATATTATATAATACTACATAATTATAATTTTGAGTGAAAATACTACTAAAGATATTATTTGTATTATAATTTATGATAAGTAATAATTATAGAATAAAAAAAAACATATGTAAAATCATATAAAACTTTAAAAAGTATTTTATAATTTATTCTATATTTAATGTTATGTTGACTATTTTTCATATTATATTAATTATGTTCAAAAGATATTGATTAATTATCTCTAAAATGCTATTAAGTTGATACAGGGTGAGAATTACAGTTACTTTTAATGCAAGGGCCAGTATCTTTTTAAACATGAATATAGGATATAGTACCATTTCTATTCCTAATTATTAAATATAATTTTTTTATCACATTAACTATAATTTATTGAAACTCGTGAAATGGCGCAAATTATCTTATTGTTAATTTAATGAATTTAACTCCACCAAACTATTGGACCTCTGTTTTATACTACTTGAATCAGAAATCCATGTAAGGTTCTACCTATCAATACATACGCTTATCCATAGTTTGAGAATGGTACATTTCTATTATGACAGTGCCTGAAATTTCCTTAATGGAAAAGCACCTTAATAATCCAACCTTCCCAACTTTGTTAATTTGTCCCGGCCTCTTCTTTCTTAGCGTACAATACCAAAACTTTTGCCTTATGAGACACGCACCACACCAAACCAACCTTTTTTCTTGTGAAAGGAGGTTCCTAGCCGTGTCACTTGGCTTCATACACTCACACTCGTCTCTTCCACATCATAATTCATTATAATCAACTTCATCTGCATTGAGTACCAATCTAGTTTCAAAATAAAAGAGCTCTATAAAAGATCATCTCATTTGGTTTGGCCTTTGCAAGTGTGTTAGTGTTTGATTCATACTTATTAATTTTTTCAATCTGTTATCCAATTGCATCATATCTACACAACTCTCTTCTACTTCATTGCCTTTGGTGGACAAGGATATCAACTAATTAAAACTCCTATCAGCAAGTTCTTTCTTGTGTTGGCCTAACAAGCACCATGTTGGAGGGACATCAACTTTTGGGCTTTGGCTTCTTTGTAATTGGTTTATGGCACTTCTTCAACCACATCAAGCTCCATGCTCTTAGTGCCAAGTCCTACACATCAACTCTATGGTTTCCCACCACAATATCCAGATACTTGGAACTCCACTTCATCATGGCAAGCTGCACAATCTTCATTGCCATGGAGCTCTTCATCGCTCCCATTCATCACCAACCATTAGACCCTGATGGAACCATTCCCACCACTCATCTCCACAACTTTGAACACTCTTCCATGGCCATGGCTTTCTTGGTCTATGCCATCTTTGCCATAGTTCTTGATAGAAAATGCACCAAAGCTCAGCGTGAGCTAACTCATTTGCTAGGAGCCATAGCTTTTACACAACAGTTTCTTCTTATCCATCTTCACTCTAGAGATCACATGGGACCAGAAGGCCAATACCACTTCTTGTTGCAACTTCTGATCATTGTTTCTTTGACTACAACCCTCATGGGAATTGGCTTGCCTAAGAGCTTCTTGGTCTGCTTTGTGCGTTCCGTCAGCATAATCTTCCAAGGTACATGGCTTATGATCATGGGGTTTCTGCTTTGGACACCAGGATTTCAAGCCAAAGGTTGCTTCATGCACCTTGAAGATTCTGAAGAATATGTGGTGAGATGCAGCGATGATGAGTCCCTTCATCGTGCTATCTCCTTGGTAAACATTCAGTTCAGTTTCTTGTTGATTGGAGTCACCATTTTCGCAATGTCCTTCTACTTGATTCTGGTTAGAAGATATGGTGAGAAGGTGGAGTACGTTTCACTCATAAAGGAGCAAGAATATTACCGCGAAGAAGATGTCTTTGTGAAACCTAAAGGCACTATCGACGTTGAAAATCACATGGACGTTGAATCCCAATCCCAAATGAAAAGCATGCAAGAGCAGATTTAAATTAAGCACTTTGTGAAACAAGGCAATGTTGGTTAAACCCTCAATTAATCAGAAATATCATTGTCATAGTTATTGTTTAGTTTATTGAGCATGTGAATCAATCAATGAGTTATTTTAAAAGTTTTAAATTTAAGTCCTGTAAGTATTTAAAAGAAAAAGTTAAGAACTCACTTTTTATTTTTTATTATCTTACGTTTTATTTTCAAAAAATTCATTTTACCACCCATAAATTAGTCTAGCAATTCTTTGAAAATATAAAACCTTGGACTTAAATATCGTCGAAGAAATCCGAGGCAACTGGAGATCGACTTAGATCATTAAACAATTTTGAAAATAACTAGCCATTTTTCTTGTACACAATTGACAATTATCAAAATTTAAGGGTCTGTTTAAAACAAATTGATTTTAGCTTTTAAAAATTATTTTACAAAAACATGAAGCCGTTTGTTTAGAGTACTTTTTTTAAAAAATAAAATTTTAATGAAATAAATACAAAAAAATTGCTAAAAACACACTCTTTTAACACATTTCTCCTAACACACTCTACTCTACATAATTGGTTGAAAGTTATTAAGTCTCACTTGTCATTAAATGACCATCTTTCTTAATTTTGTAGTTTCAATAAATTTCAACCAACAATAGGGAACATGTCAAAAGGAGTGTGTCAAAAAATGTGTTACTAGCACTCCTCAATAAATAATCTTACTTTTTAATGTTTTCTAAACTATTTATTTTAAAAATATTTTTTCAATAAAATAAAGTCGACTATTTCTTTAAAGAAATATTTTTTTGAAAAATGCATTTTTAGAAATTTATTTTAAGCTAAAACAAGTCGCCCATAAACACTTTTTTGAAAATGTTTTATAAGCTTCTATCTTCACTCCTTGTCCATGAATCACCATCTTGGCATCTCTCTTGTCTTCTAGGAATAAGCAAAAACTAGTTTTTTAAAAAAACTGAACTGAATTGTTTGAAACAATTTGGTTTTTAAATTTAAAAAACAAACTATTTTAGAAAACTGATTCGATACTGAATTGTTTTTATAAAACTGATCCAGAACTTGTTCAAAACAATTTTAGATTAAACTAGTTCCGAACTGGTTTTGAACTAGTTTTGTTTTTAGTTATTTTTTTACAATATTGTAGACATAACCACAATTAGAAGGAATGTTTTTCTAGTAAACACATTTCTCACATAATTGTGAAAAGTTCCACAAAAGTGAGATACAAAAAAAATACTTATTTTATATAAACCAGTAAGCTAAATTATTTATCAAACCGGTTCAGTTCGAACCGAATTGGTTTAGAATCGATTTGATTCAAACCAAATTGGTTTGAAACCGGTTCGATTAGAACCGAATTGGTTTAAAACCAATTCAATTCGAACTGAATTATTTTAAAAACAGTTTGGTTAATTTTTATTAAACCGATTCGACTTAAACTAGTTTGATTCAGTTTAAAACCAATTCGATTCGAATTAGTGGTTTTGCACATTTCTATTGTCTTCCCCACAGTTGCTACTATGGATAACCCATCGCTTTGTTCCTTCTTCGAGCAAGCTCATCGATAACAAGGACCTCTCTGTCAGGAGCAGACCATCTCGCAAGCCCAGACAGGTCTCATTTTATTTTCACAGATTTTGTAGTCTATTTTGTCAGTTGCTATTACCTGTTATGTACATGACGAATGGTGAGCACGGAATGGAAAGTTTGAAATTTGAATAGAAACTAGAAGAGAAACAAAAGCAAGTTTTATCTTCTTAAAAATAGAAAAGTATTTTTAAAAACAATACTCAGAGAGATCCTAAATTATCTCCAATTCCAATCACCGAACAATTATCTCCAGTTCTTTTATGTTAAAAATATCACTACCTAAATTTTTTTTCAGCAAAAATGTAACCATTATAATCACACAAACCATTTAGGAAATGAGGCAAAATTCATGTTTCGATTTTTAAGCTTTCATATCTGATTGAACGGATAATCAGTCAGTTCCAGGCATAGACTCCATACCATAGGCAACACATTCATTCCTTAATTAGTTACAGGTATTCATTCATTCAATAGGCAACACTTACTCATTCCATACTGTGGTGACAGAGCTACCATATGACTCGTGTGTGATCTCAAGCTCACTGGCGATTTGCTATAAGAAAGAACCGTTACATTGGCTTATTTTACTAGTAAATGTGATTCCTTCAGTAACTATCAATATCTGTCTCTGGCGTCCGCAGGTAGTAACGCAGGCAATTCACCAAAACCTGTTGATTCAAAATTACAAAAAAAAAAGTTTTAGCAATTAAATTCAGTAGAATGACTTGGTGTTGGATAAAAGGAATACCAATTTATTTAAAATCAATGCAATAGTTAGATAAACTAGCGATCCTATATTAGTTCTACCCCGGCATCTAAGAAAATTTTCTCCCATTCTTTGAACATGAGGGTTACCTGAGACATTGAACTGTTCAACGCAGCCCCGCCGTAACTAACATGAAATTTATCCTTAGCAACCAAACCCTGAGAGAAAATGGGGTAAAGTTACTTAGGGTAAATGAAGCAAGCAGAGGCAAACAGAGGCGGACAGAGACAAAGAGGAAGATACTTCTGTATCAATCTCAGCCGATTCAACATCTATGTTCACATCTGCAATGACTTTGATGATTTCAACCAGCAATCCAGGCCTATCTGCTGTCTCTATATACAGCAGGCTGATAAATATTGAATCAAAAAGCATTAGACCGCATCATGCAACTATTGCATATTGGGTTGTTTATTATGCTAATTATTTGGCATCCAAACAATTTAGTAATAAACAGCTCAAAAACTACAATATCTCCACTCGTTATAAGATGCAAACCTCCTTTTGGGCCCATCTTCCTTAACTTGTATATGAGTTTTGATATCATCCTCAAGCTGCACAAAACAGCAACAATAAAGTTGATACTAGCAAGACTAAGACTATGCATGGGACTCATACATCATTTCATTGAATTGAGTACTTGCAACGTGCAAAATCTGGTAGAACCAAACTTTTTTTAGTCTTTTGTGAATATGTGGTTTTAGAAGTTAGGGAATAAAAATAGAAACTAATAAAATTTACAAGCATTTAATCTTATAAAAATCTTAAAGCAATTAATAAAGACTTGAGTAATAAAAGCTATTTTTACCCCATCAAACATTAACAATATTAAACGAACTAAGCATCTTTTAGTATAAGTTCAATCTATGTACAGGGTGATGAAGTCTATGCACCAAATATCAACATAGAAACAACATCTAGAAGTTTAAAAAAAAACATGAAAAGCGTGGCATATTATACAACTACATTCCATCATATCAATTCGGCAGCCCCAACGTTAGTACCGCATCCAGTAATAGTGTCTGTCAAAAATTACACATAAAAAAGCATATATAGGAAGCCACTAGTGGCCATGGAATATGAGAAGTAAAGGTTTTCATGTCAATAAGTAAACATGAAAATCTTTCCCATTTAATATTAAGGAAGTGTTTGTTTCGCGGAATCTTTCAACATTTTGGGAATATGAAAATGAAAATATTTATTTTCTTGTTTGTTACAAGACTTTTACAAAAGATTCATGGGAACGCTTTCTTTTCAGAAAAGTTGTTTACTCTAAAAAGTTATTTCCATGGGAATGTTGATAGTTACTTCCTACTTCCCCCACAACTCCATTGTTATAATCTCAAAAACTTATTTAATCAACTAAAAGATCATGGAATAAACAAAAATGAGAAAAAAAATTAAAAAGCAATACCAGTACCTAAAAATAAAACAATTGCGACATTTTAATTATTTTATAGAAGAAATGTTAAAACAAGATTGGCAAAATAAATCTACTGGGAAATGAAATGTCCACACGGATGCATGAATAAATCAAATATGACGCCAGAGTTTTGTTTGAGGCCTAAAAGTTCACTAGGAACACAACTTTGAATTACCAAATAAACTACAAAGTGTTATGTAAATATTTGCAACCTTGATTGTAAAGTTAAAAAATAACAAAACGCAGAGGTCTTCCTCAAGAAAAAATTGTTTATTTTTTACAAGAAACAAAAAGAGAAAACTAAAGAAAAACAGAAAGCACAATTCACCTTCTTCTTAGGTGCCTTTATGCCAAACACTTCACCCATTGCTAGTAATTCACTGGATTCCTACACAAATTATATAATATTTATGAGTAACAAAAAGCTGAAAATTAAATCAAATTGGTGAAGATTTGATCTGTTTTATATGATTTGATTCTATTTACTACTTTTACATTTATTGTAATTTATTATCATCTTATAAATAAAAAGTTGAGGAACTTCTTCCTCCAACATTCAGAACCATCCATATCTTTTTTAACTTGTTATCAGAAGGCACCATCTTTCGTGAGCTAAAGACTTGGGGGATGATTAAAAAATTTTTTGGGGAATGAAGTTGCCTAGTTAAAGGTTGCTGTTGCCATTTTCAAAGAAAGTATGCTATTGATATTTTGAAAGATTATGGAATGTTAAATTTTAAACTTGTTGACACTCCTATGGATCTAAATACTAAACTTATGCATGATGAGAGGGAACTCTTCTCAAATCCATGTAGATACCGAAAAATGGTTGGAGGCTAAATTATCTTACCATGACTAGACCAGACATATCATTTGTAAACAGTGTTTTAAGTCAATTCAACAAATTTCCATGCAAGAGTCATTGGGAGGCTGTGAATTGAATTCTGAGATCTATAAAGGGGACTCCTACCAAAATGCTAGTTTAAAAAGACAAAGGTGATATTGATATTATTGCATATTCAAATGCAAATTGGGATGGATCTCCGAGTGATTGTCAATCCACCTCAGGGTACTGTGTCTTAATTGGAGGGAATCTTATTTCTTAGAAGAGCAAGAAACAGAGTATTGTGTCCAGGTCTAATGCAAAAGTTGAATACGGGTTACATACTTTACTACATGTGAGTTGATTTGGCTAAAGCAACTCCCTAATGAACACAAGTTTTGCAAAGTTGAATCCATGAAGCTCATTTGTGACAACCAAGCAACCTTACATATAACATCTAATCTGATTTTCCATGGATTAAACATCTCGAAATTGATTGTCATTTAATATGGTAGAAAATTGTTTTTGGAGAGGTCGGCACTGACTTTGTTAAGATATGTTAAATATAAGTTTGTAATAGGTGTTAGCTTAGTTAGTCTTTATCTTTCATTATATTAGTATGTCAAAGGTAGGGTGACTGTGTCGGCTCCCTAATTGGCTTCTTATATACTCTTGTTCAATATCTCTAATAAATACAATGGTTATGAGCTAAGTGGTGTAAGGCACTTAAGTTATTTCCTACATTCAAGTAGACCTATGATAAGCTAGTAGATATCTTCACCAAGTCTCTTAGAAGATCAAGAATACCTTACATTTGTTCCAAACTAGATGCCTATGATCTATATGCTCCAGTTTGAGGGGAAGTGTTGAAGATTTGATTCTATTTACTATTTTCACATTATATGATATGATTTTACATTTACTATAATTTATTATTATCATTATAAATAAAGAGCTGAGAAACCATGCTTCCTCAAGCATTTAGAACAACCCAAGTGTCTCTTTAAACTCAAACTAAAAGGTATATTGGCAAAAAGTAACAAGGAAAATTATGTTTATAAGAAATTGTTAATTAATTACAAGGAATATTCGTATATGTAAAGTAACCATACCAGAAATCCAGAGGAAAGTATCTATCAAACTAACTTACAGGATGATATTTCAACAGATTGTTAATAATAGTGAGTCGAATTCTCTCTAACATATCAGGATCTTCAACTTTGCGGCCAGTATCTCTGAGACATTATGAACATCAAATAAATTTGTAAAGACTAGAATGCTTTAATGAGGTAGTGAAAACAAAATACAATCAATAATCAGTGACATCGTTAATTCCTCTTTATACATTCAAGTGCATCAAAACTAACAAACATATACTTCTGAAAATATGAAAATATGAAAATAAGAAAAATCTGATTATCTTCCTATTATGATTCGAATTTTACAAGATTTGCATGAATAATCTACATAACATATAGTTATAATTCAACAGTTAGATAGACAAAAATCACACTTCATAGTTCATACAAGGTAACAATGGCGGAAGAATAAGTGCAACTTATACCGGAAGTATCAAGAAACAAATCCTATTATCTGGATTCTAAGAGAGATTAGTTGAATTTAGCAACACCGAAAGAGAATGAAATTTAGAGAAGTCCCTAACATGCGGATTTCTAAATAAGTGAAAATTCCAGAAAGTAGCAGAATGGGACCAAGAATGAAATAAATTACGGGAGCATAGAACAAATATAGAGATAAAAAAAGTCTAGGGGCATTACCAAGGAGGACTCACCGAAAGACCCTCCAAAAATTTAACCACAGAATTGGCATCCTTCCCATCAAAATGCAAACCACGCTTATTTAGGAAAACTTGATGCCATAAACTTGTCCATAGAGGAAAAAACCAAAAACTCATTTTGACTGTCAAAGCAATGTATTTGGAAACGAAATTTGCTAGGCCTAAACTTCCTTTTAAAATCAACGAAAAATTTCCCAATTCCCCCAGTTTAGAGAAAATTCCACAAAAGCTTCTCAATTATTTGAGCCATTACCACCAAAAGACAAGGAGAGAAATAATACAAACTACAAAGGTCAAGGGAAATAGATCAAGTGAGTTCTGAATATATGACCACATGTTAGAATTTGGACTTAGGATCTAGCTCAACCATCAAAATAAGCTTGTAAAGTGAAGACTGCTTAAAGTTTATAAACTCAATTTATGTCTTCTCTCAAGCCAATCTGTGACTAAACACCACCCTTGAAGCAACTCCCAAGAGGCCCCAACTAAGGTGAACTAAGGGTGACTGCAATTAAGGTAACTTTCCAATACCATCAAAGGAAAAGAAAGCACCTTCCTAACTATCTAAACTCTGGGAAATCTTTCCAATGACTGGACTTGAGGAAAGTTCTTCCCATGTATGGATAAGAACAAGAGGTGGTCCATTGTAGCTTACAGGATGATCCCCCTGAGTCCAGACGTGTTTCCATAATAACAATCAGTTTAAGAATAAATTAAATCAAGCTCTTGTCTATTTATGGCTGAAAATATTCTTGAAGATAACTGATAAAAAAAGATAAAGAAACAATCGGAAAAAAACAAGGAAGACTTACGATTGTGTAATGAAAAATTTTGTTTGCTTGACTAATCCCTCTGTGGAGACTGTTCCCTTTGAAACATCCAATCCCAAATCTTTTAATGCTTTCATCTGCCTTGATATGAACAAAAACAGATCAATTATTGAAAATACTTATAAAAGACAGAAAATGAACTCAAAACTCTAACAAAATTTTATTTAAATGATGCCCTTTTGTTTTGTGACATAACAAGAACAGTTATCTGGTAACTAAATATTCTCTATTTCAACATATATAATCTCAAACAAGTTGTTCATTGTCAGCTTTCCAACATCATGATGATTTCAAATTTTTTCTTTATTTAAAAATCAAACTATAATAGATACGGATTATAAAGATTGCTATGTAGTTTTCAGGTGAATTTTATGAAACAGGGAGAAGTGAGCCAATCGGTATAGTTAACTAAGTGTATTTTTGGTAGGTAGAATGGAATGAAAAAAGGTGAAAGCTTTGAATTAAAGTAAAGAATAAAAAAATGAGTCTCAGTCCCACGGAATGTTACTGTTCATTTCACTCGTTTTCTACTCTCTTTCAGTGCAAACAAACAGGGGCTAATGGAGCATTGACAAGGAGAATAAGAAAGTCACTCCACAAACAATCACATAATGAGGGCATCATTTAAATATCAAAATCACATAACTAGATTGTTTTATTTCAATGCTATATGTAAATATATGAGTCAAAAGAGTGTACAAGAAGCAAGTTAGGATGCAGACTAAGCTATCCTGCATCTAAGACTATAACTAGAAAAGGAAATAAAGTTCTGACAAATGACACTTAAATACAAACTTATATTTAACACTCCCTCTCAAGCTGAAGTATATAAATTGTATGTTCCAAACTTGGAACATAAGTATTGAATTTGAGGACCTCTTAAAGATTTGGTTAATATATTTGCAAGTTGATAATATGAGCTAACAAACTCGAGCCTAATTTCCTTGGACAGCAGCTTCTCTCTCACAATGTGGCAACCAATTCAATATGCTTAATCCTTTTTATGAAACACTAGATTGGAAGCAATATGGATACCTGTTTGATTATACAATAAAGTTGCATTGGTAAAATTTTACAGAACTTCAACTCTTGAATCAGTTGCTTAATCCACACCATTTCCTATGTAGTTAAGGCCATAGTTCTGCACTAGATCGAGTAATAGTATCTTGTTTCTTGCTCTTCCAAGATATAATGTTACCTCTAAGAGATACACAATATCCAGTAGTAAAGCGTCTGTCTATGGGTGATACTACCCAATCAGCATCACAATATCCAATAATTTAACTATTTCATTTGTCCTCGTACAAAAGACCTTGTCCTAGAGTCTTTTTAATGTACCTGAGAATACATCTCATTGCATTCCAATGATCAATATAAGGAGACTTCATGAATTGACTCACAACCCCAACTACAAAGGAAATATCATACCTTGTAATAGTGAGATATGAGTCTCCCAACCAACCTTCATACCTTTCTAAATGTGAGTATGATTCTCCTTGATCAAACACCAACTTCTTATTAAGGCTCATCGGGCTATCAATGGGCCTATGTTAGGTTTCTCTAGAATATCCAAGACATGCTTTCTTTGGAAAAATACAAGTTTCCTTTGGATTGAGCTACTTTCTTACCAAGAAAATATTTCATATAACTAAGATTTTTAGTTTGAAAATGATTGTATAAATGTTGTTTTAGTTGAGAAAGTTTAACATCATCATTTATTGTAATGACTAAGGACAATAACATCCATATAAATTGGTAGATGTATTTAATATGAGCCTAAGCCCATCTCTTTGTAATAGCTCATTTGTACAACACATATATAATATTTTCATTGGTTGTGCTTGAGACACACAAGGATTTATGCATATTCATCTCTTTTTACACGGTATTTAGAGCCTAGTGGATGTTTTCCCTCTCGATGGACCTATGTTCATCGGTGCCTAAGTTTTTTTTCGAAAATCGTGTTTCTTTTCTATTACGGGTATTTTCGGCCGTTGTCGATGTCCTCCAAGGCCACCGTAGTTTAGGTCGACGACTCCATCATCAGCGTCGTCATCCTCCAACGACTCCTTCGCCACCAGAATCTCCTTGGTCGAAGATTTCACGAGCCCTGACGCACAACTCCTGGTGTGGACTTCCTCTCACTTCCTCACTCCAGCTGCCATGCGTCCGGCCATTGTTCCAACAGTGATCACCGACGCCTGACTCGCTTCATCGTGCTCTCCTCTGATCTTCCATTGCGCCTCACTTTTAAACTTCTCTCTCCTTTGGAAACACTTTTTTTCTTTCTCCTGCAACCTTCTTTCTCCCATCTATGCTCCTATGGCTTATACTAGGTCTGAATCGTCCTTGTTTACTAACTATGTCAATGTGCCTCTCTTCATTAACAAATTAGATGGTACGAACTATGACACCCGGGCCACTAACATCAAACTTTGGCTTAAGGGACAGGACTATGTTGATCACCTTACCCAAACACAGCCTCCATTAATGAGAAAGATTGTCCATGATGGTGGAAAGTTGATACTCAAGTTTGCAATGTTATGAAATCAACTATTCATCTTCTTTTAAGCAAATCTTCTGAGCCCATGACACCTATGCTGGAGTTTGGGAACAAGCTCGATTGTTGTACACTAATGACACTCAACGCCTCTGTGGCATGTGCCAAAATCTACTGAGCATCATTGGCCACTGCCATCTTGATAGTCCCCTGGCTGAATACTTGGGCAAGGTTTATGATTTTCTTCATGACTTCAATGAACTATTGTCACCTGTTGCCACTCTTGCCTAGGAACTAGAGCAACACTAAACATTCTTTATGTTGATGGTGTTATACGAACTTCCTGATGAGTATTCATCCGTTCATGATTAGATTCTGATGTCTCCGACTATGCCCACTTTGAACTCTGCTTTGTCAACCGTATTGCATGTGTCATGCAAGTTATCACAGGACATACCTCTTTCTGTTTCCCATAGTAACCCATCCTCCAATGGTAACTCCTCTGCCTTGGTATCTCAGCATGATGATTGTAACCGCTCTCCCAAACCTAGTCGAGGTCATCCTAAATGTGACCATTGTCACAGACTTGGTCACACCATTAACCGATGTTATACTTTGCATGGTCGTCCTCCTTAGTAGGCTACTATTGTTGCAACTCAAGTTATTCCCCCCCTGCTCCTATTGATTCTGGTGTCACTCATTCTGGTAGTTCTGGACCTCTGACTCTATTCAACGACTTCCTCAAATGGTACGAGGAATGTCAGGTTTCTAGCTTCACTGCTTCTATTGCACACACAGGCACTTCTTTCACTAGTCTTACTCATTCCACCTTTCTTGGCCCTCAGGTCCTTGATTCTGGAGCCACCGACAAGGTTATCAGTAAGGTTATACAACGGATGGCGACAAGGACCCTTAAGCGTCATACTGCCATGGCGGTCTATGACGGACAATATATATATATATATATATATATATATATATATATATATATATATATATATATATATATATATATATATATATATATAATATGATGTAAAAGCTGAAAATAAAATTGGAATATGATTTTATAAAAAAAAAATTCAAAACAAAAATTAGAGTATCTCTTTTATATAAAAAAAAAAATAAAAAAGAGATGAGAGAAGTAACCCACTAGAAGAGAAAAGTGAGAATTCACTTGAAGAGTTGTCTCCTACTCGAGTAGGAGAAGGAGAAGATTCGCTCGGTGTTGAAGAGAAGGAGTTGTCACGAGCTGTTAGTGTCTATCGCAGTCACAGGTGGTCGTATCGGAGCTGTTGCAATCGTACTATCATAGGTGGTCGCGCCGAAGGCGACATTGCCAAAAGAACTCGTTAGAGGAGGCACACGTGGCAGCAAGGGATGTCGCAAGAGGTGTGCGATGGCAGGGGACGTCACAAGAGGGTCACACTTCAAAGATATCTCTCACGCAGTAGTAGGGTTCATGAGATGCCACTCAACTAGGTCAGGTTGACCCAAGCCTAGACCAGTAAAATACAAAAAAGCCCAAACTGGGCCCCATGTCCTCCATAACCCGCCATGACGATCACCATAGTTGAAATGGCAGACCCACACCATAAATAGGCCAAACAACCATTGCGGATCCCAGCGGCGAGCGCCATGCCATTATGGCACTGCCACAACGGTTATCTGATAACATTGATCATCAATCATATATCTAGTAATAAGTTTCTTTTCTCCTCTTGTTCAACTTCAGGTCCTTTACCCTTTGTCATTATGGCTAATGGCTTTTGGGCTCCCTCTCATGGTGTTAGTAATGTCCTTATTTTTCCTTCTCTATCCATTGATAATGTACTTTATGTCCTTAGGTCTCTCTTTAATTTATATCCCTTAGTCGTCTCACTCATTCTCTTGATTGTTTTCTTACTTTTACTAAAGATTTTGTTTTCTCTCAGGACTGGAATTTAGGACGGATAATTGGGACTAGATATGAGTCAAATGGTCTTTATCACCTACAGACCTTTGCTTATGTTGGCTCGTTGTGGATTCCCCTGCTCGCATTCATGCTCAATTAGATCATCCTAATCTTGTCAAGCTTCAATGCCTTATACCACGTTTATCTAAATTGTCTACTTTATCATGTAAGTTGTGTCAATTAGGAAAACATAGTCATAGTTCTTTTCTTAATAGTGTCTCCAACGAGTTGTCTCTCCTTTTACTTTAGTTCACTCGAAAATTTGGGGTCCGAGTCATGTTTAGTCTAGCTTAGGTTTTTAGTATTTTCTAACTTTCATTGATGATTATTCTTGTTGTACTTAGTTATTTTTAATGAAAAATCGTTCTGAGTTGTTTTCCATATTTCAGTCCTTTTATAATGAAACTAAAACTCAATTTGATGTATTTATTCGTACCTTTCGTAGTGATAATGCTCGTAATACCTTTCTCAGACTTTTCAGACCTTCATGTCTTCCCATGATATTTTTCATCAAACTTTTTGTGCCTATACCCCTCAAAAAGATGAGATTGTTTAATGTAAGAATAGTCACCTTATTGAAACAACTCGAACTCTCTTACTTCATGGTCATGTTCCTCAACAATTTTAGAGAGATGTTGTTCTTACTACGTGTTACCTTATCAATCACATACCTTTTGTCCTCAATAACCAAATACCTCACTCTATATTGTTTCCTTGTGACCCACTCCATTCGTTACCCCCTTAAGTTTTTGCCTCCACTTGTTTTGTTCATAATTTTAGTCCTGGTTTTGATAAATTATCTATTCAATAATCAAACACATTGAGGTAGATTGCTACTTTAATTGAGAGAAGATTGTATCTAGAGACATTTCTACCCAGTTTGTTAACTCTTATGAACAGTTAGTAGATGTCTTCACAAAATCATTACGTGGTCCTAAAATTGATTATATTTGTAACAAGCTTGGTGCGTATAATTTATATGCACCAGCTTGAGGGAGAGTGTTAGATGTATTTAATATATGGGCCTAAGTCCATCTCTTTGTAATAGCTCATTTATAC
This sequence comes from Psophocarpus tetragonolobus, assembly GCA_037954015.1. NCBI lineage: Eukaryota > Viridiplantae > Streptophyta > Magnoliopsida > Fabales > Fabaceae > Psophocarpus > Psophocarpus tetragonolobus. Next base: position 4,031,622 of record CM075692.1, on the reverse strand, counting down.
AGCACATATATAATATTCTCCTTGGTTGTGCTTGAGACACACAAGGATTCATGCATATTCATCTATTTTACATAAACGATCAAGTAAACACATTTTCTAGGAAACGTGTGGCAGTTAAAGACCAAGTGATCAGTTTCACTTTGTTTCATTCCAAAACTTTGGACAACATAGCTAAACTTGTCATGTCAAACCAAGCCCTTGGAGAGTGGTTAAGGCCATAGAGAGATTGATGAAGTTTACACACTAGACCTGACTTCCATTAAGCAACAAAATTAAAAGTTGCTCCATGTAAATCTCTTCATTTAACTCACCATGAAGAAATGTACCTTTGACATCCATCTAATATAAGGGTCAATGATGAATAGTTGTGATGGCAAGAGAAAGACATATGGTAGTGATTTTTGCCACAGCGAGAAAGTATCTCCATAGCAAGGTTGTCAGGAAGGTTATACGGCGGATGGCAGCCAGGACCTTTAAGCACCATACTGCCATGGCAGTCTATGGTGGACAAAAAAAAAATAAAATATATATATATATATATATATATATATATATATATATATATATATATAATGCAAAAACAGCAAAATAACAACCAGATTAATCAAAACCAACAATTTAAAATTCATAGAATTCATAATCTAGTGATATTGTCATCATTAAAACTTAAAAACATGAATTCCTAACCAAAACAAAAGGATTAAACAACTATAAAAACAAAAAAACAAAGTTAAAAACAGTAAACACAATGACAAGTCCTAAAATTATTTTATTTAATCCTCCTCATCTTCATCAATGTCTGCATAGTTAACTTCAACAGGGCGATACTGCTCATCCAAGAATCCTTCAGCTTCTTCTCCATCTGAATGTGCCAAATTAGCATTTGACACTAATTCCTCGTCGTCACTGCTAGAATCAGAATATTCTAATGATTCAGCTTCTTCAACAACAACCTTTTTCCCCTTCTTCTTTGAAGCTACTCCTTTGGCTCTCTTAGAAGGATTAGAAGATGTTCCTACTTGCCCATCTCCAATTGCAAGTTGTTTCCTTTTATGATGCCTAGTGTATTGTCTAGGCTCATTAAATCCCAAAGCTTCATAAACTTGATTCCAAGTAAGGTCATCATCTCCTTCACGAACCCTCTCATCTTCACCTTCTTCTCCATCCATCTCTCCAATTAGCCACACATTGCAATCATCAATTCCAGTGAGACTAATTGGATCGATTTCATCCTTAAGGTTATACCTTCGATGGAGTGCTTGATTATACTTGACAAATACCAAGTTATGTAGTCTTTGATGCTCGAGTCTATTTCTTCTCTTAGTATGAACCTAAAACAATTAAATAAATACTCATTATTTATGGAATAACTATAAGGAAGATATTGATTGTTCACTTTAAATGGGAAATTAATTACTTGCTCAAACACACTCCAATTGCGTTCACAACCCGAAGCACTACATGTCAAGCTAAGGATCTTAATTGCAAGTTGTTGCAAATAAGGAGTTTCTGAACCATACATCCGTCACCATTGAGCTACAAATGCAACCAAAATATGTTAAACTCAGACACTTCAACAAATGACTTGAAGAATAAAAGTTCAAAAGTTGCAATCTTTTGTCTCTTACCAGGTGCAATTTCACCCCTCATTGCTTTAGCAGTTGTGGACCCAAACATTCCACTCCCAGTTTTATATTGAGCCAACTCCTTATAAACAATCTTCTCCATTTCCGAATCTCCCAGCAATTTATTTATAGAATCATACAAACCCCTAATAATCTCACCATTAAATTCCATCTGTGGGTTTGCATAAAAGAACTCAGGGTTCAAAAAGTGGCCAGCAGCATGTAAAGGGCGATGAAGCTGAATATCCCATATTTTATCAATGATTGCAAACACATCCTTGTATTTGCTTTCATTTTTAAAAGATTTCATAATGGTTTCCTTCGCCTTGTCCATTGCTTCATATATGTAGCCCATAGCTGGTTTTTGCTCACTATCCACAAGTCTAAGCACTTTCACTAAAGGAGCCATTACTTTTAGAATGAAAACCACATTCTTCCAGAAACTAGGCATCAAGACAGTTTTAGTGACTTCTTTTCCCTTGGCCTCCTTTGCTAGCCTATTTTCATTCCACTGTTCTGACACAAACATCTTTCTAAGATTGGTTTTTTCTTCATGAAGTCTCTCCAAGGAAAGATATGATGTTGCAAATCGAGTGATGGCATGCCTCACTAACTCCCTTCCACTGGTAAAGAATCTTAACATGCTCAACGTGCTTGAATGGCTATATATAAATGTTGAATGGTCTTCTTTATAGTGGGCAGCTTACCAATATCCTCCAACATCAAGTCTATACAATGTGCAGCACAAGGCGTCCAATAAATCTTTGGTCTTTTCTCCTCTAGCAACTTACCAGCAAGAACATAGTTACTTCCGTAGTCCGTTATAACTTGAACAACCTTCTCCTCTCCAATCTCATCCACAATAGAATCCAATAACTCAAACATCTTTTCTCCGGTCTTTACATAGTCAGATGCATCAACAGATTTTAAGAACATTGTCCCAGAAGACGAGTTCACCAAAAAGTTTATGATGCTTCTTTGTTTTCTATCCGTCCAAGCATCTGACATTAACGAACACACAAAATTTGTCCACTGATCCTTTAGTGGCTGCATTAACTCATTAGTGTACTCCACTTCTTTCTGAAGAAGTGGTACTCTAATGTCATGGTAGGAAGGAGCTTTCAAATGTCTCCCAAAATTCCCAACTTCACGAAGCATATCCTGAAAACTTTCTAATTTTATTAAGTTGAAAGGTAGGCCAGCTTGGTACCAAAAGCGAGCTATGTATTAGTACACCCTTTCTAAAGCTTTTTTATCACAAAGTTCTCTTATGCCCGCTTGCACTAGTTTTTCTTTCCTATTCTTTGCAGCTGTAGACTAAGCTTGAGTAAAAAGGTCTAAAGGCCCCTTCCTTGTATCTTTCAATCTCAAATCACCAACTGGAGATAGCTTAGACGAAACGTCAGAACTTCGCATTTCCATGAACCCTTCTTCAAAATGTTCTTCAATATCTTGCATTACTTTTTTAAACGTTTCAGTTTGCTTTTGCTTCTTTCCATCCATAACTGCCCTTATCTCAGCCTTCACAACTTCAGGAGCCATCAAGCAAGCTGTAACATTTCCCACTTTTCCAATCAAATATTGTTTTCCCCTTGTTATACCTCCTTTCATAACCTTCCGACAATAATTACAATAGATTTCATTTGTATCATTCTCTCTAATGGGTGTACAGTGCTTCCATCCCATGTCAGTCCTCTTAGAGCTGATTGAATTTGAGGATACATTTGGGGTGTTTGTTTTTGCTCCTGACATGATTATTAAATTGGAAAAAAATTGAAAAATAGTTTTTATAAAAAAAAAAATCAGAAAAAGAAAAAAAAAAATTAATATCTCTTTTACAAAAAAAAAAGAGATATAAGACATAGAGCTTACAGCAAGAAGGAGAGAATGGGTGAATGAAAACGTGAGATCGAGAACGCGAGGAGGAGAATCGGCGCTGAAGAACTCGCCAGAGGACGCGACGGCGAGAATGCGAGAGAGAACGCGAGCAGGAGAATTGGCGCCGGAGAACTCACCGGAGGACGTGCGAGAATGCGAGAGAGAACACGAGCAAGAGAATCGACGCCGGAGAACTTGCCGGAGGATGCACGGTGGCTGGTTGACGGCGTCGGACGATGCGCGGTGGCTGGTCGATGGTGTCGAAGGATGCGCGACTGGGAGAAAGCTAGTTCTGAAGGCTGGCGAAGTTGGCAGGATGCGCGGCTAGGGCTACAGATGCCCAAACACTATGTTGGCATCAAACCGGATCGGGTCGACCCGGGTCCAAACGTTAAAAAAGGCCCAACTGGGCACCACGTCCGCCATAAACCGCCACGGCGTTTCCGCCATGGCGCCTGCCACACACGAAATGGCGGAACCACGCCATACCAGCGCGTAATGCCCATCACGGATCGCGCCCGCCGCCGTTATGCCGTTACGACACTGTTATGGCGCCGCCATAACGGCGTTTTGACAACGCTGCTCCATAGTTAAGCTCATAAATTTGAGTGTAACCTTTGGCTACAAGATGAACTCTAAGACGATCAATTTCACCATTAGAACCGACTTTAATGGCATAGATCTATCTGCAACCAACTGCTTTCTTCTCTAAGGGAAGAGGAACCAACTCCCATGTATCACATTATATTTAAGGACCTGCATTTCAACCATCATGGTTTGTGATCATCTAGAGTGATTAAGTATTTCACAAACATTTTTTGGAAATGGTGAGAGAAGACAATAAAGTGACAAAAGAACAATATAAAGAATATAAACAATGGTAACTCAAAATTGTAAATAGGATGAGTGTTCCTAAAGTATCAAATACCTTTTCAGAGAATTATGGGCCAACTTGAGTTGTAATTAGACATAGATGAAAAGGAGTTAGGAACCGTTGTAAATGGTGCAGATGGAATAAGGCATGAACCAAGAGAGTCATAAGGTAAAGTAGAGCCAACTTCTAGTGCCCTACCTTGATAAGTAATAGGAGGAGACAGATCATTTTCAATGAAGTTAGGAGTTGGAGGATTAACTTCATGATCAAAATGGTTAAAGAAGCCAGGAAGGGAAATAGTTTCTAGATTAAAAGATGTAGTTAGCAATATTTCTTATAAATGGAGTCTAATATGGAAGATGAGAAGGAAGGAGTTTCCTCAAATAAGATAACATTGGCAAACATGTAATACCATTTGGTATTTGGAGAATAACACTTGTATCTTTTTGAAGATGTGAGTATCCAACAAAGATACACTTGATGGATTTTGCTGAAAGTTCATCCATACCTAGAGATATAAGATAAAAAAAAACATGTACAACCAAACATGCATGAAGAGACATGATATAGAGGTCCTTGCGAAAAAGGATGGAATGAGAAATTTGATTATCAAGAGAGGAAGAAGGCATCATGTTGATAAGAAAACAAGTAGAAAGAATAGCATCTCCCCAATTATGCAAAGGAACTTTTGCATTAAACATTAAGAAGGGAACAGTATCACCAAGATGCCAATTCTTCCTTTCTGCAATCCCATTTTGTTGAGGTGTGTGGAAACTTGTTGATTGGTGTAAAATTTCTTGTGAGGACATAAAGGAAGAGAGTTCATATGAAAGTATTCTTTTTTCATCATCACTTCTAAAAATCTTTTGTTTTCCTAAACTAGTATTTGATTTCATTGTAGGACACAAATATGTACATAATTTCATATTTTTCTTTCATTAAATAAAGTCAAGTACAACAAGAATATTCATCAATGTAAGTTACAAAATATTTGAATCCAAAAGATGTAACTCGACGTCCCCAAATATCTAAATGAATAGTAAAGAAAGACAAATTACAAGTTCAACTTGTCTAGGAAAAGAAGATATGACATGATTACCTAGTTGACAAGCTTCACATTCTAATTTTTGGATTTGCTTGAGACTAGGAGTCATTATCTTTAATTTGGCTAGACTTGGGTGACCTAAACGATCATGCAAAAGCTTAGGAGGAGTGGATACAAAACAAGACATGATGGACTAGTTTCTAGATAGTAGAAACCTCTTGATTCATGTCCTACGTCAATCAGTCGACTTATACCACACTCTTGTATAATAAAGGAATCAAAATTAAATGTAATTGAACATATTAGAGAATTAGTCAACTGATCCAATTAAACTAAATCGTAAGGGCAATTAGGAATGTAAAAAACAGAAGTTAAATTTAAGGAAGAAGAAATAGATATTTGATCAATTCCTTTATATGAAACATTGGATCCATTGGCTATTGTGATAAGACGAAAAAATTTAGGAGATGACGTAGATGAAAATAAAAAGTTATTACCAAAAATATAACCAAAAGCACCTGAGTCAACAATCCATAGACTTTGACTCTCCACAAGGATTGAGATATGCAGGCAATTGAGGCATTTAGTAGATAAGAAGGTTGGCAAGATTGTTAGATTTCAACCTCAAGTACTTTTAGTATTCATTTTCAAATAGTTTTCTCTCTTTAGTTTTTTCATACCTTGATACATGAGGAACTTTGGTGAGAAACTATGCAAAGAATAGCAAGTTTCATGAGTGTGACCATTCTTTTTGGGACGAGTACATTGAGGACGGTTACCTCTTTCACCATGTCCTCCTCTCCCTCTAGAAGAAATCATAATAGATGACTCCACATTATTTTCAAGACAGTTACTCCCATTAGGATAGAAACATGAAAGAGTCGTGTAGTTAAACTCTCTATAGTGGCAATATCTTGCCCTGTCATTAATTTATCACAGATATTATTGAATGTTGGATTCATACCACGAAGAATCATAACCATATAGGTTATCATGTTGTTTCTTTATCTCTTCCAATGATTCAACCTCTAGGGTAAGGTTCCTTAATATCTTTGGTTTCACTAACTACCATAAGAGAGAACAAAGTTGAAAATCTTGTTTCTTTCACTAAGCCTTTTGTTCAGTTGACCCTTCACTATTTTCTTTTTCTAGGTGTTCATAGTGAAGATGACCGAGAAACCGAAATTCCACAGAGTCAGCCCATGATAAATAATTTTCACCATTGAGTTTCTCTTATGTGATGATGACAATTCCAGCAATAGGGAGAACAAGGTTTGAACTGGACCCAAAGGATGTAGAAGATATTCCAAAGTTTGAAAAATAGAGAGTGAGAAGACTGAGAGAGAGAGAGAGATTTGAAGCTAAGCCTCACATAACCTTTAAAGAGGACAAACTGAGGGCGAAAACCGGCTCAGAAGGCTCTAATGACCCAGATGACGGTGGTTCAGAGGCAAACGACACTGTTTGGTCGGCATGTGTAGCTCATGTGCCTCCCCCTAAAGACGATCATACAATCAGTGCATGGAAGCCCATGGTAACAGACGATTGCCTTCTTTCTTGGATTGGCTCACACACAAAGAGGTGCACCAAACCCTAAAACTACCCAACAAGATGGTCACCGACTATAGATGGTGATGGCATGGACAGTGGCAAATGGTCTTCTATGATAGAAGAACTCCAAAGTAGAATCATTCTCGCTCTGATACCAACTTGAATTTAGAAAAAGCTTGAGTGACTTCCTCACTCAACTCAAACAATGCTATTTATAAATATAGGCAGAAGAGTATACAAGAAGCAAGCTAAGGTCCAGACTAAGCCACTCTACATCTAAGACTAGAACTGGAAAAGAAAATAAAGTTCTGATAAATGACACTTGATACAAAGTGAAAAGATATCCCATCAAAGAGATCCAACTAGTTTGAATTTTGAAACATTTTAGAGAGTTCATAATTAAGTTTCCAATAGCCAAATCACCGTGTCAAGAAGTGCCCCAAGCCGATCTCCAAAGCTAAGTTGCACAATTGTTGCTTCAGAATCTGAGTCTTGATCTATGAGTACTATCGGCATAGGAGTATCAGGATTGTCACTGGATTTCTGCACAGTAAGAATTAATCAATGAAACATCAGAAAAATATATACACATAAAAAGCGTGGCATACAAAATCCAAAGGGCATATGTAAGGAACAATTAACTAAGGTCAGATTCTAGGCAAATACATATGTGAATTATAGCAACCATTATCTTAGTCCAGCACAAAAACACCACACACAGTGAATGTAATAAAACATTGAATTGTAAAATACACAGGCATTACAGATGCAATAGTATAAGCTGTACCATACTGCAGTAAGAAATCCAGTCCAGTAAAGTAAATATTAATATTCACAGTCCACATTTCACAGAATTTTCCCAAAAAAACAAGTCAAACAAAATGCTGTAGACATGCATACACATTCTCTATAACATAAAATGTCTATGACAAATAAGATCATCACAAAATTCAATTGAAGGATTGATAACAGGAAGACTACAAGAAACAGAGATTCTCATGCAGCAGTCCTTCATGCAATGCTAGATTTTATTTTTATTCTTCTTGAACATTATCCATAAGTGAGCTGCATTATCTACATGAAGATACTCACAGATTCAAGTAAAAAATCCTCATCATAAATAGTTCAGTGCAACAAAACCATCTAAAAGATGCTATGAAATTTTTAAAAAAACAAAGCATCATACTCAAGTTTCACATAGTTAAGATGTTTTAGCAACAAGGAAAAAATACCAAAAGAAGCAAAGGAGGAAGAAAGAAAATTACAGCACATTAGTCATGGTTCCTCAACCTATTCAGCGCTGGCAAAGAAAAATATTTCATAAAAAAATGGAAAAAGATTTGCAAAGTACAGATACCATAACAAAGATTATAAATCTGAAATAATAAATCCATGTTTATTAGTCCTACTTATTAACTGCAAAATATATATAAAAAAGGGTAGTTGTGAATGATATGGTGGCAAGAAGCACATGACTGACCAGTGAAGTCGAACCAGCTGCATTCAAATCATAAGCAGATGCATACAGAATGAACCTGCACAACATTTCAACCAGTAGTAAGAGACAGGTTGTATAGATGCATAATGGTGACTCTGTTAAAGAATAGTAAAGTTCCAGTTGGGTTCACAAACAACTAGAATATAAATCTGATTAGTAACAGTGGCTGAACCAAGGTACTGGCTTTTAATCTTTATTGACTTGACAAACCTGTCCCACCAAAGAAAATGTAGCCTTGACCATAATATATGGAATCAAGGAACTACAAAGCACAGATCTAACAAGGTACCAAGGGAAGCATAAGAAGCAAAAATAATATCAAAAACTGAATAAGCAGCTAAAGGCCAAAAAGTTTATCCAATCGGAGCATAGTTATCAAAATTGCGAATTAACCCGTAATATCGTACGAATTTATAAGTCAGCGACAAGTTAATTTACATGTAGAATCGAAAGGGTAGTAAACTTGAAGTAGATCCGGTAGAACCAGAGCAAACTCGGTAGAATCGGTAGTAAAATCGAAATAAACTCATCAGTAAACTCGTGAGCAAAAATTACTTTGAGTATTCCGATGGAGTAATTGGACTTATTATATAAATTTGAACTCATTGTGTATCAAAAAATTTTTATTTTTATGCTATAGCTATATTTTTATCAAAGTAAACTCTTACAATTCTACAAGTGACTATCACAAGGAGTTTACATTAACTATCAATTTTTGACAACCTTGTTAAGGGGTGCTAAATGGAAGCTTCAAGGGCATGGCTTTTTGAAGCAGGTAGCAACTAAACATTGATACGGTTGAAAATCATAATATAATATTTCAATAGTAATAATATTGATTTATATACGTATTATCTTTTTTTTTAGAAAAAACCAAATATTTTCTATTTATTTACTATCAATGTTATTAATCTATATAAATATAAACATGTTCTACTATTAGGTAAACACATGATTTCAGTTTTGTTTTTTTTTTAAGTCAGATCGAAAGAAACTTTAAAATAACGTTACTCATTGGGACAAACTGTCACCAGTGAGCTTTTTTTGCTTGTTACTGCTAAACCATCATCATAACTTTTTCGGCGACCACCGCCACCTGCTATCAGCGACTTTTCCGGCCATCAGTGATAACACCATAAGCGTTCTTTGAGGATTTTTGTCAACAGTATAATACCACTTTTTGCTTCTTCATTTTTTGGTGAAGAACTGTCCCCCCGTGTATCTTGACACGAGCTTGTGAATTAGAAGAGGGGGCACTGACAAGGTGGGTAGAAGTTGCCATGCAAAATCCTCCAAAAACATCGAGAGACAAGCAGAAAAATAGATGAATAATGAAGAAACCATGCCACTTCAACTATTAGTCAGACACTTCAAACGAACACATACATTTACCCGAAACACTTACACACACGACAAAAGTAAGTTCAACCAAAATATCCAGAAACAGGCGCAGGAGTCACTAAAGCCAGAGACAATATGAACTCACAATTAAATACTGGTTCAATAAAAATCCATTTTCCCTCAAACTTTTGTTCCTCTGAGAATTGACTTCAGTGAAACTTTATGAAATTCCAATAAAAATACAATTAAAAATGGAAAAATAAAAATGCGTTGTCTATTCATTTCTTTGTTGAAGACGATCGTTATCACTGTTGTGATTTTATTCCATCCCTAACGAACATTACAATTACATTCCCATTCCATAACTTCCGTCTTCAACAATCCACAGGAGACTCAAATCGCAAAGGATGAATAGAAAATATCGGTACAGTTGACACCAAAAACTCGCTCCGATTTTAAAAAGTAAAAAAGATAAAATAGGAAAAATGAAATAGTGGTAAAAACGAAATCTCACTTGTGCCTGGAGAGGGAGGTTCGGGAGCGGAAGAAGGCGTCGGGGGAAGGAGAGAGATGAGGAATGGAGCGTGGATCGGAAACCCTACCACGGTGAGCGGCGACGGAAGGAGCGAGGAAAGCATTGGCGAGAGCCATATTGATGAATGATGAGAGCGGAAGTAGAGTTGGTGAGGGGTACGTCTATATTATTATTATTATTATTGGTACGTTGTTACTTACTAGCATTAAGTAGTGTAGTGAAAATAACAAACCGAGTGGTTTGTTTGTTTAATTACACGGATTTGTCTGTTTGTTTATTGCTACTCACTTCAGTTGGTGTTGGTGCGTGCTATGCTGCTGCAGTGCTGACGCCTTCCAGAGGGACCGACGAGACAAGCACACCAGTTGGAAATTGGAATTATTATTCCTTCGCAAATGCTTTATAAAACTATGTGCTACTATAAATTATTTATTCTATTCTTTCTTCCTACATAAAATATTCAGGTTGTGCTGTGACCAAAAATATTTGCGTTGGCTCTTTTATGAGTTTTGACACTTACTTAATTTCTAATGGTATTTATAAATAATATAAATATAAATTATTTATAATGTTGCTTTCCTTTTAAAATTTTCAAAAATTTACTTTTTTTTTACTGTGTTTGGGCAGATGTTATTTAAATTTTTTCCAGTTGAAAGTGTTTGAGAGAGTGAAGATAATTCTTTTCATTCTTTTCTTATAAATTTTTTCCAGTTACATTTTTCTACTATATTATTTTTCAAAAAATTGCATCATAAAAATCTGCAAAATAATAAAAAACATTAATTTAAAAGAATTAACAGAAAATTAATAAAATTTAAAAATAATAAATTAATTAATAAAATAATAATTATTTCGAACTGAGTTATTAAAAACTTTAATTTTATGTCTAAAATCAACCCATCTAAAATCTACAATACAAATTTCTTCAAATCATACATTTCAGACAAAAAAAAAGGTTTTGACAAACAGAATCATGCTAAAAAATTGAAGTGGCTAAACAAAAAGTTATTGAAATTGTATAATTTGACTTGAAACGGCCTAACATGTCATTTTGGTCTGGTGTATTAACCAAAATTTGACGTTGTCATTTTGGTCTGGTGTATTAACCAAAATTTGACGTATTTAAATAGATTATGTAGTCTGGATTAACCAAATACGTCAATTGATTTAAATTAATTTGAAAATTTGATTGACAGCACGTCATTAATGATAATATACTAATAATAATGTAAGATAAAATTTATTAATAATAATATACTAATTAATAATAACAGCAATAATAATAATAATTGCTATTATTAAAGTGACTATATTTAATTGTTATATTTTGATAACTGTAATAATACTACTTCATTTAATGATAACATTTAATATGATAAATAATATCATTTTAATTTGTTATAATTAATTTTATATTATATATTAAAACCAATGTCATACATGTTTGGAAAAAATTATTAACAGTAGTACAATCTAAAGATATATAAAATTTTTAATAACATAATTGTAAATAAAAATTATATTAAAGTTACTATATTAATAATTGTACTAAATAATAATAATAATAATAATAATAATAATAATCTCACGTGGTTATAGTGAATAAAAGTATTTGTATTTTGTACGTAACAATATAATTATACACATCACCTCTTATGATTATAGTCAATAACATGACAATATTTTATACTAAAATTACATTGGTATGAACCATAATAATATTTGTAAAATAATATTTTTAAATATAAATATAACTATTATCTTTTAATAGTTAAATATACTTTCATTTTATCATGTTATTTTTATATTTATTTATTTCGGTTATATTGAATAACATAACAATATAATTATTATTTTTTAATAATTAAATATATTATTATTTTGTCATAACAAAATAATAGTATATTTAATTATTAAAAAACAATAGTTATATTGATATTTAGCATGTTATTTTACAAATATTATTATGGTCCTTACCCATGCTATACCATATAACATAGAAATTATAATTAATATGTCAACTGAAAATGGGATGTTATTTTCAAAATATAACATGAAATGATATTATTAAATAGGGTGTTATTATAATTATCAAAATATAACAGTTAAATATAGTAACTTTAATAATAAAAATTTTATTATATTCATTAATTATATATACAATATTTAAAATATTTATATAACAAGTATTTAATAATTTAATTGATGTGAAAAATATTTTAATAAATCTATTTTTTATTCACAGTTACGTTGTTAAAAAATTTATATATTTTTAGATTTATTACTCTTAATAATTTTGTCAAACATATATTACATTGTTTTTAATATAAAATTATACTATTTATTGTTAACATAGAGATTATAATAAATATATAACATAATCAACTGAAAATGAGGTGTTATTTTCTAAAACATAATATATAATGTTATTATTAAATGAAGTGTCATTATTACATAATTATTAATAATAGTAATATATGATTATCATTCCTAACATCCTGTCAATCAAATCTTTCAAATACATCAAACCAATTAGCGAATTTGGTTCCTAACATATACTATTTATTAAAATATGTCAAACTAAATGGTATGTTTAATCGTTTAACGCTCAAACTACATAATTTCTGTAATTTTTTGTTTCATCATCTCAATTTGGTAATTTTTGGCACAATTTTATCAAAAACCCCAAAAGACAAACATCTCCAAATCAATTGTTCCGAACAAGTTAATCCAAAAAATTAAATTTCAAGCTTTGTTATCTGTACCATGGTGTTCGAAATTTTCAAAAATTGTGATCTCACATTCTCTTGCAACAACCTCCCACCCTAGCCGATCAATCCGTCCGTCTCTAATCCTTAGATCCCCCAATGTTCCAATTACAATCCAACTCCTAAGAAGTTTCATTTACTTGTGTTGTTTACATAATTGCATGAATAAAAATCTTACATTCTGTGTGTGGTGACGCATGGTTTAGACTTCGCCCAGAAAAGATTGAAAATTGATTTTTTAATCAACCGATTTAAAATGGTCTATTCTTCCATATCAACTAATCACGAGAGATTTGTTTTTTATGTATAGGACGGAAAAGCTTGTATGATAATTTTCTGATGGATTGATTCAAACTCTGAAATTTGAGGCTTTCAAATCACGAATAATTATTAATTTATTAATTAATTATTAATTTTTAAAAATTATGAAATTTTAAATTAACATTTTTATTTTTTACAAAATATTTATTGTGATTTTTTAAAAAAAATAACGGCAGAAAAAATTATAAGAAAAGAACAAAAAATAAGTTTACCTTCACTCTCTCTCACACTTTCAAGAAACAAGAGAAAAGTTCAAATTACTGAAACCAACAATTGCATACACATGATAAAGAGGAAAAATAGTAAAAGTATATTTTTTTTAAGGTTTTGAAAGTAAAATCACAGTTTGGGTAATTTTTCTAACTGGTGGGTGACACTACAAATTGGAAGGGTTTTAAGAATGAAATACCAAGCAAATTTCTAAAAGATCCAAGATTGAAGCACTAATAATAACATCCCAAATTTATTTATACTAATTATATGTATGACCATCTAATTTACTTTTCACACCAATTATAATTCAAAATAATGAGATATAAATTTTTCAATGTTACAACATATATCTTAAGAATTTCAAAATTTAAAACAAAATATAACATATTAACACAGTAGCAGTTCATCCAACAAACATTGTTGCCTAGCGAGACCTACGGTAGCTCACCTAGCGAAAACCCTTGTTTGTTTCCAAATAGAGCGTAATTTGCGTTTGGTGAGACCTCTCGTTGGGCACAAATCTCATTATAATTCAACCTAAGACAACTTTGCACTTAGCAAGACCTCTCGCTGGGCGCAAAGCTCAAAAACAAGTATAATAAATATTAAAGCTCATTAGGCGAGACTCACCACTCAACAAGACCCTACAAATAGTACAACTTCTATTGTTCAGTTCTACCAAATATGTTCATATAATCAATTCATTCATACATTATGTTTCATTTCATTCAAGCGATTATTATCATAGGATGTATACATACCACATACTTTAGCTATCTCACTACATGTTTAGACACACAAAACATGACTAAACATTTAAAACTTAACCAACAAGATTATTTACAAATTTAATAGCAATATAACTTCATTAAAACTCTTAAGCATGCCTGACAACCTTTACTCCATTGCATTCTACCCCTTGGCATCTTCACCGCTATCTGTTCCGTGCAAAGCACAATTTTACACAAACAAGAACACAAGTTGTGAGGGTAAGCTCGTGCACTAAAAATCAACATAAACATTTGCATTTATATCCAATCTTAATCGCATTAATGATAACTCAATCACACTCAACTTTACCATAAACATGAGCAATCAACACATAATTAGACACTTTTTTTGAAAAAAAAACTCATTGGATTTGGATACTAGGTGACCTAATGACCATTCAATTGGTGTTTAGTGTTTAATTGACCATATGACAATCAATCGAAGTCTAAGCATACACATCTGGTACCCAACTATTGTCTGGCGTCTTCCGACTCCATATCAACACCCAGTTGCTACTTAAGTATATCCAAGGGCACTAGTTCGTCCTCAAGAATGTAGTAGCAGGATCACTATGAACTTATATGTATCCCTAATCCAATATAACACCACCAGATTATATTACTTCCTCGTAACCGCCCACAATCACAATTCATATACATGTTATCAATTTCGACATATATCAACATTTCCAAAAGGAAATATCTACTCAATCTTTCATCACCCAGTCACAATTCAGCACATAAATCATTTAAGAACTCAATCAAATCAAAACATCTTTTAAGAACTCAATCCAATCAAGCATTCCAATTACATAGTACTCAACTCTAGTTAAAAAACTCAATTAATCACTATATATATATATATATTAATTCACCACTCTTAAATCATAATTTCACAAATTAAAATCAAAGATTTAGCTTCTTTTACCTATTTTTCCTTTTTCAAAAGCTACTCAAATAAAAAGAAGAAAATCCACTCAAAGAGATTTACTTAGAAGCTTGACAAGTATTCCAAATCAAACAAGAACCTTGGAAATTAGGAATTTAAGGAAATTTCCTTTTCAAAAAGAACAATAGGATCGAAAATTAATGTAAAAAGGGTTCAGGAATTATGATCAGATTTATCTATATTGATCACTGCTCAGAATCAAGAGCATTGAAAGAGATTCCACTTGATTTCGTCACTGAAACATCAACCATGCAAGGAGAAGAAATTTTGAGAATTGAGAGAGATGGTAGTGGTGAGAAGAAGAGAAAATGGATGAGAAAGAAAAGAAAATTGAAGAAGAAGGGAAAAAAAGAAAGAATGTGGATTGTGCTTAGTAAGTTCGATCTGTTTTTCGCATCCCCTTCATAAACAGATTTCCGAAAATTCCTTGAAACTCAATAAAAAAATTTTGAAATCGTGAAATAACAATTTTATCTCTTTCTTTTCCTCTCATCTAGCCTCTTAAAATTAATTAGCTAATATTGATATCATCACTAAAATCAATTATCCTCCCTTCACTATATTAATCTGAATATAGTTGAATATTTAATTACCTGCATTATTTATTTTACTCCTGCCAATAACCATTTAATTACATAGGTCCTAACACTAGCATTAGGTCCTTACACTAACATTGAGTCCTTAAAAGGATTTTAGATGCATTTAGGTCCCTCATTTTTTCTATCTTTTGCATGTTAGTCCCTACGTTACTAACGTAGTTTAATAAGTGTTCAATCAGTTGTTAAGTGTTATGCTGGCAAGTTCTCTTATATGTGGCATTCCAACTCATTGTCAACGTCACAAGAATTATTTAAGTCAAAATGAAAACATCATTTTAGTCCTCAAAAGATTAAAACGGTAACATCGAAGTCCTTGAAAGATTTTTAGAGACATTAAGGTCCTTCAAAGATTTTTAGAAGCATTTAAGCCTTGAAAAGTTTTTAGAGAAATCTCAGTCTTTGAATTTTTCTACCATTTACATGTAGGTCTCTTAATTATTAACGACATTAATATTTAACTATTGTGTTAACAATTCTTTTCTTTTATACGTGATAGTCCAACTGCTTACATGGCATCAACTTTTTCTTTTATTAATTTTTAAATTAATAAACACTTACAAATGTTTTTAAATGTTAGGGAAAAAAAACTTCTAATCTATGTCTTTTCCCTTCATATTCTCTATCTCATTAAAAACATAGAAGGAAAAAAAGTAATATCAAACAAGTACACAAACAATTTGTTAGCATCGTATTAAAATATTAAACTAACACGAAGGGAAACTTCATTGTATTATAACATCTATCTTGACTATTTATTTATTTTTAAAATTTGAGAGGTGGTTAATTTATTTATTTATTTTTAATTATTGAAAACTATTTTCACATTCTTGATTCCAAACAAAAAGTTTATTCTTTCTAGTCAATTGAGTTAAATGTCCAACCATTTTTTAAAATCCCTCCATAAACCATGTATAATATCAATCCAAGCTTAGAAAACTCTTAACTTGTAAGTTATAAATTCCTTCTTTAGAGATCATATTTCCTAAAAAATTTACTTGTTCTAACCCAAATTCACACTTAGACAGTTTCACATATAATTATTTATCTTCTAGTGAAGTTTCTCCTTCATATTAGTTTGAAAATTTAAATTGATGTTAACAAATTGCTTGCAGATTTACTTAATATTGATATTTTTTCAGTTTTTTTGGGAAAAGGAAATATGAAGGGGAGAGACATATATTGAGAGTTTTTTTTATAGTTAAAAACCTTTGCAAATGTTTTTAATTAAAAAAATAAATAAAAGAAAAAAGGTGTCATGTAAAGAGTTGGACTGTCACATATAAGAGAGAGACTGTCACTGTTGATTATGCAATTGTCTAATGACGTTATTAATTAAGAACCTACCTGTAAATGATAGAAAAATTCAAGGACCTATATGTCCCTAGAATTTTTTTAAGGACTTGTGTGCCTCTAAAAGTTTTTCAAGGACCTAGATGTCACCACTTTAATCCTTCAAGGACCAAAATGATGTTTTCACTCTAACTTGGACCCTTGTGACATAAACAATGACCTTCAATGTCATATAAAAGAGGAACCCTATCAGCAAAATACTTAAAATTAACAATTGTCTGAACACTTACTAAACGGTGTCAATAATATAGGGACTAACATGAAAATGACATAAATAATCAAAGACCTGAATACCTCCAAAATTCTTTCAGGGATTCAGAAGTTAGTACGTTAATCTTTCAGGGACTCGCTTGGTATTTAAATCAAAGAAAAGCTCAAAATAGAACGAGGGCAATTTAGCTTATGCCCAAACCACACAGAAAAAAATAGAATGCAGGATGGGGAAGAATAGAAGAAAAACAAGTGAGAAATAAAAAATGTTTGGTGGGAAAAAAGTAAAGTAAAAATATGATTTTTTTTAAAAATTAAAGTAATTTGATGGGTAGAATAACAAATATAATTATAATGAAATGACTTTCCTAACCTTATATTTATATTCCATTTCATAGTTTGGGTTGGGGTTCTTCAAAATTTGTTTATATTTTGTGAGTATATGTAACATCCAAAAATATTGACGATTTCTACAATATTACTTACAAATAAATCATATATTTTTATATAATTTATTACTCAAAATATATAAGAAAAACAAATATGCACACAATCACTTACTTAGTACAATTCAAAACTCAATATTTTCTAAAAACCTCAAACATTTCCTTCGTGGTATACACTGCCTCAGCTCGCTCACTGAAACCAATAGTCCTACGAGATACATAATAGCTCACCCAGCGAGGATCCTGATATACATTATCCTATTGAAGGGATTTTACTCTGCGAGATACACCGCTGAGCAAAAAACTAATAATATTTCAACTCAAGACAACTTTACAATGGGCGAGATATCTCTTTGGGTGTAATGCTACAAATCCGCCTAACAAAGGCTAAATTTTTCTAGGCGACATCTGTCACCCAACGAGATTCTACAAATAGCAAAACCTCAACTACATAATTTTCACAATTCACTAACACACCAAATGCTCAATTACCTTAAACATTATATAATGCATAACTATAGTCATTCCGTGCATATTCAACTAATACTACACAGTTAACTAGTGTACAATTGGTTGGTCCTAGGAAGGAATCTAGAAGAGGGAGTTAAATAGATTCATCAAAATATTTTTCTATTCAACTATATTAGAGTGATTCAAATATGCTCATTTTCAAAAATTTCCAAAATCTATCTTGTTTTGCAAAAATAGGTTTTTCAAGAATTAAACTCTTTTAATGTATTTGACAATAAACTTGATATATAGAAATTCATTCAATAATGGTTTACTATTGCAATTAGTGAAAATACAATATGAATTGCACCAACAAAACACAAAAGAAATGGGTAGATAAAGAATTGAATAAAATTTCAAACCTATAATTCTTATTACAGTTACCCAAATCCAATATCAAAATAAAATATTGTAAAGTGTAATATGTTGCAAGAAAATTGAAGGAAATTACTTCAGCTACAAAAACCTAATCAATGGTTATCTAAGATGTTAATAAAATTCAGAATTAAAGAGTATAGGGAGAGAGAAATTGCACAATGATTTATACTGGTTTAGTCAACCTGACCTACATCCAGTTTCCAGACTTAGTTTTCTGCTAATTTGTTTTCCACTAAAATCTCAGTACATGCACACCACACATATAAACTTTACACCCGAAAATATTCAAATCACACAAGAAGGGGCTTTCTCTTGCACCTCACAAGAGTTTGCTATACCGTGGCACTCCACCACTCACGACGCGTCACTTACAACACCGCGTTGCAATATTTCACAACAATCTTAAGAACACCTCAAGTGGTTGTCAAAGATTGTGCAAAAACACAAAAAAATGTATAGAACAATATCACTTATAATGATGAATACCCAACAAGATAAATCAAATATTAATGTAGTATTTTCCTTGAATTTTTTGTACCTTCAAATCATAAAAAATGGGAATAGTTCTTGGAAAGAATTTGGGTAAAAATATTAAGAGCAACAAGAATTCAATGAAAATTTCAAAAGTTAGTTAAAATTAGTTTTGAAAAGACTTTTATATGAGTTTTGAAGTAGAGTGATCAATTACCTACTTGATTACCTGATATCTTGTTCAAAACTGGTTCAGAATGCATGTTCTCTGGAATAATCGATTACTATTTTTAAGTAACCGATTACTCCTGAGAGTAGTAATCTCAATACCCAAAATTTCTCGAAGGGTTAACAAATACCATAATAAGGTAATTGATTATCTTACCATAGTTTTTACTTTTAAGGATTTTTCAGCACTCCCCAACCTATGTAATCTATTTCTAAACTTCTTAAACATATTTTTAAGTCTATCTAAACACACAATACAAGTACCATACCTATCAAACGGGTTTGGTACCATAAAATTTATTAGAGCAAAACTAAGAAGTAAAATTCGAAACAAAAACACCAAAAGGGATACTTCATACTTTCCAAAGTCTTTGGTTCCAACATAACTTGATTAGTATCAACATTAATACATATTCATGTTACATCTCACATAATTGTTTCATAACTTATACTTAAGCATAAAAAGTTAACATGTTCATATTACATTGTTTCACCACAATTTAATATACATAGTTTAAACAACACAAAATGTATTCTCTAATCTCTACTGAGTCATCCTCCTTCTCAATTCAATCTCTAATGCTTCTGAGATCCACCATTTCCATCTACTCCCTATAAAGCATGATCATCATAGTCAAAACACAAATATACATAAACAAGGGTAAGCTCAGATACAATAAAACAATTTAATGAAACATATCATAACTACTAATCAAACATAATATAAATCACCAGTAAACATGCCATATATGCTTATATTCCCTTGAACTCAAACACACATCTCAATAAAACCACGAGACTCAACATTTTATATAAAACACATACTGAATTTGAATATTGAGGTGACCCTTTCAGACTCCTTTTTCAACTGGTGTTTAACATCTATTTAACCCAACGCTCCACCAGTTAAGTTAGGGCAATACTCATCAATACTTTTGATTGATGTGGCATCCATAGAACCCAATGAACATCCAGTCTCTACCTGAGTACATCCTTTTGGTGTAAAATACCAGGATAATAATGACCATTCAGATATTCCTAATTCAATGCACACGACTCAATTACCACATGTAACAACCTCCAATATAAATCACGGATAATCATACAAATATTCACACAATCGACATACACATTATCTCAAATAGCTCAGTCATACAGTCCACATATACATTACCACACATAGCTCAATAATTCAATTAACATTCATATTATCCCAAATAGCTCAATCATGAAGTCCACATATACGTTATCTCAAATAGTACAAATCACAATCAACATATAAACTAACTCAATTAGCTCAAATCACAATCAAAATACACGTTATCTTAAATAACTTAAAACATAATTAAAATACTTTATCTTAAGTAGCTCAAACCTCTCAAGTACCAAATCATTGTTCCATTGACTAAAATAAACAAAAGAGTTTCTGTTACCTATTTATGGCTGAAAAAGTTTATTTTGAGGATAGAGAAGAATCCACCATTAGAAATCACTCAAAACCTTACAAAATTCTAATTCTAGTAAAAAATTTAAGAAGTAAGTTTTCAAGGAAATTTTCCCTCAACTCAAATGATCGAACTAGAAACGAACGGTAAAAGATCCAAGAAATTTATATTAGACTTACTTATAAGGATTGACTCTCAAAGTCATGAGCAATGGAAGAGACCATGTTGAAATCCGATACCTCTAGGGGCCACATGCAAATGAGAGAAGTTTAAGAGAGAAATGAGAGATATGCAAGAGATAGAGAATGTGAAAGGAAAAATGAGACTGAAAAACTATATATAGTTATTATGATTTCCTATATAAAATATTCTTATAACTTTAATTCCAAAATAAACTATAATCTAAACTTGTATATACTTATATATAAGTTTTTCCCACATCGAATTAATTTTGTTGAATTCCTCCAATTCAGTTTACTTTCCAAATTAATTTAATAATCACAACTGAAATTATATTTAATTTCTCCTTTTATTCAATTCACACCTTTTTTTCCTATTATTTAAAAACTAGGATCTCACAATATACATAGAAGTCTTTAGGTTGGTTAATGTGTTAAGTTAATCATTTTTGGGTTAAAATATGTTTTAGATATTTGAAATTTTTTATTTAATATCTTTTTTTATTTGGTCCATCTAATTTTAAAATATGTCACTTCTGGTCCTTCAAATATTTTAAATAACACTTTATAGAGGGATGAAAACTAATTTAAACAGCGTTTGAGTGACAAAATGTGGTATATTTAAAAAATAGAGACCAAAATAATATAAAATATATTTGGATGATGTATTTAATATATTGAGAATTTTCTCACACCTAAAATATATTTACACTAAGATTTATATAATACTTTAAAATAAATAATTTAAAATTTAAATTCATTATTCTTAAAATAAATATATAATTTGATTATATTAAATATTTGGTAAAATTAATTCTTGGAAACATTTGTTTTCTTCGAATACTTTACAATTTCCAATCAACATATAACAATAAATGTTACCAATTAAAAATATATAGTGTCTAAAAATAAATTATATATGACACAAATATTCTCAAACATTAATATTTTCTTTCTATGGTTTTTTTATTGAATATTATTTTTTAGAATATTGTAATATTTTTTCTCAATAAGAGTAGTAGATATTTTCCTTATTTAATAATATTGTTTTTAGTGTATGATGTTATTTAGAGTTATTAAATTTGGATCAGACTAGTCCAAGCAAATATTGGTTAGCACAGCAAAACAGTTGAGTCAACTAATTAGGAAAGTGATAGAGTCAGATTAAATTGAATTGAACCAACCAATTTTCACTAAGAAACTAGGAATGAGTGGATTGGTCTAGTTTGATGGTTTATTTTTTTTTATAGAATTGAAATAATACATTTTGGTTTAGAGTTGAGGAAAAGAGGAACTACTTTATTATTATTTCATATTAGTTATTCCTAGCTGATAAAATGATGAACCCTAGCGGCATACCTTTCCAAATCAAGACTCTAACAATTTGCTTATGTTGCCATCATCGACACCCTTGTGTGTCATTGCCATCGCCTAACCTCAAACTACCACTGCTCACAGCGAAGTTGTCTTTCGTGTCGTGTTATTGACTGCTACATCATCTTGTGTGCATTTTTAGAGCTTGCGTCTTAAGTGATGTTTCTTTGGTGCTTTACTTCATTGAAGCCACGTTCCAAATCTTTGGTGGTTGTTCCATGCAAAGTTGTAATGTTGTTATGGACTTTTGAGATGATTGATTATGTTATGTTTTTTTTCTTCTACTTTTAACTTTGGTGTTGAGTCCACTAGTTTGTTTTATTCTAGATTTTGGTATGATTTTCCTCTAATATCATTCTTAGTTTTAACTATGACTTGTGTTATGGACTGATGATGATTATTGTTAATATTGATTGAGATTTAGAGATATCGAGTGTATTAATTTATCGACATGTCACACAATTTTGAGACTCGTATAAAATGAATAAATAAATTAACACTACCATAATGTCTTGAGTTGACTTCAAATGAGGCTATAAGCGTATATCCTAGGTAATCAGCAAACATTATATAGTATTAAAATAAAACAAAATATGTAGCATTATGTTTTATTTTAATATTATGGTAAAAAATTGTCATTTTATTATATTTGTTAACATATCACTAATGCAATAGCCTCTTTTTAATGGCAATTATTTAAAATTTAGAGATAAAATATATTAGAGCTAATGACATATGCACCCCTAAGGTTTAATTTAATTATACATCACTTCCTATCTTTTTAAATATTACTTTCACACTCTCTAAGGAGGTGTTAGTATAAGGTTTGAGAGGTTACTAGTGTAAGATTTTCAAATATACATGGGGTACAAATATAATAAATAAATAAAAATAAGGGGTTATATATAATGTAAAAAAAATATGCATATGTAATTTCACTAAATTTGAGGAGGTGTATCTGTAATTGTATCTGTAATTAACTCAATATATTAAACTATGTTAAGTGTATTGTTTATTATTTTTAATATAGATTGGTAGAATTAATGATAATTTAGTTAAACCATTAAATCATTGCTAATGTGGTTTGATGAGTGTTTTGATTAACATTAATTTTATTATTTTAATTACTTTTAAATATGTTTTTTTATTTATATGGCATATTTTAAATTTTTCTTAATTTGATATAAAATTAGGGAAGACAGAATCAGTTAGTTCGACCCATTTTGATTCGGTTTGCCTATGGCACGCAAACAGGAGGATGGGCTGGTCCACCATGTTATGGGCGAGTAAAACTGTCAGACCCGTCTTACTTGTAGATGGCTGGTAGGGTGACCACCAGTTTTCCTAAATTATTAATTTATAAATTTATTATTTATTTTTTCCAAAACAATTTTTTTGTTTTGCGCAAATATCAAAATAAAATTATTTAACCAAACTAGTCTAAAAATTATAAAGTAAAATAATAATACTAAAGTAAATTTCTAATTTTTATTTTTAATCTAAACTAAATTTTAATATAATTTGACTAGTTTATAAGATAAAGTAGTAATACTAAAGGTTGATTTTTAATATATTAATTCTCATACTTTTAATTTTAATTGATAATATATTTTATATTTAAAATATAATTAATATAAAAATATTATTAATATACTATATTCAGGGTGACGGGCTAACCACTCTACCTTTGGTCAGACTGGTTTGCGAGCTAGGTCAAAAGGGTTAGCGGGTCAAAAGTCCTATCCCACCCTGCCAAAAAATGAAATTGGCCGTCGAGCTGACTTGTCGAACCTATCCCACTTTGTCATCCCTATAAAAAGATAAATTTAGCTTAATTTGTATGTTAAAATTTTGTCCTTCCTCACAATTTGTTTTTGTTTTTGTCTCTAATTGCCACAATATTTCCTATGTCACAACAAAAAAAAAAAGAAGAAGAAAATGAATAGATAATGAAGTATACAATTATAAAAACAACCAAAAATGACATTATGATTTGGTTGTGGTCCCATAATATTGTGATTTTTCACTCAAATGGTAAGAAAATAAAAGAGATCTTCATTGTTCATGCGAATTTATGGTGTTAACCTTATTCATTGATTATCCACAGTAACAATTTAGTTGTTTGAATATTAACTACTAAAAAACAAATTTGAAATTGTGATCTTGAGCATAAACGTGAAATATATTTTTATACTTTTCCCCACTAAAATTACATGTTACATATTCTAACTAATGTAGGCAATGAAGGACCATATATTAAAATTAATGCATCAATTGGAATATTCTAAATCAATATTATTGGGAGGAGATGATGCAATAGGTACCTGACTTTAGAGGATGACTGCCTTTCTTACGGTGGATATAATTTCATCCTTGAAGGTGGTAAACTTTTAGCAAGCATTCACTATTGTAACAATGATTTTTTTAGGCTAAAATGTAATTCATGTCTTTAATTTATTCAATTGTTGACATTTTATCCTTCTATTTTTAATTGTTCACATTTTGTTCATCTATTTTATAATTTGATGACATTTAAATCATTTGTTAGAAGGTAGTTTTTTATTGTTAAACTATGTGACTTTATTAAATGACTTTCCTTATTGACACGTGAGTAGAAAACCTAAAATTTAGTTTTAAAGGAGAAAAGTTAACGGAAAAGTCTAATTCTAAAAAAAAGAAATAAATTTCCCCCCTAATTTTATGCAAAAAATAAGTTTTTTACCCGTGTGTCAATGTGAGAAGTCACTTAATCAAGCCACATGGAAAATCAACGTTAGTAGTTTAATCGTCAACATCCATCATCTAATGGATGGTTCAAATGTCATCAAAGTATGAAATTGAGAACAAAATGTAAGCAATTAAAATTAGGAGGACAAAATGACAACAAATGAATAGATTAAAGGACACAAATTACAATTTAGTCTTTTTTATGATTAAGATTTATTGTGAATAAATAAATAAATTTTTTTCTTAAAATTGACTAAGTTAAATAGACTCGTGTTGTGCCACTTTTATGATAAATTTCCAATCAAATCGAATTGAGCCCATTTTTATAACATTGTTTGAGATAAGTAACATTTTTTTAATCTACATAATGGCTTTTTCAAAGAAGCATAACAATTTCCCATCTTGCCCTCAATGTTCACTTACTCAAGAGTCTTTATTCAATGTTTTCAAATATCACCACTTTTTGCAAATGATATTTGTTGTGTTATTGAGGTAAAAGGGTGTTTAAAATCAATTTATTTTAACATCCAAATTTCTTTCGTTATTGATTTGAAATATAAGAAAACAAATATGAGTAGTTATATTCTCTCTAGCCTTACCTTGGATAGTTTTTAGAAAGTTTGAAACGATTTAATCTTCACATTTAAGCAAAACTTGCATAAGAGTTACATAAGTGGCTAAATAAAATCTAGCTCATGTATTGTAAGCTTTATCTCGTATCAAACCATTCCTCAAAGTGTTTATTTTAACTCAGTATTGAGTCATTCATATAATTCATCAATTTACAAGTTGGTTAGAGTTAACCATGATGGTGTTATTAAAGATATTCATTCAGGAATAACCACCAAGGATAAAGGACTTTCTTTTGACTTTGAACAAAGCATGACATTTATTCATTAGGATAGGTCATATTGTTCTTTACAAGGTTGGTAACGTAATTTTGGCCAATAATAAATTTTTCTTGCATAGACTAAAGATACTTAATCATGTTTAAGGCTTCCCTTTTTCCAACCTAATTAGCATCATCTACAGTGGAACATATCTTGTTTTTTTTAGGAACCTCTGATTGTTGTTTGTTTACCTTTCTAATTACAAACCCAATGAACATTTTTTGACTTTTTTAGAAGCATTTCGACATCATTTTTGGATATTGGCTTTATTGTTTTTATTCACGTGTGGCCTAATTTTATTGTGTATTTATTGAGACTTTTTTTTCCTTTTTACTTAGTTGGACGCATAGTTAAAAACTTTTAACGTAGATGCATGTATATCTACATTTTTTCCTTCATTGTCAAAATCTCGTTTTTCTTATCCAGCATGGTAAAATAGGAACCATTTTTACTTATGATTAGATATTAATTTTTAAGTATTCTTCACATGATTAATATCTACAAAAATGACTTCCATACCTTTGATTACTTTTTTCTTACAAATAACTGTAACCTATACATGTTGTCATCTTTCATTAATTTTCTTATCTTAAGCCCCGAACATAACAAACATAAATTTTCCTTCTTGATTTGAAGCCTGTCAACTATTAGCTTTGTGTATCTTTTTTGCCGGTTGCTCTAAGCTATAAATTTCAACCTCATATTGTTTGTTTTCTTGTTGTCAATTTCAACCTCATATTGTTTGTTTTCTTGTTGTCTATCTTACGCTAGTATGGTAGCCTCTCCTAACCCATAACAACATTTACTTTCATTGTAATTGTAACTTTTGCACTTAAATAAAATCATATACATTTTTTTATATTGCAATTCCATAAGATAACCCTTAATAGTAACTTTAGGTTATAAGGTTTATCTAAAACAAGTTTGATGTAACATCCTTTAATTTCTATTATCTTTTATATGTATTACTCAAGATAAAATTTATTACCACATATGAATTAATACTCAAAATGATGAAATATATAATTTGATCACAATAAATCAATCTAACATCATATACATATCGGTGTAACTAAAAATTTGAAACAAGATATAACATAATATACAACATCAACTTACTCAACGAACCTTGTCACCTAGTGAGACACAGGGTAACTCGCCTATCGACCACTGTCGCCTAATGAGAACCTTGTACCAAACTATCCTAGTAAAGAGATTTCGCTAAGCGAGACCTCTCGTTGAGCACAAATTCAATTAAATTTCAACTTGAGACAATTTTGCATTGAACAAGACTTCTTTTTGGGTGCAAAGTTGAAAATAGGCTTAATAAAAGACCAACTCTCGTTGGGTGAGACATATCGTCCAACGAGACTTTGCAGATAACAAAACGTTTGCTGTTTAATTCAACTCAAACTTATTAATACATAAGTGATTACTAGCATAACATTGACACATATTCATATAATTTCCCTTTTAAAGTTAAAACATAACTATTACATAAGGTCAAACATAACATAACTCAAGATATTACAACTTAGTCTCCCTAAGTAGTTCATATACATAGTCAATAATAAAAAAACACTATTTGGAGTCTGCCAACTCTTTTTTCTCCTTAGTCTTGCTCCTTTTTCCTTTAGAAACCACTGGTAACATTTGTTCATGTGCATAACACGGTCATCACAACCATACAGAGTGCACAAATAATACAAGGGTAAGTTCAAATTAAAAAAACATAACAATTCAAGCATAGACAAAGTAATCCATTTTCCATTCATACCATGTAAACTTGTCATCCAACAGATCACATTTAACTTCCAAACTTATGTCTCCACAAAACATAAACGTTCAACATTACATAACCATACAAACAAAAACTTTCCAAAAATACTAAGTACATTGAAATCTGATACCAAGGTAGTGTGACTTATCTGACTTTCACCAGACTGGCATCTAATATCTATTAGATTAATTACAGTCTGAGCATGCTCATTAGATAACCTATTGATGTCCAGTCTATCTGACTCAACTCTCAACATCTAGTTGTCATGCAAGTACATTCTGTGGTATATCATCGTCCTAACAAAGCCATAACACCAGTGCGTTATCACCCTAACAAGGTCCTAATATTGCATCATTAACCTAACAAAACCTTAGCATTGAGATCACTTTAACCTATTCGCATTTCTAATTCAATATACCACGTTAAAGACTCTACTACTCGTAATAACCCGATCATTAAATAATTACTCATTAATTCAATAATCACTTTTCTACCACACAACACTTCATTCACCACATAGTTGTCCAAACATTCCAAATGTAACAGTCCAATTATCAAATACACCAATCACTCAAATGAAGATCAAAACATAAAACATTAACATACATTCACTACAATATTATAATTGATAAGAAAATTAAACTTAAAACCAAAATTAAACTTTCCATACATATTTCTCTTTTTTTAAAGCTAACTAAACCGAAAATAGGAGAATTTAAAGACTTGACAACAATTCCAAATTAAACAATAACCTAGAAAATCAAGATTCTAAAAAAATTCCTCTTTTCAAAGATAATAATAAAACTGAAAATGAATAGAAAAAAGGTTTGAGCAGTTATGATTGAACATATCTATAACACAAATGCTTATAATAATGAGTAATGGAAGAAACTGCATCAAAATCCATCAACAAATTGTTGACCATGCAAAGGACATAAGAAATCGTTGAGAGAGAGAAAATTGGTGATTGGAGAAGAGATCAGAGAATGAAGAAAGAAAAGAAGAACAAGAAAGGATGGGGGTGTACTTAGTAAGTCTCATTTGCTATTTGTACCCTAAAAAACAATTTTCGAAACCTTCCAAAAATCAACCCAAACATCCCGAAATAAGGAACTAACAAATATACTCACCTTCTCACGTCACTAAATACAATATAATTCAAACACTTGACGTTTCTACAATCAACACATTCCTTTATCTCTTAATTCATTATTAATCAGACAAAAATTTAAATTTAATTTATCT
Source organism: Psophocarpus tetragonolobus (assembly GCA_037954015.1). Taxonomy (NCBI): domain Eukaryota; kingdom Viridiplantae; phylum Streptophyta; class Magnoliopsida; order Fabales; family Fabaceae; genus Psophocarpus; species Psophocarpus tetragonolobus. The sequence goes on along the minus strand of CM075692.1, from coordinate 4,002,422 downwards.
TTCTATTCATTTTACACACTTCTAACATATTATATAAAATATAGGACCTTACATTTGATGCATAAGCAAGTAAAGTATCATCTAACTTGTATATTTGTAGTTGTATTAATCTTTAGCATTTCACCAAATGTTGAACCCAATATTTTAGAAATTGGTGATTAAATAGTTCAATAGGAAGTTTAGGTACACAAATCCACACTATTGCTCTTATTCCTACTATATCACCTCCTAAGAAAAAAAGGTCTCTACCGCCAAACTAGGATGTAGTGATAAATTACCATCTATAGTTCATTGAATATAACATGTTGATGGTCATTATTCGACATGAAGATGGTTTAGTAATAGTCTTTAGGTACATAAATAATCTTCAAATAAGCTTTCTTTGCCTATGCACAATTTAGTCCTTCAAAACATATTACCTTATTTTTTCCCTAATATAATCACTGTTAGAGAATCTTTCCACATTTTGTATCACTCATTGAACTTATTATCGATGACAAGGACCTCCAAGAATCTTTCTTTGTTCATCTCTAAAATAAACCATAGTGGTATTTCTTTATCAAGATTATCAAAACATCTCTCATAAACATAAATAATGATATTACATCCTCCTTAGTCAAAAGGTTTTCACGATATGACTTCCCTTTTCACCTTTTTCTCGATCGATCTCTAGGGGTCATATTCTTCTTTCAAACTTTTCTTATAAACCCTAAGAATGTTTTCCTTAATCAAGGAGTAACATTGATAACATTTCCTTCTGATATCCTATTTCCTTCTTATAATTTTCAACATAACACTAATATTATATTATTAATTTAATTTAATATTATTTTAACGCAAGCAATGTAATAATTTTTCTTTTTCCATTTTTCTATTATTTTTCTCTCACAACACTTACGATATATTAAATTATTATTACAAAATTGATTGTATGTTTATAGTTATCACATGAAAATTATTTAAGTAATAAAATATGTAATTTATTTAATAAAAAAGTTATATTTATTTTATTTATTACTGTGTTAATTTTAGGTTATATATATATATATTACATATAAATATGTTTATATTACATATAAATATGTTTATATTACATATAAAATAAGTTAAAACACTAGATCCCGTTCCAAGTGGTTTTTGGTTTTTAGTTTTCAAATTTTTAAAAAGAAAAATTATTTTTGGTTTCTAAATTTAAAATATTGTTTTCATATCTTAACTACACTATAAAATTTTCTCCTTATAGACCGAAAATCAACGCTCGATGGTTTGTGCCGGAGGTGGAGGTAGTGGTCGATGACTGTCGACTACTACCTTTACCTTTAGTGACCAATGATCCTCGATCGGAGTAGCAACCGGTAATCGTGATCAAAGGTGGTAGCTGGTGATTACCGAGTAAAGGTGATGACTAGTGATCATTGATCAAAAGGTGGCCACTGGTCAAAATGTGGTGGTCAGTAACTACCGATTAAAGGTGATGGATGGTTGTTGACTGCTGACAAAGGTAACAGTTAGTGACCACCACTGGAGGTGGCAAGCGATGATCACTGATTAGAGGTAGCAGGCGATGATCGCTGGTTAGATGTGGAGGTCAATGGTGATGACCGACCTCAAGTGATGAACTTAAATAAAAACAAAAATATAAATTTCAAAACAAAATTTTATTATTTTTGAAATTAACTAATTGAGTAAAAACTATTTTGAAAAAAACTAAAAGACCAAATCAAAATCATTTTTGCCAAACATGTTTGTGTTTTCAAAATATATTTCAAAACAATAAATTATAAACTCAAAATCACCTCGAATGGGCCTAAAAAACTAAAAAACACCTCAAACAAGCCTAAAAAACTTGTTTGGTTAATATTTTCTTAAAATAATTTTAAAAAATAGTTTTGATTTTTAATTTTTAAAAAATAAAAAAAGAAAAATAACTATAAGTAATTTTGGTTTTTAGTTTTGTTTTCAAGAAAAAAAAGAACCATGCACTATTAGTATCAAATTCTTTAAATTGTTAGTGCATACTAATTAAACTTTGTTTTTTTTTGTTTTGAAAACTGAAAATATATGAAGAATATTTTTTTTTATTAATGGTATTTCCATAAATATAATTTTTTTTTTCATTTTTTACATCTCCAAAACCAATGCTGTTAAAATTGAACCAGTCAAGGCAGTGGTATGCTAGTTTAATGGTTAGATTGGATAATCATTAATTGATTTGGTTGAACCTGTCAATATTTAAAAAAATAAAAATAACATACTCAATACAACTTCATAGTTCAAAATTCAAAGTTACTAACACATTATTATAAACATGAAGTATCAATATACAAAATAACAATCAAATTAAAGTTGAAAAATAAAGTTTATAAGCAATAACTCAATTATACAGTTCTTAAATAAGTTATCAATATTTAAGTACTCAAGTTTAATTATTCCAAACTATTAATCTTGGATTTGGATTATGGAAGTGTTTATTCTCTAGATTCAATTCTTTATCCACTAAGTGATATATCATCAAAATGACATTGTTTTCTTTAATCCATGAAAAAGACGTTTCAAAATGAAAAAAAAAAGTAGCAAATCAGTAAGGTCAATCGGTTTTTGATTTTTTAACAAAACTGGTTGATTCAATATGGGTTGATTCGGTCTGACTGCATGACTGATTTGCAAATCAAATCGAACTGGTGACTTGTCTGGTTCCTGGTTCGACCGATTGGTTCAATATGATTTTAATAATAATGTCGAAAATAATTTTCAAACAATACTTAACAAATAAGGTTTTTTCTCTTTTTCCAGAAAATAGTTATTGAAAACTATTTTTTAGAGTTATTTTTAAAAACTAAAAAAACAAAATCAAAGCATTCATACCCTAATCAAACAAATATTATTTTTTAAATAAATAATTTTATAAATAAAAATAATTATATAAAACTCCTACCAAACAATCATTAAATCTCAGAAATAGTATTAATTATTAAGTTATATAATTAATCTTATATTATAGACAATATTCAATGGTAATATTCGATGGTCAAATGCCAATCATTTACGAGTTAAACAGAAATGTTAATTTTTCACTTTGTTTCGGATTAGTTGTCGGACTTTTGGAAAGTTTTATTTATGTGTGGTTTTTAAATTTTTTCTTAATTATACTTTAATTTTTTTTCTTAATCATAAATTAGTTTACACACATGTTTATTATAAAGTATAAATGAAGTCAAGGAGTTTAGCTGAATTAAAAAATTAGGTGAGATAATATATAATTACTATTTAATAAAATTAAATAAATATTAGTCAGTAAAAAAATGTGCCATATAATAAAAAAAATTATATTTGTTTTCTTAAACCTACACTACAGCGCAAGTAATTTTGTATTTTGGGGATAGACGATTGTCAACCGTGGAGTTGACGGTGACCACATTTCCCAAATCGGATAAAGGGCCCTGATTTCATAAATCATGCGGGACCCTTTCTCTCTCCTCCACCACACCACTCCAATTTACCCCAAACTTCTTCTCTTCTTTTCTTCTATTCTATGCCCTTTCTCTCTCTACAATTCGATCTCCTCCGCAATCCCCTGGTCAATGCAGGTACTCTCTCGCCGCTTTTTCGTTCTATCTGCATTCTCCCCTTTTTCAATTTTTTTTCTTCTTCCCTCGTAGAACCTCAATTTTGCTTGCATTTCATGGAACCCTAGTTTTTGTTTTTTTGGTTTTTGGGATTCAGATTATTAGGTTGCGAGTGTTTTTCGCTTGCTTGACTTTTTTTTTTTTTTTCCTTTACTGTATTTTCGGGTGAGAATTTTGAATTTCGAAACCTTTTGCTAGCGCGCTCTTTTTAGCTGAATTCCGTTATCTTCTCATGCTTAGTTGTTTAACACTTAAGCTCGCTGGTTCAAACTTCGAGCTTTTCTTGCTTCGTTATTTTCAACAATGTGTTTTTGTTCTGCAACGTTTGTGTGCCGCGGCACCAGGCTAGCACTCGTTTACTGTAATTTTAGTTTATCGGTATTCTGTAATTGCATAGCATTATCATGTGTTGTTTGAGCAAAATAAGGTTTATTTTCTTCCCATTTTTATTTCCCGAGCTTTTGATCAATGGCGTGGTTTATTATGTAAGTAAAAGTAGTTTGAATTTTTGCAAGGGTTGTTTACATTTTTGTGCATTTTGATAATTTTTCTACGTGTACATGTTCTCTGTGATCTTAGGTGCGGGTTGAAATTGTATATTGATTATAGTTCGTGGTTATTTACTTATTGCAGATACATTTGAAGTATCTGCTTACTCGTACTTGTTTATGGTTTAATGGCCCGCTATCAAGAGATCCTCTACTGTGTGAGTTACTTATAGAAAATATGGTGGAAGATACTCTATATATGTGTTGGTTTAATTAACACTGACATATGGCGGGAAATACTAGGTTTGATATAAGTGCAGCTAAACCCGAGGAATTAGCTTTCAAGGGAAGCTATACAAATGGACAGAGAGGGAATTTGATGAATGGCACTTTGGACAGGTCTGCAAGCTTTCGCGATGGTAATGAGGGGCAGATGTTTATTTCGGCTGCTAATATGTCGCGGGGAAATTCTACATCAGGAGGGGATTTGACATCTGTAGCTCAATGTTTAATGTTAGATCCAATAACCATGGGAGATCAAAAGTATACTAGGTCAGGTGAGTTAAGACGAGTCCTGGGGATATCTTTTGGAAATACTCTTGAAGATTATGCTTTTGGAGCTGCTAATCTGAAGTCTCCCCCTCTAGTAGCTACAGAGGAACTAAAACGATTCAAAGCAAGTGTACAAGAGGCTTCTGTCAGGGCTAGGTAGTTTGAGGAACTTTATACAATACCACTCATTCTTTCTTTAATTCATACCAATCTGATCTTTCTCCTCCTCATTAAATATAATTTATTATCTTATAGAGCTTGAATTTGTAGCACATTTAATTGAATGCCCATCATTTTAATAGTTTTATCTCTGCTTTTGGAATTGATTTTGACTAAATTGTCCAGAACTGTTTAAAAACTGATGACCTGAACTCGTTCGTTTATTGTCACTTGAGTAGTCCTTTATTCTGAAGTTTTAAGATTCCTCTCAGATATAGATCAAAAAGGTTGGATGAATCTTTAGACAAATTGAACAAATGTTGGGAGGCTGTAAGCTTAAAGAAGCAACTTCGGAACGATTTGTTGCCAAATGAAAGGTTGGGTGGATCACACTTCTTGAAGATGGGAAGTCAGACTCATCGAAGCCCATCAGAGCTTGTGAATCAAAGACTAGAGGACAGACCTAAGAATGCCATACTGAATAAGCGCATCCGTACATCAGTTGCTGAGACACGGGTTTGTAGCCAGTGTTTTTAATTAACTGTTGCATTTCCTGTAGCAACACTGTGGTTCTATGACATATCAATTGCTTATTATTGCATTTTTTATTGTTTACCTCATTTGGAGACTAGAATTCCAACTGTATCAAAGAGTAAAATAGAATTGTTCTGGTGCATTGGAGTTAAATTTGGGTAAGGTATGGCATGGTGATAATCATCTCTTGATTCTGGTACAACTATATATATTTTCTCGTTGCATGTGCTTCTCTGAAGATTTAGATGGCACAATATAATATGGTGATTGAGCTGAGTGGAAGACTGGAATATTTAATGCTGTAAACTTATTGGTCATTTTATTTTAATAGGGATACATTTTAATAAGGAATAAGGATACATATAGCTGAATTTTAATGGTTATGGTTGAGGATGGGCCAAGTTATATATCTTTCATATTTTTCAATAATCAATATTTAGGAAGGAAACACAAGCAAAGGAGGAACCAAGGTAGTGGAAATCATGTCTCCGGAAGAGGCTAACAGACTGACCAACAGGAAATCTTGTATATATAACAAGTCTGTAAAGTAACATAAATGAAGAAAATTTGCAGAAATACTAACAAGCTTGTAAATAAGCAAGATATTCTCTGTTTGCAGCGATACTAACAGATATACTCTTATATTTATGCTAATTATGCTGTCAAAAATATGTTGTAGATATCTTGGGGAACTTGAGTTAAAATATCGTGTTGCGTGTAACTTATTGAAGGGCATCATTTATTGTAAAGAACCATTTTTATCTACGTGTTGTTTTGGTTTTCATGATTTCATCTTTTGGATACTGACTATTTCATTTTTTTACATCATAGCTTCATATTTTCTGCCTCATAATAACTTTTTTTTTTTTAAAGATTCATATTTACTCTATATATGTGTTGTTGGAAAAACACTAGGCCGAAGGAATAAGTAATAGCTTTGCAAGGCAGCCTTTGCCCATTGGAAAGGATAGAGACAACATCAAGGATGGTAACAGAGGTTGTGATATTGTTGAAGAGAAGATTCGAAGATTACCCGCAGGTGGAGAAACATGGGATAGAAAAATGAAAAGAAAACGTTCCATGGGTACAGGTGTTGCCAGATCCATTGATGGTGAAGGAGAGCTAAAAAAGGTTATGCATCTAAGGCTAGCTAATGAGTCAGGTCCGCAGGGTTCTGATGCTCAAGGTTTGAGGTAACAAAAATTTATGAAATGCTTTGAATTCTTAATTCTTTGTTATTGTCAATAAGTGGTGATAATTCCTGAGGTTTGGGAAGTGATCTAACCAGCTGTGAAAATAGTTATGGAACATGTTAATGCATATTTAGTCAATTTATCAAGTCAAATTATGAATATTTTGTGTTTATGCTTCCAAATTGACTCATCTAGTCAAATGTTCATATTGAATTTAATGATAGTATTACTACTAAGGGGCATTTACAAGATGGTTAATATTTGAGATGGATTGACTTCTGGACATGTTATTACTAAGGGGCATTTAATAATGATTGTAGATAACTCAGATTCAGTATATGCAGCATTTTTTTTAATACATTAACAGCTTTCATTATTTGGGAAATTGCATGCAGTCTATATTGTTGCCGCATCTTGTTTGGGAACAAATAATTGGACTTTTCAATTTTCAGGGCATGGACAGTGTAGAAAAAGAAAAGGATCTAGAGAGAGAACCCTTATTTCTTTGAATATCATTACCCAAGTGGATAGCATGTGAGTGTTATTTTATTGTAACTTAAGAGGCAATCTGCTGCCCATAGTGCAAATGATAATATACAAGTGATATAGTTTATAGAAATAGGAATTTAGAATGTGAGTGTTACAAGAAACAATAACAAGCTGTGTGGTTAGACATTAGCTCAAAAGATCTGATTTTGTACTTAGAGTTATATTTATTATTTAAATTTCTAATCATTCCTTGGATTTAGACACATTTTAAATCACTTGTGGTTTTTTTCTTTGTGAACGTGATGAGGTGTGCAACATTCCATATATAATGTTTGTATCTGTTTACTAGTTTGACAATTCTTGGTGCATAGATACCAATTATACTAATGTCAATTGATGGGGTGTACATGAACATTCTTTGATATCTTAGTTGACTGATATTATGCATCTAACTATTCTCAAAAGTTGGCCTACGGTGAATTGAATACTTGATCCCTATTGAGAGAGGGAGAGGAACAAGTGAGTGAATTCGTATGTTTGAATTGCACAGTGAAGCATATATTTGTATCAGGAGTCATACTATAAGAGTGGTTACAAATAATTGAACTAAATAATTACATAACACATAATCTGCCCTATTTACATTATTCCTAATACTGGGGAGTTGGTAAATTAAATTAAGTCAAAACATAAAGTTACATTTACATCTTTTTAGTCATTGTATCTTCGTGAAGGTCCTTTTCTCCAATCTTTTATTACAAAGAAAATAAGTATGAATGAGGAGGATAAGAAATAAAGAAATCATTCTCAAGCAACGCATAAAATATAGGGAAAAAAGTACATTAGTTCATAGGGAGCTAGTTCCGCATATTTTTCCTTGTTTCTTCCAGCTAAGTCATTATTGGTCATGCTCTGTTCCTCTTGCATTCTCTTATTTGAAACCTTTGATCTATCTACTGTTAATTTTAGAGAAAATTTAGGAGTTCCTAAAATCCTTGACTCTCAAATAGTTTTTTCTGTTATGTAAACCAGAGATGTTATTCTCCATTTCTTGCCAACTCATCTAAGCACTTCAAGTACCTGTGCAATTACGTCAGCTCATTATCCAAATATCCTAATATATGAGTCATGTAATGAATAGATTGTTGGCTGACATCACATCTCTCATTCAGTTGCTGATGTGAGGATTTGACTGACACATGCACATTTGTTAGCTTTGTTTTTTATACTGTCTCTGGTCAATTTGTCACTTAAAGAACTTCATCTTACTTGTCTCTATCAAAATTGGATGTGCTAAGTTTTTTATTTTTTATTCTGGAATCCAATCTGAAATGACATTCATGGCCAAGTTGATTCTATGCCATTCGTACCCTCTCTCATGAAAGGGCAAGTTTCTCATCACATACCTTGTGTACACAATTACAAACTAGCAACAAGTAGTTAGTTTAGTTCTTGTTACAGTTGATTCTGTTATGTCAGTCTGCTACTACAGAAACGAAGTAACCAGATTCTGTTACAACTTACAACACAATCAGTCTCAGTCTGTTGCACCAGATATGGCTTCAACTAAATGTGTAAATATAAGAACTATGTTTAGAGTTCATTTAGCATGCGAAATTGTTGATCTATTCTATTGTCAATTGTCTCTGTTTTTCCTTATTTTCTCACTCAATTTACTCTTAACAAATGACAAAGAATAAACTGTTTGCAACATTCCGTTTCTCTCAGATCAGGATATTCTGGCAGTAATAACAAGCTCGATGGTGCTTCCCCACATCCTAACTCTAATGTATGTACAACTGCCAATAATGAGCAAGAAAAGGTGTCAAGGGGTTCAGTGGATGGATCAAATAAAGAACGGATTGTGCTTAAAGGAAATAAGTATGTGTATGTCCTTCAGCTTTAATTCTCTAATATAACATTATATTACAACTTGACAACTGATGTCTTTTTTTTTTTTTTTCTAGGTTTAATGTTCGTGACAATAATAATACAGGTGGTATCCATAATTTGACAAAAGGAAAAGCTTCAAGGCCACCTCGAACAGGTGCTTTGATGGCTGGAAACTCATCTTCTGTTTCTCGTTCTTCTGAAATACTTGAAGCTGAGGAACAACCTTCGAATGTCAACAAGCCTCATTCAGTAAGTGGTACTATAAATCGTAAGCGTCCTTTGCCTGTAGGATCATCTTCATCCCATATGGCTCAATGGGTTGGACAGAGGCCCCAAAAAATTTCTCGCACTCGAAGAGCAAATGTGGTATCCCCCATCCTAAGTTGTGAGGAAGTGCATACATCACTAGAAGGTTGTTCCCCTTCGGATGTTGGTACTAGAATGACTTCTACAACAAATGGATTACTTATTTCCAATGGTGCTATCAAAGATGGCATTCAGCCAGGTAAAATGAAACATGAAAGTGTTTCATCCCCTACCAGATTATCTGAAAGTGAAGAATCTGGTGCAGGAGAAAATATTGAAAGTAAATTGGACAAAGGATTGGAAAGTATTGAAGTTGATGGAAGTGCCATAAATAATTCTTATAATCCAAGTTCCTCCATTATAACATCAAAAAAGAAAAAAATACCCAAGGAAGAGAATGGAGATGGTTTGCGTAGACAGGGAAGGGGTGGTAGGGGCTCTTCTGTTTTGAAGAATGGTGTCTCACCAGTGAAAGAGAAGTTAGAGACTTCAACCTTGATGAAGCCAATTAAAAATATGAAGACGGCTTCTGAAAAGAATGGAAGGTATATTTCTCTCTCTCTCCTGGTACTGGAAACAAAAGGGGTACTTTTTTATTATATTAAAAACTTTGTCTTTGTTTCAGTAAATCAGGTCGCCCTCCTTTGAAGAAATCATGTGATAGGAAAGCTATTACTCGTATTGGCCATCCATCAACTAACAATTCCCCAGATATTGCAGGTATAAGCATATCTTCGAGCAAGTACTCCTTCAAATTAAATGAAATGAATTATTTAAAGTAGGCTTAAATATGTTTTTAGTCCTTATAAAATAAAGAGTTGACTTTCTATTTTGGTCCTTGAAATTATTTTCTTTGATATCCGTGCTTCCAAAATCTGAAGTAATTGTTTTTGGTCCCTGTAAAATTAGCGAATTTTTTTATTTAGTCTCTAAAAAAAATTCTCTGATTTTCATCCCAAAAATTTAACTCTTGGTTTTGGCTCTTATTGTTTATTTTTAAATAGATGAGTAACATTTATTTTAGAGAGGTTTTCTAAAAAAACGTATCACATGTCAATATGCTATCACAAAACACTAGTGGGTATCCTTAGAATTGTTGCTTGATCTTTTGTTAAACACTTAAGCAGTTAACGAGTGTCACATAATAATAGGAACTGAAAATAATAGATTCAATTTTTGAGGGATAAAAACCAACAAAATAAATTTACAGGAACCAAAATAAAAAAATTTCTTATTTTATAAAGACTAAAAACACATTTAAACCTTTAAAATATTATACTTATAATAACATGGTAAACTTTTATATAAATATCTGTTTATACCTATCGGTATACAGTAATATAAATTGTAATATAAACCTTATCGTATATTCTTAAAAATAACATGTTTTTTCAAAGAAAAGTCTTTTCTAAATATAAGTGAAATTTCCAAACACGTAAAAGTATTGATTCCAAACATGCTCTAAACCTTAATGATTTCTGAACCCTAACTCTTTTATTTGCAAACTGTCAATGCCCCTCCTCTATTTCACCCTTAATTATTCCTGAAGAAATCCCTAAATATAAGTGAAATTTCCAAACATGTTAATTATTGATTCCAAACACGCTCTAAACCTTAATGTTTTCTGAACCCTAACTCTTTTATTTGCAAACTGTCAATGCCCCTACTCTATTTCACCCTTAATTATTCCGGAAGAAATCCCTAAATAAATCCTAACTTCTTTTTCTTTCCTGCATCACTGATATTTTCTTCCTTGAGGAGTGTTAACAACACACTGCCTATTATTACTTAAATTTTTTTGATAACTACAAAATCCTGAGTTGGCTTCACATTAAATAAGAAGACCCACAAAATTTGTGATTTGTAATAAATTTCAGTTAATAGTAGTGTGTTTGAATGAGTGTGTTGCACATATTTCTCTTTAATATACTCAATCCGTTTTAAAGGGGGTTGGTTATCAAGCTAGTTCTCATTAGTATATCCAGAGAAATTGTGCATGCCAGATTTATGTCTGTTTTGTATTCACTTTGAAATTTTTGTATAATGTACTAAACTATCTGAAATGGCAGTGGAGGATGATGACCGTGAGGAACTGCTAGCTGCTGCTAACTTTGCTAGCAATGCCAGCTGTATGTAACTAAACTCAAAACTGGTTTTTGCTTTTACAGCTGTATACTTGCCGGTCACCACGTTGTGTCTGGATATATATGTAAAAAATTCTGTTTTTATGTTGCTTTTGGCCTTGGCAGATGTTGGTTGTTCTAGTTCATTTTGGAAGAAAATGGAATCTATTTTTTCTCCTGTCAGCTTGGAAGATATGTCCTACTTGAATCAGCTGGTGGGTGCTGTTAACTATGTTAACTATATTTGCTTTATGAAATTTATGCAGCCATTAGTGAAAGCATTACTTTCCCCTCCTTTTATGTTAACCCCTTTATGTAATTCTTTGTATTAGGTTACAACAACAGAGGTTGATCTAAGATGTTTGTCTCAAATGCTAGGCATTGGAAGTGATGCACTGGTAATGTATAAGAAGCTAATATTTTTTATTTGCAGCATTTTGCCTGTTTATTAGCTCATAACTGACAATCTGCATTGTACTTGGAATAAATTTAAGTACTATTTTAGTGAGCATGACAGCATGTTTCCTCCTTTATAGTCACAATCTGGATTAGACTTTCAATCTAGCTGGAGTACATTTATTTTGCTGATTATAAATATCAATCTAAAATTCTAAATATCAGTTCTGAATGGATTACTTGTTTTATACTTCTTTCTATCATAATATTCGTCCATTATTTCGTGCATCGTATATATGATTCAATAAGATGCATTCATTGCATTGACATGGTAACGCCTCTTCTATAATTTGATTACTGAATTTTCGTGTCTATCTTATTTCATTCTTTCCCATATGTGAGACAAGCCAGTAAAGTGCAGCTTATGGCACTAAATCTGTCTCTTTCTTAGGAAAACTTTAGATTCTGACCCATTTGTTATTAAAGAATTGCATGTGGTGATGTAAGTCATTATGCTATTGCTACGTTGAAAAAATGTTGAGCATAAAGTAAGTTTCAAAATAGGAAACATGAACTGAAATGATGAGTTTAATTTTGATAGTATTAGTGAAGATTTTCCCATTGGCAACTAACTAAAATTTAGATATGACTTTTACATAATTAATTATTACAAAAGTCAACAAATTTCAATTATATTTACGCTGTCTATATATTTAAATTCAAAATTCAATACCAATTATCCATTTTTTTTTAACATTTGTCTTTCACTTATATTCTCAGGATGGACTTACACATACAGAAAGCCCTCTGTCACAAAGTCCTCTCTCTAGAGAAAGAGAGAGAAGCATTTTAAATCGAACTGATTCCAAAGAGATATACTCAATGGATGACACGGTTGATCAACATCTGGATGTTAGTGTTTTGTGCAGACAAATGGATTCAGAAGGAATCAAAGTTGCACCGTTGTATCAAAGAGTATTGACAGCTCTGATAATTGATGATCAGACTGTTGAAGAAGCTGTAGGTGATGGAAGTGTGTCTTTTCTGTGTGAAAGAGACGATTCTTCTCAGGTGGCTTGCTTCTTTCAGAATGTTGAGAACCAATGCAGCATCAAGATGGAATATGAATTCAACTCTGACAAGGTTTCTTGTAATGGGAATGTAACGTTTACTAGTTGCAGAAACATCCATGATCAAGAACTTGGTGTTTTTTTCCAAATGAGTCAGGGGGGATCGATGCATCCAGAAACTGAAAGGTTGTCCATGTTATATGAAAATGGTAACGATGAGTCAATGAGTATGCATAGAATTTATCGCTCATCATCTTTAAGTGGCCATTTTGAGCAAATGAGCATGGAGGACAAACTCTTACTGGAGCTGCAGAGTGTTGGCCTATATCCAGAACCAGTGGTAACCTTCTAATTTTTAGAAACTTTAGAAAGCCAATGGTCTTTGTGGTTTATTTAATGCATCAACTGCTAAGTGCTAACTGATCTCCTTATGGTTATCTTCTCAAAGCCGGATCTTGCTGATGGAGATTGTGAAGCTATTGATCAAGATATTATTCACTTACAGAAGGGACTCTTCCAACAGGTTTTGATTCTTTTGATTTATGCTTTGATATGTCTGCTGAAATGTAAGTTAGTTAACTGTTTAAGAAGAAGAATCTGCTTATGATTTTAGTTGTTATTGATTTATTTATTTACCTGGTTGTCTATCCGCTATTTGACCAATTTTGCAGGTCAATAAAAAGAGAGAATGCTTTAGGAAACTTACTCAAGCAGTAGAACAAAGCAGAGAAATGGAACAAGGGTATAATATTTGATAATATATATTGTTTATCTTGTCACACTAATTGATTATACTTTTGAGACTGATTAATTGCTTCGTTTGTTATTTATCCTTGCTATGTTGATAAATTGTGTATGTACACGCTGACCCTCACCAATAGCTAATATATATTGTATTATTTTGCAGAGCCCTTGAACAAGTTGCTATGGATAAACTTGTTGAGTTGGCTTATAAGAAAAAGCTGGTAATTATGTTTTTTTCCTGTTGCTTTGTTCAATGAATTGGTAATTTGTAATGGAACCATGAACATGTTATTTGTAATGGAAATGCAGTTCTTTTTTATTATAAAGGTTAGTGCCCCCGCCCCCCCCCCCCCCCCCCCGCACACACACACACATGTTACCACTTACCAAGCTTGTGGCATGTGCTCTTAGATTATTTTTCTTAAGAATTATGTTGTGACAGGGATTTTGTCATGAAGGAGTTAAGGTATCTGGTTTGCACCATGGAATGAAATGACCCTTGATAATTTTGACAGGCCACCCGTGGAACTAGTGCTGCAAGATATGGACTTTCCAAGGTCTCACGACCAGTTGCACTGGCTTTTATGAAGCGGACTGTTGCTAGATGCTGTAAATTTGAGGAAACAGGGAAAAGTTGCTTTTTGGAGCCTGTCTTTAAAGATGTCCTATTTGCTGCTGCTGCTCGAGATCACAGTACTGGTTCAGCTGTTGCTGCAAATCTATCGCTTACCCATAATACTCAGCTAGGATCTGCACCATCAGGTTTCCTGTTTTAACCATGTTTTAGTTGTTTTGGAAGTATTTTCTATGGCATACATGTAATCTAATAAATTGAGCCCTAGGCAGGGAGGCATCATGTTTGTCAATGAAAGATATCATATAGAATATAGAGGAATTCAGAAATGGTGGGTATTAGGCCATACACACACTGATGTATTCATAATCATATGTACATGATAAATAAGGAAATAAGATCAAGTAAAATTCCTACATATTTGTTATCTATTTCCCTATTTACATATAAGTAAATCATATCTTTAATAGAGACAATTTCCTTAGGCTAGTGCTTTCTGCTTAATTTATTTTATTTCTCTCCCTCTTTCTGAAATCTCCTTGACCAGGATGATATTTCCATTTTGTTTCTTATTGTGTAACAAATTGGGGCTTGGCCCTTGCAGGTTATTTTCCTTGCAGGGAGCAGGATGCGTTGGGAAATCTAGACCATCCTTCCGATCAGGATTTTGCCAGGACTGGACCAATACTAAACAGAGGGAAGAAAAAGGAACTTCTGCTTGATGATGTTGGTGCTAGTCCTTCGCTAAGATCTGCATCAACTCCTGGCAGTTCTTTAATAGGTGGAGCAAAGGGAAAGAGGAGTGAACGAGACAGGGACAGAGACTATTCTGGAAGAAATTCTGTCACAAAAGGTGGTCGTTCTTCTGCAAATAATTCAAGGGAGCGTAAAACAAAAGCAAAGTCCAAACCAAAAATAGCCCAACTATCTAATTCTGGAAATGGATCTCTAAGCAAATTAATGGAAAGTACTAACTCTGAGAATCAATTGGCTTGTGTCTCTAATGATTTTCTTTCCAGCGATGGCAACAAAAAAAGTAAAGTTGGGTCTGTATCTCACAACCATAATGCTAAGGATTTGTCCATTGGAACTGAGGAACCCGTGGACATCACAAACTTGAATGGATTAGACTCCATAGAACTAGGTGTAGGTAATGATCTCGATGGACCTCAAGACCTGGATTCCTGGTTGCTGAACATTGATGACGAAGGTTTGCAAGATGATGCCATTGGCCTAGACATACCAATGGATGATCTGTCTGGGTTGAGTATGCTTTTATGAAGACGAATGCAAGATAGATATATTCCCAATCCCATTCAGTGTTTGGTGTTTAAGAACAGTGCTGTATCAGTGGAAAGCTGCTTATACAATTCATGCCTCTCATGATTGGAACTTGTAATTATGCCCATTCTTTTTGTATACTTATTGTCTACAATACCAAAGATAGAAACCCAAAGAAAGGGTTAAAGAAAAAGAAAAATGTAGTCAATTGTTAATATGTTCTAGAGTTCTTAGGTTGTAACTACTACATTCTTCAACAAAATTTTGATCATCCTGCTGTGCATTTTCTCCGGACTTACATAAATTATCTCGTTAAAATTTCGATGGTCAACCTGATAGATTTATGCTCGAATTTTCTAAACACCTACTATATATATATATATTATCCTGCTTTATGCTATCTTTTTTTTTTCCTTTTTTTTTTTTATATATAATAGCAGCAATAAAGTTTGAATATAACTAACCAAATCTTTTATCAGGTGGATCCTAGTGTGTATAGTTTTCTGACATGCACCAACGAATTTCTCTGCATTGCATGAAATGTTTTTGGTTAGACCTGGACCTGCGTAGAATTGTATGCCTAAAATGTTGTTGCTGTTTACAGTAAATATATAATTTTTTATGGATCTAGTTTAATTGGTTTTGGTCGCATTTTTGAAATGTTTTTCATCCTATAATAAAAACATAAATATTTGCTTATATAAAAAACAAATATTTATTTTCAAAAATTACAACACAAGACACAAGTTATTTTAGTATATTTTTATCATATTATTTTAAAAAAAATTTTTAGTAAGTTTTTGAAATAGAAAACAAAAATCCATTTTAATATTTCTTTTATTTTCATGTTATTCATAATAATAATTATTTGATTTCTACTTAATAAAAATTTAATGGTCTTGAATTACTGGATTTTCTTAAACTTTCAACTACTTCTAGATTTTTTTTTTTGTGACTTAGACTTTTAATAATTATTATAAAAATTAACAAATATATTAGTATACGCTATTCATAATATAAATTTTAGAATCATTTTTCTATATCAATCAAATTTATATTTTCATTTATTATAGTTAATTATAATTGATATTATAATTGAAGTATATATATATATAATTAGCTGATTTATCAAACTAATTTATATTTTCTGATATTGGTTTTTTCACTTACTAGGTTACAGCGTAAAAGAGCACTATAATAGTGTATAAGCTTTTTTTTTCTTGTAATTATTATTTTTTTAAAAATAATGTTAATAATAATTTTTAATTAATTGGTAGTGTAATTTTTTCTCACTAACAAACCAAATTTTTTTATCCTCCAAAAAATTATATCGTGAAGATGCATATGTTTTAAACTTATTAAACAAAATTTTTACTTTATTTTTTAATGTTTTTATTATGTGAATAAATTTGTTAAATAAAAAAGCTTAAATTAGTTTTTCGTTCTTAAAATTTTACCAAGAATAATTTTTATCTTTAAAATTCAAAAATATTTTTTTAATTTTTAATTCATTTTTAATCATTCTTCTTAAGTTAATAATGTTACGAAACATGTTTTTGTACCGTGAATCATCTTATTCTTCAACTCTAACTACCTCATTTTTCAATTTTACATTTGAACAATTAAATGTATCAAAACTTACCAACAAATAAGGTAAATACAAAAAACATATTAGTTTTAGAGATTAAAAAAAAATTCAAATTTCAAAAATAAGATTGATTTAGTTTAACACTTATACATATAAAAGAGTTTTATAATCCTTTATTTATATGAGTGTTAATCATAGTTAATGGTTTAAGTTAAATATATATAAAAGATTATGAGTGAAGTGTAAGAGTGTCTTTATCAAAATGATTTTTGTTGAAAATTTAGTAAAAAAGTTTAGAAGAAAAAAATGTCTTGTTCCCTGGAAGTGATGGACTGAAGAGGCAGACAAGAGAACAGAGATTTGGTATTTTTGTGGCACTTTTTTTCCCCTTGCTTTGTTCAACCATTCTCACTGACTTTGCTTATTCCTTATTAATATTTATGTGTAAAGCGTTCTACAAAAATCACACTAACTTCCAATTTGTGGACGGAGAAATCAATGCCTTTAACTGCTGCAACTATAAGTATTAGGTAGTGCGCCACGAGATTTTATTGCAGGAGAAGACAAGAGAATGAGCAAGCCAACAATTGACACTAAAATGATCCGTCAATCTCTTTACAACCCTTCTTCCATTTCCTTCTCAAGCCCATCTCCGAAACCGCACCGTTTCAGTCCTTCAATTTGGAGAGTTCGATGCGACGCGTCGTCGGTGTCGGTGGAGCAGAAGGTTGTTGGGCCTTACTCCGGTGGGCTGGGCCCGCACACGGGGAGAGACCCAAACGTGAAGAAGCCTGAGTGGCTGAGACAGAAAGCTCCACAGGGCGAAAGGTTCCAAGAGATTAAGGGATCCTTGTCCCATTTGAAGCTCAACACTGTCTGCGAGGAGGCACAGTGCCCCAACATAGGAGAGGTTCCATTTTCTTCTCTTTTTCTTTTTCTTTTTTAAAATTCTCTTTCGCTTTGGATTGTTATGTGTTTACTGTGGCAGTGTTGGAATGGAGGAGCAGATGGCATTGCAACTGCGACAATCATGCTTCTCGGGGATACTTGCACGCGTGGCTGTAGGTTTTGTGCTGTGAAGACAAGCAGAAACCCTCCACCTCCTGATCCTATGGAGCCGGAAAATACTGCCAAGGCCATTGCAAGTTGGGGGTCAGTGCTGTGCCTCTGTCTTCTATACCTCTTTCTTTATTTCCATATTCTTATTTCTTATTTAGGTTCCCGTAGAAGAAGAAAAATAAAAACATAAAATGAACCAAACTCCTTTCATATATTCAAATCAATCAAATTATGCACCTTGGCTTCTCGAAAAGTTACACTAGAGAGTTTCTATCAAATTTCAAGTGCATGAGCGGGAGAAATTTAATTCATTTTTCTCTTTAAAATGCTTATAGGGAAAGTTTATCCAAACAAACTCCATCTCTTATGTATTCTGTTAGTTTATAGGGATACTTAACCATTTACGGGTACGATTGTATCTGGTCTCTCTTTTGAGAAGAGCCAATGATTTCTTTAAAGAATTAGTGCTAATCACATGTTGTCAAGCAAATGGGTTTTGTTTTGAAACTTCTCTTTAAATTTTGTTGTTCTCTTCTTTTTTTTTTTTTTATTTCATTCAATGTATGAAAACGTATGTGTTTGTAATCTTAGATAGTACCAAGATTATATAGCTTTTGAATTGCATAGCCACACCTTTGTCCCCAATCAGTCCTTACCTGAAAATTTTCAGGAAGTTATTTTCTTGTGCACACAAATGTACACCAAATTTGCTTAACATTATGATGATAATCAGTTACCATATTAAGCAATCATCTTGATGGTCATCATCTTCTTTCATGACGGATGTGATATATATTACTGTAATTATTTTTATGCGACTTTTGTAGTTTATTAAAGATTATCAAATGCGCATACATCTTTTGTTAGGAACATGGATTAGAAAATAGATAAAAGAAAAGAGAGATTGTATTCTAGATTTCACAAAAACAGAACAAAGGAGATAGATCTCTCCTCCAAGGGTTCCCCCTTTCATATAGAGCAAATGCTCAGTTTACAATTGACACAAAACAGATTGATCTCCTGATGGATCATGAGCTAGATTGATCTACAAGTTACAATGCCTAGATTGATCATGGATGTATCGTGCTACTAAAACTTTATCAGATCTCATTTCCTGCTAAGTACCATCTTTGCAGTGTTGATTATATTGTCCTAACAAGTGTGGATCGTGATGATTTACAAGATGGAGGAAGTGGCCATTTTGCTCAAACTGTCAAAGCTATGAAGGTGCTTTGATATATTGGAATGTTATTTTATAATTCATATTACAAAGTATACTGTGCAAATTGCAAATACATGCTGATTCTTACCTTTATAATTGCTTTGCAGAGTCTCAAATCCGAGGTCCTGGTTGAGTGTTTAACTTCTGATTTTCGAGGTGATCTGAAGGCTGTAGAAACTCTGGTTCACTCAGGTTTAGATGTCTTTGCTCACAACATTGAGACAGTCAAACGCCTCCAAAGAATTGTTAGAGATCCTAGGGCAGGGTAAGATTCATTTTTTATCCAACTGCTTTGTCATAATATCAAGCATAAAGCATTGCTTCTTCAAAAGTAAAAAAAAGCTAATATATATATAATATGAGGAATAGTTGTTTGACTGGAAATATATATATAATGAATGTGTGTAAATAATAAGTATAAATATATTTATTTCTTATGTGTTGTATGATTGCAGATATGAGCAAAGCCTGTCTGTTCTGAAACATGCAAAACATAGCAAGGAGGGTATGATAACAAAAACATCTATAATGCTGGGCCTTGGAGAATCTGATGATGAGGTGAAGGAAGCAATGGCTGATTTAAGGGCCATTGATGTTGATATTCTGACATTTGGTCAATATTTGCAGGTTAGTTAATGTAATTGTAAAATACATTAATGGCTTCCAAACCTGCTTCTAATATATTAGAATCCAACTCTTAAAATTCTATCCTTGCTTACAGATGGTGCTAATCTTTCACACCATCTCATAAATAATAATTTTAAGTTCCGGTAACATGTTTTATTGAATCTACATGAAGTTATTCTATGGTTGGCTAAGCTGGCATTAACAATACAACTTGTGTGGCTTCGTTCTTATTGATTGTTAACTGTTTCAGCCAACTCCCTTGCACTTAACTGTCAAAGAGTATATTACTCCGGAGAAGTTTGCTTTCTGGAAAGAATATGGAGAATCTATTGGTTTTCGTTATATAGCTAGTGGTCCACTGGTAAGCTCTTAGTTAGAACGCACTTTTGCTTTTAAGTTGATAAGTTGTACTATTATTCGATCATAATCATTAAACTTATAGAATCCTTACTGAAGCTCCTCTGTGTTTTGCAGGTGCGATCTTCGTACAGGGCTGGGGAGCTGTTTGTCCAGACAATGGTACGAGAAAAGGCCAAGAATGCTGGGTTGTGATATTTGGTTCTTCGATTTTGTGTATTAGGTACCCACGACTGACGAGTTTCTGGCATGTGCATTGCTGCAGAGGAAAATGGATAGGTGTGGAGACAAAATTCAATACTTTAGATGTCGGTCAACTTTACGCATTCTTTGGACCAATACGTTTCTTAATTTTTAGTAAATAACTGGAAATATACACAAGTTAAATTGAGAGAGTAAAAGAACGAAAAAATTCGAGAAAATCATAACGCAAGAAAAGTAGTCGATTTAGTTTTAGGGGTGGGGGGGTGTCTTTTTGGTGGCAATAGCTGTTTTTTATTTGTTACTGTTATCATTGGTGGCAATATTCATGCTTAAGCAGTTAAAGATTCCATAATGAGAAACTCATCCAAAAATTTGTAAGTTATTTTTTGTTTGTTTTGCATTTCACATCACTTTTAAGAATTCTATCTATTTTTTGTTCCAACCTCACATGTTTATTTTAAGATCTCCCAATAAAATTGCTTTTATCACCATCAAAATTTTGTTCACCCCTAAATCTTCTTTCACCCTAATGGATAATATTTCTTCTATGTTTAAATCATATTGCCTTGGTTATGGTAGGGTGTTCGTCAATATTATTATTGTGAAATGAATGTTTTTATTAGAACCAAGCAAAGTGTTTTTACGAAACAGGTAATATAACGTTAATAATCATTAACTAACTTATTTATAATTAAATATACTCCGTGTCAAATCATCTGTAAGAATAATACCAAAGTTTTTTTTTCTGATCTCGATATAAAATAAGCTAATGTCTCTCATCCCTACGTTTCGGCCCTTGATTTATAAGTGCCTTTTCTTTATACTTCGATAATCTTAAAAGATAAATTATTTTCTATTAAGTTTTTTTTTAAAATTTAAATTGTATGTATTCAAGGATTTACACAATTTTAATGACTGACTTCTTTTTTTAATTAATTTTGTTTAAAGGGATTTTCCCCTCGATTTTAAATGTTATAATATAATATTAATCCATTTTTCTTTCAATTTAGGGCATTGAAGAATTCTCTTTTTATTATTTTTTATCGAATGAGTGGGTTGGGTAGTGTTCACTCACTTGGATGGGTGTTCTTTAAGCAATACTGCGACCAGTGGGGAAAAACTCGCTATGAGCAATTCTTTAGCTTATAAGACAGATAAAATGCAATGAATAAAGCAAAACAATGAGTTGGCTAATGCTGTCATTTAATCACCCAACTAATTAAATTATCCTCTTTTTTCCAAAGCGAAGTTGCCGAAGAGAATATGATCCCCTATAAATTGGTGTAGTGCTCAATAATTGATGAGACAAATTGAGAAGAAAAGTCTTCTATGGTGACTCCTCGACCCTCTTAATTCATCCAAACTCGATAATTTTAGCCATCAGTGTGTAGATAACTTCAACCAAAACAACTAACCAATTCTTTTCAGTATCACCTTCCATATCTTGATACTGCAAAAGATAGTTTAACTTCCATTCAAAAACAATGATCAACAAAGTAGCAGTTCTGTTAGTTGTTTTGCTTTTCATCATTTCTGCTTTGGCTTCTGATCCTGATCCAGTCATGGACTTCTGCATAGCCAAATCACCAGACAACAGCTTCAGTTGCAAGAACTCATCAACAGCAACAGTGGAAGATTTCACCTATTCTGGCATAAAGTTTTCTGGGAACTTTAAGCAAACTGGCTTTTCTTCTATAGCAGTGAATTCAAATGTCTTTCCTGGTTTGAACACTCTTGGGGTGTCATTTGTGCGAGCAGATTTCGGTGTTGGTGGTGTCAATGTGCCCCACTTCCATCCAAGAGCAACAGAAGTTGCTTTTGTGCTGGAGGGAAAAGTTTATTCAGGATTTGTTGACACCAAGAACAAGATTTTTGCCAAAGTGTTGGAGAAAGGAGAGGTCATGGTGTTCCCAAGAGGCTTAGTGCACTTTCAGATGAATGTAGGAGATGGGCCTGCTACCATTTTGGGCAGTTTTGACAGCCAAAATCCTGGTTTGATGAGGATTCCCAATGTAGTCTTTGGCTCTGACATAAAGGAGGAGCTTTTGGAGAAGGCTTTTGGATTGAGTTCCAAGGAGCTTTCCAGGTTGAAAAAGAGGTTTTCTCCTAGTTAAAATGCATTTTCTGTTTATGGAGACAGTGGTTCAAATAAAAATATTGAAGCATGAAATGTTGAATCAGAATTTTAGATTAACATTATTCACAGTGGAAAATTTAATATGATGTTGATACCTATCGCAGAATGTTGCTGATGATTGGTTGAAAATATCCCCATCCACGTTGAATTATCTTAGTAATCCATCCCTTCTTAAAGGGCTCATTTAAGAGCTAGTTATTTAATACAGAAGTGCTTTCATTTTAAAATGTCACTTCCCTTTAGTTAAGGATGGAGTTAAGGATGGAGTTAGAACTAATTAGTACTTCATTTTAAAGTCAACACAACACAATCATTGACATTTGGTTTAATTAGACATATTTAGCACAACAGTTAAAAATCAAACGAGTGGTTGGGGCCTTGGGACATGTTTCTTATGTGTGTCTTTACTCTTTACTCTTTGCGATTCTTCTACGCTTTGCGTATGCCAGGGTGTTTTTATCCGGCAGCATCATTTTAAAGAGGCTGTAACTGCTCCAAAAGTTCATCTGTTAATTATTCCCCTTCCCCACGTTTGGTTGTTGCAGCTTTTTACTAGCATTTTAATTTGCTTTCTCATGTACGTTTTTTTTCTTTTATTGGGCAACCAAACAAGGCATGACAATGGGTGTCAAACATACTCATGAAAAGGAGCAGGGCGAACAACATACTCATTATGAGTTATGACAATAAAACTAAAGAAATTTATCCATTTATTTTGTAATATATTCTGTTTCCATTTTCCCCCCCCTTTGTTTTGCATTTACACTTCATAAATGCCTCTTAAGGTTGTTTGGTTACTAAGAATGTGGGTGGGTTGATTTTACATAAACATATATTATTAATGTATGCATTATTTTTTCAATCTTCGCTTAAAAATTACAAACAAAAGGCGATTTGGTTGCTTGTGGAAATCAGAACGACAAATCCAAGCAGAGTGTTATCGATCAGATAACTTCAATAATAAAAAACACACAAACAACCATGTTCTTGGAGGCTCTCTAGATGATAAAAACAAACCCTGATATAGATGAGTTGTTTAACACTGCTTACATTTTCCATAGTTACAGCAGCAATGCACTGAGCATCTCATTCCAAAGGTCCGGCACCCCAGGTAGGCACCAATGGCTGCAATCAGAGGAAAGACCTGTGCCTGCTTTCTGCCTCTGTTCACTCATTGCTTTTCTATACACTGAAGGATGTCCATCTCTTCGGAAAGCAGTCATTGTTGTAATATCTTGCAGATACACCGGAAATCTCATTCTCTTTAGCACTCCTTTTAGCACTACCAGTGGTTCAGGAACATGTACGTGGCTGAAAAATTGTAAAGGCTGCTTCTGCTTATAGCACTGCCAACCATTTAGCCTACATATAAAATAGGGAACCAGAGGAGCTGATTGTAGCAAAAAATGACGAATCCAGTTCTCAAGTGAGCAATTCAGTTTAGAAAATAAGGTAAGTACTTTCTATAGTAGATTAGATGTGAAAATCAGTGTTTGATATTATGTATACATGCATAACAAATCATACATTTTGTTTTAATTAGGCAATAGAATAGATTGTACCTGTTATGCCTAGGCGACATGCTTCGAAAAATGACTCGGGTTCTTCTAGGATCCAAATTTAGATCCACCCACCTTGCCCATGTACTGAGTCCTTTCTGATAGGCAACCATAGGGTTCATGTTTTTTATGATATTATTTCCCTCCATGTAATAATCCCATCTGATAGTTTAATCAAGACTGAATCCATTAGGATGTGAAGCAGGCAAAATAGTTAGGTATCCTGACTTTTGGACTATATAAAATTATAAATACCGTTATTTATTGAGAATTAAATTATGGACTATGGAGGGAGAAGAATAAGATACTCCATTAAAGGGAAAGCTTGAGAATAAGAAAGCTTTCTTACGAGCTTGTTTGACCAGAGTGAGTCCACCAGTGAGCTGAATCAAATACAAGAATATCAACTCCTCTCCAATACCTTGCATTCTCTTCAATCCAATCCAAATGTAGAATTCTCTTATTGTTTGGCCCTTTCTTCAGTTCTACCAACAATGGTGCCCAAAAGAACTCAATTGATGTCTCAAAGTCCTGCAAGCGAACAATATGGGGTCATTCATTTTCAAAAGGAAAACAAGACCAAGCTATTAATCAAAAAAAGAAAAAAGAAAAAGAATAAGCTTGACTGGTTGATGTCCTACCATAGCATGGAAAGCCATTGAAGGACCATTGTAGGTCACCCTTTTATTATCAGTCGGAATAACTCCTTGAACCAAGCAAACAAGAGATTCCCATTGGTTTCTCATTATTGAATCACCCACCAGCATTATTCTCTTTCTTCTCATTTTACCAAGAAACCGCAGTGCATCAAACCTGTAGGTGTCATCAAGAAGCCAAATTTATATGCAACATTGGGCAAGAGTGAAAATGATTTACAAACTAATAACTGTGTAAGCTCTCTAGTTGTAAGTAAACGCCAATTTTCAACTGAATTTGGAGCTTTAATAACTTTATTTTTGCGCTTACTATAGCAAACAAAGAAAAAAAAAATGATCATGCATGCATGTAAAATAATAATAATAATAACAACATGGTGGCGTGGCAATTTCAATAATTGTCCAAGTTTAGATAATATAAACACCTTGGGATGGAGCAACCAGATGGCTTCCACTTCCACTTCTCATAGTCAGAATCTGGCCTTCCATTCTTTTGACAAGTAACTGCAGTGCTTAGATAGGGACAATTGGAATCATAGAGTGGGTAAGATTGATCAAGAATCCATTTTCCAACAGAGAAGTCACATTTTCTCCAGGAATCTCTCCGGGTTTGCACCATGCTAATGTCTTCAGTTTCCATGTCAATCCAGCTGAGCTCATCCTCTGGGTTGATCAGTGATAAAGTGCAGCGGAAGAAGCATAGCAAGAGGCAGCAGAAGAGAAAGGAGAGCAAGTGAAGCTTAAGTTTTGTCATGGAAGCACAAGGTGAGAGCATAATGTGAATGGTCCAAAGGAGGGAAGAGCCTTTGTAATATAGAAAGGCCTTGTGTTGAAAAAAGTGTTTCGTCAAGGCATGACTTCCGGTGGTGTGGACCTTGAAATATGTTACTTCCACTTGTTGATATTGTTGTACACTGATATAATTTACATCTGTAGCACTTTTCTTCTTTTTACTATAATTGCCGAGTTCCTTTTTACTTCTCTAATGAGTAGACTGATCTTTAGGACATAGTTTTAGTAGAATATTTAACTGTCATGACCGGGATTTGCATATGCTTAATAGATTCATACATTGAAGTAATAGTGTAAAACGATTCATACAACTGACTTGTTGCTACTTATTGATATTTTAGTAACTCCCATTTTGATAATCGAAAATTATAGGTGTCAACACTTATACTTTATTTTAAAACACTTATATCCTACTTTTTAATGTTATTTAGCTTGTGACTCTGTAATTCATAAAAGACATTTTTTATGCTTTTGTTAATAAAATGTTTGACTTATAAAAAAAACACTTATATCCTTAAAAAACACTTAAAAAACATTATTTAAATGTTTTAGTAATTAACAGGGAGTGAATTCAAAAATAAAAAACCAAGTGTATTTGAATTTATACCCTATTTTGTCGTTATGCAAGTTAAATCTTACAAAATACTATTCATTTGAACTTTTACAAATCAAGTTAATGATCATCTATACAAATGGAAATAAAAAATAAACCAAGTATTTCACTTTATTATTGAGGCTTATTACACTTTATTAATCTAAATCTAATACTATATTTGTTTTTATATAAAAAAACAAATACTTCATTTATCAAGACTAATAAAATAGATTAATTTTAATTATTATTAATAATATCAAATTTTTATTTTTATTTTAAAATATTAAATTCTTATATACATGAAGGGAGGTAATATATTACACTTGTATGGATCCAATCCTTAATGTCAATTGAGGCCTAGAAAGGAGTATGATTGTTAAAATAGACATTATTTAACTATAGGCTAATTTCACTAACCCTATCTGCATGCTCTTTACCCATTCAGAACCTCATTTTCATTTTTCACTTAGTGTATGTGGAATAGAGTTAGAAAAAAAGGAAAGTAAAAAGAAATAAACTTTTTGAATTAAAATAGAGTAAAAGTATGGTCTCACTTCCTTTTACTATTCATTTCATCTTTAAAAAAAAACAGGGGGTTGGTGAATGAAGGAAAAGATTTGGCATGAACTGAGGTTGATCATCCCACCATATGGACCATATCCAAGATAGGTTAGACACTTCGTGATTGGTATTTTGGTACCTTTCTTTTTACAATGATATATACGATTTCTCTCATTTGTTTTTGTTTATATCATTTAGGCATAGATAACGTTGACAACATTCACGTGAAGCTATTGATGTAAGTGTTGTTGTAGTGCTGTCTGAGAGTAAAAATAGAAAACGAAACAGACTGTATACAACTTCTGTTATGCAGAAATGCGCTTATATGTATGCAGCAAGAATTATCATCATGTTAGTACTTGGTAGTGATAAAAGGACTCTTCATGTTTAATATCTCAACCAAATAATGCTTCTGGGGTTACTACAACAAGGATAGCTTATCAAGCCCGTTCTCGTTTCATTTTGCTCTAGTGCTTGCTTGGCGAGTTATATAGCCTTGACATAAGTTACAATGTAAATGAACATCTTTTTACGCCGAAGTACAATGGAATAAAATGGAACACTTAATAATCAAAATATAGCAAAATAGGGAAATTGTTCGCATAAGAATTGACAAGTTTAACTTAAGTTCAAGTGAACTGAAGGTACTTTGCTCAATATAGAAAAGGAGCGAGACTTATTTTTGTCCAATAAAATAGCCTAACTAGATCTGAAACAAGAATTACAGATACCTAAACAAACAAAGTGCGAACTCGGAATGATATAATCATCATCCCACCATCGGTGCAACGGGCTTCCTTGAAAGGGTCATCCAGTCAAAATATTTTGGGCTCATAAAAGCTGCTAGTGAAGCCCGATGAAGAATAGATCAACCATGAGAATGTTTCCCAAAAAACTTACTTGGGAAGCCCAGTTTCATCGTTGAGAAGTGCTTGACTACTATCAGAAAGCAAAACAGGTCCCCTTCCAGGTCTGGTACATATGAAGTAACTAACATCCCCCTTATATTTTTGTGATGGAATGTTATCTTTAATTTCTGGAGGAGGTGGCAAAGCTTCTACATCCTGTAATCTGTTGATCCCAGCATCTTTTGCAATTGACTTGTTGCCAATAATGTAACTGAAGGGAAAGTGTATTGCAGGGTACTAAGAAATTCAAGAAATGGACAAAATCTAAGAATAGTATGCGAACAAATTGCAAAATTTAGAAGGCACCTGCCGAGGTCATCTGAATTTGGAGGGAAGTAGTAAAGTAGCCTCTGAATCAAAAGGGTAGCAGCTTTCCTATTACGTGCAATTAAAACAGCATTTGGCCCCGCATCAAATGTATAAGCTACCTGCAAGTCAAAGTTAATCAAACATTTAAATAGAAACATACAAATTTGTTCGTTTACTTGTGCTCGAGTATACAAAACTGGAGATTGGAAATTATCTTTCCATTTGTTTCCTTGTAAATAAAAAAGATAAAAATAGGCAAGGAACATCTGAAGTAGTGTTTTGAATCATGATCAGAAATTTGAGCAAAGCTTTAAAAGATGCAGTTACAAAAGAGTTTGATCAACATGTCAACCAATTCCTTTTGACAAACCCAATTGGAAATAAATAACTTGCAAGATTTGAGTATTCTAGTACTTGATAAAAATTTGCAGATGATATAATGCAAATTTGTAAACAATGGCCAATTTATTTTTCATCATCAAACAGACACTTTCTTATGATTTTTTTTTTTCATAGAGCCCGGTGAATGTGTCCTTTCCCTTTAAAACCATGCTAATAATAACACAGTTCTCTGATCATTCAACTGTTTATGAAACTTATAGATATATTCTTTCCGAAGTATATATGATATGATTATGATTTGACCAAATGAAAGAGTGCAAATTTATCCACAATGTTTGAACTTGAGAATTAAAAAGTGGTTATAAAACTCCAAATAATTTTTTTTTTAATTTGAGATGAACTTCACAAATTATGGCTAATGGAATAAACAGTTATACATAGACACTATAATATGACCAATACAGTAAATCAAACCTGGGGAGCTTCTTCTGAACGGTTCCACTTTTCAACAATGCTGATTATTCTGAAGAGAATATGAACCATCAATAATAAATTAGGAAAGAACTGTGCCACACTTGTGATCTAATAGACATAATAATCAAAACCAACTCTTGCAATTATTATCAACAACTACCTGTGGGATGTATCATTCATGTAAAATATTGGGGGGCATGTATCCAGGCAGACTGCATGAAACTGGTTGCTATCAGCACAGGTCAATTGCGAAAAAGATGCAAAATCACGATTTTTAATGGCTTCTTCCATTTGCAGTATCCGCTCTGGTACAATTTCCTATTGCAGCCAAAATGAGTAAAGGGCAAAAATTCATAAATAAAAAATAGTCGAAACTAAATTACTAAGGATAGTTATTTACTTATCTATATAATGATGGGCAATGAACAGCAACCGCCCACAAAACTTTTATGCATTCATAATTAATAACTAGTGTTTGCATTCAAACGTAGAAATTGATAGAGAAATAGTGGAAAATAAATTCCCTTTGTTGAAGATTTGATATGATTCGATTATGTTTTTATATCTTGTTTAGTTACCCTTTTTACATTATATTATTTGATTCTACATTTATTTGTATTTTATTATAATCATTATAAATAAAGAACTGAGAAACCCTTATTTCTCAAGCATTTAGAATCACCAAGTATCTTTTCTAACTTGGTATCAGAAGGGCACCACCCCCTCTAGGCCTTTAAAAAAACCATAAAAAACCCTAAACAATGCGTCAAAGGTACTCTTCGTGGTGTCCTGCAGTCACCTTCGTTCAAGGTAGAACCACTGGCATCCAAAGCGGAATATGCCGATCTACTCACCCTCAGAAGTGCCGCTGGAAAAGCTCTCTCATGTGAAGCCACGCGTTGCCTTCTCGAACTCTGATCACGACACGATTTGTATCGCCTGACTCGTCGTCGCTTCCTCACTCTGTCGGTGTCTCCTTTGTTTTCTTGGGTAGCCCTTCTATTACATCTGCAAAATTGACCAAGAAGGATTATACTCAGTGGGCAGCCGTTGTAGAGATTTGGTTCATGGGGCAAGGTCTGTTTGACTACTTAGAAGTAGGAATAGTAGAATTGGTCAGAATTTGATTGCGAACTGATTCAAAGGTTGATGTCCAACTTGTTGCTCTCCTATAGCAATCCATTGACTCTTCCCTTATGATTCACTTCTGCAACTACAAGACATGTTACACCATTTGGCACAAAGCTCGAGATCTTTACTCCAATAATGTCCAACGCCTATATGATGTCATCCACAACCTTGCTACCTTAACTATGACGAATCTTGATCTTCCTTCCTATTGTGGTAGAGCACAATCTACCATTCATGACCTCAAAACTCTCATGACCTCTGATGACCCTGTGACAATGTTAGAAAAATTGGATCATATGTGCATGGTGTATGTTCTCCATGGTCTCCATAAAGACTTTGAATCAGTTCGCAATCAAATTCTCACCAATTCTACTGTTCCTACTTCTGAGAAAGTCTTGGCTCATCTCTTTCGAGTTCCTTATGAGGAATCTTTAACAACCACTAGTTTCAATTATTCAACTTATGTTGTAGGTCGTGGGCAATTGTGGACATGGTCAAGGCGCTAATAGTGGACGTGGGGGTGGTCGTAGTAGTGGAGGTAATTGCTTACAGTGTTCCTACTATCATCGCATGGGGCATACTTGAGATAGATGTTATTGTCTGATTGGCTTCCCTGAAAAGTCTGTTGTTGTCGCCTCATCTCAAAATCCCACCCTAGATCCAATAGAGAGCAACACCCTTAACAACACTTTGTCTGATGCTGAATATCAAGGTTATCTCCAATACAAGTTATCCTTGAAAAGTCTGTTGTTGTCACCTCATCTCAGAATCCCACCCCAGATCCAATAGAGAGCAATAATCTCGACAACACTTTGTCTGATGTCGAATATCAAGGTTATCTCCAATACAAGCTATCTCTCCAAGCCTCTGTTACAATTGCTCAATCTGGTAATTCTACAGTTTGTCTCTCACAATCATCACTGGTAGGGTCTTGGATTCTGAACTCTGGTGCTTCGATCATATAGCTGGTAATCCTTCTCTTGTTTTCAATTTATCCCCACCAACATCAACCCACAACATTACCCTCGTTTATGGGTCCAAAACCCTAGTCACAGCCATTGGCCAAGCCAACCCCACCCCGTCTTTATCCCTAAAAACTATTCCTTTTGCACGCAAATCTCTTTTTAACCTTGTATTAGTCAGCTAACTTATCCACTCTCTTAACTGTTCTATAACCTTTTTTTCATGATTCTTTTTATGTACAAGACCGAAGCACTGGACAGACAATTGGCACAGGCTATGAAACACATGGTCTCTACTACTTTTGCTCACGCACACCTTCTGCTTGCACCGTTTCAGAGTCTCCACCATCGCTTCCTCTCCTGATCCTCTTTCTCTTCGACCCGATCAGACTTACCCATTGTCTTCTGCTAAGGTAATCCCTCTACTCATAATCCTTGTCCCATTTATAATTTCTTGAGTTATCATTGTCTTTTCCTTTCCCATTATGCCTTTTTGTTTGCCATTTCTATTGTGTCTATTCCCAAAACCGTATAGGAAGCACTTTCCCATCCAAGATGGCAACAAGCTATGATTGATGAGATGCAAGTCTTGGAGTCCAACCAGACCTGAGTTCTTGTTCCTCCTTCCCCTAGGAAGATCGTTTTGATTGCTGATGGATCTTTACAATTAAGGTTGGTGTGGACGAACAAATTGATTAGTTAAAGGCTCGTCCTGTAGCCAAGGGTTATGCACAGACCTTTGGTCTTTACTACAGCAACACCTTCTCTCCAGTTGCTAAGATGTCTGTTCTTCTCTTCCATTCTATGACTGCCATACGTCATTGGTCCCTCTATCAATTGGGCATTAAGAAATTCCTTCTTACACAATGACTTGACAGAGAAGAAGTCTATGGAGAAACAACTTGGATTTGTTGCTCAAGAGGAGTCTCCAGGTTGTTTGCAGGTTACGTAAAGTGTTGTAAGGCCTCAAACAGGGTTTGAGAGCTTGGTTTGGGTGATTCAACTTTGCTTTACAGAATTTTGGCATGACTCACAATGAATCTAATCATTCTGTCTTTTACAAAATTTTCTCTTCTACTAATCAGTGCATTTACCTTGTGGTTTATGTAAATGATATTGTTATTATAGGAGATGACCATAGGGTTATCTAGGACCTTAACAATCATTTGTTTCAGAATTTTCAAACCAAAGATTTGAGATGACTAAAATATTTTCTGAGGATTGAAGTTACTCAGTCACAAACTGGTATTGCCATTCCCCAAAAGAAATATGCTCTTGATATCCTAGTAGATGCTAGAATGTTAGATTGCAAGCCCATCAATACTCCTATGGACCCAAATACCAAACTTTTCCTCGATAAGGGGGAACTCTTCTTAAATCCAAGTAGATATTGAAGACTAGTTGGGAGGTTGAATTATCTAATCATGACTAGACCAAACATATCTTTTGCAGTCAACATTCTTAATCAATTCAGCAACTCTCCCTGCACGAGTCGTTGGGAGGTTGTGACTTGAATTCTAAGATATATAAAGGGGGTTCCTAGCAAAGGGCTAGTTTATAAGGATAGAGGTAATATTGATATTGTAACATATTCAGATGCAGATTATGTAGGAGACGAAAGTGATTGTCGGTCAGCCTCGGGGTATTGTGTCCTAATAGGAGGGAATCTCATCTCTTGGAAGAGCTAAAAGCAGAGCATTAGGTCTAGGTCTAGTGCAAAAGCGAAATATTGGAGTATGGCCTTTACTACATGCAAGTTGATTTGGCTAAAGCAAACCCTTAATGAGCTTAAGTTTTGTAAAGTTGAATCCATGAAGCTCATTTGTGATAACGAAGCAGCTAATCCGGTTTTCCATGAACGGACTAAACATATCGAAATTGATTGCCATTTCATACAATAGAAAATTGTTTCTGTAGAAATTACTACTGCCTTTGTTGAGTCCAAAAATCAGCTAGCGGATATCTTCCCCAAGTCTCTCAGCAAATCAAGAATATCCTACATTTGTTCCAAGTTGGATGCATGTGATCTATAGGCTCCAGCTTGAGGGAAAGTGTTGAAGATTTGATATGATTCGATTATGTTTTATATCTTGCTTAGTTATCCTTTTTACATTATATGATTTGATTCTACATTTATTTGTATTTTATTATAATCACTATAAATAAAGAGTTGAGGAACCTTATTCCTCAAGCATTTAGAATCACCAATTATCTCTTCTAACTCCCTTATCAAGAATAGGAAGTAGCTTGAATAAGGGGTCTTAGTGTGGACAAAATGTATAAGAATAACATTTTTCTCCCTTATTTTAATAATTAAAAGCTCATAATGTCAACATTCTAGGGAAAAAGAAAGGGATAAAAAGGATAACTACGAAAGCTTGTTGAAATAAGTAAAAGAACTAATAAGATAAAAATAACTTATAGGAAGGGATACACCATTTTTATAAGTCCAAATCAGCTTCATTGAAGACCTACTACCAAAACACCCCCTAGATAAGGAACATAATTATTTTAATTACACAAAAACACACACATAGTTGGTGGCGCAAAACATATAGAGGGATCAAATACCTTTGCCCTGTGTTGTAAAAGCAAACTTGTTTCAACACTCTCATGCATTCCAGAGGTGCTACTTGTTTCCTTCTGCCGTGAACTAACCTAGAAATAAATAACAAGATGGAAATATTGAGTAAAGTATGGCATACAAGATGATACAATAAAGTAGATACATAGTGCCAACATGAACTAGAAACATGTCATTGACAAGATAAAGAATATGGCTTAGATAGATTAGAAAACAAAATCAAGATATGGAAAATCTTAGCATGGCATGATAGACAAAAAGGAAGAGGAGAGCAGTCACAAGAGTTGATGAGGTGGCAATGGTGATAGACTTAAGCCATCTTTTCAAAATTGAGCACATTAGGAAGCAAAAGGCTGAACTTTTACAATAATATCACTAAATTCAGTATATTTTATGATTCAATAATAGATCTATGCATGTTACTTGAATAATGCAAAGAAAAATTTGCAAATAAGTACTATGATATCAAATAATAATGAAGCATTTAAACTATTATGCACTATTGGAATAATGAAAAAATAGACAGACCATAACAAAATTGGGAAATACTAAAACCAGCCATAAAATAAAATGCGAACAGACAGTTAACTTACATTGTTATTCCAATATTGCAAAAGCTTAACCATGCATGATATGGACTAACTAAATCTAGAGTGCTTTGAGGGGGTGAAAACAAGCAAATTTCAAGCAT
Organism: Psophocarpus tetragonolobus; assembly: GCA_037954015.1. Classification (NCBI taxonomy): domain Eukaryota; kingdom Viridiplantae; phylum Streptophyta; class Magnoliopsida; order Fabales; family Fabaceae; genus Psophocarpus; species Psophocarpus tetragonolobus. The sequence goes on along the minus strand of CM075692.1, from coordinate 3,968,236 downwards.
ATGGAAGTGGATGATATGAAGAAAACACCAATTCTAATTGGTATATGATTATAATCAGCCTGGTAAACTGAGAAATCATAACAACAGTAATAAGAACTGACCCTTAGTGAAAATAATCAAAATCAAAGTTTAGTCAGATTTAGCAAATAATAAAACAAAAATGAACTAACTGCAACAAAGCTTGAAATATATTACATTGAGACAAAGCTTGAAAGAATGAAATAGAAATCTGGAAACCGCAAGCTCTAGGCTTTTACATTGAGAAATGACCATAACAGACCACTTTTATTGAAATATATTACAAGTCAAAACTCAAATAGCAAACTCATGCCTTCAATTAAATAAAGACCAAAGTGTCATACCACAGCAATAACAATAACAAGATCATCCCAGTGCTTTTCATCAGCAAGTTGAACTGCAAGACTATCACTTCCATTATCCTCCTTTAAATGTGGAAAAAAATTAGAAATTACAAATGGATTCTCTGATAATATGGTGCTGTATCAAAATAAAAAATAGGAAATAAATAAACTTACCTTTCCCATTATCCACTTTACAAATCCCCCAAATAAGCTGCGACAAGCACTACCTGATCCTTGCCTGCACATAATGTCAATTTTCACAACTGCTAAAACATGCTATTAAAATTCAAAGTGTCCAAATAAAGCCATGATTCTAAATGAATTTAAAGCCATTAACAAAGTAAAGACCTAGCGATAGCAGATAGCTGGCTTTCATCTTCTTTGACATTCATTAGCTTTCCAAGGGCATAAGCTGCAAATAGGAAGACAAAATCATTGTGACAGGTGGTAACTAATATTAATCTTAATAAAAATAAAAATTAACAAGCACCAAGAACCTTGCTATTTAAAATAAGAAAGCGTGCAAATTAGATCAGGATTGTATTATAGACAGAACAAAACTGAAAATTTTAATATGTATACATAGCTCCAAAGAATATAATGTTAGATGCAATATTCAAAAAGAAATCTTGAATAAAGAATAAGGCTAGTCTTCTAAGAATCCAATCCTAAGGAATAAAACATACTTCATGAAGTATGATTGTTTGTCCAGGAAAACCATTCTCCATTGTGGACCATTGAGTCAATAATTAAATTTATTGTAATGTTATCTTTGATAAGCTACACTTTAACTCAGTTCTTTAGCCCCTCAATTATGGCTGACATACACAGCAATTCAAGCTAACTGTTACCGGAATCCAGTATCCACAGGAAATTATATCATATCAGTACTGACAAAAAATTTGCTTTTTGTAGTGAGTTCATTTATCATCAACCAACCAATGCCAAATTTACTCTAGAATAATGAATGTCGTGTTTGACTTAGATCATAGACCTGCTAAAGCAAGCAAGCAAGCAACTAATCAGAAGCAGATTAGATGGATTGAACGAAGCAAGTGCAACCCGCATTAAGCTCAAAGAACGAATAACTGATAATTGTAAAGCATAGAGGGTGAAGGAGGAGTAGGGAACTAATGGAAGGAAGAGTGCCCAAATCCAGGCACTAATGCAATCATAACAATTGAATATGAAAGAAAGCATATTACCGAGGCAGGCAAAACCCGCAGCTGAAGAAGCGAGTCCGGCTGCAGTAGGGAAGTTGTTGTAGGAAGCAATGTGTAGATGCAATTTGCCCCAATCACCCTTTGTGATCTTAATACCCTTTTTCTTGTCCTCAACATCACAAGCACGGGAACGGATCTCCCTTAAACAGTTCTGGAACCTTCCCCCAGAAAGAGAAATCTCCTACACTAACCAGCATAACCAAAATCAATCCTCTGCCGTAGCGCGTGAATAAAGAGAAGAAGAAAAAATGACCTTGCCATTGAGCCACATGCGATCTTGGTGGAAACCGGGACTGACGGCGACAGTGGTGGTTGTGCAGAGGTGATCGGGATCGAGAGTCACACTGATACTGTCGTTAACCGGTAAGATGAGGGTTTCGTCCCTTTTCCCCCAATACTTGATGACAGCAATGTTGGTTGGTGTCTGCGCAGTGAGCATAAGCACCCAATTTTGTGACTCACTCGCCATCCCGAGACCGGGAATTTCAAATGCCGCGCGGGAAAGGGAAAGTGGAGAAAGAATTAGGGATCTGAATGGTAGAGAGTGGTCGTTTGCAACCAGAATCTCACACACCTTTGTGGTTTGTTTCTCACTCAAAGGAAAACCCCTCTCCCATCTCCCTTCTCCCTTCTCCCTTCTCCCTTATACTTTATAGTCTCTGCCAAACCAAACCCATTTTGCAACGCCTTCATAAATGCTTCACTATACACTATACACTCTACACTCTACTCTATACACTATATTCAATATCTTATCTTACATAAAAATTCTTTCCAATTGGATCATGCTAATGTTGCTATATTTAATTATTCAACTTTTATTTTCTTTTTTTAGTAAATAATTTTATCAACTTACACTCACTGTTTTTTTCTATAACTTAATTAGGCATAAGTTCACAAATGAATAAGACATTTGTTAACTTACTTACACCACTTATTTTTAAAAGAATTAATTTAATAAGTCATAAAATATATTTTTTTTTTTGTGAATATAAATACATTTTTCTAAATACATTCAAATTTTAACCTACCAATTTACCAGTTCTGCAAAAAAAAAAAAGTGAGTGTAAATAATGTTAAAAGTTAACTCTCATTTTAATTTTATCAAATAATTAATGATAGTCAGATAAATTTATTTGACACGGCTGCTGGAAAAAAAACATAAAAATTATTTTTTACTAAAATTTATCAATTAAAGTCATTCAATTTTTATTATAATATTTCTTTTTTTTTCCAATTATTTATTAACTCTTCAGTTTATTTCGATGCCAATTTTGTTACAAAATGTATAAACTTATCAATTTATGATTAATTATTATTATATAATTTCATAAATGTAACTCAGTTAGTAATAGTAATACACACGATGAGTTTATGAAAAAATGAATTGAGTTCGAGAAATAAAAAAAGTGATTATGCTATGGTTTATTATTAGATGAATAAAGTGGGATAGAAAATTTAATTTTTTTATAAACAAATATTAGTTTTATTAAAAAAATCAGTTTTAACATTTAAATAACACGATTACTAATTTTACATACTTAAAATCATGAACAACAAAATCAAATATAAAAAGAAACATCAATGGATTAAAATTATAATTAAACTTTGAATTTTACATTCTTTTATTTATCTTGAAGTTAAAAATTTAGTTAAGAAAACATTTGTTTATTGCGATTTATGTAATATTTGATTTAATTTGTTTTTAAAAAAAACATTAAAACAAAAAATCGAGTTAAATACAATTTTATAACAACTAAAAGCATAGAAAGTTTTGTACTGCAAATAATAATAAAGCTTTAAAATAAGTTAGTTTTAAAATACTTTTTCATCGTATTTATTTCAATTTTTAACACTAAAAAATGATATCCTAAAAACAACACAAAAATATGATAAAAGTAGAGAACTTTTATTGGTTGTTAGATATGTCCAACTTTTGTTTAGGTATATTAAGACTTTGATATAGAAATTAAGAAACAGGGGACCACGGGATTCATGTGACAAGTTGATGGATAGACGACAAATTTGATCACGGTGTTCTCTTGCTCGTGGTACACGAGGATACTCCGAGAGTTAATACAAAATGGAACAAGGAGGAAGCTGCTCCGCGTGGTACAACAAAATTTATCTATAATATAAGAAAATCTTGGGCCAGAGAAATGACTTTTTATTTAAATAATAACACCTATTTTAAATTGAGATAATTTAGTAATTAAAACTTAAAAAATTATATAATGATCTAAACTTAAAAAAATTATATAATGATCTTTGTAATTTGTTCCCACATGTCAATTTATTTTATCAAACAAATTTATATTATAGGGTTAAAAATTACATGTCAATTTAATATATATATATATATATATTATAAGGTTAAAATATTAATAATTACATAGATATTTTTTGACACGTTAAAATTAAAAAAAAAAACCTTCTTTTACTTTTTATATTTTTTATATTAAATGTTTCTGTGTTAAAATAGACGGTAAAATGTCTTTATTTTAAAATGGATAAACCAAAAATACAACTTTTAAAAATAAGGAAAAAAATTGTATTTGAGTTTTTTTTATATATAATAGAAAACATGAATAACATTTACAAGAAATAATATCTTCAATATGCAATAAAATTCTTTTTCAAGTATTTCACACCAAGACATACTCAATAAATATAATAAATTGAAGAAAAAAAATTATATAAATAATTTATAGTAACATTCAATCACAACCTTTTAAATAAATTTATTAACTTTACAAATTAATACTTAAAAAATGAATAATTATGATTAAATGTTAATGTAAAAGAGTTTACACTAACTTAATGTCTAAATCAAACTCTAAATTAAATTATTTTAGTTATAATAAAAAAAGTTTAATTAATATACATTGAGTGTAAAAGAATTTTATATTGACATTCAATCATAACTCTTCATTAATAACAACAAAATTCCCATAAATAAATTATGATAATTTAATGACCGTATAAATTTATTGTAAATAAATACTAATTAAAGTCACGATGAAAACCATAAATATCAATTCATGATACATAAACTTTCTCAAGACCACTATAAAAGAAAGTTTTTCCTCCAAGTAGTTGTTATAAATGCTTGCCAAAAACTCAATAATATTTGTTTTTAATTAGAAATCCTACAAATTATTTTTAATTCGAATTTTTTACATAATATATTAAATTAATTTATGAGAAATAATAATTTAAAATCACTTACTAAATGAAGTCTTTTCTTCAAATATTTCATACAAGTATATATCAATAATAGATATCATAATTATCTTTTACGGCCGCCAATTTACTCTAACGTGGAGAAACCATTATAAAAAAAAAATAAACTCACTTTTTAGCATTTAATACAATTACAGGTAAAAGATTCAACAATATTTATTTTTTATTATAATTTTTAGTTTATCTTTAATAATTTAATATAAATTATTGTAACGGTCAATATTGATATAATAGCGTTGAATTTTTATTGGTTAATGTTTATATTATTGTGTTGATTTTTTAATATAAATACATAATAAATGAATTAAAATATTTTTTATTAAATATATATTTACCAGACAATAAACCTTTTTTATTTTCAATATTTTTGTAAATAAATATTATTTTTAATTCTTTATTTATTATAAATATTTTTCAACAAGACATGAAAAAAAAAACCAAGTTGTCAGAATCAAAACAACTGGGTGAACTAGTCGAATTGAGAATTGGCTATGTGTTTGGTCTATTATTTTCAAATAATTAGTTAGACATCAAATCGGTGAACAACAGACTAAAAAATAAAAAACTAGACGAACAAAGTGACTAAAAAAATAGGTTTTTTAATAAAAAAAACCTTCAAGATCAATGACAAAGTGGTTTTCCAGTAAGTTTAGAGGAAAGTAAAAAAAAAAAGTATGTATTAGATTTTTTTTTTGAAAGGTGTGAGCAAAGCCCAATCAAAATTAATTGCTAAAATCGGTAACCAATATACAACTCAAGTCTTAATGATAAATATAAGAGTCTGGAACATATGTAAAGATGAAAATGTCTTTATTTAAAGTTAAACCTAGCTTAGCAAACCCATCCACCAACAAGTTAACTTTCCAAGGAGCGAAAGTGAAGTTATATTTTAATGTTTTGTCGCTGCTTCGGTAAATACATTCCAATATGGGAAAATACTCATTGTCAATTGTGCATCCCCCCATCCAATAACTACTTGATGTTATTAAGTGAATAAGATTCAATATGAAAAGCATGAAACCCTTGGTCATATGCCACCTTCAGGATGTGAAGAATTTCTACTAATTCTGCCTTGTTCACAAGACAAAAAGGTATCTTGTGAAAGAATTCAAAAATAAAACTACCTCTTTGATCACGCACCACGCTGCCAACTGTCACCTATCTTTGGGTAGTAAGGATAGCTGCATCACAGTTGATCTTAAGCACGCCTATTTTGAGGCCACCCATACAGTATGGTGTCTTATCTCAGCACACTGGCCTTCTTGATCCTTCATAATTAAGTGTATGTGATGAATGTCCCTTAAGTCTTTGACAAAAGCCTTTATAGATTAAATCACATGATCAACAAATTCACACTTGTCTCTGAAGACATACTCATTTCGTTTTTGTCGGACACGATCTAGAACAATACCAAAAGTTTGACACCACCCCCAGTCATTACGATTTTGGTCCTTCTTTAAATTTGACAACAATCAATCAGAAAAATTTTGTAAATTTGGAATGTCTGCTACACCAATTTTCCTCCAAACTTTGACAGTATGGGTGTAGTCTTATAGCACATGCATCATAGTTTCCTTTTGCTAATTGTAGAGTGGACAATTAGGGATATCGTGTGGAAAACATGTCATCGGCTTCCCGTGCCAACCACAAGTAATCAACAACCTAGTCCCCTTTAAGAGCCTCAATCGCACAGATCTCATTTAGTGGTAGTAGTGCTGCTAGTTTTCAGACCTCATAGGAACCATCTCAAGCCACAAAAAAAAGTTTTATTATTTATTTGAATACAAGAATTATTAGTACACCAATCTATCAGTGGGCTACACCCAGGCACCTAATTATTTAGCCAAAATTTGATCCCCCTTTCACTGTCGACTTACTAAATGATATTATGGATGACAGTCTTCCATGATGCAGTAAGTCCTCTCCAAAAATTGGTGCAATCGCGAGTTGGGTTGATAATAGGTTTTATGGATGTGCCATATTTATATTTAGACCACGAGTTGGACCCACAAATCCTCCTTTTCTGGTGAGAAGCCTCCATACTGATTTTGAGAGAAGAACTAGATTGACTTGTTTAGTCGTCCTAAGGCCAAGATTGCCTACCATCTTTGGCTTGAAAATATTTTCCCATCTGAATCAGTGAACCTTCTTTGTTGTGCTAGAGTCTCCCCAGACGAAATCCTGCATTTTTTATCAATAATATGACAAATAGACAGAAGGAAGAGGTTAGTCTGCATAACATAATTTGATAATGCTTATACAACAAATTTGGCTAAAGTAAGTCTTCTTGTGAAAGACAAGGTGTCTTTCTTTCAATTGCTCAATCTCATGAATTTTGTTAATCAGAAACTGAAAGGAGTGTTTTGACACACGACCATGATAGAGGGGAATGCCAAAGTATTTACCAAGGTTGTAGGTGCATTCAAATCCCAAGGTGTTGAAGATTTGTTCTTGATGGTGTCTATGAACATTTGTAGAGAAAAAACATCCCCGTTTTATTGTGGCTCACCTTCTGGCTAGAATTGCTGCAAAAAAGATGAAGAACCGGACTAATCACATCTACTTTGATGCAATCTTGGATTGCTCCTCCCATGATCTTGATCCAAAGAGGTTCCAAGATAGAAGATGAAGATGGAGAGACTAGAAATGGAATGTGATTAGGCGCCACTTATAGAGAGATAAGTCATGGTTTTTAGAAGCTTGCGAAAAGGGAAAAAAAACTTGATAAAATCCATAGAAGAACTCTCACAAGAAGAAAGAACAATAAAACTCTAAGGAGTAGGCTCTTGATGCAAACTCATCTTCTCCCTAAGATCTACTTCTATGAAGAGGTTGGTTTAAATAAAATGGAGTTTGGAAAGGTAAGAAATGGAAGGGGATTACACACCACCCTAAGATCTCCCTAAGAACACTTTGATGAATGAAAATTAGACTCATATTTGAGAGTTTCTTCTTAGATTGTTCTTGTTTTATCTTTTTATGAGAGTTCTTCTATGACTTTTATCGAATGTTTCTTCTCTTGTGGAAAACTTCTACAAACCATGACTTATCTTTCTAAGAGTGGCATCTAATCACACTCCATTTTTGGTTTCTCCACCTTCATCTTCTACCTTGGAAACTCTTTGGAGGAAGATCATGGGAGGAGCAATCCAAGATTACATCACACTTGGTCAAGGGAGACTTTTTCAAAAAGGAGAAGATCATTAGCAAAGGCTAGATAGGCTAATTTGGGTCAATCTCTAGAGACTTGGACAGGCTTCCACATATGTTGGTCTACAACAATTTGGATCATATGAAATAGCCACTTTAGACAGAGAGAAAATAAAAATAGTGAAATAGGGTTCTCTTGACGGACCCTTTTGGATGGAAAAAAAAGCTTTAAAGCTTGGTCGTTCCACGTCATGCATATGGTTAGAGAGGAGATACAGTGCCAAACCACATTAGTAAAAGATTTTAGAACCCAACATCAACCAATATAAAAGATTTCAAGAACCCAATATCAACCAACGTGTCTCTGATAAAGTTCCAATTAAGCTGATCATAGGCTTTTTCCAAGTCAACTTTAATGACCATCCACCCCTTATTACCTTTCTTGTGCTTCATGGAATGTATAACCTCTTGGGCAATGATAATGTTGTTGTGGCTATTTCTATTTGGAATTAAGCTAGTATGGCATGGGTGAACAAGTTTCTCCATGACTGTTCATAGTCTCATGGCTAATATCTTTGTGATCGTCTTGCAAGACATATTATACAAACTTATGGACCTTAAATGCTTTATTAAACTCACAATATCTACCTTGGGGATCAGTGTAATGAGTGTAGATTTAATTGCAACTATGTTCTATGGGTCCTTAAACGCTACTTCAATCATCTTAGAAAAGCCCCCCCTTCACAATGTGCCAATTACTTTTGTAAAAATTACTTGCAATCGATCATCCCCTGGTGCCTTGAAATTGCCCAAAGTGAATATGACCTTTCTGATTTTTGCACAGGACACTGGTCTACTAAACAATTCCAATTCTTCCACTGATAATGGCAGAAAAGCTCCTTGAATGCTGGTTGGCATGCACTTGTGATCATTAGAGTATAACTCTTTATAGAAGTGTTGACAAGTCTTTCTATTTCTCTCATATCCGCAATCCAATGACCATCAAAGTCCTGCAGAACCTGAACCTCAATTTGTTTTTTTCCTACAAATGACTTTAACCCCATGGAAATATTTTGAGTTTTTATCTCCCTTAAGATAACTATTTCACTCATGATTTTTGGAACCATCAGAGTTCTCTCTCCCTAAGAACTTATTGGTAGTTTTGCTAAACAACTATTTATTTCTCCTCCCAGAAGGCAGATGGATTATTTGCCAGCTTTTAATTTAACTTATCTAGTTGTTTGATGAGTTGTTGTTTGCACATAAAAATATTTCCAAACACTTCTCTATTCCACTATCGGAGGGTTTTGTGCAATTTAGAGACTCGACCCTGCCACACCCCATTTTCCCTCAAGAAGCCCGTGAGAAAACTCTGGAAATCAGGATGAGTTAGCCATGCTGACTTAAAGCAGAAATGACTTTGCAGCTGATTTAGTAGTCGTTGGTTTGTCAAAGCGACAAGAATTGGTCTATGGTCTAACTTATAGAATGGCATGTGATAAGACAATGCTTCTTGAAATAGAAGCCTCCAAGGAAGGTTTATTAACAACCTATCCAGTCACTCCATCAAGTTTTCTCGTCGCCAAGTAAAGGCAGGGCCCTTGAAACCCACATCCAAGAGGTTGTTTGTTTGCACAAACTCTATAAAATCATACATTCCACACATTAAAGGTATGGGAGAGCCTCTTTATCTCTCATGGTCTTACATTATATAGTTTGAAATCACCCACCAGTGCCCAAGGTTCATTAATAGAGTAGGCTAAATTCGTTAGTTGCTCCCATAAAGTACGCCTATTCTGAAGATGAGAGCTCCCATAAACTACTGTAAGTAGCCAATTATTGTGCTTTTTCTAGTGGACCTTAAGATGAATAAATTGGTATTGTTTAGCTCAAACCTCCACTTGCTAGCAGTTACACTTCCAAACACACTAAATTCTGCTTGATCTACCTACAATGTCTCCAATATGCCAACTATCAAATCCTAACCTAGACACAACTTTATGAGTTCTAGCATTACTAGTCTGGGTCTCAAGTAGAAAAATTAAATTAACATCATACTCTTTGGTTATATCTATAATTAACTAGCTAAATACAATTACTTAGACACCACAATAGTTCTATGCCATGAACTTCATTTAACAGGACCGAGTGTGGTGATTTTATATGGAACTCAGACTTTGTTCACTTGGATCAACATATCTTTTCTCTATAATTACTGCTTCGTGTCTCGCAACATCCATTTGTTTGTGATTAGTAACTATTAAAGCTTATGGTTCTCCATGATGTGGCTCACTTCCTTGAGTTCTGCCTCATATCCTACGAATTTTGTGTTTGGTGGAATGGAGGAAGAGCCTTCAACAAGGACTACTCGCTGGGTGTTCTAATCAATCATCATGCTTTGTCAAAGTAAGTTGTGACCAATGTGACTTACATCCTAAAGATGAACTTTTCGCCAAGCTTTTGGTATTGGTGAATCAAGTCCAATTCTTCTGTCACACTCACGCATTTAGGATTATCACCATGGGATAATGCCAGTCGGCACTATGATCGCATATTAAAATGGGATGGTCACGTGAATTTGCCTACCGCATATCATTTGTGTTGTTCTTGATCAGGTTCTTGGTATTGTTGGCAGAAGGTGTCTTATGTAAGGATGACAACAGGGAGAGGTGGGTGCGGGTTTGAACTTCCTAGTTCCCGTCCTCGTAAAGTGCGAGGCGGGTTCGAGTTCGAGTATAAAAAGAACGAGTGTGAAATTTTAATCTTCATCCCCGTCGACTATTTTTGGGTTCGAGTATACCCGTGGGTACCCATTATACTATTTTTTACAATTTAAATTTACTTATTTATCATTAAATAACTTAAATATAGTAATTTATTAATTATATTTTAATTTAAAAAGTATATAAAGAGTAATTAACAATAAGAAATTATAAATTAAAGTTTGGGAATTAAAATTTTTAATTAAATATATAAATTTAAACTTATCATATAATTATTAAAATTATAACGGGGCGGGTACGACTAGCCCTTGCAGACAAAGGAAGACTTCACCTCCTATGGAGAGTGAAGATATTAGACTAGGGACTTTAGTTAATAAAATGTAATTTTCCTTTATTTTAATTTTGAGGAGCATTAAGAATTTAATTTGGGACATGTATTTAATCCATTTTTTATTTTTAGGAGGTGTCTTAGGAATTTAGAGGGTGGATTTAGCTTTTTGGGTCTTTATGAAGGAAATAAGGGGTAGCCTTGATATCTACACCCCTCTTTTCTACATAAACCCCCTAAGCTAATAAGAAGGAATCTTGACCCTTGGTTTGAGAAACTTGGGCACCAAGTTTGATGATCTAAAGAGGGAATTGTTTCTCAATTCTCCTCCCTTAGATCTCTCCTTTTAATCCTAGCCCTTCTTTTTTAGGTTATCTTGTTCAAGAGGTTAGCTACCTCTATAAATAGGAGCTCCTCCCTCACTTGTATTTTTTACACTTAAATTTAATCCTAGAGACCATATTGGTTGAGGTTCTTGAGTGTCCCCCTTTCTCCTTTGTGAGAGCTTCTAAGAGTTATCAAGGGACCCCTCCCTTGTGGCCTCTCCCCTTTGGCTTATCAAACATAGTATTTGTGGCACCTCACCCCATTCCTTTCCTCTCCATAAATCCATTTCCCTTCCAAGTGACCTTAGAAAGGATCCTTTGGGCACGTGATCATCAAAGATCACATCAAGTGGTATCAGAGCCACTTTCTAAAGGTCCCGTTCTTTCTCAATTTTTTTTTTGCTTTGTTGTTTATTTCTTTGATCTCTTTATTTTAAAGTCCTTCATTTTTTGTCATCTCTATTTCCTTCATTTTATAGGCGCTTTGTGCCTAATTTCTCCACGCTCTTCGCACCAATAAATGATTTGGTGAAAAACGAAGTTCCTTTCCTTTGGGGTGAGAAACAAGAGAAAGCCTTCCAGCTAATTAAGCATAAATTGACCCATGCACCAGTCTTGGCATTACCTGACTTTTCTAAAACATTTGAACTTGAATGTGATGCCTCTGGTGTAGGTGTGGGGGCTGTCTTGTTGCAAGGAGGGCACCCTATTGCGTATTTCAGTGAAAAACTCAATGGTGCCCCCCTCAACTACCCCACCTATGATAAGGAGTTTTATGCTCTAATTAGGGCCCTTCAAACTTGGGAGCATTACCTTGCTCCCAAGGAGTTTGTCATTCATAGTGACCATGAGTCACTAAAATATTTGAGGGGTCAAGGTAAATTGAACGAAAGGCATGCAACGTGGGTGGAATATCTTGAATCCTTCCCTTATGTCATCAAGTACAAGAAAGGAAAACAAAATGTGGTGGCTGATGCTCTTTCTAGGCATCATGCCCTTTATTCATCCTTGAGTGCAAAAATATTGGGATTTGATGACATTCAGGCTATGTATCCGTCTGATAAGGATTTCGGCCCCATATTTGCTACCTCTACATCTGCATTTGCATTAAAGGCCCATGATGGGTACTTCATCAGTGAGGGGTATCTTTACAAAGGGAGTAAGCTTTGTATACCCCAAGGATCAATTAGGAACTTACTTACAAAAGAGAGTCATGAAGGTGGGCTCATGGGGCATTTTGGGATTTCAAAAACCCTCATGCTTTTACAAGAGAAATTCTTTTGGCCCCATATGTGTAGAGATGTCCATAGACATTGCTCTAAATGTATAGCTTGCTTGCAAGCAAAGTCTAAAGCAATGCCTCATGGACTATACACACCTTTACCTGCTCCTTCTGCACCTTGGGAGGATATTAGCATGGATTTCATCCTTGGGCTCCCAAGAACCCAACGAGGTGCAGACTCCATATTTGTGGTGGTGGACCGATTTTCAAAAATGGCCTATTTTATTTCCTACCACAAAGTGGATGATGCGAGCAACATCGCAAGACTTTTCTTTAAAGAGGTTGTCCGATTGCATGGTATACCCTCTTCAATAGTGTCAGATAGGGATGTGAAGTTCCTTAGCCATTTTTGGAAAACTCTTTGAGCTAAGCTGGGAACTAAACTTCTTTTTTCCACTACCTGTCACCCTCAAACTGATGGGCAAATAGAAGTGGTGAATAGATCTTTATCCACTATGCTGAGGGCTCTCCTTAAAGGCAACCATAAGTCTTGGGATGAGTACCTTCCCCACATTGAATTTGCTTATAACCGGGTGGTTCATAGAACCACCAAGCATTCTCCTTTTGAGGTGGTCTATGGCTTTAATCCTCGTACTCCTCTAGATCTTTTACCTCTTCCTCTTTCTGTTGCTGTGCATAAAGAAGGAGAGGCAAAAGCCATTTTTGTAAAACAATTACATGAGAGGGTTAAAGTTAACATAGAGCGCCAATCCTTGAGAGATGCTACTTTCGCCAATAGGGGGAGGAAAGAAGTCATCTTTGAAAAGGGCGACTGGGTATGGCTTCACTTGAGAAAGGATAGATTTCCTTCTCAAAGGAAGTCTAAACTTATCCCTAGAGGAGATGGACCTTTCCAAATCCTTGAGCGGATCGGTAATAATGCCTATATTTTAGATCTGCCTGAGGATTATGGGGTAAGCACCAGTTTTAATGTTTCTGATTTGTCTCCATTTGTAGGTTCTGAAAATGACGAAGACCCCATGGATTTGAGGTCAAATCCTCTTCAAGGGGGAGGAGATGATGTGACTATGCCTAGCCAAGGACCTATCACTAGGGCCATGGCTAGAAGGATTGAAGAAGACCTAGCCCTTGCAGACAAAGGAAGACTTCACCTCCTATGGAGAGTGAAGATATTAGGCTAGGGACTTTAGTTAATAAAATGTAATTTTCCTTTATTTTAATTTTGAGGAGCATTAAGAATTTAATTTGGGACATGTATTTAGTCCATTTTTAATTTTTAGGAGGTGTCTTAGGAATTTAGAGGGTGGATTTAGCTTTTTGGGTCTTTATGAAGGAAATAAGGGGTAGCCTTGATATCTACACCCTTCTTTTCTACATAAACCCCCTAAGCTAATAAGAAGGAATCTTGGCCCTTGGTTTGAGAAACTTGGGCACCAAGTTTGATGATCTAAGGAGGGAATTGTTTCTCAATTCTCCTCCCTTAGATCTCTCCTTTTAATCCTAGCCCTTCTTTTTTAGGTTATCTTGTTCAAGAGGTTAGCTACCTCTATAAATAAGAGCTCCTCCCTCACTTGTATTTTTTACACTTGAATTTAATCCTAGAGACCATATTGGTTGAGGTTCTTGAGTGTGCCCCTTTCTCCTTTGTGAGAGCTTCTAAGAGTTATCAAGGGACCCCTCCCTTGTGGCCTCTCCCCTTTGGCTTATCAAACATAGTATTTGTGGCGCCTCACCCCATTCCTTTCCTCTCCATAAATCCATTTCCCTTCCAAGTGACCTTAGAAAGGATTCTTTGGGCACGTGATCATCAAAGATCACATCACTCATACCCGACCAAAGTGGGTAATACCCGTCAAAATCGGGACAGGTTCAGGCGGGTACTCACGGGTGTGAGTATTTTTGCCATCCCTAGTCTTATGTGTTAGAACCAAAGGAACTATATTGAAGTTTTGATTTTGTTTTTCTCTCTTTATTTTTGCTCTTAAATCAATTTTATAATACTAAACACGTTTACAGGTGTGGTACTTGTATTGTATATGTTTTAGATAGGTTTAAGAATGTGTTTGAGATGATTTTGGATAGATTTCATAGGTTGGGTTGTGCTGGAAAAACTTTAAAAATGGATTTTTAAGTAAGGTAATCGATTACTTAAAAATGGTAATTGATTACCCTGCGAGAATTTTGAGATTAGAAATTGATGCTCTCTATGGTAATTGATTACCTGAAATCAGTAACCGATTACTCTCGAGAACAAACACTTTGGACTAATTTTGTGCAGGATATCAGGTAATGAAGTGGGTAATCGATTACCCTGCATCAAAGCTGATATAAAAGCATTTTGAAAATAGATTTTACATCTTTTGATCAATCCAATCAAGTGCTTGCTTCTCTTGAACGTTTTCTTAGAATTCTCTCCAAGATTCATATCCATTTTTTATGATTTGAAGGTGATTCATTTTCAAGATTCAAGGAAGAGACTCTATTGAGTTCTAATATTTCCGTTTGGGTATTCTTCAATTTAGGTGATATTGTTCTATGCCCTTCTTTGTATTTTTGCACAAGGTTAACAATCTCTTGAGGTGTTATTGAGATTGTTGGAAAATCTTGCAGCAGGGTGTTGCAAGTGATGCATTGTGAGTGGCAGGGTATCACAGTGTAGCAAACTCTTGTGGGGTGCAAGAAGAAGCCTCTTCTTTTGTGGTTTAAATCTTTCTGGGATTACAATCTGTATATGTGGTGTGCATATATTGAGATTTTAGTGGAAAGCAAATTAGTGGAAAGCTAAGTTTGTAAATTGGATATAGGTAAGTTAGACCTAACATTATTTGCATTATGGATGGGTGTTGTATCAAGGGGATAGGCTCATCATCCTTCAGCACATGAAACCATAAACTAGGAGAATTCAACATTGTTGGTCCCAAAAGGGAATATAGAAAGGGGGGAGGGGTTGAATAGATTCCAAAATGTTTTTCAATTTTTGCAATATATAAGAGTTTTTCAAAAAAAAAATAAAATTGCCCCTTCAAGAAATGTCCAAAATGTTGTCAAGAGTTTTTTAAAAAAAATTCAATTAAAATTGAACTTGCACAGCGAATCAACTCTTTCCAAAAATGAAACAATACCATGACTAATATAAAATCCTTAATGATGCGTTTATTCAAGATTGCAAAACATCCAATTAACAAATTCAAGATTGCAATTTTACATATACAAATATTCTAACCGATGAAGTAAATTCAACACAAAACTAATCAATAAAAAAGAGTAAGGAAGGAGAGATATTAACATGAGTGTTTATACTGGTTTAATCCTCAATGACCTACATCCAATTTTCAAATATAGTCTTCCTAAAATCATAAAAGGCATACCCTTCAAGAAATGTCCAAAATGTTGTCAAGAGTTTTTTAAAAAAAATTCAATTAAAATTGAACTTGCACAGCGAATCAACTCTTTCCAAAAATGAAACAATACCATGACTAATATAAAATCCTTAATGATGCGTTTATTCAATATTTGCAAAACATCCAATTAACAAATTCAAGATTGCAATTTTACATATACAAATATTCTAACCGATGAAGTAAATTCAACACAAAACTAATCAATAAAAAAGAGTAAGGAAAGAGAGATATTAACATGAGTGTTTATACTTGTTTAATCCTCAATGACCTACATCCAATTTTCAAATATAGTCTTCCTAAAATCATAAAAGGCATACCCTTGCACACCATACATACACAATAGATTTAACACCCCACAATAAGAGGCATACCCTTGCACCCCATAAGAGAATGCTAAATTGGGACATTCTGCCACTCACAATAGTCTCACTCATGAAACCCTATCATGAGATTCCATAATAATCTCAAGAACACACATTAAGAGATTATCAAACATGCCCAAAATAAAAGATTTGGGTTAAGAACAATATCACCTTGCATGAAGAATACCCAAAACAAAATAGCATTGTTCTTTGATTCCTTTCTCCTTCAAGCAATGATTCTTGAAACTCACTCAAAGGAATTTTGGGTTTTCTTTCCGTTTTGAAAGGTTTTATCTCTTTAGATTCACTTTTTTTATCATGAAAACCTAAAGACCTTTTTTCTCTAAAGAAATCTTATTGAAAAATGTTTAAAAGTGAGTAAAATCCCAAGTTAATCGATTACCATTCATAATCACTTAATTACGTGCTAGTTCAATCAAAATAGCTAGAAATACACCTTCTCTATGATAATCGATTATCTGACACTGGTAATCAATTATTGCAGAGAGCTTGCAATGAGTTACCAACTTTTCTCACAAGGTAATCGGTTATCTAAATAGAGTAATCGATTAACTCCCAATAAAACTTATATTTTGAGTTTTTTACTTGTTCCAACTAAGGTAATGTATTACCAACTTAGTAATTGATTACCCTTGAGGTAAACCCACACTTAGCTTAGTAATATTGACACCTATGCTTTCCAAACAACAAAACATCATAAAGATCTTGAATCAATCATGAAAATGATAGAAATCAAACACTCATACAAATAATCACATACTCATGTCTAGCTAAACACACAATACAAGTGTCACACCTTTTGAACATGTTTGGTACAGTAAAATGAATTAAGAAGAGCAAAACCAACACCTACAAAATACTAATATTTGAGATAGCTCCATCAAAGTTTCTTCCAAACTTCTTCAACAATCTCCCCCTTTTTGGTTTTGATGTTGCTAAACACTTTTAAGTCATCTAATCATAAGGCAATGAGGCTTGAGTCTTACTTATCCTATAACATGATAAAATAATATTGCACTAATAGGATATATCAAAGCATAGCATAACATAGACATTTATCTTCTCCCCCTTTTGGTATTTCAAATAAAAAAAATAAGAGAAAAGACATTAGTCTACATTTAGCAAATTTTAACACACAAAATGGTCACTATACCATCTAAAATTCTGCATAATTTCATATCAGAAAACCTGCACAAAACATAGTTAGAATTGCTGCAAAAACATGTTCAAATTAACTCAACTCTACTACACAAATTCTGCACAAAATAATGCATAATAAACTAGAAAAACACTGCACTAAAATCAGCAAAAATCTGCATAATTTGAGTCACAAAGTTTGCATAAAGTTGATAAAAAATCAGCTTAAAACTAGCATGAAATCAGTGATATTTGGCTCCAAAAAGATCTACAAAACACAACTTAAAACTAGTTTATCTCTGTTTCTTAAACAGGGGCAATGTTAGCTTAAAAACATAGGACAATAAAGTTGCATATATCAATAAGAATTCATGCCAAATTTGATTTCATTCATCATTCGTAGACTGAAATTACATTAATCAAGCATAGCTGAGATTATACTTTAATCAACACAAAAACATAATCAAACTTCAAACATTAGAAATAGAAATTTCAAACACTAGAAATTCAAAAAATTAAACTAAAGATTAAACAAACAGTACAAAATGCAAAATGAAATCCTAAATGCTTAAATACTAAAAATGCACTAAGAACACACACTAGTTCTTTGGAAATGGAACATTCAGCAGATCCAAACGCTTAGCTATAGTCTCCAGACTATCTTTCAGCTCCTTAAATTCCTTACTGTGCATTTTTTGCATAACACCTAGCTTCTTCATAATCATCTCTTCAAATGGTGAAAGAGTTTTGGGCTCAAATTCATCATAATTTCTTTAAGCTTGAATTTCTTCCTTATCCAATGATCCTTCATCAGTTTTTACTAACTTCATCATCTTCAAAGCTCTATCTTTGACAAAATGAACATCCCTTGTTATTTCTCTTGCTTCATTTGATGTTTCAACTCCATATCTTTCCAAAACTTTCGATATAAAGACTGCATAAGGGCACTTATAATCATCCAACCTTCTAGTCTTAATCATAGTGCCCATGATCACTTTCAACCAATTCACTTTAACACAATTCTTGATAACACAAATCATAATCATGTCTTCTTCACTAATTTGAGCATGATTACTCCCCCAATGATGCATGCCTCCCTTGATCTTTTTTCTTGAGGTTCCAAACACCATGAAATGGATGATGGAGGGGAAAGAAAATGGAGGTGGGGCGCCACTCTCAAAAAGAGATAAGCCAAAGTGTTTAGGTTTGCCACAAGGGAAGGAACCCTTGATAAAAACCAACTAGAAAGAGGTTCCTCAAGAGAGAGGATCCTCAAGACCTTTTACTAAGAATGTGCTCACAAAGAGACTATTTTCATTCAACTCAAAGGTGAAATTTTACAATGAGGGGGAATGAGTATATATAGCCCAATGGGAGAGCTTGAGCACACTTTTCTAGGCAATGTGGGACTTGGGCTTAATTAGGATTAAAACTAATTAACCCAAGTCTTAGGCCTTAAGTGAGGCACCTAAGTTCACCCCCTATGGGTGCAATTAGCATATCTTAATGTGAATGGGCTAGCCCAAAATCATGTCTTAACTTATGCACCCATTATAAGCTTACTCCTCCTTTTTAACTAAAGACACCTATACCTTATAAACTAAGAAGATGGCCGGAAATACATGGCCTTAAGGGAATTAAAAATACTTTCCTATTTATCTAATTAAAATAAAATATTTACAAGCTAAAAATAACAAAGACTATGGCTTCGAATCTTCAATGAGCTTTTGTCCATGCCATGCCTTCCTTGAGTCCTCCTAGCCATGATGCATGCTAGGTGAGATTGCATCATCTCCTCTCCCTTGGAGAGGATTTGACCTCAAATCCTGAGGTCTTTCTTCCGCTTTTTCAAAGTCTGCAAGAAAATAAGGAAAACAGTAAGTATATGTAGACAAGTGATTTTGGGGGAAGTGAGAGGTCTATAAGGAGGCCTTTTAAGAATGGGGTAGTGGAGGTTGGCACTAAAGTTTGAAACTATTTTAGTGTGCATGTGCCTCCACACAACAGCTCCCCATCCTCCTCCAATTGCACTAGATACTAGCCTCAAAGGTTTTGAAATAGTTGGCGAGACTAGTCTAAGTGGAATGGAGCACTCATCAAGTTGGATTTGAGGGTGTGGATCAAGGTGCTCAAAAGATATAGGCACATCCTCAAATTCAACTTGTTCTTTTTGTAAGAGTTGGCAGGAAAATTTTTCTATGTAGAGAACCTCCTTTGAAGGAAAAGGCGGATCTTCCTTAGACTCGGTCTTCCTATCAACAACCTTATTTTCATTTTTATCCCTTTCTCTCTTAAGCTTCATGATCCTTCTATCCTCCATAACCTCGGTAGGGGTAAGAGGAAGTAAGGTGATCTTTTTCCCTTTATGAGAGAGAGTTTTATTAGTGATGCCATTGTGCAAAGTTTCCTTATCATGTTGCCATGGCCTTCCCAGCAACATGTGACTAGCTTCCATAGGGACTACATCACATAACACTTTGTCGTGATACTTCCCTATGAAGAAGTTAATCTCCACTTGCTCTCTTACTACTACACCATCTTTATAATTAAGTCCATGCAAAGAATAAGGTGAAGGATGAGGAGTAGTAGCAAGTGATAGCTTTTCCACCACCCTCGTGCTACAAAAATTACAACATGATCCACCATCCACAATAAGAGAACAAATTTTGCCCAAAATTTTGCATCTTGTTTGAAAAAAATTCTCTCTTTGTGTTTGGGTTTCCTTACAAGGATGGCTTCCAAGAAGTTGTTTCACCTTGAAGAGATCATCACATGAATGAATACCCTTTTCATTTGATGTTCCCTTTAAAGTCCTTTTTCTTTTGGGGCAAAACAAAGCAATATGCCCTTTTTCTAAACACTTAAAACATTTAGGACTTCGAAAACGAGTGCTCGAACTAGTGGTAGGGGTGTCACTCATACTCAAGGGTTTTCTCTCAATATGCTTTCTTTTGGATGACTCTCTTTTGGGTTTAATTATAGAAGGGTTTGTCTTTTTCTTAGGATGCCTCTTAGGGTTTTCCTTCTTACTAGAAGAAGCATGAATGTCATGGATTATTTTAGGCTCCTCTAAGTCTCTATAATGTGTGTAAATGTTACCACAAGAGCTCTTATAGGCATCTCTCTCTTTTTGTATCTTCATTTCTTCCCTTCTTTCTAACTTATTTTGTTTCTTTTCTCTCTTTTCCAATTCTTTCTTCTCTTTTTCTCTCCTTTCTCTTCTCTCTTTTCTCTCTAACTCTTTTCTTTTGTTTTCTTCTTTTTCTCTTTCTTTTTCTCTTTTCTCTTTTTCTCTTCTCTCTTCTCTTTATTTTTCTCTTGCTTCTCTTTCTTTCTTTTCATTTTCCCTACTCTCTATTTGTCTCTCTTTTTCTCTTCTTTCTTTTCTTTCTTGTCTCTCCTTTTCTTTTTGTTCTTTCTCTCTTCTCTCCTCTCTATCTAGTTCCTCTTGTTCTCTTTTCCTCATCTCTCTTTATTTTCTCTCATTTTTCCAAAATTCCCTACGTTGTTTTTCTACTATTTCCCAATCAATAGAGTATGGATATGTGGGCAAGGTTGGTTTATCACTCTTCTCATTCTTTTCTTTTATTCTATTCTCACATTCTTCTCCTTTATTTTCCCTAGTTCCATTACTACTCCTAACACTCCTAGAAGTGTGTGAAAACATGTCAAAGTGTAAGGCCTAGGGAACTAATATGCAAAACACTCCTCTCTTTTTTGTTTTCTCCTAAAGTGTTAAGAGTCTTTGGAACTCTAACACTTTCTAAAACTTTGAAAGCAAATAAAGAAATTTAAAGCAAAGCTAAAGGATTCTAACGTGCTCCTAAGTATGAATAAGGGGTACCAATTCCTTATCCACACTAAAACGAGAAACTAAGGTTTATTACACACAAAAGAGGTGACCCTTATGGGCATCCAATACCTCTAATTAAAATGTCCTTTAAAAATACACTCAAATTAAACAAAGAAAATTAAAAGTAGTTGAATGTAGCTCCTTTCTTCAAGTGCTCCTCACCAAGTGTATCACTCTAGTCTTGGCCTCCTTTTCAAGTCTCCTCTTCCTTGGTTTTAAATCAACACTTCCTAAGGATGCTACCCTTGTGAAAATTTCAACAATTTGGCTACCTACCAAGAGAAAACAAGCGCCCAAGCTAGAGACCAAGGGAAGTAGAATTTGAAAGCAAAAAGCAATAAAAAGCACTTAACAAGAATAGGAACACATCCAAGTGGAAAGAATTTATTTGACAAACACAAAGAAAGCCAATAAGGACAAGCAAGAAATAAAAGGTGTAGAAAGAAAGTTGGCACACAAAAAAAAATTCCTAGAATGGGCCTAAAATAGAATTGGACTTAAAATAAAAAAGACTCAACAAATTCAATGATTTGCACAATTGTAAAGCAAGGTAGCTAAATCATAGTCAAATAAATTCAAGCAAATTTCAATAAAATTTAACACTCCTTTGAATTTTTTAATAATTTTGAGGTGCACTAATTTTTATTTTATTTTTTTGTACTCTTTTTACTTGTTTTTAGCACTTTTTACTAACTCTTTTTTTTTTTACTTATTTTTCACTTTTGATTTCTTTTCTTCTTCTTTTTTTTATTTGAAACAATTTTGCTACACCTCTTAACACATTTTGTAACAAATATAGTGAGGAGTCAAAGAATCATAAATGCTTGAACAAAGGATAGGAAATGGCCACCATAATTGATATACAAAAGTGCAAAATTAAGAAACAAAGCAACCTAATATGAACTAGTAATTTTAGGTGATAAAAAATAAATGGCACAAGGAGAGTTTTATGGAAGTTGAGGCCAACTTGATTACTCAATAATCAGCCCAATCATACCCAACATGCCTCTCAAAGCCAATCAACAAAAATCACCACAAAAACTAGCACAAAATTAAGATACTAAAATTATTGAACAAGTGAATGAAATTTGGAAGAAATTGAGCATTAATTTTTTTGAAGATTTTTTTTTAAGAACATGCTAAGATCTAAATAGCATGTGAGACTCTAAGGACATGGGATCAAGAGTAAGCCTCTTTGATGCTCAATTTCCAATAGAGAAATAACACACTTTTATGGTAAAAATAAAAAGGCAAAACTATGTAGAATTAAGAGACAATAAAAGGGCTACAACATGACCAACTAAGACACAACTTGGAAGATTAAAAACTAAAATTAAATGACTCAAAATAACCAGAAATATATGCCCAAAATAGAGAACAAAGGGCTAGAAAAACAGAAAAATAGGTGCAGGAAAATAGAATTAAAAATTCAAATAAGAAGAACAACGTGTATCCAAAGATCAAGACCACAATGTGTGGCTTCCTTCACAAATTTTGTGAAGTCATTACAATGATCTTCTTAGGATTTGCACAAGAATAAGGAAAAAATAAAAAGCTGGGCAGAAAATTAAAGAAACAATCCTAAAGGAAACATATAAAGATTCAATGGAAAAGAACAAGATAAATTGAATCTAGAAAGCAATAAAAACTAGGAAATAAATTGCATAAAATGAAAACTACAAAAACATAAACTAACAAGACATAAAAGGAATAAAATGACAAGAATCAAAGGCTGGAAAAAATAAAGGAAAAAGCAAGAACTCTAAGAAGAAACGATGAAAAAAATTAAAGAAAATTAAGACTAGAAAAGAATCTCATGGAGTTGGCTCTGATACCAAATGATGCATGCCTCCCTTGATCTTTTTCCTTGAGGTTCCAAGCATCATGAAATGGATGATGGAGGGGAAAGAAAATGGAGGTGGGGCGCCACTCTCAAAGAGAGATAAGCCAAAGTTTTTAGGTTTGCCACAAGGGAAGGAACCCTTGATAAAAACCAACTAGAAAGAGGTTCCTCAAGAGAGAGGATCCTCAAGACCTTTTACTAAGAATGTGCTCACAAAGAGACTATTTTCATTCAACTCAAAGGTGAACTTTTACAATGAGGGGGAATGAGTATATATAGCCCAATGGGAGAGCTTGGGCACACTTTTCTAGGCAATGTGGGACTTGGGCTTAATTAGGATTAAAACTAATTAACCCAAGTCTTAGGCCTTAAGTGAGACACCTAAGTTCACCCCCTATGGGTGCAATTACATTATCTTAATGTGAATGGGCTAGCCCAAAATCATGTCTTAACTTATGCACCCATTATAAGCTTACTCCTCCTTTTTAACTAAAGACATCTATACCTTATAAACTAAGAAGATGGCCGGAAATACATGGCCTTAAGGGAATTAAAAATACTTTCCTATTTATCTAATTAAAATAAAATATTTACAAGCTAAAAATAACGAAGACTATGGCTTCGAATCTTCAATGAACTTTTGTCCATGCCATGCCTTCCTTGAGTCCTCCTAGCCATGATGCATGCTAGGTGAGATTGCATCACCCTGGCAGCACTAATCCATACTATAGAGTAGTGAAGTAAACATCCACTTTCATGCCACCTATGTTGTACACGATTTTCTTCTTCTCATTCCTCTTAGCTGTTTTTCCTTCTTCCCATTCCATTGGATTCACTAACATAGACTTACCTAAATCCATCTTATTATATTTCAAATTTTTCTTTTTCAAATCAGCCATAGACATATCTATTCCATCATTAGATATTCCACTAATACTCAAAAAAATTTCATCAGACAAAAAGATTCTCTTCTTCTTCACTTCAGAAATCAAATTCCCAAAATCATCATACCTCAAATTTGAAAAGAATACTTTAACCAAATCTGGATAAAATTTTCCTTTCAACTAAACAAATTTTTCCAAACCTTGAAATTCTAAATCATCATGGAAACTAAGTCCATTTTCAATAAGCCATGAAAAGATAAAAACCTTTGGTGGTTGACTTGTTTCTCGACATACAAATTGAAAAATGCATCATGTTGCTTTTGAGAGGAAAACCATTGGCAAGAATGAGACATAGCCTTTAGACGTGAACCTTGGGCTAGGTGCAGATGGGTTTTGCACCAGAGTAAGCTTCAAACGAAATTCCTTCCCAGTCGCGGCATGCTTAATTCTCTTTCCCTACTACTGTTGGATTCAGCCATGAAAGCTTGATCGAAGGTTCTGAGAGAGAGATGAAATTCTAGGGTTCCCAAATGATTTGAGAGCTAGAACTAGGTTCAAATTACACAAATAATGGTTATACTTGCTCAAATTGGAGTAGGCAACATTAAATTTCTGCAATGACGTGTTCTTTTTTATAGGAAATCTCTCAAAATTTCAGGTAATGTAGGTACAAAGTGATGAAAATCGATTACCATTTCCCTTTTTAAACTAGAGCACTTTCTCAGCGCAAGGTAATCGATTAACTTTCGAGAGTAATTGATTAACACAGAGAGTTGTTTTTAGTTCTGAAAAACATAGCCTCTGGAATAATCGATTACTACTTGCAGGTAATTGATTACCATCCTGTAATATGCTTAGAACTTGATTTTAAATGCACTTGGATGAAAGATTTTCATGATGTTATGCTTCTAATGCATGGTACATATGAAAATACATACAATTTCAATTAATTAACACAAATTTTCAACAAAGTTCAATGATCATTATAACTCATGTTCATTTACTATACCAAGTTCTCTTCAAAGCTTGTAGAACATTTCCCTTGGTAGTGGTTTGGTGAATATGTCTGCTAGTTGAGACTCTGTGTCCATGAACTGAACTTCACAGTCACCTTTCCTCAAAAAGTGATAACAAATCTCAATGTGCTTTGTCCTTAAGTGAAGAATTGGATTGATTGCACTTGTGTTGTCACACTTTAGAGGAATTTTGTTAACTTTAACTCCAAAGTCTTCAAGTTGTTTAAGCCATAAGGATTGTGCACAACAACTTCCAGCTGGAATATATTTTGCTTCTGTTGTAGAGAGAGATAGACAAGCTTGTTTCTTACTATTCCAAGATACAAGACTATTTCCAAATAAATGACAGTGAAGGATTTGTACCATTGGGATACCACAAACCAACATCTAACATCCCTTTCAAGTACTTCAGAATCCTCTTGACTGCATTCATATTTGATTCCTTAGGTGTGGCTTGATACCTAGCACACAGAAACACACTAAACATAATGCCAGGTCCACTTTCAATTAGGTATAATAAGCCTATCATTCTTCTAAATTTTGATATTTCAACAGAATTTCCTTTTAAGTCAGCATCAAGAAAACAAATGGTTCTGATTGGTATGTTAGAGACTTTACACTCTTTCCTTCCAAATTTCTTGAGTAACTCTTTGGTATACTTCACTGATATAGGAAAATTCCTTTCTCTATTACCTACAAACCTAAGAAAAAGTTCAATTATCCCATCATCGACATATCAAACTCCCCCTACATTTTGGAAACAAAATCCGTACATAGAGAGGTTTTAGTTGAACCAAAGATTATATCATCAACATATACTTGAACTAATAGAATGTCATTGGAAGATCTCATAAAGAACGAAGTTTTGTCTACCTTTCTTTTTCAAAATTTTAAGATAAGAGAAACTTATTCAATCTTTCATACCATTGTCTAAGAGCTTGCTTAAGTATGTAAAGGGCCTTTTTCAACTTGTAGGCATGATGAGGAAACTTGTGATCTAGAAAACCAAGAGGTTGAGAAACAAATACTTCTTCATCCAGAAAACCATTCAAAAAGACACTCTTAACATCCATTTGGTGCAATTTAAAGTAAAACACATGCAAATGCAAGAAGGAGTCGAACAACTTCAAATCTAACAACTAGGGCATATGTTTCACCAAAATCTATACCTTGTTGATTATAGCCTTTAGCTACTAATCTAGCCTTATTTCTAGTTATGATTCCTGTTTCATCTAGTTTGTTTCTAAACACTCATTTTGTTCTTATAGCATTCATATTATTTTTATGTGACACTAATTCCCAGACATTGTTTCTTCTAAATTGATTTAATTCATCATGTATGGCTAATAACTAGAATTCATCATTCAATGCATCATCCACACAAGGTGGTTCAATTTGAGATACAAATGCCATATGAGAGATCCCTAGGTGTTCTCCATTCTTTAGGTAGAGGTTAGTCTTCATTGAAACTTCAATTTGCTCTATGTTAGTGCTTTTCTCAATACCTGTAGTACCTGTATCATCATCATCACAAAGAGAAACTTCATTTTTCTAGGGGTTAGTCTCATAAAAAAACAATATGAACAGACTCCTCAATAGATAAAGATATCTTATTAAACACCTTATATGCTTTGCTACATGCAGAGTATCCTAAAAACACAGCTTCATTTGCTTTTATGTCAAACTTCCAAGATTGCTTTTATTATTAAAGATAAAACATTTGCATCCAAATACCATAAAGTGAGAAAAATTTGGCTTTCTAGCTTTGAATAACTCATATGGGGTTAACTTAAAAAATGGTCGAATCAGAATTCTATTAAGAACATAGCATGCAGTGCTCATGTCATCAACCCAAAAATACTTAGGTAAAGAATTTTCATTGAACATTGTTCTTGCTAACTCGATAAGTGATATGTTTTTCCTTTCTACAACTCCATTTTGCTAAGGTGTTCTAAAAGTGAAAAAATTGTGATCTATACCATGTTCTTCACAGAAATTCTCAAATTCTTCATTTTTAAATTCTCTTCCATTATCACTTCTCAAAGATTTTATTTTCAAATCTTTCTCATTTTGGATTCTTTTGGAAATTTTGATAAAAGCAGGGAATACATTGTTTTTAATAGATAAGAATGCAACCCCATGTAAAATGAGAATAATCATCAATGATTACCAAAACATATATGTTACCACCTAAACTTATAGTTCTAGAAGGACCAAATAGATCCATATGCAAAAGTTCAAGTAGTCTAGAGGTAGAAACCAAGTTAATGGATTTAAAAGAAGTTATAGATTGCTTTCCCTTTTGACAGGCATCACAAACTCCTTCCTTTGAGTACTTAAGGTTAGGTAGTTCATTAACAAGATTTCTATAATTCTAGGTTGATGTGTGCAATGCGTCTATGCCAAAGCGATGATAAATCATCCCTAGATGACAAACATGCAATATTTGATGCAAAATGATCAATGTCAAGTACATAGATATTATTCATTCTTTTACCAACAAACAAAACATTTCTAGATGCATAAAAAATAGTACAACACTAATTATCAAATGCAATTTTTTAATTTTTATCACATAATTGGTAATACTTAGCAGAGTAAACTTCAGATCATCAACTAATAGTACATTGTCTATTAAGATAGAGGTTCTGTTACTGACACTCCCGATACCCAGAATTTGATCTCTATTATTGTCTCCATAAGTAACAAAGTCACCCTCTTTTGCTTGCAAATAGACGAACTTGCTTTTATCTCCTGTCATGTGCCTTGAGCCTCCGTTGTCCAAGTACCGCAAGGCTTCTTTGCTTTAAGGCACACCTGCAAAATAATATTATTGCACATTTTGGTACCCAAATAGAATTGGTTCCATTTGGATTAGTATCACTCTTAGAACCTTTGGGAATCCATATGTATTTCCTACTAAGAACTACAATTTTCCTAATTAAGCAACTAAAGGGTGTATGTCCTTTATGAAAATAATAATTGCAAGTAACATATGGTGTACTTAATGTTTTTCTAAAATTGAAAGATTTCTTAAATACAATTTTCTTAACTGAGTAACTACATCCAAGACCAGCTTTATTTGATATGCTTTGCTGATTACCTAAAAGAGCATCAAGGTTTGCTCTTCCCATTCTGAACTTTGATAAAGCTCTTCTAAGATATGCTATCTTAGCGCTTTACAATTTTCACAATTAAAAGATGAAGCTTGATTACATTGAGAAATGTTTTTCAGGTTCTCATTTTCATCTTTCAAACTTTCATTTCCTTTTGCAATTCATTAATTCTAGCTTCAAACATTTTTATCTTCTTTATATAAACACCATTGAATTGGCTTAACTTCTTAGGCTCTTCATGTAGTTAAATAAAAGCTTTTTGTAATTGATCATAGCTACCATCAGAAGAAGAATCAAAATCACTTACCTCACTTTCTGATTCAGCTTTTGTCATAATGTAGAGATTGACTTCTTGGTCACTTTCACTCGAGGTAGCAAAACATTGTCTTCCCAAGCAATGTAGGCCTTCTTCTTGTTTTTCTTGAACTTAGACTTAGGAATCATTGTTTTTCTTTCTAGCTAGGGTAGGACAATTTGCTTTTATGTGACCCGTCTTGCCACACTTAAAACAAGTGAACTTAGGAGAGGTAGTGTCTGAAGTAACCTAAAAAATGCTCCAAGAAAACTTGAGATCACTCTCCCTTGATTTTACTCCAAAGAGGTTCTTGAGGTGAAAATGAAGGTGGAAGACTAAAGAATAAAGGTGATGTAGGTGTCACCCATGAAGAGATAAGCCATTGAAGAGGAAGTTTGTCACAAGGGAACGAACCTTTAATAAAAGCCATAGAATGACTCTCACAATTTAGGAGAGAACATGAACACTCTAAGAAAAAAAAATCTCAAAATAAGTTTATTCATTAAAGTGTTAAAATGATACAAGTGGTGGTGTTCCCTACTTATAGAAGCAAAACTAAACCATGGGCTTCATGAGAGTGGACGTCCAACTTGGCCACTAATAAGGGAGGATTAATTGAATTAACTAAGTGTTAATTTGGCTAAGAGCTAATTAACACTTAGTTAATTTAAATAGATCTAAACAAGGCCCTAATATCTAGTATCTATGTTCCCTCTAGAATTCAAATTTGAATTTGAGAGTGCCATGTAGACTCCCTCTAATTCCAATTTGAATTCAAATGCGCCATGTAGGAGAAAGGGTGCTAATTGGCGCCAACTGAGGGGGTCTCACTTGTCTCTCATGCTTCATGTGTGCTAGAAGGGCGTGAGAATTAATTAAAGGGGTGTGGTAAGCAAACTACCACATGTCCAAACTCCCAAAAAGGCCTACTTTTCATGCTCACACTCCACATAAAATACTAGTGATACCTCCTTCCTAAAATAAGGAAAATAGGCCAAAATAGAAGGCCTAAAATAAAACTAACTACACCATCAAATTCCTAACAGCTAATGGTGCAAATTACAAGCCCAATTAAACTAATTACAAAATTATAGACTATGGCTTAAACTAGTTCTTCATGCCTTATCCAAGCCAAGTCCATTTTTTACTTATCCTGGCTTAATTCCTTACTAGAGGGGAATACATCATCTCCTCCTATTTGGAGAGGATTTGACCTTAAATCTCGAGGTCTTTCTTCCTTTTCTTCCAATCCTGCAAACAAATAACCAATGGAATTAGTAGGTGTATATCTACAACTAAAGAGAAGGCAATAGGCCTTTTGTCTGACCCCTTAAGATTGGGGTGGTGGGGGTTTGCACTAAATTTTGAAAAATGTTTGATGTGCATGTGCCCCCACACAGTAGTTCCCCAATTAACTCCAAATACACTAAGTGGTAGTCTCATCCGGATAGAAAGGGATAATGAGACTAGTTTTGGTGTAATGAAGCACTTATCCAAGAAGGCTAGATAAGCCTTATCTTGTTGTTCACCCCAAGAGATAATGATGGACCTAGGGGTAGACCATTCTTGCATGGTCTCTTTGATTTTAACTTGAGTTTGGCAATAGTTTTGCAAAGGTTGTAGCCCAATCTTTTGTCCAATCTTGGCTTCATCCACAAGTAGTACTTGAGGTTGTCTTAATTGTACTCAAAGGGTATGGACACAAACTCAATTCCTACTTGTGCAAGGACAAACTTCACTTCATTAAGGACATCCATGAGGTCCAAGGTATAATCCCTTTGAAGATTATCTACCTCTTCAACTTCATCCAAGTCTTGAGACTCTTTTTTGAGCTCAAAGGAAAACATATTAAGCTCAATACTTGGAGAAATGTCTAATGTAACTTCAAGTAGAACTTGAGGTTGTGGTTCATTGTACTCAAAAGGTGTAGACACATCCTTAACTTCTACTTGTTCATTGGGAAAGTTGTCTTTAATAAGATTTTCCTTGGATGGTAAGGAGAAATCTTCTTGAAAAACAACTTCCTTTTCATTCAAGTGTTGAACTTGAGATTCTTGCTTGAGCTTTATGAATGATGGCTCAAGTTCAACACTTGGTGAATCCTCATTTATAAGTACAATTAGAGGTTCTGGTTTAATGTGTTCAAAGATGTTTAACACAACCTCCTGATGCAATCCCACCTAGCATGCATAATGGCTAGGAGGACTCAAGGAAAGCATGACATGGATGAAAGCTCAGTGAAGATTCGAAGCCATAGTATTCATTACTTTTAGCTTGTAAAGATTTTATTTTAATTAGCTAAATAGGAGAGTATTTTTAATTCCCTTAAGGCCATGTATTTTCGGCCATCTTCTTAGTTTATAAGGTATAAGTGTCTTTAGTTAAAAAGGAGGAGTAAGCTTAGAATGGGTGAATAAGTCAAGACATGATTTTGGGCTAGCCCATTCACATTAGGAGATGCTAATTGCACCCATGGGGGTGAACTTAGGTGCCTCACTTAAGGCCTAAGACTTGAGTTAATTAGTCTTAATCTTAATTAAGCCCAAGTCCCACATTGCTTAGAAAAGTGTGCCCAAGCTCTCCCATTGGGCTATATATACTCATTCCCCCTTATTGTAAAATTTCACCTTTGAAGTTGAATGAAAATAGTATCTTTGTGAGCACATTCTTAGTAAAAGGTCTTGAGGATCCTCTCTCTTGAGGAATCTCTTCCTAGTTGGTTTTTATCAAGGGTTCCTTCCCTTGTGGCAAACCTAAACACTTTGGCTTATCTCTCTTTCAGAGTGGCGCCCACCTCCATTTTCTTTCCCCTCCATCATCCATTTCATGGTGTGTGGAACCTCAAGGAGAAATATCAAGGGGAGTGCAAAAGTTTTTTGCATCATTTGGTATCAGAGAAAAAAACTTTTCCACCACCCTTGTGCTATAATAATTACAACATGATCCACATCCACAATGAGAGAACAAGCTTTGCCCAAAATTTTGCATCTTGTTTGAAAAACATTCTCTCTTTGTGTTTGGGTTCCATACAAGGATGACTTCCAAGAAGTTGTTTCACTTTGAAGAGATCATCACATGAATAAGTACCCTTTTCATTTGATATTCCCCTTAAAGTCCTTTTTCTTTTAGGGAAAAACAAAGCGATGTTCCCTTTTTCTAAACACTTAAAACATTTAGGACTTTGAGAATGAGTGCTCGAACTAGTGGTAAGGGTGTCACTCATACTCAAGGGTTTTCTCTCAATATGCTTTCTTTTGAATGACTCTCTTTTGGGTTTAATTATAGAAGGGTTTTTCTTTTTCTTAGGATGTCTCTTAGGGTTTTCCTTCTTACTAGAAGAAGTATGAATGTCATGGGTTATTCTAGGCTTTTCTAAGTCTCTATAACGTGTGTAAATGTTACCACAAGAGCTTTTATAGGCATCTCTCTTTTTTCGTATTTTCTTTTCTTCCTTTCTTTCTAACTCCTTTTATTCTTTTTCTCTCTTTTCTAATTCTTTCTTCTCTTTTTCTCTCCTTTCTCTTCTCTCTTTTCTTTTGTTTTCTTCTTTTTCTCTTTCTTTCTCTCTTTTCTCTCTTCTCTCTTTTTCTCTTCTGTCTTTTCTTTCTCTTTGGTCCCTCTCTTCTCTTTCTTTTTTTTCATTTTCCCTACTCACTTGTCTCTCTTTTTCTCTTTATTCTCTTTCTCTTTGGTTCCTCACTTCTCTTTCTCTTTTCTCTTGCTCTTTTCTCTCTTGTCTTATTCCTTCCCTCTCTCCTCTTTGTCTCTCTTTTTCGCTTCTTTCTTTTCTTTCTTGTCGTTCCTTTCCTTTTTGTTCTTTCTCTCTTCCCTCCTCTCTATCTAGTTCCTCTTGTTCTCTTTTCCTCCTCTCTTTTTGTTTTCTCTCATTTTTCCAAAATTCCCTACGTTGTTTTTCTACTATTTCCCAATCAATAGAGTATGGATATGTGGGCAAGGTTGGTTTATCACTTTTCTCATAATTTTCTTTTATTATATTCTCACATTCTTCTCCTTTATTTTCCCTAGTTTTATTACTACTCCTAACACTCTTAGATGTGTATGAAAACATGTCAAAGTGTAAGGTCTAGGGAACTAATATGCAAAACACTCATCTCTTCTCTTTTTTTTCTCCTAAAGTGTTTAAGAGCCTTTTGAACTCTAACACTTGCTAAAACGTTGAAAGCAAATAAAGAAATTTAAAGCAAAGCTAAAGGATTCTAACGTGCTCCTAAGTATGAATAAGGGGTACCAATTCTTTATCCACACTAAAACGAGAAACTAAGGTTTATTACACACAAAAGAGGTAACCCTTATGGGCATCCAACACCTCTAATTAAAATGTCTTTTAAAAATACACCCAAATTAAACAAAGAAAATTAAAAGTAGTTGAATGCAGCTCTTTTCTTCAAATGCTCCTCACCAAGTGTATCACTCTAGTCTTGGCCTCCTTTTCAAGTCTCCTCTTCCTTGGTTTTAAATCAACACTTCCTAAGGATGCTACCCTTGTGGAAATTTCAACAATTTGGCTACCTACCAAGAGAAAACAAGCGCCCAAGCAAGAGACCAAGGGAAGTAGAATTTGAAAGCAAAAAACAATAAAAAACACTTAATAAGAAGAGGAACACATCCAAGTGGAAAGAATTTATTTGACAAACATAAAGAAAGACAATAAGGACAAGCAAGAAATAAAAGGTGTAGAAATAAAGTTGGCACACAAAAGAAATTCCTAGAATTGGCCTAAAATAGAATTGAACTTAAAACAAAAAAGACTCAACAAATTCAATGATTTGCACAATTGTAAAGCAAGGTGGCTAAATCATATGCAAATAAATTCAAGAAAATTTCAATAAAATTTAACACTCCTTTGAATTGTTTAATAATTTTGAGGTGCACTAATTTTTTTTTTGTACTCTTTTTACTTTTTTTAAGCACTTTTTACTAACTCTTTTTTTTTTTTACTTATTTTACTCTTTTGATTTCTTTTCTTCTTCTTTTTTTTTTTGAAACAATTTTGCTACACCTCTTAACACATTTTGTAGCAAATATAGTAAGGAGTTTAAGAATTATAAATGCTTGAACAAGAATAATAAATTAGCCACAAAAATTTGATGTAAAAGTGCAAACCAAAAAACACAAAGCAACTTAAAATGAACTAGTAATTTTAGGTGATTATAACATGACACAAAGTGAGAGTTTTTTTGGGTTTATGTAAGCTTGATTGCTCAATTTTTCAGCCCAAATATGTGCCCCAAAATGCTCAACCAGCCAGCACAAAGAAAATCACCATAATAAACTAGCACAAAAATAAGCTACTTATACAAAATGAAGAAATGGACTCTAAGAAAGAATTGAGCAATTTATTTTTTTTGAAAAATTTTTGAAACATGCTAGGATCTGAAGCATGTGGGACTCTAGGAATAGACACAAGAGCATATGCTCAATTCCAAGAGAGAAACACATTTTTTTATGGTAAAAATAAAAAGGCAAAACTATGTAGAATTAAGAGACAATAAAAGGGCTACAACATGACCAACTAAGACACAACTTAGAAGATTAAAAACTGAAATTAAATGACTCAAAATAACCAGAAATATATGCCCAAAACAGAGAATAAATGGCTAGAAAAACAGAAAAATAGGTGCAGGAAAATAGAATTAAAAACTCAAATAAGAAGAACAACGTGCATCCAAAGATCAAGACCACAATGTGTGGCTTCCTTCACAAATTTTGTGAAGTCATTACAATGACCTTCTTAGGATTTGCACAAGAATAAGGAAAAAAATAAAAAGCTAGGCAGAAAATTAAAGAAATAATGCTAAAGAAAACATATAAAGATTCAATGGAAAAGAACAAGATAAACTGAATCTATAAAGCAATAAAAACTAGGAAATAAATTGCATAAAATGAAAACTACAAAAATATAAACTAACAAGACATAAAAGGAATTAAATAACAAGAATCAAAGGCTGGAAAAAATAAAGGAAATAGCAAGAACTCTAAGAAGAAAAGCTGAAAAAAATTAAAGAAAATTAAGTCTAGAAAAGAACCTCATAGAGTTGGCTCTGATACCAAATGATGCAAAAAACTTTTGCACTCCCCTTGATCTGTCTCCTTGAGGTTCCAAGCACCATAAAATGGATGATGGAGGGGAAAGAAAATGGAGGTGGGGCGCCACTCTCAAATAGAGTTAAGCCAAAGTGTTTAGGTTTGCCACAAGGGAAGGAACCCTTGATAAAAACCAACTAGGAAGAGATTCCTCAAGAGAGAGGATCCTCAAGACCTTTTACTAAGAATGTGCTCACAAAGAGACTATTTTCATTCAACTTCAAAGGTGAAATTTTACAATGAAGGGGAATGAGTATATATAGCCAAATGGAAGAGTTTGGACACACTTTTCTAGACAATGTGGGACTTGGGCTTAATTAAGATTAAGACTAATTAACTCAAGTCTTAGGCCTTAAGTGAGGCACCTAAGTTCACCCCCATAGGTGCAATTAGCATCTCCTAATGTGAATGAGCTAGCCCAAAATCATGTCTTGAGTTATGCACACATTCTAAGCTTACTCCTCCTTTTTAACTAAAGACACCTATACCTTATAAACTAAGAAGATGGCCAAAAATACATGGCCTTAAGGGAATTAAAAATACTCTCCTATTTAGCTAATTAAAATAAAATATTTACAAGCTAAAAGTAATGAAGACTATGGCTTCGAATCTTCAATGAGCTTTTATCCATGCCATGCCTTTCTTGAGTCCTCCTAGCCATGATGCATGCTAGGTGGGATTGCATCACCTCCACTTGTACTTGTTCTAAGAGGGAAGTTTCTTTAATAAAACCCTTTAGAATTTAAGGAGTGATCTTCTTGAAGACCTTCTTCTCTCTGACCTTTGTCCAAGTTTTGAACTTGAGATTCTTATTTGAACCTTATAGATGTAGGCTTAAGTTCAAAACTTGTGAACTATTCAATAGGACTTCATTTTCACCTTTCTCTAAGAAAGAAGTTTCTTGAGTAAGGTCCCCCTTGAAATCCAAGGAGTAACCTTCTTGAAGTTTCACTTCCCTCTCAACTTTTTCCAAGTATTGGACTTGAGATTCTTTGTTTACCTCAAAAGGTAATGACCCAAATCTAACACTTGCTAAAGTGCTTGATGGAGAATCATAATCAAGTTGAACTTGAGATTATGATTCAATGTGCTCAGATGAATCAGGCTATTCGTGAAAGGAGATTTGTATAAAGGCGGTGAAACTACATCTCGTAAAAAGAACCACATCTATCTCAAGCTCAAGCCGACCCAACCTGAAGAAAACTACTGAATCAAAATCTGCTCTTGGGATAGGAATTCAGTGACTTATCTTAATTCCAACTTATGTTTTTAACGATTGTTTGGAAGATTGTTCTATGTCAGGATTCTTCTTTGAAACCAAAGTAGAATCTTTACTAAGAATTGCCTTCCTACCCATCTTTTTTTCTTTTTTTATTTCATTTTCTAGGTTTTTAAGGGCAAGTGCATGTTCTTTCTCCCTTTCCTCCCACACTTTCTCTCTTCTCTCCAAATACTCCTTCCTTTCTTTTTTCTTTCTCTCATTTCTCTTTACTTTCTTTTTCCTCTTTCTCCCATCTCTGATTGCTTTCTTTTTCCTCTTTCTTCTATCTCTCTTTTCTTTCTTCTTTCTCTTTCTATCATCCCCTTCTTTTTCCAATATCCTTTTCTTTCTTTTTCTTCTTTTTCTCTCCTTTTTATCCTTTTCTTTTCTTTCTGTTCTTTCTTTTTTTCCTCTTTTTGTCTATTCTCTCTCCCCTTTCTATTGCTTTTCTCTCTTTTCTATATCTCTCTTTTATTTTTCTTTCCCTCTCTCCACACTCTTCTCTTCCTTTTTCTAATCTCTCATGATTAAAAGAGTAGGAAAATAAAGGTGAATTTGGGTTGTGGAAAGAACTAGGGGGATACTTGTACCAAGAATAGAACTCGCTCATCTCACCCTTTGTTTTTTTTTTTGTTTCTCACTTAATAGTGTATGAGTTTTTGGAGCTCAAACACCAACTAAAAACACACAAACAACACAAAGACTAAGCCTAAATGTGATCCTACAAGTGCAAGAGTCTTTGGAACTCCATGCACTACTAAAAATGTTTTAACAAGAAACTAAAAGCAAAAACTAAAAGATAAGGGACCTAAACATGCACCTAAGGTATGAAGAAGTGTACCAATTCTTCTTCATACCTAAAAATGAGAAACTACTAAACTATTACACACAAAAGGAAGCGACCTTTAGAGACATCCCACACTTCCTAGAAAGAGGCCTTTTATTATAAGGAATTATGCACAAATATTTAAAGAAAATTCTTCAAGTCTTTTCTCACACCAAGTGTATCACTCTATGTTCTTGCTCTTCCTTTTTGTTCAAGTCCTTCTTGGATTTTGAAATCTTCCTTAAGATATTACTCTTGTGGAAGGTTCCCTTACTTAAAGGTTTCCTTACACAAAGTGACAACAAACACCAAAGCAATCCAAGAGAGCTAGAATTCAAGCAAAAAGTAAGAAATGTACAATTTGAAATGGACACTATCCAAGTGGAAAGATTAGTAGAGACATGATTCAAAGATCAAGAAGAAGACAACTAAAAATTAAGGCTAAGAAAGAAGGCTAAGCACACCAAGAGAATCCTAGAAAGAACTAGATTCGAGTAATGGACTAAAATGCAAAATGACTCAAAATATTTTCAAAAATTGCACCAACTATTTAGGTATCCAAACTGAAGCAATTCAATCAAATTAGAGTCCTCTTTTGCAATTATTTTAATTTTAGGTACATCGCCTTTTTTTTACTTAATTATTTTTATACTTCTTTTGATCTTTTGCTCTTTTCCTTATAATTTCTTTTAACTCTTCTTTATTTTTATACTTTTAGATGCACCTAATTACTTGTTGGTTGGCAAATTTTGTGAAGAACACAATGGTCATAAATGCTTGAGTAATAGAACTAGCCAAGACACACAAAATTCCAAAGCAAAGTGCAATCTATGAAAAAAAAGCAACTAAAAAATGCATTAAGATAGAAGTGTTTTTACGAAATACACCAAGAGCTTTTAGTTATGACTTGGAGCTACTTGTTTGCACAAGTTTTTGGTTCACTTAGTTCATACTAAGCTCAAGAAATCTTTAACAAAAAATCCACTTCAAAATTTAGTACACAAAGAGCTACTACAATTCAACATGAGACAAAAAAAAATTAGAAGATGAAATTAAGGTAACATTTTTTTTTTGAAAAAATTTATTTAGAACATGCTTGATCTAAAAGCATGTGTGGCTTCTTAAGAGACTTAAACAAAAGGAGAGACTCCTTAGAACCTCAATTTCAAGAAGGCTTATCAATATACTTTTTGGAACAATAAAAAGAAACTAAAAGAGGTAAAACCTAAGGAAATGAATGTGACAAAATTAGGATTAAAGAAGACTAATTAAGGACATAACATGATGATTATAAAACTAAAGAATAAATACCTAAAATAGAACATCAAAGGACCGAATAGAATCAACCAAAGAAAATGCAAATTGAGCTCCAAAACACCTGGCCACGGCGCTGTGGTTTTCGCCATAGAGGTATGGTTTTATGGTAAAGTGCTTATTAGAACTTCAATTAAGCATGAAACAATACCAAAACAAAAGTAGAATGTGGAATTGATAAACTAAAGCACAAACACATGATTCAATGAAGGATTTGAGTGAATTGAACTGAACTAAATCAATGTAAGATGCATAGAATTTAAGAACATACAACAACTAAACAATTCAACACAAGACAAATAAGAAATTGCAACAACAACACGGATTTGAAGCTAAAAAAATAAAATGAGAATTAAGATAAAGAAGAAGATGAACAACAACACAAAATTTAAAAGACAAAAAATAGTAAGAGATGAACATTCGTGGATTAGACTCTTGATACCACATGATGTAACCTAAAAAATGTTCCAAGCACTCTTGAGATCACTCTCCCTTGATCTTGCTCTAAAGAGGTTATTGAGGTGAAAATGGAGATGATGAGACAAGAAGATGATGGTGAATAGGCATCACTCATGAAGAGATAAGCCATAGAAGAGGAAGTTTGGCATAGAAGAGGAAGTTTGCCATAAGGGAAGGAACCTTTGATAAATATTATCGAAGAAGTCTCATAAATTAGGAGAGAATGTGAACACTCATAGAATAAACTCTTAATTTAGAGAAGGTAATTTTATTCCTCAAAGTGTTAAAATGATACAAGTGGTAGTATTCCCTATTTATAGAAGCAAAACTAAACCATGGGCTTCATGAGAATGGACATCCAACTTGGCCACAAATGAGGGAGGATTAGTTGAATTAACTAAGTGTTAATTTAGATAACAGCTAATTAACACTTGGTTAATTTAACTAAATCCAAACAAGGCCCCAATATCTAGGATCTATGTTCCTTATAGAATTCAAATTTTAATGTAAGAGTGTCATGTAGACTCCCTCCAATTCCAATTTGAATTCAAATGTGCCATATAGGAGAGATGGTGCTAATTGGCGCCAACTAAGGGGGTCCCACTTGTCTCTCATGTTTCATGTGTGCTAGAAGGGTATAGGAATTAATCAAGGGGTGTGGAAAGAAAACTACCACAAGTTCAAACTCCCCAAAAGGCCCACTCTTCATGATTACACTCCACATAAAATACTAGTGACACCTCCTTCCTAAAATAAGGCAAATAGGCCAAAATACAAGGCCTAAAATAGAACTAACTACACCACCAAATTTCTAAGAGCTAATGCACAAATTATAAGCCTAATTAAACTAATTATATACAAAATAATAAGCTATGCCTAAACTAACTCTTCATGCTTCATCCAAGCCTAGTCCATTCATTTATTTATCCTAGCTTAATTTTTTACTAGGCGGGAATGCATCAGTTTTCCCTCTTGGGTTGCTTTTACCATGTGAATGCTTTCCTTTTCCATTCTTCTTTTTCATGAATCTTATAAATTTTCTAACCATTAGATTGATGTTTTTTAATTCTAATGAATCACTTTCTGTGCATTCTTCATCACTAGATTTCTCATTTGTTTTCAATGCCAAGCCTTTGACCTTCTTTTATTTTTGTTCTTTTTCAGCCATTTTAGTCATATCCATCTCCTATTCTCTAAGCTTTCCAAATTGTTTAGCACTAGTCATAGCAACGAGATTTTCGGATTCTATTATAGCTTTCATGATAGGTTGTCATTTCCAATTGAGAAACTTGAGGATTTTCACATTTAGCTCCTCTTCTTCAAATTGCTTTCCAAGTCCTTTCAAGTGGTTTACTATATGTGTGAATCTCTTTTGAACGTTCATTATAGTTTCTCCTTGATTTATATGAAACATTTCATATTCTTGAATTAATGTATTCTTTCTAATAGGTCTTACTTCAAGAGTTCCTTTATGAGTAACTTGAATAAATTCCCACGGTTCTTTAGCAGTGTTACATGCTGTGATCCTGAAAAACTCATCACTATTCAAAGGAGATTGTACAATATTCAAAGCTTTTGAGTCATTTTTGGCACACTTTATTTCTTCCTGAGTCCATAGATCATATGGTTTTTCAATTATTGAATTATCAACAAGATGAGTTGGGACTTCAGATTCTATAGTCAGTCACCACAACTTTCCATATTTCATGATTAATAGATTCCATAAAGATTTTCATCGTGACTTTCCAAAAAGGATAGTTTTCACCAATGAATAGTGAGGGTATGCTAATCGAGACACCCTCACTTAAAGGTAATTGATTCCCCGACATATTTTAAAAATCAATTTGATAAAATATTGAATATTTCTCAAGATTTTGCTCTTGATACCAATTATGGTCTCAAGGGGGAATCTAGAAGGGTAGTTGAATAGATTCCAAAACATTTTTCAATTTTCACAATATATTAGAGTTTTTAAAAAACAAAATTACCCTTTCAAGAAATATCCAAAATCTGGTCAAGAATTTTTAAACAAGATTTCAGTTGAAATTGAAGTTGCACAGTGAATCAACTCTTTTCAAGAATGAGACAATACCATGACTAATATAAAATCCTCAATGATGTGTTTAATTCAATATTTGCAAAACATCCAATTAATGAATTCAAGATTGCAATTTTACACATGCAAAGATTCTAACCAATGCAATAAAATTCAACATAAAATTAATTAATAAAAAATAGTAAAGATAGAAAGATATTAACACAAGCGTTTATACTAGTTTGATTCTCAATGACCTACATCCAGTTTTCATATATAGCCTTCCTCCAATCTGTTGTCCACTAAAATCATATATATGCACACCACACATACACAATTTACAGAAAGATTTAACACCACACAATAAGGGGCATACCCTTGCACCCCATAAGAGATTGCTAAACTGTGACACCCCGCCACTCACAATACCCTCATTCATGAAACCTTATCATGAGATTCCACAATAATCTCAAAAGCACGCATCAAGAGATTATTAAACATGCAAAAAATCAAAGATTTGGGTTAAGAACAATATCACCTTGCGTGAAGAATACCCAAAACAAAATAGCATTGTTCTTTAATTCCTTTCTCCTTCATTCAATGATTCTTGAAACTCACTCAAAGCAATTTTGGGTTTTCTTTTCGTTTTCAAAGGTTTTCTCTCTTGAAATTCACTTTTTCTCTCATAAAAACCTAAAGACCTCTTTTTTTTTCTCTAAAGAAATATGATTGAAAAGGTTTAAAAGTGAGTAAAAACCCACGTTAATCGATTACCATTAATGACCATTTAATTACCTAGTAGTTCAATCAAAATAGCCTAGAAATACACCTTTATGATAATTGATTATCTGAAACTGGTAATCAATTATTGCAGAGAGCTTGCAATGAGTTACCAAGTTTTCTGCCTGGGTAATCGATTATCTAAATAGGATAATTGATTAACTCCTGATAAAACTTAGATTTTATGAGTTTTCTGCTTGTTCCACCTAAGGTAACTTATTACCAACTTACGTAATTGATTACCCTTGAGGTAAATCAACACTTAGCTTGGTAATATTGATACCTATGCTTTCCAAAACAACAAAACATAATAAAGATCTTGAATCAATCATGAAAATGATAGAAATCAAACACTCAAACGAATTAATCACATACCCATGCCTAGCTAAACAAACAATACAAGTACGACACCTTTTGAAACGTGTTTGACACCATAAAATGAATTAAGAAGAGCAAAACTAAAACTTACAAAATATTGAGACTTCAGATAGCTCCATCAAAGTTTCTTCTAATCTTCTTCAACAATCTCAACAAACATGCCCTTTTGCATTGCAGGTTGTTGGTCCAGGCGGAATCTAGAAAGGGGGTTGAATAAATTCCAAAAATATTTTTCACTTTTAAAAAATATATCAGAGTTTTCTAAAACAAAAATTTCCTTTTAAAAATTTCCAAAATCTATCTTAGAGTTTTCAAAACAATTTCAAATAAAGATTGAACTTATGTTTAAGAATAAACTCTTTTTCAAGATTTAAGTTCAAGCCAAGACTGATATTAAAATTCCTCAATAATGCATTTCAATTCAATATTTGTTCAACCCAATATAGAATTCAAGAATACAAAGATTAACCTAAACAAGATTACAATTTTACCTATACAAAGATTTTAACCAATGCAGTAAAATAATACAATTCAATCAAAATTAAAGAGTAAGGATAGAGAAAATTGCACAAGTTGTTTATACTGGTTCAGTCAACAAGACCTATATCTAGTTTTCAGATAAGCCTTCTACTAATTTGCTTTCCAGTAAAAGTCATATACATGCACCCTACGCATACACAATTTTACAGAAATATTTTAAACAACTCAAAAAAAGAGGCATACCCTTACACCCCTTAAGAGATTGTTATACCATGACACTTCGTCACTCACAATCGCCTCACTCATGAAACTCTATCGTGAGA
Organism: Psophocarpus tetragonolobus; assembly: GCA_037954015.1. Classification (NCBI taxonomy): domain Eukaryota; kingdom Viridiplantae; phylum Streptophyta; class Magnoliopsida; order Fabales; family Fabaceae; genus Psophocarpus; species Psophocarpus tetragonolobus. The sequence goes on along the minus strand of CM075692.1, from coordinate 3,925,749 downwards.
TTCCATGATATCCTCTAGAAATCACATCAAGAAATTACCAAACATGCACAAAAACACAAGAACTGGGTAAAGAATGATATCACCTTGCGTGAAGAATACCCAATACACAAAAGTGTAGTTTTTTTATCCTTTCTCTTCCAATTAATGATTCTTGAGATTCAACTCATAAGATTATAATGTTTCTTTTCGTTTCAAAGGTTTTCTCACATGAAAATAACTTTTTCTATCATGAAAACCTAAAGACCCTTTTATTTCAATAAAGATTCTTGTTTGAAAAAAGTTTAAAAATGAGTAGCAGACCAAGGTAATTGATTACCATACGTAACCACTTAATTACCTGGTAGTTCTTTCAAAATAGCCTAGAAATGCATGTTTTCTATGATAATCGATTAACATAATTAGGTAATCGATTATTCCCGAGAGTTTGCAATTGAGTCACTAAATTTTTTTGCAGGTAGTCGATTAGCTAAAAAGGGTAATCAATTACATCCCAAAAAATTAAATTTTATGAGTTTCTTGCTTGTTCCAATTTAGGTAATATATTACCAACTTAAGTAATCTATTACCCATAAGGTAAATCAATACTTAGCTTAGTAATTTTAACTCATTTGCTTTCTAAACAACAAAACATCATAAATAATAGAAATAATCATGAAATTGATAGGAAACAAACACTCAAACTAACTCATACACACACTTATGTTATCTAAACAAACCATACAAGTATCACACCTCTTAAATGTGTTTGGTACCATAAAATGAATTAAGAAGAGCAAAACCAAGACCTACAAAACTAGAGACTTAAGATGCTTCACCAAAGTTGCTTCCAACCTTCAATCTCAACACAGGTTACTAACGTGGACACACCACCCCTTTCAAATTCTCCTTAAGTGCACAAACATGACCTCTCATTTTGATTTGTGGCAATTAACCAAAGAACGTATATATTATTCGATATTGTCACTTTTGTCTCACTCAGATTCGTTGATTACACATAATTGTGTTATCTTTTGTAATGTTATCTCCAAAATTTGAGGATGCGTATACCATTGGATTTGACAATGCTTCTTGGGTGCTAGCCGCCAGACTACCACTGTCAGTCTTCCTAGCACCCTTTGTAGATTCCTCTGTGTCACCCATAGTGCATTGAACATTGGTGTGCCCATAATGCCCACACTGAAAGCAAATTTTATGGAGTCTCTCATATTTTAATTGAAGTAAGTGTCATCTTTGGACTGCAACAGGTCATGTAAATCAAGTTCAACACAAATCCTTGTGTACTGACCTCTTACTTGGATTGTAGTCACACAATCAATCTTGAGCATAATACCTAGGCTTGAACCAACCCTTCCCAAGAATTCATCATTATATAAATCAATAGGAAGGTTTGGGATACGGACCCACACTGCTAATTTCTTTGACATGGACACATTCTCCATGAAAAATGGTCTCCAACGCTGCACCATTTTGTAATGATCTGTCACCATCCAAGGGCCTTCAAACATTGCACAATGGCAGTTCTCTTGAGACGAGAATAAGACTTAGTAATAGTTTTCAGGCATGTCAATGATCTTTAGAGAACCTTTTTTTGCTCAGTCGTGATTCACCTTTGCTTCTAATGCACATAACCCCACATTCTTTCCTAACACAGTCACCATAAGCAACCTCTTCCATGGTTGATACCATTCGCAAAACTCTTCATCGAACACCAAATTTCCTTGTATAATGCATGTCTTCCTCCTTCAACACCGGAGGCGATATCTCAATGTCTGACATCCTAAAGCATCACCCATCATACTCAGAAAAGGCAACAAGGCCATCTTTAATTAGAAATTTTGCTTTGTATAATCTGAACGTCGTTTTCATTGTATTATACTTTGAATCTCCCTTTACCTTCAGATGATCTTCCTTAGTAAATGCTTTTCGTATGAATTTATAGGTCCTCCTCATCCTTAGAGGTCTCCTGCAAAACCTTAGCAGAGCTCTCACACTCCATCTCCCTAAACATATAAATATTTTGTTATACGTTGTATTAGATTTGTGTATGTATTATCATATGACTTATTTTTTACTTAGTATATTACTATATTATCAAAAAATAAAAAAGTAGTATTTTATTGAACTCACTTTAACCTTTCAACCTAAACTTATACCTTTACCGGGTCAATGATCGATCCAGTTCTAAAAACCTTGCAAAAAATTCAAATACATCAAAATCTACTTGAACCCATCTAGGCTTTGACAAGAAGTACAAATTCTAAACATTAAATTCTTACACAAACCTCTCTTATTAAGGATGTAAATGTAATGTTTTTAAAACTTAAGATATACATATATAATATTTGCTAAATATTTTTTATCTATCAATAATCATTTAAATAAAATATTAAAATAAAAAAAATAATATGAAAATAGTTAAGAACATGAACAATTGTTTTAATTTTCAAATTCCTATAACAAACAATGATTTAATTATCATGAAAAATAGGAATTGGTTGAATTATTTATTTTTTATGCTTTCATTATTTTTCAATTTTGGACAATATAAATATTTAATCTCTTAAGATAAAAAATTAATTTTATAATTAAATAAATACTTTTAAAAATGTGTGAAAATGAGAATCATATGTGTTTATGTATAGATATCTTCGCTTAATTCTATTTTCTATGTTTTTAATTATCTTTAACTTTCATATTATTTGCTACATATGTTTTTAATTGTCTTTAACTTTCATATTAACTCAATTATGTGGCTTGAATTAGGTAAAAATGTTTGATATGTTTTTTAATACCATAATTATAGATGGAAATATATTGAATTTGAACTAATGTTTTTTATATATTTTAATAAAATCGTATACTATTTACGCTCAAAATTAATTAAATCATCCGTGTGTCAGCAAGAATACTGTGCCAGTTTTAAGTAAAAAGATATTCGATGCGATTCAGGTTTCTGTTTATGATACAGAGCGGTAAAGAATATTTGACAAGTAAATTGGATCTTTATTTAGCAAATATTAAAGTATTTATAAAATATGAGCCTAATTAATCTGTGAATTTCATACGTACATAATTACATTGCTCATTTCGTACGACCATCTCTGCACAACGACCTTGATAAAGTCGTGAGGTAATCTGGTGCAGATAAGCCAAATTACGTACATAGTTTTTCATTAATCATTTAGGCTCCGTTGGATTACGAGAAAAGAAAATAAAAAAAAGAGTGAGAAAAAAATAAAAGACAGTAAAAATTAAAATTGTTCAATTAAGTAAAAAATATAAAAACTTATCAATTAAAATTATTTCAATTACAAAATTATTTATATATTTATGACTTTTTTTTTTAAAAAAGATAATTTTAAAAGAGTCAATTTTTTTATAATTTTCTTCTTTTTTTTCATGTTTTGAGTAGAAATTTAAACACATCACATTAATAACCATTTTTTATCACTTTTTCTATTGACCTCAGAGAAAGTACAATAATACTGTAAATATGTGTACACAAAACAATATTTTATAAACTTAACTGGTATATTGTTAGTTTAAAATATTTTTACACTAACATTCAATCACGACTTTTCATTTATGTGACTTTTAAAGTAGTAATGAGTAAAATTAACAAATATACCATGAATCAAGGGTTGTGATTAAATGTCAATCTAAATATTACCGTATATATCAATTAAACTCATATTTTATAATAATTTTTTTGTAAAACTTTTTAATATTAATAAAATAAATTGTTCATTAATATTGTGTTAAATAGCTATAAATTGTTCACTAATATTGTTTATTAGAAAAATTTACAATTGTTTAAAAATTATAAATGATAAATAAATTAATGGTTTTGGAAATTATTTTACTTTTTATAAATTAACTTTTTAATTTCTATTGTAATTAAAATATTTTAATTTACGATACTAGGTATATTTACTATATTTAGTTTAAATATTTTAGTAAAGCTAAATTATAAGAAATAACATTAAATGATAGAAATAATTATTTGGAATATGATTTTTCTCTCAAAACCTTTAAGTAAGATTTTATTTTTTTAAACAATATTAGTAGTATCTATGAAAAGTAAAAATATTTAATATTTAATACATGATATTTTTAACTATTTTTGGTCTTATTTAATAGCTTAATTATATTTATGTGTACTATTTTTTTAAATGTTCAATTTCATCTTATATTATTTTAGATTCAATTTCGTTTTACAATTCATAACTTCAATGTAATCTCACAAATATTTTTAGATTCAATTTTACCTTACACTTTTTTAAATAGTTTCAATTTTTAGGTTGATAATGAAATTATTTAAAGAATTTTGAGATAAAATTGAATCCAAAATAATAGTGAGATAATATTGAAGCTATTTAAAAAATTATGAACAGAATTGAATCTAAAAATAATAGTAGGACAAAATTGAATTTTTTTAAAAAAAATTAAGACAAAAATATAATTAAACTTTTTTAATTAACATATTATTTTTATGTCATTTAGGCTTAGTTTCTGTATTTCATTTTTTTTTTAATTCTATTTTAGAACTTGATATATTTTTAATATTTTTATATTTTAGGACATGAAATGGTAGAATGGATGCTTGAAGCTTTAACGATCATGAGAAAGAAAAAGAAATTGATTTTTAAAACTTAAAGAATTACACCCATACAAGAATATATCAGGAGTTTTGTAAAACTTGAATATTAATATGTTTTAGTTATGTCCTCTTATATTTTATTTAATTTTTCATTTACTTTGAATTTAAAACTAAAGGCAATCTTCTATTTTACTTTAATTTAGAGTTTATTTTTAATTTAACTTCTTATCATTATTTTGAATTAGGTTATAGAATTTACCTTATAATTTGAATTTAAAATTTTGAAATTAACTATTTTAATTTATTTTCATTTTAATTTTAATATTTTAAATTAATTACAATTTTATATAGTTAATTTAATTACAATTAGTAAGCAATTAAGTCTTTACCAAATGCATGATCGGAATAATGTACACTTACAATTTTTCTCCACCAATATTGCAACAATATTAACCAATTTTATTTAAATTTTTATAAATATTTAACATATTGATGCTATAAAGTTATAAGAAAATTAATGGTTTTGAATAGGATTGCATTTTTCATAAATAATATTCATAGTTTGGTAACCAAAATTATTGAAAATTATAGATGTATTAACCAATTATATTTAAATTTTTTTATTATCATTATTTAAAAATGTAAATTAATATAAATATTTTGAGATTTAGAATAATTTATGTTATAATTATATTATTTTTAATGAATAATATTATCAGCTAATTAGATTTATATTATTGTTAGTATAACTATTTCAATAAAAATTTATAAAGTGATTATATTAAATATATAAATTAATTATATAATAATATTTTATATCCCTAAGTAATATTTTTAGCATACATACTAACAAAAATTATTTCAATTTATGAAATTATTAACTAATTTATTTAAATTATTTTAGTAAAAATATTTTCATAAAATTAAATATAAAATAAGTCTTAAACAAATTATATATTTGATAAATATTATTTGTAGTTTCTATCATAGCTAAAAATATTATTAACTATTTTTATTTAAATTTTTATAAATATTTAAAATAAATTGTAAAGTAATATAGAAATTCATGGTTTTAAGTAAAATTTTATGACCCTAAAAAATATGTAACTTTACACTAACTAAAACTATTTTAATAAATAGTTATGTTTAAATTTTTATTATAAATATTTCAATAAAAAATTAATGGTTTTGAGTTACATTTTGTAAATAATGTTTATAAATAATTAGTCATATTTATTAGCTAATTAAATCTAAATTATTTTATTATAAATATATCAATAAAAAATTATAAACTGATCATATTAAATTATAGAATTAATTGTATCAAGCATTGTTTTATATCTCATAATTATATTTAAATTATTTTTATTATAAATATTTTAATAAAAAGATACTATAAATTAATTGTCTTGACCATAATTTTTTTCATAAATATTACTTGTAGTTTTTATACAATAAACTATTTTAATTTATTATATATTAAATTTTTATTTTTAAATTTTTAGTATAAATATTTAAACAACAAGAAATTATAAAGTACTGTAAAAATTAATAATCTTGGGAAGACGTTGGTTTATGTTAAATAATAGTTTTAACCTCTATCTTAACTAAAAGTACTTTCATTTATAACATTATTAACTAATTATATACATTAAAAATTGTGAATTTAACCACCCATTCTTCTAAAATTAGTGATTTTCAATAAATTATATAACCAATTATATATTGAGTTTTAGAGAGAAAGTGTTAGAAAAAATATATAAATTATACACAAAATATCTAAGTTTAAAAAATTGTTGTAAATATCTCAGCAAAATAAAATTATAAATTAATTGTCTTCGGTATAATTTTATTTTCCTTAGATAGTTCTATTCCTTCTTTAATAATTAAATTATCAACTAAATAAAAGAAGAATAAAAAATGTAATAAATACAAATTAAATAACATAAAAGTAAGAACAATAAAATAACAAATTAAAAAAAGGGAAAACATGAAAACCTCTCTCTCTTTACTCCTCTCTCTCTTTATTTTATTATATATATATATATATATATATATATATATATATATCTAAGAATTACAGTGAGAAATAGGAAAATATAATAATAATTGTAGAATTTCAATAAAAAGTTAAGATTGAGTTATTAATTAAACAAACTCACGTGGTTCATTCACACAGAAACCTTTCTCACAGACACCACCTTCATCCCCGCCATCTTCCTCATACACGACCTTTGTACAACAATAAAGGTTTTATTTATACACGTCTTCGATGAAACAAATTAACATGCAAATGCATTAGTCGAGCATGGTGTAAACATAGATGGTCAACAAACCATATATGATGAACTTATTTGCTTAGTGTTGTGTGCCTAGTACTAGCGATAGTGGTGGTGACGATGGTGGCACTGTCCCCACTGTTACTACCATCACCATCACTATTATTGTCACCACCTTCATCGTCGCCACCACCATTGACACCATCATCAGTACTACCACCACCACCGCCAGCAAGGGCGGAGGAAGGGGGGACTGTCAGGGGCCATGAGCCCCTTCAGATTTGTAAATTGATTTAAATTTTTATAAAAATATAACTTTTTTAACATTTAAAATAAAATAAATTATATATAAAGTTTAATGTTAACATCTAAAAAGACTAAAATAAAAACATGACAAGTAACATCATTGATAAAAAAGATAAAAAAGTATAGATATTAAAGAAATGTATATAATACTGAGATGCTTTTATATAATATACTTATCTAAATTTTTTTGTCCATATAAAATAATATTTTTTTAAAAAAAAATTATCTTAGCCCCCTTCAAATAAAATTTCTGACTCCACCCCTGACCGCTGATACTAGTATCACAACCATCGCCATCGGTAGTGTCGTTACCGGCAATGATGGTTGTGCAGTGGGGGTAATGATGACATTGTATAGGATTCTATAGGGGTAACAAGAGAAATTGGCGTGCTATGAGTTTGTGGGAGATGTCTTTATGTTAGACAACCACGTGAGCTTGTTTAATCAATAACTCAATATGAACCATTTATTGAAATCCTACAATTATTATAATGCTTTCTTATTTCTCACTGTAATTTTTTTTCTCACTTGAGTTGTCCTCGTGTGTATATATATATAGGCGCACACACACACAGACATACACATGCACACACAAAGACGCACGCATGCACATGTACATGCACACGCACACGCACACGCACACACACACACAAATAGCCACACACGTCTAACATTAAAAAATGATAAAATGGTCTTTAATATATTTGAAATTATTTTATAATATATAAAATATCAATAAATTCATTTAAACACATTAATAAAATATATTAAAATAATAATTTAATAAAAGCTATAATAAATAAAAAAGAAAAAGAAATTTGATATAGCTTGGTAGAAGTAAAGAATGACCAATTTTAATTTTGTTAGAAAAAAAATTATTCAGTAATAGGACACATCCTCCCCTCATGAACAAAGCATCCTTACCACGATAGAGGATGAAAAAGACTTGCAAGAAGTGTTTCACTTGTCTCAAACATAATCAATCTATTTCCCTTTTATAACTACTTTGCGAAACAATGGTTTTAGGATTTAGCTCATTTTTATCAAATATGAATATTAAGGTAGCAGAGAAGATGATAATATAAAAAAGATTATCACATAAAAGAGGAGGTGGAGGTTTGAAATTTAAGGTAGCGTTTATTTTGGGTGTTTGCTTTTATTTTAATGAAAAATAATAGTGAAAATATGTTTAGTTACAATTTAGAAAAAATTTTCTCTAAAAAAAATTTCAAAAAATTTGTTTTCAGTTTTTTAAAAAAAATAATTAAAACTATGTAAAAACCTAATAACAATATTTTAATTATAACAAAAACTATATATGAATATATTTTAATTTATATATTAATATTTTATAATATTTTTTACTAAAATTGATTAAATTTAACAATGTTATTTTTTAAAAATAAAACACATTTTTTGAATGTTGAAAACTTAAAAATAAAATTATTTTTAAAAAATGAAAATATAAAATGGAAACAGAAAACATTTTCTTAAACTAAACACTAACAAGGAGAGAAGTGAGACACAAACTATTTAAGCATACTAATTACAAAGTGATTCAAAGCAAGCAAAAAAATTTACAAGAAAATTTTAACTAAGGAAGTTTATAGGGACATATGGAAAACAAAATTTGCTAATTTTATAGGAAAAAAATCTTTAATTAATAATTTATACCCATAAATTAAGTTATCAATTACTTTGGAGATATACAATTAAGACAAAAATTTATCAACATAGGATCCCTTTGTTTTTATTATTTATTTTGAATTAATTTTTTTTTAATATTTTCAGCTACATATCGATCATGTAGTTGCTTTTAAAATGTTTTGATGTTTAACAAATTCACAAACACATATGATATCGGACAATGAGAGAGGAAGAGTGGGAAGAGTAATGTTTCTGTAAAAGAACAAGAGAGACTGCTTAATTTCATAGGAGAAACACATTAGATTATAGTTCAATCAAAATTAAAAAGACGTAAAATGACTAAATAGTACCAGTTTAAACATGTATCTCACTATGTTTGGGATGGTTTTTGGTTTTCAGTTTTAAAATTTATAAAAATAAAACATAGTTTTGGTTTTAAGTTTTCAAAATTTTAAAAACAACATTGTTTTTTATCCCAAATTTAAAACCTTGTTTTCAAATCTTAACTAAAACATCAATTGGAGGTGGAGGTTAAGATGATGGTCGATGACTGACAATCGGTTGTGGCAGTCAGTGATTGGTGGTTGCAAGTGGCAATCGTGAACACCAATCAGAGGTAATAGTCGGTAACCATCAGTTAGAGGTGGCGGTCGTGACTGTCTGTCAGAGGTGGCGCCCGATAATCGTCGATCGAAGGTGGCCCCGGTGATCACAGTCGGAAGTGACGGTCAGTGACTGCTGGTCGGAGGTGGCGGTCAATGAATGTTTGTCGGAGGTGGTGATTGATGACCATCGGTAGGAGGTGACAGCCGATGACCGTTGGTCGGAGGTGAGAGTTGGTGACCATCGGTTAAAGACCATTGGTAGGAGGTGATAGCCGGTCGAAGGTGGTAACCAGTGACTTTCAGTCGAAGGTGGTGACCGGTAACCTCCGATCAGAGATAATGGTTAATGGTGGCAAGTGATGAGCTTAAGCAAAGACAAAAACAGAAATCTAAAAACTAAATTTTATTGTTTTTGAAATTAAGTAAAAACTATTTTAAAAATGAATAAAAAGTCAAAATAGAACATTTTTAACGAATACGTTTTTTTTTTCAAAATAAATTTCAAAACTAAAAATAAAAAACTGAGAATGACCCAAACAAGTTAATCATTTTCATAACCTACAAAACTCATCATAAGATATTAAATTAGGACTTTGAAGTTCCATATCTTTTTATGAAAGGAAAATTTTCCTTATGCTTTATGCATTAGCTTTATATTTTCATCTTATAATTCCTTACTTAAGGTAAATTTATTTTGATAATAATTATCTAAAAAATCACACATTTACGATGAGTGACAATATAAAATATAAGATTGTTTTACATTATTAAATATTAACGCATCATATTTGAACTTTTTTTTAGTTTATAGAAATGAATAATTTATTTAAAATCACATTTAACATAATTGTTACTGGGTAATTATATTTCTATTTGTTCTTATTAATGTTAATAAGTGTGTATCGTTAACATGTTTAGACCATACAATATTTTGTTATCAACCATCTTAAAGAAGTTATACATAATATAAATTTTTTTTATTTTTTCGATGATAGTTCATTTTTTTTGTTTACTTTTCATTTTATTTGTTTTATTTTATATTTTATTTTCATATGTCATTAAGTCATATTACTATCTTGCGTCCTAAAATTGAGTCAAATTTAGGAAATAATTTGTTTCAAAATAAGTATCGTTTTTAGTTTTTAATGTAATATTAATTGTTTTTTTAGTGATACTTCTAATAATGTAACTTTAGTTTTTCAATTTAATATTAATAAATAATTTTACCAATCACATTTAACTTTATTGTATATAAGAGTAACAATCAAGGGTCTATATCAATTGATCGAGTAGAGTCAGTGAGTTGTTGTAAATTCCATATTCAACTCCTATAAGGGAAAAAAAACAGCCTATAAAACAACATAAAACATCATTGAATTTGGGATGGAGGAGTAACATTTATTACAAAGGTTTTTTTACTTGATTTTCATAAATAATAATGAACTTAATTACAAGGTTTAAATTTGGAATATATGACAACAAAATACTTTTAATAATAAAATTTAATATTTTAATTACATGTGTATACGGTGATAATAATAATAGCAATAATATAAATGATGGTAGCCAGGAGTCTTTATGAATTTAAATTAACTTGATCATATGACTAATCTAATAAATTTGGAAATTTTGTCGTGTGAACAAATCCACCCTTAATTGTATTCGTTCACAGATTCACTTTGCAAATCCCATTGTTCCCGAATTAATCCAAACATTTAGTGCTTGTTTGACAACAATTTTATAAAACTGTTTTCAGTATTTTAGTTTTTAAAAATTAAAAAACTTGTTTGGGTAGTGTTTTCTGAAAACAGTTTCTGAAAACAGTTCTGCTTTCTTAGTTTTTAAAAACTAAAAAACAGGAGCAGCTGAAAATAATTTTGTTTTTCAGTTTTTTATTTTTTTTTTGAAAACTCAAAATACAATTAGAATATGTTGTTTTTTGCTTTTCATTAATGAAATTATAATAAATATGAATAAGTTTTTCCATTTTTATATCTTCAAAATAGTTTTTAAATAAAACTTGCCAAACAAGTTTTTTTTTTCTTCCGAAAACAGTTTTTGAAAACTATTCTTGAAAATTGTTTTCAAAAACTAAAAAACAAAACTAAATCAATCAAATTCTTAATTTTTATTGTTTTTATTTATATATTTAGGATATTTTCTTTTTGCTCCCCATTTAATTTGCATTCCTATTTTACATTTGGACCCATTAACTGAAAAATATTTGTTTGTTCTTATCACTTTATAAAGTTTAGATTGTCTTTTTCTCTTATTTTTTTTCCTTTTGCACTATTGTTGAACACCCTTATGAGCTTTTGTATCTAACATTTATCTACAATATATTGTACCCACAACGGTGTGTGTTGGTTTTGTTGTTCTAGAGTGACTTCATAACATCACCTTGTAGGTTTCTCCTTACAAGAAAACAAGTGAGTTGTTTTAATCAATAAAAGTTTTTATAATTATGAATTTCACGATCTAAAAAATAATCTCTGCTATATTACAAATCCTGAAATCCACAATAGTGGACAACATAGTTATGAATATGATTATCTGCAACACATTAGTTTAATAATATATTGTAGATTATTTGATTATCAATTACATAATTATATAATTGTGAATTATGTGATCCATAATGTATTATCACATAATTGTCAATTATTTTATTTGCAACACAAAAATCTTATAGGCTTGATAACTATATTATGAATTACAAAATCCACAATAGAATAATTAAATAAATATCCCAAAATAAGCAATAAACTTAAAAAATACATTGAGATCCTAAAATCCGCAATACACCTAAAAAATACATTTCAAATTAAGAAATCTGTAGTATGAGAATTTCAAAATATTAGAGGTGCAAAAAGAAAAAGCCCTTTAAAAGTCAAGAATTTATCTTTAATTTAACAAGTTCAATTGGGAGTTATACGGTTAATCTAGTGGTAAAATAGAGTGATAGGGGAAGGAGAGGTCGTGAGTTTGATCCATCCATTAACAAAAACTAACACATTAATAACTAACATTTGGTCTATAAAAAACATTAACAATTTCAATTTTAAATTACCTGGTAAACAATTTTTTACATTTATTCACCCTTCATATATTATTTACATGTTACATTAAATTAAGAAAAGAATGCAAGAAGTCATGAATATGAATGACAACCACTCGGAACGGACACCTAAAAACCCGTTGATACCCATTATAAAAGTATCTACAGGTTTTTTTAATACTCATAGGTATCTATGGATACTAAAAAATATTTTAAAAAATATTTTTTTAGAAAAAGATTCTTTTTTTATAAGATTTTTTATAAAATAAATCTTTTATTTCTTGAAAAATCTACAGATAAAAATATACCATTTTCTACCAGATCAATTATATCTAAAATAGATAATATAATATATGTATATATATAATTTTTAATATAAATGAAATTTGACAATTAATATTTTCATTTGATTTATTTAATATAATTATTATCTTTTTCAACTTAAATATGTATAATATTTTAATTTAGCGAGTAACGAGTACTATGATACTCGTGAGTAGGAAAAAACTCATACTCACAAGTTACAGTACCTATTTATATTATTCATATGGGTATTTTGATGGTTTTATATGTGGGTATCTGCGTGCGTGTATTCTTTTATTATCACTAGTCATGAAAACTAATTTTGGCCTTTTAGGATTTTCTTTTACTCCTTTAAGGATTAGTTAATGTACTTTAGTTTGTTATTTTAAAACATTTAGTTTATATTAAATGATTTAGTTACACACTTTTATGTTGAAGGTTTTGTTTCTTATGTTCTTTAAAAAAATGGATCTAATTTTTTTCTTTGAATCCAATTAATATGAAATTCTTCAATTTGTTGTTGATTTGATCATATCAAATTGGATTGTTAATTGTTTTAAAAAATTTAATCTAATCCAGTTTAATTAAAATTAATTGAATTAGAATTTTGTTTTTTTATTTCAAATCTAATCAAATTTGATTCGTTAACACATTCTTAGTGGCGACATCATCAAGAATGATACTGGTTGTGGTAGTAACAATAACAACAATGACAATGATAATAGTCTCGGGTGGTGGCGGTATCAATATCGCTAATATGATACTGACAATAATTAGAATATTTTAAGATATGATGATTAAAATATTTTATAATTTAATCATATCAAATTGGATTGTTAATTGTTTTGACAAATTTAATCTAATCCAGTTTAATTAAAATTAATTGAATTAGAATTTTGTTTTTTATTTCAAATCTAATCAAATTTGATTCATTAACATTCTTAGTGGTGACATCAAGAATAATGCTAGTTGTGGTAGTAACAATAACAACAATGACAATGATAATAGTCTCGGGTGGTGATAGTGAAATAATTAGAATATTTTAATATATGATGATTAAAATATTTTATAATTTAAGTTTTGTTTGATAAATTTTTTAAAGTTGAATGCGGAAGGGAGAAAGAGAGATTTTTTCATGAGTGGCACATGGAGGGGCAATTCTAACAAACTGTGAATAAATAAGCTTCCTTTTCTTTCCTTACTTGGTTATATTTTTTAGAAGAAAAGTAGCTTTTATACCGTGGAAGGGTTTTTGAGCGCACACTGTCAGACTATTTAATCTAATATTTGACTCATATGAAATGAATTTAATGAAAATATGTCTATTGTGATGGTTGTTAACATAGAAATTATATTAAAGTCGTTGTGGGTTATTTTTAAATTAATAAAATAAGTCTCTATTTTTTTACTTCATTAAGGGTAATTTTGGTAGGAGAGAAAAAAAGAGGTTAGAAAGGTTATTAGAAAAGGTAATAAGATGATTTATCTCTTTATATATATACATATATTTTTCAAAAGACTTATTAGCTAAAAAAAAGGTTTAGAGTTCTCTCATCATCACAGAGACCAAGGAAAGAAGGAAGTTAGAGAAGAGAGAAGGTGATCATTCTAAATAATATTAAGCTGAGTCATTGAATAGGGGTGAATGGGAGAAGAACATGACGAAGGTTACTTGACCAAATGCCATTTGAAAAACAAGTTATGAATAATACTATGGATCCACATAAATTTTCTGAACTCTCCCTTGATAATTATAAAGTATTTAGAAGTGAGTAACATATTATCTAATATCCTGTAGTGCAGTTTTTTGTATGTTGAACCATAGGAAATTATACATTAAAGCCAAATTTTGCTTTCAATTGGTATCATACCAAGGTTACAGATAATATGATTCTCCATTAATGATCTTCTTTCTCAAATTATATTAACATTGATTTTAAATTAGGGATTATTGGTTATGTTTTTCAATTGCGTATAAAAGGAGTAATTAAATCCCGTATTGAAAGGTTGATTAAATCTCGTAACTATAATGTCATTTTATTATTAAATTTGTGAGCTACACTCAAGGATTAGTTTCACTTGCATCTCTTTAGTGTAATGCTTCATTATTTTGAAAATTAATTTTTGAAAATGAACTGGAATATTTTCTAAAAATCTTTTACAGAAAAGAAATTAATTTGGAATCACATATTAAGGAAAAGTTTGTTAATCACCAAAGTTGTCAAATTTAAAGTTTTGTGTTTCCAAATTATACCCTTGATTGATAAAATAATGCTATGAAAATTTATATTTAGGTTAAATGAAATTGATAATTGAAAGGCAGATATGGATTGTCCAAGGTGAACCATTGCTTTTAATTAATAATATAAATTATATGTTTACATATTTGTTGAGTGTATGTATATCCAAAGATATTATACATGTTAAGAAAAGTATGGTTTATTGCCCATATTAAAGTATCTTTGTTTAGAATTATTATGGATATGAAGATGTGTTTATTTATCATCCAAAGGTGAATTTAAATGCATGATTAAAATTTAAATAGTTTGTATCCATTATAGTTATTTAAATCATTAATGCGTGAGTTTGTTTTGTATGTATGTATGTATGTATGTATGTATGTAGCTGTTCATAATATGTTTACTTTGGGAAAATAAAGATTAAGTTCAATGGGCTAAATTACAATGATTGGTTTGAAATGATCCCATTTCAATTTGGTGTGATGGACTTAAACCTTGCATTAGTGATGGATAGCCATCCAATCATTACAGAGGCCCGTACGAATGCTGGCAAGTCTCTCCATGAGGCTTGGGAACTATTTAATAGATTGACATTAAACCTGATGGGAATGGCATTAGCTGCAAATGTAAAGCAGACTATGTAAAAAACAGAGAATGCTAGGAAATTCATGAAATTGGTGAAGAATTACCCACAATTGACTTGACTCATAATCTAACATGACTAATAAGTCAATTGTGGGCAACCTATAAATTGAGTTGACCAATAAGAAGTTTGATTAGTCCCAGCCAATTTTTCATGATCATGTGACAACAATGTCTAATTTGGTAGCAAGGTTGAACTCCATGAGAATGAAAGTGAGTGAGTCTTTTCTAGTACAATTTATTTCGAACTCTCTTCCTGCTGAATTTGGCTAATTCAAGTGACTTATAAAACTCTTAAAGAAAAATGGAATTTTCAAGAATTAAGGCCATTTTGATTCAAGAAGAGAGGTTAAAGTAGATGAAGGACAACTCAATTTATCTCATCACTCAAGAAGGAGCCAACATCATTCATAGCAAGCCAGGTAACGGTAAATAGGACAAGGGAAATCCCGATTAAAGAGGGAGGAATATTGCTCATGTGTCATATATTATGCAAGGATTGCTTTTGATTAAACCATAAAAGGAACTAAAAAGTTTCTCTACATGGGAAACAGAAATGAAGGAAAAAATAAAGGGCATTGAGATTCTTACGGAGTTTGCCAGGACGACTATCCTCTCGATCCTTCGGGCCTTGGAGCTCCACGGGAAAGGTGTGTACCTGTAAAAAGGACTCTGACGCTCAAGTCAATGAGGGAGTAAAAGGATAGAGATTAGAGTGTGAGAGATTAGATACTTGAGGGGAGCCATGCCCCCTTTTAAGGAGGTCTCCAAGTGTGGTTCCAAGTTACCCTTTTTACTATTCTACTTGAGATTTGTCTCTAGTTACCTTTTTTACCGTTCTTGTTAAGATTTGTCTCTAGTTACCCTTTTAGGGATTTTGGGCCTGGTTATTGTCTGGTGAACTAAATGAGACCTTTCCGTAAAGTTGAGGTAGAGAGAAGTAGTAATAAATTACTCTCATTTGTATATCTTGTTGTGATGGTAGAGGTATCACAACCTTCCACCTGCGAAGATATTTTTGGACTCACCTGACAGCGTAGTAGCCACTCTAGTGAGGTACATATGCCTCCATAGCCTTGAGGCCGATCCAAAGTAGGACGAGACCAAAAAGGCTAGAGAGTAAAAAGACATGAACCTGTCAGCATGCGACGTCGAAGCCTCTGTTGAAGATTGACATGTTTTTTGTGTTGAAGTACTATTACATGTTTTTTGTGTTATATTTCGAGTTTTGAAGTACTGTTACATGTTTTTTGTGTTGTATTTTGAGGGTACTGAGTGAAATGATGGTTAAAGCAATCTGCCATGATGAGTAGCCGTAGGCCATGGGGGTCGAGAATGCCGAGTAAGTGATAGGCTGCAGGGGCCGAAAGCTCCGAGTAGTCGATATGTTACGAGGCTTGAGAGCGCCGAGTAGGCGATAGGCCACGACGGCCAAGAGTGCCGAGTAGGCGATAGGCAGCGGGGGCCGAGAACGTCAAGTAGTCGATAGGCTGTGGGGGCCGAGAGCGCCGAGTAGGCAATAGGCCATGAGGGCCAAGTAGGCGATAGGCTGCAGGGGCTGAGAGCATCGAGTAAGTGATAAGCCGTATGGCAGAAACCCTTTGTGGTTGGCAAGGTGCATGGTGGGTTGTGAAATTTTCTACCAAGGTATTTAATGAGTCAATAGTGTGGCGGGGGAGCCTCGACCACCAATTGAGAGTGGTACCTGCAAGAGAAGTGGGGTAATATTCTACACAACACACGATGATCATTTGGGTAGAGATTTAGCTGGGTAAGGAATGCCTAAATGTGGTTGTCGCGGGTTGGTAATCCTTCGTAGAGTTTGATCGCCAACGGTTTCCAACCTCGCGAGAGAGTATTGTCGAGTATCCCATCAACAAAAGGATGTCGTCAAGATATGAGGTTACGAGTCAGGAGAGCAGCATCTCTGTTGCTCCTCTGCTCTTTTGCTAACATCAGCAGTCCTGCTTTGGATTTTCTTGTTGCGTGTTGAAGTGTGGTGGTTCATAAAGTGATTGTTTCTAGACGTTCCTTTATCGGGGAATCTTTGCAAGGGTGGGATTTGGATCCCCCTATTGTGGGTGTCTACAATGGTCCTGTTGTAGTAATGATTTCGGGTCTTATTATCGCCAATGTGATCGTGTGGGTTGTTCTTTTTATTGTGTTGACTATCTTAGAGGTTTCGAATCATCATTCTCATGGCAGCGTTTTGCTCTTTCAGGAGGTGGAGGTCGACCTCATGCTTTTTAGCCATTTCTTTCATTCTCTTGCGTTCATCCATGAGATTTGTTTCATTCTTGTTGGAAAGAGGAGGGTCGCTCCTATTTTGCACCATGAGGGAGGGAGTAGAGAACCGGGCGTAAGAATTTTTACGTCCCCATAGACAGCGCCAAATGTTCTTACCAGAGTTTGGCAGGACTACTATCGTCTCGATCCTTTAGGCCTTAGATCTCTAGGGAACAGGTGCGTACTTGCAAAAGGGACTCCAACGCTCAAGTCAGTGAGGGAATAAGAGGATAGAGATTAGAGTGTGAGAGATTAGATACCTAAGGGGGGCCTGGTGCCTATTTTTTAAGGAGGTCTCTAAGTGTGGTTCCAAGTTACCCTTTTTACCGTTCTGCTTGAGATTTGTCTCTAGTTACCCTTTTTACTGTTCTCCTTAAGATTTTTCTCTAGTTACACTTTTAGGGATTTTGGGTTGGTTATTGTCGGGTGAAATTACAATGAGACCTTCCCATAAAGGTGAGGTAGAGAAAAGTAGAAATAAATCACTCTCATTTGTATCTCTTATTATGATGGCAGAGGTATCACAACCTTCTGCCTGCAAAGATATTTTTGGACTCACTTGATAGTACAGTAACCCACTCTAGTGAGGTACAAAATGTTCTTATCGGAGTTTGGCAAGATGACTATCCTATCGATCCTTCAGGCCTTAGAGCTCTAGGGGACAGATGTGTACTTGCAAAAGGGACTCAAATGCTCAAGTCAGTGAGGGAAAGAGGATAGAGATTAGAGTGTAAGAGTATAGATACCTAAGGAGGGCCTGGTAGCCCCCTTTTAAGGAGGTCTCCAAGTGTGATTCCAAGTTACCCTTTTTACCGTTTTGCTTGAGATTTGTCTCTGATTACCCTTTTTAGGGATTTTAGGCCTGATTATTGTCGGGTGAAACTACAATGAGACCTTCTCGTAAAGGTGAGGTAGAGAGAAGTAGCGATAAATTACTCTTATTTGTATCTCTTATCGTGATGATAGAGGTATCACAACCTCCCGTCTATGAAGATGTTTTTGGACTCACTTGACAACGCAGTAGCCCACTCCAGTGAGGTACATATACCCCCTTAGCCTTGACGTCAATTTGAAGTAGGATGAGACCGAAAAGGATGTATTGTGAAAGGACATGAACTTGTCAGCGTGCAACGTCAAAGCCTCTGTTGAAGATTGACATGTTTTTTGTGTTGAAATACTATTACATGTTTTGTGTTGTATTTCGAGGATACTGAGTGAAGCGATCTGGCATGACAAGTAGTCCCTAGGTCGTAGGGGTCGAAAGCGCCGAGTATGTGATAGGCTGCGGGGGCTAAGAGCACCGAGTAGTCGATAGGCCGCAGGGGCGAAGAGCGTCGAATAGGCGATAGGCTGCAGGAGTAGGGAGCGCCGAGTAGTCGATAGCCGCGGAGGCCGAGAGCACCGACTAGGCGATAGGTCACGAGGGGCCGATGATGACTCATATTATATGTTCACATTTATACTTTTGTTATATATTCTAAGATGTGCTTTCTTATTTATTTCATGCATTTAGCATACATTTAGATTTTTCTGCACAAAATAATATTTTTAATAAAACATAGCTATAAGTTGCATTTTTAGTAAATTTTGCATTATTTCTGTCGTGACATTGTTTAATATTTTGGTCATAACGTTTTCTATAGACATTAGTTTTTTATGATTCGTTTTGCATTGGATTCTTGATTTCCAGGGCTTCAATTTGGATATCTGGAGCATGGCATTTGAAGTCTGGAGCTATGTTTGAGGATTTTGAAGTTCGGGCAGAAATCTAGACCATTTTTAGCAGGAATTGATTTTTATGTAAATTAGTGTTAGGCCCATTGACCCATTATTCGTATGATTAAAGGGTTAAGGACCTAAGACAAAATTACACACTTATTCAATTTTTCAAAATTTTGAAAAGTTTTTTTTAGAGAATTGTTGTAGAAAGGAATTTTCTCTCTAGGAGTTCAATTTCAATTTCAGTTCTCGTTTCCAACTTTCGATTCCAGATTTCTTTTGGCTCTGAGTTTGCATTCTTCCCTTACCTCTCAATTTCTCATGCATGATTCTTGATCAAGAATTGACATTTGCATGTTAGGCTACGTGTAGGAGCAATTTCGGTTTTAATTTTGCCATTGTTCTTAATTCCTATTTTCAATTTTGATTTTTGTTTCCAATTCTTGTTTTCAATTTTAATTCTGCAATCTATAATTTCTTTAATTTTTTCCTTCAATTTTATTTCTATATCTTTTGGTTTCTGCATTTTCTTTTTTTCTGCAAATTCTAGTTTCCTATGAATTTTATGTTTTCCTATGAATTTGTTCTTGTTTACTACGAATTTGTTCTTATATTTTCTTTTCTTTCTTTCTTGCAAATTACATTTTCTGCAATTAAACCCCTCATTGTTAATCATTAAAAAAAGAGAAAAGATATTAGGACTAATTAGAGATAGAAAAAATCTTTGTTGATGCATGTTTCCTTGTGATTCAATCTCAAGTCAACCCTATAGTACATTAGGGGGACTTTTGTAGCTTTTGCAAAACCTAGGGTGATTAGGGTTTTGTCAACCGAGACCCTTTTGTGGTTGGCAAGCTACGTGGTGGGCTGTGAAATTTTCTAAGAAGGTATCGAATGAGTCAATAAAGTGGCGGGGAAGCCTTCACCACCAATTAAGAGTGATACCTGCAAGAGAAGTAGAGAACATTCTATACAACACACGATCATTATTTGAGTACAAATTTACTTGGGTGAGGAATGCCTCAATGTAGTCGTCGGGGTTGGTCAATCCTTCGTAGAGCTTGATTGCCAACGGTTTTAAGCCTCGCGGGAGAGTATTGTCGAGTATCCCATCGGCAAAGGGATGTCATTGAGGTACGAGGTGAAGGGTCACAAGAGCAACGTATCTGTTGGTCCTCTGTTTCTCTACTCCTTTGTTGACATCAACAGTCTTGCTCTGGGTTTTCTTGTTGCGTGTTGAAGCATGGTAGTTTGTAAAGTGATTGTTTCTAGATGTTCCTTTGTCAGGGAAATATTTGCGAGGGTGGGATTTGGATCCCCTGTCGTAGGTGTCTCCAATGGTCTTGCTGTAGCAATAACTTCGGGTCTTGTTGTCGCTAGTATGGTTGTGTGGGTTGTTTTTTTTGTTGTGTTAGTTGTCCTGGAGGTCTTGAATCACTATTCTTATGGCAACGTTCTCCTATTTCAAGAGGTGGAGGTCGACCTCATACTTCTTAGCCATCTCTTGCATTTTTTTCTGAGTTCCTCCATGAGATTCATTTCATTCATGTTGGAAAAAGGGTGGTCATTCCTGGTTTACACCATGAGGGAGGGAGTAGAGAGAGGGTGTAGGAATTTTTATATCTCCACAGATGACACCAAATGTTCTTACCATAGTTTGGTAGGATGATTATCCTTTCAATCCTTCAGGCCTTGGAGCTCTAGGGGACAGATGTGTACTTGCAAAAGGGACTCCAATGCTCAAGTCAATGAGGGATTAAGAGGATAAAGATTAGAGTGTGATAGATTAGATGCCTGAGGGGGGCCTGGTGCTAGCCATAAACATAAACATAATGTTAATGTTGAATGTGATGTTAGCCATAAACATAATGTGCATGGTGATAGTTTTGCTTATTTATGGCATCAAAGATTAGGTCATATATCCAGAGAAAGTTTAATGAGGTTAATGAAAAATGAAATTTTGCCTCAATTAGATTTTGGTAACTAGGATGTATGTTTGGATTATATTAAAGGAAAGCAAACCAAACAAATATCAAAGAATCTTGCTATAAGAAATAATGAACTTCTAGAATTGATATATACTGATATTTTTGGATCTTTTCACGTTATTGTTATTTGTACCTTTTATATAAAAGATCTCAATCAATGGATGCCTTAAGGATGTTCATTGAAGAGGTAGCAAGACATTTGGACAAAAAGTGAAAGTTGTAAGGTCTGATAAATGTGGTGAATTTTATGGAAAATATAATGAAAGTGAATGGTATCTGGGTCCATTTGGAAAGTTCCTTGAAAGTAAAGGCATATGTGCACAATATACTATGCCTAGCACACCGCAACATAATGGTGTGGCTGAAAGGCAAAATCGTACTTTAATGGATATGGTTAAGTCTATGTTGAATTATAGTGTTGTGCCTTTATCTTTGTGGATATACACATTAAAGATCATTGGATATATGCTTAACAGGGTTCCTAGTAGGCAGTTCCTAATACTCCTTATGAACTATGGACATGAAGAAAACCTAGTTTGAGGCATCTCTATGTTTGGGGTTGTCCAACAGAAGTAAAGGTGTACAATTTACATGAAAAAAAAGCTTCATGTAAGAACATTAGAGCTTTCTTCATTAGGTATACGAAAAACCTAAAGGTTAATCATGGTATAAGAATACTTGAATATGGTAATGTTCGGTTCATTAAAAATGACTTTTTTTAATGGGAGTGAGAAATCACGAAAGATGGATATTGTAGAGACTCATGTGAATCTTCTTCACCTAAAGTCCCTCCTCAAGATGTTGTTCCTCTGGTAGTATTACAGTCAAACAACACCCATAGACAAGCCAGTAATAAATGTGCAAGTCATAAATGAACAAGTGATAGAATAGGCATAGGAAATAACACCAATAATGTTTGAACGACAAAGAAGGCCAACTATTTCAAGTTATTATATTTTGTCGCTTGAATATGAATATGACTTGAGCATCGATGAAGATCCAATCTCTTTCAGGAAAGCCATGAATAGTGACAATTTTGAAAAAAAAATGGTTCAATGCAATAAAAGAAGAGTTGAAATTAATGAATGACAATAAAGTTTAGGATCTAGTTGAGTTGCCTAAAGGTTCAAAATGAGTAAGTTGTAAATGTGTTTTTAAGACCAAACATGATTCGAAGGGCAATATTGAAAGGTACAAAGCTAGACTCGTTACTAAAGGTTTCACTAAAAAATATGGTATTGACTACAAAGTGACTTTCTCTCCAGTCTCTAAGAAGGACTCATTGAGGATTGTTTTAGCTTTGATGGCTTATTATGATTTGGATCTTCACCAAATGGATGTAAATACCACCTTTCTAAATGGTGACTTACAGGAAGACGTTTATATGGACCAAAATCTAGTGTGTAAATTAAAGAAGTCAATGTATGGACTAAAACAAACTTCCAAACAATCCTATCTTAAGTTTAATGATATCATTATGTCATATGGTTTTGTAGAGAACGTTGTTAATCGGTGTATCTACATGAAGGTTAGTGGCAGAAAATTTGTGATTTTAGTCTTGTATGTTGATGACATCTTGCTTGCTGCTAATGATGTTGCTATGTTACATATGTAAAGAAGTATCTCTTTACTAACTTTGAAATGAAAGATATGGGTGAGACATCCTATGTGATAGAAATAGAAATATTTTGTGATAGATCATAGGGATTGTCTCATA
The DNA here is from genome assembly GCA_037954015.1 of Psophocarpus tetragonolobus. Classification (NCBI taxonomy): domain Eukaryota; kingdom Viridiplantae; phylum Streptophyta; class Magnoliopsida; order Fabales; family Fabaceae; genus Psophocarpus; species Psophocarpus tetragonolobus. Next base: position 3,902,359 of record CM075692.1, on the reverse strand, counting down.
AAGGATATATCAATAAAGTATTAGAGAGATTCAGAATGGAAAAGTGATATGCGGGAATTGTTTTGATGCAGAAAAGTGACAAGTTTAGTCAAATACAATGTCCTAGAAATGACTTGGAACAAAAGGAAATGAATTCTATTCCCTATGTATCAGTGGTTAGGAGCTAGATGTATACCCTGACATGTACACAGTCTGATATTAGTTTTGCTGTAGGAATGTTAAGCAAATATCAAAGAAATCCCATAATAGAACATTTGAAAGTTGCAAGAAAGTTCTTATGTATTTACAAGGCACCAAGATTACATGCTCACATATAGGAGGTCAGATCACCTTGAAGTGATTGGCTGCTCGGATTGAGTTTGTGGCATGCTTTAAGGTCACAATTCAAGTCTTATGGCTACAAAACTTTACTTCAGGTTCGAATTATTGACAGTATAGTAAGACCGTTAAGGATTTATTATGATAACCTCACAATTGTGTTCTTCTCTAGGAATGACAAATACTTTAAATGAGCAAAACACATGGATTTGAAGTATTTGACAGTTAAAGAAGAAGTGTAGAAATATAGAGTGTCAATTGATAACGAATACGTTAACTAAAGGTTTACCACCTAAAATATTTATTGGCCATATTGAAAAGAACGTGACAATAGTTACTTGACCAAATGTCATTAGAAAAACAAGTTATGAACATTACTATGAAACTAGGTAAATTTTTTGGACTCTCTCTTGATGATTATAGAGTATTTAAAAGTGAGTAACATATTATCTAAGATCTTATAATGTAGATTTTTGTATGTTGAACCCTAAGAAATTACACATAAGAGAAAAATTTTGCTTTTTAAAATCTAATTAGAGAAATATCAACAAAATGCAATAGTTGGTGTTGAACTTTAGAAGTTTATTGCTAATATTATTTACATTTTCATATGTAATTAATATACCCTCTTTTATATTTATTGTAAATATTTTATTAAATGTCATTGTAATTAATTATATTTTTCAACATAATTCTTTTGAAAGTGTATCTTTATTTCTCTTTTATATATCTTTGTTACTAAAATATAATATTTTATAAAATAAATTCTATTTTGTCTTTGTTATTCTTTGAACCCTAATTTTGTCCTTATAATTAATTTTTGAAGATATATTTTTGCAATCTTTTCTATTATTCTTTAAATGTTATTTTTGTTTCACACCTCTGGAAATTATTTATTTTTACTTTGATATAATAAGTGATAAAAGAAATCATTGTGCATTTAATTCTTTCCTATTAAATGATGTGCATTTTATTCTTTATATATATTTATGTTTATATTGTTATTTTTTGTCTTGGTTGAGAATGGGATGCTAGTAATAAAGTGTTTTTTGAGAAGTATTGATAAAAAATATAAATACATATTCGAAAAAGTACTTTTATACCTTTATTTCAAATATAATTCTGAAAAATATTTTCAAGAAGTATAAATGAACATTTCATAAAGTATTCTTTGAAACATTTTATTTTTATGAGAAAGTGTAATTTGGGAAGAGTTAAGTAGTAGGATTTGGAAAAACATAAAGAAAATGAGAAGTAAGATATATTAATCACTATGTAGTAGGATATCAAATAAGAGGTATATTTTAAGGTATTTTAGAAAAATATTTAAAATGAAATTGAAAGTATATTAATTTCTTTATAAAAGTGTAAATAACATGGCCTACATATTTACATGATATGAATGATGCTTATTTCTTTCTTTCTTTTTGGCAAAACTTGCTTGGTTCTTGTCACACAGGATTGCTTTTGCGGGTGCAAAAGTTTTATGTGCCAAATTCAATTAGACAAGATTGATTAGGAAAAAAAATTAGAATTACAATAAATGATTATTAAAAAATAAAAAACTTTATGTATTGCTAGTGTAAATTTTTATATTGACAATAAATTACAACTATGGTAAGTTTTATTAATTTTACCTATTAATAGTTAAAAAAAAATTATAATTGAACATCGGTGTAAAACTATTTTACTGTACTTGTCATAGGTATTAAACTCATTAAAAATTTAATATATTCATAATTTACTTAATAAATTAGCCCAATTTATTGAATAATATTTTTTATCAATAGATATCTAAATTCATCCATAAAATTAATTTTAAAATATATTAAATAAAAATATTTCATAATATTTTATAAATTTATTTCTATTTTAAAGTAAATAGTTCTATGAACTTTAAAAAAAAAAACTCACCTTTCCCTTATCTCCTTTTTTTTTTACATATAAAGTATTAAATGTTTTTTTTTGTGCATTAAAGTTTCCTTTATATACAACTATTATCTTCTTTGTATGATAAATAATATTAATTATTATAATCAATAAGTATATTTAATTAATGCTAATAATAATATCCCTTTTTTTTTATTATAATAAGCCACTTGGATATCATTGATATAGATCAATACAACTAGTTAATGTTGTTAATTTTATTGGTTTTTTAAATTAATTTTACTAATTTGCCAACTTTACCTTTATTATTGTACTACTATCACTAAAAAAACATAAATATTTAAAGTATTCAATAAAAATAACCAATAAAAAAAATGTTGTATAAAAATTGTGAAATATCTTATAAAAATTACCACAATTTATTTCAAAATTGTACCTTATATAATAAAAGTTAAGGACCGCAGGAATATTAAATACCCGTTCCATTTTTTTTAACCATTGACTTTTACTAAAATATCTTGCTAATTAGCATTCTAAGGACACTTATTAAGATTATCTTAAAAGAGAAAATAATTATTAATAATAATATGTAAGTGCACTCAAAATCATAGATGAGTGTAACTTTGGATGTTTCAGTAAAATATTTACTTTTTATAACTTATTAACCAATACTTACTAATTAACATTCCTTTTATCTAAGGTTTTCAGGTTTTCAAAATGGAATGGTCAAGATATGAGTTTAGGGTTCAAAGATTGAACGAGATTAAATTAGATTCAATAAGATATTATTTTTTATATTTTTTTATTAATATAGTAATATACTAAGCAAAAAATAAGTTTGATATGATTTATAGTAAACAAATATAATACATCTTATTAAGTTTAAATTATATTGTCTTTATAATATTACAAAATATAAAGTCTCACATTGCCTAAAATGACTATTTGAAAGGTATTTTCACATTTATATTCTAAATTGTTGTCAAGACTTGGTAAAAAGGCTAACAAGTGAAAAAAGTCTAGCAGACATAAACTTAAATTTCATAGACACAATTGTATTTCAAATTTGTCATTTTTTATGATTTTGTATGATATTTAAAAAAAAATAAAATTAACCAGCGAATTCACTAGTTTTGATCCATTCTCTCAACCACCAGTTAATTAGAACATTAACGGACTATTCAATTAAATTTACGTAATAAAGGATGTTATTAAATTTTATGATATTTTAATATATTTTGAATTAGATGAATATGAATAAAATCATTGATGGAACATTTTGAATGAAAATCACCTACTACTGGTTAATAAATAATAAAATAATTTTAAAATAAATTAATATTACTTTGAATTTTGAGAACAATAGATAAATAGAAACAAAAGTTTTAAATAGTTAATAATTAAAAATAAATGGAGGGAGCATTTTTATTTTGCAAGGTGAACTTTTTTTTTAAAGATTGTTAAATATTCATTCTATTTCAAGATAAGTGTTATTTTAAATTGTTTTACACACATGAATAAAACTTCATAAATAAATAAAAGAGAATAGTGTTATTATAAAACTAACATTCTTATTCATAATATATTGAAAAAGTAAAGTAAAATTAGTAAGAATATTAGTAAAAAAACAATTAATATTATATAAAAATATAACATATAACACTTATTTTGAAGTATTTTTTTTTTCTAAAACAATTATTTTGGAAAAGGAGTGTGGTATTTATTAATTTAATAAATACAATATGCACATTTTTTTTACAAGAACAATATGCACATTAAACGTATGAGACTTCGTAATATTTATAGAAATCTACATATATTAAATTTTATTATAATTAAAAATAACTATTAAAATATTTAATACTCTTCTATTTTTTTTTTAACCACCTCACAGGACTTGAAGATAGTGTAAGAGAGTTTACAACAATTCACGCACTCTGCTTAACTAACTGAACTGAACCCTACTCCTCAATCTACTTATTTATAAATTCACCAAAAAAATCTACTTTTTTATGATAGTTAGCCTATGAAATATAAAAAAATATACATGTATACATATTATATATTAAAAAAAAAACATATATTATATTTACTAAATTTAATAAATACATGCTCATTTTCTATCCTAAATGTCACATTTTTACGAAGAAATTATTTCAAAAGTCTTAATAGAATTGTACATGATCATCAATAAATTTAATTTTATGCTCTCTATATATATTTAAAAAATATTTTAAAGCATAATTAAAAATCAATAATTTGAATTAAAATAAATTCCGTATTTTAAAAAAATATTTTAAAATTTTTAATTGAATGGTACGTGATTATTAATAAATTTAATTTTATATATTTAAAACAAATTATTTTAAAGCATAGTTAAAAAATCATCCTATATGAAAATAGTTTACTCTTAAATTTGATTAATATAAAAAAAATTGTTTATATATATATAGAGAGAGGACAACTCAAGAGTGAGAAATAAGGTTACAAGGACAAGAAATGAGAAAACATAATAATCACCATAGGATTTCAACAAACCGATTTAGCTGTTAATTAAACAAACTTATGTGGTTCTCTTACACAGAAAGTTCTCTCACAGACCATATCTTTGTATGTTGCGCTGCTTTCTCATCAACCTCGTGCATCCTCTACAAGATCATTACCACCTTTGTTGGTACTGTTGCTACTGTCGACGGGACGGGTAGAGGTACTGACGATGGTGGTGACAGCATCAGCGGTGAGGGTGATGGTATTGATTCTGGCGACAATGACGATAGAGGTGGTGACGATGACGGTGGTAGTAGCAATTTGGGGCAACGCCACCACTACCATCAACCCCCACCATCACCGTCACCACCCCCATTGTACATTGTCGACATTATCGCCATCATTGTCAATACTGCCATCACCTAAGGGCGGAGGGATGAGAGTACTGGTAGTGATCAGGTCCCTCCCCCCAAATTTAAAATAAAATAAATTATATATAAAAATTAATGTTAATTATCATCTACAAAGAGTAAAACAAAAATATGATAAGTACCATGATTGATAAAAAAAAAATAAAGACAGTAGAGCAACAGACAAAGATTTGGTTTGTGAGAGAAGTCTATGTGCAAGAGAACCACGTGAGTTTGTTTAATTAACAACTAAATCTGAGCCGTTTATTGGAATCTTATGGTTATTATTATATTTTTTCTCATCTATCCCTATAATCTTTCTTCTCACTTGAGTTGTCCTCAATACATAAATATTTTGATAAATTATGTTAATAAGTTGATACAATATTATGTCATATATTATGATGTTTAGAGATGAGATTGGTATTTTTTTTCACAATAATGAATGTAATAAAATTTTGAGTTGAATTTGGACTATTTGGGTGATATGATTTTTTATTGAATTTCATATTATTGATTTACAAATCCCATAGTTTATAGTATGTTGGTAAATATGGGTTTCGCCCCAAAAAACCGTATGAAGCCCAACCTATTACATGTCAATTCATGGATTGGATCCATTTTTGTTTGTATTTTAATAAATATATAGATTGGGTTAATTCTTCATTGGACTGCAAGAGACCAGAGAGGTGTCAAAAGTATTCTCCCCACTAACTAATGGCATATAGCTAGCTAGAGCTCCTATACTAATACTATAGTATAGACCTTTTGACTCCCAATAACAGAACAGCATGCATTTAACCTTTTTCAATACATAGGCATGTACATATGTACGTGAGGGAGGGGTGTGTTTGGATTATAGTTAATGATAACAGAACATGGGAGAAACTATGAAAAAAGACAAGGCTAGTTTTGTGAGAGGAAAATGCGGCTGCCATTGAAAATCATACTGGGGCGTGTGTGTCCTTCTGGTGAAGGAGACCTTCGCCTTGTGTATATAGCAGCATCAACTCTGACTTGTCACTAAAAGTCTAAAAGAGTCTCCAGAGTCCTTGTCTCCAAATGCCTTTCTTTGAAAAATACGCGTTCCCAATTCACATACTCCCACACTTGTGTCATGTGTCATTATATTATGTGTGCAAGTGCAATGTCTTGCTTTGGCTTTTAATAACAGCATCTCTATATTCGTGGCTTTCTTCTATGCTTTTGTAACTGTTGTTAGTTTTACTTCCTCTTGTATATATATATATATATATATTGCTGACCTATATACCAGTAGAATAAATGTTTGTTGTTTGAATCTCAATATAATTTTAAACTAAAAGATATTTTAAAATAGTGAATTGCTTGTTTTAAAATCTAGCATTAGTTATTTTGTTTGACTGTTTTGTATCCAATGCTTGCATATTTTAAAGACTAGCAGAAAACAGTACTGTTATGGATGCAGGCTCTTATCCTTTTATATTACAACCACAATTCTTTAAAATTTTTCACTTGGTTTCTTGTACTTTGGATCTTTGTCTAAAAGAATGGCAACAAGATACAAACCAACAAAGAAAACGATGATTGGGACTTCCTTACATAAAATTTATTTATTTTATTTGTTTTGGGGCCCCCTCTGGTTGATCAACCAAAGATTCAAATTAAAATAAATTAAATACACAGCTTGGTTGATGTTAGGATTAATAGCCATATCACCAAATAATTTCACCAACTTCCATAAGAACTATAAATCTAGAAATTAGGTATTATCTAACCGGAGCTTTGTTGGCCTGTTCATATGCCTGTCATTGGTTCGACTACGGAAGGAATAAATTAAATCCTTTTTTTTTTTTAAAACCATACGGTTGAAGTGAATTTTACTCTCTCTCACTCTTAAATCCTTTTTTTAAAACCATAAACTCGAAGAAAACTACTCTTTTTATAAACTTAGTTAACTTAATCCACCATTTAATTTCATATTTTTATTAACAGATCAATTTATGTATAATTTTAAATTTTTTTTATAATATATTACACCATTTAATTTTAAGGTATATATAATATGATATATAAATATTTATTATTAAATAATATATTTAGAAAAGTTTGAATTACATAAAAATTGATAAACATAATCAATAAGATAATATGATGAATTCAAGTATTGAATTGATCAAATTTTTGTTTTAACTAAAGTTATTGAAGATGTAAGTTAAGTAAATTACTAAATTGTATGTGTGTGGAGGGGATCCCCTTTCTCCAAGAGTAAATCTAAGATTTACTCTTCATCTATTAATTATTTTCTTGAAATGTGACGATTGAAAATGAATAACTATCTTTAACGATTAAATTTTAAGAAAATAAAGATAAAGATGAAGAATAAGTCTTTTATACTTACTCTTGAATTAAGTGAATCCCCTCCCACACACATATATATATATATATATATATATATATATATATATGTTATTCCTCTTTTTTATATAAAAAATCATTAGGTCTTGATATCAAATATATAAGTGAATTTTAGCTACTTTTATCGTATTTAATTAAAATACTCTTCATCTTGAGTATAGGATAACTTAGATTATGTTATTGTATTATCAAGTATATATGCAGACTTTTCTCATATGATGTCTTTGTGATTGAGATTTATCTTACAATTGTTGAATAAAATATTTTTTCTTGTTAAAAAAATTCTTCATTTTGAGAGGTTAGACTCTTCATTTTGAGAGGTTAGACTAGCTTGATGTTAATTTTAATGGAATATAATATAAGAAAATAAATTTATTTCTTATTAGAATGACTGAATTTAATGAATTTAACTAATTAATAGTATTATAAAAATTATTTAGTCATCTTGAACTGTTAGTGGGAGAGTATTTTATGCATTGAGTTTAAATATTTGCATATAAATTTAAAAATTTTACAAATAACTCCCTTAATTATTACTTTTTTAAAAAATATTAATTTTAACAACTAAATTTTAATAATAAATTATTTAAAATTTTAACCCGTAAAATATGTTCTATTCATTTTAGTGTGTTTGTGGGGACGTTGTACTTAATGCAACATAAAGGTAACAGTCCTGCTACTTTGAAAATTATGAATTGGAAAGTATAATTTCTCAGATGAACGGGAAAGAAACGTTTATACAAACATGATCTTAGTAGTTAGAACTATAACTTATTATTTATTAATTTGTTTGATTAATGTAAAACTTGTTGAGTTTCTATTTAGCCCTATGTTTTTTCTTAAAACAATAGAATACACATGAATAGTAGTATTATTTAGAAAATTGGCAAGTTTTTTTTTTTAAAAAAAAAACTATTTAAAGTTAGATGAGTAAACTCATTTAATCAGTAAATATTTAGGAGATAGATCTCACGAGATATTTCATATATATATATATATATATATATATATATATTTTGTCAATATCTAACAATAATAGCTCCATTTAAAAAAAATAAATCTCATATATTTATAAGATCCAATTATTTAATTAAAAAAATTAATAAAATTGGTTGATTTAGTTTATCACAATAAATATGTATATATATATATATATTTAATTATTATGTCTTTAATATATATATATATATATATATATATATATATATATATTTTCAATATCTAACAATAATAGCTCCATTTAAAAAAAATAAATCTCATATATTTATAAGATCCAATTATTTAATTAAAAAAAATTAATAAAATTGGTTGATTTAGTTTATCACAATAAATATGTATATATATATATATATATTTAAATTATTATGTCTTTAATATTTATTTTTTTCCTCTTAATTACTGCAACATTTTTTTAAATTAAGATATTTAAATGTAATAATAAATAATATAAAATAATTAATATAAGAAACATTATCAATTGAAACTTAGAAAAAACTATTAAATATTATTTTTATATTTAATCTTATAAATAGGAGCTGACGAGTATATATTGTGTAATCCATTATATATATATATATATATATATATATATATATATATATATATATATATATATATATATATATATATATATATATATAAACTTGACCCATTTATGGCTTCCAAATTAATTTGACATTATTTCTTGTTAATATGGATGTAAAAAATGTTAATTCTAGCTTTATGGTTAAGGTGTCATTCTCTGAAAGAATGATGGCTTCCTTGGCTATCTAATTATTGAAACTTAATTTTAATGAATAAAATATAATTATGATTTAAAGAAAAGACAGGAACCGAAATTGAAATGGAATAAAAAAAAGATGATAATAATATTAATAACTATCCCTGTCAAAAGACCTCATAATTCCCGAAAAGCACACATTTCACTTTATTCTATTCTATTCCATGGTAATATCTCAGATAAAAGGTGCATGATGCAGTTGAAAGTGATTTTGTTTCCACAAGATCCACGGTCTAGAATTCAGTTGTCTCTTGATCTGAAGCGCCGTGAGCTTAGCAAGTTCTCTGTGATTCTAAAAAAATTCCTTTGTGATTTGTTTATCCATAGTGGTTGGATTAGGTCCTTTCTTGGGTCTATGATTGTGATTTTCCACTTTGACACAAAATGACCAAAGTACCCATCCCTTGATGTGACTTTTGGGAAGGACCAGCCAGCCACTGCATACATTGCATGCAACAACAGAAGGGAAGAAGGACCTCAACCCAAGTCAGCCAAACACAGCACATAGAGTTTCAGAATCCTTTTTTGCCCTCTCCATGTCAGTGACCCTAAACGGTAACAGTACAGTACACTCTGCCTCCGCTGAATTTCAGACAAACTATGTCATTCACCCCTCACCCAATCAACCATCAGGTGTTTTGTTTTCCACTTTACAAAACAAACCACCTATCTATCAAACCAACAAAAACAAAACATCCTTCTACATTCCTTTCTTACTTACCATTTACTTGTTAAATGTTAGTAATAACTATAACTATTTCTTTTGCTTACTTTAATTACTTTCCATATATTTCTTTTATCAACTCTTATTATTATTTATTTTTGTTCTCTCTATCAGTTTTACGGCTTCATTCACTGTCCTTTTTTATTTCTTTTGAATTTTCTGTGAGGTCCAGTGGGGCTATATGATGAGTGAAAGTTTGTCTGAGAGTGAGTAAGAAGATACGAAATAAGAGATAGAAAGAGAGAGAGTGGTGTAGCTGTTTCATGCTGCTTTCACACGTCCTATGTCGTTATGTGGCTAAGGATTGGGTCCACCGACCCGTAGGCCTTACCCTCTCGTTCTCTCTCTCTCATTAATTTTTTCATAATGTAAAAATTTCATTTATGACAAGAGAGAAGTGAGCAAAATCTGGAAAAGCTTTTGAAGAGGAAAAAAGCAGAGAATAATAAAGAAAAAGGAAAAAAAGAAGGAAGGAAATGTTGTGTGTATATGTGTTGGTGTATCTGCATGACACCAAATCAGTGAAGAAACTGAGTAATATTAATGCCAGCTCAAATTTCTCATTTATAACAGGCCAACCTGAGGAGAAAAATCACATCCAGGAGCATCTATGGAGGGGTTGAATATTTGCTATTGCTATTAATTTATTTCTCTTCAATATCTCTGTCTGTTCTGTTTTCCTCTAGATTTTTCTTTTGCTAGACTTCCATTGCTTGTGAGTTCATTCTGAGATTGGGGATGTGAATTGAGGAGTACTCAAATTGCATGTGGATTTTCCAGAATTCTGATTCAGTTGTGAGGCTTCAAGGAGAAAAAGAAACACTCCCGGGTGAAGCAAAAGAAAGTTAATTATTATATATAGGACTTGCTATAAGAGATATGGCCGCGTCATCTTCTTCAGCATCGCTTTTTGGATTTAGAGAAGAGGATCAGAACCAGATGAAGCAACAGCATTCCTTGACACCATCTTCATCAGCAACTCCCGCTGCACCACCACCCCAGAAGAAAAAGAGAAACCAACCTGGAACACCATGCAAGTATCTTGAAATTTTTATCAGAAATTAAGATCTAATCTCTAAATGGTTTCCTATGTCAATGATACAGATTTATTTTTCCTTTTCATAGACTTTATCTATTTTCATTTCACAATTTTTTCCCTTTTCATTTAGTATATATATATAAATTCCCAAGGGAACCCTAATCTAAAAACAAATGTAATTAAAATGGACTAAAATTAAATGGGTCTGTATGTCTTTGGAAATATTTGTCATGAAGATATCTCAAGTTGATTTCCAGTTTTTTTTTTTCTTTTTTTGAATTTTACCTTGCGTTATTAATTAATTATCTAATAATTTGTTGTTTGGCATTTTTCCATGGAACAGATCCAGATGCGGAGGTGATAGCACTATCTCCCAAGACCCTAATGGCAACAAACAGGTTTATATGTGAGGTGTGCAACAAAGGGTTCCAAAGGGAGCAAAACCTACAGCTACACAGAAGAGGACACAACCTGCCTTGGAAGCTTAAGCAGAAGACTACAAAAGAGCCAAAGAGAAAGGTTTATCTGTGTCCTGAGCCCACATGCGTCCACCATGACCCTTCAAGGGCTCTAGGAGACCTCACAGGGATTAAGAAACACTACTCTCGCAAACATGGTGAGAAGAAGTGGAAGTGTGACAAGTGCTCCAAGAAATATGCTGTTCAATCGGATTGGAAAGCCCACTCTAAGACTTGTGGCACCAGAGAATACAGATGTGACTGTGGCACTCTCTTCTCCAGGTACTAAACACATGAAATTCAATTAATGTTACCCTTTTTCTAAGCACTTATTTTACTAAGCCTTTTTACTTATCAAAATTTAGCCTAACACGGTCAGAAATGGCCATAAAGAGAGAAGGAGGTAAACAGTGTTTGCTTTGGTGTTGGCCTAAGGGTTGTATTAGATTCTTCCTGTTGAAGACATACAGTGAGTAACTATAGCGAGGAAAAGAGTTAGATGCTTTCTTTATCTACTGAGTCTGGTTTCCTTGCAATTGATTGATTAAGATTCTGTCCACTCGGTTGGTTCCTTTTCTCTCGTATGGTTTCCTTTGTCATCTTTCCTTTCTATTGGTACGGTGGCCAACCAAGTGAAATGGAAGGAAACATCCCCCACGTGAATCTTCTCTGGAAACTGCCTTGGTCATAGGGCTTTCAGAACAAACACACGGAGGAACAGCACCCTCTCTCTCTCTCATCAAAAGGCATAAAGCTAATGGAAATAACTCTTGCTTTCTCATTTTACCTTGGAAACACCGCTGTTTTTTCTCTCATTTCATTTTTCTTTTCTTTTCCATTCACGTGTTGCTATGCCATGAAGAGGAGAGAGAGTATGTGTGTTTGTGTGTGATATGTTGTTACCAGCTTTGTTTTCTTCTGGGTTGGCTAGATGTGTTCAGTACTGTGCTTTGCAGGTTCTCCTTTTCACGATAACCTAATCACGTATCCAACTCTCTCTCTGTTTTTATGTATGTAATAGTACTATTTTTCTTTTCCTTCCACATGATTTGAAGTTTAATTTTGTGGGAACGAGTGGTTATCCTTTATTCTATCAGAGATCTGCCGTACCTAATAAATGTTAATGATTAACACAAAGTGGGCACATCCTTGTTGACAATTTTGTTAACATTGGAGTCAAACTAAGTCCAGTTTGAGCACAATCCCACAATCATGGTTTTTGATTCTTTACTTTTTCTCTATCTCAAACATTGAATATATATTCTTCGGTTCCATTTATTGAACACCCAGACCCTGAAGTCCTTGACGCTGCACTTATTAATTGATTGATTAATCTTTTTATCAAGTGCTAGTGAAATTATTCCACCTACTTGTTGTGTACCCTTTTGGAAATTTTTAGTTATCTTCTCATTTGCCTGTAGAGCTATCACGTTATTATTTTTTCTAATTACTTGTTTCATAAATACCCGTAAATGTTTGTCCTCCGGTTAATTAAGGCTTTTATTCTTATATTTGGATGTTAAGACTTTTTTTAGTGATGTTGTGATTATGATTTTTATTGTCTTTTACTTGGAAAAGCCAAGTCCTAATTCTAGTAATCTTTGTATACCATAAGATACGTAACAGCTTTAAATCAATATAATTGTTATAGTGTTTCTAAATTGAACTACTATTTCCTGTAACATGTTTTTAATTTTATATTAAGCTTTAAAATCTTTTATGAAAAATTTCCTCTCTCGTGGTAATAATATAAAAAATTATTAGCTCCTATATACAGATTCGCTCTCATACTACCCTTTGATAATTAGTATTGAAGTACGTCCTTGTCCTTGTCCTTGATCTAGTTCACAAATTTTCGATTATGAACTTCCGTTTCTTAGACAATGTTGAGAGTAGAAACAATTTAATATTTTGAATTTTTTCCTCAAAAAATACTTTTTTATTACCTACAAATTTATGCTAAATAACTGTTAAGTAGTGAGTTTCAACATAAAAGATAAATAATTTGTCATTAAGATTTTTTTTATTATGTGGTCTCCTAATTAAAGATTATTTTCAATTCACTCATTACTGTCCTATAAATTCAAAATGATTACATGGTTATATTTTTAGACAATTTTCAGGTGACACAACCAGATTTTTTCATTAAAAAAAAAAATCATGTGAAAACTGATGATAATAATTCAAAGCCATGTAACATTGTTTTAACAAGTAAAACTACTACACTTTCCAAGTAAATAATGAAAACCAATTAGATCTAATAACATGAATTACACACAAAGAATATTTTTCCAAGTTATATATAGTTATTGACTAATTAAAATTACTCTAGATATAATCTTTAAAATTGTTGTTATCATCATCCTAAAAAAACAGTTATTATCATATCAAACTCAACAATGTTATGAGCCGAAGACATATATGTTATCATAAGAATAATTAGTTTCTAATGTATTGAGTAATGATTTGGAATGTGATGAGTGCAGGAGAGACAGTTTCATCACCCACAGGGCCTTCTGCGATGCACTAGCTCAAGAGAGTGCAAGACAACCACCGAGCCTTAGCGGAGGGATTGGCAACCACCTATTCGGAACCACCACCAACATGGCCTTAAACCTATCTCAGGTCGGTTCTCAGATCTCAAACATGCAAGACCCTAACACCCAACAAACCGAACTACTTCGCCTCGGCGGTCGAACCGGCCAATTCGAGCACATCCTCGGTTCACCCTTCCGACCCTCCAACCAACCCTTCTTCATGTCCGAACCCAACCAAACCTACCACCCCGACCAACCACAAGGTTTGGTCCAAAACAAACAGTTCCAACAAGGGCTAATGCAACTGTCTGATCATCTGAACAACAACAACCACAACAGCATAAACAATTCGCACTTCAACCTCCCCTTCCTTTCCAACAACAACGCCAACACAAGCAACGCATCGTTCTCTGAACACTTGAACAACGCCAACGGAGGAGGGAGCAGCAGCAACAACGAGGGCACTAACTTCTTCACAACTTCAAGTGCTCCTTCTCTCTTCAGCACCAACAGTGGCAATGGCAATGGCAATGTTAATGTAAGTGCTCTCTCTCACATGTCTGCAACTGCACTGCTTCAGAAAGCAGCACAAATGGGTGCAACTTCCAGCAACAGCACCGCTTCGCTGTTGAAAAGCTTGGGAAGCGGGTCCTCCAGCAGCGGGTCAAAATCTGAACAACAACACAGGCCACTGGTGAGCGCTGCAAGCTACGGTGGTGGCATCTTCGGAGGGAACATGAACGAGCAGAGTAACAGTAACCTGCAAGACCTGATGAACTCGTTCGCTGTAAGCGGAAACTCTTCCATTTTCGAAGGTGGGTTTGAAGCATATGATCACAGCAATAGTAATAGGGACCCAAAAGTGCACACAATGAGTGGCAGCAGCAGCATGGGAGGGTCTGATAGGCTCACCCGCGATTTTCTGGGTGTGGGTCAGATAGTTAGAGGCATTAGTGGGGGTGGGGGGATTGCTTCTCAGAGAGAACACCAACATGGCTTCAACTTGACTTCTTTGGACCCTGAAAGAAATAATAATAACCATAATGCTGCGCCGTCAGCCCAACCTTTTGGAGCTGGTGGAGGGAATTTTCAGTGAAAAAGAAAAAATCAACCTTCCTCGTGCCAACTAAGTACAAAGGTACGTCAACTCAAATATTATTACGCCATTAATTACTGAATTATTATGCATGATTCAACAAGGGTTTTCCTTCATCCAGGTCATTAGGGTTGCCTTTTTATGCTTTTATTATAAATTATACGTGTTTGCTCTCACTTTTAACATTCTTTTTGTCTTTTTTTAATCTGTTATACTTATCGGATTCTCTCTTTTACCTATAATATTTAAAATAGGCTATACACCTCATTTTGAGGGGTATGAATGAAAAAATAAAGAGAGTGATAGAGGTGACTGTGATGGAAATAGAAAGAAAAATAAAAGTGAAATAGAAGGGAATGTTGATGTATATTAAGGTTATTTTTTTCTTCTTTTATTATTGGTCCCGAGTGTTGAAAAGATGCTACATTTTTAAATAAAGAAAAATCAGTGTGTTCAGAAAAGGTGTGTGCTCTGACAAGTTGTCTTGCATGGGGTGGACAGCGACGTTCTGCAGTACTTTGTTTCTTCTCTTGTCTTCTCGTTTTCATTTTCTTTCATTTTTGGATATATTTTGAGTTGGCAGAGTCACGAGTGCCAAATTGGTGGAGGGTGACTGAACCAATTCCTGCTCTTATCAACATGTTGTTGCCACGTCATATGTATAATATAATATTGATATATTTTTTAACTTAAATTTTTTAAAACGCTTGCAGAGAATGTTTGATCTGGAGGCATTTCACGGACTTCATATATAGCTTTTTTAATAGATCAAAAAATATCAAATTTCTTATTTTTATTCAATTATGATAATTTTGGAATGCAATCGTTTTATTTATTATTTTAGAAAGTTTTTTTTTGCAAAGTTTATATAGTTGCTGAATGATAGTGTCAAATAGTATATGGTTACAAGTTTTGTTTATGGGAGCAATTAAACAGCAGCAAAGACAATTTAAGTTTACTGATAACCTTTTGTTTTGATGTTTTATTTGTTTAAACCGCTGCTGGATTTGACTTGATGATGATGATTAATCTTAGTTTTCACTAATAGTGACACAGATACTTGTCACATTCTCCTTAATATTACAAATGATTATATAATTCCTTTTTAAAAGAAAAAAAAAATTGAGGATCTAGATATTTTGTTTTGGGGTGTGCAGTGGGGCTTTATTTTACATCAGTCCATTGTATATTGGTTTGTGTATATATATATATAATTAAGTAAGTCATGTATGTATTTTATAATTTTCATTATTTAATATTGTTAAATATTTTATATTATTTAAAAATTTATATCTATTTATTGTATCCTTTAAAGGAATAAAATAAATTAACAATTAATTTATTTATATATATACACACAGGATTTGTACAATGCGTGTACATGTTTGTTGAGTTTTATAAACAACAGAAATTATATATATAGTTTACCTTTGAAAGTAAGTTATTCACGTGTCTTTTTTTTTTAAAAAAAAAACTAACATACTTTAATTTTAATAATTTATAATGAAAATAAACTATTGACACTTATTCATTTCACTATCGTATAAAAAATGTCCCCTCGTTTGATGGATCTCAAATAAATATATATATATATATATATATATATATATATATATATATAATATTTTAAGTTGTTCTGAAACTATGTTGTTGCTAATTAAAATATATAAAGTCTACTGTTTGTCACTTTGTTGTACTATATGCCTATATATAGGCCAACTCGAATTAGGCGGTGCTCAGCTTTCGCTAATTAGTAATTAACTAGCAATTTTTTGGAATAATCTTGTCAGTTGTAAATATGACAGTTATTTATTATTTTTATAGTTTGGCTGTTTTGTAGGGATTTCAACTCCATTCCATTGAAACTTGACTGTCCAGTTCATCTAATTAAGGCTTTTCTAAGTGCAGCATTAGGGAAGCATATGTGGAAGTTTCTGCAATTTACTAATAGCGCAAGCAAGTTAGGCTTCAAAATTAGGCTTCAACTCCGTTACAACTACAACTTTCTGCTCTTTCTTTCCCTACCTTTCTATAAGTTTATTCGGATTATAAACAAAAACTAGCTTCAATCTTGGTTTAATTTAATATAATAGATTTTGCTATTGAACAATGCATTACTTATATTTAATTTGACTGCCGGTATGACCTTGTTCATATATACATTGGCATTTTGTGCATAAATGTGTTCGGACATTTCAGATATGGTCTCGTTATATCTCACATGCTTCTTAGCAATCCTTTTAAAATTAAGTTGATTTTTTTTTACCCATAATATTGGTAGCTACCAACTTTGTTTAGCGTAATTTTTGTAAAAAAAAATCTAACTGATTATTTTTAGTAAGTCCCTTTTTTTCTAATAATCTTTTTTTCATCCACAATATTTGAAACAATGGACTTACTTAAAAGAGGATTGAGTCCAACAATTTTTGTCAATTAAGCTGATTCTTGAACTGTGATACAGTGATTTAATAAGGTATGTACAAAATTGATACCAAAATTATAGTATTAAGTATTTGTTTAGATTATATTACAACTTACGAGACAATAAATTAATAATATTTATCTATCAAATATCACATGTAAGTATAGCAGGATAAATACGTTTGGATCATCCACACAGTATATATATTCAATCTTTTTTAGCTCATTTAAAAAGTGATTAATTTTCTTAGCCTAGTATGTTTAGTCTGCAAGTTAATTAAAAGAACTTAATTTGTGGACCTCACGAGCTTGCACTAATTAAAAATTTTAGACACTTTTATTGAATGTTGAATTAAAAATATTGAAAGAAAAATAATATTAAATCATTTAAATAACTTTTGAAAACTTCATTAATTAAAAATTATAAAAAATATTTTAATTATATTAAAAAATATGTTAGAAAAAAAGGCTTAGATAAGTTTTTGTCCCTAACCGTTCACCAAAAATCACTTTTAATACTTAAAATTTAAAAATAATTTTTGAGATTTTCATTTCACACTTACCTTTATTTTTTTATTTAACACCTACCAACCTTAATAATTTTTTAAAAACTCAAAAATGTCCTTTAACCTAGTTATCTATCCTAACACCTACCATAATAAATTAGTCTTATCTCTCATAACACCTACTCTAACAAATTAACATCACTCACTCACATTTCAAAATAAAATAACTTATTCTATGAAATAAGTTTTTGAATAAAGAAAAAAATTAATTAAAAAATTTATTTAACTATTTACATTATCTTTATAAAATTTTATATTTTAATAATATAATTTATTTATAAAAAAATTTTTTAAAATTTTACTAAAATTTCATTAAAATTTTATATTTTAACATATAAAATAAATAAAATATAAAATTTTATTACAGAAAAGGTTCTCCTAATAAATTTTTATATTTTATTATTTTAATTAGAAAATTTATATATAATATTTATATTATATTTATAAAATTTTATATTTTAGTAATATAATTTATTTATAATATAATTTTTTAACATTTTATTAAAATTTTATATGATAAAATATAAAAATAAATAAAATATAAAATTTATTATGAAACCTTCTCTTAATTTATTTTTTTTGCAAATTACTCTAATTACTTTGAGTTTAATTACTCTAATTACTGAGTCTATTAATTACTCTAATTACTTTTATTCTAATTACTATAATTAACATTAATTACTGTAATTGACACTGATTACTCTAATTATTATTATTATTATTACCATAATTATACTAACATTAATTACTCTAATTTTTTTTATAATTAATTTGAGACTAAAAACACTTATTAGTAATTTAATTTTTTGTTATAATTAAATTAAGAATAATAACATTTAATTTCTGTTACTCTAATAACATTTATGAGTAATAAATATTTTTTTTATTTTTTTCCTTCTCCGGCAGTACATCGTCAGAGAAGAAAAAAAATTTGCAAATTTTTTTCCTTCTCCGGCAGTACATTGCTGGAGAAGAAAAAAATTTGCAATTTTTTTTCCTTCTCCGTCAGTGCATCGCCGAAGAAGAAAAAAATTTGCAAATTTTTTTTCTTCTTCGGCGGTACATTGCCGGAGAAGAAAAAAAATTGCACATTTTTTTCCTTCTCTAGCGGTGCACTACCGAAGCAGAAAAAATAAAGGACAAAACGGTATTTTTCCCAACCGATAAGTGAGAAATGAAAAATTATTAGGTGTTAAATAAAAAACCCTAGTTTTTTAGTCTTTGATTCACTTTTAGTCATTCTTCTCCAGTTAACACAGATTGTTGATAAAAAAGATGATTTTATACTCATGAATGTCTCTCCTCATCAATCTTAACCTTCTTAATGTTTAATTTCACATCTGACACACCTAAATACACCAGAACTTATAAACAGACAATTTTAATAACAAAACAAATTAATTTCAGGATTTAAAATATATTTTTAAATTTCAAAGATCAAAAGTAATTTTTTATAAAACTTTAGGGATGAAGACCTTATTGAAGCCTAAAAAAAAATTAAATTATATATTCTTTTGCAGATCAGCTCGTTTAATCTACAGGTTATGCGGAGCAAACACAAACTTACAAATCAGAGCATATTAATATTACAAATTTTACATAGTTGATTCATTATACAAATTTGTAACCTGTGCTTGTGGGGACTTAAACAAGTGCAGCGTCGATTGATCCAACTCTGCATGTAAGTTAAAAGAGATGGGAGATATGTGAATTTATCCAACTTAATCTAATAAAAGAAATTAATTTAAGTATACTGGAGTTGCTTTAGATTAAGGAGAAATACTCATCATGGATATCAGATATTTCCATGCCCATTATTTGGCTCTCACAGAGTACTTATGTTTGCTTTCATTCTCTTTCTTTTCTTCTATTTGGAAATAACGCCACAAATGATTGAAGGTTGAAGGATTAAGGAATCATTTTTAACAACACCATTATAGTTTCATAGGGAAGGAACTAAAGAAAGCTTGGTGGGTTATATGATTTGTATACGAGTTACAGTTTTATAAAACAATATTATTTTTTATGAAAAAGTTTCAAGATTTATGATACCTTAATTGAAATTGAAATTTATTTTTTATCATTTAGATTACAATATAATAGACAAGGTTTGAATTTAAAATCCTTTTGCACATTATACCTCATCTTCCACCATCCTAAGTCAAGCCTCCCCTTTCCTAATGCTACTAAAATTATTTACAAGTAAATTAAGTCTAAGACTATGGCCTAAGGCCTTCAATGGAGTTTCATCCTTACCAAATCTTCCTTTATTATCCTAGCTTACTTCCATGCTAAGTTGATTGCATCAGTTCCACCAATGGACCTTCCAATGCAATAAGTTTACTATTGCTAAACACAGTTTAGAAAAAGGTCAACCTCTACATCTTAATCTCTTTTCGATCCTCTTCAAGCACATCTTTCAACTTAACCCTGTATACGCCTAAGGCCAATAATTGGGAAACCCCCCCCCCCCCCCCCCAAAAAACCTTCATAACCTTCTGCTGATCTAACCTTAAAAAACCTATCCTTAAAACTCTTGTACAAGGAACTATGTAAACTAAGAACCCCTTGTCCACTAACACTACTCAAGGAAACCCAACTATTCTTTTTCAACACATTTATCCTAAAAAAATAAAAAAGCTTTTGAACGAACAGTCAAACACTGAGCAGTTTACAAAGGATCTGGAAGACCTCATAAAAGGCCAGTTGTTAGGATGTAGTTATGGAGGAGTGACACCTAACTTCGTCAGTAACCCCCTCTTAAGCTTAGACAAGGGAAACTTCACAAACAACTTTGAAAAATACTCTCCAAGAAGAAACTAAAATTTGACTCCTTCCTCACCCGACCAACACAAATTGACTTCTTATGCAAATATGGCTCTACCACCACCCTCCCATCTTCGCGATCAACAATGAACACCAATTTTTTCATTAACTGCTACAACAATGGCCATATCCCAACACAAACATCGCCCATAACACCTCCAACCTGGCCCAAGGGCATAAGGCACCATAGTCCACCCCAACTAACCATCTAAAACACAACAAATGTAGAGAGTGAAGCAAAGAGAGCGTGAGAAAATGGTTTACTAATGCGTAAAATACAACTGCTTAAGAGTAAGTGTATCCTACGCAGTAGTAACAATGGACCTAAGTCTAGATATCATACCAAAAGGACTAGATCTAGTTCTCAATTAATTTAATTTAAAGGATAAAAGAACAATTAAATGAAATGATGATTTAGTATATGAGTAGCGATAATTTAGATTTAGAATAATACGCAAAATAAGAGAGAAAATTGGTTTTAGAATTCAATGAGTTAAAACCTAGGGTTGTGGTTTTCACTACAATGTTCTTACCCCTATTACTAAGCAATCTCATTCTTTGTGTTTCAATAATTACCGATTAATTACTACGTTGTTATAGTGAGTTTGTTCATTCACATCACACTATAATCTTAATTTGTTATCCAGTTTGATCATGCATGATTTCAAATTAAGACTAGTTTTTTTTTACCCAATCAGAAGTTTGTTGGTAAATTTGATCAATTCTATCGAAGTAATAACCTATTTACTCCTCAAATCAATTGTTCAAACATCAATGAATGACATTGAATAATCATGCAAAATGCAAGGGAGAATCATATAGTTACATTACAACCTTGGAAAAAGAGGTTTAGCCAGATATGGGTAATGCACAACCAAATATCTTTCTAATAGCATAGTACATAAAATCAATAAATAATTATTATATGGAGCACTCTGAATTGCCTCAACTATAAAACTTCTTTGTCCTTCCTCACCTCTTAGATCACAAATCTATTTTCTCTTCTAAGCCAAGACAAGTCCCCTTTTGTTTCTTTTTTTTTTTGTATTTATAAGAAGGGTTTGGGCTTTTTTTAGTGTCTCTCTTGAGGCCTAACTAGCATGGTCATGCTCGAGGAATTGCAATTGCAGCATGACCATGTTTCTTTTAAGCACGATCATGCTCGTAATTGTGAGATCTCAGCATGGCCATGCTAAATTTAGAATGGTTGTGCTTCTTCTAGCTAACTTTTGGGCTATTTTGACTTAGCATAGTCGTGTTGAAATGAAGCATGATCGTGCTAACTTGGATCTTCAATTTGTTCTGAAAAAGCTTGATTTTACCCTATTTTTCTTCCCGTTTCTTAAGTACCTGTCTAAAGTGAGAATAAACACTAAAAAATGAGTTTTTCCAATAATTATGCAATTATTTCCTCACAAACAGATATTAAACATGATACAAATACGAGTAAAAATTCGATTTATCAACCCCTCCACACTTGGAAATTACTTACCTTCAAGTAATTTAATTTAGCTAAAGAAAAATTTTATCAAATCATTTTTTTAAAATGAAGTCTTCTCATAGAAACCCTAATTAGACTTAAGCCAAAGAAAATGCAATTAATTGGCAATAAAAGGTGTTCATCTCACCACACTCGGTGTTTAGGGACAAAAGAATTTCAACACTCAAAAATTAATCCAATCAAGGTTATTCAGAACAATTTTATATTAGTTTATGTCAACTAAATTTACTTCAAAACAAGCAACTATGGGATTTTTACAAGGATGTAATGGGGTCAGGGTACTTGTGTGAAGTGTGGAAAAAAAAAAGGGAAATGCAAAGGGCTAAAAAAATATCAAAAAAAAAAATTGTAAGTTAATTTCTTAAGGACCCTAAGATTTCGAAGAAACAACCTCCCTATTTTGAAAACTTTTTAATGACCCTTGAATTGACTATATACTCTTTTTGCTCTCTCTTTTATTTTTCTCTTTCTTTAAATTTTTTTATATATGTATACTTTTTTGTTGAAAGAGACAAAGTTGAGTTTCTTATTTTGTGAGGTCATTTTTAAATTCCTTTTCACTTTTGCTATTAATTTTTCCTTTTTAGAAGTTGTACCATGATGATGATAATGGGTCACTCATTAAATGTGCATGAGAGAAATTTTGGGTGACAAATAGATACTTTCATAGGCTCAACTTGCGCAACTAAGGACAATTATGTTCAATTAGGTAGTGACTTGAAAGAAGACCTATAAAATACCCTAAAAATTAACAAGCAGAGAAATAGATTCATAAGATACAAACTTTAATACAACAATTAGAGGTCACCAAGCTTAGATATATTTACACTTAAAAAATAAAAATCAAGAGGTTATTTATAATGTAACCCCATTATGCCTCAAACCTCACTCTTTCTATGGTTAATATGGTAGAAAAATTACATCTTAAGTTATGCTAATTATTTAGCTTCTTTATAAAAAAGACTCCTAATTTACTAATCTTTTTTTATTCCAAAACAATGAGAATGTTCGTTATTAGCTGAAGGAAGTGGAATGATAGTTCAGGCATATTCATGTCCAGTGCGAGAAGATAAGATAGTTTTAATAATATAACCCTTGTGTTTCCTTCCCACACTTAAAAATTAGCAATGTCCCATTGCATAAAGAATACCATAATATCTCTAACAAATTATGTAAGAAAAGAAGAACAAAATGCACTAAAAAAATAAAATAAAGGATTGGAATGGAAAAAGAAAAAATAATAAATTAAAAAGAATCGAAAGAAAATAAAAACCATAAAATGACAGGTTGTCTCCTGACAAGCATTTGTTTAACGGCTCGAGCCTAACGGTTAAGATGTTGTTTTACTAGGTGACCTATTTCTGAGCCCAAAACTATTTGCCCAACGCCTCCCTTATTGGTATGCCTTAAATGTGTCAATTTTGTCCTTTTTATAATTCCCAAGGGTGTTTATTATGGAGTCAATACCCTTCGTGCCATGAATGGTCCTCTCAAGGGCTTCTTTAGCTATCATTATCATAGTTAATGTCTTACTTTTCTTATTCTGTGTGAGACTTATGGAACTGATAATTGATAAAAGAGGGTTAGAAATATCACAATTCAAGTTAGACAAAAGAGGTTTCATCTCAATAATGAAGGGTTCCCCTATTGGTGGTTTGAGTTTTGGTTCACAGCTCATATCCAACTCCTTAAATTTAATTAAGGTACCAATATTGTCATGTTTAGCCCGTATAAAATTATAGGCAATAAATGGAACAAACTTTTTCTATTGCAAAAGTGGTTTTCTTCTCAATTTCAAGGTGAAAAAGCAACTAACCAACTTAGAGCCTAGCACACATAAACAGGAAACAAACAGCTCGAGTGATAGGTTACCTTAAGACAAAAGAATGAAAATGAAAAATACTAAATAAATAATTAAAAGAATAAATGAATATAGACAAGCAAAAATTACTAAAATTCTAAAGTATCAAACGCCAGTCCCTGACAACAGTGCCAAAAACTTTATGAGCAAATTTTCTACTATACTCCCAGCAATTGCACGGGTCGTATTTAGTATCCGATCAATATATACCCGATCTCACATGGACTATATTGATACTTTAAGAATCCTAATACTAATTTCTTGAAAACGAATAAGAAATTAATTTGAAACTAAATCTAAGTTGGTAAAAAGTAAAGTGCATAAACAGTAAGATTAATACGATGAGAAGAATGGTAGGGTTCCGTTCTCACTATGGCATCTCTCTAATATATACATGACTCACAAAACAATATTTATCACTCATGTTCCCATCACCTATGAAAATATCTTTGACCCCGATCTTTCGCAAGTAAGGACCTAAGCTATTTAGGTATTAGACTATCAACGCATAATCTAAAGTAAAAAATAATCTGCTTTAAGTAAAGGAATTTAATATGACCAACGAGTTTTATTCTCTCTCGTGCAATAAACCCCATTAGGATCTCTTTCCATTTTATAAGTAAAAATCCTCTCTCGAGCTCATTCAACAAATAAAATCCACAATAAATATGAAAACAAAGCATAGGTAAAGAAGAACTCTAATGATGAGCAATAAATATTATATTGATAACATCAAAATATACAATAGAGTTTAAGCATAGTTACAAACGAAACCCTAACCATAAAACCTAGCCTTCCATGGAGGTTGAGAGCATGATTGATGGCATGGAGTTACAAAATGTGATGTAAATGAGGAAAAATGGAGGTAGAATGGTGTGTAGGAATGGAACCCTAGGGTTTGGACGCAGCTTCTCAATCCCCTCTCCTCAAAATGCAACTTTTTCTATTTAAAATGAGGCTATGTTCGCGCAGTGGTATTGGGTAGCCACTTCGTGGACGCTGGGCACCAAGAAGCGAAAAATACACTTTCTCAGGTTGGCAGGAGTTAGGCGACTGCTTTATTGTCGTTGGGTGCTGGCCAACATTGGGCGGCCACTTCTTAGCCATTGGGCGCTGGCTCCAAACTTCCAAAATTCTTCCAACAGTTCTTCTAGTCTTCTTCAAAAAACCTGACTTAAATAATGGAAAACAAGAAAATAAAAGTAAGATATGCACAAAAGTAAATCTGTAATAAATTTTTCTAAATATTCAATTTTTGTATAAAAATGAGGAAAACAAGGTTTTAAATAAGTAAAAATAAGGATAATTGTTCTATTTTACCTGGACAAATATAGGTAATTTAGGAAGTTATCAAACATTGATAATTGGAGGGTTACCAAAACCTCTGACTCCACATCCACCTCCTCCACCAGATGTTGAAGTTAACATCTATCTTGCTAAAAAGGAAAACTTGGGGATGAAACTTGGAGAAAAATGACCATCAATATACATCAACATCTAAGTCTAAATCCATATATGGAACAAGAAGATTTAGTTAATCTCTACTTAGATTGAATGTTTTCAGAATCTGGGGATTATAGGCTTGAATATTACTCATTGTTCTTCTTTCAAGACTAACATTTAAACAAGACTTCTCTCCAACTATGTCATATGATCCACATTTTTTGTGAGGTACCCACATACGTAATTAAATTATATATCAAGTTATTAATTATATTTTAATTTAAAATGTATATAAAGAATAATAAATACCAATAAATTATAAATAAATACTTAAAAATTAAATTTTTTTATTAAATATATTATTAAGTTTATTATATATTATTATAATTATGGAAAAGCAGGTACGTCTATCACTACAAGGTAGGTAGTTATATACTCATACTTATTCCTAGTTTAAAAAAACAGATAATACATGTTCATGTCATTCAAAGAAAAAATAAGAAGTAGAAATATAAAGACAAACTCAGAGCTATGGAGAAGACAAGAATGGTAATGGAGTCACTTCAACTAGTTGAAGATAATCTAATAAGGTTTGCCACCACAAGGAAGTGCTCCTTGGTGAAAGTTTGAATAAGAGAAAATATCCCTTTAAACTCTTGTAAGAGGAGATAATGCTCACAAAATCACAAAGTTTGATTAATGTTCACATATTAATATAAAAGTAAGGCTAGATTATTTATAGAAGAGAGAAACTTAGAGTGCAAGCTACCCAAGTTAGGTTAGCTTAGGATGCAAGCTACCCAACCATGGGTTTTCCTTATCTTAGACATCCAAAACCATCAAGAACTCACCCCTCATAATGTATAGACATGTATAATACATGTGAACGGGGTGTAAAAGAAATGGGTAAGGTTATGAGTCATGCATGAAATGTTAGTAGGGAAGTGTGGAAGGAACAAAAGGGAGGTAAGTACAACATGTATACTTCCTTCCTTTGGGCTTTTCATGCTCCCCTTAGCACACCTAAGTCCACATGCCCCAATTACCTCAAGGCCCAAACCCAAGCCTAGGTCCAAAAAGCCCAAAACTATAATTTTGATCAAAATACAATGTCAACTAGAAAACCTATTTTAATAAAAAAAATAAACATATTCTAGACCCTATTTTACTATTCACAATGAGAATTTAATGAAAGAATATGCTAATCAATTATCCTCAAGCTCAACATGAGTTTGGACCTTCTAGCTTTAACTCTAACTCATTCTTCTTAGACTCTTCTAAAAAATGGCCCACCCAACAGGCTTATAAGGAGTCCTTATTCTTGAAGAAGTGGCCTTCAAGTATACTCTTAAGGTGGTCCTTAGAGTGGTTTCCATCATATGTAGTGAGATTGTGCGAGGAGGTAAGTTAGGGGTTTTGTAGGTAAAGAGAAAGGAGAAAAAAGGTTATAAGTTTGATCTATTGACAAAGTCTATATATAGGGAGAAGAGGGAGGAAGATGTTGTGAGTTTGAATCCCTCAAAAAACAAAAGCTAACATATTAACAACTAACATTTACCTATAAAAAAAGAAAAAGAAAAAAATATTATAGATAAGCTAGGGTTGAAACTTTAGGAAAGAAAAGAACAATTATGAAAATATTTCATAAAATATTTAAAAAAATATAAGAAAGAAGATATATTAATTATTGCATGGACTATGGAGGTGTAAATAACATTAATCTCATTTCTTCACTTGAATTCCTTTAATGGGTTATCCATGCATTTCTTACTAGTCAAAATCGTTGGATAATTCAAACAACTCATATTTCATATAAGAATGTGTATGCAAAAAATTGAAAAAATTATAATAAATTATAATTAGAATCATTTTTTGTTTGAATAGGTAATAACATCTTGGGCTATGCTGAGAAAAGGAGGCTCAAATAAAAATGGCAATAATACTCATAACTACTGGTATCGTCCCAATTTTGACAAATATTGATTAAATCCTAAGTAATGAAACCTTTAGTTCCATCAATACACCTCTTCATTTCTTAATCATTTTATTTCCAACATTATACCATCTTTTAACCATTACAAACCTCTCGTCCACTAGACACCTTCGTCCTTCACCATAGATCTTATTCGTTGCCACACAAACTATTTTCCAATTGTAAGATACCTTGATGACACCATCAATTTGTAACTGCGTGCCACTTACTAAAAATTGATTATCATATTTGCTTTATTCATTCAAAGGTATATTTCAAATTTTCAATTATGCAATGTCAAATTCAGGTTTTATAACTGCCTTCAAATATATATAGATTGCTTTTTGATAGATTGACTATGGTTATAAAATCCTAAATAGAGATTATTAATCAATAGTGTGTGGTGTATTGTGAAATTTTGGGAGGAAGTACGGGGCGAGGTTTGGAGAAGTGTAAAAAAAAAAATTGTAAATCAAATATATAATGTATTTTCATTAAAAAAAGAATAATTAGAAGAATATTTTAGAAAATATTTAAAATAACATCAGCAAAGTAGTGTTATGCTTCATTAGATAACTTTTGCATTTTATTACGAAGAAAGTGAATCAATTACTACTTTTATAAAATAATCATATAAATAATACTTTTTTATTATAATTACCAGCTTAAAGTTCAAACAACTTAAACTGGCAAATAAGTCTTCATATCCTTGTGCATTGTTCTAATCACTGTAGTAACCTGCTCAGTTTGATCTTCATTGGAGCATGCTGCAAGAAGTACCTTAGCTGTTCCCCCATCAGGATAACAACCAGCATCTATCATTTCTTCAAATATTTCTAAGCACTTTAAGTAAAGCTTTTTCTTAGAGTAGGCTCCAATACGAGAAGTCCAAGTCACCACATCAGGTTTTAAACCTCTGGTAGGCAGCAACTGAAAGAAGTCTTCCATTCTCTCAATAAATCCTGCTTGTCCATATCTATTTATTAAGATATTATATGTACTAATATCAGCTACATATGATCCTTTTTCCATCACTCTCAGAACGTCTTCCATCTTTTCAAATTGGCCCAGCCGTCCATACAAGTTCAGCATGCTGTTGAGAACATAAGTGTCTAGTTTCAGACCAGATTTACACATTTGGTTAAGAATCTCCTCACATTTATTCACGTTGCCCATTTTGGAATAGGCAGATAGAAGAACCATGTGGGACTTCATTGTTGGTGTTATTCCCACTCTTTTCATATCTTCAAAAACAGCTTCAGCATCTGAATTTCGTTCATAAGGATATGAAGGAAAAAACATGTATCAGACCAATACAATGGATAAACAGATAAAAGACTATAAAATCAAAATTATCTTCCTTTGTCAATATTTTTATAGTGTGGCTTCTGTAAAAGCCAAAGAACCTATAAGACATAGCTTGAAAGATGTTGGAAGATTATCATGAATCATGATTATATCGTATAAAAATTTTCTGTATCCCGATTTCAGTGTATCTTTCAGATGTATCAACTCAGATCAAGATTTTGAAGTAGAGAATTCAGAATTGAATAATTTGCACTGAACTTCTAAGAGATTTCACCTTTTTTAGTACGCTGAAAATCGAGTCTTTTTTTTTTTTTTTTGTGGGGTGGAGTATTTGAAGTTTAAAGTAGTGTTATTTGCGGATTGGTAATGCAAATACTTGGGATCAATTCATAAGATTTTATATGCTACTAGGATATTACATGAGGCTACTTACCATTTGAGTAGACAAAATAAAATGATGACTTCTGACAGAAGCTACTTACCATCTTGAAAACCTGCTCTCCCATATGCATCTACCAAGATATTATATGAGGCTCTATCTGGTTCACATCCCATGTGCTGCATTAGTGAGAAAATTTCAGCAGCCCCATAAGGATAACCTGCACGACTGTTGGGAGAAGAAAATTCGTCAAATTTTCCTAGATATGAAACCATTACATAATAACTGAAAACACTAAACAAATGGAATAGATAGAACACACATTAGAACGGCAAAGGCAACCAATTCCATGGCATATTAGACGCAGATAGCTTTTATAAAAGATCACCAGCCTAGAACTTGTACAATTTAATCTCCTATTGTATGTAAACCTTCTAACACAACCTGGGGAGAGGTAAACTTTTTTAATCATTTATTCAAATAATCTGACAAAGCCTATTTGATGTTATGACCATTTAACTAACCCACAGCATTTCTTTCGTTTGTTTTGCAGAACATCTAACATTTCATGGATTCATGGTTCTCTAAAAGAGAAGTGGATAGAATAAAACAGATTAAAGGGATAATAAATTCACAATCAAGAAGGCATTTATGCTATCTAACGTAACAACCTGTAAGCTTCCATGAGGGCATTATAAGCATATACATCAGGTTCAAGCCCAGCTTCTTGCATCTGCTCAAACACTTCCTCTGCTTTCTCACACAGTCCTTCTCTCGCAAATGCATTCACCAGAGCAGTATATGAGCAAATATTAGGTTTGCACTTATGGCTCGTCATTTCATGGAACATTTTTAAGGCCATAAAGGATTTACCAGCCTGCATAAATTTCAAATTTTAAAAATATTATGTTGTGACTGCACTGTCTAGAAAGTAGAAAATACTAAGTCAGAACTCAGAATATTGGTAACCCCACCTTTCCATATAAATTTATCAGCATGGTATAAGTTTCGGTAGTTGGCTTGCAGGCGTCCCTTTTCATCCTTTTGAAAATCTCTTCTGCTTTGTCAGAATTTCCTCCTTTCATTAATCCATTTATATAAGCATTGTATACAACTGAACCTGTGTTATTCATTCTCATATCTGGTTAGCTATTTTAAGGATAAAATTTTCAGTTATCATAAATATATGCACATATAAGTTCTCCATAAAGAAGATATATGGTAAAGTTTGGAATAAACACACTAAATAAATAAGAAAACATGATACATAGAATGTGCTTATCACTTGCTCCAACATCTTATCTCTTCCCTAATGTTTGAAATCTAAAATTGGATATTCACCGAGTCATTGCAGACAGAAGTTGGAACAAAAACGTTTCACTATCCAAGGTTCCTAGTAACCTTATCGAAATTAGTTTCCCATCAAGTCATCAACATTAAAATAACTATTCGTGAACTTGTAAAAGTGACCGAGACATAATAGAACTCCTGCAACATATCTAGTCTGCATGTCTAACTTAACCACTTAGGCAAGAACCTTGAGGAGTCTAGGGAAAGAGCAATAAGGCACTTTGTTGTATTTTTTATCGAACATATATGTAAGGAAATTTAATATTATTCACATGACACTTTGTTGTATATAAATAAATACTAGTGTAATTTGGCAGTGTCCTCAGAGTTTTGAGAATAAAAAGCTCCATTTCAATATTAACCTTATCATGTCAAGTCCCCAATCTTTGATTATATTTCTTCTTCAGCATGTGTGGATGAATAAGTTAATTCGTGAACGTACTTGAAGGAAGGCCATAATTTCGCATTTCGGCAAAGACTGCTTCAGCTTTTACTAGCAGGCCAGACATGCAGTAGGCCTTTATAAGAAGGGCATAAGTATCATCGGTAGGAATGCATCGAGACTCAAGAAGCTGCAGATATGTGGATTCTGCCTCTTTGTATAGAAGCTTTTGCCCAAAAGCATCTATGAGTAAGTTATAGCAGATTACATCTGGCTTAAAAGTGCTCCTTAACAGTATCCATCTACATATCTGTACAGTTTTTTCTGTTATGACGAGCAACATAAATCCACGAACCAATCCCAAAACAAAATAACAACTGCGATACACACAAACAAAAACAAAAGCTATTGCCAGTCCCCAAGTATCTGTATATCTAATATTGTCACATAAATCCTATGAAACTGGTCCTATGAACTAATTTGATTGATAAGAACTGTATGTCAATATTAAATACTAGCAGCAGCCAAATGTCACATTTTTTGTAAGATGAAGAGAATGAGAGTAATTAATTTATAAAGTAGCACTACTTTAAAAAAGAAAACTAAAATTTGATGTAGAATTACAATACGTCACTGTCACAACAGTTGAAAGATAAAATGTGTACTCTAAAAATTTTTATCATGTGTGGTATTTATATTTATCAAAAATGAAAAATTTTAAGGTTGAAGGTAAAAGGGCAATCGGGACATGCAGCCGTATAAGTTTCTCACCGAAATGATTAAATCCCATTGTTTCGTCATCCGAAGTTGAACAGCCACAGTGAAAATATCATCCCACGCGTCAAGAGTGGCAGGAAGCATGTCCAATGAACCCCAAATGCTTTCACTCTCCACACCCTTTTCAACATAGTCCAGAATCTGCTGTGCAGTTGGACTCAACACAGGGAAAATGCCATCAACAAACCCAGAACCATATTTCCATCCTCGTCCTCTCAAAGAGCCACCTGGTCATACAAAACATTTTTCAAACATGACACTCATTTCAATGAACTAGTGAACGAACTCATGTTCCAAGTGTTAATTACATCTTTTTCTGGACACTTTTTTGTGGTTGAAGTTCCTTAATTTGCCATCTTTGTCAATATAAACACTGTCTCTTCTGAACTTTTCCAAAGCTACGTTAGTGAAATCATTTGCTTTCCATTCAGAATCACTCAAGCAAGCTCTTGGTTCGATAAGTGGGTGGCTTAGTGTGCATAGAGAATTTAACCTGCAGATAAGTAAGGCAGTACTTAAGTTTCAGTGGCACTTCAATTTTTTTTTTTTTTGGATGGACAAATATTAGTTGTAAATATTTGATATGTTAATGCAACGGGCTATGTCCAAACATGGGTGAGAAAGAATGGAAACACAAAATTGAAATGAAGAAAAATGGAATGGAGCTTACATGAAGGCCCGTTGGTGAACGTCCAAGTGTGGATAATGAATGATTGGATTTTCTTAAGGCAAAAAAAAAAAATGGCCTTTTCTTGGTATAGAACAAATGATAAGAATGAACAAATGGACCAAGGATCAAATATCCATGAAAATATCTTTACGACGGATTCAGCAGGCTGCGCCAAACAAGGCACCATTCATGATAATGTATATAGCATGAAAAGGATTGTTAAACAATAAACAGACTTATAACATTTTCCTTTGAACTAGCCAGTTATAAGTTTAATCTTTGCAAAAAGTCTGTATGTGAAAAGAAAAAACAAAAATCGTGAATTTAAATCTGTCTTTTGACAAAAAAATTAATACTAACGACTAATATTTGGATTATAAAAGAATACATTTTCTTTCAACTTCGGAAGTTTGTTTTTTCTTAATGATGAAAAGTGAAATAGGGGTTAATGGATCAGACTTGAACTAACATAAAATCTACTCCGATGAAATTTAATTGAATTGAAATCAGTGATATGATCCGATATTGGATTAGATTCGTGGATTTCAAAAGAAATTTTTTATAATTATTTTGTTTTCTATAAAATATAAAAAATAAAATAATAAATATAAAAGTTAGTAAATAAAATATATATTTTAAAATAACATTCATGATTAAATGTAAATTTTAAAAAATAAAAAATAAATAAATTTTAATAATCATTAATTTTTATTACTGCAACATTCAATTTAGTGAAGGCAAAAAAAATATAGTAAAGTCTTGAAAAATTGAAGATGAGTTTATTAAAAAATATAAATAAGTGAATGAAAATTAAAATAGATTATAAAATAGAGTGTTAACATATATGAAGAGATGTGATTGTACATTGGATTGGATAAATATATAATATTTTCTTATTGATTGTATTAAAATTTTTATATTTACATTCTTATTGATTGTATTAAAATTTTTATATTTACATTCTTATAAATATATATAATATAAAAAATTAAACTTTAAATTTAACAAATTAATAAATTTTTAAAATTTAAATTTATTATATAATCTGTCTATAATTAAGTTTGATCAAATTTGACCCGATTACATTTGAAATTATTAAATTCACATATTTAAAAAATATAATTTGTTTACAATTAAATGAAGAGAAGCAAATCTTATTTTTTTTTCTTGACTTTTAATTAACATTACATAATAAATTTCAAGAAAACAAAATAAAATGTAATATGCTGTGTGGCAGGTATTGCTTGGGTCATGAGGAGAGAGACTAACCAAAAATCCAATGGCATCTGTATACACCGCCACACCCGGCGTTCCTCCTTTTCCTCCGGCCACCGCCTCCCGTCGAACGACATCAACACGTGTGGAAGCCTCACATCGACCCGACCCGGAACCACCTTCATCTTCAGCATCTACATCCTTGGTGGTTGCGGACGAGCGGACGCGGAGAATAGCTGGGGAATTGGAGAGACTGAAGGCGCGGGAAGCGAAGGAGCGGAGCGAAATGAAGAACAGAAAGATAGCGTCGCAGAAAGCGGTGTCGGTGATTCTGTGGAGAGAGGCCACCAAAGCCGTTATTGAGAAGGGTGGTACGAAGAAGAAGGGTCCCATCAACTCCAAGAAGCTTCTTCCCAGAACTGTTCTTGAAGCGCTGCACGAAAGGGTCACTTCTCTGCGTTGGGAATCCGCTCTCAAGGTCTCAATGGGTGCCTTTCTGTTTTGGTTGCTTATTTTGACATTTTAGTTTGTGTTATTGTGTTTGATAGTAATGATATGAAAGTTTAGAGTTAATGGAGTACTGGTGAATTTTACGGCAGAATAGATGAAAAACAGAGATACGGTTTGTGGTCTTCTGAGATTTTATTCAGTATGGAAGTTCTCTATTAGAAGGATTTTAAGATGCATAACTTGAAAAAAAAAAAAAAAAACTAGGTTATTTTAATTACTATGGAACTTTGAAAGAGATGTTGAATGGTGTGATATTTGACTATATTGCAGTCTAGGTTAGAGAATGCAGATGGGGTGTCAGAAAATATTATCTTATTATGAATTGTTGGTCTCGGGTATCATCTTTGTTATCAGGGGACTCCATGCTTGTAACTTTTACAGTTGACTAGTTTTCTACTTAAATTCAGTCCATATGGATTTTGTTGTATTTGTGGTAATGTGTGTTTGGAGTTTGTTCCAAAGTTTGAGATTGTAAATTTGTAATCAGTCAACTTTTACTTGAAAACGTTGAAAAAAGGAAAGTTAGAACTGAAGGGAAGAGGATGAGAAGATTTGGCAAGAAAATAACAAAAAATAGCAGATGGACATGGAAAATAAGAAACTCATAGAAGCATGTTGTTATTTTCTGCCCCAAGGACCAAACCTACCTTAGTTTCGTTAATATGCCCCCTCTCATCTAGCTCCATATATCGTATTTTCTCCACTCCTAATGCTTACCTCACTTGACACTCCTTTCTCCAATGTTCTGCTGCCAGTCTGCTACAAAGTGGTACTCTGCCCCTGGACTAAACCTTCCTGAGTTTCTGTTGCAGATTCAAGAACCCCCTCTCATCTAGCTCCCTTCATCATATTCTCTCCTCTTCCCATGCACAGCCCTTTGTCCAATGTTTCACTGCCTTCTCTGAATTCTGTTAGACTTCTCCCATGCATTCTCATACCTGCCTTTTTTGTCTCTGCTTCCCTTTTTCTCTGTTAAACTGGAGCTGGTTGTCCATCAAATGCAACAATGTAGTACCCATCAAATTTCTTTAAAAATTCTGAGGCAGGAAAAAGTACCTATAAATATATGGAGTGATTATCTCTTCTTCATTCTCTCGATAGATAAAAATACCCAGGGAAAATATAGCTTTGACCATAATAATCTTTGGTTTAATTGTATGTTGGTTATCTTTTGGACAAATAGTTTGGTTCAGTATATGTTAAGCATATTAATTGAAGAAGCTCGTTTATTAATTGTGTAATCTGAATGTGTTAGTGTGTTTGGATATAATCGCATGTATCCTGGGATTTTCATGTCAAATTTCTTCATTTAATGTGGAAGCTACTATTATATACTTCAAGATTTTCACATCATGTTGATCTCACAGTCACTTCCAAAAATATAAAGATGTAGAAAAAAATTATCAGGAATATTTTCTTTTGTATAGAACATCGTAAATGTTCATTAGCATACTCCCAGCCAATTTATATCGTTCTATTTGTTGTCCCTCATCCTCTACATCATGTATTTTATTAGCTAGCTGAAGAGCATATTAATCTCTTGTTATCTCTGTGCCTCCTTTTATTTATTTTCCTTTTATTCCTCTACCTATTTAGAGAAGTGAAGTGAGGAAGTGCCAATACTTATTTTGGATACTATTCAGGAAATATGAAATGTTGAAGGAAGAAAGTAAAGATACAGGAAAGCATATTTGCATTTGGGATCTAAAAGTTGAAATGTGTGGCAACATAAGGAAGAGTTGAATTGACAGAGGAAGACTTATTTATGAAATTGCTGTTCAAGGATTTCATGTACTGAGAAAAATTAATTTGTATGTTTCAATATTTAGGCACTTGAATGGTTGAAATGTTTTTGCTCCTATTTTCTCACACACACACTCTGGTGATTGTCTTTTTTTTTTAGGAAGAATTCATAATAATATCAAAGCATGCTCTCATGGTTTCAGGTTTTTGAGCTATTGCGTGAACAAATCTGGTACAGACCTAACACTGGTGTATATATCAAGTTAATAGTCATGCTGGGAAAATGTAAGCAACCTGAGAAAGCTCATGAACTATTTCAAGCTATGGTTGATGAGGGTTGTGTTTTGGACTGTGAATCATACACTGCCTTGTTGTCTGCCTACAGCAGGAGTGCTCTCTTGGACAGAGCTTTCGCTCTTCTTGAGGAAATGAAGAATACACCTGGTTGTCAGCCAGATGTCCAGACTTATTCAATCCTCATAAAATCTTGCTTACAGGATTTTGCCTTTGACAAGGTTCAGAGTCTTTTATCTGACATGGCCAGTCATGGAATCAAACCCAACACAATTACCTACAATACCCTTATCGATGCTTATGGGAAGGCAAGAAAGTAAGATCTTTGTCTTCCTTTACCTTCTGAAAGTAATTCATGCTCAGTTTGGTTGCTAAGAGAATTTGGAAAAAGAATTTTTGTCAACAATTTAGATACAATCAATAATTGCAAGAGCAGAGATTTTGCCTTTTTTAAAATGCAAGGTAAAGATAGCCAGATAAAGAGATTTTGCCATAATCTTTATGATTGCCATAAATAAAGTGACCTTTTTTGCACTTTTATATAGCTGATTATATGACAAGAGAAACCTATTAGAAACGGTCTAGGTGATAAGGAAAAAATATACAGATAAAAGGAAATTGTTAGTTATTTAGGAGTGTGCACTTTATAATTGAGTTAGCTAATAGGTCTTTTATGTCAATACATGTTAATTTTAGAAAATCAATGGTTTTGGATTTGTTCCTTTAAGTCCCAACACCAAAAAAGAAGTTTGCCGACAACCATTCACATCTTCAAGTATGATATTTACCCAACTTGCCTTCTCTTTGTTTTCATAAATTTCTTCTTTATCCATAAAAACTTATAAAAAATAAAACTCGCCCAAGTGTAAGGACTGTTGTTATGACATAGTAGTTAATAGTGACGCCATTGCCCTCTTTAACAGAGGTGCGAAGCAGAGCCAGCACTCACTGCTCCAGAGGTTGCTGTACTGTCGTGCCTGGGAGAAACGGCGTTCACGCTGCATTTCACAGCTGGTCTCGCGGTGATTTGCGGCCTCCCAGTGCTTCAAGCCTGCAAATTAGGATTCTATGTTTGGGCCAACAGAGATGCCCAAAAGACACCGTTTTTGCTCGGTTTTTTTTTTTAAAAAAAAACTAAGTGAAATGGTGCATTTTAGAGGCTAAGGTTGTTTTGCTTGTTGTATCTTAATCCTTTAGCAGCCAAATGCAGCATGATTTAATAATGTATTTGCATATTGTAATAATTTTCTTGTTCCTAAAAAGGTTTTCGGAAATGGAATCTATACTTGTGGAAATGCTTGCTGACCGGTATTGCCAACCCGATGTCTGGACCATGAATTCAACAATGAGGGCATTTGGCAACATGGGACATATTGAAACAATGGAGAAGTGTTATGAGAAGTTCCAAACTTCTGGAATCCAGCCTAATGTTCAGACTTTCAACATTCTCTTGGATTCTTATGGCAAGGCTCATGATTACAAAAAAATGAGTGCTGTGATGGAATACATGCAAAAGTATCATTACTCTTGGACTATTGTGACCTTCAATATTGTAATTGATGCTTTTGGGAAGGCTGGGGATCTCAAACAGATGGAGTACTTGTTTAGACTAATGAGGTCAGAGAGAATAAAACCTAGTTGTGTTACGCTGTGCTCACTTGTGAGGGCTTATGCACATGCAGGTAAACCTGAAAAAATTGGCGGTGTCCTGCGTTTTGTTGAAAATTCAGATGTATTACTTGACACCGTGTTCTTCAATTGCTTGGTGGATGCTTATGGGAGGTTAGGGTGTTTGGCTGAGATGAAAGGGTTGCTTGAGATGATGAAACAGAATGGTTGTAAACCTGATATCATTACTTATAGAACCATGATTAAAGCTTATTCATTTAAGGGCATGGATAGCCATGCTAAGGAGCTCAGAGAGCTCCTTCCAACAGTGAATAGACCTTCATTGAAAAGGGATAAACCTGACTTTTGATGAGAAAATCTACCGATATTTTTGCTCGAATTTGTTTGGTTGACAATGATCTGTTTATTTGTGCTTGCTTGCAATATGGCAATATGCCTGTTACTTTTGAGCAGGTTGTTTCTAAACTTTTCATCTTTCAGAAGGGGATAAATATTAGCAACACATTTTTTTAATTTTTTTTTCACAGGCAATGTCTTTGAAGTGTTAAGGACATTTTTTTAAATTGTATTTTTATCATTATTTGAAATTTATACACAATTCAGAAATAATAAGTGAGATATACTAAATAAAGAATGAGTCTTGCGTATTTTTATTATTTTCAAAAAGTTTTAAGCCTATTAACAGACTATATTTAGCAATAATTCTCTTAGCTTTCACTTAGAATAACTTGATCACTCATACACACCTCCACTCCATTTTTTTTTTATTAACAGAAGCATGAATTACAAACGAACTTTATTGGGAATGAGGTCCCAATACCCCGCAACAAAGATTTACAACCAGCGAGTGAATCCTCTAACCAAGTGAAGCACTTTCTCATTGCACCTTCATAGATTTCTTCTTTGTGTACTGTTATAATATATTAAAGGATCAAAATATCCTAAATGACTTTTCAAAATGGATAATTTGAGCATCTTTGTGGACATGTCTAGACTAACCATTTTACAGGAGAGAAAGGTTGGAAGTAGAGATGACAAAAAAATACACGTCTACGGATATCTGTGGATAAAATTTATAAAAATATCTGTACAGATAGTATAAATGGGTATTCGTCATCTGTAAGTACGAGTTTTTTCCTACATGCATCTTAATGGACATGGATATAAGTATTATAGTAATCATATTTGCGAGTACCCGCTACACACACACATACACACACATATATATATATATATATATATATATATATAATATAGGGAATGGAGTCACCTACTCCAAGAGTAAGCAAAGGGAAATGGTGATGCTATGGTGATCGGGGACAAAAACGAGGAGAAGAGGGAGGAGTGCAAGGGGAAAGGACTGTGTGGGGGAAGACAAATTATTGTTGGATGAAGAGTGTAGGGGGCTAGGGATTAACATAGTGCACTTGCAGGAGCAGCCAGATTACAGAAAATGTTAAAGGATAGACGAATTATAAGGAGTATTAGGAGAAAAGACAAATTGTAAGAGCAGGGGGTTTAGGGTGGAGTGGGGTACTTTAAATTTGGTTTTTGACAAATCCAAATTACGTATTTCAAAATACTTAATTTTAATGAAATCGAGAATGAGTAATCTAAATTTGAATTGCCCATTTTGGGTCCACTCCAAAACATCTGTTCTGAACTCACTGTGTACCAAGAACACCTTGAACAGGACGACCTCGGTTGCGGGTATACTTCGAAAATAGGACTTGCATAAATGCCAATGCTCGAGTAACAAAACACTAAGTATGGCTAAAGACACTTTGGTCGTTTAATTGAAATGGTTTATGTGAAGAGAAACACATTATTAGACTTAAAACAAGATTAAGTCGTACTTAAGCCTCGATTAGCAAGGTCTACAAATGAAGGTCACTATGAAGCCAATAAATAGGTGGTAGATAGCACAGGTAAAATCAATTGTTCACATTTAGTGCATGTTCTTGTCCGAGATAACCTCTAACTTTAGCATAGAGTGGTTGCAGGTATACCCATCCCAGGGGACATCTCGGCTCTAGATCAAATTTGTAACATAGGAATAAGAAAAAGAATCAAGGGACCTATGAAGTAATGATACATAAAGTTAAACACACCTCGTCTCAAATGAAGAGACCCAGATGGTACCAACACGACCACCGTTGTTGCCTAACTATGAGAGGCGATGGAACGAATGAGGAAACGTAATGAAGAAGAGTTGGAGATCATGCGAAGACGCAATCAAGAACAGATAATAGCGCTCAGGCAAGAGAATGCTAGCATCAGGAATAGGCATAGCAAACCTAGCATGACCCGGGATGGTACCTATCAACCCTCGCACCACACTAATCACATAGTGAAGTCAGGGTTACATTTCCATACTGTGCGTATAGTTCTGAGCACAAGGTTAACAAGCACCTTAAAGGAGGGGACTACCCAAGCTAATGACCCCTTAGTAATACCTCGCAGACATCCATTTGTAGATGGAATCATGGAAGTTCCTTTCCCAAGCAATTGGAAGGCTTTCACTATTAATAGGCATGACGGCACTACGGAACCTGATAAACACATCAATGTTTATGTGATTCAGGTCAACATATACACCACTGATGATGCAATACTTTGTCGAGTATTCCCGACTTCGTTAAAGGTAGGAGTGATAAGCTAGTTCACTAGGCTACCTTTATGTACCATTTATTGCTTCGAAACACTCGTATCCAAATTTGGTATTCAGTTTGCAACAAGTCGGCCTCATCATTTGACATTCATAGCACTAGTTGGAATTAAGCAAGAGAATAAGGAACTCCCCTAAGGGCCTTTATGCAACAATTTGGTAAAGTAGCTCTCAATATGAGATATCTCAACCTCGAGGTCACTTTACATCAGATGGTCACTGTGCTACAACCGAGGAAGTTCATTGACAACCTTTACAAGAAGTTGGCATCAGCTATGGATGAGCTAAGAAGAAGGGCATCTAAGTACATGCAACTAGAGGAACTGTTGGAATTCAGAAACCAAACCCGAACTGAGAACTTGGGAAAAGATAGAATGGATGATAGGAATCGAGGAAAAAGAACAAGCAAAGAATCCAGGGAATGTCGAAGACCGAGGTTCGCCCAATACACCCCCCTCACAATGAACTGAGCTAGAATATTAGAAGAATCTCTCTCTTCTGAGCTCATATTGCCACGAAGGAAGGTTTCCACTCCTCGGAATAAAGAGCAGTCTAAACACTATAGGTACCATCGCAACTATAGGAACACTACTGAGGAGTGTATAGCCCTGAAAGACAGGATCGAGGAATTGATCCAACTCAAAAACTTGAGACAATTCATAAGTTAGAATCAAAATAGAGAAAAACCGGAGGAATCTCGATAGGACAAAGGTCGAGAAAAAAGGAGGAGACAGAGCAAAGAACTGAGGACTAACACCAGAAACTAAGTTGGGGATGTACCCTGGAAGGGGGTCATCAACATGATATCAGGAGGGTTCGCAGGAGGTGGGGCAAGTAGTTCGGCCCGAAGGCATCATCTCCAAGTTGTCTAGAATCTTGACAATGCATCAATGACCCCAGTTTGGCCCTAACCGTCTTACCTTTCCATCACCTTTACCAACCAGGACTTCCATGGAGTAAATTGGCAACAAGATGACCCAATGGTGATTACCATTGAAGTAGAAAACTTCACTATTAGAAAGACACTTATCGATCAAGGCAGCTCTGCTGACGTTTTGTACTGGTCCACTTTCAAGAAGTTAGACATCCCAAAAAGCCCCATTCTACCCTTTCATGACCAGCTTGTTGGCTTCACAGGAGAAAGAGTTGACACTAGAGGCTATATTGACCTCTACACTAAGTTTAGTCAAGGAGCTCAAGATTGCAAAACCATACTAGTACGGTACACACGTTAATGCCAACACGTGTTATAATGTGTTGCTAAGAAGACATTCCCTCAATAAATTAGGTGGCATAGTATTCACCCCCCTCCCACCTAGCTATGAAATTTCCCTCAACATCGGGGCGCATTGTCATCATCCATGCTAACCAGAAGACCACTCAAGAGTGCTACATGGTGAACCTGCAAATGACGCCACTAGTTAAGGATATATCGATGCAAGCGAAGGCCCAAGCAGTCGACAAGGTTGCCATGATGGAGTTAGATCCCAGGATTGACAAGGAGAACAAAGTATAGCTATTGAAAAAACCAAGGCATTTGAATTAGATAGGGAACAGAAGACCACAAATCTAAGCATAAAACTTTCAAAGCAAGGATAAGCCCTCATCGTTGACATCTTACAAAAGAGCATTGATCTATTTGCATGGGCAATAGTGCTCATCTCACAAACTCTCTATATGCCCTCAAGCCAAATCAATGTCCAGAAGAAGAGGAAGGTCAGAGAAGCTAGAAGAAACATCGCCACTAAAGAGGCAAACAAGCTCTTAGACGCCAAATTTATCTAAGAAGCACAATACACAATTTGGCTGGCTAATGTAGTTATGGTTTTGAAGGGAAATGGTTAATAGCGCATTTGTACAAACTATACCAATTTAAACAAGGTCTACCCGAAAAATGCATACCCATTGTCGAGTATCGAGTAATAAGTTTCCTAGATGCCTATTCGGGGTATAAACAGATCTGAATGTTTCCGCCTGATGAAGATAAATGTCCTTTACAACTGACAATGCTAATTATTGCTACAAAGTTATGCCATTTGGCTTAAAAAATATGGGGTGACGTATTAACGGTTGATGGACAAGGTTTTCCAAGGTCAAATTGGCTGAAACGTCGAGGTGTACATCAATGATATGATGGCTAAATCAAATAGTTATGAAGAGCACGTCGACGACTTGACGGAAACATTCTCCTTCTTCAAGAAATACTGCATGAGATTAAACGTCGTCAAATGTGTCTTTGACATCGAAGGTGGAAAATTCCTTGGATTTATGCTCTCACACAGGGGCATTGGGGCTAACTCGGGCAAATGTCAGGTTATTATTGAAATGAGAAGCCCTCACAACCAGAAAGAGCTCCAAAAGTTGGCGGGTAGGCTGATCTCTCTTTCGAGGTTCCTGTCGAAGTTAGCAGATAAGACAAGGCATATGGCAAAGTTGCTACGGAAGAGTATAAGGTTTGAATAGATAGATGAGTGTGAAACAACTTTCTCCGACCTCAAGGCTTTCCTAGCCACCCCACCTACACTTCAGAAGCCAGTCACAAGCCAAGATCTCTTACTCTACCTTTCGGTGATTAGCGAGGCCGCTAGTGCGATCATCGTCTAAGAAATGAGTCAAAAGCAAGAATTCATTTATTTTATTAGCCAAACTCTTCACAGCCCTGGACAGAGATACCAAACCATTGGAAGCTTGTGATGCACTCCCTTGATCTCTTTAACCAAAGTTTCTTCCTCTAAGAAAATAAAGGATGGAGAGGTTAGAAATGGGAGAAGGTTGATGCCACTGTCTAGGAGAAAGATGAGTCAAAAATTTTATGTTGCTTGCCATAAGGGAGAGGTCCCTTGATAAAAGCTTTAAGGGAGAGATTCCTCAAGAGAGAGGATTCTC
Organism: Psophocarpus tetragonolobus; assembly: GCA_037954015.1. Lineage (NCBI taxonomy): Eukaryota > Viridiplantae > Streptophyta > Magnoliopsida > Fabales > Fabaceae > Psophocarpus > Psophocarpus tetragonolobus. The sequence goes on along the minus strand of CM075692.1, from coordinate 3,858,822 downwards.
AATGACACTCAAGAATAAATTGCTAAAAAAGAGTCTTACTTCATTCAATCAAGTGTCATTTGTACAAGAGAGACTAGGTGTATTTATAGCCCAAAAAGGGAGCAAGGCACTTAAAACTAGGCAATGTGGGACTTGGACCTAATTAGGATTAGGAGCACTAATCCCTCTTAGACCCACTAAAAGTGGTGCCTAGCCTTAAGCTAGGTAGTGTCACGGCCTAATCAAGGGGTGTGGAAAGTGATCCACACTCCTTTAGGTTATTAGGCCCTTTAATCCCCTCACTTCCCTTTCTAAGCTAATTACACCCTGAACTCTAGAAACTAAAATAAATGGCCAAAATACAAGGCCTAAAAGGAAATTAAAAGCTAATTAATATTTACAAGAGGAAAACTAAGGACTATGGCCTAAAATATCTATCTCCATCATAAGTTGGGGTCTTGATGAGTCTTTTCGGGCCAAGTCCTCTTCAATCCTCCTAGCTATTGCCCTAATGAGAGGGCCCTTGGTAGGTAGGATTGCATCAGCTTGCCTTAGCCCTTGTCATGTCAACAAGGTAGCTCCAACCTTATTTCCAAGGACATCAAATGGTAGTCAAGACAGACTATCCCATCGCTAAAGTACTCTGCAAGGCCAAACTGGCTGGAAGGATGATATCATGGTCGATGGAGTTGTCTGAGTTCGGTCTCAAATACGAACCATGAGGACATATCAAAGTTCACTGCCTAGCCAACTTCATGTGTGAACTACCCCTACTCGACTATGACAATACACCATGGACCCTTTATGTCGATGCTTCTTCAAACAAACAAGGCAGTGGAGTGAGAATAATGTTAGAAGGATCAAATGACTTGGTATTGGAGCAATCACTGAAGTTCAATTTCAAAGCCTCTAATAATCAGGTTTAATATGAAGCATTAATTGTTGGATTGCAATTAGTAAGAGAGATGAAGGCGACAAGACTAGTTTGTTGAAGTGATTTTCGAGCTTAACGTGTCCCTACTCTATGGGGAGTACCAAGTCAGAGACCCTCTTCTCTTACAGTAATACCACATAGTCAACAACTTCAAACATCACTTTAATCACATTTCCATCAAGCATATCAGGAGGGATGATAACAGTCGAGCTGATATCCTATCCAAATTAGCCAACACTAAAAGATCGAGTCAACATAAAGCACTCGTACAACACACCTTAGAAGAGCCCATCATCACCAAGACATAAGTAGTCGCAATTGAGCAAGAAACCAGTTGGATAACTCCAATAAAAATTTTTTGGAAAGGGGGAGCAACCTTCTGAAAGAAATTGGCAAGAGTGTTGCGAGTAAGGGCAGTGAGATTTTTGTTAAGTGAAGATGAGATATTCAAGAGGGGTATTCAACACCACTCCTAAAATGCCTTACCCCGGCCTAGGGACCTTATGTCCTAGAAGAACTCCACTGTGGAGTGTGCAATTTCCACTCAAGGGCCTATGTAATGGTCACCAGAATCCTAAAAGTAGGGTACTATTGCCTATAATCGAACAAGATGTCGAGGTGTACATCAGGAGATGCAAGGATTGTGAGTGACATGGAAACATCATACAAACAAACCTAGAAGAACTACAGAGCATTACTTCTCCATAACCCTTTGTAGTATGGGGAGTGGACATACGCGCACATTCCCTCCCAGGAATGGATAGTGCAAGTTCTTTATTGTCACATCGACTACTTCACGAAACGGGTAGAAGTCGAACCTTTGGCTTGGATTACAACAAAGAATGTCTAAAAATTCACATGGAAAAATCTCATGTATTGGTCTGGGATACCACACACCCTCATAATCAATAATGGTCGGCAATTCATAGATAAGATATTTGAGGAGTTCTTGAAGGAATTATAGATAGTACTTGTCACTGCATAAGTAGAGCATCCCCAGACCAACGACTAAGCCGATGCAGCCAACAAGGTTATTCCCGGAGAATTAAAGAAAAGGCTTAGACTGACCAAAGGCAAATGGACTGAAGAACTAGTTGAAATCCTTTAGGCTATAGGTGTACCCCACATTCAGCTACTCAAGAGACTTCGATAACCTGACATATGGTACTAACACAATGATCCTAGTGGAAGTAGGAGAGCCTTCTTTCTAGCGACAATATTATCATGAAAAAAACAAGAAGAGATGTTAGTGGAACTCGACCTAGCATAGGAGCTGAGAGATAAAACAATTATCCATGAAGAGGCCTGCAAAAGAAGAGCCACCAGGAAATACAGAACAAAAGTGAAACTAAGGTACTTCAAAGAGGGAAACCTTGTTTGAAGAATGTGTGGGGAAGCTCAAAAGGAACTAGTTCATGGAAAGTTTGCTTCCAATTAGGAGAGAACTTTCAGAATTAATAGTAGCCTAGAAAATGGAGCTTACAAGCTCTAGAACTTGTTGGGAAAAGTCATGTCGAGGTTTTGGAATGCAACACACCTCAAATTTTACTATAGCTAGTGTTTTGTTTTATGTAATGTAGATCGATGTACTCTTTTTCTTACCACCAGTCTTTTTCTTATCACCAGTCTTTTTCTCAAGGGGGTTTTTGGGTGGAGAGGTTTTAATGAGGCATCTATTTTGATAAATCAAGTCTACTATTTAAGGTATAACTCTATTTTTAACACGAACACTTTGATAAAGCCTTGGCTCAAAAACTCCATTCCATAAAACAAATGACTCCTTTCGACATACCCTCGGTCTAGAAGCTTCATTTTATAAAATGAATGATCCTATCGATGCAACTACATGAACAACTAATACATGGGGTCCAAGTATGCTCAACAGCTACTTTTTTGTTTAAGACAACTCGTTAAAGCTTAAATAATGAGTACACCCCAGAGGTCACGCTAATAGAGACTTAACGAGCTCACTATGTGAGAAATATATAGTGTGATATAATATAAACAAGCAAACAGATCTGAATAAGTAAACAGATCAAGTTAAGTGACAGAGTAAAATCTAGAAATGCAAGGGGTTTTCCAATTAATCATGACTCCGATAAAGGGCATATGCCAATTACATATACAAAAAGGTGACACTTAGGGCCACAGTACTACAAAACAATGGTCACAGACGACTACGATCAAGTTGAATACATAAACCCCTAAAAACAAAAAACAAGTTTAACATTCAATTCAGGATGATAGAGACAAGCCAGCAATGACAACGACATTAGGATCTGGAATTTCTTTCTATGGAATTATGTGGCCTTCATAAATATCATGACCCACGTTAAAACGACTCTTTTCGACCTAAAAAAGAATGACGACCTAACATACCATCTTATTGAAATCCTCGATATGGATACTCTTAATGGCCAACTTTTCCTCTCAATAATCTGGGTTTTTTCAGCCTCGAGCTCAATCTCTTTCTTATTGGACCCAACCAAGTTGGCCTTCACCTGCTTCGGTTGATTCGAGGCTAACTTTAACTCTTGTTCAGCAAAGCGATGATTGTCTTCTTCAACCTTTATTTTTGCCTAGAGGTCAGTCACCTTCTCAGTAATGTGAGAGTTCGCTGAAAGGGCTTCAATAAGAGTTGAGGTGAAGTCTGCATGATCCTTTTTTAATTTCGCCATGCCTCCATCCTTTACTATGTCCCAAATCAACCTCTGATCTAACACTCACGCACTAGCTTGGAGTTCTGTGTAGCTCGTCACGATATTCTCAGCGGTAGGTTTGTTTATCAACTTGTTATCTTCTGGGGTATGCCTAATTATCTTGATCTTTAGATAAGGTCGGAAAAAGTTGTTTGGAACTTACGTGCTTGGTGAGTTTGCAGGTTTCTCGAAACTTAATGTCTTCTAAGTGAACTTCTTTGAAGACACATCGGTTTTATCCCCTTTGTCTAATTCTTTTCTCTTTTTGATATCCTTCTTCCTCTTTGTGCTCTCGAGCAGTGGCAGCAGCATGTATGGTTTTCCAGTGCTTTTAGGGTCGAGTTGGACCTCCTCCTTTTTGGCTCTTTTGAACATGATCCTCTCGGATTTTCTTATAAGAAAAAAGAGAACCCTTTGGCATTTTGTTCGCCATGATACCTACAAAGACAAAAGAAATTAGCAAAGTTAAAATTACGAATTAAAAATGAGCCATTAGAGACAACAATTTACTATCCAAACCACAACCAGGATCAACGGATAATGCTAGGTTGAGAATTAACTTAGTAGGAAGACTAACGGGAATGTTATCCAAAATGGACAACAACTTCAAATCACTCTCTAGCATATGTGGCCTCGACCATCCATGGAAACGATGTGGGTTCGACATCCACTAGAAAGGGAACTTCAATCGATCATTTTCATTAAACATGTGCCTATGACTGACCAACACAAACCTTAAAGTAACCTTATTTGAAGTCCTTCAAGGACGAGGTGTATAGAAAAAATAGGCAAAAGTTTTGTTGCCTTGTCAATGAGACCTATCCCAGGGCCTCACCTAAACGCATACAATAATGATATAAGAAAATCCTAAGGTTGGGTTCTATGTACAACAATCTACAAATAACTCGAAATGACTAGAGGATAGCCCAATTATTGGGATGCTACTTACTTGGCGCCACATTCAATATACGTAGCACGACCATTGTAAACTCGTCAAACAGGATTCGTACATGGAACTTTGAAAATAAATAATCATACATAAAGAAAAAAATCCTCAACGGAATCACCTTGGCCATAACAAACTCTTTCAAATTTCTTACATACATCTATAGCCAAGATGTCCTCCTCCATATCCTCCAAAGTGAGGTGAAAGTTATCTACAATCCATTGTATGTCTTTCGCCTTGGTGTGACACGACATATACGACATTACAGCCAGATCCACCCATTCATACCCTATGCTTACAGGTTCATCGTTGCACACCTCAACTATTAGATTTACCATCGTAGGCAGCTCTCTTGCTCGCGTCGAAATTACCTTCACCAAACCAGAGACTTCGCCTCCGGTGTCCTGAATACTAACCCTAGAGCTCTCAGATCCCATGTCCTCGTGTAAAGAACCAGTTTAGGGCGAGGTGTTAGAACCTGTGGACATGGTACACACCTGACTTGTTGACGAATAGTCGATATCGAAACACCAACTTGAGTATGCTTCAAAGCTGAAGAAGGAGTCGTTACAGAGTATGATAGAGAGCCTTGTTGTATATGCTATTTATAGACAATAAGCCTAGCAGGCCCAAAGTGTTAGTCAATTTAGGCCGTTTAATTGCTATTGATCAACGAATCTTACACTGCCACCGTCGAGACGCAGGCCTACCTAGGAATCTACACTAGGCACTCTTGATTGTTGCCATTCCTAGGGTTGCCCCCTCAAGCATCACGTGCACACCTCATCATTTCTTAGTCACATCTTTGATTTTAAGATTGACAGTGGTCACATATCGCTTTCATGTGAGCTTAGGGGGCATGTGTACCAACAACACCTCGAACAGGATGACCTCGGCCGCAGGTATACTTCGAAAATGGGACTTGCATAAATGCCAAATGCTCGAGTAATAAAACACTGAGTATGGACGGAGACACCTCGATCATTTAATGAAAATGGTTTATGTGAAGATAAACACATTGTTAGGCTTAAAACAAGATTAAGTCGTACTTGAGCCTCAATTAGCAAGGTTCACGGATGAAGGCCCATTACGAAGCCTATAAATAGGTGGTAGGTAACACAGGTAAAGTCAATTGTTCACATTTATTGCGCGTACTTGTCTGGGATAACCTCTAACTTGAGTGTCGGAGTGGTTGCAGGTATACTCATCCCGGTGACGAAGGGGACATCTAGGCTTTGGATCAAATATGCAACACAAGAATAAGAAAGAGAATCAACAAGACCTATCAATAATACAAATATAACATTGATATAGTTATTGAGGCAGGAACATACTCTAAAACACTTGTTCTGAACTTAGCCCAAAGCACTTGTTCCAGACTCATTGCATGAACTTTTACATTAGTTAAAAACAAGTGTTCAAAAATGAGTCTGAAATAGATAATTCGAATTTGTAAAAAAACAAAAATTGGATTACCCATTTCATATCATTAAATTTTGCATATGGGTGTCTAGAATAGGCAATCTAAATTTGTAAACATTAACACTTTGAATTACTCATTCCCCAAATGCTCACTCATGGATATTTTTGTCTTTTAATATGTTATGAAGGTGTAAGGAAGAATTTACAGGGTGCAAGGAGAAAAAACCCTAAGTCAAAGAGGCCAATGAAATCGATGGCCCATTTTTTGCTAGAAAATCAACTTTGGAATTAGCTTCCCTAACTATGTGTGAAATCGAACATTCCAAGGCCAAAGAGGAAGCTAATGAATGCTTTTAAGAGGCTTTTTCTTCCTACACTCCATATATTTTCTCCTTGTATCTTCATACTTTTAAAATATGTCTAAGTTACTTTTATGTAAAAACACCTCATAACCCTACAATACCCAAGTCTCCACTACTCCCATTTCCCTTTTACAGTGACAACGATCCTTCTTTTCTCTCATTTTTTTTCTTTTTAATGGTGGCTTAATTCAAAGTCTTCTCCCTTTGCTCATATTTTCTTGGTGATGACTTAATATAGACATTTACATGTCACTTTCCCTTCCCCTCGTCAAAGGCAAGCATACCATTTATGGCATAATCCGGATTTTGCCTTTTGACCATCCAAATTACGTAATTCAGATTTGTAAAAAAAAGGCCATCCAAATTGCCTAATATGAATTTATTAAAAGTATTTTTTTTATGTAATTCAAATTCAAATTACTTACACTAGATTCATTAAAATGCACATTTTAGTATTTCGAAGATTTTTTTAACAAGTTTAGATTACCTAATTCAGATTTATTAAAAATATTTTTTAGACATTCAAATTATCTAATATGGAGTTGTACTACAAAAACATACTTTTAATAAATCTGGATTAGTGAATTTATTTAAGGTATACTATTAGTATATGACTCTTTCTCTTTATTTTTTGCTATAAATAGTTAAGGTTAGCCTAATAACAAAAGTCACGTGAATTTCATAAAGGATCATGATGGATTCAAATTCTTTTACTAATAAAAAATAACAAAAAAAACGTTAACAATATGTATATTTTCTGATTAAAATTCATTAATAAAGTGTTTATTAAAAGAAATGTATTACTAACACTTTTAATACTAACAAAATAATCACTAATTAAAAATACATTCCAAATTCTAAAGACAATATTAGAAAGAGGAAAAAAAAGAAAGGTTAAATTATACTTTGTGTCCCCTATTTTTGTACTTGTGCATATTTTTTACTCCCTCCTTCCCATTTTTTTTTTGCATATTTTGTTCCTCTATTTTAAAAATTGGGTATATTTTTTCAACATCAAATTGAGACAGTTGACTATTTAAATTGGATGCCGTGACATGGTTAATCAATTCCAATTTCAAATTCGCTCTTCTTTTCACAATTTGTAGTGACTATCGCCATGAATCTACACCATGGCTCCAAGGTTTGGGTCAAGTACTAGGATTCGACATGAGACCTGCTGAAGTTTTCAAGTCTCACGGTAATTGTCGTTTGCTTGTCACTGATTCCAACAAGAAATGAGTTTACGTTCTCGTTGACGTTGACTGATGCATGTTGTTCGCAATTTGAATTTGGTGGTGATTGTCGATAACAATTTGAGTTTTGGTGGAGGTACAACAAGTTTATGCTTCGTCGAATAAGCCGTTTTCGAGGAATGTGGATGAAGAGGAGCATGGTGGATTCAAAAATATGATTAGGCTGGTGTACTTGAACGAGCCCAGAGTGTTATTCAATGTTCTGAAAAGATATGTGCTTAATGATATCTGTGTGAGTGTTGATAGATAGATTGTTTTCAATAGTATCTAGATGTTGAATTGCAGTTGACTAAGTTACGCTTTGATTATTGTTAGTCATTGAAGATAGATATATGTTTTTATTGGACAATGGAGTTCTTATGTGGAACTATTGTTTTTAGGTTTTAGTAGCTTTGGATTTCTCAAGTATGTTTATGTACTTGTTTGGCTTACAAGCAAAATCAATTCCTTGCACATTGATGTGCGTTTAATTCTAAATAATGTAGCTGAGATTAATTTAAGCTTACATTGCTATCATAATATCATATACAATGATTTAAGATCAATTTTACCGAATTTTTAAACATATCAATGCTGAATTGACTTGTATAGCGACTGATATAAATGTGTTTGATTTCTATTTTTTTTCAGAAGCTTTTTTAGTTTTTGAAATCATGAATAAATCTCTGCAAATCTAGCTTAGAGACCTCTGAACTAGGTTCCACTCATGCCAGGTTCACTCCAAATGATACACACTCTTTAACTAGGACAACTAAACAGAGGAGGATGATAAAACATCTTCCAACTTGTTTTGTGTCTTTTTCTTCTAAAATACTTGTTTTGGAAACAATTTTAAAACTTGATAGATTTTGGATTAAAAACTGATTATTGAGTAGTTTGGAATTCTTTTAAAATCAAATTTTAAAACAAAAAAATGTGAAGGAAATTAAACTTATGGAGATTGCCCTCCTTTTTCAATCCATTTCCTCACCATAACTATTAACATCGCCAACAGAGTGTTCTTACTCGTCAATTTCCAAAACATGAGCAAAACCATAATCAGTTGAATCCTTAGGGCTTGATTGGTTTGGTTTTGTTTTTAAGTTTTTGAAAAGAGTTTTCAAAAATAGTTTTCAAAAATTGTTTTCGGAAAGAAAAGAAAAGAAAAACTTATTTGGCAAGTGATATTTGAAAACTGTTCTGAAGATGTAAAAATGGAAAAAAATTTGTTCATGTTTATTAGAATTTCATTAATGAAAAGCAAAAAACAACATATTCTGATTGTATTTTGAGTTTTAAAAAAAAAACTGAAAATTGAAAAGCAAAATTACTTTTAGCTGTTCCAATTTTTTAGTTTTTAAAAACCAAAAAACCAGAACTGTTTTCAAAAAACACTACCCAAGCAAGTTTTTTAGTTTTTAAAACTAAAATATTGAAAACAGTTTGATAAAATTGTTGCCAAACAAGCACTTAACTTCCACCACTCCAAAATCCCAATTTTCAAACACTCTGTTCTCAAAATCCTAACTTTCTCCCACCCAATGCTCCTAATCGATGGAACAATCAAAACCCTGCTATTGCCCTAACTAGTGGAACCCTATGACTCACGGGTTGCCAAAACCCTAACCAATTCCAAAACCCTAATAATAACCAGTTGAACAATAATGAAGCAAAAAACAAGAGAAGTTGTTGAAAACGACATAACTGTTAACTAAGACGTGAAATTGAGCTTGAACAATATGATTGGGGAGTTGAAGGGTGGAAGTGGAGGCGAATGATGTGGGTGCCTTGGTGGGAGATGGGGAAGGAATAGGTGGTAGGGGAAGTGAAAACCCTAGCAGTGTGGTAGATGAGGGAGGAGTCAAGTAGGGGGCTGTGGTTAACGAGGGAAACGACCAGGTAGGAGGGGGAAGGGGAGAAGAGGAGGAGAGGTCATCAATGAAGTGGCGGTAGTCGACAAGGGTGGAGGGGGTGGATGATACACAATTGATGATGTAGTTGTTGGGGGCAGAAAAGAGAGGTGGGAGAGGGTGTGTAGAGAAGAAAGAGGAAGAGAGAGAAGAAGAAGAAGGTGTTAGAGGACATGGTTGTGACTTGTGAGATGAGAGGGTTGTGTTGTTGAAGAAGAAGAAGATTTCTCTTGGACTACTATAAGCATGTCACGTCTTTAATCCCGTTTTTAATTATGTCACTATGTTGTCAACATCTAAATTTTAATAGAGTCATTTTGACGGATGACAAAATTTACCCAATTTTTAAAATAGAGAGACAAAATGTGTAAAAAAAAATGAGGAGACAAAATGTGTACAAATGTCAAAATAGAGATACAAAGGATAATTTAGCAAAAAAAAGAAAAAGTACCTTCCCATCCTAACATAAAATAACATGCGCCACACGATCTTAAAACACGCATAAAGATGTCAAATCGAACGGCTAACGGGTATAGGTCCTTGGTCTGAATTTACGGTTTCCTTTTTTACAATATTTTTTGTTAAAACTTGTAGTTTTAAGATTGAGAAGGCCCCTTGAGCAAGCAAATTAATTAAGCAGAAAAGCCCAAGCCTCTCGCTAGTCGCTACTGGTCTCCCATTTGGCATTAGCAGATCGAATACGATTACGAGGTAGGGTTTTTCCCCTTTGTGGTTTAATTTTATTTCTCCTACCCTCACACCTCAATCCTCTTTCATTTGTTGTACAATGTATATTGAATCACATTGGTTGGATGATCTGATGCCGTTTACTCAATAGTGTGTGAGTCAGTCAGTGTTGCTGCTTTGAGCTGGGTATGGCTCTCTATATGAGACCTCGTGCTCCAGCTTTGGTGGTCAATATCACAGTACATGGGTGGTGCTTTTGCCTGGACCGAATTTGTTATATGTCATGAGGTGGGCGAGTGTAAAAGAGGGAGTCTGAGAGAGGGTTTGTGTGAGGAAAAAATAGAGGGTTAGAGAGAGAAGATTGTTGAAATTGGGAGCTTGATTTTTGTGGTGCGGGGAGTGTCCCTTTGCGTATGCTTTAAAAAGAAAGGGAAAGAGTTAGTGTGAATCTGAGTGTGAGGGGGAAGACTTGAGGTAAGGATGTGCGTTTTCATTTATGTGCTGGCTCCAAAGCTTGCGTAATAATGATCATAAAACTAAATAAATTTTATAACTTTAGGATTTGCTTTCTGGTAATCCGGACAATGGTTTTTAGTCTTTGGTATTAAATCTTCTTCGGCTAATTTTTCCACATCGAATTGTGTTCTTGGTGTAGAAGTTAAGCGGGTGTATGATTATTTTGGTAGTTTTGTGTACTTGTAATGAATCTACATTTTAGCCTATTATTGATTATCGATTTCAGCTTATTATCGTAAGTTCTACTATGCTTGTGTTTCATTTGTAGTGATAGATTTTAAATTTTAAATTATAGTATTAGATTGATAAATTGTAAAGTATCGTACTTGAGAAATTATATTATTAGGTCTATAAAGGTGTTAAAGGTGGTAAATAGTAATCAGGGGTTGGGATGGGGGAACCCGACCTTGAATGGGAGCAGGCATGATAGGGCATCGATTTTCAGCCCCGTTGGGGATTGGGGTTGGGGTCCGGGCATTGTTAGGGATTTGAGGCAGGGAAGGAAAAACACATCCCTACCCTGTCCCATTGCCATACCTACAAATTAGAGTGAAGGGTAAAGCTAGTGCCTCTCCAGTAATTCCCTATATCACTGACACTAAATATTTCCGTTCTTTACTCTTTCCCCTCTTTGTTCTAATCTCTTTTGGTGCCACCATTTTATGCAGTGATTTCACTGAATCTTATTGAAGATGTTTCTCACAAGGTGAACCCCCCTCTTTGGTTGCAAACTTTCATTTCAATGTTTTTCCAGTTTGCTCGATTTAATTAACTAATTGGTCCTCCCAAAATCTATTAGTTATTTGTTTATTTTATGAGATGAAATAGGACTGAGTATGACCGAGGAGTCAACACCTTTTCTCCTGAAGGCCGTTTATTTCAGGTTGAATATGCAATTGAAGCCATCAAGGTATGTCACTTCACCCCAATATTTCTCTTCTGTAATTTTTTTATCCATCTGTAAGAAAATAAAAGGGTTTACAACTTTAAGAAGATCTTTTTTTGGTGTTTGTGTTTGTAAATGGTTTTTATTGGATTGCAGCTGGGATCAACTGCAATTGGGTTGAAGACTAAAGAGGGTGTGGTCCTTGCAGTAGAAAAGCGCATCACTTCACCACTGCTGGTCTGTTTTTTTTTTTTTAATTATGTTGGCAGATTTTTATCATCTTACCATGACATTTCTACACATAAATGTGATGTACCTATTAGCTATCAGTATCAATGTTATCAATGGCGGATGGCGGAACATAGCGGAAGGCTAAAATTCCGCCATAAAAACATGCCATTGCGTCTTATGGCACCGTCATGGCGGACATTTCTTCAGAAATCTTATATAGCGGTTGGCAAAAAATCCGCCATGCCATGGCGCTATTGCGCCGCCATGGCGGTTATTTAACAACATCAGTATACAATTTGATGGAATCATTGTTGTTAAACTGTGTGCCATGGTGGAATAGTGTCAGATTTTTTGTCAACTGCCATAGGCAATTTGTGAAAGGAGGCCCACTATGGCGGCACAGTGGGTTTCAATGTCATGTTTATATGGCGGAATTTAGGCCTCCCCCTCATTGATAACACTGGATGGAATTAAGAAAAATGTTTATTGACATTCACGTGCTTCACAAAAATTGAATTTTGAGGCAAGCTGTTGTATTTGGATATTCTTCTGAGGTTTGATTGTTGATGTTCATTTTTAGAGATAAATGTGGTTGTGTATATATATAGTCATGTACCATAAAACATAATGCTGTTTACCTTTTTTTTGTTTTTTTTTTTTTGGGGGGGGGGGGGGGGGGGACTTGGAAGTTTTTTCATTCATTGTTAGCTTCTGCATGCATTAACCTCTACATATTTACCTATAGTCCTATATTATAACCGAATTTATAGTTGATATGGATTTTCTTTTACAGAAGAAAAATGAATATTGTTTAGTGAGTAGTTTTGTTTTGCACCTTCATGAATTTAATCATGATATTCTTCTTTCAGGATCCAAGTAGTGTTGAGAAAATTATGGAAATTGATGAGCACATAGGTTGTGCTATGAGTGGATTGATTGCTGATGCTCGGACACTTGTTGAGCATGCACGGGTGGAAACTCAGGTATTGTTAACCTTATAGCATATATTTGGTAGTTGATTAGCTAATTATTGATAAATTTGGGTTTATTGTTCACAGAATCATAGGTTCTCCTATGGTGAGCCAATGACTGTTGAGTCCACAACCCAAGCTCTTTGTGATCTAGCCTTGCGTTTTGGTGAAGGCGACGAAGAATCCATGGTAAAAAAGGGATTTATCGGCTTTGAGTTCATGACTATTTTTTGTTTGTTTGCTTGCTTGCTTATGATGCTTCTGTTTAGGAAAAATAATTTGTGAACATTTCTTGTAAACTTTATTCATGTATCGGTTTGAAATACTGATGCCTTATATATTGCATTTGATAAATGTTGATTTGAGATATAAACAGGTGTTATTTTCCGACAATTTCAGAATGCATAGATATCCTCATACTGCATCAGTTGTTGAGTGTACAAAATTATAGTATAATTTATAATTAAATTTGTAAAGTTTTTTCTTTTGTAAGTAATACTGAATACTAAATGGCAGTGTTCCTATAACACTAGATCATCATGTATGTATTTTAACATATTTACCTTTGTCAGTCTCGACCATTTGGAGTATCTCTTCTCATTGCTGGACATGATGAGAATGGACCTAGCTTGTAAGTATTTCCATCTATTAAGCAATGGTTATTTGTGGATAATGTCATGGAGTTGTCCTTTTGGTTAGTTTATTTTAAAATTTTGTTTGTCGGAATCTATATATTGGTAAGCCTTTTAAATTGATGTTGTTGTTCCTATTATATTATTAATCTCTCTGGAAATTGTGAAATTACAAAAAAGGAATTATGGACAAAAATTATTTTCAAGAGCAATTAGTATTTTTGTTGGTTGACCACGATCTTAGTGTGTGTAGAAAGAGTTAAATACGTATGAATCTTTGTGTGTGCCACAACCAAGGATATATATATATACACACACACACACACACACACACACATACTGTACAAAAGGCAAATACAAGGAAATGGGCTTAGGCCCATATATTGAACTACATCTAACACTTCCCCTCAAGTTGGTGCATATAAATCATATGCACCAAACTTGTTACAAATATAATCAATTCTAGGACTTCACAATGATTTTGTGAAAACATCGGCTAGCTGATCATAGGAATTAACAAACTGGGTAGAAATGGTTCTAAATACAATCTTCTTACAAATGAAGTGACAATCTACTTCAATGTGTTTGGTCCTCTCATGAAATACTGGATTTGAGGCAATATGCAGGGCAACTTGGTTATCACATATTAGAGTCATTTGTGTAGCCTCTCCAAATCTTAATTCATCAAGGAGCTGTTTGAGCCAAATAAGTTCACAAGTTGCTAAAGTCATAGCTCTATACTTTGCTTATGCACTAGACCTTGCCATTACATCCTGCTTCTTACTTTTCCAACAAATCAAGTTATCACCAATAAAGACACAATATCTAGAAGTAGATCTCCTCTCAATAAGAGAACCTGCATAATCTACATCTGAGTATCCCACAACTCGAGTATGATTATTGTGTTCATGTAACAAACCTTTTCCCGGGGCTCCTTTAATGTACTTCAGAATGCGGATGATGGCATCCCAATGTCTAGTACAGGGTGAATTAAGGAACTGACTTACCACACTGACAGCAAAGGATGTGTCAGGACCATTAACTGTGAGGTAGTTCAGTTTCCTAACCAGTCTCTTATACTTCTCCGGATCTAAAAGTGGCTCCCCTGACTTGGCAGGAGTTAAACATATGGATCCATAGGTGTGTCATTGGGCTTGGAATTCATTAGCCTAGCCTCCTCTAAAATGTTCAATGCATACTTCTTCTGAGAAATCACAATCCTATTGTCAGATTCTGCTACCTCAATGCCCAGGAAATATGTAAGTTTGCCAAGGTCCTTCATCTCAAAATGATGACAGAGATGTTTTATATGTGAAATTTCATAGGTATCACTACTTGTAATAACAATGTCATCAACATACACTATCATGTAGATGCACCCACCTCCTGAATTATGATAGAACATAGAATGGTCAGTCTCACTACGATTCATAACTACTTCACTGAATCTCCCAAACCATGCCTTGGAGACTGTTTAAGACCATATAAAGATTTGCGGAGATGATATACCAATCCAGAAGACTCCCCCTGAGCAACAAAACCAGGAGGTTGCTCCATATAAATCTCCTCATGCAAATCACCATGAAGGAAGACATTTTTTATATCCAACTGATAGATGGGTCAATGTTGTAGCGCAACCATGGCTAAAAAAAGTCGAACAGAAGCCACCTTGGCAATAGGAGGGAATGTGTCAGTATAGTCTAACCCGAATATCTGATTATAACCTTTGGCAACTAAACGAGCTTTGAGGCAATCAATAGTGTCATCAAGGCCTGCTTTGATAGTAAATATCCACAGACTTTCCAAGAGGCAAAGGAGTAAGATCCCAAGTACCACTGTTCTAAAGAGCACACAATTCATCCAACATGGTTTGCTGCCAACCCAAATAGGATAAGGTATCACCAACAGTTTTAGGAATGGACACAGTGGAAATGGAAGATAGACAAGTATAGAAAGATGGAGACAACCGGTGATAACTCAAAACATAATGAGGGGAGGGATTATGAGTGAAGCGTGTACCTTTACGAAGAGCAATAGGTAAATCATGTGCACGTGGAGGAGACGGAGTAGGTGGCGGCAGAGTAGAGTCAATGGGTGGCCCAACGGGAAGTTGAACATGTTGGCGGCGATGATAGTCCCGGAGATGAGGTGGTGGGTACAACAAAGGTATCTATGGGATGAAAGACAAAAGGGGAAGGGGGGGTGGGAGACAGAAATAGGCTCAGAAGAAAAGAAATTGAACGAAAAATAGAGAGAAGACTCAAAGAAGGTGACATCAGCGAAAATCAAGTATTGACGAAGGGAAGGTGAGAAACCCTTATACCCTTTTTGAGATCTAGGATAGCCTAAAAAGACACTTGTGAGATTGAGCACACAATTTATCAAGACTAGGACTAAGGTTGTCGACAAAACAAGTGGAGCCAAAAACTCTAGGGGATAAAGGGTGAAGTGAATCATGAGGAAACAAAATAGAGTGAGAGATTTGGTTATTGAGGACAAAAGAAGGCATGCGACTTATAAGGTAACATGCAGTGAGAACAACATCCCTCCAAAATTTTGAAGGAACATGACCATGAAGTAAAAGAGTTCGAGTTGTTTCAAGAAGGTGTCTATTCTTGCGTTCTGCGATCCCATTTTGTTGAGGGATATAGGGACAGGAAGTTTGATGAAGAATACCATGAGAAGACATGAAGGTCTGAAAAGATTGAGAAAGGTATTCACGAGTATTATCACTCTAAAAAGTACGAATAGATGCACCAAAGTGAGTTTTTATTTCATTATAAAAGGCCTGAAAGATGGAAAACAACTCAGAATGATTTTTCATTAAAAATAACTAAGTACATCAAGAATCATCATTAATGAAAGTTACAAATGCTAAAAACATAAACTAGACTTAACACGACTCAGACCCCAAATATCCGAGTAAACTAAAGCAAAAGGAGACATAGCTCGTTTGGAGACACTCTGAGGAAAAGAACTACGACTACGTTTTCCTAATTGACACGACTCACATGACAAATTAGACAACTTAGATAAATGCGGTACAAGACACTGAAGTTTGGCAAGACTAGGATAACCTAATTGAATGAATGAGACCAGGGGAGTCTACAACCGAGTCAACATGAGCAAACGTCCGTAGGTGATAAAGGTCATTTGACTCACATCTGGTCTCAATTATTTGTCCCGAACTCTGGTCCTGTAAGAAAACAGAATCTTTAGTAAAAGAAACAAGATAATCAGGAGAACGAGTGAGTCAATTAAGAGATAGTAAATTAAAGGGAGACCCAGGAACGTAAAGTATATTATCAACAGAGAGAGAAGAGAAAATAGGGAGAGTACCAACACCGTGAGAGGGGGCCCGAGAGCCGTTAGCCATAGTGACAGAGGGTAAAAGATCAGAAGTTACAGGAAAGGAAAAAAAAGACTTATTACTAGATGTATCAAGGACCCAAGGGCCAAAAGAGGTAGAATGAGGGAGACTAGCAAAGGAAGAGTCCGTGTGCGCAACAGAAGCAACGGAGTTGGAGACCTGACGTTCCTTGTACCATTTCAGAAAGTCGTTGAACAGAGTCAGAGGTCCAGAACAACTAGAAGGAGTGGCACCAGAATCAACAAGAGCAGTGAGGGTAGTTTGAGCAGCAGTAGTAACCGATCGTGGAGGACGACCATGCAACGCATAATACCGGTCAATGGTGTGACCAAGTTTGTGACAATTGTCACATCGAGGGCGACTTCGGTTAGGTTTGTGCAAACGATTACGATCATCACGTTGAGAGACCAAGGAAGATGAGTCACTATGAGAAACAGAAGGAGATACGTTTGGTGATAACTTGTATGGGACACACAATAGGGTGGACCAAGCAGAGTTCAGAGTAGGCACAGTTGAAGACCCCAAAATCTAATCACGAACAAAAGAATACTCATCGGAAAGTCCATATAAGGCAATCAACATAAAAAACGTCTGACATTGCTCTAGTTCCTGTGCAGGAGTAGCAACAGGGGGCAATAGTTCATTAAAGTCATGAAGAAGACCATGAACCTTATCCAAATATTCAGCCATGGGAGTGTCAAGGTGGCGGGGGCTAATGATGCTCAGTAGATTTTGGCACACGCCATAGAGGCGCTAAGTATCATTGGTGTACAACAACCGAGCCTGTTCCCAAACGCCAGCACATGTGTCATGGGCTCGACATATTTGTTTCCGAGAATGATGATTAGTGGATTTTATAACACTACAAACTTGAGCATCCACTTTTGACGAGCGTGGACGATCTTTCTCATCGACTGAGGCAGCTGTCTGAGTGAAGTGATCAACATAGTCTTGACTTTTAAGTCAGAACTTGATGTCAAAGGCCCAGGTATCATAGTTTGTGTCATCTAACTTGTTAATGGAGAGAGACACATTGACATAGTTCGTAAACAAAGACGAGTCAGACCTCACGAAAGCCATGAGAGACAGATTGGAGGGAAACAGATGCAGGAGAGAGAAGACAAAAACACTCCAAAGGAGAGAGAAGACTGAAGACGAAGGATCTTGGCAAACTCCAAAACCAGATCCAAAGAGAGAAAAACACGGCGAGTCAAACACCGGTAAGCGTCGATGGAGAAGTCGCCGGACGTGCCGCCATGCGCGACTGGTGGCGCTGAGTCGTTGGAGGATGGTGAAACAGATGGTGGGGTCGCCGGCCTGAACGGCGCCGGCAGGAAACTGTCGGAAATCAAAAAGAAACACGATTTCCAGAGAAAAACTTAGGCAAGGATCCACCTGGCTCTAGATACCAGAGCTAAATATGTATGAATCCTTGTGTGTGCTACAACCAAGATATATATATATATATATATATATATATATATATACACACACACACACACATTGTACAAAAGGCAAATACAAGGAAATTGGCTTTAGGCCTATATATTGAACTACATCTAACAGTGTGCTTCCTTGAAGATAACTAATCCTCTTCTGTTGTCACTTAATGCCTTTATTTATATTGTGAGCTTGTTTGTTTTTGCTTAAAAAAAGAAATCCTACGGCCCATTTCTTTAGTTCTTTAAGTTTTAATGCACACAGTGTCTGAAACATTACATAGATGTCAATTTGGACCTTAAAGCCCTTATTTAATATCCCATTAATAGTAATAACTAATAAGTGAACAGTTGGTGGAGAAATGCCTATTAAATAGTTGTATAATTGAAAAAAAAGGTGTAATTTGTCATTGAAATTCTTAAACAACAGTTGTTTTAGAAAAAAAAAAAAAAAAAAAGCTCAAACGACTAAGAAATGGGATAGAGGGAGTATTTTTTAAGGCAAAAAATAAATTATTTTTAACATTGTGTAAAAAGATGAGTTTTTGTGGAGATTGTTTTAGAAGCTATTCATTGCAGTTTCTCAAAATAATATAAAATCTTATCTTTTTCAGATTCTATTTTTCTTGAAAAGAGCTTATGGCTTACCAAACATGTTTACATATTTTAAAAGTGGTTTGTTAAGAAAATCTGCAGGTATTTTATATTTCATCTTTATAAAAGGAAGTAGGAACTGTGGCATTCTCTGCAGGTATTTTATTGTTTAAAGAGAATGCTATTTCAGGTTCAACGATGTACCTTCTCTTACTATTGACTTACCATTGACTTGTGGCTTAAATTCATTTTGTGGTTCAGCTGTCGACCCTGCAAGTTGACTCTCGATAAAAGTATATATTGATGTTTTAGCTTTTAAATTGAAATCAGTTGATTGTTGCAACTTGCAACTTTTCTACCTTAACCAGGAAACAATTGAGGGGTAGCGTGTAGGTCACCTACCTAAAAAGGTTTAAGGCTCAGTTACAAACAATTTTCCTATTCATGTATGTCACAGACAGACTAATTCAGATTATTGTTTAAACAGTAAATAAATGTTAAATATGGGTATTCTGTTTTTATTGGCCTTACCGCCAGGCTTTACTTCAGTCACCAGATGATATGTAGTTTCTCTGCTGGTCTTGTTCCCATCCTTTTTCCTTTTGGACTTTTGATTACTGAATTTAAACATTCTGATTTTCAGATATTACACCGATCCATCTGGCACATTTTGGCAATGCAATGCAAAAGCTATTGGTTCAGGGTCAGAAGGTGCTGACAGTTCTCTGCAAGAACAATACAACAAGGTATTAATATTTTTAATTTAATTGTTTCTACACCTTGTCACCTTCTATTCAGTTTATAACAGTAAACTTATAGTTGACTACAATTGGAAAATGGAAAAAATTGGAAACACTGAGATCTCATACACATCACTCTTGGCAGGGCGGGTAGAGATGTAGAGTAGAATGAAAACATGCTGTAGAATAATTACGAAATTACCTCCCATTGTAAACAACGTATCAAAATACAACATTATTGAAATTATTTCTTTTGTTTTATCTGGAATAACAAAAATTAGAGTTTGCCTTCAAGATTTACTTAGTTTTCATTTTACTTAATTAGAAGATAAAACAGACGATTTCAATGAGAAGATAGAACATATCCCACTTTCTTGTCATGCAAGTAGTATTTTCTAACAATATTTTCAAAAACAGTTTTGATTTTGTAGTTTTTAAAAATTAAAAAAGGAGAACAACGACAAGGAGTTTTACTTTTCAGTTTTGTATTTTTTTGAAAACTTAAAATACATTAAGTTATTTTTTACTTTTCATTAATGACATTTTTTATAAATATGAACAAGTTTTTTCATTTTTACATCTTCAAAATATTTTTCAAACAACACTTATCAAACAATTTTTTTTTTATTTTCTAGAAAATAATTATTGAAAACTATTTTTTTAAAATTATTTTCAAAAATTAAAAAATATAAAGCAAACCAATCAAACTCTAAGTGATTATTTTTTTAAAATTATGCCAAACCATAAAATGCTGTAATATGACTTGAAAGTATTCAATTAGGTATTGATGTATTATGCTGTGCAGGACCTAACTCTTCAAGAAGCTGAGACTATTGCTTTATCCATTTTGAAGCAAGTTATGGAAGAGAAGGTAAGGATAAAATCAAATGCTTGTTCTACCAATTGTTTGACGCCCCTCCCCTGAAATGAATTGAATGGAAAATAAAATGTATGTTCATTTTGTATGTTTCGTCTTAGGTCACTCCCAACAATGTTGACATTGCCAAGGTGTCTCCAACATATCATCTTTATACCCCTTCTGAGGTGGAAGCTGTGATAAGTCGTCTATGATTTTCTTTTCATGATTTTCTCTGTTCAACATTTCTGTTACCAATCCTTCCTGCCTGTGCGTGTCTAATTATTTTAGCATTATGTGGAAAGCTTTCTTGGAAGATGATGCTACTACATGTAGTGCTACACTTGTGGCCAAGTTTTATACTATATGAGGTTATGGTGCCATTTGCTGCAGTCGTTCTAGGTATTGAGGACCAAAAGGGTTTCAATGTTTGGGAAAATTGAGAACTATTACGCTTGATTTTGTTTACTGTATCAAGGAACGGTAAGACATTAGAGGAAAAATGAATTACACAGCTATGAACTATCCATGTGCATTATGTATATACTATCAAAAGTATTAGGATTTACTTTCATCCATTTTTTAATAAGTTAAAAGAAAATTGCTCATCCTTATATTGGATATTCTTTTAAAATGTTTTCATTATTTTTTTAAAATGTATCATTTAAATTATATTGATATTCTTTGAAGTTTTGTTGAATTACACATAATGTCTTTGCTATTTTCATTATTACTTTGATCTTCCTTATAAGATATACGATGTAATTTAAAGAGTTTTTTTTTAAAAAAAAATTATGGATAATTTGTGTAGGGTATTATGTGTAATTTAATAAAATTTTAGGGTGTAAGCGTGATTGAATTTTTATTATAGGTTTTCATATCTTATTTTTATATTTATAATATTTTTTCATTTTAAATATGCTTTATTGCCAATATTTTCTTTTTCTTTCTTATCATCTATGTTTATTATTAATAAAGAGAATTTTTCTTTTGATGTTTATTGTTCAAAATATCTATTCTACTCTTGTACCTATTTGAAAATTTAAAAATAAATTACTTTGTTAAAGAAAAGATTTTAACTCACAACATTTTTCTCTTCAAATATAAATCTTGTCACTAGATTAAGTTTATAATCTTAAGAATTTTTTTTTAAAACATTTATATTCAATATATATATTGTTTTACTATCTATAATATATATATATATATATATATATATATATATTATATACTATTAATTTATTATTATTATTAATAAAGGGAATTTTCTTTTTAATGTTGATTTTTTCTAATACTTATTTTATCTTTATATCTATTTGAAAATTAAAAGATAAACTAATTTGTCAAATGAGAGATTTGAATTCACAATCTTTTCAAATGTAAATTTTGTCATTATATCAATTTTATAATGTTAAGAAAAAATTATTTTAAAACATTTATATCTAACATATATAATTGTTCTACTATTTATAATATATATATATATATATATATATATATATATATATATATATATATATATATTATCTATACTATTAATAAAGGGAATTCTCATTTTAATGTCCACTTTTCAAAATATATATTCTGTCTTTATACTTATTTAAAAGTTAAAAAATAAACTTTGTTAAATAAGGGATTTTGAACTCACCCACAACCTTTCTCTCTCCAAATGTAAACTTTGTTACTATATCAATCTTATAATCTTAAGAAAAAAATTACTTTAAAATATTTATATTCAAAATACATAATTGTTCGACTATTTATAATATATATATATATATATATATATATATATATATATATGTGTGTGTGCGTGCGCGTGCGCACATTATATATTATATTATACAATGGAAATACGACGTTTTGATATTATATAATGAGAATATGATATTTTGATGTTCACATTTTATGATTATTTTATCTTCTAAAATATATTTTATGACTTCTCCTGTAATACCCTTAATTTTGCTATTAAGTTAATAGATGAAAAATGTTAAAAATATATTCAAAATATGAAATCACTCATCAGGTTAATAGACAAAGTGTTATAAATAAATTCTATATGTAATGAGTTATAGGTTAGAAAATGAGGTAGAAATGAGTTTTGTATGTAACTAATTGTTGAAGTAGATTAATGTTAAATTATAGAACATTTTTATCAAAGATTTTAAGTATCCTTTGTTGTTCAAAATCTGTTCAGTGAAATAATTTTTACTCGCAAAATTTTAACGGTTGAATGAAGTGGGTGCAAGAGAAAATGCTCAGCGAAATGGATTTCATTCAGCGAATTTGAGCCAATTTTCTTCTATAAATAAAACCCTTGAATCTAGTCTAGTTGAATGCATACAAAAAACTTCAATGGGGAGTGATTTGAGTTAGAGATAAAGGTTGTGATCCTAGTGAGAGAAAGAGAAGATTTGGAGGAAGGAAGTTTGGAAGAAAATATTTCAAGGAGATTGGAAACTGTGGAGGTTCTGAACTACTCATAAGCAAGTCTTTTATCAAGGTAAGGGGGTGATATTTATAACTCTCTTAAGGTATTAGTCTTAATAAACTATGTATATTATTGCTTTCAGTTAGTTATTGTTTTATGGTGGTTGTTTTATTTATTGCTTACTTGAATTGTAAATGTTTGTTACTTTGATTATTTAAGGGGAATGAATGAATATAATATGTATTCAAAGGCAAACTGAGTATACACTGTGGTTACGATTTGATCCGATCTTCCACATTAGAAAAAATGTCTTCGGGTAATGGTTTGTATTATTCTTGTATGAATAATATTATTACATTTGAAGAATGTTAAATGGATGATAATATATGATTTAAAATATTTAAATTGATGATTAATGAATTGATAGTTATTAGCAATGTGTAAGAGATTATGATGTGAACTTAGTAAAAAATTCTAGGTTCCTTAATAGAAGCATTGTACTAGTGTAAGCATGAAATGTTTTGGAAGAGCTTTGAGTTGGCACTTTACGAGGTAAAGTGTGATTGATGATCAACATGAAATTGATGTTTTGTATTATACCCTTTTAGAAAGTTTACCTTGTAATAACTTATCTAGATTCTGAATCATATATCTGACTAGAGGTTAATTGATTGATGATCAGTGTAGGAATTTCTAGCTGAAAACCATAATACTATCTCTAATTGGAAGTCTAAATTACGGGAATTGATCAAGGATCGGTATAATTATGGAGTTATATCTGATTGAGGGTCAATACCATAACAATTGGCCATAGGTCAGTATATTAATTCTAGTCAGAGATTAATATATTATATCTAGTAGTTTGGGAATATGCTAGGAGATTGTATCTCTGTTTGAAATGAGGATTATGTATTGATTAATGATTGGTAAGGATGGTTAAGCTCTTATAAAGTGGACTTAGTAAAGGTCTTATACCGATGTATGTATGACATGTGTTAAGAGAGTTATGATTTGATACTTTACGAGGTAAAGTGAGAACTGTTACAGTATATCCTTTACGAATAAAATACCTTGTAGTAACTAGTCCAAGATCAAAATATTATATCTGAATAAGAGTCAAGACTATGAAGATTAACCAAGAGTCAACATATTAGTTTTGGATTAGAATAATATGTCTGACTGAGGGTTAAGAATCATGAGGATTGGGTGAGGGTTAGTATACTAATTCTGGTCAAAGACGTTGGAACATATTCTTTCTAAGTTAAAAGAATAATCTGCAGTGATTTGATTGGTCTAGGACTAGAATAATAATGTCTGACTAGGGGTCAAGATTGTGGAAATTGTCTAAAGATCATTGTATTAGTTTTGATGATTAAATATTAGAATAATGTTTTTATGTTCTATTTGTTCTTAAATGAATATTGTCATTTCATATTTGTTCTATTTGTTTTAAATGAAGATCATGATTCTTTATGTAATATTAAGTTTTGAAATATCAAAATAATATATTTATGTTTTAAATATAAGAATAATATCGTTATGTTCTATTTGTTCTTAAATGAATATTGTCATTTCATATTTGTTCTATTTGTTTTAAATGAAGATTATGATTCTTTATGTAATATTAAGTTTTAAAAATTCCTCACAACTAAATAATATCTTTGAAAAAAAATTTCGCAATTTCATAAATGAATTAGGTAGAATTTGGGTTGTTACATCTCTCACATTAATACACATTAATAATTGCACATCTTCAAAAGTTATTTATTATAAATCAATTTTTCTTAAACATCATTAATATATGTATACTTTCAATCATAAATACACATGTGAGACAATATGCCGAATTCTATTCAAACTTTTTTTTCTCTCCATTTTCTCAAAATTATTGCAACTTTGATATATTCCTTTATGATATAACATGTTTCTATCATGTTATCGTTAACAAAGAAATATAAAAATTAACAAAATATATTTTAAAACATACTAAACTATAATTATTATTATAGCAAAATGACACACTGAATTATTTATACTTTATCATGTTATTACAAAACATATTAAATTAATTATTATTTTTAAATTTAAATATCCTAATTAAATGAAAAGTATTAAAGATAATAATAATTTTAAAAAATTATTTAAATATATTTATTTTTATATTAAACAACTATTTTTATGAATTACATAATTTGGTTTTATGAGATATTGTTTAATAGTTAATAAATATTAACTAATACAATATATTTTTAGTAAATTTCAGTAGTAAGAAATCATGAATCTTTAATGACATAATTATTTTTTTTACCGTAGGCAACAAAAACTAAAATTAAACAGATAGAAGGACAAATTTCATATTTAAAAATAAAAAATTGATGAATACTTTACTTCAACTACGTATGCATACCCCTTATCCCTTTATCCAAAACTTATTTTTAATCATTTTAAAGTTTGAGAAATGAAAACAAAAAGTTACAAGAGATCTCTTGTAGTGGTGTCTTTCCAGATGGTTATGGTATTTTTTTTTATGAAAATTATGAATTTCTTGCTAATTTTTTTATAAAATTTAATCTGCAACAAATTCTTGTGCATATACGAGTCTATTTTTTTTAAGGAATTTTCTTTAGATTTTTATGAGAGATATATTTTACAGGAAATATCTGCGGATAATTTCTACAATTTTTGTGATTTTTGTGGTTTTCATCGTATTGGCCAAAGACCTCACAAGAAACGTGACATTTTCACCGCCTAACACAGACTCAACATCCCAGCATGAGTTCCTAACTGTTGGGTCGGGCAGGGCCATCTGCGGATTGATTGCTAGCCACACCTCTCTTCCGCGAGGATTTGGGTCACTTCCTGCAACATGGGGTGCTAGCCCAAGAGTTGCTAATGATACCCTCTTCTGCACAAGGTTGGAGTTGAGTGGTTGGGCTAGATAGTTTGAAAAGCCCAACATCTTAGGGACCAGGAACACCAACTTCATCCAGATGGTGTTGATGACAATTACCACCTTCCCCTCATAATTCTTTCCCACCCTTCGAATTCCCAGTCATAATCTCATCCATGCTTCCAAAATTAATAACCCACATTGAAAGCAATTTAATTTCCTACCATCATTAATTATTGAATGGCCACAATCATTTTCTTGTAGGCTCTTATCAACATAGCTATTGCCTAGATGCGCATAAGTTTTTTAGGAATCCAAAAAAGCTCGTTCACCTTCCATACACAGTTGTGTCACCTTTACATTGCTCTTTGCGCATACTACTAGTATCTACAACTTTACTCACATTAGTGGCATCCATCTCACCACCAGACCTAATTACCAATTCTTCCTCCCACTCTGGCATTAGAGACTTTAGAGATTCACCATAAGTTGAGCTACAATCACTCTCATCAAACAAAACTTTAAAATGACCGCACCGTAGACCATTGTTGTTGATATCACACAAGTTTTCCTCCACTACTGAAATAGGAACTATATTCCCATTAATCTTAACATCATTAA
Source organism: Psophocarpus tetragonolobus (assembly GCA_037954015.1). Lineage (NCBI taxonomy): Eukaryota > Viridiplantae > Streptophyta > Magnoliopsida > Fabales > Fabaceae > Psophocarpus > Psophocarpus tetragonolobus. Next base: position 3,832,471 of record CM075692.1, on the reverse strand, counting down.
CCCAAGAAACTGGACCCAAAGAAGGAGTTAACACAAGGAGCTTTATAGCCCCAAATTTTCGAACAACTTTGTAGATTCTGAAACTTTTAACAGAGACCCTATTTCGCAGGTGATTTTTGCAAAACCTTTCCAATTCCAATAATCAAGTGATAAGCCCCTACATACCATCCATGTCACCCTGTTATGAGGAAGACCAGTCGGAGAACACCCTTGAATGGACACAAATATTTTCGACTATCACTCATCTTCTAGAGTCAAAACATCCTCACTATCTACGTCCATTAGTCCTAACAATAGAACCATATCACCCCAGGAATTTAACTTTAACATAAGCTAACCCTTGCATGAGGAATCCCACCTCCAGATTAGGAATTTGTTTCTAATCTTTAAGCTTTCCAACGACACACTTACTTAACCATTCTATATTGGATTCCTCAAGAGATCAAACGTACTCCTTTGATAACATACCGAAGACAACCTGATTAACACATCCTTTCAGACTTGCCCAGATGATTCGCCCCTCACGTTCTTCCTTTTCAAGGTCTTCCATACCATTATCAAGTAGACTTACCTTTTTATAGTCCCTTTTAACCACCCCAGGTTGAAATCGTGGTAAGTTCATAGCTTTGAATTCCTGATGACGATTTGATCAAGTTCCAACTCAAGCTTCCTAACATCCTTTCTATTGTCTTTTCAAGAAAGTTTCCCCCATGTCGCCCCACTACTAAAAATCTTCAAAAGAGACCTCTCATCAAAACCATTCAGATAATAGAAAAGTAGAACGAAATTAAGTCCTTGCTCGATCCCCCCATAGAGTACAGAGCCTTTTAACAATTTCAAATACATTATGCTACAAAGTGATATTTTAGGATGGTTTTAATATAAGACACTCATTGTAGCAACCAAAACAATTAATTCACACTAAAAGCACATCTATACCTCAATGAGGTTTATGTGCTCCCTTAGCTATTTAATGAAACTAGAATCATCAAATGCATTCATAACAGAAAAATTCAGCTTGCTTGCACCTTGATTGTCAAGGCCAATGTACATCTAACATTAAGTAGATCTAGAACTAAGATCATCTTCATCCTCCTAATAAATTCAATCGACATATATATATATATATATATATATATATATATATATATATATATATATATATAAAAGTTAAATGTCTCTTAAATAAAATAGGTAACACATGTAAATGATTAATCCGTAACTAAAATTAATGGTGCATACATCTTTCATTAATTTTATAAGGTCAGTAGCTGAATTTTTTTATAAACTCAACACACTGTTCATCCTAAAAAATCAAATAGGCATTATTCTTATTATCATAAACTTTTACATCTTGCATGTACCTATCGGTACAAATATTTGCAAATTATCATATTAAAATTATTTAACAAATCACAAATATAATTAATTCTAAAAATTGAATGACATTAAACTGTAAATGAATAAACCTTGAAACAGATCTTTCATTGTATTCTACACAATTGCATGTAAAAAGTTGATATTGAGTTACAGTTTTTTTATTGCATTTCTTACATGTAAAATAACACCAACCATTTTTTCCTACAATAAAGTTGTCGGTAGTCACAACAGTTACACAAATTTCAAATTTCATCCTATTCACAAAATTAAACATCAAATAAGAGAATATATATTTAAACAATTGAGTCAGGTCTAGAGTCTTACTTTATAATGGTTGGGAATCATCCATGTTAACGTATAAATCTCAAATATGATAAAATCAATAAGTTGATTAAATTTAGATAAAACAGCAATTGTAGAAAAATAATTAATATTTAGAAACATTTAAACCTTTGTTTGAAAGCATATATCTCCGTTATTATTAGTTGTGAACCATTCCATGAGTTTAATATGATGGTGAGTAACATGTTCCTATCAATAAAAAAAAATAGTCAATTAAAAAAAAAACAATTGAGTGCACATATCTTTTTAACCTGATGCATCTTTGATCATTGTTTGTGTCAAAATAACAATTAGAACATGTTCTCCCAAAATGGTACAACTAAGCAAATCACTACTAAATTATGAATTTAAAATATTAAATTGCAGTATAACTAAATTAGAAGTAAATTCAAAATGCAACATTAAAAAATTGTATTACTTAACATCTTTTAACTTAATTACAATCTTTTTTAGGTGAGAATTACATTCATATTGATAACATGGAAAACAAAATTATATATCGACACAAGAATGTAGAAAAAATCATGAATTAATAGTATTTTTAATTAAAACATACAGGCTTATAAAAAAATTAAAACATATTAGATAGTAAAATTCATAAAAGCAACAAAAATATTATACTTACTAACAAACCCTCAACATATATTCTTTGAAATATGTCACGAAAATTCATAAAAGAAAATACATTAGACAGGATGTATTGCTTAACAAATGTTTTACCAATAAAAATTAGCTTCTACAAATGATCACTTTAAATTGCCCTTCATTCAACACTGCCTTAAAGTTGTGCTTGGCATGAGTGTTTTTTTCTTTTAACTTATCTTTCCATTTAACAATTCTTCTTTCTTAATTATAACTTCTATTTTATCTCCCTATTAAAGGCAATAATTGCTATGAATTGCTTTCATTTAAAACAACAACTACAATAAAGGATAATTCTATTTGCATAAAGATTAAATAAAAACATAAAAATGATATCTTTGACTCCATGATGACCATTCCAAGAATTGCTCGATTCATACCTGACCAAATATTTGTTATTCAAAGAGCAAGCTTTAGAGTCTCTTTTTGGCCATCAATCTCTTTGATCATATCCAATTTACATGTCATTACCTAAACTATATGATTTTTTAAAAATACTACAATCAATCATGTAGTAACAACAACTACCAAAGTAAGACAATAGTACAATATCAAGGATATAAAAGTTAAAACTCTACCATCAATTTATCAATTACCTAGTATAGCAAACAGAATAAATTTTTTCATCACCAAGATGTAGGTAACACTCGCTTCTTTATTGTCGTTTACGTTAACAATTGAGAACTAATTAAATAAATTGATGTAAATCACGGAGTCAAAAAACAATTTCAAATTAAACATTTAATAAGATGTAAAAAACAAAGATATAAAAAAATGGAGTTAATAAGATTTCAAATCCCAAAATTGTTTAATATATATCTGTAATGTGTTTAGTCCGAATGATGTTTATTGTGTCAAATAATCTAGAAAAAAAAAACAAAGCACAAATGTAAAGGCTTGTGGTTATAATCAATATAAAATAAAAATAAAACATTCCTTTTTGAAAGGAACATGATTTATTGAAGAACCAAATGGTAAGATGCATGCATACTAATTTGTTTATAAATTAGCTAGCTAGAAGCATGGCTAATAGGAGCAAGTGGCCATCTTTGTGGCCAATAGCTAGAGAAAATAACATGTGAAAAATTTACCTTACCATCATACTAATTTGTTTAAAATCTATTTTTTTCAACAAAGTGTAACCTTTATAAATTGCAAAAAAAAAAATCAAATGAACTCAAATCCACAACTCAAAATATAACAATTATCCCTAAAATCCTAACATCCACAAAGCAAAGACAGATTATAGGAACTTAATATGAGGCTAGCAATTTAAAACTCCAAACTCATAATATAACGATTTCAAAACAACTATTAACATGAAAAAAATGTGAAAAATCACTTTACTACTTCCACAAAATATTTTTCGATGGACTCTTCTAGGAAAAGGCTTTTAATAGACAATAACATAAGTGTAAATGAAATTAAAAAGACAATAGAATAAGTGTAAATAAAACAAAAAAATGTTGATTTCTGAAAAATAAAAATAAAAAAGCTTTTAACAAACAATGGCATAACTGTAAATGAATTAAAATAGAAGAATTTTTAAAAGAGAATTGCATAAGTGTAAATGAGAGTAAATAATCACAATGATAATAACTAAAATAACCTTATTAACATTGATCCTTAAATCTAATACAACATAAGATTTTATCAGTTCTAATATAATTTTGGATTGTATTCATCACACTAATTAAATGTAGTACCAAACTTTGCTCAATGAACAAAACTAATGAAAACTAAGTAAAGAAATTAATATATGCCATAAAATTAAATTAAATTAATACTTGTTTGATAAGGTTACAAAAAATAAAATTTGCATTTTGTTTTCCATCATACTAAAAAAAGGTGGATTCTAAAAAGAAACAAAATCATATTAAAATAAAAAGAAACAAAATAAGAGTAAGAATAAGAACTTTATCGATGCAGTAGAACTCAACAAAGGCATTCCCTTCCGAAGGGGAAGGTGAATTCTGAAAAATAAAAAAGAAGCTTTTATTATGTTGAAGTGCAAGTGTGAGTTGAAGTCCCACATTGGTATGAAATTAGGAAGTTGAGTAATATATAAAGTGAGAAAGACCTATAACCTAATGCCTGAAGGTTTTGGTTGAAAGTGGTGTCATGGGCTCATGTCCCATGGTTGTACATCTCCCCGATGTTTAACTCCCTCAATTTATCCCAATAACTGGTATTAGAGCCACATTGGTAAGAAATTGAGAAGTTGATTAATATATAAATGAGAAAGACCCATAACCTTGGGTTGAAAGTGGTGTCATGTTCTCTTATATATGGGCTCGTGTCCCATGGTTGTACATCTCCCCGGTGTTTTCTCTTATATATGGGCTCGTGTCCCATGGTTGTACATCTCCCCGGTGTTTTCTCTTATATATGGGCTCGTGTCCCATGGTTGTACATCTCCCCGGTGTTTAACCCCCTCGGTGGTTGTGTGAATGGATAAGGTTGATGGTGGATTTCCTTCATCGAAAGTTCTCCTGACAAGGGTTTTAGGAGACGTGTCCCCTTGTGTTTAAGGGCGGTGTGAATAAGGGGTCATCATCAAATGTGTGCCTCCGAGGGGAGATTGTTGGAGTGCAAGTGTGAGTTGAAGTTCTACATTTGTAAGAAATTGGGAAGTTAAGTAATATATAAGTGAGAAAGACCCATAACCTAATGCCTTAAGGTTTTAGGTTGAAAGTGGTGTCATGTTCTCTTATATATGGACGCGTGTCCCATGGTTGAAAGTGGTAGTACAATGGCATAAGTGTAAATGAAATAAAAGAAGAAACTTACATAAGTGTAAATGAGAGTAAACAATCAACATAATAATAACTCAAATCCCTTATTAAAATATTTTATCAAAGAGCTCTAACTATGATTTTAGAACATGTTCATCATACTAATTAAATGCAATACCAAACTTTTAGCTCAATGAACAAAAATAATGAAAACTAAGTAAAGAAAGCAACATATGTCACACAATTAAATTAAATTAATACTTGTTTGATAAGGTAAAAAAAAATAAAACTTGCATTTTATTTTCCTATATCACAATAAAAAAAGGTGGAGTCTAAAAACAAAGAAAATTGCAGTAAAATAAAAAAAAAATAAGATAAGGATAAAACGCAGAACTTTATATACAAAACACAACTGAGTAAAGGCCTTCCTTCCAAATGGAAAGGTGAATTTTGAAAAAAAAATATATTTTCAAGTTAAAACTCCCATGGACTTCATAATCTTACTCTAAGATAGAGAAATGGGTGATAGCAGAGCAAAGTTTTTTAAACCCTAGCATTTTGGTAACTGTAAACACTCACAAAGAAACTATAGCAAAAAAAAACACATACTTAAAAACCCTAGTCACTACAAATCATTGCCTTTTGGTCTTGTAAATGTTCCCCTTGTAAAGCTTCTGTTGAAAAGTGTTATTCTCATTTCCATTGTTAATCGACATTTGAATCTTGTCGTTAAATATGTTAATATAAAAAAAAATCATAATCTTAATAGATTAAAACCAACATTAAAACCTAAAAAAAGCAATTCATAGTCATAATCTATTGCTTACTTAGAAACAGATGAGAATAAGAGAAGGAACTATGTGAAAGAAAAACACAGCTTGTACATAAGAGGAATGAAAAGTAAGAAAGTTGTGTTGTAATAGTAAAACCATTGTTATAATACTTTTCAAAATTCATATACTAAATACAAATGAGGGATGAGAGAGAGATGCGAAGCAACAAATAGACATTCATAGTTAATGTAGAGATAATCTTATGAAAACATGTTTGGTAGCAGTTACCTTATGTCAATTTATTTTTTGGTTTTTTTAAATTTTTTTCATAACAAAATAAAGGAAATAAATCGGGAATAATAAATATGTACACGTTATTATCTTTATATGTTGTCATAGAAGATATATAATATAGATTATTATTATTATTTTCTCTCTCTTAATTATTCTCTCCTACCATCTTACTCTTAATCATGAATATTATAAAATAATAAATAAAAAAAAACAAAGTCGTAAGATTAAACATGACTAAAAAATAAAAAAAAAATTAGAATAATTATTTTATGAGTTTTAGCATACATGATGAATCACAACTCTTCATTTATATGATTTTTAAAATAGTAATGGGTAAGATAACAAACTCACCATAAATGACAGAATTATGATTGAATGTGAATGTAAATTTTTTGTGCATACTAATTCAACTCTTTTTTTATTTTATAAAATTGTATTTTATATTCACAATTTACTCCCAAATTTATACATGAGTTTAATTATTATGCACCTTTTACTTTGACGTTTAATAAAAAACTCTTTATTTATATCACTTTTAAATATTAACAATAAAACCATATAAATCACGAGTTGAAGGTTAATAATGTAAAACTTTTTTACATTGCGTATAAGTGTTTTTCTCTTTGTAGATAGTAAATTTGTTGATTTTATTAATTATTACTTTAAAAGTTACATAAATAAAAAGTTGTCATTAAATTTCAGTGTAAAACTATTTTTTTATATGGTAAACTTTCTCTCTATATATATATAACTTAAAGTTTAATTAGTATGCATAAATTGTGTAAAAAGTTTTACGGTCATTAGATCATAATATTTTATTTATCGTAAATTTATTGATTTTATCAACTAATATAAATCATATAAATGAAGAGTTTCGAGTAAAGTAAAACTTTTTATACAATGTGTAATAATTAAACTCAGACCCTATTTGAAAGAATTTATTTACAACTATATAAGTACTTATACAAATATTTGGATAAATTTATAAAAGCATTTATATAAAGTCAACAATTTGTTTTAAGTTTATTTAAATAAACTATTTAAAATAATTTTTTTGAAAAAAAAAATCATTTTAAGTTTATTGAAAATTTACACTTCCATAAACTCTCATATCTAACTTACTGACAAGTCTTTCTATCTCTTTTCATTTCTCTTTCTCTCCCCCCCCCCCTCTTTCTCTCTCCCTTTCCCTCCTTATCCCCCCTCTCTGACCCACCCTTTCTCCCTCTCTCTTAATCTATCTCTTTATTTATTTATATATATATATATATATGTTTTTTAATATTTTATTTTATGTAAAAAATTTTAAATTCATACATACAATCCTAAATAACTTATTAAATTTAAAAATTTATATATGTAAAAACAATTTATTGAGAAAAGTCTTAGTAAGTTTGGAAAGGAGTGTTACCTCTTAAATCGAGTCATTCTTTAAAACTTACCCCATTGGATAATTTTCAAAAAGCATAACCCCAATAAACAAACACGGCCATAATCTCCTTTATATTTACAATCCACTTCGGAGGAGTAGCACACTAGCATCCCTGATGGAAACCTTGCCCTTATGACTTATCTCTTGTCCCTCGCGCGACCTTATTATAAATGATAAATGGAGCTTTCTGCACTCCCTAGCTTCAAAGCATTTTCTAATGCTTCGGTACTTCCATTTTCTTCGAATCAACTCTGGTTCCGAAGCTCTCTTCGTCTTCGTCGTCTTAATTATGGCTTCTGTCGGAGTCTCAAGTCAAAAACGTTTGTTCGGATCAGAATGTACTCGGAGAAAGCTTCCTCGTCAAACGGTTATGGTGGAATCGAGAGCGGAGAAACGAAATCTGATTTTGTCGAAGTCATTGGCATTGGCTCTAGGAAGGATGCTGTTTTTGATTTCTGTTTGAATTCACCGTTTCAGTTGCTGTCGCTTCGATTTTGGTAATCATCTAGTTTCTTTTCATTTTATGTTTTATTATTTTTTTAATTTCTGAATTGTAAATTTGAAGGTGCTGTCATTTACGAGAATTTGTCGTTTTTCTTGAACGCATTCGAGTATCGGATGCTTCTTAATTGATTTTCGGTGAGGATTAGAGTGAATGGAACCTCAGCATATTCTTTAACTGGAGATCCAAATGTCGTTCATCCCTTCATTGTTGTGTTTGCTGTTTATTTTTTATTATTAGAATAGAAGGAGGGTTTAAGAAGTAACAAACCTTATCTTACATCTGTGAAGTACGCACGGACACTGCTATCTAGAATATAGGATACGGTCTTTCTGGCTGGAAAGGAAAACCTCGGGATGAACCTTGGAGGAAGATGGCCAACAGCATACATCAGCATCTTAGTCTCGCTCCATGTATGGAACAAGGAGATTTAGTCAATAATCTGGGGATAATAAATAGAACATCTTTCATGCTATACAAGAAATGACTTCTAGTTTTAGTTTGTTAAGTTATTTCTTTCATTCCGGATAAAATCATTTAAATTCTTCTGGAATTTTTACTTTTATTTTTATTTTTGCATTTTGAATTTTGTTTTAAGATATCTATCTTCTGCAGGAATATCCTTATGAAAGAATCAGAAGAGGTGCAATTACAACAAAGATCAACTGAAGAAGGTTTTCATTTGATTTAATATTAGCGTGATTATTTTTTATCCTGTAATTATACTTCAAGTTTAATATAGAAATATGCATTAGTGTATTTTTGTGATATCTAATTTGATAGAATAATGTTTTTTTTATAGACAAATATGCAGTCTAGTTTCACACATGATTTTCAATTTGAATATTCATAGCATAGTAGTTAATGGCGGATAGCGCTTTGGAGCGGCCACCCTCCAAAAATGCTATAACGGGATAGCGGGAGCGGGATGAGCGCTATTTAAATCCCTGTATATTGCTAATGCATATAATGTATATGTGCTAGAAAATAAATAATTGATTGCAAGGAAATATATAATATTATAATATATGAATTTCTATTATTTGACTTGAATATAGAAAAAGCTTGAGTTAACTTACTCAGCTTAGAACCTCTTATTAAATAGAGATGCAATACAATCTAGAAAATCAGAGTAGTGAATACAACTAACACCAACTCTGACATACAATAATAAATGAAACATAATATACCTCAACTAACAACTAATAACCAAAACCTTAACATTAATTTAACACTCCCCCTCAAGCTGGAGCATATAGATAATATGTTCTAAGCTTTGAAATCAAGTATTCAATCCGAGGACCCTTCAAGGGTTTGGTTAATAGATCTGCAAAATGGTCATTGGAACCAACAAATTCGGTCCTAATTTCTTTGGACAACACTTTTTCCCTTACAAAGTGACAATCAATTTCAACGTGTTTAGTCCTTTCATGAAATATCGGATTGGAAGCAATGTGGAGAGCTGCCTAATTATCACAATAAAGTTGCATTGGAGAAATTTCACAGAACTTCAATTCTTGTATGAATTGTTTAACCCACACCAACTCACAAGCTGCAAGAGCCATAGATCTATATTCAGCTTCTGCACTAGATCGAGCAACAGTCTTCTATTTCTTACTCTTCCATGAGATAAGATTACCACCAAGGTAAACATAATACCCAGTAGTAGAGCGTCAATCTGTATCGGATTCAGCCCAATCAGAATCACAGTATCTAACAATTTGGCTATTTCCTTTATCTTCGAACAACAGACCCTGGCCTGTAGCCTTTTTTATGTATCTGAAAAGTGAGAATACACATTACTCCATTTCAATGATCAACACAAGGTGAATTCATGAATCGACTTACAACTCCAACTGCAAAGGAAATATCTGGCCTCGTAATAGTGAGATACATGAGCTTCCCAACCAGCCTTCTATACCTTTCTGGATCTGAGTATAAGTCTCCCATATCAGCCACTAATTTCTTGTATGGGTCCATAGGACTATTGACTGGCTTACAATCAGACATTTTTGTTTCTTTCAGAAGATCCAAGGCATACTTCCTCTGGGAAACTACAATGCCTTCGTTGGATTGAGCTACTTCTATTCCCAGAAAATATTTCAGATGACCAAGATCTTTTGTTTGAAAGTGATTGCATAAGTGTTGCTTTAGTTGAGATATTGTGACTTCATCATTTCCTGTAAGGACAATGTCATCGACATAAACAACTAAATAAACACATTTGCCAACAGATTTATGATAGTAGAAGACAGAGTAATCCGCTTCACTCCTTTTCATTCCGAAATCTTGAACAACATTGTTGAACTTTCCAAACCAAACCCTTGGCGACTGCTTAAGACCATAGAGAGATCGTTTGAGTTTACACACTAGACCAGACTCCCCCTAAGCAACAAAGCCAAGAGGTAGCTCCATGTAAATCTCCTCATCTAACTCACCATGGAGGAATGCATTTTTAACGTCCATCTGATACAGGGGCCAATGGCAAATAGCTGCCATGGCAAGAAGAAGACAAATAGTAGTGATCTTGGCCACCGGGAAGAAAGTGTCTCCATAATCAAGTCCATATATCTGAATGTAACCTTTGGCTACCAAACGAGCTTTAAGGCGTTCAATTTCATCATTTGGACCAACTTTAATAACATAGATCCATCTACAACCAACAACTTTCTTCCCAGGAGGAAGATGAATCAATTCCCATGTTCCATTGTGATCAAGGGTCTGTATTTCATCAATCATGGCTTGTCGCCATCCAGGGTGATCAAGTGTTTCACAAACATTTTTGGGAATAGTGATGGATGATAAGGAATTTATAAAGGAACAATAAGATGGAGACAAACGATGATAACTCAAAAAATTGTAAATAGGATGAGGGTTTCTAGAAGAGCGAATACCTTTTCGAAGGGCAACAGGCAAACGTGAGTTGTCATCGGCCATAGAAGGAGAATTAGGAGTCGTTGTACAAGAAGCATACAGAGATGGACATGAGCCACGAGAGTCATTAGGAATGATGGGGTTAGCTTCAGGTGTCATGCCATGAGGAGGAGCTGAGGGAGAATGATCAGTTTCAGAGAAGATAGACATTAGACTAATATTGGTGTGGTCAGGTTGATAAGACATGTCTGGAGAAATGACAATCTCTGGACTCGTGGACGGAGAGGGCAAGACCTCTTGGATGGAAATGGAGTCAGGTGTGGAGGATAAGTAGAAGGGAGAATCTTCAGAGAAGGTAACATTAGCAGACATGTAATACTTCTTGTTATGAGAAGAATAACATTTGTATCCTTTTTGAAGGCGGGAGTATCCCAGGTAAACACACTTGATCGACTTAGCTGACAATTTATCGAGGCCTAGAGACATCATGAACAAAACAAGTACAACCAAATACACGAGGTGAAACATGATATAGAGGTTCAGCTGGAAATAGGATGGAATGAGGAATTTGATTATCAAGAGAGGAAGAGGGCATCCTATTGATAAGATAGCAAGCAGAAAAAATCGCATCTCCTAAGTGATGTAATGGAACTTTTGCATTAATCATTAAGGAGCGAGCGGTTTCAACAAGGTGGTGATTCTTCCTTTCGGCTATCCCATTCTGTTGAGGAGTGTGGGGACAAGTGGACTGATGTAATATACCTTGAGAGGACAAAAATGACAAGAGTTCAGAAGAAATATTCTTTTGCATTATCACTTGTGAAACATTTGATTGATTTTCCAAACTGATTTTTTATTTCATGAACGAAGGACACAAATATGGATAGAAGTTTAGACTTTTCTTTCATTAAATAAAGCTACGTACACCGAGAATATTCATCAATAAAGGTGATAAAATATTTAAATCCAAACGAAGTAATTCGATTAGGACTCCAAATATCTGAATGAACAGTAGAGAAGACTGAATTACTTCTTGATTTATCTTTACTTGAAAAAGAAGACCTAACATGTTTGCCTAATTGACAAGCTTCACATTCTAAAGTTTGGATTTTTTGGATACTAGGAGCCATTATCTTTAATTTGGCAAGACTAGGATGTCCAAACCGATCATGCAACAATTTAGGAGAAATAGATGCAAGACAAGACACTGAAGAGCTAGATTCCAAGTAATAGAGGCCTCGTGATTCATGTCCTGTGCCAATGTGTTTGCCGTACCACGGTCGTGAATGACAAAGGAGTTAGAGTTAAATGTAACTGAACAATTTAAGGATTTAATTAATTGACTCAAGGAAAGTAAATTGGGACAAGAATAAATGTACAAAACAGAAGATAAATTTAAGGAGGGAGAAATAGAAATTGAACCCACTCCTTGAGCTGAAACCTTTGACCCATTGGCTAATGTGACAAGATGGGGAAATTTGGGAGGTAATAAAGATGAAAACAAGGAGTTATTACCAGAAATATGGTCTGAAGCACCAGAGTCAACAATCTATGGGTTTTGACCTTCCACAGATTGAGAAATGAAGGCCGTTGAGACATTAGTTCCAGAAGAAGGTCCAGCAAGGCTGTTAGATTTCATCCTCAAAAACTCTTGGTATCCTTGATATTCTTCTTCAGACATTTTCCTCTCTTCCGGTTTCTCAGACCTTGATACATGAGCAGACTTGTTTGGAAAACCATGCAGTGAGTAACATGTTTCATGAGTATGGCCCATCCTTTTGGAATGAGTGCGTTGTGGACGATTACCTCTTCCACCACAACCTCTATTTCCACGTCCTTCTCTTCCTCTTGAAGATATCATAACAGAGTACTCCATATTATTTTCAAGGGAAGTACCCTCATTGCTTAAGATAGGAACACAGAGGAGACGAGTAGTTAAACTCTCCATGGAAGGAATATCTTGACCGATCAGAACTTCATCACGAATGTGATTGAATGTCGGGTTCATACCACGAAGAATCATAACCATAAAGAGATTATCAAGTTGTTTCCTTATTTTTTCTATAAAATCAGCTTCTAAGAAAAACTTCAATTCTTCTGCAGTGGCTTGAGCTTCGGAAACATATGACACCATATCTAAATCATTTTGTTTTAAGGAGGTTAGCTTTTGAACACAATCAAACAAGTGTTGGATGTCATTAGAGTAGATATCTTGGGCTTTCTTGCAAAACGAGTAACAGGTTTTGAAAGCTCTGAGGTTTCTCAATATCTTAGGCTCCACTGACTGCCATAGAAGTGCATAAAGCTGAAAGTCAAGTTTCTTCCACTGAGCTTTCTGTTCAACTGATCCTTCAATATCTACCTTTTTTAGATGCTCATGGTGTCCTTGACCAAGGAACCAGAGTTTCACAGAATCAGCCCAAGCTAAATAATTTTTACCATTGAGCTTTTCTGTTGTGATGATGGCAGATCCAGAAATAGGAAGAATGGGACTAGAGCTGACTGAGGTAGAAGAAGACATTTTTCTAGATCTGGAAAAAGAAAAACTAGAGACCGAAGAGAGAGATTTGATTTAAATCCACTAAATCTTGCTCAAAGAGAACCACGCAGGTTAGCAATGGCTCCAGAAGGCTCCGGCAAGTCAGACGGCACCAGAATGACGGCGAACAGAGACCGTTTCGCCAGCGCGTGGAGCTCACTCGCTTGCTGTTTGGCGGGATTGAGGCAGGGCGTGCAGGCGCGTGGAGCGCCGTATTGAGGAGCGATTTACAGGGTTAGAACACGTACGTCGAGGCGCACCTGGATCTGTACTCGCCGGAGGAAAAGTCACCGGAGAAGGCGACGACAGGGGCGAACAGTCTACTGTGTGACTCTAGACTTAAAGAGCAGGGTCGAACCCGCTCTGATACCAATTTGAATATAGAAAAAACTTGAGTTAACTTACTCAACTTAGAACCTCTTATTAAATAGAGATGCAATACAATCTAGAAAATCAGAGTAGTGAATACAACTAACACCAACTCTGACATATAATAATAAATGAAACATAATATACCTCAACTAACAACTAATAACCAAAACCTTAACATTAATTTAACAATTTGCATATACAAAACAACAAACATAACATGTATTTCACTATTTCTATTGCTTTCATATACAAAACAGCAAACATAACATGTATTTCTATTGTTTGCATATACAAAACAGCAAACACAACATGTATCATCAATTCATCGCTATCCCTATCCAATTATCCTTATTGTTTACATCTACAAAACAGCAAACATAAACATATATAATATAACACATAAGCCAAAGTGCTTAACTATTGTTTGCATATACAGCTGAGGTTTCAAGGATTTCATCTTCATCTTCATCACTATCATTCCTATAGATTTGTTCCTCCTCCTCTTCACTTGCAAATCCATTATCAGCTTCCTCTAGCTCATCTTCATCACGTGTTGGTGTTTCTTTGCTTCTTCCAACTTGCATAGAACTAGAACCTCCAGCTGCATCCTTAGCTCTTTTATGTTGCTTAGTGTATCTGATAGGCTCCCCCCACCCCTGTTGTAGCTGCCACAGCTCCCAAGTTAAATCATCAAAGACAATTTCATCCTCTTGGACAAATTCCTCATCTTCATTATGCATTTCACCAACCAACCATTCATTGCTCCCATCAACATCATTCAAAACAATAGTATCTCTCACATCTTCACAATCAAAACGTTGCTTGAGTGATTGGTTATAGTTGATGTATAACCAGATCATGCAACCTTTGATGCTCAAGTCGGCTTCTCTTTTTAGAATGAACCTATTTTATATAGACACATAATAAAACTAAATTAGTTTGATACTTTGAGATTGCTACATAAAACTAGCATATATTATTTTAAAATTTACATACATGCTCAGAGATGCTCCAATTCCTCTCACATCCTGGAGAGCTACAAGTCAAGCTTAATACTTTAATGACAATCTTTTTAAATGTGGAGCTTTTGATCCATAATTCTTCCACTATTCAGCTGTCACCAAAATACCACAACTCATTAGATTCTCTACAAAATCACATAATGATCATTAAAAATTATAAAATGATCTTTTATTTACCAGGAGCTAAAGTAGACCTCTATCTTATTGCCACGGGAAATCCAAAATGGTATCTTGCTCTTTTATAAATGGACAACTCACGAGTTGCCATATGCTCTTCATTACTTCCAGCCGTTGAATACACTTGTACAATCCTTCCATGATTTCTGCATCATTTTCAAGGCTTGGATTACCATAGAAGAATTGAGGATTTAGATAATGACCAGTTGCATGCAAAGGATGATGGAGTTGGCATTCCCATCTTGTATCAATTATTTCAAAAACTTCTTTGTATTTCTCTATATTCCCTTTGAATCCATTTTGAATAGCTTCTTTTGCCCGGTCCATTGCCTCATATATATATATCCCATTGCTAGTTTTTTCTCATCATCAACTAGTCTCAAAACTTGAACAATTGGCCCTATACACTTAAGAGTGTAAATCACATAAGCCCAAAAGGCAGGCATAAGTACAATGTTAATTACTTTCTTCTCTTTAGGTTCCTTGGCTGCCTTTAACTTCAACCACTCATCAGATGTGAACATCTTCCTAAGATTGTTCTTTTGATTATGCAACCTTTGTAACGTGAAGAAGGTTATTGCAAACCTAGTCACTCCATACCTAACCAATTCAGATTTGTAGGTGAATCTTCTCATGGTATTCAAGGCCAAGGAGTGGTTGTAGACATAGCCTACAAGACTAATCCCCCTTTGGATAGTCTTTTTCACTCTTGCTATTTTTCCAATGTCCTCTAACATTAAATCAAGACAATGGACTGCACAAGATGTCCAAAATAAATGTGGCCTCTTAGCTTGCAACAACTTGCCTAAATACCAAATATGATAAACTAAAATTAGTATAAAAGCAATAAAAGGGTAAAATTAATATATGCAATAAAAGTAGTAAAGTTTCTCAATTCTAATTACCAGCCAAAACAAAGTGTTACAACTTGAACAACATTGCTTTCTCTAACCTCTTCAACAAATTTGTCCAACAATTCAAATACTTTCTCTCCGGTCGTCATATAGGCAGATGCATTAACACTCTTTACAAACATAGACTCAGATGGACAATTTACTAAGAAATTTATCAAAGTTCTATTCTTCTTATCCGTCCATCCATCGGACATAACTGTACAACCATATTTTTCTCTCTCTGCTATATGATCTTTCATTAAATTTTCTGTATACTCCAACTCTTTCTTCAGAAGAGGAACCCTACATTCATGGTAAGAGAGAGGCTTTAGATGTCTTCCATAATTTCCAACTGCTTCTAGCATTAACTTGAAGCTTTTTGACCACACAACATTAAAAGGAATGCTGTTTGTCACAAGAAAGCATTCTATGTACTGTATTGTCCTTGCTTTTGCCTTTTTACCCGTAGTATCAATGATACTTGCTTGCCTCTTCTCCTTGTCCATTTTTATGGTTTCCTCAGGTTTTCTTAAGAACAATAAGTCAATGGGACCTTTTTTTGCTTTCTTGGTTGCAGCAGCTACTGTTGTAAATCTTCTATTGGTTACCAAATTTTAAATTTCTTCTACATCTTCCTCCTCTTCATTTTTTTCTTCAAATTCAGCTGCGTATGCATCTTTCTCAGCCATTTTTTTCATAAATGCTTCTTTTAGTAGGGCTTTTACTTCCGGAGGAACCTTGGTACTACTGTTAACATCTCCCTTGATTCCCATTTGGTGTCTCTTTGCCCGGGAAATACCTCCGGTGCTTGTCTTTAAACAAAAATCACAAGTTACAGTTTTTCTATTGTTGATATCCCTTAGGTTGTTCCACTGCCAAGCCATATCAATGTTGTGACCCTTGGGTTTTACTAACCTATTAGAAGTGGGCTCGGAAGCCATACTAGAAGAGAGAAAAGTTGAAGACACAAGTTGTTCGCCAAATACATGTTGCTTGCCGGAGACGCGTTGCTCGCCTAAGATCGGAGACGCGCAGCTCTAGGATCGGAGCTTGGTGGAACGTAGCTCGGCAGACGCTAGCGCCAGACGCTGTCACCACTCGCCGAACACCTTGCTCACTGGAATGTTGCTCGGAGATGAGGTGGATGGGCGTTCGAACTTCGAACCTCAGAGAGAAGAAGACTGCCCGCGAATAACAGAGAAGAGATGTTGGTAAAAAGGGAAATTTTCATTTTTACCCTTCACTTAAAACAGGCTGAAACTTGACCAAAATGACGTCATTTTGGCTTTATATATTTTTTAAAAAAAAAAATGAACCTTAGAAGACGCAGAACTAGTTCGTCTTCTTCAAGCGCCACTCCCCAACCACTTCCACCACTATTTTGTGCCTGCAATAAGCGCCGCGAATGCCACTTCTCCAATCCGCACTGCTACAACCAACCCCAGAGCGGCAAGCCTCCGCTCCGCCCCGCTGCTATAGCGCGCTATTAACTACTATGATTCATAGATATCTCTTGTTGTTCTTTGTGGTTAGATGGTAGTATGGTACTAATGTTTTGGACTATCTTTTGCAGAACCTAATTTTAATGAAAAAAAAATATGAGGAGGGGGGGAGGGTGCTTGTTTCGCACATGATTTTCAATTTGAATATTCATAGATATTCCTTGTTGTTCTTTGTGGTTAGTAGGTACTAATGTTTTGGACATCTTTTGCAGAACATCATCCAAGAATTGTCAACGCTCCAGTATTTTTGAAGTCATGCTCAAACACTATTGTCCTTGTTTGTACATTCCTTAACTTCAAACTCATGTAGTAAAACCTTTGTTTCAATAGTGGTAAATGATAATTTTCATTCATGAGTATTCAAGTGATCTGCTTTGCTTTAACCCTTTCAGCTGATGAATTTGTGAAGCATACATAAGTCACTGAGATACTTAAATTCATTATTCATCACCGTAGAGTTAATATATTTATTTGATCAAAAGAAATTCTGTCATTTTGTATTGTTTTATACATTAGCTGACTGTAATGACTTACTTAATGTTATATTCCTTGCATGGGTAAATATTTTACGCAAAATCCAATCATAAGTGCATGATTCCAGCTAGAATTCCTTAAAGTAGTTTGATTATGTGTGTGGCCTGTCTTCCATCCCCCCTCTCTTCTTTAGGTGGCCAGTGCAGGATATGGCTTGTACCACACTGTAGCTGCTGATATTTTTGAAGCTGTAAGGTCCAGGAGTGGATTAACAATTGTTATAATTTTGAAGCCATTTAGATTTGAAGGGCTTAGACGACAAGATGAGGTATCTTTGATGCTTTGAATCATATACTTGGTCAATGTAATGATATGTAAGAAATCAAAACTACAAAACATTCTTTCATGTAGTTTTTAAATATTTCTACTTAGGAAATTTTCATTGAAGGTTATTGAGTATGTTATTTATTTTTCGAATTATGATTGCCAGAGATTCCTTGACTAATATTAATATTAATGTTTACCTGTAATCATTTTTGGATCATTTCATCTGTTTGATACGGTTATGTGTGCCATAAATACTCAGGTGAAAGCCTTAATGCAGAAACTTAAGCAGAACACAAATTTACTTATTGGTGAGCTATATTTCATGTTTGCATGTTAAAATTTGATTCTGACAAACTTCTTATCTGGCTCAATGGTTTTTGCTAATTTGAATTTAATAAAGGGAAACTGTTCTTTTTTCTGGAAAGAACATTTAGTTAATAGTCCTAATGTTTAAAAAAACATTATCATTTTCTTGCTGTGCTAAGTCTAATATATGTATGTCCAAGGAGGAATATGTTACATAAGCTGGCCTAATGTCTCTATGTTAATCAAGTGACCAAGTGTAAAAGAAAGATAGAATATTATTCTCAAAATAAACTTGAGACTGTCTTGTCTTGTTGGCAAGAACTGATTAATGTATATTATACACTTAGGCTCTTCAAGAGGCATGTCATCCTATACTTGTACACTAACAGTTTTCTGCCCCAAGAACTTCTTTATGCTTTGTTTGTTTGGTTGTGAGGAGTGAAATAGTGGATGGAGATAAAAGGGAAGTAATTAGAAGAGAGATAAATAATATAAAATGTTGTGTTTTGGAGAGAGATATAGATATAAATGTGTAGTAATACTGTAGGTCCTACCTTTATAAATTTAGAGGGTGTTTGGAAAAGATTATAAGTTGTTTTGAAAAAATAAGCAGGATATTTGAGAGCCCAACTTAAAAATGTGTAGTAATACTGTAGCTCCTACCTTTATAAATTTAGAGGGTGTTTGGGAAAGATTATAAGTTGTTTTGAAAAAATAAGCAGGATATTTGAGAGCCCAACTTAAATTTATAAAAAAATTTACTTTAAAAAAATAAGTTGGTTTTGAAAGTTGAAAATTGTAGGTTATAATTATTTTTCAACAAATTATTTTTTTCTTTTAGCTGTTTTCACATTCTTTTACTCTATAAAAGCTGATTTTTTGTTGCATCAAAACAAAATTAATTATTTTCAAACCACTTTTCAACATACTTATCCAAACAAAAATTGATTCTTATTATACTCGATTATACATATAATAGATTATTGAAATTATCTAATTTTTTCAGCTTGCCCAAACAAACTTCTATTTCCTCTCAACCCTCTAAAACATCAATATTTCTATCTCTCCTCCTTCCTCCAATACATTCAACCAAACAAAAAATTAGTTCTTTCCTTCCTTCTACCTAATTATTCCATGTCCCACCTGTAACTAACTAAGCTTTTCCCAACCAA
The DNA here is from genome assembly GCA_037954015.1 of Psophocarpus tetragonolobus. NCBI lineage: Eukaryota > Viridiplantae > Streptophyta > Magnoliopsida > Fabales > Fabaceae > Psophocarpus > Psophocarpus tetragonolobus. Next base: position 3,812,713 of record CM075692.1, on the reverse strand, counting down.
CTCCTAGGCTCCTAGCCATTCTGTTATTGATACTTGTTACAATTGTTACTCTGAAAACTAGAAATAGAATCACTTATGTTCCTTTTTGTGTTGTCTATATGGCACATTTTTTAACTAATTTATAGTTCTCTCCACTTTTTTTTAAAGTAATCATGTGCAATTAACCTTTAATCAATCACCAAAAGAACTACACAGAATATATTTTACTCACTTCTGTTGATTTTTGCAGAAATTGATATTGATGCACTGCTCGAGAAAGACTTGTTGACTCTAGATGAGGCCATGAAGACCGCTAATGATGCAGTTTTCCTAGCTATTAAGGCTGTCTCTGTTCTAAAATCTGTAAGTTAAATTTTATAGTATACTTCTGGCTATTAGTTTGCATAAAAATATTGTATGGTTACTGTTTGTAAGTTTTGCAGGAGATGCACAGAAAATTTATAGATAAATTGAATGACAGCATGAAAGAGGCCAGCACTTCAGAAATTAATAAAGTATGCTTATATGGTTTTTAACCTGAGGGTTTCAGACCTTTTTTTCATCAAAAGTTTCTTGATAGCCTTGTTTATATCTCTTTTTAAGGAGGACCAAACTTGATTATCAATGTGCTCTTTTTTAATCCAATTTTCATGTTTCCATTTCCTTACACACCATTCATTCGTAAGACTGATGTTATTGTGTTCAGATATTGGGATCCTATAAAGAAGCAGGCATTGGATTTGGAGCTGCATATAACATCAAAGCCTCAATTTTTCAGTCTATCTTTGATAGTCCTTTCCTGGGTGTTCGTTTGAAGGTATCACTCATTTTCACATTCATGTATTGAAGCTGTTTTTTCTTAGTTGACACTTAACAGATCACAAAAATTTTCAAAATACATTGATTTTGATATTAAATGCTAAATCCCTTTTCAGAATGATTGATCCCTCTCTTCCATTTGGTTAGTTAGCACCTTTTTTATGTTTATTTTAAATTTTAAATATTAATAAAATAGGTGATGCACCAACAATGTAAAGATTTTACCGTGTCATTCAATTACAATCCACAATTTATGGTAAGTTTGTTGATTTTTACAATAAATGTCTTAAAAATCATACAAATGGTGAGTTGTAATTGAATGACAGTGTACAAATGTTTTACACTAACAGTTTATAACTCTTCTGGTTGAGTTATGGTTCCTTTTCCTATACTGTATAAATTTATTTTAATCACTATTTTGTTCAGGATCCAAATAGCACAGTTATATGCACACTTGCATGTTCAGTACCAATCAATGATAGTGATATAGCGATCTTTCTACATACCTTCCGTCAAACAACAGAATACACAAGGGATATTATTATATCAACAATACATGACCCTACTGTTGAGGCCAACCTAATCATAACAACTGTCCTTACACTTGGGTGAGTTTTATTTTTTAAATTTTTGTATGGATAAAGAAGAAATTGAAGACAAAGAGGAAGGCAAGTTGGGTAAGTATACTTGAAATGTGAATGCTTGTTGGCAAACTTCTTTTTTGGTGTTAGGACTTGCTCGAACACATCCAAACATTGATTTTCTGAACTTAAAATCATGTATTGACATAAAAGAGTTATTAGCTAACTCAATTATAAAGTGCAATCAGTCCTGAATTACTAAGAATTTTGTTTTATCTGTATCTTTTTTTCCTTATTTAGACCGTTTCTAATAGGTTTCTCTTGTCATATAATCAGCTGTATAAATGTGCACCAGTCTTCCAAGAGGAATGGTATACTGTCCAGGCTTGCCCTGCATTTTCCTCTGATTTTTAGCTTTTGGGGAAGACATAATCAGCAACAAGTTGGCCCAGAAAAACAGACTGAAGTGATGAGTTCTGGCAACGTTGATGAGAGGACAGATAGGATTGCTTCTGATGACATTGATAGCAATCTTGACAAATACTATGAAGAGTTGGAGCCAGCAAGAAGTGACAACAGTTCAATGTTGCTCACTTCTAGGTTTTTACTCAATCTTACGTTCTTACTTGTTCTATCCTTGTTATTTATTTTTTATATATTTATTAATCAAAATTCATCCTGCTGTTTCTATAATAGGGATTCTGGTATAAATGAAGAAGATTTATCTGACATCACATCCAACTATAAAATCCTTTATGACTCAATTACTGAAGGAGGTAATTTTGAGAGAGAGAAAATCCAATTACTTTGTATCATTGCACCCGCACCCAACTGTTACTGAATAATTTCTTTCTTGGTTGTCTATTGTTCAATTTCAAATTAAGTTGCATTAGGTGACTCTGCTTTTCAAAGGGAGCAACTTGAGAACTGGAATCTAGGTCCCGGATTTGAGGTGGCAAAGGAGTGGGCCAAGGAGAAAGCAGCTGATTCTATACCAATTGTTGATAACCTAAGCATCTTCCACCTTCCTGTTGGTGTGAAGCCTTCAGAAGAATTAAAAGATTGTTTGGAAATCTCATTTATGACAAAACAGCTTGAGCCGGATACTGATAATGATGTGAAAACACAATCATTAAATGGAGGTGTTTCTCCTTGGAGTTCCACAGCTGATGTAAGTTTGGAAGCAGTGATGGAGTTTGCATCTTCACTTTTGAGAGGAAAGAACACTAATAAATCAAAGAAAGATGGAGTTCTATCTGTTCGTGCTGCATCTATGCTGGTAATAATGACACTGAAATTTGTTGATGTCCATGCATATATTACTGAAAGAGAACCTGAAGAAATTCTCTTACTGGTGATATTTGAGGGAAATGTCTTAAGTCTTGTCAATAATGTGACAATTTTAACATCAAAATTGTATGTGCATCATGTTGTTATTTTCGACTCTAGTTGCTCTCTGTATGTACTTTTCTCAAGAGCTCCTTTTTAACTATCTTTGTTTAGATTTATTTTTAATTTCTGGCTGTGCAAGGAAATTGTCTTATCATTCACTGGAGCTATTTCCTTTTTCGTCAAGTTCTTCGTTACTAATAATGGAGTTGAAAGAGGGACCAAACAAATTGTAGCCTCAAAATTAGCTCAAATAAGCTTGTTCAATCAGGCTCAAGTTTGAGCTCTGGTTTCTATTTGCAGAAGTATGAAAATACACAGTTGAACTTCTTGCTTAAATATGGCTCTTCCTATTTATGTAAATTTGGCTTTAGTAATTAGTGCAAAGGTGAACTTCGAATTTTATAGATATTGGTTATAGTTTCTTCAGTTCATACACCTACAGATTTTTTAAAATACTATAACTTTTGTCTCTAAGTTAGAACAAAAATTGAGTATTTAAAAAAATATAAAGGCTAAAACTAATGTTCTAGAAGTCAGGCATAAAAACTAAAATTTGAAACTTTTTCATAGACTATAACACTATTAATCCTTAATAGTTTATTGCAATCTCAAGTCATAAGGACATTATGTTTAACTTAATATTTTTGTGCAGGAGGCAGAACGTGATTTGTCAAAAAAGTGGAGTCCTGTTGTGGAAATTCAATATAGGGGAGGAAGATACAAGGGACGATGCCAAGGAGGTCTACCGGAAGGGAAGGTACATTCTTTAAAATTATAATAACAATCAGGCTAGGTTCCGGAAGTACGTTCTTTTGTTTTTTGCCTACACAGCTACTTGCTGAAGCTAACAATTAAATAAAAATTTAAAACCAGGGGCGTCTTGTTCTAATAGATGGAAGCATTTATGATGGGTTATGGCGCTATGGTAAGAGATCAGGTCCAGGTACATTCTATTTCAAAAATGGAGATATGTTTCAAGGATCGTGGAGGGATGATGTCATACACGGCAAGGTTTGTACCCTTTCTAAAGTTGATAATCTAGTGATGACTGTCACATCTAATGATAAGACAAAAAGTAATTTTGTTTTGTAATTATTTTATAATTGCTATAATGTATTTAAACATAATTTACTCTGGTATGTGATTCTTCTATCAACTGTTACCAAAACGTCAGGGTTGTCTATATATATGGGTTGGCTTTGGATCTCTTAACGCTAGTATAAATTTTAGCTATAGTTATACATCCTATAGCTAAAAGAAGTTGATTTGGTCTGTGTATCTGTCCAATTATTACTAATGGCTGCATTGATCTTGTACACCAATTTTTTAAAATGAATGGCAATCATATGGTTGATATAAATTTGGGTAAATTAAATTTTTAAAAAGATCGTCTCCATTCCCCCATTACTATAGTTCTGGGTAAATTAAATGAAAAGGAGACGTGTCATAGGTAATGAAGAAATCATTTATTTCCCCAATAGCATGGAAATAGATGTAATGGATGGAAATTAGATGTAATGGAGAAGATCTTAATCTAGATTACACAATTAGACAAAAAAATTATTTGTGAATTGGATGGTAATTGCAGCATATTGATTGTACAGGGTTGGTTTTATTTTCACACTGGTGATCGGTGGTTTGCAAACTTTTGGAAGGGAAAGGCTAATGGTGAGGGGCGGTTCTACACAAAGTCTGGAGATGCCTTCTTTGGCCATTTCAAAGAGGGATGGCGACATGGCCAGTTTCTTTGTATTAAGGCAAATGGAAAAAGGTTTGTTGTCCTGATAGTCTCTCAATTATAAAAAAGCTTGAGTAGTTTTACCAATTCTGTTGATAATATATGCTTTTAAATTTTGTCGGCATGCTGATTATGTTTCCTCCCCTAACAACATACATATCCCCACTATTTAGAGGGGATAGAGAAATGTTGAATGGACCTCGGCTTCAGTTAGATAACTAAGGGTCTTAATGAAAAAATATTAACAATTAAGCCAGTTTTGTCATATATATCACTTGTTTTGTTCATCTTACAATTATTTTCATATTTCAAGTTAAATATTTATCTTTTTAATATTTTTATTGATAAAAATATATATTTTGTATGATTGAGGTCTTTATTTGGAACTGAATATTCGGGGATAAGAAATTAAGAAGTCAATAAGAATAAACTCAATTTTGGATTGGATGAGTGCATTAGGCAAAAATAGGGGATAGCGCCTATTATAGAAAAAAATGATAGATTCTTTTTTTTTTTAATCAAAGTATGTGGAGAATACCTTTAGAAATCATACTAAGGAATAAGATGGGAGGTAGTCCAATTGCTGGAGGTAGAGAAAAACAGAAAAATTATGGGCAAAGCAATTGAAGAGCCGTCAAAATTTGTCTATAGCACATGCTTTACGACTAATACAATAGTCATTTAATCCAGGTACCGATCCCACTTGTTTGTTGTTTGGGTCCTTATTTGGTAACAGTGTAAGTTCAATTCTATAATCGGTTAATTATAAAGTTATGTTCTATACTTTTTAGAGGCAAGTCTTGCAATGTAATATCACAAACTTGTGTTAGACCTTCATCATTGCATATTTGAAATGTCAAAATTTTAAATCTTCCACCTTTTTTGCACTTGTAGAAGGACACTTGTGAAAAGAATTATGCACATACCATGCCAGTATGATTGCTTGTCATCAATTAACTTATGCGTACATCTGGCATTTGAATAGGTACACTGAAATTTGGGAACACGGTGTTCTTGTAGATAGCAAACGTTTGGACAGATGACCAGGGTGGTCAAATACGGTACCAAAAATTTTGTAATTATGTGAATCTTAGTTCTTCCTCACTTATTATGTGTTTTTTGTACTCTTTTTATATTGTGTAACGGCTGTTTTTGTCTGTAAGCCGCCATGTCTTTTATGTTGCCACGAAGCCAATCTACCTTTCAGCTTATTCCCACCTATTTCTTTAGAACTTACCACAATCCATTTTTCGGATTTTTGAAGTAGTTTGGAATCTCACAACGTGCTTGAGTAGATGTATATAATAAAGCAAATTCAACTGATTTTGGTATTAGTTATAGGAAAAATGTTATTGTTGGTTCATTATTTTACATTTTGATCTTTTATATTTTTTAAAGTTTCATTTTTGTTTTTCTTATGTTTTACATTAACAATGTTTTGCATAATTTTATTTTAAATTTTAAACAATTAATTTCAAATAGTGGATGCCAAAAGTTGTTCATACATTGACCTTGACATTTTTATCTTTGTCACTCCCACTTATTTCTTCAACATATGATAGTACGACATATGGACACAAATTCACGATTTTTTAAATTTATAGAGCAGAATCTTACAATTTTAAAATGGGAAAATTGAAAAAGGAAGACATAAAGTTTAATTAAACAAAATTATTTTGTTAATCAGTTCATATACTCATTTTTTTCCAAATGAAATTATTTTCTATTATGCATTAAAGAAAAATTAAAATAAGATTATGAAAGATTCAAGTATGATTTGTTGTGATTTTGATGAAATATGCGATATTATTTGTAAGGAAAGAAAAGAAGAAGAAGAAATAAAGGTGTAGATGTTAATTTTAATGATGAATCATTAATTGTGAAACTATTATTTTAATTTGTTATTTATACCTTCTATTTTAACTAATATAATGCCTCTTATATTTTTTTCTCAAAAATATTCATTTTTTAGAAAGTGCTTTATGAAATGTTACATTTCAAAATTTATAGAAAGTATTTTTCAAATGTTACAAATTTAAGGTCTTCTTCAAGGTGTTTTAAGTTTTTAATTTTATATAAAAAAAAGTCTTGATTTCATGTTTTCAATTTTATACCATCATAAACCGGGCCTGGTATTTTTTAATATTCTCAAATTGTACATTCCCTTGTGATTTGTTTTTATTACACTTGACATGTCTATCTCTGAATTGTACATTGTCTATTTTTAGTTTTTTGACTTTCATTGGCGTAAAAAATGAAGGAGTAACAGGTGTAATAAAGACAATTTTGAAAGCATGTCAATGTAATTACTTGAAAAATAACAATAAAGCTGTGTTCGATAAAGCTAGTGAAAAGTTATTAAACTAATCTATTGAACTATTAGTAAAATTATTTGTTACAATAATTTAAAAGGTAAAATGACAGAAATAGAAAAACATATAATAAAGTAAGAAAAAAAACAGAATGAACCTAAAAAGTTAGTAATGTTTAAAAATGTTATTTAAAATAATGTTTTAAAAAACGTTAAAAACTAATAACTTTGTTTTACTAAATAGTCAAACAAATTTAAAATAATTATTTATACATCAACCTTAACATTTTTCTCTGTCACTCCCACTTATTTCTCTAACATTCACTGTCATGTGGAATGGCTTCTGCTGTCTGGACACAAATTCAATATTTTTTAAATAATTTTAAACATAAGACATAATGTCTAAATTTTAAAAAAAATAATATAAAAACAGTTTTTGAAAACTATTTTTAAAATCTCTTTCGTTTTTATATTTTAAAGTTTTTAAATAACACTTATTAAATAATTTTTTTTCTTCTTTTCAAAAAACAATTTTTGAAAACTATTTTTAAAAACTAATTTGAAAAACTAAAAAACAAAATTAAATTAGACATGTTTTTTGTATATGAAATTTTTTAAATTTATGGTTTAATACATAAAATTTTTATTTACTGATCAAAGTATATAAACATTTTTTCCGCAAGTGGTAACGCTACAAAAAAAATAATTAATAAAATAAAAATAAATTATGTTTTTGGTATATAAATTTTTTTAAATTTATGATTTTAGTATACAAACTTTTACTTATTTATCAAGATATAAAAACTTTTTTTCTAACTAACATTTTAATTTTTCTATTTATTTTTGCTAGTATGTGATGAGATATCACTCTATTTATTATTATTTTATTAATTAAGATTTTTACAATTTTTATTATATTTTGTAGTAGTTTTTTATGATCACAAATTAAAAAAAAATATTATTCATTTTTTTTCCAAGTTGTCATTCTCACTTCACTACCTCATTCCCGCATTTCTCCCTCATCCCATCTCCACTACATTTAAAGTTCACTCATTCTATTGCTTAATATTCTTCCCCCCCTTTTGCCTTCTGTCCCTCTCCATCCACCTCCCCCACTTCTGATTCATAATATTTTTTAGATAATAAATAAAATTATATTTCTCAATTTAAATTTTTATTTTTATAATATTTTTTAAATTTTTCTTTTATAATATTTTTTAACACATTATTTTTTAATTAAATTTAAAACATTTTTTTGAAGATTATTACAAAATATATTTTTTTTCTTAAATATTTTCAAACTAAAAAATGTTTTCAAAAAATTTGTGTATCAAAATTATAAATTTAAAAAAACTCATACTAAAAAAATATTTTACCCACAAAATAATAATAATTAGAATAACATGTCACTGCTTCACAGTTAAAATAAATAAAAAGACTAAAATATTAATAAATAAATGTTTATATACATTAATTAGTCAACAGAAAATTTATATACTAGAACTATAAATTTAAAAAAGTTGAAGTAACAAAAACATAATTTACTCCGAAATAGAAAAATTGATACGACGGAGAGGGAGAGAGATCGAGAAGAGTAAGAATAAGATATTCAAAATACGAACTTCGACCGTACAAATTTCTCCGAAAGACAATTTTACCTGGGAGCCTTGACCACATGCGCATCGGACCCTGTCTGCATGCCTTTCTCTCCGACGAGCTACAGGATTTAAAGCATTCAATTTGGTCAAAATCATGGACAGGTAGGAATCACTAACAGCCAAATTAGTAATTACGATACAGAGAGAAGGGAAGCAGGGCACACGAATCAGTCATCAGCATCAATTTCAACTATTCATTTCAACCTCGTTATTTTCAATTTCTAAACTAATTGAAGGCCAATTTCTCTACTTCATCATTGAGATTTGAGGGAAAGAGGGGAAGACATGGTGGGTGTTGATTGTTGAAGGATCCTAAAATAGTTCCACTAGAACATAATGTTGCACAAAATTATGCAAATAACATAAAATTTGTACTAGGAACACAAAAAATCAACTGTTGGTTTACATCTTTCACATTGCCTAAGTGTACTTTTACATGGAAGGAATCTTCCATCAAATGTTGGTTTAGCAAAATTGTTTTTTCTGTTCAAACCCTTCATTCAAGAGCATTGTTGAACGTCCACATTTACGTCAGAGACAGACACGTAGCACATGCAATGAATACTTTATTCTTCAACACTCTTTTCTGGTGAATCAGGGTGCAGGAGCGATTCAATGCTGAGGAGAAATTTCACCCCATTAGGAACAAGAAATGAAAAGTCAGAGAGTAGTTTCAGAATGGTAAGCAAAGCTCAAGCTTAAATTATATATAGAAAGGCTAGAGTGTACGGCCAACCTGCATTTCTGAGGAACCCTCCAAGAAACAACCGACAACCTCTTCAAACTTGGAGGCAAGGATAAATAATGTTTCCAATCCTGAAGCATAATTCTAAGATCGTGAAGCTTGCTATCCATACCAAGGCAACAGTTTGCATGCATCGTACAGACTTGGTTTAAATCCCTACTTGGTTCACAAAGCCCACCAAAGTTAGTTGTATCTAAAAACCTCATCTTCAGTCCAATATCAGTAATGAAAGGATGAACCTTGATGAAGTTAAGGACATCTTGATCGTGGTATCCAGGATAGGTTTCTCGTGAAGAGTACCAGAATTTGTAAAACTCTATTGACCTATTATTGGACTTTACAAAGTTGAACCCCCCGTTGGGTCTGTTCTGTACATCATCAAATCTACCAGTGAAATGATCACACGCTATCTGGAAATCTGCATCAAGGTGAAACTGTGGAAATGGGTCCCTAAACCACATGATATCAGCATCCTGAAGTAGTCATACCACAGTAAGTATCTAATTAAAAGACTTCAGAAATTTATCTAGCTTGTTCTATAGTTTATTCGGAAATCTTTTTATATTTTCCCCTTTTTGTAAAATACAGTTCAGGAAGATTAATAACAACAGCAACAATAAAATGCATATTCTAAAGATGGCTGCAATGAAACTATGCACTAACATGGTTGTTCCTATAAACTATAGGAACCCCAGTGCTAGAAGACCTCTTGCTATGCGAAGGTACAACAACGGTCATTATACACGCAACTTTACCCTTATCGTTCTCATTAGTTGCAAAATGATTTGGTAAAAGTAGCAGACATTTGCAAAAGGGTATTGTTGTTACATCTGGTCAAATGAAATTCAGAAAATAAGGCAAAATTTTAGCTTCAACATAGAGTTCTATGATCATAACTAAGAAATAATATTTACCCCAAGACTTTATTAGAATTTACATCGCCCACTGCCAAATTTTACATTTCCTTATGAAACTTTCCACATCATTATTTACCTAAGATGATTTCTAATTTAGTTACCATATAAGTGTATCAAAATTAAACTCGAATAAAATTATAGTATATTCCATAAATCATCAAATCAATATATTATTTGCCTGTGAAATTCCCAATAAAACATGCAAACTTTCCCATTAATCACAGCCATACGAAAATCAATTACAAAAAACAATAAACTTAACAACTTTGAGAATGTTTCCATGGCTGGTTAAATTAAAACAACGTTAAGGTTTACACAAGTTAGTCCCCGTGAACTTTAAGAGTTAGTGATGGAAAAATAACTTACCGTGAAAACAAAATTGTACCCCATCTCAAGAACAGAACGTAGGAAATCAATCCTTCTCCACATCATAATCAAGTATCGAGGAGTCATAAAATACGCTTCTTCACGAAAGTCATCTTCACTAACAAGAGAAAAGCAATGAGTATGTATAACCTGACAGCGTGCAAATGCCTTTTGGTCCAATGCAATGATTACCAAGTGATTTAAAAGAGTACTGGTACGATCTCCTATTCTAAAGCTCTCAAGGAAAAGATCGATGACTGAATTTGGAGCTGCCCATGCTTCATTTAATGTGGTCAAGATTACAGTTCTGTCTTTCATGGCAGCCTCATTGAGGACCTTTTCAAGTGGATATTCATTGCTAGTCTGCAGGACAGTCAATTAAAAAAGAATAATGAATATGATCACCTTTTCCGCAGACAAAATGCACAAATAAACCACAAAACTACCGCAGTGAAAAACAAATAATATTTCTGAGTGGGGCTGCAGATTAGCGTCAGGATAATCTGATGGTCGAATGGTAATACTTTCATGAAGGTCATGCTACAAATACAGTGTACAAACAGAAGTCTGAGCAATACCTGTGACTGTGAATATGCAAAATAGGTCTTGGCAACCTTGAACCAGTCTCGTTATCCGAATGCCTAGTCATGCATGTTAGGTGATAGTTCAAATACTGTCCATAATTAAGAAGCTCGTCTTACTCTTTAGACTAATTGAATTACTTGAAATGATGATAATAATAAGAATATATATTCTTTTTTTAACACATTCTCTTTGTTAGTCATAATCACAGATTTTTGTAGGTCTCTATTCATATTCAATTAGTCAAAGATCTAACTTAACAGAGTCAAACCCTACAAAATCACAAGTTCTGATTTGCCTTGCTCTGAAACTTGCCAGGATATTGAGTAAAGAAACTTACAATACAATTTGGGTCAAAAATCCGTAATTGGTCCTACACTATTAGGGCATCTCTAATGGAAATAACTTATTTGGATTGTTTTGTGCATGAAAATTCACCTTTCATACTTTTATTTCATTAATTATGTTAGATGGTCCTGGTATTAGATTATACTATTTTAATGAAAAGTGATAGTTCCTCAAGCACCCCAATCTCAGTTTTCAAGCATCTTAGTATGCCTAGTCGAATCGCTCCCATGATTAGTATCGGTAGCTTGAAGAAACTTTAGTTCCTCAAACTTCAGTCGGCGTCTCTCCATTTTATGCATAGAATACAATCTCTGAAACAAACATAAATGTCCAAGGTATTCAAATTGCCAAAAGAAATTAGAGTTTGATGAAAGGTCCAGAGTATTTCTATAGGTAAGATAACACGGTAACAGGCTAACAGCATATGAAGAAGCTAAGAAACATGTTCAAGCTAGCGCAATTACATTCATACATAAGACATCGCAAACAGATAAGACAATTCATTAATAATATATAAACATATTCGATAGAAATTGTTTTCCAGTAGATAAGACAATGCACTAAAATTAAGCGCACAAAAACGGTTAACTAACTCAATTCGCTGTAACAGTAGCAGGAAATAAGATGAAGATGTTGTGTAACGCGAGAGAAGAGAACGAAAGCATGCAACGGAACTCACCGCGACGGGATCGTTGTACACCGACGGGAAAATGCTGCGAAAACCAGACAGAGAATAAGAGGAATGGAAGCTGGAGAAGAACCGGTGCGAATCGTTGTCTCGGAGGAGGGCCAGACAAGAGAGAGAAACGGTGGCGAAGAAGAAGGAGGCGGCGACGGCGCGCCGGAGGTGGATGACTTTGGCCTGCCGAAGCATGTCGGCGGAGATATCACCGGCGGCGAAGCGGTGTGTCTTCGTCCTCTGTCGGCGCGTGAGAGCTCATGTTATCGTTCAGTGGTGGTGGTGCGAAGAAAATGTGAGAGAAACGAGATTCAAATTTGAAGCGTGCAGAAGTGGATGTGGATTGAATGAACGGGAATGAAAATGCAAGTGAAGTGAGGAAGCAGGTGAATTGAAGAGCTCGAGATTCGAGGTAATTCCGTTACGGACGCGGAGCGCATTGTCGCGTTACTGTGTCCCTTGCACTCGCACTCACCGTCACTCGGTAGGTTTCTTTCTGTGAGGATTTTTAACTGTGCCATATATTATGTCCATCTAATGATTTCTATATATTATGATTCCTATATATTATGTCCATAATGCTTGCAAGTCTAAGGCTTTTTTTTTTGTCTTAACAGGAATTGAAGAAAGTTTAGACAATTTACAATATTTTATGCACCCTCTTCAACAAACTAAGTTAAACCACTTGATGACAAGTTATATTTTTTGTTTTGATAGGAATTGAAAAGAGTATCAAATTATACAATTATTTTTCAAGATTAATTATAACTGTAGCCCTTAAATTTTTTGTACACTTTACTTTTACTCCTTTAACTAGCATGATATTTATGCGTGTATTTATTAATACATATGTGTGTGTCTATATATATATATATATATATATATATATATATATATATATATATATATATATATATATATATGACAACTCAGGTGGAAAAAATGTTACGGTGAGAAATGAGAAAACATAATATTAACCATAGGGTTTCAATAAATGGTGCAGATATAATTGTTAATTAGATAAGCTCACGTGATTTTCTCACACAGAAACGTCTCTCAAAAACTAAATATTTGTCTGTTGATTTTCATTTTTTTTTATCAATCATGTTACTTATAAGATTTTTATTTTACTCTTTTAGATAATAATTAACATTAATTTTTATATATAATTTATTTTATTTTAAATTTGGGGGAGGTACTATACATCAATAGGGTGGTGTTAGTATTGACGATGGTAGAGGTGGTGTCAACGACGTATGATGGGGGTGGTGGTAGCGATGGCGATGATGGGGGCTGACAGTGGTAGTGGCGTCGCCCTAAATTGTCACTACCACTGTCATCATCACCACCCCTATCAACGTATGGTCTCTCCCCAAATTTAAAATAAAATAAATTATATATAAAAATTAATGTTAATTATTATCTAAATGAGTAAAATAAAAATCTCATAAGTAACATGATTGATAAAAATAAATAAATGAATAGCAACAGACAAATATTTAGTTTCTGTTTCTATGTGAGAGAACCACGTGAGCTTATTTAATTAAACTTTAAATCTGGACCATTTAGTTTTCTCATTTCTCACCTATAGTTTGATTAAAATTATGTATAAAAATTGAGAACATAATATTAAATATATAAATTTTAATAAAAAATAAATATAATTTAAATTAAAATATCAAAAAATACGATGACATACGAAAGAGTATAAATCATAGATAAATTTTATATTTAAGATATTATAATTCACAATTTCAAAATAGTAGATAATTAAATACAATAGGATCCATAAAACTCTAATGAATAACAAATATATAAAATTAAATAAACTTTCATATATTTGTACAGAATAATTCTATTTTGTCAAATATTTGAAATATATATTTATTTTAAAATTAAATACTTTTATTAAAAAAGATTTATAGTTGATCAAGTTCTTCAAAATAAGCTTTGATGTTTTATCATATTACAAGGAAACAAAGTCTCACATCACTTAAAAGAGTTTAAATAGTTGGTTGTATTATAAGTTGTGATCAAAACTTGGTAAAAAGGTAGACGGTGGGAGAAGTCTCCCACACATGAATTTAGGCTACATTAGGATTGTTGTAATGCAAATTTGTCAATTCTTACTCACATATGCACACATGATACAAAGGATAATATTAACAATTTTTTTTTCTCTTATGTCAACTGATTTTAAATTCATCATTTTAATATCAAGATTTTTTTTATTAACATACGTAGATAGATAGATTAGGAATGAGAATGGGACAAAGGTGAGTTTGCCTTTCCCATCTCTATTCCCAGAAAGTGTGGGGATGAGTTTAAAAGAGACAAGTGTGTAATTTTAATTATCATCCTCATTTCTTATTTTTAGGTTTGAGTATACTTGGGTACCCTGCCAGTGGAGGATTTTCTTAGGAGTCAAAGGGAGCCATGGTCCCCCACCCCCCTCCCTCCCTCCCTCCCACCCAAATTTTTTTCTTCCTTTTAGTAAATATATATTTTTTGTAAAAGAATTTTTATAGTATATCTATTTTATTATTTTTGGTTCCCCCAAAATTTTTCTTTCCTTTTAACTAATACAATTTTCTTTTACAAAAAAATGTAATATTCTTAAAGTATAACTATTTTATTTTTTAACTCCCCCAACATTATTGGCCAAGATTCGTCATTTTACCTCGTTATATTATTTTTATATTTATATTAAAATTTATTAAATAAATTATACATTAAATTATTAATTATATTTTAGTTTTTATAATCCATAAAAGTGTAAATTTTTACACAATCATGTGAGATTAAAAATATATGTATGAAATTTTATTTAATATAGAAATGGGTGTAATTTCCAAGATAATGCAAGTTTTGATGACGCCAAAAAGTAACAAGAAATGTTGATACAAAAGTAAGGAAACAAAAGAACAAATAACATTGACAGAAATCAAGTATTAATGTTAAGTTAGATAAATAAATTACTTAGTTATTATATAAAATAATCTCTGAGTTTGCATAAAATTGGTTTGGCCAAATTTGTTTTTATTAGTTCAAATTATGAGCTGGTAATCGATTACCAGGTTGTACAATCGATTACCAGAGGTCTTGCCTATTGAATTTTTGAATTCAAAAGTAACAATGACACAATATTTTAAACCATGTAATCGATTACCATTTTGATGTAATCGATTACTAGTAAGTCGTTATCACAAGTTTGAAAAGTCACAACCTTTCATAAAATGGCACATCACTTTGTTTTTGACATTATAAATAAGTAATTTTTCTTCTGTCTCAAAATACAAATTCTTCCAATCATTTTCATTTTCTAAAAAAAAACACTTGGCCAAACACTTGAAAATTCCAGAAAAGTTCCTATAGGATCTTCAAGTTGTATCATTTGATCTTTAAAAGAGACTTTTTTTCTTTTTCTTTTTTTGATGATTGGTTGTATTCAAGAGAGACTTCTTGAGTGATAAAGGAATGTCAAACACAGGGAGAGAGCTCCCAAGGTGATTGAGGATTCATCCATTTGTAAAATGATTTACAGAGGCAGTAAAAAATCTCAAGTGGGGATACTTGAGGATTGGACGTAGGCAAGTGGATTAGTCGAACCAGTATAAAAAGAGTTTGCATCTTTCTTTTCCCTATACTCTTATTTATTTATTCTGTTTGTATATTTAAACACTTCACATTTATTTTAAATATTCTATTATAAAATCAAATAAAAAGAAAACTAAGATTAAAATTTGATATAGTTAATTCACCTACCCTCTTAAGTAAACTAATGTCATTTGTCCAACAAGTGGTATCAGAGCAGATAATCTTGAATAAGGCTTAAAAGCCTCAAGAATAAAATGGCCTCCTCAAATTCTCTCTTTCCTGAGGGTAACTCGATAAATAGACCTCCTATCTTTAATAGAGAGGACTACCATTATTAGAAGACCCGAATGCAAATTTTTATAGAGGTAATAGACTTAAATATATGGGATGCAATTGAAATTGGTCCATTCATCTCTACAATGCAAGTAGAAAATAAAACTGTAGAAAAGCCTTGAGAACAATGGAATGAAGATGATAGAAGAAGGGTTCAATATAATTTAAAAGCCAAAAATATAATCACTTCTGCATTAGGAATTGATGAATATTTTAAGATGTCAAATTGTAAGACTACAAAAGAAATGTGGGACATATTAGAAGTAACACATGAAGGCACTGATGATGTCAACAGATCTAGAATAAACACTCTCATTCATGAATATGAACTTTTTATAATGAATCAAAATGAAAAAATGCAAGACATGCAAAAAAGATTCACACATATAGTCAATCATCTTGCATCTCTAGGAAAAGTTTTTCCAAATGAAGATCTTATTAATAAGGTTTTGAGATGTTTAAGCAAGCAATGACAACCAAAAGTAACAGCAGTTGCATAATCAAAGGATCTCTCAACAATGTCTTTTGCCACATTATTTGGAAAACTTCAAGAACATAAACTGGAATTGATAAGACTTCATCAACATGAAAAAAATGACAAAAAGAAGAAAAACATTGCACTCAAAGCTTCGTTATCCACCCATGAAGGAAAAGACAAAGAAGATTCAAATGATGATCAAGACTTTAGTCTTTTTGTAAAAAGATTTAACAAATTTTTAAGAAATAAAGGAAATTGAAAAAAAACAATGTTCAATACAAGGAAGAAAGGGGAAGACTCATCTTCCACCCCGAGATGTTATGAATGCAACCAACCAGGGCATCTAAGATTAGGCTGTCCTATCTACAAAAGAAAAAATAGAAAAATCTAATGAGACAACCTTCAAGGAAAAGAAAGGAAAGAAGATGTATATCACCTGAGAAAAAAATGACATTGATTCATCAAATGACTTAGACAATGAAATTATGAATCTTGGTCTCATGGCCAGAGACTATGATAGCGAAGAAGAAGTAACCTCCTCTAACCTTGAAACTTTTTTTCCTTTGATGAACTTCAAGAAGCATTCAACAATCTGCATGAAGAATTAATAAAACTTGCAAAACTAGTATCATCTTCCAAAAAAACAATTTCAAACTTAGAAGCATAAATTTTAAAATTAAATAAAGAATTAGAAAATCTTAGATATGAAGTTAACACACTAGAGTTAAATTCAAAACAACCAATTGCAAGCAATCCAGAAAATGAACCTCATTCATGTGCATCATGCAGTAAATATAAAGAAGAAATTGATAATTTAAAAATTACGTTTGCTAAATTCACTTCGGGCAGAAACAATTTAGATATTTTATTAGGAAAACAAATATGTATCTTTGATAAAGCAAGGTTAGGATATAATGCTCTATAACAACATAAAATGTATAAAAATTTCTTTGTATCCACTCAAGCAACTAGTTCTCCATTTTTGACATGCTTTTATTGTTGCAAGAAAGGACATAGTGCATCAACATGCCATTTTAGGAAAAATAAAAACAACAATAGCAATATGATATGGGTTCTAAAAGGATCATCAATCAAAACTAACCCACAAGGACCCAAGAAAGTTTGGGTACCAAAATCATGTACACTATTTTGTGTTTGAAGGAATCTTTGAAGTAAAACTAGTACATTGATAGTGGTTGTTCAAAACATATGACAGAAGATACTTCAAAGTTTCTCATCTTGAATCCCAAGAATAATGGACATGTAATTTATGGAGACAATAACAAAGGTAAAATTCTAGGGGTTGGGAAAATTGGTACGAATCTCTCTACCTCAATAGATAATGCTTTGCTCATTGATGGACTTAAACATAACCTACTTAGCGTAAGTCAATTATGTGACAAAGGCTTTATAGTATTTTTTTTTATTCACAAAAATGTATTATTGAAAGTAAAAAAGATAAGAAAAATACTTATGAAGGAAAAAGTATTAACAATGTATATATATTAAATCTAGATAAAACTCCAAATCATGTTAAATGTTTTATAAGTAAAGAAGATTAATCTTGGTTGTGGCATAGAAGAATTTCTTATATAAATATGAAACATTTGAATAAACTAATTTCAAAAGATTTAGTAATGTGATTACCCAAAATCAAAATTGAAAAGGATAAACTTTGTGATGCATGCCAAAAAGGAAAACAAGTAAGAACTTCATTTAAATCTATAAATATTATCTCAACTTGTAGACCCTTACAACTGTTGCACATAGATCTTTTTTTTCCTTCAAGAACTAAGTTTTGGAGGTAGTTATTATGCCCTTGTAATTGTAAATTATTATTCTAGATTCACTTGGACATTATTTCTTGGTCATAAAAATGATGACTTTCATGCATTCAAGAAATTTGCTAAAATTGTTCAAAATAAAAAGAAACTCAAAATTACTTCAATTATAAGTGACTACGGAAGAGAATTTGAAAATAAAAACTTCGAATTATTTTATGGAATTGATCATAACTTCTCTGCACCTAGAACTCCTCAACAAAATGGAGTAGTAGAAAGGAAAAATAGATTATTAGAAGAATTGGCAAGAACCATGCTTAATGACATAAAACTTCCAAAATACTTTCAATACTGCATGTTATACAATGAATAGAGCACTTATAAAACCTATTTTAAAGAAAACACCCCATGAACTTTACAATTGATGTAAATACTTTGTATTAAATAATGGAAAAGATAATTTAGGAAAATTTGATGCTAAATCATATGAAGGAATAATTCTTGGTTACTCCTTAAATAGTAAAACCTATAGAGTATATAACAAAAGAACTATGATGATTGAAGAATCAATACATGTTGCTTTTGATGAATCTAACAATTTTTTATCAAGAAAGGATGTGCTTGATGATATGATAGAAACTCAACAAGATATACACATTCATCAAGAAGGTCACAAAAGTAAGAAAGAGGAAAGCAGTACAAATTTCGTACATCAAACAAATCAAACCAGTTTAGATATCCCAAAGGAGTGGAGAACATTAAAGAACCATCCTCTTGATAACATCATTGGAGTTATTTCAAAAGGGGTAACAACTAGACACTCTCTTAAAGATGTATGCAATATCATGGCTTTTGTGTCTATAATTGAACCTAAAAGCATAAATGAAGCCTTAATTGATGAACATTGGATCATTGCTATGCAAAAAGAATTAAATCAACTTGAAATAAGCCAAGTATGGGAACTAGTTGTTAGACCTAAGGACTATCAAATAATTGGAACTAAATGGGTATTTAGAAATAAATTAGATGAACATGGAATAGTCGTAAGAAACAAGGCAAGATTAATGGTCAAAGGATATAACCAAGAAGAAGGAATACATTATGAAGAAACTTATGCTCCAGTAGCAAGATCAGAAGTCATTAGAATGCTACTTGCATTTGCTTCTATAATGGACTTCAAACTACATCAAATGGATGTTAAAAGTGCCTTTTTAAATGGTTTCATTCAAGAGGAAGTATATGTTGATCAACCTCCTGGATTTGAAAATCCAGAACTTCTTAATCATGTTTTTAAATTGAAAAAGGCTCTTTATTGTTTAAAACATGCTCCTAGGGCTTGGTATGATCGGTTAAGTACATTTCTCTTGGAAAAAGGCTTTACAAGAGGAAAAGTTGACACCACACTATTTATTAAACAAAATTTTTTTTATATTCTTTTAGTTAAAATCTATGTTGATGATATCATCTTTGGTGCCACTAATGATCTTTATGCAAAGAATTCTCTGATGATATGGAAAGTGAATTTGAAATGTCCATGATGGGGGAGTTAAATTTCTTTCTTGGCTTACAAATCAAACAAACTAAAAATGGAATATTCATCAATCAAAGCAAATAACTACTTAAAAGATTTGGAATGGAAAATGCTAAGCAAAAGGCTAAACCAATGAGCACTGTTTGCTACTTGGACAAAGATGAAGTCGGTAAGTCAGTAGATATCAAACAATACAGAGGTATGAATGGATCCTTTCTTTATCTCTCAGCAAGTAGGCCTGATATCATGTTTAGTGTTTGTTTATGTGCTAGATATAAAGCAAATCCAAAAGAATCTCATTTTAGTGCTGTCAAAAGAATCATGCAATATTTATTAGGAACTCTTATCTTAGGTTTATGGTATCCTAAAAATGTGTTCAATAACTTAGTAGGATATTCTGACTTAGATTTTGCTGGATGTAAAATTGATAGAAATAGCACTAGTGACACTTGTCACTTCATTGGTTCTGCTCTAGTTTCATGGCATAGCAAAAAGTAAAATATTGTTGCTCTATCTACAGCCGAAGCAGAATATATCACTGCTGGAAGTTGTTGCGCATAAATTCTTTGGATGAAACAACAACTCTCTGACTATGGACTAATATTAGAACAAATACCTATTCGTTGTGACAACACTAGTGCAATAAATCTCTCTAAAAATCTAGTATTACATTATCGAACAAAACACATTGAAATACGTCATCACTTCCTTTGAGATTATGTTAAAAAAGGAGATTGTGTTCTAGAATTTATAGAAACCAAAAATTAGTTAGCCGACATATTTACTAAACCTTTACTCAAAGAAAGCTTCTTTACAAGTTGAAGAGAATTAGGTATCATGAATCTAACTAATTTGGACTCCTAAAGGTTAGATGCATGTAATCGATTACAACATGTTGTAATCGATTACCAGCACATTCGTAGAGTTTTGGGGTTTTGCATGTAATTGATTACGTGGTCACATAATCGATTACTAGACGACTTTACACACTTGGTTTTACAGATGTAATAAATTATACAATCTCGTAATCAATTACCAGTTATCCTTACTTATATATTCAGCGCTTTCTCTCTCCATGCACAAACCCTTCTCAGCCTCTTTCTCCAAACGGTGTCACCTCCTCCCCATCTTCGATTATCCTTCATTTTTGCACCAAAATTCATTCCGTAAGTTGCAATTTCTTCCTTTCATTCTCTTTTCCATACTCACCGAATAAATTTCCCAAAATCTTCCTCAAAATGTCTGAATCTGCAAAAGGATGTAGGGGCTCTTCCTCTTTCACCGCCACCGAAAGCCGTCAACATGGTGGCACCAATAATCCTTTCGCAGTCTCACACTCTATTCCTTTGTTTTCCAACAATGCTCAACGAGAGAGGTATTATGCTTATTTTTCAAGTTGTGACATTTTTTATCCTAAATATGTTAATGATGAATTCTTTGATAAAGAACATTTTGATTTTTATGACACTCTCTGTGCTTATGAGTTACTTGATTTTATGACTTTAAAAGAACCTCATTATCCTGATTTAGTTCGAATTTTCTACAGCAACATGCGTATTAGTGATGACATTATTTTGAGTGAAGTGAACAAAATTCCTATTGTCATTGATCAATCCCTATTTTATACTCTGACTAAATTAGAAAGTCAAGGGGTTTCTTTTGAAGGCTTTATTGTTGATGAATGGAAAAATGATTATTCTACTTATAATGCTCATTTAATGGTTACTACTAATAATGCTGATATCACTGTCAATTGCTTGCTGGTTCTCTAAAATTTAAATGTTACATTATGCATTATATCATCGTTCGAGTATTGCTCCCTCATTCTACCAATCTTGCTCAAGTCACTGAAGAAGATTTAATCATAATGTGGGCATTTTTTACTGGGAGACCCATCAGTTGGACTCATCTTGTTGTGCGTCACCATATGAATAAAGCTTAATGTGACAATGCTTCTCTCCAATATCCACTAATGATTACCAAATTCTTGAAACACTTTAATATTTCCTTTGATGGTATCCCTTTTATCAAGATCAAGCGATCTTTATAAATTGGTGCTGCTACTCTTTCCTATTTTGGTTATCGCAAGCCCATTCTCCTGATGACCATACTCCTTCCCCACCACCACCTGCTCCGCACTTTACTCTTCTTAATGATGTCCTTCATGGCATTCAAGATCTTCGTGCTTTTGTTGGCGAGCGTTTCACTTTTGTTGATACTTGCCTTACTCGTCTTAAAGATGATATGAGACATCTTTGTTGTCACATTGGCTCTACTTAACTTATTTCTTTCTCTTATTTATGTTTTTTTTTGTGTTTATTTCTGCAAATTTCACTTTTGTTCTATTTATGTTAAGTTTTTGCTCATTTTAGACATTAATCTCTGCTTTAATTTCACTTATATTGAATGCTTAGTCTTTAATTGTTTCTTTCTTTCTTCCTGCCTTTCATTATTTTTTATGTTGCCAAAGGGGGAGAAACTTGTAAGGCAAGAAAATTATTAGGATATTACTATTTTTGACAACTAAATTATTACTTGCTTTATTATTTCAAGAAAATTGTTTACAAACTATAGAATACTCATAAAGTCAATAAATGTTAAATTAAGGGGAGTGATCGATAAATATATATCATTGTCTTTCCTTCCGTTAAAGATGGTTGTCATCATAAAAAAGGGGGAGAATGTAATTGCCAAGATATTGCAGGTTTTGATGATGTAAAAAAGTAACAAGAAATATTAATACAAAATTAAGGAAGCAAAAGAACAAATAACATTGACAGAGATTCAAGTATTAATGTTAAGTTAGATAAATAATTAACTTAGTTATTGTATAAAAGAATCTATACGAGTTTGCATAAGATTGGTTTGACCAAATATGTTTTTATCAGTTCAAATTATGAACTAGTAATCGATTACCAGAGGTCTTGCTTATTGAATTTTTGAATTCAAAAGTGACAACAACACAATATTTTAAATTATGTAATCGATTACCATTTTGATGTAATCGATTACCAGTAAGTCGTTATCACAAGTTTGAAAAGTCACAACCTTTCATAAAATGGCACATCACTTTGTTTTTGACACTATAAATAAGTGACTTTTCTTCTGTTTCAAAACACAAATTCTTCCAATCATTTTCTAAACAAAAAATCTTGGCTAAACACTTGCAAATTCCTAAAGAGTTCCTATTGGATCTTCAAGTTGTATCATCTGCTCTTTAAGAGAGACTTTTCTTCTTCTTCTTCTTCTTCTTCTTCTGATTATTGGTTGTATTCAAGAGAGACTTCTTGAGTGATAAAGGAATCTTAAACATAGGGAGGGGGCTCCCAAGGTGATTGAGGATTCATCCATTTGTAAAGTGATTTAAAGAGGTGGTAAAAAATCTCAAATGGGGATACTTGGACTGGACGCAGACAAATGGATTAGCCGAACCAGTATAAAAAGAGTTTGCATCTTTCTCTTTCCTATACTTTTGTTTATTTATTTATTTATTTTGTTTGTATATTTAAACACTTCACATTCATTTTAAATATTCTATTGCAAAATCAAATAAAAAGAAAACTAAGATTAAAATTTGATCTACTTAATTTAGTCTCCCTCTTAAGTAAACTAAGGTCACTTGTCCAATATTTAACTTAGAAACGGGACTCAGGTGGGGACTAACAAACTTCATCCCCATCTCTGATTTTCTTAGACAGAGATGGAGCGCTACGTGTGAGCGCGAACATAATTGTCATCTCCAAGATAGATAAAATGATTTTATTATTTTAAAAAAATTAACAATAAAATATTAAAAATATTATTATATTAAAATAATAAAAAATATTATTTTATTATTATTATTAGACTTAATTAAGTTTTTTAGTCTCTAAAATTAATTAAATTTCACTTTTGGTCTCTGAAAATGCAGAATATTTTTTATTTTGACTAATAAAATAATAATAGATTTTTGTATCATAATAAGTATTGAATGGAAAGCGAAAAACGAATTATTAAACTAAAAAAGAAGGAAAAAGAAAATATAGGAGGAAAAATAATATTTGGAGGGAAAAAGTTTGATGAAAGGTTGACATGCTATAAAAAAAGTTGTTTTGATATATAATATATAATTTTTTTGCATTTTTTTCATATACTTTTCCTTTAGTAATATTTCCGGTCTTCATTGTCAAACAATAATTTTAATTAATTACATAATTACGATATTAATAATTTAATGATTTGTCATATTATCAATTAGATTATCTAAAAAGTCAAATGTAATTTTTATGGTAAATTTTCCATTGAAAATTATATGTGATTATCTTAATAGACTCGTTAATATCGATATAAATCACCAATTAGATTATCTAAGAATTCACATGTAATTTTGATGGTAAATTTTTTATTGAAAATTATATGTGATTGCCTTAATAGACTCTTTAACATTGATATAAATCACCAAATTGTGAATGTCATTGTTATATTATTATTTAATGTTATTACTTGACATAACAAATTAAGTTCTTATTTGGGATGTTTGTCAATTTTTGGATTTGAAATGTATGTTGAAAACAAATGTGTTAAGCTAAAATGATTTTAGTTGTTTTAATTATTTTTAAAATAGTTTATACATCATTTTTCTAATTTTACTCAATCTTGATGCTTGTCATCACTCATCACATCGGTCTTTGTGGACGATGGGTTTTTGTGGAGTTAAAATTCCACAAAAATGTTTTAAAATAAAAAAAAATAAGTTGTTACTTTACTCATTTTGCTCAACCTACCCTATCATACAATGTAATTGTTTGGTTACTTAGGTGACATTTGTGTTTGATCGTTTTCTGTTTTTATTTTTAGACAAAATAGAAAATAGTAGTGAAAATATGTTTACTTACAATTTGGAAAATATTTTCATTGAAAACATTTTCAAAAAACAATTGAAAAAAAGAAGAAGTTATTTTCAATGTTTTCAAAAGTTAACACTATGTGAAAACTTAAAAATAATATTGTAATTATATAAAAAAGAATATATAAATGTATTTTAATTTATATAAATAATTTATAATATTTTTGCTAAAATTGATTAAATTTAACAATATTAGTTTTTGAAAATAGAAAATATCAAGTAAAAACAAATATATTTTTTTAATTTTGAAAACTTGAAAATAAAAACAATTTTCATAAAATGAAAACAGAATATTTTTTCTGAAACCAAACATTACCTTAGTTTTTCATTGTTACTCCATTGTTTCATTATACTTGTGAGTATGTGTCACAATACTATAAACTTAAATTTGGTATATTATAGTACCCCTTAAAATGATTTTAAAATCACCAATAATAGAAAATATTTTATCAAAAGGTAAATTATAAAAACATTTTTTTAAAAATTACAAATTAAATTGATTATTGGAAATAACAACTAGTGTTGCCAATCCTCTAACTTCTTTGTCTAATAGCATAGCGATGCCCCAACTTTTGTATTATGCAACCAAAGAAACATAGTCTAACAACATTCAAACTTTGTTAATTTTTAACCTTTAAAATTAGAGTTTTTCTTCTTGCATGTTCATATTTTCTCTCTACATCTCCATGATTTTTAAAAATGACAAAAATAGTCTTAGGTAAAAAAAAGTAAAAAATTGTTATCTCTCTTACACCTCTCATCTTCTTTGTCTCGCATTCCTTCATTGTCGTTGCACTTCCACATTTTCTCCTTATACTTCACTTGCGATGCACCTCCATTGTCGATGTAACTTCGTTCGCAACACAACTTCATTTGTGACGCAACTCCATTCACGACGTACCTCTATTCGTGCACCCTCCATTGCAGTCTCGTTCATCTTCATTCGTTCTCGCAAATTTTTTAGCGAGTCCAAATTGGCCAATCCGGATTTGTAAAAAATTTTGTTTTTACAAGTCTGGACTTGTAAAAAAATTTGCAATTACAAGTTTAGATTGGTCAATTTGAACTTGTAAAAACTTTTATGAGGATGAACGAAGGTAGATAAGAGTGCAATGGAGGGTGCGCGAACGAAGCTGCGTCAACAATGGAGGTGTGTTGCAAATGGAGTGTGCGTCCGAATTTGAGGGTGAGAAGACAATTGTTGAACTAGGAACGAGAGGCGCAATAGAGAGATGTATGAAGTTTTAACTTTTTTTACTTAAGATTATTTTTGACTTTTCATAGGGTTAGGGAAGTGAAGGAGAAAAACTCTTAAAATTAACATACACACATGTAGGAAAACCATAAATTAATTCACTTGGAGAAAAAAAAAACCAAAATTGAATATAATGACAAATTCATAACAAGTTGAAGCAAAGTGAGATTAACTAAAAAAAATAGATAACGATTGCTTTTGTTGAAAGCATAAAATAACTAACATATTTATTCAAAGTTCCAAATCAAATACAAATTGTATTAAAAAATTTATTTTTGCAATTTCAGGAATCTATTAAAAAAAGTACAAATTTAAGAATTTTTTTACAAAGTATTGTCGCATCATAGTAGTAGTTAAACTAGAACATAGGAAAATGGGACACTTTTAAAGGTTGCATTCTCATCGCTTTATCTTTCTCTCACAAAGATGAGTGTTTTTAGTAGATGAGAGGTTGGCGGTGAGGAGAAGAGGGTTAAGGTTGCCAAGGAACAGAGGGTGAGAAAGCCTAAGTTTCCATGGAACAAATGTGAAAAAAATAAGAAAAGAAATAAAGGAAGGCGTCATAGTGGATTTGAAGCAATGCTAGTGGCTTATGATGGTGACAAACGAGAACTTCAAGGTTCAAATAGGTTAGACTATGATTTATTATATGACAAACTCAAAAGAGTGTAAAGGCTAAAAAGTTTTACCATTAAGTTTTTTTAGAAAGTGATAGGTAGAGTAAAATAAGCTATGTTTTGTAAATTGTAATTTGTCACCTTTAAAGTTTAGTACATAAGACATATTGTTTGTTTCTCGACTTTTTGGTTTT
The DNA here is from genome assembly GCA_037954015.1 of Psophocarpus tetragonolobus. Classification (NCBI taxonomy): domain Eukaryota; kingdom Viridiplantae; phylum Streptophyta; class Magnoliopsida; order Fabales; family Fabaceae; genus Psophocarpus; species Psophocarpus tetragonolobus. The sequence goes on along the minus strand of CM075692.1, from coordinate 3,785,927 downwards.
GATGCATCACCCAGTCTTCCTAAGACATTTAATGCTTGTGTTGTTCAAAAGTTAATGAAGGGGTATGCAAACAAACAAATATATGGTTTGGGGTATCATGTAATTTTATTTAATCATATTTATCATGTTGTTTTTCTTAAACATATTTTGACTTTTGAATATTTCATGAATGACATTCACGAAATAGTAATAATTTAGGAATATCACGTTATTCTCCTTAATCACATGGTATCATATCAAAATCACACTTTGGTTTTAAGGATATTCATTATCGTTAATTACATTTTAGTGCCAAGGATACAATGTAGTTCTCTTTAAACACCTTTTAACTTTTATTTTACTCTAGAATATTTTAAAAATATTGTTAATAATAATTATAATGATAATAAAATTGTCTAATATCATAACCACCTCCTTCAGATTGTATAATAACATGCATATTCACTTGTTAATCTATCCACAAAATAGTATGAAAAAGTTAGAATGCTAATTGTGATATATTAATAATAAGAGAAAGACCCTAAAAGCATACATTTTTTATAAGGCAAATATTAATTGTTAATATACTAATTTTTGTAAAAAGATTCAAACTCACAACATTTCTCACCTCCCTTATCCCCACATACATTGATAAATTTATTATGATTTTAACCTATGCAAATGTTAGTTAAAATGAATTATTAAGAAAGTCATTCATCCTTAAACTCATACTCAAAGGAGTGCAAAGGCTAAAAAACTTAATGGTCAATTAAAGAGATTACAACATCTTATATTACACAAATCTTTTAGTCTTAAGCTCAAAGTAACATAGTCTAAACAATTTTAAATGTCATATGTGTCAAACTAAAACCTATTGTATTTGAGTATATAATCTAAATTGTTTATTTCGATATAATGATAATTATTAAGTATTCTAATATTTTACAATAAAACATTCGTTTTATTTAGTTCACTCTTATCTTATATACATATACACCTTCTTGTTGGATTAAGAAAAGTAATAAAATTTAACATCATTTAATTTTGAAACAATATGAATCTAATTTAATAAGGGATTAAGGAAATTATTTAACATAATTTAATTTTGAAAAGCTCAATGAAAAGATAATATTATTTTTAAAATACCATTAGTTGAAACAAATTATCATGTATAAAGATGAGTTTTTGAGAATAAAATTTTAATTAATTAAGAGATATTCAGAAATAGTATATTGAATAAGGTGAAAGTAATCAGATAATGGTAACACTCCATTTGGCCCAAGTTACTTTTAAGCATAAAACAATAGAGTTAAAAAAAAAGTATAAACTATTAGTCAAAATTTATTATTTTTAAGCTTAAAAATCTCATTTTAAGTTAAAAGTTATTTGAAAGTTGTAAATAAATTTTTTTTAATTTTTTAATATAAAAATTTAAAATAAACTCTACATTATAAAGTAAGCTTCTTAAGAATTTAAATACCACTGGAACAGAGTCTTTTAAAAATAAATAAATAATAAAAATAAGTTGTTCAAACTAAATCTAATTCAAGTGTGATTGACATAACTAGAAAATTAGATTAATAATCAATTATGTATGTAACTGATTTTTATTATGATTAAAATTAATATTTATTTTGATAAATTGGTTAAAAGTGATTTCAAAATAAGTTTTTTGATAGAAAATAAATTTACACATAATAAAAAGTATAAAAACAGTTAAAAATATTATCAAGTTGCAAATGTTATATTATAAAACAACATATATTTAAAAAGATCATGTTACAAATTTAAGCTGTTTTATCAACTATATATTTAACGAAATAATATATAATTTAAAAATGTCATCTTTCTCAAACATACTCCAAGAATATAAATAAATTATAATATAATCTAAATACTATAATTCAAGAATATACTGAAACCTGAAAAACCTATTTGGACCACGGGGCGATAAAACCATTGCGCAGGTTTGGCAAATGGAAATAACCCGAACCAAACGGCCTTTAAACAGTTACACATGACCAAAGAAACAAATAGGCATCATAAGCTATTTTTCACGCACCATTTAACCACTCTCTAAAACCCCCTTCTCCGATCTAAGCTCTTTCTGGTCCCAATTTTGCAGATTCAACCAATCTCGCACCAGGTTTTCCTGTATTCCTTTACTTAATTGCATTTCGTTTGCCGATTCGATCATTTTGATTTGCCTGATTAATTCATCGATTGGTCGCTCACGTGTTATTCTGCTCGTTCTGTTTTTCGGAATATTGCAATGATTTTTGAAATCTTTGTTTCTTGTAGATTTGGATCTTTATTTTTACGGTACTAGTTAGATAATTTGGTGAAACAGAAGGTGGATTATAGAAATCGACCTTGGATTTGATTTGATTTGATTCAGTAATGGCTGCTCCTGTGCCTCCAGGGGCACCTAGACCCGGTAGTAACACACCACAGCCACCTCCCCCTAATTACATACCTAATATTAGGGGTACTCCTGATGGACTAGCTGATAATATGCACAATTTGAATCTTAATCGGCCTCCTATGACCACAAATCCTGGTTCTAGACCTCCACCCTTTGGTCAACCACCACCTTTTCCTTCTTCGGCCCCTTCGCCGGGGATCCCTGGTTCTTCACCTCCATTTTCACGGCCTGGACCACCTCCTGGAGCAATGGTCAGGCCAGCAGGGCCTCCTACCGGACCACCATTTTCTACATTACTACCAAATGTTGCCGCTGGAAGACCTACTGGGCCACCTCCTGGTCAACCTCCATCCTTTGTGTCAAGACCCCCTCCCAGTTCTCTTCCACCATCCATGGGAAGTGTTGCCTCGCCAGTTTCTGGGGTTCCTCCTCCCGGTGGTTCTCCTTCTATCCGATCACTTGTGCCACCTCCGCCAACTCTTGGTGCTCGTCCAGGTCCTAGTCCAACTCCAAGTCCATTTACTTCGCCACCAATGAGTACTCACCCAGCTGTACCCCCTACAAGTGCATCTGGTAACTTGATGAATAATGGGCCACCTGTATTTTCTGCTGGGGCCTTGCCAGGTCCCCAACGCTTTCCTGTTAGCAGTTTGCCACAGCCTCCTGTTGGAGCTCCACCAACAATGAGATCTCCTCCAGGCCCAGCTGCTCAACCTCAACCTCCATATCCCATGACATCTCAAGGAATAATGCAGCCTCCAAGTTCGCCTTTTGGAGCACCATCTTGGCAGATGCAATCTCAACAGGTAGCTCTTCTCTACTTATGAACTTTATTGTATTTGAATGTTTTTTATCCAAATTTTAGTTGCAATATTTATTGAATGGATTGGTAAAAATAATATAAGCTATTCTTTAACCAATACTATGGAGACTAGGTCTTTAATGCTTTAAAGGAAAAGGATTTTGGTGATTGCATGGTCTTAGCTTAGCTAGATGTACTAAATAATAAACTTCAAAATTACTTTTCTCATTCCAAATAGTGAGGAGCTCTGCATGTGATAAAGTTGTGTGTTGGTAATCAGTTGGTCATGGGTTCAAATCCAAAAACAGGCATTTAGAATCAGGCTGAATAATCCTGTACTTTCACATGGCGAGGAACCTTCGGGCATTGGGGTGCTATAGTTTTATTCCAAAATCCAAATAGGAAAAATGACTGTAAGATTTTTGTTGGAAATAGGAATATGTTAGTAGATAAGAACTTCCTAATGTTTATTATTCCAAGTAGCCTAGATATAGCTAGGTATGTTCAATGCATCTTATGAAGTAGTGGTATCTTCATTGTTCTTCTAAATTTTTTAGCATTAATTATCTTTGTAATACTCTTAAATATAATTAAGGCCATTCTGCTGGGTTGAACATACACTCAAGACAAGAGAATTCAGAAAATATTTGTTTCTCTCTTCTCACAAATTTATTAATTTATGCACTTATAAACAAGGATGTTGCATGTATGCACTAACCAGCAAAGTTGTGGGTACTATAGCAATAGTGTTGTTTGTTAATTGGTTGAAAGAGGCTTTGGATGTGAAGGAGGGTTTCTTATGTTGGGCCATTGAATGGAAGTTCTAAGTTTATGGTTCCAAAGTTTTGCATGTCAGTAGAGATAGTTCATTGAAATTGAAATATATTAGTTGGTTTCAAAATTCCAAAGTAGAAAAAAATTGACAAGTAGAATTTTTATCAAATCTTTGTTTTGCAATAGCTTAAGAACAAGCATGGGATATTTAATACAAGTAAAATTGACAAGTTATAAAATTAAGTATACATATTTAAAATCGAGTCTATCCTGAGTATGTTGATCACCTTGTAAAATCATTTATGTTTATTGATTCTGCTCCTAATTTAAATAAAAGACCATTTTTAGTTATGGGATATTAAATACCGTCTTCAGTGCCATCATCTATATGATTTTATATTTTTATAATATAAGTTAAAGAAGAAAGTAAAAAGAAATGTAGGATACAATATTCTCTTATTATGATGGCTGTTGATGAGTAATCCCTATATAAGTCTTGTTCATTAACTAATCACCTTAAGAATGCGAAAAAAAGTAAGGAGGGTTTCTTATGTTGGGTCATTGAATGAAAGTTCTAAATTGTGGTTCCAAAGTTTGCATGTCCGTAGAGATAGTTCATTGAAATATATTAGTTGTTTTCAAAATTAGAAAAAAATGACAAGTAGAATTTTTATCAAATCTTTGATTTGCAAAGAGTTTTGGAATAATTTAAGAACAAGCATTGGATATTTAATACACCGTGAAAGATATAAAAGTAGTATACTTATTTAAAATTGAGTCTATACTGAGCATATTGATCACCTTGTAAAATCAGTTTTTGTTTATTGATTCTGCTCCTAATTTAAACAAAAGACCATTTTTAGTTATGTGATATTAAATACCGTCTTCAGTGTCATGTAAAATGGCATCTATCTGATTTTATCATTTTATAAATTCTCTAATTCATACCTAATTTTTTTTTGTTTTCTTTTTGAAAAATACCAAACTTTAATTAACTTCTGTGGTGTTTGAGAATTAGTTTTTTGTTTTGTGGATATTTAGACAAATAAATAGGCATTTGGCAGTGATAAACATTCATATGTATAATTGGCAGTGTGTACTGTTTAAGTGTTCTCTAATATTTAACATATAAGTACCCAAATTTTGTTGTACTATGCCCTATATGCATTTATCTATCTTTTGAAAAGTGGTCTGATTCTGATTATTGAGAATTACGCAGGTAGCACCGCCTCCTCCAGTTCCTGGACCTCCACAGGCTCCTCGGATGTTTGGCATGCCACCACCACTGCCAAATCAATCTATGACTACTACTATATCACCTGCTGTTGGTCAAACTGGAGCCCCTATGGCAGGGCCTTCCAAAATAGACCCCAATCAAATTCCAAGACCTACTCCAGGTTCCTCAGTGATCTTACATGAAACTCGTCAAGGCAACCAGGCAACCATTCCTCCGGTAATCATCTAAAAATTATAGATAAATGTTTTTTCTTTTTATTTTAAAAAATAAAATAGAGAAAGAGAAATGATTTTATGTTGTGGCTCTTGCATGTTCTTGGTCCTTGGTATTATAAGTTTCCTTGTCTCCATTATTATCTTTTTCCTTTTATATTAATCCTTTTTCAAAATAAATGAATTTATAGTTTCTTAGCTGATGCTTTCTGGAAAGTCATTCATTTACATTTTTTTAAAAAAAATTTTTGTACAGCCTGCTACGAGTGATTACATTGTAAGAGATACAGGGAATTGCAGTCCACGTTACATGAAGTGCACAATCAATCAGGTTGTTTCTAACATCTGCTATGCTTTTTTAGCTTTAAATGTCATGTCTAGTATAATATTGGTGGCTTAAAAAACTTGCGCTTCTGATGCATTTTATGATTTGGCCTTTTACGATTATTATTATTTTTTCTTAAGATGTGTCATTCTATTGCCATGTTCTTCTCTTTATAAAAATTTCTTTATTTCGAAGTGAATTTTAGTCATACAATAGTTTTCTAAGTTTGGTTACTTAAAATTGAAAATATATAGATTTCTGTCATTTGATATTGATTATCCTTCATTTGCTTTGGTCTTTTGTTGAATGAAACAGATTCCTTTCACTGCTGATCTTTTGACAACATCAGGAATGCAGTTGGCTATGTTAGTCCAACCCTTGGCCCTTCCTCACCCATCTGAGGAGCCCATTCAAGTACTAATGATGATAATTTCTTCCGTTTAAGTTTCTTCATTTGGTTGTTTTTTTTGGTTCATGTGCCAGTCATAGATGTTTTCTGTATTTGTGTTTATTCTTTTTTGAAGAATTTTGTTCTTTGCATTATCTTTCTCAGATGTTTGATAGCCAGCTGGCTATTTGTGGCACATCTGTTTGGGGATAACCGGATAAGTTGCATCTATTTTAACTTTTAAGTATTCATGGACCAACAGCCTTTAGGTTTCCTTGTTTGTAGACTGTAACTTTCAGTTTCCTTCTTATATTTGCGTTTGCTGATGGAATGTTGAATTTTTTCTCTCTTTTAATAAGGTTTTTCAAGTTTCAACTTTTTAAACTTCACACTAATAAGATAAGTGATTGTTATTGAGTCCATATTCCATAATTACTGTCTTCAAATCTGTTTTTCTACAGCTGTAGTGGTGAATGTAAACTATATTATAATATTCATTAAGTTCACTCTTTTTTATTTCTAAGATATTGCTTTCAATGAAGAATTTGTGTAGATTTTTTTTTTTTAAATATATATTTTGGCTGAATACCTATTATTATAGGTTGTTGATTTTGGGGAGGGTGGTCCTGTCCGTTGCTCACGTTGCAAGGCTTACATAAATCCCTTCATGAAATTCATTGATCAGGGAAGACGTTTCATCTGCAACTTGTGTGGTTAGTACTATTATATCTGCATATGATTGCTCATCCTACTATTATTTGTTGTCGTACACTACGGGATTGGAAGCTGCCAATGATGTGGGGATAATTTTTTTTCATTGCTTCCCTTTGAATGAAGAGAGGAGAAATGGGAATCTTTATTTGGTCATTTGCTGGTAAAATTAATCAGTGATTCAGTGGTTGGTTGACAATGTGACTTGTATCACATGTTTGTTTTTTTCATGCACTATATTTATTGCTTACTTTTGAGGGTATGTTTGGAAGAACTTATTTACAAATTACAACTTATCTTATGACATAAGAGCTTGTATAAATGTTTTGAGAAACTTATGAAAATAGCTTTGAGAAACTTATGAAAATAGCATATGATATATCGAAAAGTTGTTTTTAGCTTATTTATATAAGCTTTCTTGGATAACTGATTCTTTTTGATGAAAGAAGTTTTCGAGATAGAAGAATGTACAAGAAATGGGATGATGAGGGGTCCTCGTTAGAGGAAAAATGAAATATAATGAAACAAAAGAAAAAGACAGAACATCAATGGAGGAAGCTTCCTAATTCCTCTTCATATCTGTTAAGGAAAAGGCTTGTTTCTTATTAGCCAATCACCTAGTCTTATTCCAAATCAGCTGCTGAGCCAATGAAATGTCATCAAATAATAACATATTGTTTGTCACATAAAAAATTTTCCTTTTCAATTCTACCAAAACCATTAATACTAGTTACCAAGATTTATTCAGAAGACTTAATCAATCATTCTCCAAAAAGGCTGAACAATTTCATAAAGAGAGTAAGAGACTGCAGAAGAACATGTAAGAACGGATTCTGATCAAGTATGCATGAGTTATGACATGAAATGTATATCAGGGTAAAAAGTCTTGTGTTGCATGTGATCCTACACTACAGTGTCCCATTAAGATGGAAAGTAGCTCATACAGTGTCCCATTAAGATGGAAAGTAGCTCACATCAAGCTTTTACTTTTTTAAAAAGCCTCACTATTTTATCGTTATTCTAGCATCTTTATATGATTATTCAATGTTTTTCCTTCAGTCATTGTGACTTGATATTTTGTTATTAATATGTGTCTGTTACAGGATTTAGTGATGAAACTCCACGGGACTACCACTGCAATTTAGGTCCAGATGGCCACCGTAGAGATGCTGATGAAAGGCCTGAGCTCTGTAGAGGAACAGTGGAATTTGTTGCTACAAAAGAATTCATGGTAAGTTTATTTGTAAAATATACAAGGTTGTATAAGATGGATTTTTTAGTGTGTACTAAAAGAAACTAAACTTGAACTAAATTGGCACTGCTTGGATACATAAGTGAAATTTATGTGCATGCCAAATTGCTAATAAGATAGCAATTGTGACTGCCTGAAAATTGATATTAGAACCATTGTAGGAGATCATTTCATGAAAAAAGATTACTGCATTATTTCATAATAAGATTAATTATTGAAGAGGTAATCCACTGGTTTTTCATAAAAAATAATCCACTGGTTTTTTCCAATAAAAATTCCTGAACTTTCTCCCTCCTGTCTTGAGGACAAATTGGCACTCTTCTGAGATTTAAGCTCCCCACTTATAATAAACAGTAAGTGAGGCCTAAATATGAAAATTACAAGCATCAACATCTAAATAGCCTAAAGCCCAAATGGAAGCATTAAACCATTATTTCAACGATAACCTTATCCTACTAGTTGTGGTTAATCTAGTATTTGAATTTATAAAATGTTTCTAGGCTGAAACTATGAACAGCAAACAGCTTACTGTCTAAACCTAATAATCCTTAGGTAATTGTACTTCTATAATATATAGAAAATCACTCAGTTCCAATATCAACTCTAAATAAAATGTTGAGCTTTTATGCTCTTTATGCTTATTCATTTTTTATGCTATTGCTACCTGTTTTATAAATGTCTGTTTGCTCTTATTCGAGTCGTGTATTTGTCATCCTTTTGTACACTGAATTGATAATGTGTGGTTAATTGTATAGCATTGGCTTAATTTTTTTTATGACTCTAAGCTTATATATGAATTAAGAAGGTTATGCTTTAGTCAGGAAAGAGTTATACTTTTCTCTTATTCTTGTTTCTTCATTGTTTGGTATCCGAGATGACTGGTGTGCGATTCACAATTTTTCTGTAGGTTCGTGAGCCAATGCCTGCTGTGTACTTCTTTCTCATTGATGTCTCTATGAATGCTGTTCAAACTGGTGCAACAGCTGCAGCTTGCAGTGCCATAAGTCGAGTTATATCAGACCTTCCTGTGAGTTCTAACTGTAGAGAACTTATCAATCATTTATAAATGATAGTTTGTATGATGTATTGATGCTTAATATTTTCCAAATTTTCATTGGACTGAACTCATTGCTTCATTATACTCTGTATATTGGCACTGAAGTATCAAAAGATAAAACCTTCAAGATTCTTCCTTCCTTTCTCCACCTGCCTCCAAAACAAATAATGAAATAAAATAACAAATTGTTTGAATTGAATGGGGTGATATTATAAGTCAATTTCCCACTATATTAGTTTTTACACTTAATTATACTAGCATAACTGTCAATCTAGTGATGTATTATTGTATCAATGTAACCTTTATGTATTTGGGCTCTATATTATGTGATTTATTAGGCATTGTTAGAGTATTGTATAGGTTTATACATAGCTGCAGTTGTTAAGCTGCAGCCTTGGGTTAACTTTGTATATAAAAGTTAGTTTCCTTTCTATTAGTACTTAGTAGTTAGTTACTCTGTGTCTCAGCTCTATCTTCTATATATTGTGCAATTATCTTTCATTTTCAGTTGCCCAAATATAATATCATAGTGTTTGTTTGGCAACAGTTTTATAAAACTGTTTTCAGTATTTTAGTACTTATTTGGTAACAGTTTTATAAAACTGTTTTCAGTATTTTAGTATTTAAAAACTAAAAAACTCGTTTGGCTAGTGTTTTTTGAAAACAGTTTTCGAGAACAGTTCTGGTTTTTTAGTTTTTAAAAACTAAAAAACAGGAACATGTAAAAGTAGTTTTGCTTTTCAGTTTTCTGTTTGTTTTTGAAAACTTAAAATACAATCATAATATGTTGTCTTATGCTTTTCATTAATGAAATATTAATAAATATGAACAAGTTTTTCCATTTTTATATCTTCAAAACAGTTTTCAAATAATACTTGCCAAACAAGTTTTTATTTTCTTTTCTTCCCAAAAACAGTTTTTAAAAACTATTCTTGAAAACTCTTTTCAAAAACTAAAAGACAGAACCAAACCAATCAAGCCCTTAGTATTTAAAAACTAAAAAATTTGTTTGGGTAGTTTTTTCTGAAATCAGTTTTTGAAAACCGTTCTGATTTTTTAGTTTCTAAAAACTAAAAAATATGAGCAGCTGAAAGTAGTTTTGCTTTTCAGTTTTCTATTTTTGTTTTGAAAACTCAAAATACAATTAGAATATGTTGTTTTTTGCTTTTTATTAATGAAATTTTAATAAATATGAACAAATTTTTCCATTTTTACATCTTTAAAACAGTTTTCAAATATCACTTACTAGACAAGTTTTTTTTTTTCCTTCCCGAAAACAGTTTTTGAAAACTCTTTTCAAAAACTAAAAAACAAAACCAAACCAATCAAACCCATATTCTCTCATTTTCAGTTTCTCTGTTTTCTATCTCATATCAAGCTTAACAATTCTAACATGGTATCCAAAGACACTGTTATCTAGGCTCCCTTTCTTCTCAACCTAGATTTTTTTTCCAATGGCTAATTCAAGCAAAACATTCATCGTCGCTTTTGCTTTTCCCAATTCGATTTTTGAGAAAGTTGATGATACGAACTTCTTGCTATGTGGGCCTAGGCCCATCTCTTGTATTAGCTCTTTTGTACAGCATATATATAATATTCTCCTTGGTTGTGCTAGACACACAATGATACATGCATATTCATCTCTTTCTACATGGTATTTAGAGCCTAGTAGATCCTTGCCCTTAAATTTTTTTTCTGGAAATTGTGTTTCCTTCCGATAATCGACCATTTTCCATCGCCATTGCTTTCCTCCCCCGGTAGTTGTCCTTGTCGCCACTGTAGTTTAGGCCGCTGACCCCACCACCAGTGTCGTCGTACTTTAGCGACTCTTGCATCGCCAGAATCTCCTCGATTGGAGATCTAACGAGCCCTCATGCGCTCTTCCCAGTGCGGCTGTCTTGTCGTCTTCTCCCTTCAGCTGCCGCCCATGGCGGAGCGTTCGAACACTGTCCTCCCGGCAGCGACCGCCGGTGCCTGACTCGTCCAGCCGTGCTCTTCTCCGATCTAGTCTTGAATCTTCCATTGCCTCTTCCCTTCATTCTTCTCTCTCCTTTGGAGACACTTTTTTTCTCTCTCCTGCAACCTTCTCTCTCACAAGTTAGATGACACAAACTATGACACCTAGGCTTCTGTCGTCAAACTTTGGCTTAAGGGGCAAGACTATGTTGATCACCTCACTTAGACAATTGCGTCCACTGATGAGAAAGATTGTCCATGATGGTCGAAAGTTGATGCTGAAGTTTGTGTTCTGAAGTCGATTATTCATGCTTCTTTGAAGCAAATATTCCAAGCCCATGACACTTGTGCTGGAGTTTGGGAACAGACTCGATTGCTGTACACTAATGATACTTGACATCTCTAATACATGTGCCAAAATCTACTGTGCATCATTTGCCCCCTCCCGTTTGACAGTCCCATGGCTGAATATTTGGGTAAGGTTCATGGTCTTCTTCATGACTTCAATGAACTATTGTCCCCTGTTGCCAACCATGCACAAGAACTAAAGCAATGCCAAACATTCTTTATGTTGATGGCTTATATAGGCTTCCTGATGAGTATTCGTCTGTTTGTGATCAGATTTTGGGGTCTCCGACTATGACCACTTTGAACTCTACTTGGTCCACCCTATTGCGTGTGTCATGCAAGTTATCGCAGAATATACCTCCTTCTGTTTCTCCTGGTAACTCTTCCCATGGTCACTCCTTCACCTTGGTATCTCAGTGTGATGATCGAAACCACTCTCGCAAACTTGGCAGAAGTCATCCTAGATGTGACCATTGTCATAAACATGGTCATTGACCGGTGTTATGCTTTGCATGGTTGTCCTCCATGGTCGGCTACTAATACTGTTGCTCAGGCTACAAGCCTTGCTTCTATTGATTCTAGTGCCACTTCTTTTGGTAGTTCTAGACCTCCGACTTTATTCAACAACTTCCTCAAATGCTACGAGGAACGTTAGGTCTCCTGCTCCATTGCTTCTGTTGCGCACACTGATACTTCCTTTGTTGGTCTCATTCACTGCGCCTCTCTTGACCCTTGGGTCCTTAACTCTGGCACCACCGATCCTATATTTGGTAATAAGTCTCTTTTCTCCTCTCTTTCAACTTCTGGGTTTTTATCCTCTGTCACTATGGCTAATGACTCTCGGGCCGCCTCTCATGATGTTGTTATTGTCCCTATTTTCTTTTCTCTCTCCGTTGACAATGTACTTTATATCCCTCGGTCTCTCTTTAATTTATTATCCCTTAGTTGACTCACTCGTTGTCTTGATTGACTTGTTACTTTTACTAAAGATTCTGTTTTCTTATAGGACCGGAGTTCGGGATGGATAATTGGGACCAGATGAGTCAAATGACCTTTATCACTTACGGATGTTGACTCATGTTGGATCGGTTGTGGATTCCCTTGCTCTCATTCATGCTCAATTAGGCCATACTAGTCTTTGTCATGTGATTCATCTCAATTAGGAAAACGTAGTTGTAATTTTTTCCCTAAGAGTGTCCCTGAATGAGCTGTTTCTCATTTTGTTTTAGTTCAATCTAGCTTAGGTTTTTAATATTTTGTAATTTTCATTGATGATTATTCTCGTTGTATTTGGTTATTTTTAATGAAAAGTCGTTCTAAGTTGTTTTCCATATCTTATACCTTTTATAATGAAATTAAAACTCAATTTGGTCTACCTATTCTTACCTTTTGTAGTGATAATGCTTATGAATATCTTTTTCAGACTTTTCAGACCTTCATGTCTTCTCGTGGTATTCTTCATCAAACTTTCTGTGCCTATATTCCTCAACAAAATGGGGTTGCAGAACGTAAGAATTGACACCTTATTGAAATAACTCGAACTTTTACTTCATGGTCATGTTCCTCTACAATTTTGGAGAGATGCTGTTCTCACTGCATGTTACCTTATCAATCGCATGCCTTCTTTTGTCCTCAATAACCAAATCTCTCACTCTATTTTGTTTCCTCATGATTCACTCCATCCGTTACCCCCTCGAGTTTTTGGCTCCACTTGTTTTGTTCACAACCTGAGTCCTGGTCTTGATAAATTGTCTGCTCAATCTCACAAGTGTGTTTTTTTAAGATACCCTAGGTCTCAAAAAGAGCATAAGTGTTTCTCACATTCTCTTCGTCAATACTTGATCTTCTTTGATGTCACCTTCTTTGAGTCTTGTCTTTCTTTTCGTCCAATTTCTTTTCTTGAGCCTATTTCTGCCTCCACTACCTCCCCTTTTGTCTTTCATCCCATAGATACGTCTGTTGTACCCACGGATACTCCACCTCCTCTTCGGGTTTATCATCGCCGACAGCATGTTCGACTTCCTGTTGGGCCAGACACTGATTCTACTCCAATGCCACCTACTCTGTCTCCTCCGGATCCTCCTTGTGTGTTTGATCTTCCAATTGCTCTTCGTAAAGGTACTTGCTCCACTCGTAATCCCTCCCTTCATTAAGCTAATTTGAGTTATTCTAAGTTGTCTCCATCTTTCTATACTTGTCTTTCTTCCATTTCCTCTGTGTCCATTCCTAAAACTGTAGGTGATGCCTTATCCCATCCTGGTTAGAGACAGACCATGCTTGATGAACTGTGTACTCTTCAGAACAGTGGTACTTAGGATCTTGTTCCTTTGCCTCTTGAAAAGTTTGTTGTTGGTTGTCAGTGGATGTTTACTATCAAAGTTGGCTCTGATGACATTATTGACTGCCTCAAATCTTCGGTTTAGGCTATAGTGACACATTCTCTCCTGTTGCCAAGATGACTTCTGTTAGACTATTTTTAGCTATGGTTGTGCTTTGACATTGACCCCTCTATCAGTTGGATATAAAAAATGTCTTCCTTCATGGTGATTTGCTTGAGGAGATTTATATGAAGCAACCTCCTGGTTTTGTTGCTTAGGGGGAGTCTTCCAGATTGATATGTTGTCTTCGCAAATGTTTATATGGTCTTAAACAATTTCCCAGGGCATGGTTTGGTAGATTCAGTGAAATATTCTAACAGTTTGGTATGAATAGTAGTTAGGCTGATCATTCTGTGTTCTATCATCATTCAGGAGGTGGGTGCATCTACATGGTAGTGTATGTTGATGACATTGTTATTACAGATAGTGATATCTATGGAATTTCACATGACATTGTTATTATAGGCCGTGATTCCCATCATGACATTGTTATTACATATCCATGACATTGTTACCTTCTTAAAAGCAAGGTTGACACATTCTTTGTTTTCAAATAATTCAAAGCAATGGTTGAACTTCAGTTTAATTCTAAAATAAAATGTCTGCAAATTGATTGTGTAGGGGGATTCAGATCTTTAACTCCTTTCTTAAACAATTGTGGCATTTATGTCCTCATGCACATCACCAAATTGGTGTTGTTGAGAGCAAACATAGACATATAACTGAAATTGGACTAACCCTTTTAAAACATGCCTTATTGCCCTTAAAATTTTGGGATTTTGCTTTTAGCACTGCAATATGTTTGATCAATAGATTATCCTCTGCTGTTCTTCACTTTGAGGTTCCTTTTAATATTCTCTTCAAACAACCACCAGATTATCTCTTCTTAAGAACCTGTTCTTCACTTTGAGGTTCCTTTTAATATTCTCTTCAAACAACCACCAGATTATCTCTTCTTAAGAACCTTTGGTTGTGCCTGTTTTCCTTTTTCTAAGGCCTTATAACAGTCACAAACTTGATTTTAGGTCTCATGAATGTATTTCCTTGGGTTACTCTAACTCTCATAAAGGGTATAAATGTTTGTCTACCACTAGAAAAATCTTTATTTCCAAATGTCATTTTGATGAAATATGATTTCCTTACAATTAACTGTTTCAGTCTCAGCTCTCTGACAACGTTTCCTAAGAGGCTTCAAATAGCTTCCACCTTACTAGCATTCCTATTGTTACCACCCTACCACAACAACACTCTATATCATCTCACAACACTGCAATTCCCACCTATCAACCTGAACCTGAATGTTCCTCATCTGTATCTACATCTTCCCACCTGAACCTGCACCTATCCCACCAGAACCCACATCTATATCCTCTGAATCTGCCAGACCTTTAAACACTCATCCCATTAAACAAGATCAAAATGTGGAATCTTTCAACATAGAATCCATCTGTCCCTACTCATTGTGAATTTAAAACTATCAAACAAGTTTTTTTAGATTCCACCTGGGATTTAGTTCCTGTTCCGTCTAATAGAAAAGCTATTGGCTGTAAATGGGGTATTCAGAATTAAAAATGTTGATGGTTCAGTCAACAAGTTTAAAGTAGATTGGTTGCTAAAGGGTTCAATCAAATAACTGGTTTTGATTTTAATGAAACCTTTTCCCTTGTCATCAAATCAGTAATGATCAGGCTTATTCTCACCCTTGCTCTCACCTATAAATGGACTCCTTCAGCTGGATGTAAATAATGTCTTCCTTAATGGCTTACTGTCTGAAACTGTTTTACATGACACAATCTCTTGGTTTTGAAGCTGGCAAATCATCTCTGGTATGTAAACTGAATAAAGTCCTCTATTGTCTTAAGCAGGCTCCAAGACAATGGTTTGAATTTGAAAGGCTTCCAATCAACTCTTCTTACCTTCGGGTGTTTATTGCTAGAAAGTGTCACCCTTCTCTATTCATTTATAAAACTAACTCTGACACTATTTATTGCTCTATATTGATGACATTATCATCACTGGCAACTGTGTGACCTTAGTTCCGCAACTCACCACCAAATTGCATGCCAATTTCTCCCTCAAACAACTAGGTCATCTAGACTATTTTCTTGGCACTGAAGTCAAGCGACTTCCAGATCACTCTTTATTACTGAGGAAACATAACGGATGGTGGAACACTGTTTCATTTGTCTCTACTCCTATTGTATATTGTGACAATCAAAGTGCTTTTGCACTTCCTCACAATCGTGTGTTGCATAGTGCACTTGTACCAAACATATAGAGATTTCCATTTTCTTGTCTGGGACAAAGTTCTCACCAAGCAACTTCGGGTTCTTCACATTTCAGCAGTAGATAAGTAGGCTGATGTTGTTACAAAGCCCCTCTCTCAAATCAGATTCTGCTACTTAAGATGCAAACTCAATGTTCTTCAGCCTTCTGCAAAGCCTTAATCACCTTGAGTTTTAGGGGGGTGTTAGAATATTGTATAGCTTTATACATAGCTGCAGTTTTTAAACTGCAGCATTGGGTTAACTTTGTATATAAAAGTTAGTTTCTTTTCTGTTACTTAGTAGTTAGTTACTCCTGTCTCAGCTCTGCCTTCTATATATTGTCATTGTCCTTCATTTTCAGTTGGCCAAACATAATAGCAGATTCTCTCTTTTTCAGTTTCTCTTATTTCTCTCTCTTATTATGCTTAGCAATTCCAACAGCCATATCTTTGACAATGACCTGGTAAAACACAGTTAATCCTGGATATATGTCCATTTTAAAATCTGTTTACAGAGAGTTCAAACTAGTTAAACTCTGAAGAGCACATTTGGCATGCAATGCAGGAATTACAATAATGTTCCTGCCTCCCATTCAATGTGAAGGAGTATTCCTATGTGTTGGAGAGCTGTCTTAATTGCAGTCACTGCTAGCTCACTTTAATTGTTTCCTAGTTAGTTGTCATTGTCTTGGAAAAAGACTACCCATGAAGGGATTGACCAGAAAAGAAAATTGAAATATTGTAGTGTGCAGCCATGGAGATGTCATCTCTTAGGTGGTTGTGATCCTTCATTGACTAAAGTTATAACTTAAGTAGCACTAATAAGGCTTGGCATAGGTAGTATTCACCTTACAAGCTAGTTTTATGGGATTGAGTTAGGACTTAAGCCCAAATGCTAATATGGTATTAGATTCATTGTTAGGTCACCTGCATTGCCATGTTCTAGGCCTATACCCTTTGGCATGAAAAAGGGTATGTTGGAAAGCCGCCTTAATTGTTATCACTCCTATCCCTCTTTAATTGCGGCCTAGTTAGTTGCCTATGTCATGGAAAGACCTACTTATCGCCACCAATGTTATCTATGGCGGATGGCGGTCTATGGTGGTTTGCCAAAAAAATGTCATATGGCGATAGCGGATGACATTGCGGGAAATGGCGGACGCTATGGCAGACTAAAAAATAGTAATACTTTTATATATAAAGTTATAAACATTAACAAAATACTAAATATAAATTAAAAAATTACAAAAAGAGAATATAAAACATGAAATATAATTAAAAAAACAATGAAAACAACACTCATAGTCTCATATAACTAAATTAGTACAATGTTAAAAGTACCTAATATTCTTCAACTGAAAACATGATCTAAAATTCAAATTAAAACATGATCTAAAATTAAAATTAACCAAAGTCATGAAACTTAAAACAAACAAAAAACAACTTCTACTTTCCAAAACCTAAAACCTATTCATCTTCATTAACTCCAACATAATCCTCATCTAAATTCTTCTCATCATCATCAAGAGAAGCATATCCTTCTTCCTCATCATCATCATCTGACTTGTCATTGTCAAAATGAGCTCTGGTTGCTTATTCTTCAGACTCCCCTTCCTCAAACTCCTCATCCTCATCTTCTTGTTGAACTTGAACTTGGTTATTTTTTTCTAGTGTTTGCCTTTTAGATGTCTGGGCACCATCATTTGTTGGGTCCTTTCTTTTCTTGGTACGCCTAGTATAGATCCTAGGCTCTCCAACCCCTGAAGCTTCATACACAGTTGCCCAATTTAAACCTTCATCATTATCAAACACCAACTCATTTCCATCATCTGTAGCATCATCCATCTCTCCAATTAACCATTCGTTGCAAGAATCAATGTCATTGAGAGAAATTGGATCAATTTCATCTCTAGCATTATATATGTGCTTAAGTTGTTGGTTGTATTTAACATACACCAAGTCATGCAACTTTTGGTGCTCAAGCCTATTCCTTTTTTTGGAGTGAATCTGAAACATTACATAAGTAAGATAAATAAAGGTCAAATGAAACTTGACCATGAAATTTAAATAAAATAAAATTAGCTTGGGGAATTACTTGCTCAAATACACTCCAGTTCCTTTCACAACCTGAGGAACTACAAGTCAAGCTCAAAATCTTTATAGCTAGTTTCTGCAAATTCGGATCATTGGAGCCATACATTCGCCACCAATAAGCTACATAGAAGAGCATGGCTTGTAAGTTTAGGATTTGTAAAATTAAAACTTCCATAAAATAAATTAGTAGAAGTTTCTTACTAGGAGAATGAGATTTCCTTTGATGCATAGCGTATTCATGTCCAAAAAGACCAGCTTTAGTTTTGTAAAGGTGCAACTCGGTCAGAATTGCATGTTGGACATCTAATTCCGGAACCAACTTCTTAATGCATTCATATAACCCATTCGTGACTTCAAAATCAAACTCCATTTCCATGTGGTCATAGAAGAACTCTGGATTAAGAAAGTGGGCAGCTGTATGTAATGGCCTATGAAGTTGGCAATTCCATCTTTTATCAATAATAGCAAACACATCTTGGTATTTGCTTTAATTGTTGTTGAACGACCTCATGATGGTTTCTTTTGCCTTGTCCATTGCTTCATAAATATAACCCATTGATGGTTTCCTTTCCCCATCAACAAGACGAAGCACTTTTACAAGTGGTGCCATGATTTTAAGGGTATATATCACATTCTTCCAAAAAGAAGGCATGAGTGCCACTTTCATAGCTTCCTTTCCCTTAGCTTCTTTTGATAGTTTGCTTAATGTCCATGCACTGGAAACAAACATAGTTCTTAATGTTCCTTCGCTCTTGTTATTCCCCCCTTCATAACTTTTCCACAGAAATTACAAACAACTGTGTTTGTGTCAGCTTCGTTTAGTTGGTGACAATATTTCCAACCGGGGTCTGTTCTAGAGCTAACCCTTGAATCTGTTGGAGTTGGGGTTGTTGTTGGTGTTTCAGCCATTGCAAAACTTGCTCAACGGCTGTAGTGTACTAATACTAAAAAAATTAACAAAGATAGAGTTACTCATCAATAAAACAGAGCAACTTCTCCACAAATAACACAATTAATAATTTTTACATAATGTAAAAATTATTTAAAACAAATAAAAAAGTTTAAAAAAAAAAAAAAAAACAGTCAGACTTCAGAAGAAGAAATAAGAGAGAATCAGAGAAGTGAAAAAAACCCGATCTTAGTCGCTCACCGTCGCCGTAGCCTTTGCTGGTCCTGGTCCCTGTTTGTCGCCGTCGCTTTCTCATCGCGCGTCCCTGTCGCCGTCGCCGGTCTCAGTCGCGTCACTGGCCAGTGCCTGTTGCGTCGCGTTGCTGTTTCTCGCTTGTCTCGCTGTCGCTGTCTCATCCCTCGTCGCGTCACTGTCTCGTCGCGCGTCGCGTCGCTGTTTCGCCGCGCGTCGCGTTGCTGTTTCTCGCCTTCGCGTCCCCGTTGGTGTCGCGTGGTCGTCGGTAGCTGCCGGTCTCCTCTCTCTCAGGCTCTCTCAGGCGTGAAGGTGAGTAACGGTTGTTTTAGGGTTTAAAGAGTAAAAAACTCTTCTAGGTCGGGTCAGGTTGGGTCCGCGACCCGAAAGCCTTTTTTTTTTTTTTGAAAAAACGCATATTCCGCCAGATTCCGCCATGGCCCGCATTGCAGCCATGCACGCGATGGCCATGGCGGCCGCCATGACCCGCAATCCGGACGCCGCAACGCAACTGCCATACTGTGGCGTTTTGGTGAAAACCCGCCACGCTATTCCGCCATGGCGCTGCCATGGCCGCAATTTGACAACACTGATCGCCACACAGGGTTTGACCAAAAAAGTTGAGTGAAGCATTGCAATTTATAGCCTTTGAGATCTCGGCTCTTAAGTGGTTTAGATTCCACATTGAATAGAAATTTGACCTTGGTAGTGTTTATAAGGCTTAAGTAGTTCTCACCTTATAAGTTGATTTTGTGTGATTGAGCTACGTCCTAAGCACTACTTCTAGGACTGTTCTATTGGAACTTAGAAGTGAGAACAATGTGATTCCTGGCAACCACACATGCTCTACAACAGTATATAGATTATAGAGCTTAAATTAAATTATGTTTATGTCCTAACTACTAACTGAATGATAGAGTTTTGGGGGGGGGTGGTTAAAAGGGATAACTCTGTGTATCCTTTCTAATTCAACGAGACAGACTATAGGCTTTAACGAATTCAACCTTAATATATGTCTTGTTTTTGGGTTTGCAGTTGTTTTTTTTTTCTCCATTTGGCAAACCTCTGTTCTGTTTGTGGTCAGTAGCTGACTGAATTTCTGTGAGGAAGCTTTGGGATTTTTCTTTTTGTTACTAGAGAATAGAGATTCTTACGAATATCTCATTTTGTTTGACATACACATAATAACCAATGTTTTGGTCTTATTCCTACAGGAGGGTCCTCGCACATTCGTGGGAGTTGCAACTTTTGACTCAACAATTCATTTCTACAACTTGAAACGAGCATTGCAACAGGTAGTACATAAGTACACAATTAAAATATTCTGATTATGAGAATATTTGGAAGATTTAGTTGTAAGTTCATTCTTTCATATTTAGAAAAATCATATTATGTAAAATTGAATATGGGAAAATTTTTATAAAGGCCACTATGTTATTTTAATTTGAATTATTTTGCTTTTAGATGGTGAAAAAGACAATGAGGATTTATAAACTACTGTTAATTGGAGTCTAGGAAACTGAGCAATCATTTTTACCTTTTTGTGCATCAGTTTTTTCTGTTTCTGAGTAGTGGAAACATTGATTATCTATTATTATTTATTTGCATTGATGTTTTAAACTTGTGAGTTGTGACTGCTTTGGATGATAATGAAGAATATTCCTTTGAAACTTGTTAGATAAATTGCTATTTACGGTGCTAAGATGTTTATACTCCCCTGCAGTTTCTAGTAATAGCTCTGTGTTTAACAGTTTCTAGTAATTGATTCTTTGGTGCTGATGTTAAAATTTGTAGCCATTGATGCTCATTGTACCTGATGTCCAAGATGTTTACACTCCCCTGCAAACTGACGTAATTGTTCCACTATCTGAGGTTAGTTTCAAATATTTTCCTGCTTGCAGAATTTTGGCAGATAAATTATCGATGGAGAATGCATTTACTTTGTTTTATTTTTCTTTAATTAGTATGTTTCTTCACTTAATTTGATTGCTTCTTTCATATTTAGTGCCGTCAACACTTAGAATTACTTCTGGAAAGCATTCCTACCATGTTTCAAAATAACAGAACTTCTGAATCAGCCTTTGGTGCAGCTATTAAGGTATTGTTGCATTTTGTTTTGAAGTTGTAGTTATCTTCATTTGTTATTTACTGAGATTGTTGTAGAGATGGGATCAACATTTTTTTCATGATATAGTTTCTTGCTTTTTAGATTTGTCTCTACCTTAATACTTTCAAAGCACCTTGGAAGACCTTTAATGTATACTTTTTATATTTAATCCCCAAAAGAAGGGAAGGATAACAAAGGAGCAATCATAACTGAATTGTTTAACTTAGCTGCATTTCTGAGGTTTTATTTACATCTATTCTCAAATTTCCTTGTTATATTTATGGTGTCTTTATGATGTATGGCACTTTTAGTTTCATCAGGCGTCTTTTTGTTGTATGCACGGAAGTTGAAGGGTTTGGTTATTTTATTGTATTTAAATTTTTTGCTTGGGTTCTGTTTTGAGTTTTGTGCCTTGTTGTTATGGAACCACCTCTGAAACATAGTAAAGAAAAAAAACTTTCTAGTTTGATTGAAGTGAACAGGACACTGCAAAAGATCTCTCCCGAAGATTTCCCCTTCACTAAGTTGGCAATTTGGCATTTGCCATTATTTTTACTATCCTCTCACTAAGTTTGACACGTTCCTCTATCTATGACATATCCAAATGTGTAGATGAAAATGTTAATGCCTGTACTGTTGTTTTTCGCTTTTAGGCGGCTTTCCTTGCAATGAAGGACACTGGAGGAAAGCTGTTGGTTTTCCAGTCTGGTAAGTTTCTCAGCTTGTATATTTGTTAGGCTAATGATTTCAGTCCCCGTAATTATACCAAATTGTTTTTGGTCCCTGTAATTTTTTTGGTTTTAATCCCTGTAATTGCTACGCTATTTGTTTTTAGTCGCGGTTGTCACTCTCAATAGTGTTGATATGATGATGTCACACTGATGTCATCATGCACTAAAGAAGAATTAAAATATATAGAGCTAAAAGCAAAAATAGTATATTTGAAGAGACTAAAAACAAAAAAATTACAAGGACTAAAGCAAAATTAACATATTTGCAAGGACTACAAATAAAAATTTGACGGAGACTGAAAGAAAATCTAACATTTTCAGGGTGAAAAACAAAAAAAAAATTAAAATGACCAAACATAAAAATAACTAATGTATAGGGATGGAAAAACATATTTACCAATTAATCTAAATATTCAAAAATATACTCCATGTCTTTATCTCTGCCTGTTCTCACTCTTTTCCTTATCAAAGTTCATCATTCCTAATTGATTTAAGTGTGGCAGGAAATTATCTGTTCCCAAACTCAATGAGTGTGACAATGGGATATCAATATCCTATTTTTCTTATTAATTTTTCTCACGAATTTTATAATTTAAAATTTTCTTTTTTATTCTCATTACTCATATACATAAATGGTATTTTCTTTTCTCATCCTATCAACATCCTCCTCTTAGGCACAGATCCAGGAGTTTACTGGGGGGATATTTTTTTGGAAAACTATTTAACTTTTGATAAATAATTTTTTAATAAATAATAAGTTTGACAAATATTTTTATTATTAATTATGTATAAAATTATAGATAAAATCTCCTACAAAAAAATTAAACTAACATCAATATAATACTTCTTTCCTATATTAATATATATGTTTGTAATAATTAACCCTTTTTTTATGTATAAATTGGGGGAAGGGTGCCAAGGCCCCTGCTCGTCTTCCCTTGGATCTGTCCTTGCCTACTCTCACTCATAAAGTTCAGAGTTGTAGAGTTTGACAGTTAAAATTTGGACCATTTCTTATCACATTCCAAACCAATTAGTTGGGATGAAACTTTGATAGGGACGGGGAGTATATTAATATTTAAACTTTTCTTATTTTAATATTTAGTTTATATAATTTTTTTTCATCCATGCAAATTTGTTGTTTTTTGCTTTCAGTCCCTGTAATATTATTTTGTTTATATAATTCTGATGATGTCATTTATTGACTTGATACTCGATGACTTTAGCATGACATCATCACCATCTGCTACGTCAACATTTTTTACTAAAACAAGATGTTTGGAAATTATAGGGATAAAGTGAGTCTGACCAATTCTTTTTCCTTTTTGGGTATGACTTGAGTAAGAGTCAGCATCTAAATTAAAAAAATTACAAATATTCTGAAATGTACATTAAGGTTAAAGTGAAAGAAAAATATCTTAAAAAACTCTTTCAAAAAGACATTTTAATGGAAAAACTTGAATAAATAAAAGAATTAATATGTTTTGTTGATGCAGCAGGAAAGAAGTCCTTTGTAAACAACACCATGGACATTTTCTAAAAGCTTTTTTATTCATTAAAACCTACTCTTTCAAAAGTAATAGGTCCTGCAATTAGCTGTTCATGCTATTAAATTTTTTAACACCTCTTGAAACAATATTGTTACTATTGTAATGTTAGAATTATTGTTGTTTGGCCCTGCTGGTTAGATCTTCATTTGTATTTTTGTTTGGATCTTCTCTTTGATCCTTTGTTCAGTTTCTTCTCATTATATTGTTTTTATCTTAGTCCATCTTTTCCGTCTTTTCTGTGAGACCATAACTGTGTTTTTCTGTCTGGCTCATCATTGAGTATGTATGATGTGTTTTATGATTTGGATCTGTTGTCTCCAGTCTTGCCATCTATCGGCATTGGTGCACTTTCTGCAAGGGAGGCTGAGGGTAGAACAAACATCTCTGCAGGTGAAAAGGTATTTGTCGCAATTTGGTTGTTGGATTTCTTTGTAGTTTATAATAAAAAATATAACTATGTTTTATTTATATCAATATCAATTCCTTGTTATAAGCTCTGAGCTTAATAGATGATGACATGGGTGGGATTAATTTCACATGTTTGCAAGTCGTTGTATTAGTGATGAAAATGGAAAGGATATTGACTTAAGTAGATGTAATATTTGGGAAAGGATATTGATTTATATTAGAAAAAATGTGAAATATTGATCTGCTCAATATGCTAGTTAATGATTCATCTGATATTTTTTATCTGTTTTAACAGTCTGGTGCTCTGATAATTTTTGCATATCCTTTAATCAAATTCCATTTTTGTTGGATTTCAGGAGGCCCATAAATTACTCCAACCAGCAGATAAGGCTTTCAAGGAACTAGCAGTTGAATTTGCTGAGTATCAGGTTGATATTGAGTACTTTTGCTTGTGATTCAGGCATTACTTTTATGTCCGGTTGAAGTTACTGGTTGATTTTTCTTGTGAGCTTGTCTGATGGTCAGCTTGATATGGATCAGTTAAATATAATTATTTTATTATGCTGCAGGTTTGTGTTGACGTGTTTGTGACTACTCAGACTTATGTAGACATTGCTTCCATATCTGTTATCCCGCGGACTACTGGTGGACAGGTATACACGGAATTTTAAGGGCTCCATTCTTGAAGTAAATGATTGAAGTGTCAGCCTTCATAGTTTTTTATACTAAATGAGTTGAAGCTCTGATCACTGTTTTTTCTTAAAAAATTAAACTGAAAATTTTGCTGTAAAAATGGGGAAAAAATGTTATGTTTTATCTGCTCTACTTATATAAATAATTAAATATATCTTTTTGAAAATGCTGGAGATGCTTTTAACAACTTGGTGGAATTTTTTAATGAAGGAAGATGGAGTTAAAGGGGGAACCGGAAGTAATTAAAAATCACATCATAAATATACATACATATCTATATCTATGTTACTTGCACACACACACACAAAATGAGTATCAATTGTTGTTTCTAAAGAAAGAGGAAGCATTAAATACAACCATAAAGGGTTTTGCAATTGTGTAGCATCTTTGTTAAGGCTTCTATGATGGTTCACAAGTCAAGAAAATATTTAGAAGGGGAATATAATTTAATAATTGATTCTGTGGCTTTTGTTTTACATACCTTTTGTTTTACATATTAAAGTAGCTTCTTACTTTTTGCAGGTCTATTACTATTACCCCTTCTCAGCTCTCTCTGATACTGCAAAACTTTACAATGATCTTAGATGGAACATCACTAGGCCACAAGGTTTTGAGGCTGTAATGCGTGTGAGGTGCAGTCAGGTAGTCTGTTTGTTTCGTTTTCTTTGCTACCTTGTCATGCAACATATAGGCTCCACAATTTTCTATTTTGTTCTTTTGTCAGGGTATCCAAGTGCAGGAATACTTTGGCAACTTCTGTAAGCGCATCCCAACTGATGTTGACCTACCTGGGGTATGTATATTTTTTAGATTCTGGGTATAATTATATGCATGTGTATAAGCAACCTTAAGCATATATTTATGTATGTGCATGAACACATTGATGATTAAATGATATTGAAATCTGTTGACATTGTAGTTTGTATAATGTAACTAACTGATGTGTTGATATATGCCAAATCATAATTCAAATATAATTAAAAATGTTTAAACTTCTAGTATTAATCCTCTTTGGAATAAGACGCTTAGAATTTGGGTTGTGGGCAAGTATTCCATAAGTCCTTAACTTTGCAGTGTACTGGGTAGATCACCAGCTAGACTTCGTTGCGTTGTTTGAATTTAGTTAGTATTTTTGGATTATATGCATAAATGAAAAGGAGGTCTAGGGAGAATCCTCTTTTTATTTGATGTAGTGCCCTCCTTTTTTTTATATGGCTTGACATATAGATATTAATGTAGGGCTAGTTTGTTTTAAAAAAAAATTAAAAAGAAAACGGAATTAGCTTCATAAAAAGTATATATGTTTAAATAAGTTTATACAATCACAAAAATACACAAACCTAGAATTCACTCAAATAAGCTGTATAGACAAACATAAAAAAACACACATAGAATTCTAGATATAAACAAGATTTGATGGGCTGTCTGTAATGTTCGTATACTTACAAGTGGTACCATGGCATTTCTTCCTCTGTTGACCAAAACTAGAATTTCTTAAAAAAATACTTTGGCATGCTCAGCCTATGACTAATTTTTCTTTTGTGCAGATTGACTGTGACAAAACTTTCATGGTAACTTTGAAGCATGATGATAAGTTACAAGATGGATCAGAATGTGCATTTCAGGTATTTGTGAAGTTTACTTCTCTACTTTATTCCAAGGGGTTTATGATCATGAGTACACCATATATCACTCTTGGAAACTTGTTAATCACTATGGGTGAAAATATTCTACTCATTTTGTTCTGAATATATAATCTTTTTTTCATTATTCAGTGTGCACTTCTTTACACAACTCTATATGGCCAAAGAAGAATACGTGTCATAACCTTATCTCTGCCTGTCACTAGTATGCTCAGTAATCTGTTCCGTGCAGCTGACTTGGATACTCAATTTTGCTGTTTCTTGAAGCAAGGTATATATATCATTTATCCTTCATATGCACTGCAATTATGATCATTCTGTTTTTAACAACTTTGCTTGCCAGATATTGACTGTTAACAGATCTACATTAAATTTTGTTGATTTTATATATTGTATATAATCCCTTAATTAATGGGTATTAATGTATTATTTTTGGATGGAAAAATCTTAAAACTTTTTTTTTCTTGTAGCTGCTAGTGAGATTCCTTCAAAGCCACTCCCACTTGTTAGGGAACAAGTAACAAACCTTTGTATCAATGCACTATTTTCATACCGTAAATTCTGTGCTACAGTGTCCTCATCTGGACAACTTATTCTTCCTGAGGCACTAAAGCTTTTGCCGCTGTACACGCTTGGTATGTATGAATTTTAATATGCATAGCTAAAATTTTCTGATGAACAATATCATGAAACTAAAGATATTTATCTAGTTTGTTCATATGTTGCTTTCTACCTTCTATATCAAACAGATAATCTTTAACCAGTTTGCTTTTTCTTTGTATTTGTATGTTTTTACTTTCCACTTCTACATTGATATCAATGTTATCTATGGCGGATGGCGGTCTATGGCAGTTTGCCAAAAAAATGCCATATGGCGATAGCGGATGGCGTTGCGGGAAATGGCGGACGCTATGGCGGACTAAAAAATAGTAATACTTTTATATATAAAGTTATAAACATTAACAAAATACTAAATATAAATTAAAAAATTACAAAAAGAGAATATAAAACATGAAATATAATTAAAAAAACAATGAAAACGAAACTCATAGTCTCATATAACTAAATCAATACAATGTTAAAAGTACCTAATATTCTTCAACTGAAAACATGATCTAAAATTCAAATTAAAACATGATCTAAAATTCAAATTAACCAAAGTCATGAAACTTAAAACAAACAAAAAACAATTTCTACTTTCCAAAACCTAAAACCTATTCATCTTCATTAACTCCAACATAATCCTCATCTAAATTCTTCTCATCATCATCAAGAGAAGCATATCCTTCTTCCTCATCGTCATCTGACTTGTCATTGTCAAAATGAGCTCTGATTGCTTCTTCTTCAGACTCCCCTTCCTCAAACTCCTCATCCTCATCTTCTTGTTGAACTTGAACTTGGTTATTTTTTTCTAGTGCTTGCCTTTTAGATGTCTGGGCACCATCATTTGTTGGGTCCTTTCTTTTCTTGGTACGCCTAGTATAGATCCTAGGCTCTCCAACCCCTGAAGCTTCATACACAGTTGCCCAATTTAAACCTTCATCATTATCAAACACCAACTCATTTCCATCATCTGTAGCATCATCCATCTCTCCAATTAACCATTCGTTTCAAGCATCAATGTCATTGAGAGAAATTGGATCAATTTCATCTCTAGCATTATATCTGTGCTTAAGTTGTTGGTTGTATTTAACATACACCAAGTCATGCAATTTCTGGTGCTCAAGCCTATTCCTTTTTTTGTAATGAATCTGAAACATTACATAAGTAGGATAAATAAAGGTCAAATGAAACTTGACCATGAAATTTAAATAAAATAAAATTAGCTTAGGGAATTACTTGCTCAAATACACTCCAGTTCCTTTCACAACCTGAGGAACTGCAAGTCAAGCTCAAAATCTTTATAGCTAGTTTTTGCAAATTCAGAGTATTGGAGCCATACATTCGCCACCAATAAGCTACATAGAAGAGCATGGCTTGTAAGTTTAGGATTTGTAAAATTAAAACTTCCATAAAATAAATTAGTAGAAATTTCTTACTAGGAGAATGAGATTTCCTTTGATGCATAGCGTATTCATGTCCAAAAAGACCAGCTTTAGTTTTGTAAAGGTGCAACTCGGTCAGAATTGCATGTTGGACATCTACTTCCGGAACCAACTTCTTAATGCATTCATATAACCCATTCGTGACTTCAAAATCAAACTCCATTTCCATGTGGTCATAGAAGAACTCTGGATTAAGAAAGTGGGCAGCTGTATGTAATGGCCTATGAAGTTGACAATTCCATCTTTTATCAATAATAGCAAACACATCTTGGTATTTGCTTTCATTGTTGTTGAATGACCTCATGATGGTTTCTTTTGCCTTGTCCATTGCTTCATAAATATAACCCATTGATGGTTTCCTTTCCCCATCAACAAGACGAAGCACTTTTACAAGTGGTGCCATGATTTTAAGGGTATATACCACATTCTTCCAAAAAGAAGGCATAAGTGCCACTTTCATAGCTTCCTTTCCCTTAGCTTCTTTTGATAGCTTGCTTAATGTCCATGCACTGGAAACAAACATAGTTCTAATATTGATTTTCTGAACATGAAGTCTTTCCAATGTGAGATAAGAAGTAGCAAATCTAGTCACTGCAGGTTTCACCAACTCCTTCTTGTTTGTAAAACTTCTCAACATGCTCAAAGTACTAGAATGGGCATAGATAAACTCAACTAGTGCGATTGCCCTTCTAATTGTCTTCCTAACCAATGGAAGTTTCCCAATATGTTCAAGCATTAGATCAATGCAATGGGCTGCACAGGGGGTCCAAAACAAGTGTGACATTTTCTCCTCCAGCTTCTTACCAGCCAACACATAATTACTCCCATTATCAGTGATCACTTGCACAACATTTTGCTCTCCAACCTCCTCCACAACTGAATCAATTAACTCAAAAATCTTTTCTCCAGTTTTGACATAATCAGAAGCATCAACAGACTTCAAAAACATTGTCCCAGCTTGAGAGTTCACCAAGAAATTAATGATGCATCTTTGTTTCCTATCAGTCCATGCATCAGACATGATAGAACATCCATGCTTCACCCATAACTCCCTATGGCCTTTCATCAACTCTTCAGTATATTCTATCTCTTTCTTCAACAGTGGAACTCTAATATCATGGTAACTAGGAATGGGCAAATTTGGTCCATATTGACCAATAGCAATTACCATATCTTCAAAACTCTTCAACTTAATAAGGTTGAATGCAATCCCAGCTTGATACCAAAAGCGAGCAATATACTGATGAACCTTCTCCACTATTTTTTTGTCACATGCCTCCTTTATGTTCATTTGTCGCACTTTCTCCCTTTGTTTTTTATTAACTCCTTGTAGTGGATTTATGCAAAACATGTCCATTGGCCCTTTTCTAGCCATACTCTTTTTGGCAGCAACTACATTATTGTTAGAGTCCTCAAATTCATCTGGTTCATCTTCATCACATCCAATGGGAGCAAAGTCCATTTCTCTAATGTTGATAGGCAAATCAACTGAAGTTGCTATAGACTTTTTATTAGTTAAAAGTCTCCAAAGTTCATCCTTTACATGTTGTGGGCTTTTTTTACAAGCTGCCACGTTCCCTTTCTTCCCCATGATATGTTCCTTCGCTCTTGTTATTCCCCCCTTCATAACTTTTCCACAGAAATTACAAACAACTGTGTTTGTGTCAGCTTCATTTAGTTGGTGACAATATTTCCAACCGGGGTCTGTTCTAGAGCTAACCCTTGAATCTGTTGGAGTTGGGGTTGTTGTTAGTGTTTCAGCCATTGCAAAACTTGCTCAACGGCTGTAGTGTACTAATACTAAAAAAAATTAACAAAGATAGAGTTACTCATCAATAAAACAGAGCAACTTCTCCACAAATAACACAATTAATAATCTTTACATAATGTAAAAATTATTTAAAACAAATAAAAAAGTTTAAAAAATAAAAAAAAAACAGGCAGACTTCAGAAGAAGAAATAAGAGAGAATCAGAGAAGCGAAAAAAACCCGATCTCTGTAGCTCGCCGTAGCCGTTGCCGGTCGCCGTCGCTTGTCTCGCCGTCCCTGTCCCTGTCGCCGGTCTCAGTCGCGTCACCGGCCAGTGCCTGTTGCATCGCGTTGCTGTTTCTCGCTGTCGCTGTCGAGCGTTGCTGTTGCCGTCGACCGTCGCTGTCTCGTCCCTCGTCTCGTCGCGTCGCTGTTTCTCGCCGTCTCGTCGCTGTTTCTTGCCGTCGCGTCCCCGTTGGCGTCGCGTGGTCGTCGGTGGCTGCCGGTGTCCTCTCTCTCAGGCTCTCTAAGGTGCATGTGAAGGTGAGTAACGACTGTTTTAGGGTTTAAAGAGTTAAAAACTCTTCTGGGTCGGGTCGGGTCCACGACCCGAAAGCCTTTTTTTTTTTTTTGAAAAAACGGCTATTCCGCCATGGCCCGCGTTGCCACCATGCACGCGATGGCCATGGCGGCCGCCATGACCCGCAATCCGGACGCCGCAACGCAACCGCCATACTGTGGCGTTTTGTTGAAAAACCGCCACGCTATTCCGCCATGGCGCCGCCATGGCCATAATTTGACAACACTGATTGATATGCAACTAACTTGTATGATCGAAATTGGATAGTACTGCATTTTAGAAGATATTATTGGAAGAATTTTTCCTGCATTTTATTGGATAGTTCTGTTGATATATTTTCATGTTTTCCTCTTAAAATGGTCATTGACTTCGCATTGTTTTCATATGTTGGTCTTTCTGTTTTTTTAAGTAGGATCCTCTTTTAGTGAATTGAGATGACCGTCAAAAGCTGATATACTTTTGTTTGATTTGTCAATGTCCAATCTTGATTATGAAATTCAGAACTTTGACGTTCTAGTCTCCTTAATAAGGCCTGATCTAGCGGGTGCTAATTTCTTTATTCATTTAATTTTCAGCATTAACCAAGAGTACAGGGTTACGAACAGAGGGAAAAATAGATGAACGGTCATTTTGGATAAACTATGTGTCCTCTATCTCTGCTCCATTGGCAATACCACTTGTGTATCCTAGGATGGTGGCTATCCATGATCTTGACTCAAAGGTATAATGATTAGTCATGTCAAAAGAATATATAATTATGAAAAATTATGATGTTTTGTAAAACACATTTGATTGAATGGCATATTAGCAGGTACTTAATCAGAACTTGATAATGTATTGAATTTTGAAAATGATAGTGAATTTTTATTTTTAAAAATAGGCTTGTGGTACATACTATTTGATTAATTACAAAATCATGTGAGCATAGTAAGCCAGGTGATGAAAGGGTTACATGGTTGACGTTTTTCAGAAAGTCACTATATGTTGGTAAAATTACTTCTTTGGTTTAGTCACTTAAAAACGATTCAAGTTAGCTCCTATCATGATATTTTGAATCTGTTTTAGTTAGCCTTTAGACATGTTTCTTCATCATTTAGTCCCCACTCGAATTTATATGGCAGGGACTAAAATGCATTTAAAATGTCATGTATATAGACTAAATTCGATAATTTTTAAGTTTCCCGCTTAATGGTAAAACGTGTGTAACTACAGAAATCAAATAAGCAATTTTACCTTGTATGTTTTACATTTGTGCCTAATAACCCTGGGCTCATATTTATATTACTTCTTGAGACACTAATATATTTTTATAAATTGCAGGAAGATGAAGAGTCTGTGATTCCCCCCTTTCTTCCTCTTTCTAGTGAACACATCAGTGATGAGGGAATATATCTTCTTGAGAACGGTCATGATTGTTTGATATATGTTGGAGACTCTGTGAATCCAGACATTGTGCGGAAACTGTTTGGTGTTACTACAGTTGGCGAAGTCCCGACTTTGGTAATTTCCATGCTGTCCTGTCTCTCTGTCATGTTTCCACTTTATAACATCACATTGTCAAATTCTACCGATGGTTCTTTCAACGGAATTTTCTACCATTCTTAAATCATGTCTTGGTATATTTAGGTCATGTGATTCTTTTTAGGGTGCTAACAGATCATATTGCTTTATAAAGCTTTTCTAGTGCTTTATGGTTCAGAACTGGCAATGCAAGTTAACAAGTATTTTTTATCAGTTCGTATTGCAGCAGTATGACAATTCACTATCAAAAAGCTTAAATGAAGTGGTAAATGAGATACGGCGGCAGAGATGTTCCTACCTCCGGTAAGTTTATTGTGTTGACATTTATAGCTTGTTTGAGACCTTGTAAAATAAGCTTTCATGTTATTCGATGACTAAATTAAATGTAAATTTAAAATAATCTTTTTAACTCTGGCAGGTTAAAGCTCTGCAGGAAAGGAGATCCATCAGGTTAGTGCTTTAGAATGATTGCATAATGCACAGGCTCGATTTTTTAAGTATTAGTAGTATAACTGAAGAAAGTTATTTATTTAATTTATAACATGAAGTGCACATGACTTCGTTCCCCAACCCTATTAATATTGCTTCATTTTTTCCCCCGTCTTTTGAAAATGTTCACTGTTTCAATAGCATCGTCTTCAAACATGTTGCTTACTCTAATATTTCTTTTTCTTGAGCCAGTTCTCTGTTTTCTTGGAAAGCATGGTTTCCTGGTACATTTTTTACTCTGTTTGGTTGCAAAGAAAGAAATACAAAGAAAGTGTGAGGGAAAGAAAAGGGAAGAAAGAGAAATGAACGAGTGATAATTGAAGTTGTTCGGGGTTGTATGGGAACTAGTGTGAAAAAATGAAAAATTATAAATTAAAGTTATTACAATTACAAAATTGCAAATACATTTTTGACTTTTTTTTATAAACAATAGTAATTTTAGAAGGGTATATTTTCTTTACACTTTCCTTCTGTTTCAATGAGTGGAATGTAAAACATTTAGGACCCACCATATTTGTGACACTTTCTTTAGTACTTTCTTTGTTACTGAACTAGAGAAATAATAATTTTCTTTGTATTTCCTTGGTAACTTTCTGGCCTCTACTTTCTCTGCAACTAAGGGCTTAGTGTCCGAGACTTGGGGATGTCTGTTCACTAGAGTAATAAGATATTCACACACCACCAAGCAAGCTTTAAAAAAAATAATATTAAACACTATTTTTTTTTTTTGTTAATTTCAACTGAACATTTTATTTAACCAGCTTTCATAATGTTTTGACCCAAAGATTTTTTCTGACTTTTAAACATGCTCTATAGTTCTATATTTTGTTTCATGGTTTCTTGTGACAAGTTCCGACGAAGGATGCTTTGATATGTGAAACTTTTCTGGGTTGGTATTCCTACCATGGAGCATTACATGTAATGTAGGCAGTATACATTCTGTTACTTGTCAGCAATAGAATCTGTAGATTAAATTTAGTTACTTTATGCTATGTTGCAGCGAGCTTTTGCTTCTGTTAAATTAATATTGTATTTGGTTATTAGTTGTTAGTTGAGGTATATTCTATTTCCTTTATTGTTGTATGTTAGAGGTTGGTGGTAGTTGTATTCACTACTCTGATTTTTCTAGATTGTATTGCATCTCTATTAATAAGAGGTTCTAAGCTGAGTATGCAACTCAAGCTTTTTCTATATTCAAGTTGGCATTAAAGCGGGTTTGACCCTGCTCTTTAAGTCTAGAGTCACAGTAGGCTGTTCGCCACCGTCTCCGTTGCCTTTCCCTCCGGCAGACCCAACATCAGGTGCGCCTCGATGTGCACCGTCAATCAATCCCTAGTAATCGCTCCGCCAGCTGCCGTCATAGCTCCGCCAAACAGCGGGCACGTGAGCTCCACGTGCCGGCAAATCGTGTTCCATTTGCCTTCGTTCCGCCATCATCTTGGTCGCCGGAGCTGTCTGGTGCCATTGCCGATCTTCGTTTGTCAATTTGAGCAAGTTTCCTTAGAGTTATCTCAAATCTCTCTGGAGGCCTCCTTTCTTACCTGTTTTTTCAGATCTGAAAAATGTCTTCTTCTATCTCAGTCATCTTTGGTTCCATTCTCCCTATTTCTAGATCTGCCATCATTACAACAGAAAAGCTCAATGGTAAAAATTATTTATGTTGGGCTGATTCTGTGGAACTCTGGTTCTTTGGTCAAGGACACCATGAGCATCTAGAAAAGGTAGATATTGAGGGATTAGTTGAACAGAAAGCTCAGTGGAAGAAACTTGACTTTCAGCATGTGCTCTTCTATGGCAATCTGTGGAGCCTAAGATTTTGAGGAACCTCAGAGCATTCAAAACCTGTTATTCATTTTGGAAGAAAGCCTAAGATATCTACTCTAATGATATCCAACGCTTGTTTGATTGTGTTCAAAAGCTAGCCTCCTTAAAACAAAATGATTCAGATATGGTGTCTTATGTTTCCGAAGCTCAAGCCGCTGCAGAAGAATTGAAGCTTTTCTTAGAAGCTGATTCTATAGAAGAAATAAGGAAACAACTTGGTAATCTCTATATGGTTATGATTCTTCGTGGTATGAACCCGACATTCAATCACATTCGTGATCAAGTTCTAACCAGACAAGATATTCCTTCCATGGAGAACTTAACTACTCGTCTCCTCTGTGTTCCTACCTTAAGCAATGAGGGTACCTCTCTTGAAAGTAATATAGAGTCTTCTGTTATGATATCTTCAAGAGGAAGAGGAGAACGTGGAAATAAAGGTCATGGTGGAAGAGGTAATTGTCCACAATGCACTTATTGCAAAAGGATGGGTCATACTCATGAGATATGCTACTCCCGGCATGGTTTTCCAGACAAGTCTGCTCATGTATCAAGGTCGAGAAACCAGAAGAGAGGAAACTATCTGAAGAAGAATATCAAGGATACCAAGAGTATTTGAGGATGAAGTCTAACAGCCTTGTTGGACCTTCTCCTAGACCCATGGATTGTTGACTCTGGTGTTTCAGATCATATCTCTTGTAATAACTCCTTGTTTTCATCTTTATCACCTCCCAAATTTCCCCATCTTGTCACATTAGCCCATGGGTCAAAGGTTTCAGCTCAAGGAGTGGGTTCAATGTCTATTTTTCCCTCCTTAAATTTATCTTCTGTTTTGTACATTCCTTCTTGGTCTAATTTACTTTCCTTGAGCCAATTAACTAAATCCTTAAATTGCTCAGTTACATTTAATTCTGACTCATTTGTCATTCAAGGCCATGGTACGGGGCAGGCAACTTGGCGCAAGACAAAAATCACGAGGCCTCTATTATTTGGAATTTAGCTCTTAAGTGTCTTGTCTTGCATCCATTTCTCCTAAATTGTTGCGTGATCGGTATGGATACCCTAGTCTTGCCAAATTAAAGATAATGACTCCTAGTATCCAGAAAATCCAAACTTTAGAATGTGAAGCTTGTCAATTAGGCAAACATGTTAGGTCTTCTTTTTCAAGTAAGGATAAATCAAGAAGTAATTCAGCCTTCTCTACTGTTCATTCAGATATTTTGGGTCCTAGTCGAATTACTTCTTTTGGATTTAAATATTTTGTCAACTTTATTGATGAATATTCTCGGTGTACGTGGCTTTATTTAATGAAAGAAAGGTCTGAACTTCTATCCATATTTGTGTCCTTCCATACAATAAAAAATCAGTTTGACAAAACAATCAAATGTTTCAGAAGTGATAATGCAAAAGAATATTTTTTTTCTGAACTCTCTTCATTTTTGTCCTCTCAAGGTATATTACATCAGTCCACTTGTCCCTACACTCCTCAACAGAATGGGATAGCCGAAGGGAAGAATCGCCACCTTGTTGAAACAGCTCGCTCCTTAACGATTAATGCAATAGTTTCATTACATCATTAGGGAGATGCGATTCTTTCTGCCTGCTATCTTATCCATAGGATGCCTTTTTCCTCTCTTGATAATCAAATTCCTCATTCCATCCTATTTCCAACTGAACCTCTGTATCATGTTTCACCTCGTGTATTTGGTTGTACTTGTTTTGTTCATGATATGTCTCCAGGTCTCGATAAATTGTCAGCTAAGTCGATCAAGTGTGTTTTCCTGGGATACTCCCGTCTTAAAAAAGGATACAAATGTTATTCTCCTCATAACAAGAGTATTACATGTCTACTAATGTTACCTTCTTTGAAGATTCTCCCTTCTACTCATCCTCCACACTTGACTTCATTTCCATCCAAGAGGTCTTGCCCACTTCCTCCTCCTGGGAAGAAAGTTGTTGGTTGTAGATGGATCTATGCTATTAAAGTTGGTCCAAATGGTGAAATTGAACGCCTTAAAGCTCGTTTGGTAGCCAAAGGTTACACTCAGATCTAGGGACTTGATTATGGAGACACTTTCTCCCCGGTGACCAAGATCACTACTATTCGTCTTCTTCTTGCCATGGCAGCTATTAGCCATTGGTCCCTGTATCAGATGGACGTTAAAAATGCATTCCTTCATGGTGAGTTAGATGAGGAGATTTAGATGGAGCAACCTCTTGGTTTTGTTGTTCAGGGGGAGTCTGGTCTAGTGTGTAAACTCAGGCGATCTCTCTATGGTCTTAAATAGTCGCCAAGGGCTTGGTTTGGAAAATTCAGCAATGTTGTCCAAGGTTTTGGAATGAAAAGGAGTGAAGCGGATCACTCTGTCTTCTACTATCATAAATCTGTTGGCAAATGTGTTTATTAAGTTGTTTATGTCGATGACATTATCATTACAGGAAATGATGAAGTCACAATATCTCAACTAAAGCAACACTTATGCAATCACTTTCAAACAAAAGATCTTGGTCATCTTAAATATTTTCTGGGAATAGAAGTAGCTCAATCCAAATAAGGCATTGTAGTTTTCCAGAGAAAGTATGCCTTGGATCTTCTGAAGGAAACAAAAATATCTGATTGTAAGCCTGTCAATAGTCCTATGGACCCATATAAGAAGTTAGTGGCTGATATATCTCAGATCCAGAAAGGTATAGAAGGCTGGTTGGGAAGTTCATATATCTCACTATTACGAGGTCAGATATTTCCTTTGCAGTTGGAGTTGAGTCGATTCATAAATTCACCTTGTGTTGATAATTGGAATGGAGTAATGTGTATTCTCAGATACATAAAAAAGACCTCAGGCCAGGGTCTGTTGTTCGAAGATAAAGGAAATAATCAAATTGTTGGATACTCTGATGCTGATTGGGCTGAATCCGATACAGATCGATGCTCTACTACTGGGTATTGTGTGTACCTTGGTGGTAATCTTATCTCATGGAAGAGTAAGAAACAAAAGACTGTTGCTCGACCTAGTGCAGAAGCTGAATGTAGATCTATGGCTCTTGCAGCTTGTGAGTTGGTGTGGGTTAAACAACTCATATAAGAATTGAAGTTCTGTGAAATTTCTCCAATGCAACTTTATTGTCATAATCAGGCGGCTCTCCACATTGCTTCCAATCCGGTATTTCATGAAAGGACTAAGTACATTGAAATTGATTGTCACTTTGTAAGGAAAATGTGTTGTCCAAGGAAATTAGGACTGAATTTGTTAGTTCCAATGATCAGCTTGCAGATCTATTAACCAAACCCTTGAAGGGTCCTCGGATTGAATACTTATTTCTAAGCTTGGAACATATGATTTATATACTCCAACTTGAGGGGGAGTGTTAAATTAATATTGTATTTGGTTATTAGTTGTTAATTGAGGTATATTTTGTTTTATTTATTGTTGTATGTCAGAGGTTAGTGGTAGTTATATTCACTATGATTTTTCTAGATTGTATTGCATCTCTCTTAATAAGAGGTTCTAAGATGAGTATGCAACTCAAGCTTTTTTTATATTCAAGTGCTTCCAATTAATAAAACACAATTTCTTTCTTAATAAAGCATTTTTTTTTAGAATTGAGAAATATCAGCTTCAACTTCAAAAGCAATGTGGTTAGTGACTCAATCGTGTTTTGATGTACTTTACTAGTCTGTTGAATTCCTAACTGAATATTTGCTGGAAATCCTAAACAAATGCTGCATTGTTTGGTATGCTAGACTAGTTTAGACCAGGAAGTATTCAAATAGAAGAATGTTATGGTGGTGTACACTGTTCTTGATTTTTTAATCTAACCTATCTTATTTACCATCCATCAGGAATGTTGTTCTTCTCATATATGATAGAAGACAAAAGCGCAGGTGGCTTCTCTTATGTAGAATTTCTTATCCATGTTCATAGGCAAATTCAAAATAAAATGTCATCATAACGAGTATATGGCAGCTTCAATTCTGCAAGCTTTTTAGACCTAAATGATAGAGAGCAAGCCCCAATTATAGATGAGAGTCTGCATATTTACGCGCATTCAAATGCCTTGAGTTTGTCAGAGGAAAACCAGACGACACAAATTTTTATCAAGTTTTGATGTACATGTATAAATTAATGTTTGTGATAGTGGGAATTTTCTGAGGAAGTTTTTCTGTGTTTTTTTCTTCCATTGGGTTTTATAGTTACCCGACAAATCAGATTTTATGGGCAATTGTGTTTTCATGCGAAATATTAAAACAATGTGTCTCATTTTGCATTGTAATAAATTTAGAGGACAAAGATGGGTTAAGCAAAATACTTCGTTTTGTTTGTACAAAAATATTGTTAGACATGGATTTCAGATTTAGTCCAGCAAACATGAAAAAAAGGGGGGAAATTGTTTCTAGTCTGCTGTTTTTGTCAAATTTGGTCTTATGTTCTTATGCATAATCGTGTTAATGAATTTAGTCCCTTTTAATTTTAAGAACATGGTGAGTTTTTATAAAAGTAATGAGTAAATCCATATTATTTTTTAAGAATTGGGGACCAAATTAATTAATATGGAAGTACAGGGAACCTAGATCAAGTTTGAGAGGGAGAACAATAATTGTTTTCTAATGAATTAAAACAGGCAATATTAAGTTGACAGGTCACTGGTAGCACAGATTTGTTGGTAGGGTAATATTTAAGTTTTAAAGGAAACCTTTTTTATTAAGCTCTTTAAGATTTTATTATGAAAAATTTGTACGGAGAGTTCTGTTACAGCATGCTATAATCTAAGCTGAAAAAGATGTAACAAAACCATTTGCCTTGAATTATAATTATACAAACTTTTTTTGGTTTCGAGTTCGAAGATACAAGTCACAACACTGACAACATTTTTTCATGTATTTCACTCAGTTTGATTCTCTCCAAAAAGATCATTGGATTCTCAAATCGAACAGTATAATCGTTTAGGTATTTTCAGTTCCATTTTTTTAACCCTAAACCCTAAAAAAAATTGATTGTAAAATTCAATGACATTGAAAAATAAAGTTTAATAATGATCGATAGTGAAAAATGTTAATTGCTATTAAAGTAATTATAGTATAAATTAATAACTTATAATCTAATTGGATAATAATATAAAATTGTTTATATTATTCCATTATTTTTTACACTTTTGCATCATACTTTCTAACCTTACCAAAAAACTAATTCTTGAAGTTCTCATTGTTTAATTTTATTTTCATGTGGAGTTCTCATTGTTTTACAATAACAATTTTAAGAATTAATTTCATCTTCAAAATTCGTTAAACATGACTTTTCCTAAATTTACCTTTCATTTTATTTTTATTTCTCACAAATACTATTTATTAATTTTATTTATATTTTAAATCTTTATATTCCATATCAAATTAAAAATATATCTCCTATTCCATATCTATCCTCATTGAAATTTGATTTAAAATTTTAAATCTTAATGACTTTATTAAATAATAACAACTAAAATACGTCCTATTTAATTTATTTCAAATTTATGGAGAAAATTTACATATAGTTAGGACTGATAATAGAATTTGTATCCAACCAACGCCTGTAAAAACCAAAACAAAAGATTGATTAGATAATAGTCGGATTTTGTGTCGAGTCAAAAAAGTAGACTTGATAGTTGGATATCGGAACTGACCAAGGAATAATATATTACATTTAGCCATTAATTCTGCTCAACTTTACCTGGTGTGTTTCGTATTATGCTCCACTTTTAAACATTGTACGTTTTATCACTGAAATTATATTTCTATTTTGAAATGTTAAAATAATTTTAGAATTTTAATTTAATGTTTTAAAATATACTTTATTAATTTTTATATTTTTTTTATTTATAATAATATAATAGAAACATGTCAGATCATCAACAAACATATTAGATTTGTAATGAATTTGATAAAATGAAGAGACAATAGAGTTTGAATAGAATTTAAAATGTTGTCATGTCTACATATAAGAAAATTGATTTGTGGTAAGGTAGAATGTATGAAAATGTGCATTTATTAATGTGGGAGAAGTTATATTTGTGAGAGTGGATGAAGTCATAAAATGTTTGGAAAGGTAAAATAGTTAAAAATACCAAAAGTTCTTATTCCCCTTATATAAAATGTGTGTATATATAATGCAATGTAATGTAATATTATATATTATAGATAGTAAGACAACTATGCATATTGGATATAAATGTTTTAAAGTAATTTTTTTTAAGATTATAAAGTTGATATAGTGGTAAAGTCTATATATATAGGGACATGGGAAAGGGAGAGGTTGTGGATTTGAATTGCTTCATTAATAAAGTATTTTTTTCTTTTAGTTTTTTAATTTTCAAATAAATATAAGGATAAAATTAGAAATAAAAATGTGACACCAAAAGAGTGAATTTATTTTATATATGTTATAGATTATAGATAATAGTAATATATATAATATTATAGATCATAGAAAGTAGGACAATTATGTACATTAGATATAAGGGTTTTAAAGTTATTTTTCTTTATAAGATTATATGGTTAGTCTAGTGATAAAGTTCATATGTTGGGAGATAAAAAAGAGGTTGTGCGTTTATATATGTTATAGATTATAGACAAAAGCAAAAGGGTCTTTATATATGTTATAGATTATAGATAATAATAATATATATAATATTATAAAGTATAGATAGTAGGACAATTATGTATGTTGGATATAAATGTTTTAAAGTAGTTTTTTTTCATAAGGTTATACAATTGGTGACAAAGTTCACATGGGGAGAAAGAGGTTGTGGTTTTGAATCCCTATTTTTGTCATGTCATGGAATTTGTTGATATAGTAATTGACACTTATGACTACATCTTCAAGCATAGATGAGTAAGAATGTCCTTAAAATATTAAATTGTTACCACCAAGTAATCTATGATAAAACATTTATCATGAGTGTTGTATACATTTTTATAAAAACGTTTCCATCTTGAAATTGAAAAATCATTCCCTATAATAATTTCAACATTTTTTATAAGTTTAAATAATTCAACAACAAGTTATAGATTAATGTAGATGTAAAATTATTTATCATAATTCAAGAGTGTTATATTGTCCCTTTGGAAGGTTGGTAACATGCTTATTACATGGTCTCTTCTGGCCATTAGTTTTCCAAAATTTCATTGTCACAAAATTGCAACTTGCTATATATTTAAGGTTTTAATTTTTAAAATAACTATTAACTAAACATAAGAAAGCTATTGGAGTAATTAACTATTGTGGACAATTATACATTATTTATAAACTATGATAATAATTTTTCAAATTGAAACGAAAAAACATTTTGATAATAGAATACTAAGAAAATATTAATCATGATGTTTAAAAAATTTAAACCATATTTTAAGTTGTAAAAATTTATCATATATGTGACTTTGAATTATGTGGTTCCTCATTTTCCATATATATATATATATATATATATATATAAATAAATAAATAAAACCTGGGTAAGAGTCAGTTAATCAAAATATAAATTTTAAGAAAGAAGAGTTAGGTTGGAATCAGAATCAATTCCCTATTATTTTAGATTCCCCTGATTTTCTCAAAATATGAATTTTTAAATAATTTCAATATATGCTTGATTGAAAAAGTATCTTCCATTTCTGTAATATACATATTTATTTATTTATTTATGGATAGTAAAATATAGTTGAAAATAATTTACTATAATATTCTTTTTAATAAGAAAATTGCATTATATTAAAATCAAAATAGGAAAAGCACAAGGAATGTCACCTTAACTCTTTACAAAGTTTGTGAGTCCAAAACACTCCCCACCAAGTAACAACAATATAGAAGTCATCTCACACACATATATGGATTCATAATCCATTATGGAAAACTACGTGAGGTTAATTTTCCACCTTACTCCATTCCCACGAGCACAATTTAATTGTCAGAATGATATTTTGAACCTCAGCTGGGTTTGACTTGAAAACAGATTCATTATGTGCTTTCCATAATTGCCAAAAGGTTGCAAACCATACAAAGGACCAAGTTTTCCAAGCTCTTATGTTGATGTTTACTAGACCCAGAAATTGAAGTCCATGCGTACAAAAATTACTAATATTAAGAGCTAAAGAGATTTCCTACCATGTGCATATCTCAACCTAGACTCTAGCAGCCACTGGGCAAGAGACAAACAAGGTTAACAATATTTCACACCCTGTATCACACATTCCACAAGCTACATCTTCACCATGCAAAATTCCTCTTTTTGCCAGGTTGATTTTTATAGGTAATATATCTGCATCCAGTCTCCACTAGTACTTGAACCTTGGAGGGAACACCTGTCATCTATATTCTCAAAAAGAAATCGTCTTGTTGATGCTGCATCTTTGCTGACAACACCTTGTAAGCAGAAGAGACAGTGTAGACCTTAGATTTCTTAAGTTGCCAAATTCACTTATCCTAGACCTCATCATCTACTACTAGATTTGCCAATCTATTCCTCAAATCCTCCAACAACTTCTTCTCCCATTCAAATAGCTCCCTCATTCATACCCATATCCACCTTTGATCTCCTTCATCCCATATATCCCTTAGAGATGCCTCCCTATTTAGGGCTATCTTAAACAATCTGCTATTGTCATGTTGTAAGCTATTCTCTCCTTACCACTTATCCTTCCAAAATGTAGTGTATTTCCCATCACTAATACCCCTCCTAACCTGACCTGACCACCACCATGTTTTGACTCCTCCCTCTACTTCAATACCAACCAAATCTAACCACTATCGAGAGCACTGACTACCCTTCCCTTCTCACACCCCCCTTACCCCCTCGTATTTGGACCTCAATATTTTCACCCACAAACTCGTCGGTTCTAACTGCATCCTCCACCTTCATTTTCCTAGCAAGGCTAAATTAAATTTTCACACATCTTTCAGCCCCAAACCCCTTTCTTCCTTTGGCCGACAGACAACCTCCCAAGACATCCAACAAGCCTTTCGTTCTTCTGCAGTCCCTGGCCATAAGAATTTACAGAACAAAGAGTGAAGTTGAGAAATGATATCTTTAGGAGCCTTGAAGAGTGAGAGGTAGTAGATAGGTAACGCATACAATACAGCCTTAATAAGCACCACCCTCCCAGCCAATGACACATATTTATTTTCCCACCCTAACAACCGCTTCTTTACCCTGTTCACCACTGGCTTCCACATCACCATCCTAGATGGATTAACCCCTACTAGAAGGCCTAGATGCTTAAAAGGGAAGGCTTCCTCCTTACAATTTAAGAGTTTTGAGATTATGGCCAAAGTTGCCCCATACACATTCACTCCAAAGACCTAACTCTTATAAAAATTAACCTTGAGCCTAGATAGTAATTCAAAATTGAATAAGATCATTTTCATTACCTCAAGTGACTCCCTATACAATTGAGCTATTAAAAGTGTGTTGTTGGCAAACTGAAGATGCGATACACCAACCTTATCTCTCTCCACAACATAACACTTCCATAGACCTTTCGCCACTACTAACTGCACCATTTGACTTAAGCCCTCAACTGCAATAAGAAATAGAAAAGGAGATAAAGGATCCCCTTGCTGAAACCCCATTTTGATACCAAACTCTTTTCTGGGACTACCATTCAGAAGCACTGACATTTTTTTAACTCACGAATTTTCTTACCCAACCCACGAAGTCGTATGCCATTTCAAAATCTGCCTTCAGACATACCACCTTTTTTCTATTCCGTCTGGCCTCTTCCACCACTTCATTAATCACTAACACCCCATCAAGGATCTGCTACCTTAAATAAAAGTCACTTGGTTCTCTAAAATGGCCTTATGTATTACCTTCTTCAATCGCATTGCTAATACTTTTGCAAGAACTTTATAAATGCACTTGATTAATGATATAGGCCGATAGTGACTAATAGTACTG
Organism: Psophocarpus tetragonolobus; assembly: GCA_037954015.1. Lineage (NCBI taxonomy): Eukaryota > Viridiplantae > Streptophyta > Magnoliopsida > Fabales > Fabaceae > Psophocarpus > Psophocarpus tetragonolobus. The sequence continues at coordinate 3,741,321 of CM075692.1, read as the reverse complement.
GGACAAGAGTTTTTTGGAATAAGAGTTATAAAGGAGCTATTTAATCCCTTCACAAGTTTACTATTTGAATGAAACTCAAAAGAAATTTAAGAAATCCTCCTTTATCAAATACCAAAATTCCTTATGGAATCGAAAATTCAAGTCATCTGGACTGAGACTCTTATTGTTCTCACATTCCCATATTGCCGCTTTAACTTCTTCTTCAGTAAAAGGTTTTTCAAGTCCTAATCGTTCCTCTACTGATAAAGTCCTGAAAGGTAAAAAATTATCCAGCTTCAAGCAATTCCAATCCTGACTCTAGAAATGTTGCTGAAAATGCTCTTCAACCCTTTGTTTTAAATTGGCCACCCCCACCACTTCTTCCCCTCCAAAATTTAGACTTAGAATCTCATTGTATTTTCTTGTGCTTATCAATGCTTTGTGAAAGAATTTTGAGTTAACATCACCTTCCTTTAACCATTGAACCTTTGACTTTTGATGCATCAAATAACACTTCCTTGCTAACCACTTCTTTAGGTTTACCATGCTTTCAACTCGTTCTCGGTACCCCTCCTCATCTCGAACCCCTACCTCTATATTTAAGTCAGACTCGTTCTCCTTCACCTTACCTTTAGTAATTTCTTTATCAATGTCCCAAAAAATGCTCTTGTTCCACATACACAACTTGAGTTTCAATAACTTTAGTTTCTCTTTCAAAACAAACGTCTTCCTTCCTCCTACATCTAGTCGTTTCTACTCATCTTCAATAAACGGTCTAAACTGGTTATCATCAAACCAACAATTCATAAAATGAAAAGGTTTAGGGTTCTAATTCACCTTCTCCTCCTGCAACATTACGAGACAATGATCAGACACACTATGGGCCAATCCCCACTGCTTCACCTTCGTCATGCCAAGAGAGATAAAAAACAGTCCAATCTACTCATAGCCTTCCCATTTGACAGATACCATGTGTACTTTATTCCCCTATAGGTAGATCGAGCAGCTCATCCTCCTCTATGAATGCATTAAATAGCTTAATGTCCTTTGACCTCTGGTTATTCTCTACCCCCTTCCGTTTCTCAGCACAAGTAATTGAGTTAAAATCTCTCATTAAGCACCAACACATCTCTACTCGATTGACCTTAATACCTACTAACTTCTCCCAGCAACATTGCTTCCCCATTATGTCACATGGGACATAAACATTCACTATTCACTATTCCCATAACTTCCTCTTTATCAATCCACCTCCCAACCACCCCTACAAAAGCACTCCCTTCAACAGTTCCTTCCTATTTAAACTTGGTGACATCTCACATGATCAACAACCCCGAGTTCCCAACTGATGGTTTATAGACCCAACCAACATCCCCATTCCCTTATAAAAATCTTCCACCTTCTCCAATTTAGTTTCCTGAATACATACCATCCCAGGTTTTTGTTCCTGAACTAATTTTTTTATTTCAAATTTTTTCACCCTTACCCCAAAACCCTAATATCCAAAGATATAATCTTTATAAATAACTACTTTCACTGCCCTCTCCTCTCTTTTCATGACTTCATGCCTGCATTTATGTCAGACATGATAGTGCCTCTCTTTTGTTTGCACAATAAACCCTAGGCTTCTTCCAATATTCAGAACCTCTACCACTACCTCCCCCAGAGACTTTGACTCCTAAAACAATGATGACTTTCCTTCCTCACATTCAACCATGACCCCTCCCTTACATTCCTGCTTTCCATTCCACCTTACCCCAACCATCCTCTCCTTCCCCCGCTTAGCCCCTCATTTACCTCCCTGTATTGCTATCGGCTTTCGAACCCTGCCATCCTCATATAGTTCTTCCATTGCTTCCACCCGAACATCAACCCAAACATAATTTTTCATTCCTTTAATAGCAGCACCATGATCAGTATAACAAGCTTGATTTTTCTAATCGTGAGTGACCTCCAGAATGCATGATATTATTTTTGCATTGCGACTCAATTACCGACACCTGGTCCTATATAGATTGCGTGTAAACCTCCTTGCCCCTCATCATATACTGCTCTTGAGATTCCAGGTTGTCCTACATTTCACGGCCAAATTGTTCCATCGTCTGCCTCGCGTCCACCTGATCTGACATCATATTCCAGAATCAAATGGCCTAAACTAGCCTCACACTATGTTTTTGCAAGGACATTTGTGCAACACGCCCTTCCTCATCAATGCCATGTTGTCTCCTTGCCTACGTGACCATCACCCCACTCGTTCCCTACCTCACTGCCCACCGCCCCACCTTTTGCGTCCTTAACTCCACTCTAAACCAAAGGATAAGGTCTCACCTTGCTAGTTTCCATTCCAACCGGCAGAGAGTTTACTTCCATCAACTCATCAAAATGTTGTCTGCGACCCACAGGAACTGTTGTTGCACAAATGGAAGCCTCCACATAACCCTCACGTGGTACATTGCAGCCTAACTCCACATGAACATCATCCTTCACATTAAGTTGTTTTTCAATGTGCAATTGTGCAATGCGACCCTCAAAACCAACTCATTCTCACTATCACTGTCCACGGGATCATCAATCCCCTCATGCACCGCCTCACTGGCGACCACCCCTCCTCCGACAGCCTTAACATCCCCACAGTTCGAAGCAGAAAGGCCCAACTTACTCTTCTCTCTGACTTCCAAAACGAACACATACCCATCAATTCACTCAAAGTAAGCCCAATTCTCCCTTCTACATGCACCCCGTCGTCCACTACTAATTGCACCTCTTTAAATTTTGTTTGAACCTCAATATTAGCTGCTTGCCCCACCAATCATTAAGATTGTTCCCGTGAGTCTTCAGTATGCGTCAAATCTACTAAAGCATTCCGAGAATCTTGCACACAATCTCTCAAAGCTACACCAATATCGCTCGTAAATGCACCAATATTTTCTTCCGCAAAATCAACTCTCAAATCTAATTCCTTCTCCCACAATTCAAAATTCGAAAGACACATCTTCCCTTCATGCTTCTGATGCAAACCCATGTTTTCCTCCTTTGATCTTTCTCCAAGAGGTTCCAAAGCTCTAAGGAAATAAATTAATAGAGGAAGAAAAAAATGCTTTAGGTGTGGTGCCACTTTCTTTGGAGAGATAAATCAAGTGTTTAAGCTTGCTACAAGGGAAGAAACTCTTGATAAGAGATTCCTCTAAAGGAGGATCCTTAAGACCTTTTACTCATGAATGTGCTCAAGAGAGACAATTTTCATTTAACTTCAAAGGTGAGATTTACAATTAGCGAGGAGTCCTATTTATAGGAAGTGAGAGGTTAGGATTAGTGGCCTAATTATGGATCTCCTAACAAGACCCATTCCCTAAGTAAGATTAAGCTAACTAACTAGGGAACAAACCCCATTTCTAGCGCCTAGAATCAAGGAGGGGCGGGTACCTATGTTGGTTATGTGTTGTGTGAGAGAAAGAGGGGGTGCAAAAATGAGCTAGGAGGTGTAAAGATGACCCACACTCCCATATTTAGGCTGCACCTCTTTCTATGCACACTATACATAATTACTTAGGTACCCACTTGCCTAATTACATGGAAAATGGCCAAAATACGAGGCCTTTAAAGGGATTAATATGCGCCATAAATTCCTAAGTAAGTATAAAATATTTACAAGGTTAAAATCCTAAGACTATGCTTTCAAGTCTTCATGTAAGCTCCCATCCAAGCCAAATCTCTCTCATAAATCGTCCTAGCCATGATGCTATATGGGATTGCATCAACTTCTCCCATCTCCATAGCCACCACTCTAAGTTCTACTTCGATGACATTGATTTTGTGGACATAGTTTTCTTCTTCCTATACCCATTCACAAAACCAACTGGTGCAAATACTTCCTCTACCATACGGATAGAAAACCAAAAATCATTAATCTTTACCTCCTTCTCCACATTACTGGATTCCATTCCTTTGTATGTATTAAAAATATAGTGGTATCCAAATGCGTCTAGCTTATAGTGTCCAAGTTTAAGGTCAAGAAATGACCCACTGTACTAGCAATGAACTCAAAAAATTCGATATTCCATGCGTGGAATGGAACCTCGTGACACCGAATCCACACAAAATGTTCCAATGAGATCATCACTGGTTCCCACTTATAAAATTGGATGAAGTAATTAACCATTAAAGCTTCAATCTCTTTGAATAGTTCACCAACATCTTCTCCTTTAAGAGGTTTTATGAGTACCATATCACCTCTCATAGGTACCACCGTAATTGAGTTGATCCACTCACTACTGAGTCTATCTTGAAGAGCATAAACTATTTCAGGAGAGGATACTCGACCCACAAAACAGTCGACTAGCTCAGAAATCTTCTCTTGCTCCACCTGGAAAGAAAGTCGCCCCCCTTTACCACTGTATTATCAATACCTGCTAAATATTTAGGCCACCATACCTTGTTTGGTTGTGCCACTTCTCTACCACCTTCTTCTTGGCAACAACCTTAACCCCAACCTTTATGTCCCCAACACCACTTCTTTTCTCCCGCTCGTCTTCCTTACTAAATCTTTTCACATTCACTCGAAGTTTGAACATTCCAATCTAAATCGCATCTAGAGCCTTCTCTAACCTTCCCATATCTCTTACAAAACCAAAAGTAACAAATCCAAAACTATTACACGCCTTATCTCTCTTTCCGAGTATAAACACGTCCTTCACCGTCCCCCAATTTTTAAAAACCTTCCACATAGTTTGCGTCCCATAGTTATCAGGAAAATTCGTAAAATATAAGACGGGTTTCTGTTCCTTCACTGTATTGTTGCTCATTGATATCTCTCTACATCCTTTCACCCTTCTTGATCTCACAGTGGTTTATTCCCCACCTTCATTCTCTCGCTCTCCCTTGTCCTTGCTCTCCCTCATCTCTCTCATTACCATAATATTTGTTAAAATACATATGTAATATGAAATATAAAAAAAGGATTAAATTTGAATAAAAATATAAAATAAACTAAAATGTTAAATTCAATTTGAAAATTTCATAGTCATAATTAAAGCCTAACCATTTTTAATAAGATTGAATAATTAAAATGTTTTATACTAACCTTGTGAAAGGTAACTAATATCCACGTTACTTAATCCTACTTCATGCACATTCGTTCTTTGAAGTATCCTAGTTGCAAAATTACAACCTAGATGATTAAGTAAATTTCAAAATAATAACTAATATATGGTTGTAACTAATTATTGTTGAAAAAAAATAATTTGTAAAAATTATCATAACTAAGTATATTTATCATATTAGAAGTTATTTATTGGTGAATTGATTCAAAATTTTAAATAAAGAAGAGTTAATTAATTAATTAATTTTATAAAAAATTATACAAGTGTATTAATTCATTCTTTTTTATTCGTTTGAAACTATCATTTTGATAAAATTGTAGACTATATATAAAATTACAATTTAATTAAATAAGTTTATATACAGTGCAATTTACTCAATACATGATATAATTTTATGTATAAAACACAATTAAATAAATGTAATTGCCAAAAAAATTAAATAAATGTAATTTACTCAATAAATTATATAAAGTGTATTTTGATAATGGTATGTTACCACATTAACAATCATTAATAAGTTTATCTATACAGTGAAATTGATAGAGGAAAATAAGATAAATGTAAAACTTAAAAATTTAATACTTGTACTTAATTGTCAATTTAATACTTGTACTTAATTACTAATTATTTATTGTTTAAGCTAATTGTCATATAGATTACAATCTTATTATAATTGTATTATTTGAAATGTGTTTAGTGTTTGCTCTTCTTTTTCTACAACCTGCTGGGGTTGTTGATAGGTGATTTTGTTGTTCTAGGATCATTTTGTTTCTTCTATCCTCTTACATTTTGTCTCCATCTTTATTGTTCTTTCAAAATATTTAAATTCTCCATGTCTTTTAATCATCTATTGATGGTAAAAAAATATTCAAATTAATTAAAGGTAAAAAATAACTTAAAAGTAATAAAAAAGAAAAAATTTGTTAAGCTAGATAGATGAAAATTTTATGAATTAAGATGAAGATAATAAAATTCATTCAACAACAAAAAAAATAGAACGAATAAATTTTAAAGAATAGATACTTACTGTAAAGTAAAAATAAAATAATAAACTGAAAAAAGAAAGGAAGGTAATATGCAAAATAACAATAAATACAAATTAAAGATCAAGCTAAGATAAAAATAAATAAATTAATTAAAAAACTTAGATAGATATAATGAAAAAAACTTAGATAAATATGACATGGTGGAAATTCAAAAAATCCAATCATAATCTTAAAAAACCTGAGCTTAATTTGTTAATAACCTAACAATTTTAAAAAATAAAACTGCTCATTTTAAAATTTTAAAAAATGGATCAATTTTTCTCTGTAATTTTAAAAACCGAACAATTTAAAAAAAATAAAACTGTTCATTTTAAATTTTAAAAACTAATTAATTTTTTAAATAAAAACTGTCCAATTTTTAAATTTTAAATTTCTTAATTTAGTATTTAAAACATACTAATTTGTTAATTTGGTATCATAAGATGACAAAAAATGAATAAATTGAAAAACTTAAAGATCAAACTAAGATTACAAAAAATTAATAAATTAAAAATCTTAGATAAATGTGATAAAGAAAACCATAGATAAATATGACATTGTGAAAATAAAGTAAACAGATAAAATAAGAGAATAAAAAAAAAAATAGAAGACATGAAAATGAATAAATATAAAAATTAAAGGGTGGTAAAATAGAAGGAAGTAATAAGCTAAGACGGGGAGTAATGAAATACCCGAAGAAGGTTCGGGATTTGATTGTATAGCACGCAGTATAAAATTTAAAATTTATACGAAGACACATTAGAATAAGTGTTATTTTCAGAGAGAGAAAATTATCTTACTGGTATGGTATCAAAACAAACATATATAGCTTTATAGATAAAGGATAAGACGTTTTCTGCAAAATGCTAGAGATTTCCTGTGGACTATTGAAGAAGACCGTCTTCATATTCCCCTTTCGTTGGCATATTCATTCACATTGCAAACATTAACATTGAAATTAGTAAATAAGGTAAAGAAGCAAATATTTTATGATGTAGTACGCTTTCTTTCTGACATTGTGTGTTGCAAGCAAAAGGATTTATGTTGTTTTTTTTATAAATGACATCAAACATTTTATAAATGGCAACAAATATTTATATACTACAATGCGTATATAATTATAACAATTATATTTGTATGAGTGTGAAGTAAACAAATTAAGTAGTAATCAAATTTAAAATGGAGAGAATACCAAATTGCAAAATATCAAGAGTTGCAATGGTATAAGAAGTTCTTATAATAAAGAGAATCAAATAGTTGAACAAGTTTGTTGCAGTGCTTGTCTTGAATTTGAAAAAAAAAAATCTCATGCATGATAGAGGGAAAATGTAGAAAAAAATGGGAGAGAAAAATGAGATGACAACAAAAGCTTGTAAGTAGTTTGCCAACATGGGTTATGTGTGGTTACTTTTAAAAATGACTCATTTTTAGAATTGCTCATTTTTTAAACGTTGTTTTTAAATCAACTACTCATTTTAGAAATGTCACAATGTTTTAAATAAATCAAAATTGTTCATTTTTAAATTGAAAAAACTAATAAATTTGTTAAATAAAAACTTTCGAGTTTTTAAATTTCTTAGTTTGGTATTTAAAAACATACTAATTTGTTAATTAAAACTATTACTTTTTTCAAATTGTACTATAAGAAAAGCCAAAGTTGTAAGAATCATTTTCTTATAGTACAATACTATAAATTACAGAGACAATTGTCCATATAAATAATATTTAAATTTGTAAAAGTGTGAGAGTAGTTATAAAAAGATAGATTGAGTATTTTTAAAAGTAGATACAAAAAAGGGGAATTTCAACTAGATTTCAACCTAACTTCATATAATCGTATGTCATTGTCTCCCCTCATGATTTACACCTCTAATTATGTTGTATCTTCTTCCTCAGTTTTCTCCCAAGTTAGTTTTCTGTTTCTCTCTTCTTCTTTTTTGTGGTTTATCTTTTGATTAGGTTCAATTTTGTGTATCCATTTTTTAGTGGTAGAATATGTTACAGTATTGTAGTGATAGTGCTAGAAATGGAGTAGCAACAATCCCATTAGTATTTTATGCTTTAAGACTCAAAATATAATTACAAAATCCTTTAGCACTCAAAATATAATTGTTTCTACACAAAATGTAACATATCATGGGTTATAAGTTGTAACTTGCAATCTTACACTCCTTAAACTTTCCTTTTGTTACTCGTTTCTTCTATTCATATTTTACAGTTCTAAGCACGTTTCTAACCTTATATCTGCATTTCTTCAAATCACATTTAGGTTAGAATTCTTTTGCATTTTGAATTATGGTCCTCTTCAAAATTTGATCTTTTTTTTATTATTGTTGTGCTGAGTTTGTTGTTAAATTATCTATAACGTCTACTTCTACTTGATATTTCTCTTTTAGTGAAGACAACTAAACGCAGAGGACACATTCAAAAACATACTTTGTGAAGATGCATGAATGAAGATGACAATATTCACAATAGTTGATATTATACAGTTTTTAAAAACTATGTAAAGGTCATGTTCCAGTATGTGGAAGTGATGCAAGGTTTATGATTAACATTCTCATAGATTTTGTGTATCCTGGTTATCAAGGTGCTAATATCAATTTTACTCCCTTTAATTGTGATTGCTTGAAATGTCAATTTTGATGAAAATTTTGTAGTTTGTGAACCCACACCATGCGGGAATGGCCAAAACATAAGATACTCGTTCTACATCCAAGGCAAGCAGAAGTCGACGTGCGAGCAACCAGGTTTTAACCTAACTTCATATAATCCTGTGCTACTGTCTTGATCGGCTTCATGATTTCACACCTCTAATTATGTTGTATCTTCTTCAGTTTTCTCCCAAGTCAATTTTCACTTTCCCTCTTTATTGTGGTTGATATTTTTATTAGGTTCAATTTTGCGTATCAATTTGCAATGAATTCAAGAAAATAGAAAAAAAAAATTTAAATATAATTCAAAATTGTTGTTTTATCTATATATTTGCCTTTTTATTAAAAATATTAATAATTAGAGGTACGATATATATTCACAAAATTTATATTTGTGAGAGTAAGAAAAGTTATAAAATATTTAAAAAAAGTAAAACAGTCAATATCAAAAGGTTATATTTCCATTATATAATAATAATATAAAATATAATATTATAAATTATTTATTATACATATAAATTATAGATAATAGGACAATTAAATATATTGGATATAAATATTTTAAAGTAATTTTGTTCTTAATGTTATAAAATTAATTTAATAACAAAATTTACAATTTATTGATTTTTCTCATTAATACTTTAAAAATCACATAAATAAAGAATTATAATTAAACATAATTATAGCGGTTAGTGTATAATAATTAAACTCATTTTATACCATTATTTAATACTAACCATGATATTCTCTTTGAAATATTTGTTTAAGCGCATGATTACATCTATTTGTAAAAAGAGAGACACTTCCAACCTTTTTATAAAGAAGAAATAAAGTTAAATAAAAATATAAGATCAATGATATTTTTTTATAGTTATTTATTCAAAATTAAAGGTATAAATGTTCCACTAAAAAGTGCACTAAAATAGAATATTTTTATTATAATAATTTTAATTTTCATTTCTATTCTAATAGTTACAGGTAGTAGCAGTACAATTATAAATAAAAGCTCAAATATCAAGTATTAACCCAATACTAATGTTCTAAGAGTACAACACTATAATTTAGTGGTCCTCTCTTAAAAAAAATGAGAATATTATTCATCATTCAACATAAAAGAAGGATTAATTAACTTTTTTGTTACAATATTTTTTGGATTGATTTTGATCTTTGTTGAAAGATGTTTTGTTTTTAATCTCTTTTAACTTTGGTTTTTTGAAAATAATTTTTTATCATTAACAAAAAACTATATTTTCATGTAATACTGATTTAAAAATAAAAATTGAAACATTCTCTCTGCAGTCACCTTTATCTTCTTCCTTTTCTTACTGACAACCTCCCAACACAGGTTCTCAACCTGGAATTCTACGATCTACTAGTCCCGTCATTGTTTAATGATTTTTTTTTTATGAAAAGGTTTATTTAAAAACAAAAGAAGTAAATTTTAAAAGGGATTAAAGAAACATTTCAGTAGAATCAAATCAAAACCCAAAAAATTAATTAAACCTAAAAAGAATAGACGTCTTCTGTAGCATGACAAGACAGTGTACGGCTTACCTTTGTCGAACTATTGTGAATTCTATAAACTGAGACACGACACCCCAAAATAAGATTGGTTAATTGACGTATTAGTATTCATTAGGAATTCTTTGAAAGGCCACGAAGGAACCGGGTGAGAGCCTTCTTAGCCCCGATTGTTGCTGTCTCTATTTTTTTCTCCTCTTCTTCATTATCAGCCTTCTTTTCTTGAGTAATGTGCACTCTACGTACAAGCTTTCGCAACTCCTGTTAAACATAGTATCATATATAAAGACAACATACAACTAAGTATTTGTCCCAACAAATGTCAAAGCAAAAGGAAAGAGAACACACGTGAGTAGCACAACAGATTTTCTGTAATGTGATCCTTAACGGCGTAATTCCCTTCTCTTTCCTCTAGCCATCTACCTTGGGTCATTGGGTACTTTTTGACAAAATTGTTTGAGTTACTATTTCAGTCCTCTAAAAACCAAAAACTAACTCAAATAAAAGTTTCGTTTACATAGCAAACATTTAGAAGTTTTTTTAGGAATTATTAGGTTTTTCAAAAAAATTATTCTAAATAATATTTTTTATACTTTTACCTTCGTTAATTAATGCATTGTCCAACTAAAAAATTATAATTTAAATATTATAGTAATTTATTATTTAAATATACAATTACATAAATTTATAATTTAAATATATAATTATAATTTAAATATGTTATTATAAAAATTTATAATTATAATAGTTTATAATTTAAATATATAATTAATTTATATTATTAAAATATATTATAATTATTTTAAATACCTCATTGTAGATCTAATGATTAATTATATCTTTATTTGCCATTTTACAACTTTTAACTAGTTTATCAACTAGTTTTCCTAAATACTTATAACTAATTTCTTAGCTTTCAACTAACTTTTTAGCTTCTATCTAATTTCTTAAAGCTTAAAACTAACTGAAAGGTGAAAGCTTAGAGCTAGTTGTAAGTGCTTGGTAAGATTAGTTTATCAACTAGACGAAAGTTGTAAAATAAAAAATAAGAGTGTCATTAGATAAATAGTGAGGTATTTAAAATAATTATAACAATTTTAATAATATAAATTAATTATATATTTAAATTATAAATTAATGTAATTACATATTTAAATAATATAATATTTAAATTATAATTTCTATAATTAAATATATAAATTTTAAATATATATGTAAATTATAATTTTCTGTAATTATATTATTAATTATTATAATTACATTAATGAATAAGAGGAAATGAGTTGTATAATATGATAAGAAAAAATTAGTGAGAGACGAAGGTTGTTCACGGTTCGGGTTAGTTCAATTTTGGAGGAAGATGAAAACCAATTTTGGATTGATTCAGTTTTCTAAAATTTCTTTCTTGACCCAAACCAAACCAATGATAATCAGATTGGTTCGGTTCGGTTTCAGAGAAAACCGATAAAAAAAATTTAAAAAAACATTTTTTCACTAATTCATAAAAAAATAATTTTATACTTGAAATGAGCTAAATTCATAAGTCTACTAAATTCATAATTTTATAACAAAATATCAAGTGTTTTGTATATACTAAATTAGTCAAATTAAACTATTGAAACAACACAAACAATACAAACAACAAATTATATAAATTTAAAGTATAAAATAAATTTATTAACTTAATAATATAAAATAGGGTTCGGTCAAAGTTTTGAAATGCAAAACTCTAAATAAAATAAATTACTAAATTTACTAACTTAAAAATATAAAATAAATATATAATAATAATAATAATAATAATATAACACATATACTTTTGGGCTGGGTCAGAGTTTTGAAATGTAAAAACTGCGAACCGTACATGATCGATTCTGGTCGGTTTGGATTAGATTCAGACTTAATCAAATGAAAAAACTAAACCAAACTAATTGGTTTGGTTTACCTAGTTTGTCATGTTGACCTGATATGATGATCACCCCTATGGGAGACAATGCATTAATTAAGGAAAGATAATTATATAAAAGTAAAACCAACTAGGAGTTGAAAATGGAAGATATTTTAAAAAAACTACTTAGAGTAATTTTTTTTAAAAAAAAACTAGTAACTTATAAAAGAACTCTTAAATTTTTTCTATATAAAGGAAGTTGATTTTTATGACTCATAAATATATGAAAGACAGACGATGTATGCAGGGGAAAATCGAGGGGACAGAATGTTATTTTTAAACAGGTTTCTAGTATATTTTTTTATAGAAAAAAGTATACACACGTTACATGCATCAAAATTACGCGAGTGTTTCTTTATAGAAGCTGATAGAGCGATCAACAGTAAGTTTGTACACTCTTCTGCCTCTGAACGTGGGGTTGATTTGGAATAATCTATTGAAATTAATTCCGATATGATCTAAGATAATGTATGAGTCACAAATTTGTTTATTCTGAAGGCACAATCAAGTACAAATTTGCACTATTTGGTCAAGCATAGAGTGAAAAATCAAAATATTACCTGGCGATCAAATTCAACTCCCTGAACTGAATAAATTTCATTGGTGATTTCAATGTCCTTATTGAGCAAACCATCAAACCACCTTGCTACTTGACTATCATGCCAATTAAATTCCTGATAAAATGCTCCGAAAATAAGAATACACCTCAAAGACATAACAATTAATACATCATAATGCATAGGTCAATATAACGCAGATTTAGGAATCAAAATTCCTAATGTGAGAGAACGAGAAGATAAACGCGTGGTACTATATTCAAGTATGAATGCTGACTGCATACCTCGTCATCCTCCGATTCAGATTCTACATCATCAACATCTTCAGGGTCATCAGACACTAAGCCAGTCAAAGCTTGCAGCTCCTTCTGATCGGAATCTTTTGTTGCTTTAATCAATCGATCCATTAACTCAGGATCCACTTCCCGTAGCAACTTTCCTGAGACAATTTACGTATGAAGAACATGAATCTGCACTGCAGGATGTACATAATACAAAATCAACTTACCAAATATATATCAATTAGAAAATACGCAGTAATTATACTAATTGATAGCAAAATGATAACTTGTCACAAGAAGCCAAGATGCATGTATATCAACTGACAAGTAATGCAAAACAAATTGGAAAGAGCAGGAAAACACATGTGAGATCTAAAACAATAATGATATGATGATTGTTTTAAGCACATGAAGTGATACGCATAAATGAATAATGCGTGGATTGAAATGGTGTGAAGGTAGTCAGTTACCAATATAATTGAACTGCCTCCGCCTTCCTTCACGGACATCAGGTCCCAGTCTCTGTGGCAAAAGAACAAACAGTTTGCGTTCAACAAAAGAATCATTCACCAATACAGTGTCCCAGCCAATACTTTGATGAAGAGTAGAGTAGAAAAGAGAGGAGACCTTAACGAGCATAATAGCTTGGAAGACAAGTGGGCCCAAGGAAGTGACCCTGCAAAGCAAAACAGAGGTGTTGAGCGAAGGGGAAGGGTATAAGGGGAAATGGAAAAAGAGGACCTAAGGATGCGTTTGATTTGGGGAACGGAGAAGGAAGCTAAGTGTATGGCCCAATTGACAGCGCGCTTGGCTTCTCGCTTCAACTGGTTACGGCTCTTCTTTTCCTCAGAGTCGGGAGTGGGTGGTAGCGGAGAGTTGGGGCGAGAAGAAGCGAGCCTGGCAAAGGAGAAACGAGGAGAGGTTGACGCTGTTTTTGTTGGACGAGTGAGAAGCTGAAGCTGAAGCTGAAGCCGCCGCTGCTGCTGCCGTAACCGTGGCCATTGCCTTAGAGGTCGTAACACTTGTTGGCTCAACATCATCATCACGCTGTTCCCCTTCTGCCCCCACTCCTTGTTATCTTAACATTTCACTCCCAAAGTTCACTCACACCATTCCAATCTCTCTTATCACGGACCACATCACCTTTAAACAATTTTATTTCATTCTTACTTTATTGGTGAGTTTTTTTAAATAATTCAAAGAAATCAATATTTTATAATTTTTTTAATCTTAAATTTCATTAAAATTATACTACCTTAAAATTAAAAATTTATTTTTAATGATTGTGTAACATTTTTTTTAATTTTGAAAAAATAAATTATTATTCAAAATATTTAATGTGTGTCTCTATTTTGAATCGTTGTTCTCCCCTTCAAATATGTATATCTGAAACTAGAATGAATACTGTGAGATACGTTCAATGTCGATATTTTATTTCCAATTATATTATAATCAACATGATTCTATTAAGTGTGTCGTTTATCTCGACGATCATATTATGCATTCATAAATTATATTCTTCATTGTAGGAGCATCCCAAAAATGTGATTGACCACAAATAATTGTGAATCACAATTGAAGTACCCTAAACGTATGTTTTACATCCTTTTTGGTAGACTCTTGTTGTTTTGCAAATAATTTTCTTTTTTCCCCTTGTGGCATTGAAATGGTCTTCACAAATATGGCAAATTTTGGATAAATGTCATTTACTAGATAGTATCACATATCATATTAGGTTCCATTAACAGTGAACTTCATTGCAGGTGCACGACTCGACTTAACTTCTTTAAACGCATTAGATGCATAATAATGTCATTATTTGACCTTGCAGTACCAAAAGTGCATGTCAAATCCATAAATCTTGGGATACAACTGCTTCAAGAATGATTGTAGGGTTTGCATGATCACCTCGACAAAATTGACCTTTCCAAGCAACAGGACAATTTTTCATTGTCAGTGCATTTAGTCAATTGAGCCTAACATACCTAGAAAACCACACGCTGCTCCCATTTGTAGAAGTCGTTATATGTATTCGTTATTGACCTCCTTGGTTATTCATCCCTGAATATTGCACAAATAGCCAATATAAATCGTTGCAAGCATTCCACTGTAATATTTTCACCAATGTGAATATATTTATCTACATTATCAGTAGGTGAGGCATAAGCTAAAATATGAAGAGTGGTAGTGCACTTTTGTAATGGTGATAAGCCTCTTCTGCATGTTGCATCTACTCTCATTTGAAAGTACTCATCGTGATTGGTTAGGATCGTTATGATTCTAAAAAATACATATCTTAGCATACGAAACCTTTTACGGAACTGCGCCCTTTGTATACACCAAATTGTTAGAGAAATAGTTATTGAACAATTGATCATGACCTTCCTCTTGATTACGATATACCACCCTTCTTCTATTTGAATGACGAAGAGTGTTGTTGGCTCTTGTTGATTCAAGGACCAACTGTATCACTTCTTCCGTTGTCTTCAAATAACTCCTCTAAGACTTAATCCAGTAATGTGTCCAAGTTGTTGTCAAAATTCATTCTATGGATAACTAAAGTATTTGAGTGAGAGAATAATATTGTTTAAGCTTAAAAGAACATGTGAGAATGAGAAAGCATTACACAAATATATAGCCTGATTCATAACAGCTAGTTTACAACAGCTAGTTTTACAAGGGCTAGTTTCTAAGAGATAGTTTCAACAACTACATTACACAAACAAAATAAGCAAACTTTAAATAACTAACACAATTTTTAAAATCCATGTTTTTCTTAAGATAGGCAAAATACTTTTCATGACACCGAAGTTGCTCTTCAAACATGTTAGTTGTGTCGTTCATTATGATTTTGTACTCCAAATGTCTTTCTTGGTCCAGCAAATGCTTTTCATGTGTTTCCTTTAACTCAAGAAAATTTTATTGGTTGTCATTTATAACTTTCAATTGACTTTCTACTCCAACAAGATCAAGATTGGTCATGTCTTTTTCCTTTTATTTTCCGATTTACTATTTTTTGTCCTATCGTTCGACACACTTGCAAAGTTCTATCACATTCTTCAACTTCAATGGGCGTCTCCAGGTTAGATGACGAGGAGGATGCACTTGACACAGATACCTTGCAAATTTTAATTTTTTTTTATATAAGCAACTAGCTGAAAGTTGTCAAATGACAAATAAATGTATTATTAATAATTACATCAATGAGATATCTAAAATAAGTATAATATATTTTAATAATATAAATTAATTATTATTTAAATTATTATAGTTACATATTTAACTTATAAATTTTTATAATAAAATATTTAAATTATAAATTTAAGTAACTATATATTTAAATAATAAATTGCTATAATTAATATTTAAAGTATAATTTCTATAATTAAATATATAAATTTTTAATTACATATTTTAATTATAATTTCTTATAATTATATATTTATATTATAAATTACTATAATTACATTAATAAAGGAGAGAAATCGTATAATATGATGAGAAACAATGCATTAATTAATGAAAAGTAAACATATATAGCTGAAAATAGAATAACTTTTGAAAAAGTTATTTAGAATAGTTTTTTCTTAAAAAAAAACTAGTAATTCCTAAAAAAATTATTAGATTTTTTTTATCTAAACGGGGTTGAAATCATTTCAACTACTATTTCAGCTAGCTATGCAGGTTTGAGTTAGTTAAAATAACAAACCAAACACACTCAAAAACTAACAAATTAACAACTTATATTTTACCTAAAATAAAATAAAATAAACATTTTTGGGGTGACAAGAAGGGAAGTGTGTTTTTCATTCGCCTGATTACATGCTGCGTTTTCTATTTAATTATTTTTTATACTTTTAAATTATGATATTGAATTTTTAACTTTTAAATTTGTTAATTTTTTGTTTAATAGTTAGTAAGTATCATGAAATATCTTAATTATTATGTGATTTCAAGATAGTTTAGATAATTAAAAAATTTAAATCAAATAATTAAGATATGTGTCATTTAATGAATAACATTAATAAATAAATATATATATATATATATATATATATATATATATATAATAATGTTATGATTTAAAAATAAGAAGATAAAGTGTCAAATTTTGATAAAATAGAAAGAATACATGGTGTAACTAAGCATTTTTATATCTTATTTAATTTGTTATTTATATAAAAATGAGCAAATAGTGTGAAATCAATTTATTTTATTTTGCTTTTTATAGGATTTATTTTATTTTCTTATTTGATTTAACAATGATGCATTGAACTTATAAGAAAATGGTTATGTATTACCAAGTTTTACACTAATATCTAATTAAAAAATAACTATTTATATGATTTTTTAATATAATAATATAAAATTTAACAAACTTATCATATATATATATATATATATATATATATATATATATATTATAATATAATATATAATATATAATATATTGTGATTGAATTATATAATAAAATTATTTTACACCGTCAATGAACTATCTTTTTTTTCTTATATTTTTCATTTATGAAAGTTATTTTAAGTAAAGATTAAGATAAAGGCATAACTCAATAAAAAATAAAAAGCAAATATAATGATTGTAATATTTCAATCCTTATAAAATATTGTTATTATCACCAACATTTTTACCATATTATTATCATTATTGTTTGCACCATTATTATGTTGTCACTAACATAGTTAAATTTTATTTCTATTTAATTTTAAAATATAACGATATTTTATTGAAGACACTAAAGAGTATATATTTAAATTAATGTATTAATAACATTCTTTATTATATAATTATCGTAAGATTTGATATCTCTAAAACGAGTTCTTATTATACATTTATATGAACTATAAAATAAAACGCATATGCACATTTCAATTTAAAAAAAAAATGTGCATGCTCATTTCTTTTAATAGAGGTGAGAAAGAAAAATGCTTATGCACATTTTGACTTTAAACAAAATGCGCATTTTCTTTAATGATAATGTATGGAAACTTCTCTTCTTCAAGTTTTTTTTATGTAAGACACATTTAAATTTTGTATCATGTTTGAATTTTGGTATTATTAATATAAATGATAATTTTTTATTTAAAAAATTAAAATTATTTATATATATATATATATATATATATATATATATATATATATATATATATATATATATATATATATATCAACGTAAGTTGGAAGAGAATAAAATACGTGATAAAGTGACCAATTGAAACAAAGAAATTCAAAGAGGTCCTACAAAGTTTATTTTTTATTAATTTAATTTAATTAATTATTTTTACCTTTTAAAATAAATTTAATATATTGTCAAAAAATAAATTGTAAATAAAATATAAATAGTGGATACATTATAGGACTCATACAAAAATATTTTAAGATCCTAAATATGAGATATTCTATTAGAAGAAAAAAAGGGAGAACAACTTAGAACATATGTGGCATTATAGGGCCTACAAAAAAGTGTTATAGGATCTCAAATGAAATCTAAGGATAAAGATACCCTTATGGTTTATTATTTTTAACTAAAAAGTTAATTTTATAAATTTGTCATCTTTATCATCTATCTTTTTTTTGTATGTATAAAAACTCAAAATAGACATTTAGGGCTTGATTGGGTTGCTTTTGTTTTTTAGTTTTTGAAAATAGTATTAAAAAACTGTTTTCGGGAAGACAAAAAAACTTGTTTGGTAAGTGTTATTTGAAAACTGTTTTGAAGATGTAAAAATGGAAAGTTTATTCATATTTATTAAAATTTCATTAATGAAAAAAAAACAACATATGCTGAATGTATTTTGGGTTTTTAAAACAAAAATAAAAACTAAAAAATAAAAACTGCTTTCAATTTTTCTTATTTTTTAACTAAAAAACTATAACTGTTCTCAAGAACTGTTTTTAAAAAACACTACCTAAACAAGTTTTTTAGTTTTTAAATACTAAAATACTAAAAAAAGTTTTATAAAACTGTTACCAAACAAACACTTATATTAGCACGAATAGGAATGACAAAAAAATTCGCGCTCGCAAATATCCGTGGATAAAACCCGCAAAAATATTTGCATGGATAGTATAAATGGATACCCGGCACCTATGGATACGAATTTTTTTCTACCTGTTCTTTAACGGACGTGGGTATCGTAGTACTCGCCCTACCTATTAAACTAAAATTATATATATATATATATATATATATATATATTTATGTTAAAAAGATAATATTTTTATGAAATAAATCAAATTAAAATATTAATTGTCAAAATTGATTAATACAGATCTTATTTTCTTAGGAAAACTTCATAATTAATAAAATTATTTATTATAAAAAGACCGATAATATAAAATAAAGATTTTATTTGTGTTAAATATTTTCTTATAATATATTATATTAATCTACTTCTAAATCTAATTAACTTCTAAATCTAATTAATCTTATAGAAGCTAGTATAATTTTATTTCTAAATTTTCTGACAAATAAATGATTTATTTGATAAAACTTCTTATAAAAATTATTTAATTCTAATTTTTCTTTAAAATATCAATGGATATGCAAAAACCTGTGGATATTTCTTTAATGGGTACCTGACGAATTTTGTAATGGGTCGGGTAGCGAATAACCACTACTTATGCCTGCCCTGACTCGTTACCAATCATAAGCACAGATAAAGTAATACATCTTAAACTACCTTTGCCTTTACGTGAACTTACCTTAAAAAGTGATAAAAATTATTTTTCTTATATATTTTCTTTCTCTTATTCTACTAATATTTAATTAGTTTATATGCTTTATTTTTTTTTTAAATTAAGATTTTTTTAGTAAAAACTTTTACAAACTAACATTATATCATATTGTGATTTTTCGATATATTTTAAGGCTAATTAAGTTATCTTATGTTTAATTTAAACAAGTTTATTCATCACATTAATATCCTTATTTAATATATATATATATATATATATATATATATATATATATATATATATATATATATATATATATATATATGAATATGATGAATTGTTTAGGTAAAGTTTTTTTCAAGAAAACTGTGAAAATTATTTGAAGAATGCAAGCAGGATGGAGAAGGGGGACTGGCAGGGGTGATGGTCCCTCTCAAATTTGTAAATTTATTTAAATTTTAATGAGAAAAATTATATATTTTCCAATATTTAAAATAAAATAAATGATGTATAAAAATTAATGTTAATTAAAATATAAAAAGAAAAATAAAAATACTTGATAATAAAAAAATAAAAAATTATAAATGTTAAAGAAGTATATATAATATAATTATCTAATTTTTTTTACTTATATTTTTTATTAAATTTTTATTTTGATCACCCTCATACAATATTTCTAGTTTCACCTCAGGATACAAGTAAAACTAAAAACATGTTCTTAGAACAAAATTTCAAAAAAAAAAAAAAACTTGTTTGAAAATGGGAACTGATTTTCTAAAAAACTATCCAATAATTTCTCTATGTATCTTTCACATCATTGTAACAATTTAGCAAAACAAATTTTCTTTCAATCATTTTAAAAATGTATTTTATTTTTATAGATATGCTTTTTTTTAATCATTTATCTCAATTTTTAAAACCTACCTTATATGACAATAAAAATATTATTATAAATCTTAAACGTGATTTACTTTTTAAATTTATTTACAACAAAATTTAATTATAACATAATTTATAAGTTTAAATTACAAGAATGAAACCTAAGTCTTGCCTCACTGAGTAAAATTGATTACATATACTCTCTTCTAATATAGTAGCATATACCTTTACGAACATTCTTTATATCTATCGAAACCACTTTAATCGATCTTTTGTTCATCTTCTCTTTAAATGTAATTAAAACTATATAGGTTTAAAAATGTGTAATAAGTATAAAAGCAACATATTATAAATTGAGCGTCTTCTTACTTCTGACAACTTTGGAGGATGAATAGCAAAAGATGATGAATAGTTTTTGGTGGGATGCAAACACTCAAGCAAGGAAAGAAATCGAGCTAAGTTGGAAAAACTTACCCTGAAAAAAGAGTTTTGAGGTATGAGTATTAAACACCTTCTTGGTTTATTAGTCTTGTTATGTTAGGTAAGCAGGGTTGCAGATTTTTAACCAATAATGATACTATAGTGTACAAGGTTTTCAAAGCTAAATATTTTCCTCAAAGGAGCTTCATATACGTCAATATTGGGCATAATCCAAGTTTATCTAACATAGTATCCACGCTTTACAAGTAGTTGTAAGAGAAGGCGTGAAATGGAGAATTGGCAATGGACATTCTATTAACATTTGGAATGACCCTTGGTTAACCTCACACTCAAATCTTTATATCACCACACTAGCCTCAATTGCATTAGAAAATTTAAATATTAAGGACATTATGGATCATGAAACAAATAACTAGAACATGGCAGTGGTGGAATCTATTTTTAATCAGGAGGATATTACATGTGTTTGGTCAAAAAACCATCTCAACTCTAGAGAAGGATGATGAGTTAATGTAGAAATTTGGAAAAACAAATTTGTACTCAGTTCGAACCTTCTACTATAACATCATAGAGAATATGTTATCCAACAACCATTTTAAAGTTCAAGGGAATTGGTCTCTATTGTGGAAGTTGAATTTACTGCCCAAATTAAAGCATTTCTAATGAAGGAGATTCGTAGATGCTTGCCAACAAGGCAACGACTCATAGCAAAAGGTGTTTCTTGCCCAATAACGGCTCGCATTGCACTTACAACTAAGAGAATAAGCGACACATTTTATTTCATGTAATAAAGCAAAAAAGTATTGGCAAACTGCCAACTCATGAAGCCAAATTGCTAACCATATTGATGCAACATAAGGGTATAAAGAGCTTATTTTTCAATTGTTGCAAAGCATGACCAAAGCAGCAAGAATCTTTTGGTTGTGACTCTTTGGGTAATATGGAAAAATAAGAATCAAACAATTTGGAAGCATAAAACAACGTAAGCCAATGCAGTACCTTTGGCTTATCAGTACTATATCGAGTGGATTTTTGCTCGGGTCCAAACAACAACATGCCTACCGAATAGAACTCATTCTACATCCTCATGGTCTCTTCCGCCGATTGATTACATAAAATGTAATTTTAATGCTACCATCTTTGAAGAGCAATTCCATTTCTCTGTTAGTATGTGCCTGCAAAATAACGGACACTTACTTGAAGCAAGATCCATCCACTTTCAAGGTATTCCAAGCCCTGAAGAAGCTGAAGCTACAACTTTCTTGCATAGTCTAAAGTTAGTGAAATAACTACATCACCAAAATATCATTTTTGAGACAGATTGCAAATCTATCACAAATAACTTTCTCCCAACAACAAAAGTTTTTTTTTTTTTTTCTATGATCCAGAACTCCAGTGCGAGTTTAGTAAGGATGCAAGCTAATCTTGTTGCTCATAATTTAGAGCATTTTAGTGGGAAGCGCAAATATACCTAGAAATGCGATGGAAAAGAGGGCTTAGAAACGACGCTGTTGAATTTGGAAGAAGAATCAGAAAGAGGTAGGTAGGACTAGGATAAGCACTTGACCAGAGATGTACGAGAGTCGAGAGGAGCCTTAAGTATTGACTTTGTTGGAACAATGACATGGAAACGACATTGCCATTGTGATTTCATCCCTTGAACGTGTAAGCATGTGTCTCCCGCTGCAAAACCAAAGGAATTAATTAACACGAAATTGTTTAGATAAATTCTTAGATATAAAAACTATTATTTTAATATGAATCATATAAGATGAGGTACTTCAAAATGGGTAAGGATGCAAGCTAATCTATGATCCAGAACTCCAGTATTTCTGACTCATGTATACTGCTATCCGTAACTATTTGATCTAATTAAATCCCTTTTTAGTTATAATGCTTCATTATTTCTTTGCATAATTTTTCGTGATCGGTAGTTGCTTGAATTGAGTTACTGATAAATACTGCTATGTTTTTATTTATGTATTTTCAATGGAAGGGATTGCCTCAGTTTTTGTGGGATGTTTTAGGCAATAGCCATTGCTCAAGTGAAAGCCTTTTTCTTTCATTTAGTTTGAATGGAGAGTAAATAAATGAAAGGAGAAGTAGAGAAATTGTGCTTTTGTCTGATTAGGGATGGCTGAGATGTATGTTTCATGAGATCTTCATGGTCATACGTGTGCTTTTCCCCTTTATAGAGAATAATAATTTAGATGGAATTTTCGAATGGTTATTGTTTTGTCATTATTTTTTCTTATAATGGCTGCCTCTAGGAAAAATCTACGGTGTGTTTGGTTAGTAGAATACTTTTCAAGAACTGCCAATATCTAAATTTGATCAAATGATGGAGATCTTACTGCATTAAGGCTACACCAAGCACTTATGCACTTCAACTTTTTCTATTAATTAAAATCAACGTATGCACTTTAATTTTGTATAAATTCTTTCATCTAACTTCTCCTAAAGCTAAGATATATAAGTTGATTTTAACTTTTGAAAGAAATTTGATTCATTTTGCTTGTTATTACATTATGCGTCTTTCTTTGAATGAAATCATCTAAATAACATACAAAAATTACTCCAAATATTTTATATCTTTTTCCTTGAATGAAATCTCAACTCCAATAATGGTTTCATTATAAGGATAATAATCATGTGTGTCTTGTGGATACTGTTCCTCCCTGACTCGATTTTTATGGAAAAAACTCAAGTTGTTGGTCTCCGCCCTGTCCTCAACCTTATCTCCGTCTAAACGGACAAGAATGAGTTTGTTAGTCCCAGCTTGGTCCCCGCTCGGTCCCCATCCCATTTCTATGTTAAATAAAATGTCTGTGTATAAATCCACACCTTTATGGATCATCAAAACTAAAATATAATTAATACACTTAACATAATTAATAAACTAAATATAATTAATAAATTAATATATAATTTATTTAATAAATTATAATTAAATATAAATAAAAATTAAAAATAATATAATGAGGTACACACTCATACTCGTCTTCTTTGTATCCAAACAAAAAAATATCTTACAGGGACAAAGATTAAAATTTCATACGACATTAACCTGAGAAAAAAGACTAAAAGTGAATTTAAAATTAAAAAAATATTTTTTTAATTTTAAGGACTAAAAGTAATTTTTAGTAAAATATTAAAAACAAAAAACTTATGTAAACCTTTAAAATTAAATTAACCTAATACACCTTAATCTAATTTATTTCTTATTACCATTTAAACAACAATGCTATACTAAATAAAAGAATCATTAATATTTATAATATATTTAAAAATATTTTACTATGTTTCTTATTAGTCTAATAACAAAAATTTATTTTAAATTAGTCTAATATTATATAATTTAATTTATTTCTTATTATTATTTTAAATAATAAAAAAATTAATAAAATAAAAAATCATTACTATCTATTAAAATTATAATATTATGATAAAATGAAATAAGAATTAAAATATTTCTTATTTTTAAAAATATTTAAAATTAAATTAACCTAATATGACTTATTTAATTTATTTTTTATTACCATTTTAATGTATGATGAGTTTAGTAAAATAAAAAGAATAATAACTATTGACATTAATTATAAAAATATTTGACTAAAATAAAATAATAATTAAAATATTTTTAATCTTTTAAATTATTAAAAATTATGTAAAAAAAAAAGAGCGAAATTAATCAAATTATAACCTCGCGTTCTTGACCTAATCGAATTAATCTTTTCTCTGCGCTTCTGCCACAGTAACCCGGCATCTCCCAAATCCTCTTCTCCGGCTTCGTCGGCAGCAACCCCCTGCGCCTCTCCTCGATCAACGCCGGCAGCGTCTCCTCCCGTCGCAGTTTCAGTGAGATATCCCCCTTCGCTCGTTATCTTTTATGCCTCTTTCTTTCATCTGCATGTTAGATGCTTAGTTTTCTAAAATTATTTGGTCAATATTTGAGTTGATGCTTTTCGCAATTTCTTTCTTTTGTATAATTTTCCTAATTTAACCTTACTTCATCAACTGAGGGCGTTATGTGACTTTGGGATTGTGAATCTAAGAAGCTGTAAGGTATGCCGTTGACTAATGATGTTGCATTGACTCCCCAGTCGATGCACCCAATTTGTGCATAGTTGCTATTAGTGGTTCTGATAATATGCTATTAGTGACGCGTTTGGAAATGGCTCCAGAGTTTCACCTAGAGTAAATTAATTATTAATATCATATTTGAAATGAGAGAGGGGAATAAATAGAATTTACATTTGGCTTAATAAAGCGCCATCAATTTCCTCCAAGTCACTCCATCTAGCATATGCCTCTCTCACCTGTTTCTCCACATAGGTCTGCATTGAAATGAAGAGAAGAGCTTGTAAAAAATGAAAAGTGAGCGAAGAAAGTAATGAGTCTACAAAGGTAGATACCTTGGTCATGTTGCTTGCCTCTAACCAACTGGCAAATGGCCTTCAGAAAGATAGTAAAATTAGGCCACGCCAATTAGGTCAATGTAATGTATAGGTTTAATCTACCATTAAAATAATTGATAATTGTATAATTTAATTATAAACCTTTGTTAGCTTGGGGTTTTGTGAATATGCAGTGTATTTCATGCTCTTTGTTCTTCATTTTTCCTTTTTATGAGTAGGGAACTCTTCGCTTCACAAATGTAGGCTTTGACTTACAAAGACAATAGAATGAAACAGTTTGCTCTGTTCTGTTTCTAGGTATCTCTGTGCTTCCCAATTCTTTTGCTACATTTCTGACCCATGCATACTGCTCTCTGTAATTTATCCTAATCAAATCCCTTTGCATAATTTTTCTTGATCGTAGTTGTTTGAATTTAGTCACTGGAAAATACTGCTATGTTTTTATTTATGTATTAAGGGATTCCCTCAGTGTCTGTGAAATGTTTGGGCAATAGCCATTGCTCATGTGAAAGCCTTTTTCTTTCATTTAGTTTGAATGGAAATTGGAAAGTAAATAAATGAAAGGAGAAGCAGAGAAACTGTGCTTTTGTCTGATCAGGGATGCCTGAGATGTATTTTCATGAGATCTTCAGGTTCATATGTGAGTTTTTCCCCTTTATAGAGAATAATAATTTAGATGAAATTTTCGAGTGGTCATTGTTTAGTCTTTTTTTTTCTTCTTATAATGGCTGCCTCTAGGAACAATCTACGGTGTGTTTGGTTAGTAGAATACTTTTCAAGAACAACCAATATCTAAATTTGATAAAATGATCGAGAACTTAACAGATTAAGGCCACAACAAGCACTTACAAGATAATAAAATAAGAAGAGAGTTGAATTGAACTTCTCCTATTAGTTAAAATCAACTTATGCACTTTAACTTTTGTAGAAACTCTTTTATCCAACTTCTCCTAAAACTAAGGTATGTTAGTTGATTTTAACTTTTGAAAGAAATTTGATTCATTTTACTTTTTTATTATGTTCTGTCACTTTCTGAGAGAAAGACGATAAAAAAGTTCCCAATCATGGTTCTTATGGATTGGATCATCCATATAACATACAAAAAGGACTCCAAATATATGATATCTTTCTCTTTGAATGAGATCTCAATTTCAATAATGGTTTGATTAGATATCTTACAACTAGAAACACTCTTTTTTCCTATCCAGTTTCTATATGGAAAAGGTTATCAAACAGGGTTAATTTTTTTCCTGTTACTAGATTTAAGTATTTTGAAAGTCATTGATAGTAGATGCAAAAGAGTTATAGAACTATGCTAGACTTTAACATAAAAGTCTCCGAGATGGAATGGGTTATTGATTTTTGTTTATTTCTTGATCTGTGAGTGGGATAACTATAAGATGCAATGGAATGCTATTCAATAACTAGAAGAAGGTCAGAAGGATTCATGGTCACGGGTCCTTTTCTGAGAACCACTTTGCTTTTTGGTCTTACACTGTCACTGTATGGGTTTTAAAATTAAATAACTGAATTTTACTTACCTTGGTGTATATTTCTGCTCTATCGAACTCATCTTACAATCTTGTAATGGCAAATCAGAAGTAGCACCAGTATCATATGGCTTCCTTCAGAGCATTCTGGAACAGTCCAATTGGTCCCAAAACAACTCACTTTTGGGGACCTATTGCCAACTGGGGATTCGTGGCAGCTGTGAGTTCCACTCATATGATAAATATTGTTGAAAAATTCAGCATTTATTTGCTTCACCAGTTATTCGTACTGTAAATTGGTCTTACCCTTTGGCTTCTAAAATAATGTTAATTTTTTTTTTTAAAAAGGGATTGGTTGACATGAAAAAACCTCCAGAAATGATCTCTGGCAACATGACAGGAGGTTTATCTCTGTTCCCACAGAATGTTAAAATTTTTTTTCTTGGCACATGGTTTGTTGCTTATTGCATCTATTCTTTGTTGTTAATTCTGCAGCAATGTGTATCTATTCAGCGTTGTTCATGAGATTTGCATGGATGGTACAACCACGCAATTATCTACTTTTTGCTTGTCATGCCTCTAATGAGACTGTTCAGCTCTATCAATTCTCCCGATGGGCCAGGGCCGAGGGGTAAGCGTAATGTTGTCAAACTCGTAACTTGGTAGAGGATCGAAAGAGATGTAAAAAATCATAACTCGAAGATCGCAACATGACTCGTAAGAGTTATGTGCATATATGAAAATAATATTTACATACATACAAATAAAAAAATAGTATACACAAGCAAAAAACAAGATAACTCATAATAAAGCATAAATATTAAGATTCATTGCATAAGACAAATTTTCAAAATAGGTTCTCAAGAGTAAGGTCACAACATAACTTGCAAAAAGATTATGTCACCTGATACTAACTAGACAAAAAATCATTCAAAAAAGATTCAAAAAAGATTTGCAAGTCACCATAACTTATAATGAGAGTAAATTACTAAAGAAAATGACACTAGGCTAAAAGATCATTCAGATTTAAATCAGGATAGTCATCCTATGTGATCTTTATCTTGCTCCTCATTAATAACATCTCCACCTTCATAATCATCAACAATTGGAGGAACCTCCAAATCATTCATTGATGCACAACCAACATCACCACTAGCATCTTCTCCCAATCCAACTAAGATGTCTTCATTAAATCATTTCTATCCTTCTCCACAATCCATTCATCATCATAAGCAACATAATCGATGTTAAAGTTTTTGGCTTTTCTAATATCTTTTTCCTTGTTCAATCTTGAATTAGACATCACAAACACCACATCATTTCCATCATTCTCCACAATCCATGCATCATCATAAGCAACATGATCGATGTTAAAGTCTTTTGCTTTTCTAATATCTTTTTTATTGTTCATTCTTGAATTAGACATCACAAACACCATATCGTTCATTTTCTTTTGATGTAAAAAATTCCTTTTCTTGGTGGGAACCTAAATAATTATAAAGCTAATTAATTCACACATAACTCGTAGGTATTGGTAAAGCATTATAAAATAAATTTATGAATTCTTACCCTTTCAAAAGTACTCCTATTATGCTCACATTCGGATGAGTTACATGTCAAACTCAATATTCAAATAGCAAATTTTTGTAATTCTGGATGATCACCATTCCTTTAACACTCCCACCATTGTGTTGGAGTTTTGGTTTGAAGTGTACACGAAGCTATTAAACTACCAAAAAACCTAGATTTGATCTTGAGATTGTCAAATTGAGTATTAATAGCAGTAATCTCATCTACCTTGCCAAACAATCTATAGTCTATACTTCACTCAAAATCTAGTCTAAATTCAAGATTGCAGTGTAACATGGGATTAAGATAATAGCTTGTTGCGTGCAAAGGCCTATGCAATTGGCAGTCACATCTTTCATCAATAATTTCCCAAATAGGAATGTAACTAAGAAAGGCTAAATAAATAAATAAATAAATTTGCAAATAACATCTATCTATATTATTGGAAATTAGCAAATCCAAGAAGCTTTGTATCTTCTCTTTAGCTTTATCCATTTCTTCATAAATGTATCCCATTGCTAGCTTGTTGTTTGAATCTACCTTGTGTAACACCTTTATTAGAGGGAAAACACCTCTCATTGCCAACTTTTCCATAAGCTTTCCATCTCTAGTCTTTACAAATGGACTAGATTGCCACTCCTTGGATGTGAACATCCTAATAAGGGATCCTTTGTCATCATGCAAACATCCCAAAGTCAAACAGGATGTGGCAAAATGAGTAGCAACTGGTCTAATCAAATTTGTCCCCTTATTAAAATTGTGCAATAAGCAAATTAGTCCTAAAATAGATGTAGGTTGTGATTCTTTTACCACCTGCAATCGTTTCATGGTGAAGTAGTAGTTTCTTCTCAAAATCTTTCGACATGAGATTAATGCAATGTGTTGCAAACATAGTAGTCGGTAGCGGATTGCGGCATGTAGCGACCACCTTCCAAGAACCCTATAGCGAGATAGTGGTAGTGGAATGATCGCTATTTCAATCTCTAACTACATAATATATATTTTGGATTAGTAGGTTTCATCAACCCATTAGAAGAGTTAATGTTGGTTGAACAAGTTGAGAGCATGGCTAACCCGTGGGTGAAGCCATGATTGGTGAAGATAAAAAAAAAAAGAGAAGGTTGGAGAGTGAGATGTGGTGTTTGCAAAACGTAAAAAATGTCCTCTTTTGGTTGTCGGATGTCGGAATCGTTGTCGGAAACATCCTCCTCTCATTGTCGGATATTGTAGTCATTGCCAGATGGAGGTGCGAAACTAGATATTGTTGGGACGTGCGTTTAACAGGTGTGAAAGGTATAGGGTTTTCTATTGAATAAAGCTTTTAAGTGAAACGTGCGTTTCACATGTGTTTTTTTAATAAAAAACCATTACATATTTGAACTACATTCTCTTGCCCAATCTCCTCAACAATTTCATCCATCATTTTAAAAATTGCTTTTGCTATCTTACATATTTGAGAAGCATCAATAGACTTAAAAAAGACAATTCCTTTAGGACTATTTATCAAGAAGTTGAGTATAGTCTTCCTTCTCTTATTTGTCGATCCCTCTATCAAGATTGAGCAACTTGTCTTCTTCGAACTGTGTCTATGTTCTTCAAAATTTACATTAACTTTTTCAATGTGTTGCTTCGAATATATGACTCTAATTTCATAATATGATGGTGACATAAATCCCTTACCATGGACTGCAACCAAGTCAAACATCCTTTTACCATGGCCTGCAACCAAGTCAAACATCCTTTTAAACTCTTCACTATTTGCAACATTAAAAGAGATAACATTGTTGTAAACAAATAAAACAATTTTTTGACATGTTTCTTCCCTCGTTGGCTTCTTAAATATGACATTGCCAGAAGGTTGGTAAGTTGCCGTTCTCTTGAAAAGATTTGCTAAAGTCACAACCGCCTGCTCTTCACTTTTTCTTTTTCCATCCTCTAAATTAGCCATACCTTGAATTGCTTCATATTATTTTAGTTGCTTAATAAGATTTTGTTAAAACGACCAATATTCAACGATGTTAATTTGTTAACATCTTCAGGAACATCTTTACAGGGTACAACATCCTTTAAAGTTCCTACTAAATGATGTTTGAATCTATAGATTCCAGCAATAAAAACCTTATCACAGTATTTGCATTGCATATTTCTTGCACTCCCATCAACTAAAACACAATGATCCTACACAATATTAGTCATTGATCCTGGTTTACTTTTACTTGCAATATCCTTTGCATTTTCAAGACCACCTGAACCGCTTTCAGTATGATTGTTGCCACCTAAAGCCTCTTTAAAAAAATAAAAATAAAACTACAGTTAGAAGCCTTGCAAACAAGGAATAGAAGTAAAAAAAAAAAAAACACAATAAAACACTTATTGTTTTAGCAAGCAAAGAGAAGGATGAAAATGAGAAAACAAAAATAGTGCCAGAAGCGGTGGGACGATTGAAACGAGCTGGAAGAATTAGGGATGGCGGTGTTGAAGAGATAGAGACAATTGCACTGGAAACGAGAGGGATGATCGGCATTAGAATCGACAGGGACGACCTGCCTCGGAAGCAATGAGGATGCTTCTTCTTAGACAAAGTTGTCTCTCGTTGCTTAGAAGGGTCTAACAAATTGGAATTTGCATTTGAAACGCTGACTACAGAAAGCCCAATTGATTGGATCTTTAAAATTGGGCTGAAAAACCATTTGTGAGCTCGTGATGCCTACGTTCCATTGAGTTTTACCAAAAAACACGTTCATAATTCCATTTCGCAATAGCTTCGTTTTTTCCACCAATTATGCATGAGAAACCCATGAAAACACCTGAAACACACGAGCATACGAGT
This sequence comes from Psophocarpus tetragonolobus, assembly GCA_037954015.1. Lineage (NCBI taxonomy): Eukaryota > Viridiplantae > Streptophyta > Magnoliopsida > Fabales > Fabaceae > Psophocarpus > Psophocarpus tetragonolobus. The sequence continues at coordinate 3,709,936 of CM075692.1, read as the reverse complement.
ATACTCGCATTTTGTTACAACATTGGGTAAGCAACTTGCATACAAGCAAAAATAAAACTACTATATTTTAGCCAGTTCTTTGGGGTGGTAATCTATGTGATGTTAATGTTTCATGCTTTACAAATGCTATTTTAACTTCTATTTTGTTATGAGTTACCCTTTTGTCTATTAATTAGTTTTACCTGAAATCTACCTTTATTTTTAATTGACCATCACCAGAGGTTCTCTTTGGATGTGATGTTTGAAAAAGTTCTTCAATTTTCAAGCTCTACTAGGAAACCAGACCTAGTTAATTGCCAAAACTTTGAGTAATCACAATATCAAAAGGGAAGGGCCATCCTCTGACATATTCTAGGTTTATTATGATTTATCACCATCATTGACTCATTGTAGTTTCTACAGGCTTCAAATCTATGCAAGGAATGTTAGCAATACTCTCTGACCCATACACACTATTATTCATAGAGGTCTTACTAAATAGAGAGGCCAAGTATTGGGATTCACATAAAAGTTAATCTAATGTTAGAGAGTATTTGAGTATGTTATTAACATTTCTTTCTCTATTTAATTGTTATCTAAATTCAGCACTCCTTGTAGACTGCTCCAGTTCACTATATCTTTGATATGAACTAGTCTTTTATGCATTATTAGATATTGATTTAAACTCAATGGAACTGTGGATGTACTGTTTACTGATAAAGTTTGCATCTCTTGCAATTTCTTTTTAAGGCATCTGTCGGCTAAGAAGGAGGAACCTTCATCCTAGTGACTTGATGCTTGCACTTTCCTTAGTGGAGGAGTGATTGAGAGATTTTGCATTTGAACTTGCCGATGCATGAATAATTGATTACTGATTGTAAGGAGGGGCTTGTGGAAACTGTCAAAGATTGTAGCTGTGAAAGGATTACACAGAAGTCTAAGCTATTTGTTGAAGGCATATATGGGTGGGTTTGTCTCTAATATCTTATGCTGAAATTCAATTCAATTACAAACTACAAAGTTGGGTTTTAACCAGGTTTTGAAAACTGAACTGGACAAGCTGTTTCAACTAGGAACCGGACTAGTGTTAGTCCATTGTTTCCAAAAAACTGGGAACAAAAGGAACTGGTTAGGGGCCGAAAAAACCAGTCAAAACCGGTCGGTTCAAGGGTTAGTCTGTTTTTTTTTTTAAAAGGAAAAAATATAAAAAATCATAAAAATTGAAAATTTGTGGTTTTTGAAATTTTAGGTACATAAGGGAGAGATATTTTAATAAGGTGTTATGAAATTAAAAATATTTAAATAATTTTTACAAATTACGAAGTATTAATTACAATTTAGAATATAAATATCTTTAAAAAGTATTTTAGACAATATGCAATTTTACTTATTTGTAATATTATATTAATAAAAATAATATATAACTTATTTTATACTTAGCATATTACTATATTAATAAAAATAAATATAAAAAATAATATTTTATTAAATTCGGTTAAAAATAATATGTATTACCTTTGAACTCAGAACTCATGTCTTCATCGATTAAATAACTGGTCCAATTTTGAAAATCTTGATTTTAACATCTAATATTTTAAAAAATGAATCGGTCATTGAATAAATTGAGGCTCAATAACTCAATCAACACCAAATAAATATTAATAAAATAATAATTAAATAATATATAAAATGGTATTATAAAAACATAATATTATAGCCCTTAAAAAAAGCATAATATTATAATTTTATAATACTGAAAGTTAAAAATAAATTTATATAACTTGAAGTTTTAATATTATACGTCAATATTATTAGTAATAATTATACATTTATATAAGAAAAGAAAAGTATAAATATTTTAGGTTAACTTTCAATTTTTAAGAAAAAAAATCAAAATTAAGTTGCATTAAGTGGTAATCTGGATGTGATTTTTTACAAATTTAGATTATTTATTATAGAGTATTTTTATGTTAATTTTAATGAATTTAGAATGAGTAATTTGGATTTGTTTTTTACAAGTCTCGAATGCCTATTTGGTGTTTGAAAGTGCGTTTGAAGTATGTGTTCTTGACTTGTAAAAATAAAATTTAGATTATTTATTCCTGATTTAATAAAATTAGTATGGAGGTATTTCATAATAGGTAATTCAAATTTGACAAAAATGAAATGTGGATTATTCATTTCGGAGTAACCCCTTTGTCCTTATAATTTGGCTTCCTCCTCGACATTTCCTACAATTTGTCTTCCCTAGTGTGCACTTCCTACACTTTGTCTACCCTCAATGTTGGTGCACTATGTCCTTCCATGCCTCATCCCCACCTACACTCCAAATCACCCTCAATTCGTCTCTCATTGATACTTCTCTTACACTCTCATCTCTCCTCCCCAACCACCACAACACCACCACCTCCCCTTTGCAACCATTCCTTCCTCCTTGGAACAATATTCTTTCTTGCATGCCTACCCATCTTTCTCCTCACAACCAATCTTTCCCTTTAAATTGATTATTATGAATGTGCTCATGGAGGTGCTTAAATTACTCACTTTAGAGAGTCACTTGCTAGTATTTTTAACCTTTAATATATTATGAGGGTATAGAGAGAAATGTATGGAAGTGCAAGGAGAAAAAGCCTACAAATTGTTTTTAAACTTATTTTGGCTGGTTTTTTATTTGTTTTTTGCAACATAGTATTGATGGTCAATCATGACGAAATTAGTGTCGGTTGTTCAGTTTTGGATGTTGCTTCCTGCATCTATCCTTTTGCTTATACACTCGTTAAAGTTCTCAAAATTCCAATATTATTCTTACTTTTTTTTGTGCTTGTCATTATTTCCTAATTATGGAATTTGGATAATTTTTGCAATATTCAGATTATATAATTTGGAAGGATTTTTAAGATATCCAATTTATGTAATTTGGAGGATGTACACTTGTTCATAATATACGTTTGGATTGTCTAATTCAGACATGACATTTACCTCTCTATATTACCTAATTTGAATGTACATATGTATATCCTTTGAATTGACAAATCTAGATGAGTCACAAATGTCTTCATATTAGGTCATCTGAATTAGTTAAATATCATGAGTGCATAAGTAGAGTTGAGTGAATAGTTTGGTTTGACTCGTTTAAACCTGGTTTGCAATGATTGCATTTAAAATTATCGGATAAGTCTAGTCCGTCAAATAATTATTTTTTTGTAATAGTTTGTAACTAATTTGCAAAACTTGTGGACTTAATAGACAAGTTTGTGGGTCTCGCATGCACACACATACCCCCCCCCCCCCCAACACACACATACGTATTAAAAATAATTAAATAAATTTTGACATTTTTTAAATTAACTAAGTTTTATACTAAAAATTATATCATAATTTATAATAATATAAAACATTAAATGTTTATTTGACAATAGTTTTATAATTTTTTTTAGTATTTTAATATTTAAAAACTCGTTTGATTACTGTTTTCTCAAATAAGTTTTTGAAAACAATTTGTTTTTTTACTTTTTAAAAACTAAAATATAGGAACAAGTTTTCAGTTTTCTATGTTTGTTTTGAAAACTCAAAATATAATGAGAATATGTTATTTTTTGTTTTTTATCAATGAAATCTCAGTAAAATATAAACAAGTTTTTTTTATTTTTACATTTTAAAATAGTTTTCAAATAATAATTACTAAACAAATTTATTTTTTCTTCCACAAAACAATTTTTGAAAACTATTTTTAAAAACTCTTTTCAAAAACTAAAAAGCAAAATCAAATCATTCAAACCCTAAATATTTTTAATAGTGAAAGTCTAAAATATTACAATTTACAACAAAAAGTTACAATATGAACACAAATTAATATTTCAAATAACAAATTTGTCATTTTAAACGAGTTATGGGTCAAATCTATGAGCCTATGGACTTAACTTAGACTCATTTTTTTCTTATAATTATGCTTCTTTGAAGAAAAAAAAAATCCAAAACTCACGAGCTTTAGAGATCCAAAAAAATGGGTCTAGATACCCATAGTTATCAACATTGTGAGTTAACTTGTAAAATTGTACGATTTACAACTTTACAAGCCTCTAATAAGTTAAACCACATGTAAAATGGTAGTAAATTCGATAAAATTGGGTAGAATTGGAGTAAACTACGTAGAATCGGAGTAAACTTGTGATAAAATTTCTTCCCATTAATTTTATAATTGTTTGAAATTTACATTAATTATATGCATTGTTTTATACATCAATACTTTACATGATATTAGTATCTTTTATTATTTTTAAGTTTTTTATAGATCAAATGTTAGTGTTTAATATTTTTATAGATCACATGTGAACTTTGTCAATTAAGCAATCTTATAACTCCTTATTATCTTTTAAGTAATAGTGTCAATCATGATATTAATGTATTTAAATATTTGCATTTAAATTTAAAATTATACAAATAACTGTCAAACATTTTGTAGATTTTTTAACTAAATTATCAATATTTTTTAAATATATAAAATAATAATTATTTTTTAAAAAAAATTATTTAAAATCCAGATTCGTGTGACAATACTTTAAAGCTACAAGAAGAAAGCAATGAAGGATTGTAGCGAGAGGAAGAAACAGGATGAAAAGGGTAAATAAAAAAAATTAATAGTGATTTTTTTTAAGTTACTATGTTAGAACGCATATTGTCTTTAATGACAATAAAAAATTATCAAAAAGTGTTAGTACTTTTTAAAAATATTTTTTTATGTGTAATAATCAAACATGTTAAGGAATTTTTACCATAAGCTTTAAATATATTTGTAGTCCTTATAATTTATATTTTTGCTTTTTCTCCTTGTATTTTTTTTAAGTCTTTATAAATTATGTTCGTTTTATTTTTTATTGTTAAAATATTTTAGATAACACTTTAAAACTATTTAAGTGTTATACAAAGTACTTTAAAGACAAAAATAAAACAAACATAATTTACAACGACAACAAAAACTGCTTAATTATATTTAAGCCTTACAAATGTCGCACATTTTAAAATTCAACAAAAATATGATGACACAGCCTCAAGATTTCTAAAGTGAGAGACAGAATGCATAAAAATAATTTATTGGGAGAAGAATTTATATAAAAAAGGGAATGTTATTGTGTTTAACAAAAAATGTTACTCTTGAGTACAAAAACATGTTTAGTTGAATTTTAATATTTTCAGTAATAGTTTTTAAAATTTAAAATAAATTTAAACAAAATATAAAAAGTATAAGTTTATTTAATAGTAACCTCCCTTATTTTTAGAGAGAAATCACATTCTAATCCTTCTAAGAGAATAAAATTGTAGCAAATTATGAAAAAAAGAAAGTTATATCATTCTAAAAATTAATAATATCTAAGAATACTTCGTAAGCAACTTGCGAATGTAAAATTATCATGTTGGCAGTATGATTTTAATCTCTCAAATGATTTTAAAAGGAAACCATGGGATTTATATATAAAAAAAAGGCTTAAAACCAATTAAAAAAAAAAGCTTAACTTTTTCACTTTTTGTCCTTATTGTTCACATCCATTTTTCCTATTTTTTAAATAGTTTTTAGTTTTTCAAAATTTTTATTTCCTAAAAAATATTAAAATTTAGAAAAATATGTTTAGATTTATATATTAAGTATGACACATTTTCTAATGAATGAAGTGTGACATAATGAATGAAGTGTGACAACTGTAGTAGAGGAGTAGTAATAGTGGTGACAAAGGTGAAAAGGAAGTAAAGGTTAGAGGCAATAACAATGGTAATAAAGAGCCCATAGAGGTTGTGGTACGACCATATGAGATGCAGAAAAGTGTGAGAGATGACGATAGCAACAACAATAAGGGTCACAATAGGAAATACGAAAAGAGTGTCGGAAGTGACAAAGATTAGAATGAAAAGCATGAAATGAGCTTCATAGATGGAGGGAAAGGGAATTCAATGCGGTTAAAGATGGAGATTGCTTTTTCCAATTTTCTAAATTTAAAAAACTATTTTAGATAATTTTTTGGATAATCAATTTTTCATTTTCAACATTTTTTTATAAGTCATTTTCAACAATTTTCTTTAAAAGATAAGGTCTCCAAAAGATTTTTTAGCCTCTTATTTTTTAATTCAACAATTTATTCTCCATCCATTAAATTGGGACAATTAGACATTAAAAATTGAGAGACCAATTATCAAGTGGGTAGTTATTAATGCGGTGGTCCATATTAGTAATCATATGATACATGATAATCAATGTGTAAGACCATTTTTATTGCTCAACATTTTCTTACTTACATAAGTTTTTTTGTCCTTAAAGTTTCACAAAAAAATCACTTTTTGTCCTTAAAATTAAAAAAATATTTTTTAGTCTTAAAATTAATTTTTTTTATTAACGTTGTTCGTTATAAGTTTGATAAGATTAGGGTTGAGGAGGAGCGTGATTCACGAGTACAAAAACATGTTTTCTGTCGCCAATTGTTTAACAATGTTAATTATAAAAGAAAGACTAAAAATGAATCAGGGACTAAAAAATATTTAAGCCACATTTTTATTTTATCTAATTTAAGTAACTCTTCTTTCTTTAGTGGTGCACCCTTAAAAAACTTGCTTATTTAATTTAAGTAGTCTCGTACTTCACATGAGTTTTTCTCCTTGTACCTATGTAATTCTATGAAAAGTCAAAAATAACCTTGGTAAAAAAAGTTAAAACATTATTCTTTCTCGCACCTTTCTTCACACCGCTTCGTCTTTTCACGTTCAAAGTACAGATGCACCTCCATTCTGCTGCTCCTCCCTCATCAACCTCCATGCTTCCTGTCGCGAGCTCCATGCAACCCGTCACAACCTCTAGTGACCTTCGTGGTCCTTGTTGTGCACACGAACCTCCACTCCAATGCTTTTTCATTAATGACTTTTGTGCACCTCGTCGTGCCATCCATGCATCCCATTGCGATGTTTTACAACCTCAACTATAGTCTCGTGCACCTTCTATTGCAACATTCTCGTCCACCTTCTATTGCAACATTCTCGTCCACCTTCATTCGTTCTCACTTCCAAATACTTGCAAAATTTTTAACAAGTTTGGATTGACCAATCTGGACTTGCAAAAAAAAAATTGTTTTTGCAAATTTGAATTACCCAATTTAGATTTGTAAAAAATTTTTGGTGAAGCTGAAAAGTGGTTCCTAAGACCCTAACTTGACTGCAAGGTCTTGATCAACTTAACAAATAGCCAATTCAACCTTTTTAAAAAGTACACTGTGTAGGAGCAGACAAGGGACAACACCAATCTCGTTGTACAAATTCCTAATATATATATCCTTCATCCTTTGTTGTTAAAAGAAAATGGAAGAAATTTCCTATGGCCTATGCATCTTAATTCTACTGCCAAATTGATAAAGGCTTAGGCGTACAGTACAAATTTTTTTACAAGTCCAAATTACATAATCTAGACTGGATAAGACGAGGGACAACAAAATTTTAAGTTTTTTTACCTAAGACTATTTTTGTCATTTTTTAAAATTATGGAGGTGTAGGGAGAAAAAACTCCTTGATATGATTTCGGATTTTTTAAAGTTAATCAACATTTGTGTATTTTTAATAAAACTCTTTCATGTTATATGATTATTAATGTTTTTTTTATAAAAATAAAAGTAATTTACCAAAATGATTACCCCTTACATTATTTATATAAATAACCTTTTTCACTATTCATGTTAAGAAATTTGGTTTAGGAAACCAATTTCTCAACGTGATTTTCTTTTTTTATGTAAAAAGTCTATAAGAAATTGGTTGAGAGACTTTTTTCTTTCATATTTTGTATTTTTATGTGTTTTATTTTTATATTGTGTATCTTTTTTGTTATTTTAATTTTTTTAAATGATTTATAATTTCCTTTTTAGTTTAAAGTTTTTCAAACAAGATTTTTAAATCTAATATTTCAAATTATTTTCATAAAAATAATTTAAAAAATTTAAATGAGAAAATATAAACTGAAAAATAAATTACAAAAATGTTAAAAAAAAGAAAGGGACGAAAAAAGATTCACATCATAAAAATAAAACATAATATAAAATAAAATAAAATATAAATTAAATAAAAAAGATTTAAAATTTTAATTTTAAAATTCATGATTTAAAACAATATATAAATACAAAATATATTTGAAAAAATTTAATAAATTGACTAAATATTTTTTAGATGTATTTTTTAAAATTTATTTTAATTTATTTTTAATTTTTTTATGTACGTGTATTTTTGTAAAGTATGATTTAAAATTTTTTAAGTTAATTTGTATTTTATTTTTTTTCTTTATGTGTATTATTTTTATGTTGTGTATATTTTCTGTTATTTTAAATGTTTTTTAATTTATTTTTGTTAAAATTTTTTAAATTAAGATTTAAAAACCTAATATTTTAAATTATTTTGAAGTTATTTTGGTTTAAAATGTTTAAAAAGTTCAACCTTAAAAATATAAATTAAAAAATAAAGTAGAAAGCATTAAAAAAATTTAAACAACGAAAAAAAATATACACAACGTAAAAATGAAACAATAATAAAATTTATTTTTTTAAAAAAACAAAAAATGGAAAAGATATACATTTTTATATTTTTTTATTTTGTGTATCTTTTTCGCTATTTTAAATTCTTTTAAAATATTTTTTAAGTGATTTTTTAGTTTAATGTTTCAAAATTAATATTTTTAAACCTAATATTTTAAATTATTTTGATAAAAAGTGTTTAAAAATATAAAATGAAAAATAAATTATAATCCATTTAAAAGAAATTAAAAGAACGAAAAAAGATACAACGTAAAAATAAAATAACATATAAATTAACTAAAAAAATATATTTAAAATAATTCATGATTTAAAAAAATATACATAAATAAAAAATAAATTAAAAATTCAAAAAATTGACTGAATTTTTTTAGATTTATTATTTTATATTTTGTAATTTTAATTTTTTTAATGTAACTATATATTTTAAAGTATGATTTTTAAATTTTTTTAAGTTAATTTATATTATATTCTTTTATGTGTTTTATTTTCATGTTGTGTATATTTTTCATTATTTTAAATTTTTGTGAATGCTTTGTAATTTATTTTTTATTTAAAAGTTTTTAAATTAATATTTTTAAACCTAATATTTTAAATTATTTTGATAAAATGCACTTGAAAAATTTATTTAAAAATATAAACTGAAAAATAAATTAAAATTATTTTTAAAGAAATTAAAACAATGAGAAAAGATACACACTATAAACATAAAATAATAATAAAATAAAATAAAATATAAATTAACAAAAGAATTTTAATTTTAAAATTCATAATTTAAAATAATATAATAAGTAAAATATAAATTTAAAAAAATTGACTAAAGAAACAAATTTAAAAAAAGACGCTTATAAAAAAATGATTTTTAGTTTCTGACGTAATAAAAAGGTTATTTAAATAAATCACGTCGGTTTTTTGGTATATATTAATGTTGATCATTAATAATATTGAACGTGACCGGGATTAAGTTTTAACGGTGAATATTTTCAAACAAACGATTGGAGAAAATGACTTATTCTGCAAATAGTGAACAATATTTGTGGATTTTGATAAAGCAATAGGAGATGCAATTAATCCTTAAAAATAACTTGAAAAGTAAAATCGGATATAATACAAATTTTATCTCCTTATTTTTTAATATCTTATTTTCATTTATATTTTTTATTAATCCATAACTTTTCACTCTTTAAATATTCTTACTAGAAAAATCTTATAATTTTAATAATAAAATTACTTTAAAATTTTTATTTCTAATTACATTTATAATTATTTTATTATCAATATATATCTATAATATATATTATTAATATTATATATTAAAATAATATTTTTTTTCATTTATATTTATTAATATTTATTTTATCTTTATATTTATTTAAAAATTAAAAATACATATGTAGTCTCACTAGTTTTAAAATATAAATTTAATTAATATTTATTGTTAATATAAAAGGATTTTAGACTAATCTTTAATCAAAATTTTTTATTTATATAACTTTTAAAATAATAATAAATAAAAGTAAACAAATCTCCGCAAAAGCAAAATCTTAAAATATAACAATTTATATTTAACCTAGGCTGATGCAAGTGATACGGGTAACAAAATGATTCAGTTTAGGGTTGAGTAATGGAGGTTAATGTGAGAGAGTTGAGAGTTATTTTTGTTCTAAATAGAAGAAAAAAAGTGTATTGTAGGAGTGGAAGAAGGAAGTAATTTGTGATTGAGAAAGAGGATGGCGGAGGGAGAGAAAAGCGAGGGAGTGGGGATGACTCCATGGGAGCAGCACTCGGCAGTAATCAAGCTTCCTCGCTTTGACTACAACGCTCCCTCTTCTCTTCTCCGGAACTCTCATTCCGGTTTTCTCATCACTTGTACTATCAGTTCAGTTATTATTTCTCATTCATTCATTCATTCGTTTTACTATCTATCACCTATCACCTATCACCTATCACCATTTTGTGTTTCTGTTTCCAGAGCGGGAGAAGAGCGCTACTAAAGAAGCAATCTCCATTCTTCACAAGGTCAATCTTATTTCTCGATGTTGATTTTGATGATAACCTCATATTTATATTTCCAATTAAGCAAACGAAGAAATAAATTAGTGCTACATGTCTCGCCACTCATAATCATATTCATATTTAATCGTTTCTTACAGTTCCTTGGGCCGGGTGGTTATGACTCTTCAAACAACCCTATCGAAAGTACTACTTCTAAGAGAAGGAAGATATGCGCAGGCGAGGAATGTTTGGAGAATAAGGAAACCGAGTCTGCTGCTGCTAACTCTGGAGATGATGGTATTCTGTTTTTTTACTTCACTTTTTTGCAGTTTTGGGAGATAAAATGTACTCAATATAGGATAAACATCCAACCATGTTCATGGCAGATAAACATTCAAATCCTGTTAAAGCAGAGACAGAGAAAGATGGAGTAGCTGGTCTTTCTTTGGTTAAGCTCACCAGGAATGGGTTGCTTCTCCTTACCTTTCCCAGTAACACACAGCCTGACACTGTTCATATTGTGTCTAATATCATTCAAGCTTTGGAGTCCAGGAGTGTAACTTTGCCAGTGTAAGTAAAGTACCTCATACTTGTGTTATTAATGATTCAAAATGTTTCGTTTTCTGCTTAATGTTTGGTATGTCAATGATGCCTAGGTCTAGTCTAAACTTATTCTATGCCTCCTGCCATATTGCTATCCAAGGTAAAGAAGGGGGATCTTGAAAAATAAGCCAGGGGATGTCGGTCCAATAGCTGATTAATGAAGTTATATAACCTGTTAGCCATTCGACAAATATGTGATATGATTTACCTGTTTTTTTTGCTTCCCGTTCCCTCTAGGTTCTACCCTTTGGCTTGGCTTTCCTGAAATTCTCTCAAGAAGAATTCCTTCTGTTAAGCTGTCGATTTTGGATTATGCATTAAGTATATATAAAGTGAGGGGGAAAATATGTCTAGCTTCAACTTACAATCTTATGCAACTTTCTTGCTTTTTAAGAATTTCCCAATGTGAGATTTATAGCATGTTTGGTTTGGTGTTCAAACCATTGGAAATGTGTAAACATTGTGATAAAATGAAAGGTATATGTTGTTGTTTTGCTTACAATGTGGAAATTTGAATTGATTTTGGCAAAATTGAAGCCAAACCAAACATGTGACTACCTGCATTCCTTGTTATAAAAAGAAGTTATAATATAAAATATACTATCACTTTTTTCTTATAAAAAGGAATAGAGGAAATATTACTATGTGCTATTTTTTGATTGTGCATCCTTTATTCATTTTTAGTTGTACCTTTTTTCACATGTTTTTGCTTAATGAAGAGGAAGTTGCTTGAAGGTTGAAGCTTCTATTTCTAGCTTAGGCACCTAGGTGAGGAATAGAGGTTTAATGCCTTGCCATGACTTGATGGAATTCATTTGTTTTAGAATGTCCCTAACTAATGTGACATAATAGCGTGTTGCTTGTTCAATGTCAACGGCATATAATATCGTGTTGCTGTTCAATGTCAAGTGGCATTGGTTTGCGTATTTATCCTTGTCCTCATATCTTTTAAGTACCTAATGGGTGGTCAAGTACTCAAGTTATATATTAGGAGGAATTGAGGTTTCAAACAATAGAATTCTATTCAACCTCAAAAAAACTGGCACAAACTTCTACTTAGGTATTTCTATTGTCATTGTAGATTGTGGTTTTGATAGCATTCAATTCCTATTTGTTAAAAAAGCTATATTATACTTGTTGTCCAACCCTTAAAGACTGACTTTTGTTGTATGTAATTGTCCTTGAGTACCAGCAGACTAGGAACTATTTTGTAAACCTTTTCTGAAATCTCTCTTTGATATATATGCTTGTGTGTGATTTGAACACTTAACTGAGTGTAATTTGAACACTCAAGCATGTCCTCTAAAAAATCCCAACTTAGTATCATGGTGGGAACAATCCTACTCTACCTAGTTAGGTCCTTGGTGTATCCATCACCGTCAGTCAACTTTTGCTAGCAACTATTAGCTACCATCAGATACCATCATTTGCCGCTATCTAAATAGCAATTGTCGATGTTGGATGAAATGATTGTCTTACAGACCAGTGACACATGGGAACTAGTCCAATTGCCTTTGAAGAAGACTACTTTTGGTTGGTTGTTGGGTATATATAGTTAAGGTTGGACCCAATGGCAACATCGATAGATACAAAGCACATTTAGTGGTTAATGACTATACTCCAATGTTAGATCTTTGACCTTGATTGTGGGATACCTTTTCACTTGTGGCCAAGATTACTTTTATTCGTCTGTCCTTGGCCATGGTTGCTATTCGCCATTGGTTGCTTCACTAGCTCGATATTAAAAATGTTTTCTTACATGATGAACTGCAAGAGAAAGTTTACATGGATCAATCACCAGGTTTCGTTGCTTCTCTCAGCTCCCATCTTGTTTGCTGCCTTAGACATTCCCTTTATGGCATGATGCAATCTCCTGATGCCTGGTTTTGTCGTTTTAGCTTTGTGTTAATACAATTTGGAATGACTCATTGTGAAGCTGACTACTCTGTTTTCTTCCTCCATTCTCTTTCTGGTTTGTGGTTTTATCTAGTGGTATATGTTAATGATATTGTCATTACTGGTCATGACTCTAAGGTTATTGGTCAACTTAAATCTCACATTTAGAATCAGTTTCAAACGAAGGATCTTGGTCCACTCAAGTATTTTCTAAGCATTGAGGTTGTCCAATCTACTTTAGGTATTGCCATCTCACAAAGAAAGTATGCTCTAGGTATGATTGAGTGTCGTTCAAGTGACATTCCTATGGATCCAAATCTCAAGCTCCTTCTGAGTTAGAGGGGAACTTTTGAAAGACTTGGAAAGATATCGAAGACTAGTTGGTAGGCTCAATTACCTCATGTGACTAGGCTCGACATTGCATTTGCAATCAATGTAGTAAGTCAATTCCTCAATGCTCCTTGTGATCATACTTATCAATAGCGGATAACGGTCTGGAGTGGTCATCCTCCAAAAACGCTATAGCGGTATAGCGGGAGCTGGATGACCGCTATTTAAATCCCTATATAAATGTATTTACTAAGTTTATATAATGTATAAAGTGCTGAAAAATAAAGAAGTGATTCAAGGAAATATATAATATTATATATTTATATTGTTTGCATATACAAAACAGCAAACATAACATGTATTCCTATTGTTTGCATATACAAAACAGCAAACATGACATGTATAACACTAAAAGTCTAAGTGTCTAAGTGTATTCCTATTGTTTGCATATACAAAACAGCAAACATGACATGTATAATACTAAAAGCCTAAGTGTCTAAGTGTATTCCTATTGTTTGCATATACAAAACAGCAAACATGTTTCATGGCTAGTCTTAAACTTAAAGACTAGGAGTCTAAGACACTAGCTAAATATCATCATCCTCAGCTGAAAGGTCAAGGATTTAATCTTCATCATCATCACTTTCATTCCTATAAATTTCCTCCTCTTCACTTCCAATTCCATCATCATCTTCCTCTTGATCATCTTCACCATGTATTGGTTTTTGATTTGTCCTTCCAATTTGCATAGAAGTAGAACCTGTAGCTGCACTCTTAGCTCTTATATGCTGCCTAGTGTATGTAATAGGCTCCCCTACCCCTGCTGCAGCTGCCACAACTTCCCAAGTTAAATCATCAAACACAATTTCATCTTCTTGCACACCTTCTTCATCTTCGTTGGCCATTTCACCAACCAGCCATTCATTACTCCCATCAACATCATTCAAAACAATAGCATCTCTTACATAATCACAATCAAAACGTTGCTTTAATGATTGGTTATATTTGATATATACCAAATCATGCAACCTTTGATGCTCAAGCCGACTTCTTTTTTTAGAGTGAACCTATTTTACACGCATAAAACTAAATTAGTTAGATATTTGACATTCATAAAACATTAGAACTAACATAGTCTTAAAATTTACATACATGTTCAAAGATGCTCCAATTCCTTTCACATCCTGAAGAACTACAAGTTAAGCTTAGTACTTTAATAGCAATCTTTTGTAAATTTGGAACTTTTGATCCATAATTCTTCCACCATTCAACTGTAAACAAAATTTCACGACTAATTAGCTCTTTCACAAAATTGCATAATAATTACTTAAAATTATAAAATGATCTTTTATTTACCAGGAGCTAAAGTAGACCTCTGTCTTATTGCCACAAGAAATCCAAAATGGTAGCCCGCTCTTCTATAAATGGATAGCTTACAGGTTGCCATATCTTTCTCCTCATTACTTCCAGCTAGCCTTTGAATACATTTGTACAACCCCTCCATCACTTCTGCATCATTTTCAAGTCTTGGATTACCATAAAAGAATTGAGGATTTAGATAATGACCAGCTGCATGCAAAGGATGATGGAGTTGACACTCCCATCTTCTATCAATTATTTCAAAAACCTCCTTGTATTTCTCTTTGTTCCCTTTGAATCCACTTTGGATAACTTCTTTCGTCCTATCCATCGCCTCATATATATATATCCATTGCTGGTTTTTTCTCATTATCAACCAGCCTCAAAACTTGAACTATTGGTCCCATACATTTGAGAGTGTAAATAACGTCTGCCCAAAAAGTGGGCATGAGAACAATGTCAGTTGTTTTTCTTCCTTTAGTTTCCTTGACTGCCTTTGACTTCAACCACTCGTCAGATGTGAACATCTTTCTAAGGTTGTTCTTTTGATTATGCAACCTTTGTAAGGTAAGGAAAGTTGTTGCAAACCTAGTCACTCTACACCTAACCAATTCAGTTTTGTTTGTGAATCTTCTCATGGTATTCAAGGCCAAGGAGTGGTTATAAATGTACCCTACATGACTAATCCCCCTTTGGATAGTCTTTTTCACTCTTGCTATCTTTCCAATGTCCTCTAACATTAAATCAAGACAATGGGCTGCGCAAGGTGTCCAAAATAAATGTGGTCTCTTGGCTTGCCATAGCTTACCTAAAAATCAAATTTGATAGACTATAATTAGTTAAAAACGATAAAAGGATGGAATTGGTAAAAAGCAATAAAACTCAATTCTCATTACCGACCAAAACAAAGTTGCTTCCATTGTCGGTTACAACTTGAACGACATTCCTCTTTCCAATCTCTTCAACAAATTTATCTAGCAATTCAAATACTCTCTCTGGTCTTCACATAGGCAGATGCATCAACACTCTTCACAAACATAGAGTTGGATGGACAATTCACTAAGAAATTTATCAAAGTTCTATTCTTCTTATCTGTCCATCCATCAGACATAATTGTACACCCGTATTTTTCTCTTTCTGCAATATGGTCTTTCATCAAATTTTGTGTGTACTCCAACTCTTTTTTTCAAAAGAGGAACTCTACATTCATGGAAGGAGGGAGGCTTTAGATGCTTTCCGTAATTGCCAACTGCTTGTAGCATCAATTTAAAACTTTTTGATCGCACAACATTGAAAGGAATGCTGTTTGTCACAAGGAAACATTCTATATATTGTATCGTCCTTACTCTTGCCTCTTTATCAACTGGATCAATGATACTAGCTTGCTTTTTTTCCTTGCCCATTTTGATGGTTTCCTCATGTTTTTTAAAGAACAATAAATCAATGGGACCTTTTTTTGATTTCTTGGCTGCAACCTCTCTTGTAGGCCTTTTCCCGGTGGCCAAATTTTGTATTTCTTCCACCTCTTCTTCCTCTTCATTTTTCTCTTCAATCTCAGCTGCATATGCTTCCTTCTCAGACATTTTCTTCATAAATGCTTCCTTTAGTTGGGCTTTTACATCTGGGGGAACCTTTGTACAGCTGTTGAAATCCCTTTTGATTCCCATTTGGTGTCTTTTTGCTTGAGAAATACCACCGGTACTGGTTTTCAAACAAAAGTCACAAGTAACAGCCTTTCTGGTATTAATATCCCTTAGACTATTCCATTGCCAAGCCATGTCTAAGTTCGGACCAGTGGGTTTTACTAACCATTTGAAAGAGTTGGCTCAGAAGCCATAGAAGAAGAAGAGAAAAAAGCTAGAAAAAAAAAAAAAGGGGGCCACGGTCTTCTTCAGAGTTCAAAGCACCAGAGCGACACATAAAAGAACTGAAGAAGACGCAACAATGGTCTTCAAGGTTCAGAGTTCAAAGCAGCAGAGCAATACGTAGAAGAACTGAAGAAGACACAACAATGGTCTTCGAGGCCGCAGTGGCAGCGACGGTCTTCGGAGCAGAGACAGCGACAATGATGATGCTCGCCAGAGATGCAGTAACAGCGAGGCAAAACACGCAACAACAACGTTCTGCTTGCGAAGAAGAAAGACGTTGGAAGCGAGAAGATGAAGCTTTTTACTGTGCACGAACTCTGTTTGGGTAAAAAGGGAAAAATTGGTTTTCCCTTTTTGCCCTTTATTAATAAAACTAAAATAAGCACTAAACGGCGTCGTTTCATGCTAACCTTTTTCTAAAAACAAAAAAAACACAGCACGAAACGACGCCATGCTTTGGTTCTTCTTCGTTTTCGACCTAGCAAGACTAGGCACGACTGCGGGACTCGAATCAGCGGCGACCAGGCACGACTGGACGACCCAGGCGTGTGACGTGACGCGATCTACGTTCCCTAACCGCGAAACGCCGCGCGACTGCCGCTTCACCCAGCTGCGATGCGATAGCCACCGTTGGAGCACCGTCTGGCCGCTCCGCTCTGCCATGCCGCGATAGCGCCGCTATCATGCGCTATTGATAAGTATGCTTGTGATAGTCATTGGAATGTTGTTATACACATCCTTCGTTATCTCAAGAAAACACCATGTTGTGGACTCTTTTATGGAGAAAAAAGTGATTCCAAAATTATTTGTTATCGTGAGGTTGATTGGGCAGGTTCACCATTAGATAGAAGGTCTACTTTCGACTATTTTTGTCTTTGTTGGGATAATTGAACACCAAAGAATGCTACAAAGAGAGACATGAATTTGTAGCCAAATGGGTTTGTCCCTTTCAGGAATCTTTGAAGTTTGTTTAGTCAAGTGGTTAGAGCGTCTTTGACCGTAGAACTAGAGTTAAACCGTGGCTGCCATGTGGTATAATTGGCCGAACTAGTGAGCTTCTCACGTGGGATGAGAGGGGTATTAGTAAAAGTTAAAGTAGGCATGGCAGAATCAGGATTTGAGCAGGTCATGTCAGACACAAAAAAAAGTAGGGCAAAAAACTCATGCATGGTTGGACCAAAACAAACGAAACAGGTTGAAAACATAGCCAAAAGGGGGCAAACACTACCCATAGTGGTGTGTTGGAGAGAGATGAGTAGGCCAAGAGATTTATCGGTGAATGGATCGTTGGAAAATGGTGTTGCACTCCAAAAAAGGGAGGTGCTTGGGGGACATGTGCCCAGAGAGATAGGTGGCGTGTGCGGTGGCGAAAACAGCTTGGCAATCTCGGTCGCTAGAGCAAAGCAACTCCGATGGCAATGCGACTTCGGTGAAGGTGGGGGCAGTAGTGTTGAGGAGGGTGTTTGGCCCTCGCATGTACTGTTCACTCGGAAAAAAAATGAAAAAAATCTCTATATTTGGTCTATATTCCCCTATTTAACATAATCAAATCGTATCTTTAACAAAAAAAACAAACAAACTAGGATTTCCTTAGATTTTGCAATATAGGAACAACTTGGGTTATATTTCACAAAGATGCAATTCAATTATGTCTAAAATTCCTCGCACAATTAGGAATGGGATTTTGTTGCTAACAATTAAAATTTGGATGTAGAAATGGAAATAGAATAGAGATTAAAATCGAATGTGTAAAACATGAATTCTAGGATTCCTAACAATGCACCTGAATCATCATGATTCTACGAAAACTGCAAATTCATTTCAACCCATGCACTTAATCCGTGCTAATTGGAGTCACAACACAATTCCTAATTTTCACAAATTTTAAAACAATTGAACTGTTGAATTAGATCTTTAACTGATTACCTAGCCCCGTTCAGTTTGGATTAATCAACCTAACTATCATAATGTAATTCGTAGAGCAAAACCTTTATCAAGGCAATACAAACGAATTGGAGAAGAGAACAAGCATAGAACAAAATTTGCAGATAAAAGTCAGCAATCAGAAGTCAAAGATCTCCATTGGAAGACGAAATTTACAGAGCAAGAAAAAGAGAGAAGTGTTTGTGCTGAATTTTGAAAATCTAAAAAAAGGAGGGAAAGTTAGTCATGTTTGTTACAATAGGGTATTTAAATGGCTTCTAACTGATGGGCATTGGTCCAAAACGAAAAAGAGGTCCAAAGGCCTAACTAAAAATAAAGCTAAAAAATTACAAAATAAAAGAAATTATGAAAATACAAAGTTATGAAAATTACAATTAAAAATGAAAATAAAAGAAGTTGACCCATTGCAAAGTTCAATGCAAGAAAATCCAATTAACTTGCAAAATAAAGAAAAGTGGAAAAATATGTGAAAAAAATATGAAAGTATATTGGATTATGAGCAAAAAGCCTGAATGAGGCTCAAACATTAAAAAAAGACTAATCAAAAAATTAAAATACAATTTCAAAACAAAAAAAAGATATAAAATGTGTATAGTAAAATACTCTATCACTATTGACCATTATATTCTAGTCCGACGAGAACAACGTTAGATATGCCAAAAAAGTATTGCAGCCTTCGCGAAGCTCTCTACCACCATCACACCTACCCTGAACTGCCCCCTCCTATCTTTTTTATCCTCTACTTCATCTCTCCGCCTTCACCTGTTCTTGCCTATTACCCATTCTAGAGGATTAGAATATTTGGGTGTTTTAGTTGCTTGTTAGTTCACATAGTTGTTAATCATTTAATTATTGATTTCTTGAACTTTAAACTTGGTATTGATTATCATTTTTTAATGATATTTGAAGTTTTGTTTAAATAAATTTTTATCCCTAAAGTTTAACCGAAAATTACTTTTTGGTCCTTGAAATTTAAAAATATTTTTTTAGTCCCTAAAATTAATGTTTTTTTTATTAAGGTTGTCCGTTTATAAGTTTCAGTGTATTTGACTGTACCAGATATGAAATTGAAGATTGAGAGGGTTAGGGTTGAGGAGGAGAGTGATTCATGAGTAAAAAAACATGTTCTCTGTATGCAATTTGTTAATGGTGTTAACGGAAGAAGAATGACTAAAAATGAATCTGGAACTAAAAAAGATTTTTATAAGATCCAGTATATTTGACTGATCTAAAGTTGAAGATTGAGGGGTTAGGGTTGAGGAGAAGAAGGATTCATGAGTACAAAAACATGTTCCATGTCAACAATTTTTTTAACTTGTGTTAACAGGAGAAGAGTGACTAAAAATGAATTAGAAAATAAAAAAAATATCTTTGAATTTTAAGAACTAAAAGTGATTTTTGGTGAAACTTTAGGGACAAAAACTTATGTAAGCTTTGAAGTTTTAAAGTTCATATAATTTATTTTTTATGTGTCTGTAATTTTTACTTTATTTGAATTATAATTCTTATTATATATTACACTACTATGCTTCCACCATAACCCATTATGGTATCCATATATTTTTTCATAAAGGTTTTTTGGCTTGACGTTATGGACCGTTATCTGATATCGATTACATTGATCGGAACCATAATTTGAACTTAAGAATACTATAATTCTGTTATTTGTAAATTATTCTAAATTCATTCTTTTTTTGTTTTTCTCAGCTGGTAATCTGTTACCTATATAATAAAGAGCATTTGTTTTTGTTTATTCAACTTTGAAGTTCTAACAAGCATGATCGAGTACCTCACACCACAGCTTAAGCGTTTAAAATGGTTAATTTTGATTGATTGAAAATATGTACCTGCAAATTCTACCTATATTGTCTTTTTAATTTATATTTATGGAGTGAACATATTTTTTATCTAATACTGGAAATATCTGGTTTCAGTACCTATTTTTTATCTAAATAATGGACATATTTTCTGTTGCAGTTGGTGCCATCGCATTTTCCCCATACAAGCTACCTGCAGTTTGAATGAAAAAGAACTACAAGAAGTAGTATCAATGCTTGTTAAAAAGTTCGTAGCTGCTAAACTGGACAAACTTGAACAACCTCTAAAGGTCCAATACAATATTACCTTTTAGCAGCAAGAAAAATGCTAGGAATACACTCTTTTTCATTTGTTGAAATTTATTAGAAATTACAAATTTTGGTCGGTACTACTTTTATCTAAAGATCTTCTCCTAATTTGCAGCTTTGAATAAATTTTAATTGTTTGTTAGAGAATATGTTCTAGCACTCCTCTAGTTGCAAATCAGCCATGCTTTTCATAAGCTAACATTGTTTGCCATTTTCATCACCTGAGATACATGAGCCCCTCCACCCATCACCTGAGATTTAGTTTTCATTGTCAACCATGACTTATGCATTCTTTAGAACTTTCTCAACTACATAAATGGAAACAACATATTTAAAAAATTTATGCATAAATAATATTTTAACGTGGTTGGAATTGCAAATGATGAAATACTACGCAGTATGATTTGTAAATGAATTGTTTTCTTAAATATAGTTCCAAACTTGTTTTAGACAATTTTGTATGTTCCCATTGGTGTTTGCGGGCTAGCAATCTTGTATGAAGACAATTATAATTGCCCTTGTAGTTTGCTGTTGGGTTCAACCGAAGAGGAATTGAAGAGGCAGCGATTGCAAAGGAGAATTCAAATGATTCGAACGCATTTAGTTTGCTGGACCGTAATAAATGCTTTAGTGTAGTGGCATCTGCAGTCAATCATGTTGTGAAAGATTCAGTAGTGGATCTCAAGTCTCCAGAGGTAAAGATGTTGTACTATTTGCCTTGAACAATTTATAGCTGTTCCTGTTGGTATTTACATTTATTCATACTATGAACATTGGCACTGGTCTTGCAGCTCTCTGTTCTTGTTGAGCTGCTACCGCTTTCCGGAGTATCCAATGGGTCCATAAAAGTTGCTGTCTCTGTCCTCCCAAGGAACCTTGTTAGTACAAAGCCACGACTGTGCATCAAACCCTTAACTTCCAATATTAAGGAAGCGTCCGTAGCAACATGAAAAGTTGCGCTGATAATTTACTTTAACTTGCGTGGACAATGTTGGCTTGTCAGGTTGCTTATCCTGAAAATATCTATTGGATTTCGTATGACCCTGGATATGGAAATCGAAAGAACCAGCGAGGAGCCTAGAGCTAGAAGTGAGAAACAACTCACCTTTATCACCCTTTAATTTTGTAGAAGCTGTAGCTTCCCACTTATGCTCCACTCCACCCATTTATACTGAGGCTATCTCAATATTAAAATTTGTGTCGTACATGTTGAACTTTATGCGCTTTGTGTCATAGAATATTGGTTGGTTTCTGATGATGCCATATATAGAGGCCTTGTATTTTTGTTTGGAAAATACAGCACTAATTTTTAGATATATTTTGATGAAAAAGAATAATGTGGGTTATTTTCAATTTTATTGTTTGTACTGTATGTATGATGAGCATTTCATATGTTAAGGTTTCTTTTATGAAGAGTCTTGTGATATCCGTTGTGCAAATCGTTTTGTACTAATTAAGTAAAAGATGTTAGGGGCGAGCATATGACACAGGTTGGAAGTTGGAATGCCTGAAGGAGTTTATTTCTGTCCCTATGTGGTTTGGAAGTTTGATTGGGTCATTTATCTAGACTCAAACCTGATATGAAAGTCATCGAGTGCGAGAGAGATGTTTTAGTTTAATCAAATGTCTGAAAAATACCTTATCTAAAATACTATATATGGGAAGATAATATTTTGTGATTTTTTTTATAAGTTAGAAGATTTTATTAAATAAACAAACACAAGCACCAGAGTTTGTTCTAAACAATAAAACAGATTCATAACTTATTTTGGGTAGGATGATTTTACAAGTTTGCTATATTTATAATTCAAGTATATTTTATGATTGTTTTTTAACATTTTACATATTTTCATCTTTATTTTTTTTACTTTTCTTATATTACTTGTTGCTACTACCAATCTTGGTTAAGGTGTTTATAAACGATTTTTGACACCGATTCTTAAGTGATGTGAGACTTTGAGTGTATCAGAACGCTTTCTTGGCTAAGGGGTGTGAAACTGTGGGTTGGTCTTACCGTGGGCGTCAAATGTACTTACCGATGAACGTGAGTCCACAATGTAAAATGTTATTGAGATACTTGCAAAGGGACTCCAATGATCAAGTAAGTAATAGTGTTTTTGGTAAATGCAAATGGGTATTCCCAACATTCCTTTGCATGTACTTTCTTTGCACTTACAAAAAATATTCTTCATCGGAGTCCTTTCGTAGGTCCTCAAGAAAGAAGGCATAAATCTATTAGTTTGTGATGGAAATAGAAATTATTTTAACAAAAAATATATTCACATAGTTCCTATTTTCCATTGATTCATGAATCATTTAAATTAATTAAGAGTGGTTTCATCTAAAAGTTATTAGAATGTTACATGAGTTCATGTTTCAGATTTTTCACTTGCTTTGTCCTTGGGTAATTGTCACAATCTAATTTTCTTATAGTAAATATAAACAGTAGTAGTACTTTCTCCTTTATCATTAACTGTGATAACAGAGCAAGGAAGGATAACTAGGTGCGAAAATACATAATTTAAAGAAAGTATAGGAAGGTGTTAACTTGAGTAATTCTTTGGATTAGGTGTTAGTTCTCCCGGAGGAGGTGTAGGCTAATAGAAGTAAACCGTTAGAGTCTTATTGGACTTAATTAGATCCATATTTATATCAAGTTTCGTCACTGATTTTCATTATATAGATGAGAAATCTCTTGTTCATTTTATTTTTCTGCTCATCGTAGGAGCCAGAGCCCAAATGATGCAATCCGTCCTAAGACACTTGAAGGATACATGCAGAAGCTTTATTCCATTGAATAAATTAGAATTTAGGACTTTTTATAATTTTGTTGACTTTGACTTTTTAGTAGGTTGACTCCTAAAGTCAACCTTCCCTTTTAACCATTGTATTTAGGTCACCCCTTTAGCTTTTAGGTCATATTTTATTTTCCTAAAAGGTACTATAGTCATCATGCTAGAGTTTGCTAAGATGAGCTAGCTTTTAGAGAAGATGAACATACGTTATGCTCACCCCTCTCATTATGGATGCACCCCTCTAAGCATGTTTAAGGCATAACTACTATCCATACCTCTTAGTTGCTAAATATCACACCCCCTAGTCATGCCTTTAGCATGACTACGTTTTACCACCTCTTTCTACTTTTCACACCTTTTGTATTCTGACTAGATTAGGGGTAGATTCATTAGTTGGTTATACATGATCATAGTTATCTAATCATGGTTAGATGTGACTCAACTAGAGTTGGTCTAATCTTGGTTAGATTAGCCCATGATCTAGTTAGCCTAACTCACCCCTTCTATCCTATAAATACGACATCTCACCTATATGTAATCATCTTTAGATTGTTGAGTATAATTTGAGCTTTTTAGCTTGAGCGTGAGAGAGATTTTTCTTCCTCCTTGGCTGTGAGCCTCTTTCCCTTAGGAGAAACTTCTTGTAGCTTTTATCAAGGATCCCTCCTTGTGGCAAACATCCCCCACTTATCTCTCATCCTTGGGAGTGGTGTGATCATTCCATTTCCTCACCTATCCACACTTCATTTCACATTAATCTAGCCTCTTCATGGAAGTAGATCTTAGGGAGAGATGGGTCTTAATCATATGGTATCATGAGCCAACTTCCATTGAGGTGAAGTTCTTCTAAATTTGTGTGTCACCTTTGCTTCTTGTTCTTGTTATTTTTTTCCATTTCCATCTTGTCCATTTAATCTCCATTATTGTATTGTTTTAGTTTGTCTTGTGTTGCTTTAAATTTGTTCTTCATTTTAATATTGCATTCTATATTTTGTTTTATTTTATAGTTCAATTTCTGTTGCTTCTTTCCATTGAATAATAATGTGTTCTTTTTAGGATTCTTTCAATGTTCTGCCCAGATTTTTTATTTTTTTAATATTCATATGCTATCCTAAGACGATCATGATGATGACTTTACAAAATTTGTGAAAGAAGCCACACAATTGTGATCTTGATCGTTGGATGCATTTTGTGTCTTTTGCTTTGTGTTATGCTTTTATTTCTCTGTTTTTCCAGCACCTATTTCTCTATTTTTCCAGCCCCTGTTTCTCTGTTTTTGTGTCACATTCTTGGTCATTTTGAGTCATTTATTTTAAGTTTTAATCCTCCTAAGTTATGTCTTAGTTTGATCATGCTTAGTCATTAAATTTGTCACATTAATTCCATTGTTTAGCTTCTTTTATTTTACCAATAAAAATTGTGTTGTTGATTCTTATAGAGTTGAGCATCAAAGAGACTTAGTACTCTTGAGCTCATGTCCTTAGAGTTTCACATGCTATTTAGATCTTAGCATTGCTTTAAATTTTTCAAAAAAAAAAAATAATGCTCAATTTCTTTCAAATTTCATTCACTTGTTCAATAATTTTAGTAACTTAATTTTGTGCTAGTTTTTGTTGATTGACTTTGAGAGGCATGTTGGGTATGTAATTGCACTGATTATTGAGTAATCAAGTTGGCCTAAACTTTCATAAAACTCTCTTTGTGCCATTTATTTTTTATCACCTAAAATTACTAGTTCATATTAAGTTGCTTTGTTTCTTGACTTTGCAATTTTGTATATCAATTATGATGTCTATTTCCTATCTTTTGTTCAAGCGTTTATTATTCTTTGACTCCTCACCATATTTGCTTCAAAATTATGTTAAGAGGTGTATCAAAATTGTATAAAAAAAAACAAAAGAAAACAAGTAAAAAAAAAAAACGCGTTAGTAAAAATTGTTAAAAAGAGAAGTAATTAAAACGAACAAAACATTTTTAGTGCACCTCATATTGTATCAATCACTAAAAGGAGTGTTATAAAAAAAATTGATGAATCTTTCTAGAACATGCTTGTATATAATTTGGCCATATTGATTTTAAATGGTGCAAATGATTGAAACTTTTGAGTCATTTTTTCTTTTCGTAGTCCATTCTTTTGTGTGCCACCTTTTCTTTCTACACCTTAATTTTTGCTTGTCCTGTTTCATATAATCTTTGAGTTTGCCGAATAATGTTTCATTTGGAAGCTTAACTTTCCTTCATTTGTGTTTCGATTGCCTTGTGTCTTCTTCCATTTTCTTGCCCTTTTTGTGCGTCACTTCTATGTGTGTAGGGACCAAAATTTGGAGACTTGCCACTCGGTAACATTTTGGGTGTTGATTAAAGGCATAAGAACCTAGTCTTGGAGGAAGGACTTACCAAAAGGGGAAGCACACACTTGTGAGGAAAAACACTTGGAAATGAGCCAAAACTTCATTCAACATTTCTTTAATTTTTGCATTTTAAATCGGGTGTGTTTTGAGGCAATTTTTAACTAGAGGTGTTGGATGCCCGTAAGGGTCACCTCATTTGTGTATAATAATTTAGTTTCTCGTTTAAGTGTGAGTGAGAAATTGATACCCCTAATTCATACTTTAAGAGCACGTTAGTCCTTACACTTTGTTTTAATTTTTTATTTTATTGCTTTTGGCATTTTAGTCAAGTGTTTAAAAGTACCAAAAACTTTTGGCATTTTAATGTTTTTGGCATTTTAGTCAAGTGTTTAAAAGTGTGAGTGAGGAATTGATGCCCATAAGGATCACCTCTTTTGTGTGCAATAATTTAGTTTCTCATTTAAGTGAGTAAGGAATTGATACTCTTAACTCATACTTTAGGAGCACATTATTGCTTTTGGCATATTAGTCAAGTGTTTAAAAGTACCAAAAGCTTTAAAACACTTTAGGTGAGAAAACCTTAAAAGAAAGGAGTGTTCTTGCATTTTCTTAGTCTTTAATCCTTTCAATTTTAATGTCTTTACATACATATGAGAGTATTAAAAGTGTTAATAAAAGTAGGAAAGATAAAAGAGAAAAAGAATGGGAGGAATATAAGAAAAGGTTAAGAAGAGAAAATGAAGAGTATAAGAAAGAGAGGAGAAAAGACAAAAATAAAGAGAGGAATATAGGATAGAAAGCGAAGAGAGGGAATGGATAAAAAAAGAGAGAAAAGACAAAGAGAAAGAGAGGAAAGTGATAAAAGAGAAAGAGAAAAAAGAGAGAAAAGAGAAAAGAGAGGCAAGAGGGAAGAGAAAAAGAAAAGAGAGAAAGAGAAAAAGGAAGATAAGAGAGAAGAGAAAAAGAAAAGAGAGAAAGAGAAAAAAGAAAGATAAGAGAAAAAGAAAAAACAGAAAGAGAAGAACGTGAGCAAGAAAAAGAAAAGAGAGAAAAAGGGAGAAAAGAGTTAGAAAGAAAAGAAAGAAGAGAAAAGAATGAAAAAGAGAAAGAAGAGTTGGAAAGAAAAGAAAGGAGAGAAAAATGAGAAAAAGAGCAAATAAAGCTAGAAAGAAGCGAAGAAGAGAAGAAACAAAAAGAGAGAGATGCTTAGGGGAGCCCTTATGGTAACCTTTACACACTTTATAGGGACTTAGAAAAGCCTAAAATAACTCATTACATTCATGCTTCTTCTAGTAAGAAGGAAGACCCTAATAGGCATCCTAAGAAAAAGGAAAACCCTTCTAGAAATAAACCCAAAGGAGAGTCATACAAAAGAAAGTGAAAAAGCTTATTGGAAGTCATCCTTGTAAAGATACTCATACTTAAAGAGAGACTATTTGGGCAAAATTTGTTATCTCATTATGGATGGAGGGTCGTGTTGCAATTGTTGTAGCACAAGGTTTGTGGAAAAATTAGCTCTTACTACTATTCCTCATCCTTCACCTTACTTTTGACATGACTCAATGATGAGAAAAGTGTAGTAGTAACAGAGCAAGTGGTGATTAGCTTCTCAACAAGACACTATAAGGACAAAGTTTGTTGTGATGTGGTCCCTATGAGAGCTAGTCACATCTTGTTGGGAAGACCATCACAACATGATAGAAAAACTTTGCACAATGGACTCACCAATAAAATTATTCTCTCTCATAAGAGGAAAATATTCACCTTATATCCTTTTAATCCTATTCGAGCTTTGGAGGATAGAAGACACATATAACTTAAGAGAGAGAGGGATACAACTGAAAATAAGGATGCTGTTAGGAAGACCAAGCCTAAAGAAAATCCACCTTTGCCTTCAAAGGAGGTTCGTTACATAGAGAAATCTTCCCACTAACCCTTACAAAATGAACAAATTGAATTTGAGGCTGTGCTTAAACTTTTTTACCACAATGACCTACAACCTCAAGTCAAACTTGACCATAACTCTTGGGAGGAGTGCTCTAATGAACCAAGTCTAGACCCCATTCACCATTTCAATCCTAATGGGTCAAGGTTGGACACATTAAGGGTGGATTGGGGATCTTCTTAGTGGAGGGAAGAGCATCAAGATGACCTCATCTCGAAACACTTTATGGTGCTACCATTTGCTACCTCAACCTACAAAAGGAACTCTTTGTTCTTAATCCATCCCTCTTTGTTGAGAAATACCTGCTTATTACTTTTTTTATCTTTCTGCAGGTATGGAAGAAATGGAAGAAAATCTTACGATTTGAGGGCAGATCCTTTTAAGGGAGAGGGGATGAAGCAATTCGGCCCAAGGCCTTTGAAGGATACATGAAGAACCTTTATTCCATTGTATAAATTAGAATTTAGGACTTTTTATAATTTTGTTGACTTTGACTTTTTAGTAGATTGACTCCTAAAGTTAACCTTCCCTTTTGACCATGTATTTAGGTCACCCCCTTAGTTTTTAGGTCATATTTTATTTTCATAAAAGGTATTATACTCATCATGCTAGAGTTTGCTAAGATGGGTTAGCTATTAGAGAAGATGAGCATGTGTTATGCTCACCCCTATCACTATGGGCACACCTCTCTAAGCATGCTTAAGGCATGACCACTATTCATACCTCTTAGTTGCTAGATGCCACACCCCCTAGTCATGTCTTAAGTATGACTACTATTTACCACCCCTTTCTACTTTCACACCTTTTGTATTCAGACTAGATTAGGGGTAGATTCATTAGTTGGTTATACATTACCATAGTTAATTAATCATGGTTAGATGTGATTCAACTAGAGTTAGCCTAATCTTAGTTAGATTAGCCCATGATCTAGTTAGCCTAAACCACCTCTTTTATCCTATAAATAAGACTTCTCACTTGCATGTATCATCCTTGGATCATTGAATATAATTTGAGCATTTTTAGCTTGAGTGTGAGCCTTGAGTGAGTATGAGAAAGAGTTTTCTTCCTCCTTGTCCGTGAACCTCTCTCTCCCTTGCAAAAAAGTTCTTGTAGCTTTTATCAAGGATCCTTTCTTGTGGAAAACATCCTCCACTTATCTCTCGTCCTTGAGAGTGGCATGATCATTCCATTTTGTCACCTATCCAAACTTCATTTCACATTAATCTAGCCTCTTCATGGAAGTAAATCTTAGGAAGAAGAGAGTCTTCATGATAAAATTTGCAGGAGATATGATTTTTATCAAAAGGAATATATAAAAATCTAGAAAATCTTATAAATTTGTTAGAGTTTAAATTGGTTTGTTTTTGTTTTTCTTTCTGGTAATCTGTTACCTATAATAAATTTGTTCAACTATCAAGTTCTAGTCGGTATCTCATGCCACAGCTTAAGCTTTTAGAATGTTGATTTTGATTGATTGGAAATATGAACCTGCAAATTCTACCTATATTGTCTTTTTAATTTATATTTATTGAGTGGACATATATGTAAGTTTGTGGATATTACTAGCAAAGCCATCCACTCTTTCAGTACCTTCCTTTTTTATCTAACAGTGGACATATTTTCTGCTGCAGTTGGTGCCATCGCATTTTCCCTATTCAAGCTACCTGCAGTTTGAATGAAAAAGAACTACAAGAAGTAGTATCAATGCTTTGGAAAAGTTTGTGGCTGCTAAACAGGGCAAACTTGAACAACCTCTAAAGCTCAAATACAATATTACCTTTTACTTTCAAGAGAAACGTTAATTTGTAGATTTTAATAAATTTTAACCAATAAAATAAAGTAGTAGGTTGTATTTCTACATCTCCTCTAGTTGTAAATTAGCCATGCTTTTCATAAGCCAGAATTGCTTGCCATTTTCATCTTCTGATGAGGTACATGACATCTCCCTCGTTATTCTCATTGCTAAAGAAAGAAGAACCAACCTTTATTTTAATTAAATTTTCAACATTAATAAAACTGATCTCTTAATTTATTCACATCCTTGGGGTTTCAACGAGTATCAATGTGAATTTAAGTCAAGCTGAGATTCACTTTTTATAAATAATATTCATAGTGGTTGGAATTACAAACCATGACATATGCCATGGTATGATTCGTACATGAATTGTTTTCTTACACATGTATTTCCAATTCAAACTAGTTTCAGACAAGAATTTCTTTATGCATTACATGTTTATGTTAGAGATTTCAGTTTGAGTTAGATTATATTTTGGTAAATGTCATATGTTTGAATTGATGTTTTCTTTTTAATAAGTATGGTTAGTAATATTAGTTTTTATTATAATTGAATCCACAATCTTTTTTTTATCTCTTTCTTGGTTAACTAACTGAATTAACCACCTTATATCTCGTTTGAATTAAACTGATGTTTGTTAGCAAAAAATCTTCTATGAAGACATTTATAATTGCTTTGTAGTTTGCTAGCTGTTGGGTTGAACCGAAGAGGAATTGAAGAGACAACGAATGTGAAGGAGAATTCAAATGATTCTAAAGCATTTACTTTGTTGGACTGTAATAAATGCTTTGCTGTAGTGGCATCAGCAGTCAATCATGTATGGAAGATTCAGTTGTGGATCTCAAGTCTCCAGAGGTAAAAGATGTAGTACTATTTGCCTTGAAGGATTTAAATCTGTTGGTATTTACATTTGTCATACTCTGAGGCATAAGCAGTGGTGTTGCAGTTTTCTGAGCTGGTTGAATTGCCAACCCTTTCTGGAGTACCCAATGGATCCATAATAGTTGCTGTCTCTGTCCCCCCAGGGAATCTTGTAACTGCAAAACCTCGTCTATGCATCAAAGCCTTGACTTCCAATACCAAGGGTCTGTAGCAACATGAAAACTTGTGCTACTTTAACTTGCGGACAATGTTGTTTAGTCAGGTTGTTTACTTGTTTATGTATCTATTAGAGTTTCTTTTATTGGCAAAGGATATTTGTTAATTTGTTAGCTTTTTTTTTTTATAAATAGAGAGATTTAAATTTATGGTTTTTTTTTTCTGATTTCATATGACCCTGAAGATGGAAATTGAAAGAAGTATCTAGAATTAAGAAATAACTCACCTTTCGTACTCTTTATAACAACTTATAAAAGCCATCCATTTATGTTCCACTCCAGCCATTTGTATTGAAGCTATCTTAATCTTATTATTAAATGTGATATGCGACATGTTGAATACGTATTGCGCGCTTTATGTCTGTAAATTGATCGGTTTTTTATGCTTTTTTTAGAGTCCCTCTTTTCTTTTTTAGCACAGCATTAGGGTTTTTAGTTTTTGCACCCATTAATTGAAATAGTCTCTTTTTCCCTTATCTTTTTATAATGCTTAAGCTATTTCTGTCCCCTATTTTCTTTTTGTTGTACTGAGGTTTAACATTTTTGAGTTTTTGTTTTGAATCTTTCTCAAAATATGTAGTTCCTATGGTGTTCTGTATTAGTTTATTTGTTTTTGAGAGTTTTCATGATGTTGCATTGTAGGTTTTATTTTTGTAGGAAAACAAATGAGTTAGTTTAATCAGTAAAGTTTTCAAAAGTGGTAGACTTCATAATCTGAAAAGTAATTATTTTTACTATACTGTGGGTCATAAAATTTACACTAGTGAACCATATAGTTGTAAACTTGATGATTCATAATGTTAAATTTGATAATTTATGCGTTAGAATAAGATGATTTGTAATTATATTATTATATAATCACTTAATTTGCAACCTATTAAAGTACACCATGCATTATTTAATTTGCAATTATATAATTACATAATTACGGATTATTATATCATTCAAAATTTATATTATTATATAATTGTGGATTATCTAGTCTACAGCACAAAAATTTTATAAATCTGGTAAGTACATTATGTATTGCGAAATTTGCAATATAAAAAACATGCATTATAGAATGTAAATACTTCGAAAATTCATAATACAGTTATATATATATATATATATAGCAGATTAAGAAATTTGCAGTACAGAATACTTTCGAAATTCTAAATTTTTAGGGTTGCAAAATGAAAAAGGCCTGCACTAATTCTAAGATATATTTTGATGAAAAAGAACTATTGTAGATTGTTTTGAATTTTATTGTTTATACCATATGCATGATTCGTATTTCCATATTTTATGGTTTCTTTTGTGTCATGAAAAATGTGTTTGTTTTTGGACTATAAGTTTTGCAAATGTGTTACACATTTTATATATATATATATATATATATATATATATATATATATATATATATATATATGTTAATTAATTAATTAATGTGAATCAGAATATATAACTATATATCCTAATAATTGATTTTATCATTTAAATTATTTTTATTATATAAGAATAATAAAGAAAAGGAGAACATACAAATGACCAATTAAATTTATAGTATCTTTAAGTTACACGCTAAAATAAAAAATAAAAGTTAATATTCTCTAATTTTTTGTGTTTTAAGTTAGTCAGTAATTTCTTTTCAACATTTAACTTAATGACATATTTTATTACTAAGTTATTTTTATTTTTCAAAATTTATCACTATTTTTAGCTTAAATATGTTAATTCATTGGTATATTAAATTTTTTATTTAAGATCTTATTAAATTTTTTAGTCTTTTATGTGTGTTGAGTATTCAATATTTTTTATATTTTTATTTAAAATATTTTAGTAGTGTTTTAAATTTTTTTAAACTGATCTAAAAAATGGTTTCAACATAAAAAATTATGGGAATAAAACAATTTTTTAATATATCATGAACTTAAAAAAATATTTAAAAAATATTCTTTTTTGTATATTTTATCATCATATTTTCAATTTTCATTTATTTTACCAACATATTTGAAAGAAAATAACAAAATTTCACAGAAATTTGTGTCAAAACAACATAAATAAAGTGTGAATATTAAAAAACATGATGGTAAAATATGTGAAAAAATGATTTGGATAGTAAAATTTATATGGAGCTAAATGACACCTAATTAGCTTTATGGTGTAAAAGTTAAACTGCCATTTTTTTAAGCTATATCTTTCTATTATTTTATGGAATTTCTTATTGATTATTCAAATAAAAAATGTTTTGATTTAGTGTATATTATTTTTCTATAAAATAATATATTTATTTTTAATAGATTATCAAGTTTTTTTATCAATAAAAAATGATATTAATAAAAGAGAAAGAAATCATAAGATATGTCTTCTGAACAGTATAAATAAGATCCGATGTAAAAAAAAAAATCACCACGTCTAGTCCAAAAAGGACTTTTCTCATCACACAGTGTCACAGATTCATAACTGATTTTGCATATGAGCGTGTTGTAAATTTTGTCATCCGATACCAGTTCCATGAGCTAAGTAGCATATTCTAGACAATTTCATGAACATTCATCTTCGTGTCTTTGAAAACTGCATTATTCTGGTACTTCCAAATATGTCACAAACCTGCAAGTCATACTGCAAGCATTTCGCAGGTTTCACTGGCCTTGCAATAAGTGAGTGAACAGATTATCAAGTTAAAGATCTTTCGTTTTTAATTAAATATTTTAATATGTAATATTTTCAATGAACTTTTCATAAAAACAAAATTTTAAATAATTTGTTATTAATTAAATATTGAAAAGATGGTACAGATATTTTAGAATTGTAATTAAATATTTTATATTAAAAATATAAACAATAAAGATTAAATCTTGTAATTGTAACTTGTAAGACCACTGTCATTTATTAAACTAAAACAATTTCGTAGCAATTGATCAGTTTGACCGGAAATAAAATGGATTAAGTTTGACATGTGATAAAACCTTACTTTATATATTATAATAATATAATTTAATATAGATATGACAAATTAAAATTAATTTATTATTAAAATTAACTATAGAAATGTAAACTTTCTAAACAATTTATGGGAATGATTTTATAATTAAAAAATTGATATTGAGAGAAACATTTTAATTGTTATTAAAAATCCTTATTGTCAATGTTATATATTATTATAAAACAAATGCAAGATCTTATTGAAAAAAAATAATCTATATATATATATTTATGAGTTTAATTAGTATGTATTATCATTAACAAAATTTTATATTGATATCTAATTGCAATAACATTTTATTTATGATTACTTTACTAGCTTTAACAATTAATACTTGAAAATCATCTAAATAAAAAGTTGTGATTAAAAAATATCTAAATTTATATAAAAAATTTGAAATTATTCTAAAATAAAGTAGTTGGAATTCCAGTAAAAAAGGTTGGAATTTGGTATTACATTAAATAATATAAATTATTAAACCAATGAATATAAATTAAATAAAAATTAATAAAATTATAAATTAATATTCTAGCTTTGTAAATTATATATTAAGTTAATTCTATATGTTATCTCATTTGCTTAAAGGAAAAGGTTAAACATACACCCTCAAACATTGTGTATCGATTACGTACACCTATTTTATAATATATTTTATTATAATTCATTTAAAATAATTAATATAAATATATTATAAAAATAAATAAATAAGTTGAAAAAAGAGTATGTAATGGAGGTAGGTTACTATGGAGTGGTATTTGTATCACCGTTCTTTCTTAAATAAGATATGTTGATTATTATAAATTTCCATCTTTTGTTGGATTTCTACTAAACAAACAAATATAACTTTAATATCTTTTTCATTATATTTGTAAATTTAAGTAAACATGTAATGTTTTTTTCCTTTATTTTTAATTTTTTTCCTACAAAAAAAAATCTAATTCTTTAAGTGAAATTATGAGTACATAAAGAAGCAGTGATGTGACCATGCCTAGCCAAGGACCTATCACTAGGGCTATGGCTAGAAGGATTGAAGAAGATCTAGCCCTTGCAGACAAAGGAAGACTTCACCTCCTATGGAGAGTGAAGATATTAGGCTAGAGACTTTAGTTAATAAAATGTAATTTCCCTTTATTTTAATTTTGAGGAGCATTAGCAATTTAATTTGAGACATGTATTTAATCCATTTTTTATTTTAGGAGGTGTCTTAGGAATTTAGAGGGTGAAATTAGCTTTTTGGGTCTTTATGAAGGAAATAAGGGGTAGCCTTGATATCTACACCCCTATTTTCCTACATAAACCCCCTAAGCTAATAAGAAGGAATCTTGGCCCTTGGTTTAAGAAACTTGGGCACCAAGTTTGATGATCTAAGGAGGGAATTGTTTCTCAATCCTCCTCCCTTAGATCTCTCCTTTTAATCCTAGCCCTTTGTTTTTAGGTTATTTTGTTCAAGAGGTTAGCTACCTCTATAAATAGGAGCTTCCCCCCTCACTTGTATTTTTTACACTTGAATTTAATCCTAGAGACCATATTGGTTGTGAGGTTGTTACCTTTGAGTGTCCCCCCTTCTCCTTTGTGAGAGCTTCTAAGAGTTATCAAGGGACCCCTCCCTTGTGGCCTCTCCCCTTTGGCTTATCAAACCTAGTATTTGTTGTGCCTCACCCTATTCCTTTCCTCTCCATAAATTCATTTCCCTTCCAAGTGAGCTTAGAAAGGATCCTTTGGGCACGTGATCATCAAAGATCACATCAAGCAGTCTTTTGTTACATTTAGGGTTAACCACCCTTTTACAAATTGCGACTTGTTTTTTATTTATGCAACACTTGATTGAAGTCATTGTTTATAATTTTTTATAATGACATAAATATATAAAGAAAAAAAATATTAACAAGAGATTTTACAATGGTTGGTAACTTGACATACTTGACAACTCTTGGATTGACATGAGGAAATTCCAACCTAAGAATTTGGAAGATCGTGAATGAGTTTGTAATAGGTAGTTACAACCTTCCACTCTCCCAATATAATGATCTAGGGGCTAGATAAAAGGAGAAAACCCAAACATTTTCAGGAAAAAAAACTACTAACTGAGAGATATCAAGACCAAGTTACTTGAGTATGGTAAATGAAATATTTTGATGACCACAACAGGAGCCGATAAAAATACTTAGATCATTAAGAATCTTCTATTTTCAAACTTTCTACCCTTGAAAAACTAATGGTGGAAATGTAGATGATGCGTCAAGAAGCTAAGGATGCCTATTGTAAAGCAGCCAAAGACAAAGTCGAAATGCTCAAGAACAAGAATAACAACATATTTAAGTCACTCAATAGGAATTGTGGGCGCAAATGGTCACAATATGGCATCCAAAGACTTAAACATTTGTGAAACCATAGAACTACTTCCAATCCTTATCATAAAAGATTGAAGTAGAACCTATTCCTCGACATTTCCTAGTAGCAAAGTTAGATCCTTTTGATGATAGTCAAGATCCAAACCATGAGAGCTGATAAAACTACTCATCTGTCCTTTACAACTGAATAGGATGGTACATATTCATCAAGATCACTAAGAAGCTTCCACTTTTGGATTTCCCAACCTTGAACATCTAATGGTGGAATTGCAGATGATTTGTTTGGAAACTAAAGATGTTTATTGTAAAGCAGCTGAAGAATGAAGCAGGAATGCTCAAGAAGAAGCACAACAATAAATTTAACTTGCCCAATAGGAATTTCAAGTACATATGACCATAATGTGGCATATGAAGATTGACCATTTGTAGAACTGTAAAGAGACTTCCAATCCTTCTTAGAAGAGATCAAAGTAGAACCCATCCCTCCACATTTCCTAGTGCCAAAGTTAGATTCTTTTGATGATAGTCAAGATCCAAACCATTGTATGAGGACTTTTCAATCTCAAATGTTAGTTAGTGGTGTAAGTAATGCCTTGAGGTGCAAGATGTTTGTGGGCACACTGGTGGGATTGACTTTGGATTGGTTTAGTAGTTTACCAAATTGCACAATTACAAATTTTAAGGAATTTCCTCTTATATTAATCACTTAGTTCATTGAAAATAGACATAAACCTCCTTTAGTAGCCGATTTCTTCGATGTGAGACATAAACCTCCATTAACATGTTTCAATGGTGTCAAGATCAGAGTATCAGATCCAAATGAATGCATGTTTGTTGTGGCCTTTTTGAAGGGTCTTATAGCAAGTCTGTTTGGAGAATCACTAGCCCATCAGAAATGGAAAACTCTAAAAATAGGTTTTATATCTCTTTGGTAGAATTCATTTCTAAATGGTAGATACACTCAGTCACACACACACTACCCACCCACCCATATACACATAGAGAAGGGATCCACTTACTTCAAGAGTAAGTTTAAGAAATTTACTTTTCATTCACATAATTTATTTTATAATAATATGATGGTTGTAATAAGTAATTAACCTTAATAATTAAATTTTATGAAAATAAATAGTTAGGATAAAGAGTAAATCTCTTTTATTTACTATTAAAGTTGGTGGATCCCTCCTCTTTTATACTTACTCTTGAAGTAGTGGAATTTAATAATACATGTTTATGCATTGTAATAGTTAAATCGGTTGAATTTACTTAATAATATTTAGGGCTAAAAGTAGTTCCAAGACTATTGTGAATGGAAGCTTTGACAATTGCCATCCATCAATACACATCTTTGTCCTTCCATTCTCATCTTTGTAATGGTCAGGTTTTCCATTCCTTCACTAGATGGCAAAGGAGGGGAAAGATGAGCTAGAAATGTATAATGTTTATAATTTTGGAGGAATTGAAGCTCTTTAGGGTGACATCCTTTTTAGGAGACAAAGAAACTCAGTGTGATTTGGTGTGAGTGTGAGGAAGCTCAAATTTGTTCGACTCTAGAGCGGACAAGACCTAGGTCTATTTTGGAATTTTTTTTTCTTTAGTAGACACATTTTATGTTCAATAAGTAAAGTAATATATGATATTTTTACCAATTGTGTTATTTTATTACCTATAATTTTTTAATTACCTAGCATTTTAGTGGACACAATATGTGATATTTTATTACCTAGCATTTCCGAACATAACGATACATGACATTTTAGAGAAAATTTGCCAATAATTTTACTTGTATACGTGCACAACATATGTTGTTTCAACTAGGTAAATAACTTCTACAATATTTACATCCAAATTTTATATATATATATATATAAACAATTCAGTACATTATCATTTGAACAAAAATTTAATCATACTTAAAGGCTCATCACCTCTCTCCAAAAGTTATTACGCAAAAATCAAATATTAATCTTCCTTCACAAAGTCAAGGTATATTGTGGTTAATCTATTGGTTTAAACATCTCTTGTTTGTAACAAAGAATGAAATTTCAATAATCTTCTATTTATTTAACCTGGAGAAAAAAAATTGAAAAGATTACTCAATATTTTATAATAAAAAATTGACTTGAAGGTGCACCAACGAACCAAAAAAGTTTATTGCCAGTCATTTACATCAATTAATTATTGATTTGATATATTTGTACGTAGTTCCATAAAACAAAAATGATACAGTAAATTTACGTTATTAAACAGTCATTGAATGAAAAGCAGAAAATAAGTGTAGTGTAGGTGGCATATCATCAATACAATAGAAGGAGATGTCCAATGAAACATGGAAACTCTATAAACGTTAGATCAGGCAAACCTCTAGCTAGCAACTTGTCAGTTTCCAAAGCATGGAACCAAAGAAGCAAATTAAGAAGTAGCATAATGGCCTTCCTATAGTAGCTTCCTACTTTCGGTCAAAATGCCACCACATTATACAACATTACAAGAAACCATGCATATATACGCAATAGAATATAGGCACCTTTATGAATCATACCTCAACCTCAATCTAGTCATCTCATGCAAATCACGATGAAAACCTCATCAAACATTTTCTTCATTCTACTATTAAAAACATGGACATGTCATCATGAAGCAAAAGAGATCGAGTTTCTTTTTCTTTTTTTTTTCTGTACGCTAACCAATATCCATGCACATTCTATATTATTCTATTTCTTATATAATATAAATATGAGGAAAGGTATATCTTTTCATTATTTTTAAATAAATTTTCTAGTAATTTGTAAACAGAATATTACATAAAAAAGGAAATATTTAATATAAGAATTAATATAAAATATTGTTTTCAGAAATTTAGAATTGATTGTGATTGTTTCCGTGTTATTTTTAGTTACTGGATATGGTGTCGTCTAATAGATTTTTTATATTTTATATTATTAAAAATTAATAGAATTTATTTAAATAAAGTTCTAAACTATTAGAATTTTATTTTGTTTTCTATATAATGATAAATTAAAATTTATATAAGAAAATATATCTAAACTAAATGACATAAAACTACTCATTTTTGCTAGTTAGATGTTTGCCATTTGCATCTAGTTTTTCATATTTTTATCTATTTTCCTAGGGGATGAAGACTTTAACCTATATATATATATATATATATATATATATATATATATATATATATATATATATATATATATATTAATTTGATACACACTAACCATGGCTGTGGAGGAATGAGGATGGTATGACATTTTCCATTTCCATTCACGTTCTCCAACTCATCACTTCCTTGTACTTGGTAAGTATGAAAATTTATATATTTTATTCTTCTCTAAGGATGAGTATATCCACCTCATCTTTATTCCCATTCCCTTTCTTTAAAAAATATTTTATAAATTATATTTATATAATTGTTTAATTTTAAATATAAAATTAATTTTATATGTATTACATTGAACATTATAAAATATAATGATTTATTACATAAATTTAGTCTATTGCAATAAAAAGAAAGATGTATTAACTTTTATAAAAAATAATAATTAAAAATATAATAACAATATTTTACCGAGACAAGAAGTGTAGTTACATGTTCATTAACATTCTTATTCCTGATTTAAAAAATTGGATAACACTTATATTTATACTTGTTCTTGCACGGGTTGGGTAGGTAACTCTTTTTTATGGGGTTGACTTTCTCTTCAACCTTTGACTCCACTCTAACACAATTAGGGTACCTGCATAAGCACTCTGATACTCAAGTCAGAGAGGAGTTGACAAATGTATTGGGAAAATACAATATGTCACCGGGAAAGTAATATATTAATTCTGTGATCAAACTTGTATACATGCTCTATTATTTATAGCACACTACCTTTTTGGGCTTGGACTTTCGAAGAATGATTTAAGCCTTATCCATATCCTGAAGAAATTAGAGTTAAGAGACAAATAAGGTTTGTCCCCAACTAGGGGCAATTAAGTCTTTTCGGACAACATAACATTGCAGGGAACATTCTTTTTGAGTGAAACTCCGGGTCAGGTGTTTTTGGTTAATGGTCCAGTTTTCTGAATAGAGTACAACCCAAGGGATTTTGGCGGTGGATGCTGGTCTGACTCCCCTATTACATATGGTCCTTACAGTAGGTCTAGTCTAGAGGTTCTCCTTCTGGTACACTACCTCACTAGTGTCAAGGAGCGAAGCGATGAAGGCGGTAAGCATCTGGGCAAAGGCAGATGGTTACGTTAGTTTTTCTCGCCATTATAGTAAAAGGCTATTCATGTTAAACTAGGTAGGGTGTGTTAGGGGTAAATGAAGAGGCGACGATTTTGGGTCGTTAATCTGGGTGGATCCAACAGTGCTATTCAACTTGTCTATTGGTTCTTCATGGGCTTCCATCCTATAAATAGGAGAGGGTGGTTCTTCTCAGTTGCTCAGTTTCTTTTTCGCTCCAAAAGTTCTGAGTCTTCTCCTCTATCTTGTTTAGGTATTCCAAGTCTCCCTTGTCTTTTAATTTAATGGCTTCAGATTATAGTTCGTCTATGAGGAAAGTATCGCCTCCTTTGTCGTTGACCCTATTGTGTCTACAAGGGCTGACCCTATAGGGTCTGCGAAGGGCTCCACCACTTCTGTCTTGGGGGGTTCTGCCCGGAACTCCCTATCTCAGGAAACATGCTCATCTTCTGAAAATGCCCAACAATACCCTTTCTATTCTATTGTCGGGTTTGAATGGATGAGCTCTGAAGTTGCCAAGTATTGCTCCCAGCTAATGACGAGGGATGACTAAACCTCATTTTATGATGCCTATCCTTTCTGTCAGCTAGACAACCCAAAGCTAGCTCCCTTTGTAATTTAAGGTTGCTTGAGTGACGAGATGCTAAACTCTGACCTTGTGTTTAGAAACATTCCACTCCCGTACGATCGAGATTTCTTCTACATGTACATTTGTCTCTTTAAAGACTTGGATGTCGAGCTTCCCTTCGATGAGTTCACCATGAGTGTGTTGTGCGTGATGGACTGTGCACCCACAAAACTTCATCCCAACTTATGCGCCGCCATAAAGGCCCTTACGGTCATTTGCCATTTTTCTTACGTATAGGCTACTCCATATCTCTTCTTTCGTTTCTACTGGACCTCTTTGGTTATCTTGGTTCACTTTAGCATATTCGTCGGGCGCCCTCTATTTGAAGTGTTCTTCACTTCTTACAAGGATTTTAAGTCCAAGTTCATGAAAATTGTACTGAAATCGGGCCATGCGGCTAACTACTTCTATGACTAAGAATGAAAACCTTTGTTCCCCTTTGCTAACAATTAGAGTCACAATGTTCGGTGGCGTTGCCATTTGACATGCTCAATGAGCAGGAGAAAAAGGATGCAATATTTTTTATGTCGCTTCTAAAGTGTCTTCCAACAGCTCGAGTGCTTCACTTGTGGCAATCGCCAAGGCCAATTTGGGACTTGGAAGGTAAACTGAGTGTTGGTTGTAGTCGAGTATGGATTCCTTACCTTGTGTGGGTACTCACTTTGGATATATTTCCTTTGCAGGTATAATCAAAATGTTTAGTGATGACAAGACACTCTTGTTAGACTTCTGAGTTGAGATTCAGTCTCACTCCCCAGTGGAGATTAACTTTTGTGCCCCTCCACTTCCTCATTCAGATGTTGATCCACAGCCAAAACAGATGCTTGTGGATGTTATCCCCCCAAGTTGCGCCCCCAAAGAGTAAGAATGGGAAGCAGAAATCAAATAGGGGCTCCAAGAGACTCCATCACAGTGATGAGGTCGGGGCATCCAAGAGGTCACACCATACATTCGACCTCTTTTTATTTTTGGCCATCCTTCCCCTTTTCAACACCAAGGGGTTCTTCATTGATAGTTTTGATCTTGCCATCAAATTGGCAAAGACAACACCTCAACCCAATCTGCGAAGAACTGAGCTAGACTAAGAGTCTTGCTGCTTCGCGACATAATTATGAGTTGACGTACTGGACCCAAGCAATGGTTTGGCACCTGATGTTGGCCCTCACTTCTATAGCTGCTGGGCTTAAGCGCAAATTGGAGGAGGTCGAGTCCACTCTGAAGGCCACCACTGAGGAATCTAGCCAATTGGTTGTTGTGAATGTGAACATGCAGCAGAGGATGGTCGAGCTCAAAAGGCAAAAGGATGATATTGAGGCCAAGTTGCCCAGATCGAGGATGACCAGGCCCTCATGGAGCTGAAGTTGAATGAAATGTTTGACTCCTTAACTTCAGCAACTCAGGAGAGGGACAAGGCGGTCCAAGAGAAGGATAAAGTGAAAACTCCCTTCAAGGAGTGGGTAGAAAAAGCAAGCTATAAGTCATCTTCAAGCATCACGTAGGGTTCCTCCAAGCTATTCGGCAAGTTGAAGAATTCTACCATGCATCAGACGACTTTGAGTTTGATAGAGGCAAGGATTTCTTTGGGAGAAAGTTCTTTGCTTTTCATGAGGTTCCCAAGACATTGAAGCCCGATGAACACACCCCTCGATAGGGGCAAGAACTGCTTTAGGGAAAATTCCTAGGGCGACTAAGGCAGTGGGTGTGGAAGACATGAACGCTAAAGAGGAAGAAGGTCATAAGGCTAAGGATGCTAAGGTCAATGTAATGGATTATGGGGATCTTGGGGGCTATAGTCACTTGTACCGGGGGGCTATTTTTCTTTTTGCTTTGTAATAGGGGGCTATTTTACTTTTTCCTACACTCGTATTTGTACATATTTTGACTATATCAATGGCAGTTCATTTTCGTGTTCTTTTGTTGCATTGTATTTTAAGCCTTATATTTTTTGTTAAGGTTAGCTATGCAAGATACTTCGTTGGTCAGGCTATTTTATGACCCTAAGAGTATCCATCATTATCTAAGATTCACACGAGATACTACCTTACCCAAGCTATTTGGCATGGAGGGTATCTTTTAGTTTATTATCCAACATTTTGCATGAGATACTGCCTTACCCAGGCTTTTTTTCTTGGGAGGGTATATTTCATTTTATTATCTAAAACTCGCATGAGGTACTGCCTTGTTCGAGAGGGTACCACTTAATTCGATCATCTTTGCTGCTAGGTTCTTCGAGTAAAAAATAAAACAAGATTTAATAGGAATGTCAGGACAACTTTATTATTAGTAGAGAAATGGGTGCATCCTTAAAAACCTGTACGGCTGAAAACCCATTTCGCTGTTTTACTGGGAAAAAGGGCCTCGTGTAGGAGAAGAATGCATCAATTGTCTATTACATAGAATCAGTTCTAGTAATGTTTCAAGTGCGTGACATTCCATGTTTGTGGTAAGGCATTGTCGTTTAACTCAATCAATTTGTAAGCGCCATGTTGTAAGATCTAGATGACCCGAAAAAGACCTTCCTAATTTAGGGCTAACTTTCCGTGTTATTTATCCTTGCGTACTTCCCCGGTAACTCTCCATACCATGTCGCTTTTGACGAAGTTTCATGGCTTTACCTTTCATGTCTTCGTTTCATCTTTCTTTTACAAGGCCATGATAGTTGTGTTACTACAGAGTTCTTCAATAGTATCCAACTTTGTCATCAGGACTTCTTCATTGGCTACTTCCTTGAAGGTGGTTCGTTGAAATAACGAATCTTATACTTCAAATGGCAACTTGGCATTTGTCCCATATATTAGTCTGTACGGGGTTTCTTGAGTGCTGGTTTGTGGGGTACACTGATAAGCCAATAGTACTTCCAAGACTTCATCTGCCCATGCCCCCTTGGCCTCTCCTAGTATTTTTCGAAGCTACCCTAGGATGACCTTGTTTACCGCTTTGCCCTGCCCATTGGTCTATGGATGCTCGAGAGAAGAGAATCATCACTTAATGTCGAGACCTAAAGGAACTCATTAAGTTTCCTAGTAGTGAATTACAATATATTATTGGAGATCAATATCACAGGTTTGTCGAAGTGTGTAATGACATTCTTCTATAGGAATTTTTGTACGTTTGCGATCATGATGCTGGCTAGCAGATTTGCCTTTATCCACTTCGTCAAGTGATCAATGCCTACCAGTAGGGATTTCCTTTGTCTTGTGGCCATGCGGAAAAGGTCGAATATATCTATCCTCCAAATTGCAAATGGCCAAGGACTAGAGATGAGAGTGAGGTCTCCAGCTGGATGGTGTATCAAATTCCCATATTTTTGGCAAGGGATACACTGCTTAACAAACTCCACACACTCCACCTATAAGGTTGGCCAATAGTACCTGACCCTTAACAATTTGGCCGCCATTATCCTCCCTCCGGATTGGGTACCACATACCTCTTCATGTATCTCACTTAAAACGTATTCTTCCTGTTCCGTCCTTAGACATTTCAATAGTGGCCCAACAAAGATTTTCTTAATTAGATTTTGCCCTATTATTAAGTACTAGGCCACTTTGGTTTTTACGACCCGAGCCTTATTAGGGTTGTCTATGAAACGCTCGTGCTATAGATATTTTGTAACGAGCATTCTTTAGTCTTCTGGTTCCTCCTTAGACACTTGATGAACTAAGGTCGGCATTATGCTGGGTTGGCTTAGCTCAAGGAATAAGAAGGATTTTAATTGGCTATTTTTCTTAGTGTTAGCCAACCGAGCCAACTAGTCTGCTCTAGTGTTTTCGTCTTGGGGAGTATGTTGAATTTCGAGCTCAGTGAAGTGCTCCCCCAACTACTTAGCCAGGTGATAATATTCTAAAA
Source organism: Psophocarpus tetragonolobus (assembly GCA_037954015.1). Taxonomy (NCBI): domain Eukaryota; kingdom Viridiplantae; phylum Streptophyta; class Magnoliopsida; order Fabales; family Fabaceae; genus Psophocarpus; species Psophocarpus tetragonolobus. Next base: position 3,665,265 of record CM075692.1, on the reverse strand, counting down.
CGGTCCTCCATTTCACCTGAAAACTATTGTTGATCTACTTTGTCATTACCTGTGAATATGTTGAACACTGAAGCGTTAACCGTCTACCAAGGCTTTATACTTGGCTTGGTTGTTCAACGTTTTGAAGTCAAACCTTAGTGCCTGACCCAAGGTTGGTCCACTGGGTCCTTCCAAAATCACCTAGGCTCCACTACCCTGCCTCTTGGATGATCCATCAACCCAGAGTGTCCACCATGTATCAATGAACATTCCTCCGAGACTCATTTCTAGAAAAAAAAAATCGGCTAAGGCCTATGCCTTCATTGGTCCTCATGGCTCATAGCATAAGTCAAACTACAGTAGTTTGATTGCCCATCTGGTCATTCGGCCGACTATTTCTTGTTGGAACCAAAGGAATTACATTGAAGATTAGTGAAGTTTTGGTTTTGCTTTTCTCTCTTTATTTTTGCTCTTAAATAAATTTTATGGTACCAAACACGTTTATAGGTGTGGTACTTGTATTGTGTGTTTTAGATAGGTTTGAGGATGTGTTTGGGATGGTTTTGGATAGGTTTCATAGGCTAGGTTGTGTTGGAAAAGCTTCAAAAATGAGTTTTTAGGTAAGGTAATCGATTACCTAAAAATGGTCATAGATTACCCTGCGAGAATTTTTGGGAACTGAAATTGATGCTCTCTATGGTAATTGATTACCTGAAATCAGTAATCGATTACTCTCGAGAACAAGAACTTTGGTCCAGTTTTGTGTAGGAAATAAGGTAATCATGTTGGTAATCGATTACCCTACATAAAAACTGATATAAAAGCATTTTGAAAATAGATTTAACAACTTTTGATCAATCTAATCAAGTGTTTACTTCTCACATACGATTTGTAAGAGTTCTCTCCAAGATTTATACCAATTTTTTATGATTTGAAAGTGCTTCCAATTAGAGATTCAAGGAAGAGACTCTATTGAATTCTAATCTTTTCATTTGGGTATCTTCACATCAGGTTGATGTTGTTCTGTACCCTATCTATGTTTTTAAATAAGGTTAATAATCTCTTGAGGTGTTCTTGAGATTATGGGAAAATCTTGCAGCGAGGTGTTGTAAGTGAGGCGTTGTGACAGTGTGTTACGGTGTAGCAAACTCTTGTGGGGTGCAAGAGGAAACCTCTTCTTTTGTGATTTAAATCTTTTCGGGAGTAAAATATGTATGTGTGGTATGCATGTACTGAGATTTTAGTGGAAAGAAAATTGGCGGAAGGCTAAGCCTATAAACTGGATGTAGGTCAGTTGGACCGAACTAGTATAAATCATTGTGCAAATTATCTCTTCCTTATACTCTTTAAATTCAGTCTTTATTGAATTGTTGGAGCACTAACGTTTGGGTTATTGCAGTTGTGGTTGATTTACTTAGATTTCTTGCTACAGATCTTTTTCTTGATACATATTTTCTTGACTTTAAATTTTGGTTTTTGATCCATATTTTGTGGGTTTGAGTTTCGTTCTTCCTACTCCTTTAGGTTGATTATGAATTACTTAATATATAATTCGTGTTAAGTTTCTCTTCTATTTTGTTTGAAATCATCATTGGAGGAATTGATTTAATTAGTATTTTGCCTTAAGGGTTGAATTCTTGAAAACCCTTTTTGCAAAAGAAGGTAGATTTTGAAAATTTCAGAAAGGGACTGTTTTTGAAAATACTCTGACACTATTGAATAGAAATCTTTGAAAAATAATTTGGTGAATCTATTTAACCTCCCCTTCTAGATTCCTCCTTGGGACCAATAGTTTTGGTTTATGAAGCATCTTCGCGATTGGACAGTCTATTTGAGCGATGACCTTATGTCCTTGAAAGTACTAGCAGAGTCTTCTCCTTACCGTAACCACCGCTGTTGCTTTTTCAATGACTTGATAATGATTTTTTGTGTCATTCAAAGTCTTGCTAATGAAGTATATGGGGTGGTCTTCACTTCTATGGGATTGAATCAAGACCGCGCTAAGGATATGCTTGTGAAGGCAATGTAAAGGATTAACCAAATGGTCGGGTCAGGCTTGGCTAGGATAGGAGAGGCGGATAACACCTGCTTGAGTTTTTGAAAAGAAGATTTGCATTCAAGGGTCCATGCGAAATGAGCAACCTTTCTAATAGTTGCGACATTGGTCTAGTGACCTCACCTAAGAAAGGTAGGAATTGGGCTAATGCTGCCAGCCAGTCTGTCAGTCCCTGCACCTCTTTAATGTTCCTTGGGGACTGCATGTCTAGTATGGCCTGACATTTTATGGGTTAGCTTCAATTCCTCAGCTGGTAAGTATGAATCCCAAACTTTCCTCTTTGTATACCGAACACACACTTCTTTGGGTTTAATTGCATGTTATACCACCAACCTAAGGCAATGACCTCTCTAAGATTCCCGGTATGGCCCTTAGGTGTTTCAAACTTAACCACCATGGCTACCTCAGCCAAGCAAGGTAGGAATCGGGCTAATGCTGCCAGTCTATCTGTTAGTCCTTGCACCTCTTTAATGTTCCTTGGGAACTTCATGTCTAGTATGGCCTGACATTTTCTAGGTTAGCTTCAATTCCTCAGCTGGTAAGTATGAATCCCAAGAACTTTCCTCTTTGTATACCGAACACGAGCACTTCTTTGGGTTTAATTGCATGTTATACCACCAACCTAAGGCAAGGACCTCTCTAAAATTCTTGGCATGGCCCTTAGGTGTTTCAAACTTAACTACCATGTCATCCACGTACACCTCTAGAAATTTTCTTATTAGCGGCTGGAAGATTTTGTTCATTAATCTTTGATATTTGGCACTGATGATCTTTAATCCAAAGGACATGACCAGATTACAGAAGCTAGCCTCATTGGTGACGAAGGCTATATTTGCTTGGTTGGTCAAGTGCATCTAGATTTGGTTATAACCCAAGTATGCATCTAAAAAGAATAAGATAGGTGTCCTTTGGGCATTCATTGTTGATAGTTGTGAAGTCAGTGCATATCCTCCACTTGAAGTTTACTTTCTTAACCAGTACTACGTTTGGTTAGCTAGGTAGAGTATTAGACTTCCTTGATGAATCCTGCAATAAGAAACTTCGTCGTTTCTTCTTGTACAACCTTACTTTATCCCCCCACATCCGCCGCTTCTTTTAAGCCACTGGCCTAGCATGGGGACTGACTACTAGCTTGTGGCTGTGGAATTGAAGGTCTCTCTCAGGCATGTCAACTGCAGACTAAGCAAAAAGATTAGAGATTTGGAGAACTTCTACTACTATTGCCCTCCTTGTATCCTCTGATAAGTTGGAGCCAATGTTAGTGACCTACCTCAGTTGTGTCCCAACTTGGACTGGCTCGGTGGGCACTATTGGCTTAGCGTGATAATCGGTATTCATCCGGGGGTCAGAATCTATAATATCCTTCGTTCGTGTTTCCCCTGTTGCTACCAAGTTTACTTGGGGCTTTGCTCCTCTACTAGTGGGGTCTCCTTAAGACTAGCCATATAACATTCTCTGGTTGTGAATGGCTCTTAACATCTTGAGAGAGGGTAACCCAGTAATACATTGTACGAGGTGTTAAAGTGGACAATAATGTATCAAACCTTTATCACTCCTTCCTCCTCTAATCCAAACTTGGTGAACAAATTTATGCACTCTTTAGTGTTAACTCGTTCTCCAGCAAACACCATTAGCGGTTCGTCATATGGCATAGGCTCTTCTTCCAGGATTTCCAATTGCTTAAAATTATTCCAATACAAGATATCGGTAGAGCTCCCTAGGTCAACTGATGTCTTCCGTATAAATGTAGTTTGTGATCTTGATGTTTATTACCATGAGGTCGTCTTGTACCGGTTAGAGATATCGATGCTTATTAACTGTTCCTGCATGGGCTGGGTAGGTAGCTCCTTCTTTTGGGGTTGACTTTCTCTCCAATCTTTGACTCCTCTCCAACATAGGTAGGGTACTTGCAAAAGCATTTTGAAACTCCATTCAGAGAGGAGTTAACAAATGTATTGGGAAAATACAATATGTCAATGAGAAAGTAATATATTAATTCAGTGATCAAACTTGTACACATGCTCTATTATTTATAGCACACTACCTTTCTGAGCGTAGGCTTTCCAAGAACAATTTAATCTTTATCCATATCCTGAAGAAATTGAGGTTAAAAGACAATTAGGGTTTGTCTCCCAACTAGGGGCATTTTAGTCTTTTTGGACAACATAACTCTGCAAGGAACATTCCTCCTGAGTGAAACACCAGATCAGGTGTTTTTGGTCCAGTGGTCTGATCTTCTAAATAGAGTATCGACCAAGGAATTTTGGTGGTGGATGTCCTTCCGACTCCTCTATTAGGTCCCGTTTGTCTAGTCTTTACGGTAGGTCCGGTCCTGAGGTTCTCCTTCTGGTACAACACTTATAGTCATGAAAGCATAATTTGGCTTTTAGCAGTAATTTTCTAGGGTTCAAAAAATTTTTATCAGACTCGGCCCAGTCTCTGACTCGGCTAGGGCAAGGAGTCATGGGGTGAAGGTCAATCAATGGAGTCGATAATTTACCTGCAATGACTCAGATTACATTAAAAAATTAAATATTTTATATCTTATATAAATTTATACTATAAAAAATCATAAAATAATTAAATTATATAAAAAATCAAGAACACAAATTAAAGAAGGTAGTGTCAACACCAAATTTGTGACTTATTTAATGTTAATTTTCAATATAAGTCACAATCCCAGAAAGGCTAAGTCGCAGATATTGGAGCAAAAGCAAACACCTTAAACTGCAGAGAGTGAAAACTGAATGTAGAGAAGGCTATTAGGGGTTTTTTCCTCATTCAAAATGACATCGTTTCACCATTAAGAAAAAAAAAATGACCCCTAAATCGTTGGGTCATAGGTTCGCTGGTTCTTAGCTGAATTTCTCCGGGTCAATCCGGTTTTGATGCATTTCCGGTCCGAAGAGTGGCTTGCACCGGTTGTATGGCCGGTTCCTAGTTGAATCGGTCAGTCTGAGCTGAGTTTTAAGACATTGGTTCAACATACAAGAAACTACACTACAAATCTTAGTTAATATGTTACTTATATCTAAATACTCTATAATCATCAAGGGAAGTTAGAGAATGTCAAAATCTCACAAATCATGACAATCTCATTATTAAGAATCATGAGTTAATTATCATGATATGTTCATCCTTGATTATAGGAATCACACATCAATGGATTTAATATTATGTATTATTACAACAATCATTGCAATTACCATTAGCTTGCTTCTAGAATCGTGATTGTACATATCAACATGTATTTAAGTATAGCTCATGGATGGAATAAGACACAATATTCAGTAGGATTTTTCTATCTTGGTATCAAAGCACTTAAGCTTGAAGGCTTTCGATCCAGCCAAACCAATCATGTTGTTTGCTACAAACCCAAACCAGAAAAAAGATCTTCCTCCAATAGTTTTTCTCAAGTTGGACAAAGATAACTATCCACTATGGAAATCATTGGTTTAATCATTGTTTAGAGGTTGCAAACTTGATGACTATAGGCTAGGTTCCAAAACAATTTTTCACAACAGACACAATCGAGAAAGTCAATCCTAACTATGAGAATTGGCAAGCCCATGATCAAGCCCTCTTAGGATGGCTAATGAATTCTATGGCAGTTGATACTACAATCAACCACTATATTATGAAACCTCCAAGTAACTTTGGGATGAAGCTTAAAGCTTTGCAGGTGCACACACAGATCTAGAACCATCTACCTAAAATCAGAAATCCACAACATGTGCAAATAAAGATGAAGCAATACCTTGCCAAGATGAAGAATCTTGCTGAAAAATTAAAATTGGTAGGATCATCTATCTTTATTTCTGACTTGATGGTTCAGACATTGAATGAGTTGGATTATGAATACAATATAGTGGTAGTTAACATGTACGATGATATCAACATTAGTTGGGTTGATTTACAAGCTCAATTACTAGCCTTTGAAAGCAGGTTGGATCAATTTAACAACTTCAACAGTCTCAACCTAAATGCATTTGCAAACTTTGCCAGCAAAAATGAGTTTAAAGGCAACATATTTGGATCACGAGGCAATTGGAGAGGATCTAAATCTTAAGGCATGAGAGGTGGTAGAGGAAGAAGTAGGATGTCAAAACCAACATGCCAAGTATACAGCAGAATCGATCACATTACAGTACAATGTTATTATCATTTTGGTAAGTCTTATACAGGAACAAATCACTATGTTGAGGGTGAGAAACAAGGAACCCACAATGCCTTCATAGCCACACCCTATCATGGTCAGGATTATGATTGGTATTTTGATAGTGGAGCGAGTAATCATGTGACACACTAAGCTAACAAAATCCAATACCTTAGTGAAAACAATGGTAAGAATTCCTTGCTAGTGGGTAATTGTGAGAAATTGAAAATAATGGCCTCGAGTTTAACAAAATTAAGTAAATTTAACCTGCATGATGTATTGTATGTGCCAAAAATCACAAAAAATTATTGAGTATATCTAGGTTAACTTGTGACAACAATATACTTGTTGAATTTGATCAAATTTTTTCTTGTGAAGGACAAATTGATAGGGAAGGAACTTCTAAAGAGGAAACTTAAAAATGGCCTATACCAACTTTCTAATGTTAGCCCTCAAATCAATTAGGACTCATATGTCTACATGTTTGTCAAGGAAAATTGGCATAGAAAGCTTGGACATCCCAATAATAAAGTCTAAAAAAGGTACTGAAGGACTGCAATGTGAAGATATCATCTAGTGAAAAATTCACATTTTGTGAAGCTTGTCAATTTGGAAAATTACGCTTGTTGCCTTTCAAATCTTCTTCCTCTAATTTTAAGAAAATTCTAGATTCAATTCATATTGATGTATGGGTCCTGCCCCAATTTTGTACTAGTCTGGGTTTAAATATTATGTTCACTTTATTGATGATTTTAGTAGATTCACATGAATTTTTCCCTTAAAACAAAAATAAAAAGCATTATATGCATTCACTCAAGTTAAAGCTATAGTTGAAAATTAGTTTAACAAGAAAGTTAAAATCATTCAATGTGATAGAGGTGGTGAATATAAACTTGTTCAAAAGATTGCCACAAAATCAAGAGTTCTATTTAGAATGTTTTGTCCTTACACCTCTCAACAAAATGGCAAGGCTAAAAGAAAGGATATACATATTGTTAAACTAGGACTAATACTTTTAGCACAGGCCAAAATGCCTCTACATTACTAGTGGGAAGCCTTCTCCACTGTCATCTACCTAGTCAACAGATTACCAACATCAATAAACCCAAATAAAAGCCCATACTCCTTAGTTTTCAAGAAGGAACCAAACTTCGAGGACTTGAAACCATTACATTGTGCCTGCCACCCTTGCCTCAAACCATACAATCAACACAAGCTTCAATTCTATACAACTAGGTATGTATTCCTAGGTTACAGTAACTCACACAAAGGCTACAAGTGTATCAACTTTCATGGGAGAATTTTTGTCTCAAGACGTGATCTTTAATGAGAATCACTTTCCCTTTCATTATGGTTTCATTGACTCAAGAAATTCATTAAAGAGACTGACTGGAAATACATTTATTATGTTTCCTTCTTGTCCTACAGGTACCATTATAAACAACACAATTGAACCAGACAACAATGTAGTAAACCAACAAGAAGAAAAATCAACTAATAGTTTAGTTGAAAATGATACAAGTGAAGGCCAACCAGATCTCAGTAAGTCCTTTGCTAATGTTGATAGCAACACATCAAGAGGAAAGTGAAGTAATTGATTCAACCTCGCAATCAAACTGCACATGAGATCAACCAACAAAGTCAGCACCACAACACCAACACTCATTGGATGTGCACCAGAAGCAACACTGGAATTTACAAGCCCAAGGAACCCTACACAAACTCATACAGCCACATATTGATGATAAAGAACCAAAAATGTCAAAGATGCACTAACCCATACAAAGTGGAAATAAGCTACGAATGAAGAATTCAAGGCTCTAATGTTTAACCAAACTTGGACGTTAATACCATTTTTCAGAGTCAATAAAATGTCATAGATTCAAAATGGATCTTCAAGATTAAGTACAAAGCAAATGGATCCATAAAAAGGAGGAAAGCAAGATTGGTTGCAAGAGGTTTCAACAAACAGCAGACCTAGACTTTGACAAAACTTTCAGCCCTATGGTCAAATCTAGCTTAGTAAGAAATATCTTGGCTATTGTTGTACATCTCAATTGGGAAGTTAGGAAACTAGACATAAATAATGCATTCTTAAATGGAAGTCTCAAAGAAACCATGTTTATGTCTCAACCTGAGGGATACATAGACTCAACCAAACCTAATTATATATGTAAATTGTCCAAAGCCATTTATGACCTAAAGCAAGCACTAAGAGCTTGAAATGGAGATTTCAAAATACCAAAAGTGACTCATCCCTTTTTACTTTTAGAGGTACAAACCATATCATATTTCTCCTTATTTATGTTGATGACATAATAGTAATATGTAGCAACAAGTTCTTAGAGACATTCATTAATCAAGTTATGTTGCCTCCTCATCAAAAGATCTTAGACATATACTTTATCTTTTGGGTGTTGAAGTTCACAAAAATGATATTGGGATGTATTTATAACAGACAAAGTACATAAAAGATATGCTCAGGTAGTTCAATATGGAGAAAGTATCAGTCTGTCCAACACCAATGGTAGCTGGTAGACAAGTCATTGTTGAAAGGGAACCAATGTCGAATGTTACTTTGTACAGACAAGCCATAAGTGTATTGCAATATCTAACTAACACAAAACCTGACATTGCATTTGTTGTCAAAAAACTTAGCCAATATATGAGTTCTCCTACCATGGATCAATAGCAAGGGATAAAAAGAATATTTAGATACCTCCAAGGCACAATAGATCTATGTTTGCACATAAAACCCTCAAATGATCTTGACATAACTGGGTTTTCTAATGCAGATTGGGCCACTAGTGTTAATCATAGAATATCCATGGCAGGGCAATGCGTATTTCTTGGTGAAATATCGGTTTCCTGGTTCTCAAGAAAACAAAAAGTAGTGTCACAATCAAGCACGAAATCAGAATACAGGGCCTTGGTCTGATTTTGCAGTTGAAGTAACTTGGGTTAGATGACTATTAACAGAACTGAAGTTACCAATGCCTAGAAAACTAGTTTTGTGGTGTGACAACTTAAATGCTAAGTCACTTGCATCCAATTTAGTTATGCATGCTCGTTCTAAACACATTGAGATAGATGTTCATTACATACATGATTAAGTCCTACAAAACAAAGTCATTGTGGCCTATGTTCCTACTGCTGACCAAATTGAAGATTGCTTGACCGAACCTTTCACTGACACAAGATGCAACATGTTAAGAGACAAACTTGGGGTGACTGTGTCACCACTAGTTTGAGAGGGGGGTTAGGGAATGTCAGAATCCCACAAATCATGCTAGTCCCATTATTAAGAATCATGACTTAATTATCAAGATATGGTCCTCCATGATTATAGGAATTACATATCAATGTATTTAATATTCTGCATTATTACATCAATCATTGTAATTACCATAAGCTTGATTCTAGGATCGTGATTGTACCTATCTACATTTATTTAAGTATAGCTCATGGATGGAATAAGACACAACATTCAGTAGCATTTTTCTATCTAGGAAGAGTCCAAAAATTTTACGTGGATCCATAATATTGTTTAGAATTACCACCTTTGGGTTTTTATCTTTTCTGACTTCCTTTCCTTGTATCTATGATGGTGAGAGAATCTAACTATTTCTGTTTCAACTAATAAGTCTTTCAGAATATATATATATATATAAAGAGAGAATAACCTATTTAACTTGTCAAAATTACTCTTAATGAAGTGAAAAGAGAGACTTATTAAAAAGAGAGAAAAACTTATTTTATTAACTTAAAAATAACCTCCAATAACTTTAATATAATTTCTAGTTTAATAACTATCCCATTAAACACCTTTTTATTAATTTTATTCCATAATTACATAAGTTAAACATTAGAGTAAATAATGTATCATCTCAATGAAAGTGAGTATTGCTTATTAAAATTAGAATCAGCTTTGGTGATACTTGCCGGTTACGTTACCCCGTGCACACAAGTTAATTATAAAAATAATAGTAGAATTATAGAGATAGACCACAAAAATTTACCCATTGTTTGACAATTCACGAAGAATAATTTCTTCCAATAAATCAACCGCGTAGGGTGTGATGTATTTAGTTCTATCGTAAAAAAAAAAACTATTCTTTGATCTCAAGCAAACTTTCTTAGTACGTCTCTCAAATTTTCTAAATTAATCTTAAAAAAAATTCATAAGATTCAACAATTAACTCATGAGTTTTATCATTGATCAATCAACCCAATATTCTAGTTGAGTTGCGAATTTTAAAGTATTTTATCCAACGATTAAATTAAATGTTCTTATTGAATAAATAAAATCTATAAACTTTGTATACTTTGAACCTATTTGGATAAAATTCTTGAATGACTTCTCAGACGAAAAATATAAAGAAAAAAAAGTAAGAAAAAGTAAGTTTTTTCATAAGTTTGACTAAAAGATTAGGATTTCTCTGTATGCTAATTTGTAAAAAAGTTTCACATATTTTACAAAACTATTTATAAAATAATTTTTTTTTATTTTGTTTGTTAGGAGTGTTTATAGAAAAACTCAACCTAACATGTTATAAAAACTATTTGGTAGTTAAGTAAGATTTTTACAAGGTTACAATCTATTAGAACTCCAATATTTATTCAAGACTAAAAATTTAGAATGAAATTGTATTTTAATTATAAAATATAATGTTGTTGAGTTTCTAACCCTGGAAATAACTAATCAATGGACTTGAGCTTACCCTATATAGGTATCATCCCATTACTCTTAAACTCAAAACCTTAAATCATAAAGTCTAAATGCATATCTTTACTTGTATAATGTTGAATGTGTTGGTTTGGATTTAATGCGGAACTTTATTACACTTGAACTTAATAAATATTTGTTGAACGTTTGTCTTTTTGTGAAGAATAAAATTTTATGGGTGACTTATCTGGGACATAAAATTTACTTTCGGTCAAGACCGACGCAGGACACTAGGACAATTGTCTTTAATTTGTTAAGCTAGTTTTAAAAGACTATATATATATATATATATATATATATATATATATATATATATATAAACTTGATCTATTTTTAATATGGTGTAGAACTTGTTCAGTCTCAAAGTTGGAGTTGCACTCCCTTTCTAATAGAGCATACAGAATCAACTACTGATCAATCAATACATTGCATTATTTGAACATGAAGAGTGGACGTAAAAAGGTACAAAACCGTGCCTTTATGCTTTAGCAGTCAACTAGTAAAGGACCTGCGTGGTTGCACAGGGAAGATTTCCCTGTGGGCTATTTTATTTATAATAAATGCTTCAAAGACCTCAAAACAATAAATATTTGTTTTTGATTAGTACGTTCAGTCCGATTTTAACTTCGTCCAAACTATTATTGAAAATAAATAACAAATGTAGAAGTGGAATTGTAAACTTGTGGCCTTCTCTAATGACAAATAGATGAAATTCAAAATCAACCTTAAAACCTCTTATACATATTATCTATCACCAGACATACTGGATTAATTATTAGATAGTACGTTATAAATTTGATCTAATAAAAAAGTTTAAATGTGAAAAAAAGAAAGAGAAAAATTATGGGTTGGAATCCTTCTGTTAATAAAAATTCACACATTAATAATTAATATTTGTTCTCCAAAAGAGTGTATCAATTATCTAATCACAATAGAAGACTCTCAGGATGTACTAAACATCTATTACTCAATCAAAATATTAAACTCTAATCACAATTATATGTTGTTATAAATGATAATCTACTATTACTTTATAAAAGAAAAATAAAACATTTACCATCTTTCTTAAAAGGAATTTGACCCATAATATGTAATGTTGGTAATGAAATAAAAGTACAAGTAGACATAGGTCTCGTTTAAAAGAGTTTATAGTATAAGAGTTTTTATATTTAAATTCAATAAATTATTTATGTTTGAATATATATATTTAAAAGCACTCATATTAAAACAAGTGTTTAAATATATATATATATATATATATATATATATATATATAGATAAATAGAGACATGGAGAGAGGGAGGGAAAGGTAGAGAGAGAGAGCAAGGGAGGGAGAGGTAGAGAGAGAGAGCAAGGGAGGGAGAGGTAGAGAGCGAGGGGGAGAGAGAGAGCGATGGAGGGAGAGGAAGATAGATTCAAAGTTTTAATCTTAAGAAAAAATAATGTAAAGTAAAGATTGAAGGAAATATAAATTTTCAATAAATTTAAAATAACTTTTTTTAAAAAACCTATTATAAGTTTAAATAAACTTAAAATAATTTATGAACTATAAATATTTTTATAAATTTATTTAACCAGTTATATAAGTACTTATATAAACACTTATTAAAATAAATTCTTTTTTAAACGGACTATAAAAAAATATTTTCTATTTTTTTATGAAGAAAGAAAAGAAAAAGATTAAATATATTCTATTGTTCAAAAATGATATAAAAATGATAAAAAGTTATAAATAAAAAAAAAGGTAAATAAAACGTACAATTTTTCTACAACTATTTTTCTTATAAATGAAACATACACCTTACTTTAAAAAAATTCTACCAACAATTTTTCTTTAAATGAAATACAGAACATTTGAAACTTTAATATTAAGTGACTAATATGTCACTGAAAAAGGTAAATAGATAATATATAAAATTAGTAACTTAAATATGTCATAATTTAACATTATATTGACAGGAAAAACCATAAATTAAAATTAGAAAGTTGAACAAATGTTGACATTTTACATCTAAAAAAACATTATTTGAGTTCATATAAATATTGCCTTTCTCACAACCCTCTTGACAACAATTTGTGGATTCTCTTAGAAACTAGAAAATACTCAAAAACAGATTAAAATTAATTAACAAGCTGATTGGAAAGGTACAGGGTATTAGAAACAAGAAAACAACCAAAATTGTTAGTCAAGGCAATAAAAAAGAGCTACATTGGATTATGCCTATAATAGATTAATTTTACAATATGAGCATCAAATCAGTTGCCACATAGGGCTAAAGATAGATCCAAATTAATTCTTTCTTTGACAGTGGATAAACTAGAGCAGTCCTTGTAGTTGCTAAACACAGCAGGGCATGATGAGATTGCCTCACTGATCTCACTGGCCGAAGAAGCATTACTTCTTTGAGGTGAAGGATTTGGCAATGTGAGCGATAATGACAATTCATACCCTCCTGCATCTTCTTCAACTTCTGCATGAGCTGTCTCATTGTTCACAACTACATTCATTGGCTGGGAAGTGCTCTTTCCTTCATTTAATTTCCTAACCTGTATACAGGAGAAAACACATAAGCAATAGTGACTAAAAAATATCACTTTTGGAAGACAAAGTCTTATTATAGCATGAGTCATGCATATTTGGTCACTGTTCCTAATACATCTACTCAAGTATACTAGAAAGAGAAAATTGAAGAAAGAAAAGCATGTAGTTCTTTTTTAAGATAGTGTTCCTAATAACACCCCCTCATGCCCTTTGCTTTCATTAATTTATTATTGCAACACCACATTTACCACATTCGCACATGTGAGAGATTAAGTTTTGAACATACAATATTAGGATGTTGTGTTATTAAAAAAGAAATCTTATGAAATATTACATTTCAAATTTACATTTGTCTGTAAAAATTAACATCATTTCTTTATTTCATTCTATAATCAAACAAAAATATAGGCATTGATGTCTATTTTTTTTTTAAATATTTCTTCTCATCCAAAGACACTAATTATAAGTTTTGGATTTTATGATGGGGGAGAACTTGAGGTTAAGTCCTACTGGTAGGACGTCAACCTTCAAGAGAAGTATCCGTATAGATCCAATAAAGGGAATAGATAAATTTCCATTTAAAAAAGTCAGGATTTCAATAATTTGGGAGGACCACTGAATGTGAAAAAACTCAGAATATAAATTAGAAGCTATGATGACCCTTTCGGCCACATTGCAGCCCATGATAAATTTTGGACAATCACAAGCACCCTCAATTCCCACTAAAATGCCTAAGTCGTACAAGGGGACCAAAACCAATCTAACCACTCCATAAGGCGATTAAATGTTGCATAAAGTAATGTATACCTATGTTCAACACTTCACGTTTTCTTATTTTAACCCTTTCATTTTGCAAACAAAACAAGCGTGGTTTTCGAAAAACCAACTTCGCAAAAGCAACGAGAAAAAAAAAAACAGCTGCAAAGTGTAAACACTAAGCAGATCTTTTAACATCGGTACAACCCAGCTTCCAAAAAGAAGTTAGAAAAATAATAACTTAAAGGAAGAATATTTAATAAAATAACATTAGTTTTACAAAAGAATCCCTGGTTAGAAACTTCGACCTTAGAATAAGTTAATAATTTAATATTTTCATAAAAAAATTGAGAGAAAAAAAAAAAAAAAAGAACAGGCAGCTGAGAAATTAACCACCGGTTTCCCATTTAACACACAACGTGATCCCAAAAGCTGTGCATAATTGACAGGCGAGACGACGTAGGATCCTACTGAACTAAAGTGGAGTGTTTCCTACCTATGGATTGGCCATCAGAGAAATAAATTTATTTATATACATATTTTCTTTAACTGTTCTTGAGCTATTTCATTAAGCTTAAATTTTCATTTTAATACTTCACATGATAAAACACATTAAATTTTAACATTTAAGGTAAACAATTTTTACGTGTATTATCAAAATAAAACTTGGATGCCAAAAAAACTTAGTATTGTAACTAAAAGGTACCCATAACCAACATAACACTCCACCCCAGCAAAAAAGAAAAGTTTGTAGAAACATAAATATAGATAATACACATTCAAACAAACTTAAAGTTGCAGAAAAGAGAAGAGAAACAAGACTTGTTTTAGCACCTGAAGGAAATCAGATTGTTGGTTAGGACGTTTGAATGAACTGAGGTTGGGAAAATGATCTGGTAACAGTGAGGAATGGGACTGTGTCTGCCATGTTGAAGCTTCACATAACTCCTTTATTCCCTTCTTATGCTCAGCCACAGCCATAGGCTTCTGCAGATAATCATAAAAACAGTACGGATTTGAAACTGCATCACATAATCTTTGGCTGCATTGCAGACTCTCTGAGATGGAACTCCGCGTCTCGATTCTAGCTCTGAGAAGAGAATCCAACCGAAAAGGAATTTCAAAGGAAGCAAAAAAGTAAAAGTTAGTTCAGAAAAGCAAAAGATCAAGGCAAAGCAAATATTACCATTCCCTTTTGCTTCTCTCCCACACATACACACCACTTTTTTTGACGTTTGAAAAGTCTGAAATTATTTCAAGGGTGAAAAAATAAAGCTATACATAGGCTAACCTTTTTGGAGGGAGATTGCTGTGGCCGAAGAAGGAATCAGATTCTCTTCCCATGGTTTTCGAACATGAGTACTCGACACCCACATCATTCACTTCATCAACACACCCATCATCATGCTCCTCAAAAGCTTGCTTCCTATGTTGGGAGGCTGTCCTACCTGTGATATGTACACATTGTGAAAAATCAGATCATTTTTTGTTAAGCAGTTAATGCGTTGTAGTTGAACACAAGCTGGTAACGACCTTAGTTGTGTATGAAGAAGAACGCATAAAAAGTTGTGAATTTCATCAAAATGCCAATATAGGAAGATTTAAAAGGACATTGGCTTCTTATTCTTGCTACACTATTTTGGCATAGGAAAGACTAATAAATGTGCTACACAGTCGCAGATTTCCCAAACATGTGTATAAGTGAGAGTCCATAGGCTTTGTTTTTGAACTTCAAATAAGTACCGAGAGAAGAAACAACAATCAGCATTCAATGCAGAAGCATGATCTAAAGTTTCCACGTATGACATGGATATGACAGACAAATAAGATTACTATAAGCAGAAGAAGCAAGCACTGAGGATCCATGATCATCAACAGGAACTGAAAAGATTAATACTCTCTCCTTGCTGTTCATGTGCTTTGCAGTAAAGAAGGTTCAGTACCTTGTCTGCCCAAATCACCCCTCATGCTTCTGTACATCTGGTTTGGATAAAGAGAGAAACCCAATATTGATGATCAAAAAGGAATATCAAACATAAGCATGCATCATCAAAATATGGACTCAGTTAAAAAAACATTCATTGTTCCTAAAAAACCAACCTGAAGATGGCTCTTGACGTGTGAAATTGTGAGCCCTTTAACATCCATCAACTGAAGAACAAGCTTAGGTGTAGCCTCTGAAAATTTAACCAAAAAAGTAAATGAGAAGAAATTCTTGATAGTGAAAACGGTTCCGTAATGCCAAAAACAACACTTACTATGATGACCTCCGAGGCTATCAATAGCATGAACAAAGCAACGGTGCAGCTCAGGAGTCCACCTTAAACGAGGAACCTTTGATCTTATATATTGCCTCACTGCTCCTTCTCTTCCACAACTACCCATTTTCTCTTTTTGATCTTCTTGGCAACAAAAATATATTTCCAAACCTTGGTAGAGTAAAAAAAACCGTCACTTTTATTATGTTTCTTCCTCAACACCAAAAGGGTACGTCTCCCCCTCCTCACAGGAGCAATAGTTTCTTTTGGAACCCTCGTGTCTGATAAATATATATATGTGAGAAAGAAAAAGCAAGACCTTTTTGCTCCCCACGCAAACAGAAAGGAGAGGGAGCAAAAGAGAGGGAGAAGAGGAATACGAGTAGAGAAAGGGAAAAGACGAAGATGTGAGTAGGGGCTCTGCAAATTCCTTAGGAGTCACACACTGATAATACCTGATATATGGTGGTTGGTGTACCTTTGAGTTGCCAACGATAAAATAAATAAAAAGAAAGAGGGTGGGGGGGAGCAGAAGCTAATCAAAACCGAAATCCCCAAAAAGCAGAAAACTCAAAACACTTTTTCTCAGATAAAAATCACGAGGAGGCTTCTGATCTTGTTTGCACTGACCTTCCACGAAATGATTACACCTATGCAATTGCCAATATAATGGGTACTATCCACGGTGTTACAATTACTCAACTGCCTCGCTTTGACCTTTGTTTCTCTCTCTCTCTCTCTCTCTCAGTCCACTTTTTCCTTCTCTCTCTACAAAGACTTGTTCATTACAATATGACCACTGCTACATACGCCAACGTCGTCATGATCACTGTGTAAGAGTAAGACCCCATGAAAATACTTTTCTCATTTTCCTTGTTATTATAGTATCTCTGTATGAATGGATAATGAATAATGTGTGAATGCGATATCATTATTGCTCAACGCAACCACATATCTGCCCTTGTTATAATTTCTTAAAGACGGATTTACCCTTCTCCGCGGGACCCACACCGTTTCCCCCTTTAATCCAAACTTAGGTTACCTCTGTGCCAAGTAATACCATGTCTGTGGTGCCATTTGGACGTGCATGGGAAGTTGTACATTTACAAACAATAATACTTTCTTACACTTCCAACCCTCCAACATTTCTCACTTTTTTTTCCCGTCAAATAGTCAACTTCACTGTTTATCCATCATACTTCAAATTTCAAACATATGATATATCATAGCCGTTATTAACCTTGATTTCTCACATTAAATCATTTCCACGTTAATACGTGGGTAAAAAATTTATTTTTTTTATTTAAATAAAAAAACTTTTATTTTAATTAGACTTTTGAATCTATTTTCTCTTTAAAACTAAAGTTTAAAAATTTTTTATGTGTCAAAGGGTGAGAAATCATTTAATCAAGGAAAAAATCAATATTAATAGTTTAAGAGTTATAATTGTCTTTTAAAAAATTATTCAAATGTCATCCAATTATAAAATAGACATACAAAATCAAAATCTGAACAATTAAAAATTGAGAGAGAAAATTTCAACTATTAAAAAATTAAAAGACACTAATTATAATTTACCTTATAGTTAATTATCATTTTTGTCCCGAAAGCTTGGAGTAGAACATCCATACTTTTGACTTTTATCATTTTACATATTAATTTCTCGGTTACAAATAACTTATAATAACTCCACGGTCAATAGTTAAGTGCTTAGGTATTAGGATTTCTCTCTCATAGTTACCATAACAAGTCATTCATTTTAAATAGTTAAAAATATTGACAGTAGTTTCTAGCGGTTAAAAATAATATGATGCATATGATATTATTATAATTGGCTACAAACAAATATGATACATATGATATTATTATAAGAGTTTAATTAGTATACACTATCAGTGTAAAAGACTTTTATACTGACAGTCAATCATGACTTTTCATTTATGTGACTTTTCAAGTATTAAAGAGTAAAGTCAACAAATCTATCTACCATGAAGGAAGGGTTGTGATGACTGTCAATGTAAAAATTATTACACTGAGAGTGTATACCAATTAAATTCTTATTATAATTGGCTACAAACAATATTATCATCGGGGATCTTGGACCCCAAGCCCATCTTCTCTCCACTTCCATCAAGAAACCTCTCTTGCAACTCTTGTTCTTTTCCCTCCCTCCACCTCCTTGGTGACTTCCTCTCCAACACCCTTCTCTCGTCCTCTTCATCTCTCTATGTCGTCACCCTTGACTCTATTTCCTTCTCTCATCTCTAATGACGACGTTATCCCACAAAATGAGTTTCACTCTCTTGTTGCCTTCCATAGTTGCTCTAAATTCAACAAGACCTTTACCGACCTCATCTCTTTCTTTGCGATTTTAACGAGATTTAAAAATATAAAAAGAATATTGAATTTATGATATGCAAAACAAAGATATTTTTCTTTAATCTTTATTTGGTATAATTGATGTTGATTGGATGTAAGGGAAAAGCTTTGATTTGGGGTTTGTTTTTTAATTGATTTTTGTGGTGACATATGACGAGCAGGTCTTCATCTAATTAAATAAAAGGTAAAAACTTTATTTGGCCCTTTTTTTTCATTTGATCTTGAATGCGTTTTATCTTATTTATCATTTTTTATTTGATTCATGGTATACGGAGACAAGAATATAGTAATCTTTGGTGTAATTTTGTAAATGCCTAGGGATTCAAAGAGTCGAAAGAGATGATAATTTATTAAAATAAAATAGCCTTTCGAAATGGCTCTTTCACACAAGGTTTGGTAACCTACTTGTCATTCACACCAAAATCAATTGCAAGGCGATGAAAATAATAACTTCTTAACGTCTATTATTCACTTTTCACTCTAAGCGTGTAACTATTATGCCAAGGATATATCCACTTGGAAAGCAGGAAATATTCGATGTGAATGAATGTGCTTGACGTCTAATACTATTATATAGAAAATTGGCATGTAATTGATTTTTTAAAAGTCTTCGATTATTCATTTCTTGTTTTTGATTTAGGAATTGTATTCTACAGCAATTAATCACTAACTCTTTATTTATAAGAATTTGAAAATATAAATAATTAAGATTAGTAAACTTACTAGGTATAAAATTGAATGTTAATTGTAAAATCTTTTATAATTACAGTGCATAAATCTTTTATCTCTTAAAAAAATTTATAATATGATTTTTTTTTATTGAATTCATGATTTTTTCTGCATGTTGCCATTCAGATTTGCAGAGATTGACCCATCCTTACATTGTTGTTTTTAATTTTTATTTTTATTTTTTTAGCGATTGAACCACCACTAATGACACTGCAAATTCAGCCATATCCATGTGTTTAAAAATTTCTGAAAGACTTGATTGTCACCATTTCAATATTTCCAAACCAAAAAGATATTTCAACCTGTACACTACGCAGCACGGTCGAGAAATTTTTCTTCATTTTTATGCTTTTAAGTAGAACCGAAGATTTTGTCTTTGTCGTATGCTTTCGGAACGTATTTATTTCCAAACACCTTATCAGAACGTCTTAATTTTGCCTGTCTTAAAAAAATAGAGTGAATATAAGATTATTTGATATACAAAATATTTGTATCGAATTGATTTAATAGATATAAGAAAAAACTTTCAGAAAAAAATATAAGAAAATACAAAACAAAAATTAAGTATCGATATAATTAATAGTATATAAGTGAGGTGAGGTTTGGACTTGTTTTTACTTTTTTTTTTTTTTTTTTTTTTTACAATTTCGTTCATTCAGTTTTGTGACTGAAGTTATAGAGCTACGGAACTCATATATTTAGGCTTATTTCACATGACTCAAATATTTCAAACAATAGGCCTAGTTAATCTTGTTTCACCTTCTTTCTCTCTTTCTACTTTTGTCAGTACACTTTCAGTAGAACCAAATAAATTGTTAGTATGTGTATAAATAAGAAAAAAAGAAAATTTCGGTGGACATGGTGTTAAAATTAAAACCACTTATTTCAATCTAAAAATAAAAGGGTGCAAATAAATTCAAATCAAAATGATAAAATATTATTATATATAAATATTGGTTTTGCTAAAGTTGACATTCAAGAAGACGTTCAATTACTAATTTGGATGACATCATTAACATTATTGTACAAATTACCACATATCTCACCTCAATATTGTATAGCAATACAATAATGAAGAGTTTTTGTAAGAGCTATATTGATGACATAAATAATTGAAACAATTGACCAAATAAATGAAAATTCTTTATCTTTAATTCCACGTGTTTTTTTTTCATGTCATACGTCATTTAATAAAACATTAATGTAATCAATGTTACTACTTATCCGTTTCTTCTTATTTTTTTTAATTTTGTTGTAGGTGATGAAAATATATATATATATATATATATATATTTATATTGGATTCTACTCAAAATACACTAACACTAATTTGATATGTTGAGCATGCTAGTTAGCTTTGGATCTGTCCCATTTAACTCGTGAATTCAATACACCAAATATAAGACAAGACAATCAAAGATAAGGTGAAATAGCTCAACTTGTCAAGATTTTATTTATTTTAAAAAATTATATTATTAATATAAATTAATAAATAATTATAAAAATTAAAGTATAAAATAAATTATTAAGTAGAATTTCCAAAAAATGATGTTAAGAAAGTAAAATAATTTATCATGACTTTGTCATTTTTTTTAAAAAAAAAATCATGACATTGTCAATAAAATGAAACTCATGATGCATGATTTACTTCTTATGGTTTTTTCATTTAGTTTTCAAAATTATGATTTTGTTGAGAAAATAAAAATAAGTTGTTAAAAGTGAATGAAGTTATTTTTTAAAACAAGTTTCTTTTGTAAAAAACTTAGTAGTTAACCTCTGTCCTAACAAACTTTCTAATAGCAAAGTGAATGAAGTTATTTGTCTCGTTTAAATTATGGTGGATCATCTCACACCAATCTGTTTTGGTGGACAAAAACAAGGCAGTTAGATTCATTTTTGTCATCTTAATCACAATTACATTATATTTTTAGCTTATTAGAAAGTAACTTTCCATCATTATCTCATATACAATGACAATTAACAAATCTTAAGAGGTGTTGGTTTATATTTACCAAAATCAATATTTAGTCGCAAACAATTGTATTAGTTATGTCTAGAGTTCAAAACAAATATATTAAAGATTTTAATTTTAAAAAAAATCAATAAAATTTATCATTAATGTTGTTTTAAAAATGTGTTCCAAACCTACAAATTAATTGTGTCCCATGAAATAGTCAAGAATTTTTATGACCTTTAAATTAGACTAAAAGTAGTAGTAATTATTTAAAACATTGCCACAAGCTACACACATGTTGATGTTGAAAGTAAAGTGTAAACTATTTCAATCAATTCATAATATGTATACTCAATTAAGAGTGTTATTTAAACTTTATGAGAATATGGAAGAATTGAAACTTAATTTTATCCTTAGCACTACAGAGTTTCTTGTACTGTCAAATTAAAGCTCCTCATGGTGATTTAACAATGCTTCTCAAAGTAATATTCCTTTTTAAACTTTAATAACACATTTTATACTTTGTAAATGAATATAATTTGATGATACGTATACAGATTTTGTTATCATATACTTCTGTTTTTTGTGATATGTGGCTCCAACTTTTTAATGCAATGATTTCACGTTGGGCGAATTTGCAAACAACATAATTTCATACCAACAATATATTTTATAACTATCAAAATGTAAGTATTTGTGTATATTTTTATTTATTTAGTCAAAATACAATCAATTTGTACAGGTTCATGATCTTTCATTTACACTGATGGAGTATATATAAAACATGATTCATTTTTTAAAAGTAGTTGATTGAATAATACATGAATTAATAAATTTAGGAGTGGTGTTGTGTAGCTAAACTTACAATGCACTCTTTTATTGAATAGGTAATGAACCCATGTGTTTTTATAGATGACTCATGATCTTTTGATTTACATTTTTTACTTATCGGTCGTTAATGTCATCATTTTCTAAATTGTTGCAAGAGGTTGTTTCTGCTTCCTATTTGAATTAATACACTTTCGCTTATGAAAAAAAATAACATAAATAAAGGTAGTTATTTTAATTACTCGTCAGTTGTATTTTTCAATTAAATGTTTTTTTACATTAATACAAGTGAATCACTAAACTAGAAGTAAAAGTTGGATGATATCATTGATCACATATATAATTCTCAATATGTTAGAATTGTTTCTTTTACTTTTATGTACCTAGCTATGTTTTGAAAATCATATCAGACGGACTGGTTTGACTGGTGAACCGATTTGGTAACCGATTTGGTTAATGCAAAAAATTGATCAAAATAATAACTGTTTTAAAAACCAAAAATATCAGTGAAAATTGGTGGTTGAACTGATTCGACTAGTTCTTTTTTTAAAATATTTTGGATTTTTCTATATGCATCCATCGTTTTTCTAAGTCAACCCCTTTTTTAATTAAAAATTAATGAAAATGGAAGTTAATTTAGCAATATGGATGTGTATTTAGTAAAATTACTTTTTCTTCTATAATTACATCTTGATACATTTTTTTCTTTTATAATATTAATTGTTTTAGTACATTAATAATAAAAAATAGTGGGAAGATAATTATCCCATAGATGAGCAGGGCAAGCATATCCATGATACCGTTCCATTTTCCCTTTTCGACTAGATGTTGTGCACACCTTTCAATATATCCTCTCAAGAAATAGTCAATGCCCTATTTCATCTCTTTTTTACCTACTAGTTCTCTCACTTCAATGTTCAAGGATGTGGTGATTTTGGATAGTGAGTGATAGTGCCCCATGTAAAGGTAAGGTACTTCATTATTCGATTAATATCCCAGGATCTTTTCAAACTCTTGTAGCGTTGGGGATAATTGGAAATCCCGAAATGTTAAACACCTTAAAAGGAGATCATAAAATTGGGCTAGAGCAATGAGAGCTCCTTCTTGAATGTTTACCTCTAGTAAATCGAGAATATTACCTTATCTTTTGAACAGTCTTTTTCGTTGAATGGTCTTCATCATAGTAGCAAGGCTCTTTACACTCCTCACATTAGGTTTTCTAACTTTCAATTTCAGAGTCTTTCTTAAATTTGATTCCATGTTGGTCTAAAAATGCTTATAGACAAGTATTAGGTCTTTATGGTTCTCTAACAACCTGTAAGAATGCAACATGCTATGATGCTTCTAAAATAGAATGGATGCATCATTGTTGCTTTTGGTGAGAAATGTATGGCTTTTTCCATGTCAGCCTTTTTTATTAGATCCTTTTATTTTCAAAACGAAATGGGATGCAAATGAAATGAAATAATGAACAATGTTTTGTAAAATCCCCTTTTTTATGTTTTTGTTTTTTATTTTGGTATTTGGACTGCAAGGGTGCGGTACTACTCCTATTATGTCCTACAGAGGGTAGACTTAGCAGTTGATAACTCTATGGATCATATGTGTTCCTCCCCAATAGGTGGTTATAATAGCTCTAAAATAAGGTTCCTAGAGCAAAGGACCATTTCTCGAAATATTGATCACAACCATAGTTAAACTATTAGAAGCAATAATATCCTTAAAGAATTATACTTTAGGTAAGGCCTTTATGGTTTAACAAAAAATGATGTACATCCAGTCGATTACAACTACTTAACCTCTTAGCTTATCTCAAGTTGCACTTAGGTTTGGGTATAGAATATCGCTCATAAGTGTGCAAAAATTGTGTAGGTGCATTGTGTGATGGGAGTAATTCCTAAACTACCCAACTCGTAAAACAAACAACTAACATATTAAACATATAAGTCTCCTAACCTAAGGTTTCAACAAAGTAACGGTATTTATATGGAGAAATTATATAACAAAAGAGAAAGGGGAGAAGGAAACAAAAAGAAAGAGAGAAAAAAAACAAAAAGAGACAAATATATTAAAAGTAAAACAATTTGCTTAGTTAATTATGATAGACTTGACTCTCCAATGTCCCCAATAGAGTTGTCATTTGTCGACACGTGAGTCTCAACGGGACACCAAAAGATATTTTGAAAATTCACAGAGGTCGCCACCAATGTTTATTAAGGAAAACATTAAAAAAATTTTAAAAATAAAAAAATAGTTTGTGAAACCAAATATTGAGTTCAGAAGATGATTACGTATAAGGAAGGTATTAGCACCCTACAACGTCCGTCATAAAGACAGTTAGCTCTAATTAACTAAGAAAATTATTTTTCTTTTAAAATATTCGTCTTAAAGTAAAAAACCTTATTGTGATTATTATTATTATTATTATTATTATTATTATTATTATTATTATTATTATTATTATTATTATTATTATTATTATTATTATTATTACTATTATTATTATTACTATTATTATTACTATTATTATTATTATTACTATTACTATTACTATTACTATTACTACTATTATTATTATTATTGTCATTAATGTAAATAACGAAGAAAGGGGGTTAATATTATTGTTTTTGTTTATTTGGCTCGACAAGAGTGACGTCCTGCACGTACGTATCTTTGAGTGCAATGGAGAATCAGAGTTTACGTAGTTCTTCATAAAAAAATGCTTGTATGTTAATATTTTGTAATTCTAATTTTCGGTTTTGAGATTTAGGATTTTTTGGAAATAATTTTGACTAGTGATTTATTTTTTTAGAGATGAGGTTAAGACAAAAAGTGGTCACAACTTATACCTTAAAGCCTCAAGATTAAAAAGATGTCACATTTAATCAATTCATTTATCTCTAAGAAAAGTATTACATTCAGATAAAAAATAACATGTTTTATGAGTGTAAAGTTTTTAACGAATAAAAAATAAATAGAAAGTTAAAATCATGATCTGGTATTATATGATAATGAAACAAAATGCCAATAATTAAAGTTAAAGATAGTTTCAAACTTACAGAGCGTGTGACACAGTTGAGGGAAGAACCTATATTAGATGTGGCAACAAGCAATGATTCCTTGGTATATGTTTATTGCAATAAACATGAAGAAAGGGTGTATTGATTAGAGAAGAAAATGAAAAGTAAGAAGAAGAGAGGTTGTAAGAAAAGGTCCTGAAACACACAAGAAAAGTCTCAAGGAAACCCCAATAAAGGACTCAAAAGGATTAAGAAAAGCTCTCCCAAGGGCCTCTTAAGGCATCTTCCGAAGGCTCCCAAACTCTCTCCAAGGGCTCCTCAAACTCTCTCTCACTCCCTCCTCACTTTCTCTCTGAAATGTCTCTCTAAAATCTCTCTCTTTCCCCCCCAAAAAACTCCTCCTCCAAAAGTTATTCACACCTCTATTTCTAGTCTTCACGCAGGAAATTCCGCTAAGCGAAATTAAATCCACTAAGTGACTTTCCCAATTTTGCTGAGCGAATTTCTAAATGTCTCGTTATTTATTGGGATTCACTTAGCAAAAATTGATTCGCTAGGCGACCTATGGGACACAATTTGCTCATGGCTTAGCGAATTTAAGCTAGGATCAATATCTCTTTTTCGCCCAAAGTTGTTGTTGGTTGACTTTTGACTCGTGGCTTTGTAAATCACATGAACCAACTCCTTTCTTTTGTCCATTGGCATCTTTGGTAGAGACTTGGGTTGTTGCCCTACAATTCATATAATCTAATGTCTTCTTTTGGTCTATTAACACCTTTGGTCAAGGCTTGCGCTTTTGTCTTGCGATTCACATGGACTAACGTCTTGTCTTGATTTATTGACATCTTTGGTTGAGGTTTAGGCTTTCATTCTGCAACTCTCATGAACCAGCATCGATATTCGTTTGGTAGCCTCATGTCACTCCTTTCCTTTCTGTTCCTTGCTTCCTGTTGGTCTTAAGGGAAAACACAAGAAACCACAACTTGAATGTGCAATTTTAACACTCTATCTTTAGATAAAGTTGGGTTGTGCAAATTTTTTGTATAAATTTTTTTCTAGATAAGTGCCATAAAGATTCATATTTTATACAAAGTAAACACTTATCACGACCCCCAACTTTTATGCAGTTTTCTCTTCCTATTTTCCTTTTTGGGATGAAGGCCTTATCCGAACAAAATTGGGTGTCTACAAAATATTATAATTTTATTTGAAATTCATTTGTCAAGCCTTTAGATATGCAAAATTATTTATTAAATTGTTGTAATTAACTTAACTTAATTTTTTTTAATTGATAATAGAAATAATCCATTTAATATTTTTTGGGGCATTGTTGATCTTAAATAAGATTTTATTATTTTAATTTTGAAAAACTTATTTCCACCTAAGCAACAATTACTAAAATTTTTAACATAATTCTATAAATAATATGTGCATTTAAAAAAAATCAAGTTTTCTTCCATAATTAAATATGTGACAAAGGAGAGAATAAATCAGGGATAACTGTAATAGTAGGAGAAAGATAACAGATGGAGAATTAATAGTTGATAAGATGGAACAAATCACTATTAATTGTAGAAAGAATTGGTTACATAATTATTATTATTTAAAATATAATTAATATTTATGAAGAGAGAAAAGTTGTGATAATGAGTTGTTCTTTTTTTTCAGAAAAATCATTCTTGTTGATAATGTAATATTATTTATTTTTATTATTTTGAATTTTGAAAATCTTCCGCTGAAGCAACAGTTACTAAAATTGTTAACATAATTCTATAAATAGTATATGCATTTAAAAAAAATAAAGTCTTTTTTCCATAATTAAGCATGAGACAAAGGGTTTCCATAATTATGTGTTGAACCCTCTATTAGGAGCTGATATGATGGGTATCACCTATCCTCATCCGGAGTTTGTTATTTTTTCTCCAATCTCTTTCTATTTCAATTGTATAAAAAAAAGTATGAGAAAAAGGGGAGAATAAATTAGGGATAATTGTAAGAGTAGGAGAAAGATCACAAACAAAGAATTAATAGTTGATAAGATGGAACAAAATTATTATTATTTATTTTAAAATAATTAATATTTATGAGGAGAGAAAAATTGTGATGATATGATTTTTTTTAAGAAAATCATTCCTATTAGTAATATAATATTATTTATTTTTATAAATATTGATAATAAATATTTTTTTGAGCATATAGGAGATTTTTTTTTTGGGGCTAAAGGCCTAAAGCTAGTGTTTTGTGATAGGTAATTGAATGGGCACCTATTAAATTTTAAATTCTCACATACTGATGGATAAAATAACAATATACTCTCAAAGATTTTACTATTGTTAGAGAGTAAAAATTACTTGCAAATTTTTTTACTTTTCCGATAATGCATCACGAGAGAAGTAAAAAAAATTGTAAATTTTTTTTAGTCTCCGGTGAGATCCCGCTAGAGACTAATTTTTTTATGTATTTTATTGTTTATTTAAAAGAAAAATTAAAAAGTGTAAGATTAGTGTGAAATTCTCTCTGTTTCATTATTAATTTTAAGATTCATTTTTAAAATACACGATTATTCATTTTTAAGTACATTTGTTTCAAATAAATATTATTATAACTTCTAAAAAATAAAAATTTAAATAAAAACTTAATTAATAATTAATAGCTTTTTCATATTTATAGTTTATTAATATATAAATGTATTGAATATTTTCTTGAAAAACTCAATATATAAATATATTTAATATTTCCTTGTTTAAGTGTGAAATTTATTTTAAAATTTGAAATTTGAAATAAATATTGTTTAAATAAATAAAAAAATTGAAATAATAATTTTTTAATTTTTATAGTTAAATTTATTTAACATTTTAATTTATAATTTTTGAAATAAATTTAGATATTTTCGTACATATTTTTTTAAAATGGAAGGCACATATAAAAAAGGAGAAAGAAGTACAAAAATAGGTCAATGTGAATATGTTAGTCTGGAATTGTTTTAGTTTGATTATTAATTTTGAGATTAAATTCTAAATACATGATTGTTTCAAATAAATACTATTATAACTCCTAAAAAATACAAGTTTAAAGAAAAACTTAATTAGTAGTTAATGAATTTTTTATCTTTATAATTTATTAATATATAAATATATTTAATATTTCCTTGAAAAATTAATATATAAATATGTTTAATATTTCTTTGTTTATGTATGAAATTTATTTTCAAATTTTAAATTTGAAATAAATATTGCTTTAAATTTGAAAATTGAATATTGAAATGTGAAATAAATATTGTTTTAATTATTGTTTTAATTTTGAAATTTAAAAACAAATATTGTCTCAATTATTATTTTAAATTTTATAGTTACATTTATTTAAAATTTTAATTTTCTTAATTTATAATTTACAAAATAAATTGAGATATGTTCTAAGAGTATATCCAATGGAAGATAACATTTTATGATCTTAGAACACTTTTAGTGGGCTTCATAATTATTATTCTTTGAATAATGGGTTGATATTGCTTGTTCTTATTTATAAACAAAATTAAGCTCAAACAATGAAAGATCCAACCAATTTTTATGATAAACTTGATCCTCAATATTTTTACCTACAACATGAATTACAATGATTTTCATCTTAATGGAATAAATAAATTTGGCCTCCAATATGCATATCTAACAAATTCTATGTATGATTTGTTGAGCAACAACAACAATCAAATGTTCAGATACTAAGGTACTAAAGGATTATTATAACAGTCATATGAGCAATAACAACATAAATTATTACATGCTCCTAATTCGTTTGAATTCCTACTTGAATGATAGTGGACATCCAATGTCATGCATAATAACCCCATTCTCAACCTCCACTTTGTTGATTACACTAAAGATTAATAAGTAGTTATAATATCAGGTCTATAGCAAAGTTCATTTAGAAATTTCAAGATTGTAAATTACTCACTTAAGGTTTAATAACCACACTCTCAACCTCAACTTTTGTTTACTATTGTACTTTCCACTCAGCATTTGATATCACTTGTACTAATGTAAAAGTGCGTTAAATGTGTGTTGGATGACTACTAAATATTATTATTTATAATGACTCATCATGATTAAATAGGATCAATATTGACTACATAGAATCTCTATAATAATGACTAAATATCAACGTAATAATTATAATAACGACTAAATATCAACCTAATAATTATAATAACAACTAAATATCAACCTAATAATAATAATAATAACAAGTAATGAGGTATAAATATCCTATTACTATTTAAGCATAAAAAAAGAAATAATATATATTTTTTAACATATGACAAACAACAACAAAAAAATGTGTTACAAATTAAACCTTACATATTTACTAGTTGATTTGTGTTATTCTTTAATGACCTTTCTTTACTGAATGTAACCATACTGCAATGTTCTCCTTAGGCACAAGTACTAGTAGTTGTCCATGATGTTTTTATTAACGACAATCAATAAGAATTAAAAAAAAATGCACACATATAAACAAGATTTATTATCAAGTTATACCTACTCATTATAGTAAGATAATTATGTTCTTTTTAACGATCCAAATATTTTAAGATGTATTGTTATTTTTTCATATTTATTTTCTAACTTTTGTATAATTAGAGATTCAAGGAATCCATACACCTTATTTTTCTTGCATCCATGAATAATTTATTACAAAACTTAACATGTTATAAAATATTAATACTAATTCAATGCATGTAATCATGTAATCAAACTAAAATCAATGTGTACTTACAAGATTTACAAATGTATAATGGATATGTTGATTGCATAACACTAATGTATATTTAAAAAATATCATAGGGGTTTATATAAATTGGCACATCACTATGTATACCCAATACATTCACATCACATGTAACCTACAATGACTTCATTTGTAGCATATGTGCACGGGTTGTATTGATTTTGACTTTGTAATACCAACAAGTGGAATTTGTTCCTCCAATTGTTGAGTATCCTAGACATTAAACAAGATATAATAGTAGTGAACAAAGTATTTTAGTAATGTTAATTTTTAATAGATAAAAACATGAAAAAATGAATTACATTTGCTAAAAAAGGCTTTACCAAATCCTTTGATCAAGAAATGAAGCCACCAATAACTTCTCCTCTAACTGAACCTCTTTAGTTGACTTAGGGACCAAAACAACTAAATTCAATATCTCATCAATTGTCATTTTCATGAAATCATTTGACAAAAGTTGACGATGTATAGTGGAGCCTTATTTATAAACATTCATAATTCCAACTAACTGAATATGATCCTTCTAAATGTATAAACCACATTGGTTAGAGGTAGTAGTAATGAGATCCATCTCCCCTAAGTGATAGTGGCAGAAGTAACAAGATCCATCTCCCCTAGTGATCAGTGGAAACAAACATCCTTTTCCCATAAGTGATTTGTGAAAGTAGCAGCATCATAACTCCCTTTTGTATTGATATAGGTGGGAAGGACTGCATCGACTTCAATTGTAGGAGGATGTTGGGGTGGAGAAATCAAGGGTTGCAATACAGGACCAAATTGGTTCGTAAGATGTTCTATAATATCTTGTGTTATCTTATGTGTAACCTCGTGTGTTATATTTTTTCTAAGTTGTTACAATTCATTTGGTTTCATCGATGGTGATGTGGTGAGTAACATGGTGATGATCCAAAGTATTATCCAAGACCCACATCATTAGTAGTAGCCCTACCACGACCAGGGTGCTCCGATTTCCCAATAGTTGTATTGCGGAAATCGTCATGAACTTTGGGAACAAAGGTGTTTTCTTTGTGTTTCTCCTCTTACATATCCTAAAACAAATCAAAACACAATTAGTGACAAAACAATTTCTATTATTGCATTATTTACAATTTCATTATAACAAACAACTTACAATCTTATCTACAATAACCTTTTATGCCTTAGACATGTCTCCTGATTTTCTTGTATAGGTTATCTTCTACTTTTCATGTTGTGAAGGAGGAGATGAAGGATCCACTGTTGTCTCTACAACAATCCATTTTACTAACCCAATACATTTATGAAAATGAGAATAATTACCGAAGGCCTTTACTCATTTAAGAGAAATCTCAAAATTAGTTCTTATATAAAGAACCATAATTTTCTTAAAAGAATGATAGAACAATAGTATCCGTTATGAAGTCTTTCTCTTACAAAATGTTTCATAGTGCATCATATTTTACTCATTACCACTACCCTGATTAATCATATCCAGAGCAGTGAACTTTTGACATAAAAGCTAACAAAAGTAACTTAATACAAAACATCTTTCATCATTAAAACATCAAGCAGAAAGGAAATCTTTAGTAGTCCCCATCACAATAGCTGATCTGACTCCTCTTTTATTCATATCTCAAATATACATATAAAAGGAAACACATAGAGCAAACATACATAGGAGTGAGATAATTATAATCCATAAATGTTAATATTAATAAACTAACAATTAATGGGGGCCTAGATTCACCCTAGGACTTGGTTTCTCATAATCCCCACATATACTTTAATCTCACTCATCTCAACATTATACTTTAAATCTCACTTGACTCTAAATATAGATCCATTACTATCATGATGATTTACCCCAATCATCAAGGATTTCGTTATGGGAAGTGATTAGTAGTCGTATATCTTACCCCAATTGGTGTGATAATCCTCTCGAGAGTTTGGGCAATTTGCCTAAGACTATTTTCTCGCCATACTTATTCAACTTATTGCTAGTCGGGCTATTGGCCACCATAATTATTCGGCTTATTGCCAATTGGGTTGTTTGCCCTTCACCATGGCCAATGTCAGACAAGATATACTCAACCAATCATAAAATGCTAAGCATAGTCAAATATTTTTAAATAAATGAATATCCCAATCAACACCTACATGGACTCTTTGGAATGTCATCTATTTGATAAAACATTCTCAGTCCAAATATACACAATGATAATTCGAATACTCATTTACTCAAAACAATGCCAAGGATATCCAATCACGCCTTTCATCTCATAGTGTGCCCAACTGTGACTTTCCAAACATCGTACTCATGCATTTGCTAAAATTTTTACTAAGTTCTCCTCACCATATTTCACCACATTCTCGAGGAATATTAATTTAACAACCACCGATTATATAATATTCATACTGAATCATAACACCATCAACCATAATTCAAGTATCACAACTTTGTGCACATAATTCACAGAATAATCAAGCTTCCTATTAGCATCAAATAGGAATTTATAGTAATTAATTAAACTTGTAAAGATTTGATATTCACCAAAATATTAGTACAATATTCTAATAAAACATCATTTCTGATACAAAAGGTCGGATTAAATCGCAACCACAGAGCATACTTAGCTTGCCTCTCTACCATTTTGAAAACATGAAGTTTATTCATATACATTCTTTCAAATACACTTCTCCATTAACTCATAAACATCAACAATAATCAGATTAGGAAGACAATAACAATCAAAGTAAGAAGCATCAATCAATCAAGAAAGTAATAACTGAACAGAAGTAATAAACACCAATAGTTTATTAAAACTAACACCTTCCACGGTTTATAAATCTCACTCCCCTTTACTTTGATGAGAGGTTGATTAAAAGTTGTACAAAACCTTCGCAGCTTCAATCTTCCTTGAAAGACTTTCCTCCTGTCTTTCTTCCTTAAGAACTTCTTTTTTTCTCACTAAAACTCTTTCTTAGTTGTTTCTCTCTCTAACTTCCTTGGAAATTGTGCCTCTCCAACGTGCACCAAAGGCCCCTATTTATAGGATTTAGGTCAACCAATATTCGTTGAGCGAATTCCAATTTGTTGAGTGGTTTTGGTGCAATAAGTCCAAACATCACTTGACTTAGCGAAAATTAGCTTGAACCAGCGACCATTTTTGGTTTAATAACATTGTAGGTTGAGTTTAGTACTACGACTTTGCAAATTTACATGAATGAACATACTTTCCTGGTCTTATGAAACCTTTGGTTGAAGCTAAGGTCATTGTTCTACAATTCACATAAACTATAATCCACCCTTGATCCATTGAATCTTTTGATTGAGGTTTGGGTAGTTGTCTTTCGATTATTTAAACTTTAGGTTGATTCAAACCTTAAGTTGATGCTCGGATGGTTGTCTTACCATTCTCATAAACTAAAGTTGTCTCTTTATTTTATTGGAACTTTTTTAAAATCAATGCAACTATTGGTAGATTACTAGAGTATTTATTTTTTTTAAAAAAAAAAAAAATTAAATTGGCGACTCTACCACCGCATTTTTTCCTAAAACGGTTTCGTTTTAAAAAAAAACATTTTAAAAAAATATTTTTTAGTAGTGAATAATGTTAGGCTCCATTTAATTCGATGAAGAAAAATAAATTAAAATGGTTAATTTTAACTTTTAAAAGAAATATATATATTTTTTAAATCATGGCTTTGTCAAAATAAGCCCACACTGTCACCTAAACCCTATTATCTTATCAAAAGGAAGATAAGTGAAAATGAATAAAATATTAATAATTTAATCAAATAAAATGCAAAAGAAAAAAAACACAAAAACTTACTCTAGCAAACTCATATCTATCACCCTTTTGTTTCTACCTTTGAACCCTATTCATATGATGGTATTTATTGGGTCCAGCAATTAAAGCAAATTCGTGTGACATATTGCCAAGATTTAGAAGGTACTAGCTAGGCAATTTTGTTACAAAACTTAGAAAGAATAACATTTGTAAGAAAATAGATAATGATAATTATGAAGAATATTGTATCACATCTGTTTGTCCTAAAAGAGGCGAAAAACTGAAAATGCCTAATGAATCCCTGACTAGACATTTCGGTTAAGGTCGAGGGAATAGCTTTCTTGTCAAGGAAAATAAAATAGAAAAATGGTAAGTCAAACACAGGAGCAAAAGCAAAAGGTATTAGGATTTAGCCAGTGATTAACACGAGCCAAAGAAGTTGAAAGTAAAATGAAGAAATGATAATTACAATAAAAGCCAAACCAGCAGAGTGAATAGAAATGGGTACGAAATTTCCCCTCCCATCTCAGATTCCTGGCACCTCGAAGTTACCCCTTCAGAAATCAACGGTTGGGATCGTTAGAAGGATCTTTACGTCAACGTGATGAATTCCGTATGTGGAATTTCAACTCCTAACTATTGTCAATCTACACAGCTGGGATGTGCCATCAAAATCAATCAATCAACTTTCTTTATTATATTCTCAACTTTTATTATTTGCAATAATATTATAATAATCAATTTACAACTTTTCTTGAATATAATAATGATACTAATTTTATGCTTTATCAAACACGACTTCTTAATTGCTTTTTAAAAATATAAATACTTATTGTCATTATTAAGAAGAAGAAAAATAAAAACAATATTTCATAAAAATTATAAAATTGCTTATACAAATAACCAAAGTTTTTTTTTCTTAAATTGTGCTTTTAAAATTGATAGGAGATGGTGTCATTTTGCAAACTTTATCCTTTTATTTTTTCACATATGTATTATTTTTTTAGTTTTTATGTACTTTTTCATTTATATTCTAGTTTGTTAAGAGAATGAAAATAAAAAAATAAATATTTAAATTAAAATATAGTGTAAAATGTGTGAAACAGACATATTGGACCTACATTGTTTGATATTTTCTCATCATATTTTTAAAATTTTATGTCTTTTTCCACCTTTATTTATATATATTAATTTTAACTCATTTTATCATCATGTTATTTAAAAAGTCACATTGTTTAAAAATATTAGTGACAAAATCATGTCATTTTTTAAGTAACATGTATGAACTTCGTTATATATTTAAGGATCAATAAAATATGCAAAAAATGTAAAATATAAATATATATAAAAATGCGAAAAAAAAATTAGTGGTAAAATTTGCAAAATAATATATAAATATATTATGGGTATTTTTAAATTAATATCATGAAATATAGAAAGGTTTCTTTGCTACATGAGAAAGGATATGAAATACGATTGAAAATAACATTTTCTTTGTCCCTAATTTGAAATACTTGAAAAAAATCAATGAAAAGTATATGAGTGCTATATTAATTTTGGGTTCCATCCGTAACTAATGTGAGGCAAAGGATTTTCTATTAGATACATGCATACTAGAAATAGATTAGAACTTTATGCATAATAAATGAAATTTAAATAATTTCAAATTCTGAGAATAGATGTAGATTTTGACTACGAATTGTATTATTTTTACAATCATATGGTGGTTTGCTATCTTGAAATCAATAAAAGATTCTCCGCAAAGGAATTAAATATTTTATATGAAATAAAAATTCAATAATTTAATTTAAAGGGTATAAACTTATTGATAGGCTATAACTAACACTATATTCTCCCTTTTTATAGGTGATGACTAGTGTCGTACTTTCTAATTTTTTATGTTATTTTATTTTGTTATTAGACTCTTTTTTTTTAAACTTTAAGTTATGGGATACGGCTACATATAGGAAAAACTTAAAGCTTGATATGTCCCACTTGATAGTCTTGTCCCAATTTGTACTAAGTGTAAGTAATGTAATGTCTTTTGTATCCAACCTAGTCTGATCACCTATAAAAGAGAATAAAAGGTGTTAGTTGTTTCCTACTCGTATTCTTTTGTATTTGCAAACTTGAATGAGATTATACTTCCTTTTTATGAAGGAATTTAAGATCTGTGTCTCATGAAAAACATTTATTCAGGTTTATTGATATGTCCTACTTATAATATATTCTGGTTTATTGATATCATTTATTCAAGTTCTGTTTGAATGTTATTTTATCACAGAGAAAAACATAATAAGTTTTGGTTTCGATGCTATTTTTGGATTCTTTAATAACTATTTTATAATTTTATATGGGTTTTAAATAATCATGAATTATATATTGAATATTTCATGTAAAATATATCTTATAAAATATCTAAAAGTATTTTGTGAAAGTTTAATTCCATTATAAATATAATATTTCTTAATATCATAAAAGACAATCTAAATATGTTTTGTGATTGCATTCTAACCTGATCTTCTACCTCATAAAGATGTCTTTTAGTAATAAAAACTTATTATAATGTAGTTGTGATTATTATTATTATTATTATTATCATCCATGAAATATAAGTTAGAAATAAGAAATTAATTTACATATCTATCGTGATCTTTGAATTCTTTGAGGGTGACTCGTAAATGATTCTGTGAATGATGATCGAAATATAAATACTATGTGATTTTCAAGTCTAATGATCATTAGGACTGTGTTGTGATATTGTGAGATGAACTTAGCAAAGTCCTAGATTCTCTGGTAAGGGAACTATGTAAGTACATGAGTGTCGTGTTTTATGAAGTCTTAGTTTGGTACACTGTGAAATTGAAGGCAAGACCAGGATGAGTCCTAAGATGATTTTAAACAAATGAATATTCAGGGTTGTCTATGCTAGCACTTGGGTTGAAGATGTTCATTAGGTGGGTGGATATTCAAGGTAGTCCATGTTGGCATTTAGATAGAATATTCATAGATTCAAAACCTTCCATAAATGCTCAGGATCTCATGATTGATAGGATATATCCTTCTTAGGATGAAAGAGCTCCCATTTGTGTTTTGTGATGGGCAGAAGACCTCATTGTGTTTTATGATGGGCAGAAAGCCCAATTGGCAGATTGCCAGAATATTGTGATTGGTAAATAGTCAGAATTTTGTGATGGGTAGATAGCCCATTTCTCGAAAAAATTATTGTACCAAACTAAGAAAAAATATATAACTACCAATCATTTCCCAAACAGATTATTGATGATTGAGGTTAATCATTATGAATTGGTTATGAATCCGTACTAGAGTCGAGTAAGATTGAGCTGAATCATTCAAATGAGTATGGTTGAGTTTATATGTACTGAGTCAAGTGAGACTAAGTTATAGGTTCTCATTGTTTGTCAAATTTATTAAGATTAACATTAATGGTTTATAAAAATCTCACTCATTTCATGTGTTTCCTTACATATGTTACTTTCCATATTTGTCCGTGGTACAAATAGAAGATGGACTGGCCAACAGGAGAAGTCACAGGATTCAGAGGATTTCCTCTAAACGTATCGAACTTTTGAGCAAGTTACTCACTATTGTTTATGTGAATGTAGTGTCGTAAGAAGTCAATTGCTCAGAATTAAGATTTTTAAGAGGTGTTTAAATGAAATTTTGACTCACAATGTTTATAAGAAGATTATGGTTCTTTATATACGATTAAATTTTCAAAATCCTTCATATTTTATATATAATTTTGGTTAACAATTAGAGGCATTACAACATCTACAATAAATTTTTTGAATCATTAGAAATCTTATAACCTCATCTTTTAATCAGGGTAGTGACCCATTTTCAATGTGACTCTTCTTATCTAAGAATTCTCTATTTACATATATAGATCAAACATCATAACATTAATAACATTAAATTAAGAAACAAATCTTTATCTCAATTTTATAAATAGTATATTTAAAATTTAAATAAATTCTAAAGATAAAATAATATATTTTCTTAAATAATATTTAGAGATTTAAAATTAAAATAATTTCAATTGTTTTTCCAACAGGAGTAGAGGGGAGAAATTTCACATGGTTGAATATGAGAATGTGTTTTATAGGTGACTTTTGTTTTAAAAAAATTTATATTTTCATTTTTAAAACAATTTTCATTTTCAAATTTTCAATATTCAAAAAATATGTTTGTTTTCTATTTTCATTTTCTATTTTAAAAAATAATAATTAAATTTAATAAATTTTAGAAAAAATATTACCTAGTTTTAAAAAATATTACATATAAAAAATAATATTTACATGTATAATTTTAAATACATTTATATATAGTTTTTGTAATAATTACATAGTTTTCATTTGTGAAAATAGTGAAAACAATTTTTTTGTTTTCTTTTTTTAGTTGTTTTTTAAAAATATTTTTAGATAAAAATATTTTCTTAATTGTAACCAAATATATTTTCATTGTTGTTTTTTGTTTTTTTTTTGTCAAAATGAAAATAGAAAGCACTAAAAACAAATGTCACTTTGGTTTTCCAAATAAAAAACAACTACTTTGGATAGTTTTCTAATTTTCTGAAAAATCAATTTCCCATTTTCCAACAATTTTGTTTAAATTTTTTTTGTCTCTAAACATGTTTTTCAATTTATTTTGAATTTATGGAATAATTTTATTAATCTTTTTTGAAAAAAACTTCAACTAAACAATCAGTTACTTCCCTAATTTTATAAAACCAGGACTAACTTCATGTGTCATTCCAAAGTGTTGGTTACTACTAAATTAGCATTGACATGATATAAATTAAAGCAATAATTAAAGCAAGAGTTGAAAAAATCACCGGAGTCTTTCAAAATATATTCATGAAGCAAACTAATAGTTGATTCATATCTACATTGTGAAGACACATTCAACAAACTTAAAGATAATAATTTGGAGAACAAAATGAACATAATTTTTTATAATCAAGTTCCATCAGTGTGCTATAATTTATTTGGGTGAACTACACAATTTTGGATTAAATAACCAATCAAGGTCCATATTTTAATTATTATGTATTTTTCATACTTTTTTATGCGGATTTTTAATATGACTTTTCATGTTTTTTCTAGATAGTTTTTAGGGTTCTTAAGTCATTATATATATAAGTGGAAAATAAATTCTAAGAGGAAGATATTGGATAGTGGGCAAATTAGTGGGAAACAAAGGTTAGTGAAAAATCAGTGTTTTAATGAAGTTTTAATGCTTTTATGGTCAAGATTTCCTATCTTTTCCTATAAATAGCAGTCTCTTGACTTTTATATCCTATTAATAACAATAGAATTCAAAATATTA
The DNA here is from genome assembly GCA_037954015.1 of Psophocarpus tetragonolobus. Lineage (NCBI taxonomy): Eukaryota > Viridiplantae > Streptophyta > Magnoliopsida > Fabales > Fabaceae > Psophocarpus > Psophocarpus tetragonolobus. The sequence goes on along the minus strand of CM075692.1, from coordinate 3,625,975 downwards.
AAACTTGAGTGATTTTCATCTTCTAAGAAACTTTCTTTTTTTATTGGATAAGAACTTTATAGTATTGGTTTTACAAGCAGGTTGCGATTAAGGTCACATTATTGTTTTCTGATAACTTTGGTTCTATCGGCAATTCACAAATAGGAACACGTTCTTTTTTCTTACTTTACTTATTTTCAAGACAATTCGCATGATAGATTCACATCAATAATTTTACGTCACACGACTAAATTTGTGATATATCAAGTTAATTTAATAGAAAGAATTAAAACAATATTTTTTTATAAAATTTGAAGATTAAATATTTCTATTTTAAACTAAAGACCAAAATTATACATTCTGAAAATAAAAAATTGAATACCTCTATTTTAAAATAAAAAACTAAAATTATAGATTATAAGAAATTAAAACTAAATTTAAATCTAAAACTAAACTATGCCATGAAATGAAATTTGGTGTTTTATAAGTATGATGCAAAGAGGATTCGCTTTATACTAGGCATCACAAAACAGGCTAACTCGCTCCGTTTTGGTTCACCTCGCTTGTGGCTTGCAAAAAACGAGGCGGCACGTGTTGCATACTAATGACACATTCAATGATCAACTTCGCCTCACCTATAGGTGGCTGACAGGCTAACCCTCTTGTTTTATCAAAATCTTTTAATTTAAATTTTGAATTTTTATTTTTTGGTAAACCATTTTTTTTTTGCCTAAATATCAAAATAAAAATATACTACCAAACTAGTCTAAAAGTTATAAAGTAAAATAGTAATACTAAGTAAATTTCTAATTTTTCTTTCTAATTAAAATTAAATTTAATATAATTGATTAATTTATAAAGTAAAGTAGTAATACTAAAGTTTGATCAAGGTTTTCAAAACCGGATCGGTCATTGAACTAGCGAAGGCATAGATTCAAGGTTTAAGGGTTCAATCGAGGTTGAACTAGATTCGATAAAATATTATTCGTTATATTTATTTTTGTTAGAGTTTAATTAATAAGCACTTACAGTGTAAAGAATTTTACACTAACATCCAATCACAATCCTTAATTTAGGGTGAGTTTGTTGACTTTACCAATTAATAATGAAGAGATATGATTGAATGTTAGTGTAAAAGTCTTTTACACTGTAAGTGTATATTATTAAACTTTTTTTACTAATATAATATTTAGGGTAAGTTTGTTGACTTTACTAATTAATACTTTAAAATTCATATAAATGCAAAAGTCTTTTTACACTGTCAATGTATACTAATTAAATTTTTTTTTACTAATATAGTAATATACTATGCAAAAGATAAGGTATATATGATTTATAATACACAAATATAATATACATCTTATTAAGTTAAGTATTGTTGTTTTTATAATATTACAAAGAGGTAAAGTCCCATGTTACCTATAATGACTTTTTGTGAAATATTTATATTATAAATTGTAATCAATATTTCGTAATTTATAAAAATGTCTTTTAAAGATTTTTTATTTCACAATACCTTATAATAATATCTCTCATTTGTGTACCTAAAATTTAAAAAACCACAAATTTTTAATTTTTATGATTTTTTATATATATTTTCCTTTTTTAAAAAAAAAATGCGTAAACCCTTGAACTGGCCTGTTTTGGCCAATTCACTCGATTCTTGACCGATTTGACCGGTTCCTAGCATCCCTGATTTTTTGGAAACAATGGACCGGACATTGGTATTGTCTATGGTTGAACCGATCAACTCGATTCGGTTTTCGAAACCTAGAGTTTGATTGGTTAATATATTAATTCTCATACTTTTATTTTTTATTTTTAATTTAATTGATTAATTATATTTTATATTTATATTATAATTAAATAAAAATTATTATTAATATATTGGCTAGCTCGCTCCACCCAGCCTGTGGTCCAATGGTTGATGGGCTAGGCAGGACAGGCCAAAACTCTTACCTCCTATAGCCAAAATTGTAGCAGATCTGCAAGTCTAGTCCACTTTGTCACTCCTACGTTATGTAATGGACAACATAACCTTTTGCTTTTTTAATAAAAAAATGTCTTAAGAAGATAATTCATATAGCAAATAAACAGTCAATATTCATGTGATGACATGTAATTTTGTACATTAACTAGTAAGAGCATATTTAATAAAAATCACAATTTGTGATCTCAGTTTGTTTTTTTTGTGGATTCTACAATATTATATTACCTTTAAGATTTATCCCATTCAATAAAAAAATAAACTTTATGATTTTAAAACATTTTTTGTAGGTCTCACGTTTGAGAAAAAAGAGTAAACAATGTTTATTTCTTGAAATGCATGTTCATCTTTAGAGCATTTTCCATGACGGATATTGGATCCAAATTTGACCTTACCAAGAATAGAAGTTTAAGATTTGATCTCCATAGTGGATATTTGAACTTGTACAAGATCATTAAAGATCACATGCATTCTAAGAAATAAATATTTTTTATTTTTTTTCTTAAATATGCATCTAAAAAAATATCTTAAGATCATAAAGTTTAATCTTCTATTATAGAAAATTTTAATCTTTTATTAAATATGCTCTTCATGATGTTACACAAGATCATATCTCAATTGTGAAAATCAATCAAATATCAAACTCTAAAATTGACTATTAAAGATGCTCTTATAGTCCCAAAGTCAACCAATTATATTTATTTTTAAGATTTTCTCAATAAAAACTAGTGAGCAAACTCCTAGCACTTAAACAATCAGTTATTGTATATTTTTTTATGACGGGAATTTTTAAATTTTTATGTTTATTTTCTTTATGTTCTTGAATCTTTAATAATTTTTTAAAATTTTTCTATAAGATAAGGTTTATTATATATTTTTCTGTTTTTAACTCGTAAGGTGTAAAATTTTATTATTTTTTCATATTTCTATAGATACGATAGGCTTTTCTCATTCGTTTTCTTTTTATAGATAATGATGAATAATATTTTTTACTTTTATTATATTTTAGATATTTTTATATTATTTATAATAATATACTTCAAGATATTTGAATATTTGATTTTTCAACTTATACTTCAATTCAAGATATGTATATTAATTGCTAGATATATATATAATATAATAGGTTTATTTCATTTTATTTTTATTTTAATATTAAATTATTTGTTTTAATTATTTCACTAATTAATCTAATGAGGTGTGATTTCGACTAAAGTATGACATTTATAGTTTTATTTTAAATTTGATTGAAAATATTTTAGGATATAAATAAAAATAATATATAGTAAAAAGTATAATACGTCACAAATATAATAATTGAATTAAAAACTAATTAAAAATATTTTTGAAATGAGAATTACACGTGTTTAACATTAATTAAAAGTATAAATACCACAAAATAGATTTTATCCATAAAATTAAGATTAAATATATGGGAAAAAGTATTACAAAGTGATATGCAACTTTTTAAGTGTATCTTAATAATAAGAAATGATGCATATCAGCCACTTCCATTATTGGTTGATGACATGACAATCATCATTATAAAACTCTCAAGCTCATTTGTTAACTCTTTATGAGTTCACAAATTTACTTGTGATGTAAAGGCTAACTCGTATGTAAATTATCTTTTTAGTTGTCTCTGACAAACTTTATACATGTTTTGATTTACTACTAGGTTAGTGAGTCAATAAATAAAAAAAATACCAAAATGATAGTCATTTTGAATTGTTTTCTACACATTTAGAGTTCAATATAGTACATTTGGCAAGTCATTCTTGCATCAAAGAAACCTCTTGTCACTAAAATATCAAACCCTTGTATTCTAATGTTAAACTCTCTATCAGAATGTTGTACCATTACTATCTGATTTTAAAAAATTATTATCTACTAATGATATATGGCTAAACTTATGTCTTTAAGTAATTTTGAATTCATAGTTTATTATTTTATTTTATTATATCATTGAAATGTTTAATTAATATATTTTATTTAAATTTTTTATTGTTATTTTTATATGAAGTAAACTCATAAGAGATGAGTACATGAAACTCCCAGAAGTCTGCCTATATTGTAGAGTTTGATAGCCATGATGATAGTATGAGTTACTTAAAAATAAGTGTCATCTCTCCTTTCCTATTCAAAGCATTTTTATTCATATTAAATTAATATTTTTTATAATTAAACTAATTTTAATTAAAATAAAATAATTAAAGCAACAAATTATAAAAGGTGACTTATAAGAACCATCATTATAGAAAAAAGTAAGATCTTGGTTTTTAATGATAGGTAATAAGTGTGTGAAATAAATAAAAAAGAAAATTAAATTTAATTTAAGTGTAATTAATATATATTCATTATAAAATATTTGGTTTTATTATTTATGTGGATATTTATGTTTTAAATTGATGAATATGATTGATATTAATTAAATTGAAATAATGAAATACGAGGAAGTGAAATTTAGTGAGGTGAGAAATGATTATAAACAAGGTTTTCAAAAGTGAATCATTCATTGGACCGGTGAAGGCATGGGTTCAGGTTCAACTGAATTCAACAAAATATTATTTTTATATTTATTTTTACTATATAGTAATATACTAAGTAAAAAATAAGTTATATATGATTTATAGTAAACAAATATAATACATCTTATTAGATTTAAGGGTTGTTGTCTTTATAATATTAAAAAGATGTAAAGTCCCATATGGTTTAAAATTACTTTTTGAGAAATATTTATATTATAAATTGTAATCAATGCTTTCATAATTTGCAAAAATTTCTTTTAAATATTTTTTATTATGCAATATCTTATCAGAATATATCTTATTTATATACCTAAAATTTTGAAAGCCCATAAATTTTCAATTTTTATAATTTTTTATATTTTTTCTTTTTTTTTAAAAAAAAAAGGGTTAACCCTTGAACTAGTTTGTTTTGGCCTGTTCTCGCAGTTCTTGACGAACTTGGCCGGTTTTTTACATCCCAATTTTTTGAAAACAATGGACCAGACACTGGTCTGGTTTCTAGTTGAATCGGGTTGTTCGGTTTTCACAACCTGAATTATAAATGGGATTCTTTTAAATTGAGGCAGCTATGCTGATTTTACTAAATACACCCCCAATTTTACAAACTTACTTCTCCCTTTTTTTCTTCTTTACTTTTCTTCTTCATCTTTATTCTTCTTCTCTTTTTCACTGATCTTATTCTCTCTCTCTACCTCCATTCTTTTCTCCTTTTCATAGGAGTCGTATCTTCAACCATATCTGACGAAATCTCTTCCATTGCTCCTGATTTCGAGTGTTTAATCATCATAGATAAGTTTGATGGTGTTTCTATGTACCTCTTTCTTTCCCTTTTATGTTCAATCATTCCCATTGAGGGAAATTCTTCTTTAAAATCCCATTTTCTTAGGTTCATTTGTGATTTTGGGATTTTTTATAGATTTTGAGTGATTCCTATGGTTGATCTCTCCTTTCTCATCAAATTTGACTTTTAAGGAAGAAATAGGTAAGGGGAGCTTTATATTTATTTAATTTCAAAGTGATTTTGATTTGATGATGTGGAAATCCTTGCATGTGATTGATTTATGTTTTGAATAGTGATTTGAACTTTGAATGTGTTTGATGATCAAATGAGTTTATATTTGGTGAAGTATGTCTGATTTGTGTTTTGAATGTTTTGAGATTATTGAGTTATTTTGAAATATTGCATGTATTTATTTGAGAGAATATTTACAATAATGATTTATGAATTGTATTTTGGGCTCTTTCGACGAGGTAATCAAACAACAATTGTGTGTTCATATGTGGAATGCATTGAATTAGGGACATCTGAAAGGTCGTTGAGATCATGGTATACACCGAGAGTATGTACTCAAATAGCAACTGTGTTTGTATAGGCCAAGTGACTCTAGACACAAGTTGAGAGTCAACTAGATGTTTGTATGGGTCCCATGAATGCCAGACATTAGTTAGAAGTATCAAATGAGTACTGCTCGAGCCTAGTTTGTTGTCCGTATGGGTCAAATGGATGTCAGATGCTAGTTGAAAAATGAAGTTTGAATGAGTGACCTCAATATTCAAATTTAATGCGTGTTTTCTGAAAAAAATGTCGGGTTTTATAATCTTGTTGAGATGTGTGCTTATGTTGAAAGGGAATATAAGTGTGTTTGATATTTGACGGTTTCAATATATTGATGTAATTATGTTAGTTGCAATGTATTTTCATTAAATTGACTTATTATCTTTAAGTTTACCCTTGTATGTGTTGTGTTTTTGTATGAGTGTGATGATTGTGTTTTGCATAAAAGCAAATATTAGAGAGGAAGATAGAATACAACGCCATCTAAAATAAAGAAGGAATAGTAAAGTGTAAAAGTAAACTACTTTTGCTAGACTTAGAATATGTATATAAGATAGTTAAGAATTTATATGGTTTGTCTTTTGAATATGTAACTAAATTTGTGTAATGATGAGACTAAACTATAGCTTGGTATATAAGATGTTGATGTAATTATGCATGTTAGAATGTTACAGGTAGCGGAATGATTTTATTGTTCTTTGAATTCAACTTTTTTACAAGTTTTGTTTAACATCAATAGCATGCATAATTACCAATGAAAATTTTTAATATCCTGAATTTAATTTGTATTGAAAATGAAGGAAATTGATGAGTAGTAATGTTAAGTGGATTATAAAATTTTGGATGTTACACAGAACTTGTAAAAAAGTTGCATAAATTACCTATTGATGATGGGATGTAATCAGTTAGACCATCATAAAATTTTAGGCAACACTTTAATGATGTATCTTCCGTAATAAATAATAATAACTCTATTTAAGTTAGACCATTTTTAATATTAGTTACTTACAAAATTTTCATCAGGTTTTTTAACGCACTTTAAATTAACTTGATTACATCACATCATCAATAGGTAATTTATGCAGCTTTTTTACAAGTTTTGTGTAACATCTAAAATTTTATAATCTACTTAAGATTATTACTCATCAATTTCCTTTATTTTCAATACAAATTAAATTCAGGATATTAAAAATTAATAAATAATAGCTTAATACATGCATCACACAATAAGTTTTTTGTCCTTAAAATTCACACATGTTTTTTTAACCTTTGATTTACTTTTAGTTCTTCTACATTGCTATGAAGGAGCATGTTTTCGTACTCATGAATCACTCTACTCTTCAACCTTAATCTCTTCAATCTTCAATTTCACATGCGACATAATCAAATACACAAGAATTTATAAACGGACAACATTAATACAAAAAACAAATTAATTTTAGAACTAAAAAATATTTTTGAATTTCAATAATCAAAAGTGATTTTTTGTGAAACTTTATGGAAAAAAAACTTCCTTAAGCTATTTAAATTGTCAAACAAGTTATGCATAATTTCATTTTTTTGGCTTGTTCTGACATCTCTTTAAGTTTAAAAACATTACATTAACATATTTGTATGTTTGAAAACATTACACTAACACTTATTTCAAACCTTATACTAACACTCCCTCAAGAGTGCAAAAATAATGATTAAAAAAATAGAGAATGCATGTGCAATTACTCTAAACTTCAAGATGTGATACTATAATTTACTGTTTTTATATTAATAGTTTGGTTCTCAAAACTTAAAAATTTAAAATTAAAATTCCAAAAACAAGATATTTTTCTTTTGAGAAGAGAGATGAGGTCCACAATTTTTAAATTTTAAAATTAAAATTCCAAAACCAAATTTAACATTTGATGTTTTTTTTTTATAAGATACAATTTAAAATAATAATTTTTATTTTTTATAAAATATTTTTCAATTTTTACTACATCTATTCCCAAAGTTATAGTTATTTAATGTTAGTGAGTATACATATGTGTCAAATATCAAATGACACGAATTCCAACTTAATTAATAGTTTCAAATTAAAGTTTCAAGTATACAAATATATTAAATACTTCAAGAAAGAATTTGCCACTTATAATAGTTTCACGAGACTTAAACATGATTGTCTCCATTAAGAAAAATATTAACTAATATATTTTTTATACTAAATATTTTTATTTGATGAGTATTGTAATTTTGAACTACCATTGGTAAGAGGGGTAATCATTAGTTTAGGTACTTGTGAAGTTTTTTTATGACTAATATTTGTTTGGCAAACTAGTTTGTAGGTATCTCCCACAAGTCCATCTTTTATATACATAATAATCGACCAAGATTTTGTTTAAGAAAATTGTGTCCAATACAAAGCAAGGAATAATTGGAAAAAAAAATAATTTCTTTACAAAAAATTTAGTGTTGTCTTAGATTGTTGTTTGACATAGATCAAGAAAAATTAATAAATATAGGAAAGAGTATTGATATTATCAAACTAACATTCATATTTATATTTCAATCAAAAACTAAAGTGACATTATCAGGATATGAATAAAAAAAGCAATTGATGATAGAATGGATAACCAAATATAACACTTGTTAAGATTAGTTTAGTAGAGTGTGTAAATTATGGTAAGAAAAAAATGATTGTACACTATCTTTGATTCCTATCTATTTTGGATGTTGAGGAAAAATATAATTTTAAATTTGTGAAAAAACTATAATTTTAGAATAAAATTAAAATGCTAAAATATCTAGTTTGAAAAGTAATGGAATATAAAATGTTAATTTATAGGCACTAACAAAACGGGTGACATTGTGTTTTTAAGAGAATTTAAAAAATAGTTTATAAATGTTTCCTTCTATATTTTAAATTTTGAAATATTATATCATTTATCAATTTTAAAAAAATAAAAGAAGATGATGACAGTAATTTATGAAGTTTGAGGAGAATGAATAAAATATAAAATTGATAGTATTTAGTATACACACATCCCTATATAGTATAGGTATTTGATGGGGGGAAAAGGGGGGCACAGTTGAAAAAGAATGAGGAATAGTGGTACGGATATGAATCATAAATGGGATATTTATTTAGGGTACTGAGGCAGCTGACCATTTATAACAGAGGAAAGAAACAAAATGGTATTCTCAGCTAATCAGATGGAATTGTTCCAAAAGATGCCAGAAAGTGCAGAGTAGTGAGGGAGTGATATAAGGGAAAGGCAAAAGGAATGGAGAGAATTAACAACACTCACCTCTCTCTGTGATAGTGTCAGTTTGATAATGATGAAAATGGCAGAAGCTAAAGGAAGAGAAGGGAATGCTGGAAATTCCTGCCCAAATGGAATGATGGGTTATGAAACAGTCCAAACAACATTAAATTTAATACGACCATGACCACTGTTAGCATCTGAATCTGCATGAATTGCAACTTTGTATTTTGCAGACTGAGAGTGAGGGTACAGTAACAGTAGTCACTGGTCACCAACATTATTATTTTCTCTTTTCTTTTTTTTTTCTTTTTTTTTCAACTTAGATTAATACTGTTGAGTGTAGAGTGAAAAACAACAGGGCTGAGACTGGCCGACCCTCGAGGCCGCCGGTACCTTTGGCGTGACCAGCCAAAACGGTAATGTGCCTCGACCCATGTGCACTCTTTCCTCTTTCTTTCTAACACCTTAAAATAACTTATAATTTAATTAAAAGAGCCAAATTCAAAAACGTTTATCCTTATAACAACCATACTCATTTATTTTTATTAATTCAATCAAAATACACCATAAATTTATTCACTTTATTAATTAATTATTAAAATTTATAACTAATGTAATTTAAAATTATATATTGATAATTTTTTTTTTAAAACTTCTTAATTACTCGTTACAGTAGTATTTTTCATTTTTTTTATAAGCAGTAAGATTTCTAGCGTTTCACTCCAAATTTTAAATGAGAACCAATAACTACTTTATAGGATTTTATTCAAAAACTTATCCTTTGATTAAGAAGATTCATATAAGAGTTTACAATTGCTTTTTATATACAAAAAAAAATATGAAATCTCTCTTTATATGCATAAACCAGAAATAAATTCTCTCCAATAAAATTATTTATAAATCATATTATACTATACATAATAATAAATGAAGCTAAAAAATAGATTGTATTTACCAGTCTATTAGGTTTATGTTCCAAAAAAAAGGATTAAGTAATATATGAAAAAATTTATTTATAATTTATTCGAGTTTATTTTATTATATGTATTCATGAAAGTGTTTTGATAAACTTATAAAAATATTTATATTAGATTTATAAGTTTATTTTAATAAATTATTTAAAGCAGTTTTTTGAAAAAAATCTATTTTAAATTTATTAAAAATCTGTACTACCTTAAACTTTCAATTCTCATATTTTTTTTTTGTGTTTTACATGATTAAAACTTCTCTTACTTTTTCTTTATCTCTCTTTTTGTATTCTTATTTTTCTCTCTCCTTCTCTTTCTTCTTTATCTTTTTATATATATATATATATATATATATATATATATATATATTTAAACAGTTTATTTTTATAAGTATTTTTAAATTTATATATAAATATAAATAGCTTATTAAATTTAAAAATTTATATTATAATTTTTTATATTATAAATTCTTATAAAATGGAGTATAAGTGGATTCATATGTAATATGAAGTTAATTTTTTGTCTGGTAAAATGTTTAGATAAAGTCGAATAGACTCGTTTTTATTTTCTTATCGAAATTTGTATAATTATCTTTTTTAAATAATATATTACCATGTTAAAACAGTTTTAATTTTATATGACATTTAAGTTTCTTAAACTCATCCAATTTAACTCATTTTTACCTTAGTTTATGATTATACGTGATTCAAACTATTAATAAACTAATCAATTTCTGGAAAAAAGTTTTCTATTGAGAACCACTCTCATCTTTCTTTTCATCAATATAGAGAAGTAAGAAAGGACCTTGTATTAGAGATCGACATAAAAAAAAATGGATACTTTATTTTTTATATTACTTTCAAAAATGTTTTAAACAAGGCCAGAAGTATTTTATGTCCTTTTATTTTAACTTTTTCTAAGTTTAGTTTTATCGACTATTTTTAAAAAGTTAAATAATACTTTTTAATTTCATAACTATATACTTATATTCTTTTAAATAACTTGTAATAATATATATAGCATATTTATTAAATATGAAAAATTTTGACGTTGATATTGTTCTTCAAATATTCCATCATAATTGTCTCTAGTAAAAAAATATCTATAATTAAATAAAAATATTTATTAAATCAAATTAATTTAAATTAATTTATATTTATTCATTAAATATCAGACTATATTTTATATTTTAATAATATATTGCTTTATATTTATTACGTTCGTTTACCCAAATTATTACTATATGCTATTTTTTCCTGTATATATAGTATAAAATTAAAGATTATATTTATTTAATATTCTGAGTGTTTTTTCTACATTTCAAATTTTACAATTAATATTTCATGTACTTGAAACTTATTATATTTTTGTTTAATTAGTATTCAAGCATATATTTAAAATGAATATTTTCGTATAGAGTTTTTGGATTTGATAGAAACTTATAAGAGTTACTTAAAATAATAAAAAATCAATGCCATCATAACAAAATAAAATTTTTTTATGGTTAATATTTTGAATGCTTTTTTACATTTTATACTTTGATATGAATACTTTATAAAATTAACATTATTATATATTTTTATTATTTAGAATATTGATAAAAATTAAGGTGAATAAAATATAAGAGTGAAGTCAATAGTTGGAACTATTTAAGAACCTTTTTTGGAGTCTGTGTACTAGAGAGAAAAATTATATGAATTACTTAAAATAATAAAAAAAATCTTATGTCATTATAAGAATATATGAAAAATCATAAAATATTAAATATGTGGATTCATGTAAATTAGTTCATAAAAAATGACTTAGGTATCAATGTTATATGATGTGGTACAAAAGAATTTAGTGCAAAATAGAAATTTTTACATAATTAGTTCAATCACAAATAAAAATAAAATAGAAACAATGTTAGAAGTTAATGTAAATGACGCGAGGTTCAATATTTAGTTTTTGTTAGTTACGAGCAATTCAAAATTTTCTTGTATAAGATATGTATTTTTTTAAATAATTTTATTTAATTTTCTTAATACATATTCAAATTTATTAAATATGTTAAATTTTAAAAAATTATATGATTGTTTATCTATTATTCTTCTTTTAATTTCTCAATCTCTCTCTAATGTTTGAATTATTTCCTCTCAATGAATTGGATTCAAGGAATTTTTAGTTCATTCTTAAATCTTATTAAAGGATAATGTGATGAATTGGGAGGGCTAAACTCTTTAAATTTTTTTATCATTGATTACAATATCCAACTTTTCATGATATGGTTAAAATATGTTGGGAATTGCCTCTGGGGTCTCATGGCATTTAAGTAACTATGTCATGCAAAGAGAAAGAGAGGAGTAACAATTGGAAATTAAGTTAAATGAAACAGAATTGGTTGATCAAAATCTTCTTAATGGATTGCGGACATAGTAAGGAAAGGGTTATTGGATGAATTTTGGAGCAAAGCTAGGGTGATGAAAAGTGTCATCTTGCAGAAGTCTAGAGTTCGATGGGCAATGGAGGGAGATTGCAATACCAAGTTCTTTCATTTCCATTATAAGGCAAGATGCTCTCAGAATCAGATTTTGACAGTAAACTTGTCAAATGGATGGGTAGAGGGCGTTAAGGAAGAGAAAAACATAGTAGTCAAAAACAATTTCCAACAATTGTTTAAAGAAAAGGATTTAGTGAGACTGTCATTAGATGGGGTGACTTTTAATCAAATTTCAGATCAACATAGAATCAAGTTAGAGGAATCATTCTCAAAGGAGGAAGTTAAAAAGGTTGTATCGTTTTGTGAAGGGGGCAAAAGTCCTATAATTGATGGGTTTGGAATGAACTTCTACAAGTCTTGCTTGGGAAAATAGGCGATGACTAGACTATGATGGTTCAAGAATTTCATAGTTTTAGGAAACTACCTAAACTTCATCTTTTATTGCTTTGATTCCTAAGGTTGGTAATCCCCAAAATTTGCTTCAATATCGACCTATATCTTTGATCTCAAGTGTACAAAAGATCATCTCAAAGATTATAGCTCTTAGACTTAAGAAAGTGTTGGGGGAGTGATATCTCAGTTTCAATCTACCTTTTTACTTGGCAGGTCAATTCTTGATGGAATGTTGGTTACTAGTGAGCTAATTGATTAGGCTCATAGGTCTAACAAATCATGCTTTATGTTTAAAGTGGATTTTGAAAAGACCTATCACTCAGTCAATTGGAACTTTCTGGATTATATGTTCTACAGGATGAGGTTTAGTCACAAGTGAAGAACATGAATTTCAACCATAATTAGAAACAATTACACATCCATTTTAGTCAATTCAAGTTCCATTGAAGAATTCCAAGTGGGAAGGGGAATCAAGCAAGGTGATCCATTATCACCGTTCTTGTTCTTGGTGGTAGACGAAGGATTGGTGAGTTTACTAAGGTCGACAATTCAAATTGGGAGGTATAATAAACTTTTGATGGATGAGGAGGTTAAATTTTCATTGCTAAAATATGTGGACGATACAATTTTCACGGGGAAGCAAACATTTCTACAATTTGGACTTTGAAGGTTATTTTGAAGAGTTTTGAACTGATTTCTGATTTGAAGGTTAACTATTATAAGAACAATTTTTTTGGCCTAAGTGTTGACTCAGATTTCTCTCATGCTGCGAGTTGTATACTAAATTGCAAAACTAGTTTTCCTCCATTTAAATTTTTGGGTATTCCAATTGGGATAAATCCAAGAAGATGCTCCTCATGGCAGACCATTTTGAAAAACAAGTTGTTGGTTGGTTGGAGAGGATACAATATGTCGATTGGTGGAAGAATAGTTGTCATTAATTCTGTACTTACTAGCTTGCCTTTGTACTTTTTTTTCTTTTTACAAAGCCTTAAAGAAGGTGATTAAAACCTTAAACTAGTTCGCAGAGATATTTTCTTTAGAGGGGCAATGCAGTGAACAGAAGAATAGCTTGGGTCAAATGGGACAAAGTATGTTTGCCAAAGAATGAAGGATGATTGGGGATCAAGTGTTTATCCAAATACAATATTAGTCTATTAGCAAAATGGAGATGAATATTTTTAAATGACACAAATGGTATCTGGGGGCCATTACTTAGAAGTAGGTATGATCAATTTCAAAAATTCCCTTTTAAAGTTTCTGAGGTATCTTTTGGGTTTATTTGATGGTGAGATGTTTGGGAGATAAATGGAAATGCTGCTCTGATTCCTGGTTGGTTCTTAAATAATGTTAGCAGGAAATTAGTTGATGGGGTTGGTACGCTTTGTTGGTCTCTTAATTGGCTTGAAGAGGGCGCTTTATGCCAAATCTTCTCCAGGTTGTTCTCTTTGGCACAAAACAAGGATGTCACAGTTTTGGATATAAGGGGCGTTGTTAATTAGGGGCCTTTGTGGAGGTGGGAGTGACACGTATATCTTTTTACATGGGAGGAGTAGCTTTTGCGAACTTTGAAGGATTTACTACTAAATGTTGATGTTGATAAGAATATGCATGATGAATAGGTCTGGATATCTAAGGGGTCACCGTTTTTCTTTGTGCCTTAAGCTTATAAGGCCCTAAACATAGTCGATCCAAGCCATGTAAATAGGTGTCTCTATGTGGAGATTTGTAAATGAATTTGGAAAGATAGACTGCCATCATAGATTATTGCATTCTCTTGGAGACTATTACAGAATACATTACCTACAAAGGTCAATATGTCCAAATGAGGCAAGGTTTTTGAAGGTGAAACTCAATATTGTATTTTCTAAACGTCAGATATATACAAACATCTTTTCTTAACATGTAAGGTATCTTACTCTGTGTGGTGTAAGGTTATGAATTAGCTAGGGTGTGTGTCCCATTTCCTAATGACTTACTTCAAATGTGTTGTTTAATTAGCTTTTAGGTTTCAAGTAAATACAAAAGGAAAATTAGGTTTATTTTTTGGAATGTTGTTTGCTGGGGTATATGGATATCTAGAAATTTCATTGTTTTTCAAAATAAAACTATGCAATCTTTGGATATTTTAGGATTTTTTCAGTTAGTGTCTTGGAAGTCGATAATGTACAAATTGGGTTTCGATAGGCATAGTATTTTTTTCTGATTGATGCTCTAACCCTTTGTTGTGCTTAGATAAAGGTTAAGGTTTTTGGTTGGGTTAGTCAAATTTAGTCTACTCTAGATGAATTTTTACATCTATTGTCAGGATATAGTTTGTTTAGTCCTGATTGAAACATTGATTTTAAATTATCAATATACTTTGCTTGTGAAAAAAAAAATTCTACCTTCAATTTTTTATAGCAAAGAAAAGATGGTATTCAATAAACGGAAAAAGCATAAGAATATGTCTTCCCAATAAGTGTTTATAAAGTTATATTATAATCCCGATGCAAATATAAACTAAAACAATAAAAAACTAAGGGAACAACAGGTAAAAGACAACAATAACATAGGGAAAGTCATACTCTAGGAGTGAGGGTTTATGATACATTCAATTTGGTTGTGTAACACCACTCCATGATCTCAATTATGTTGCTCCAATTAATTCTTGAATGGATGAATGTTTTGCTTTGAACACTAACGTAATCCCAATATTTTATATTTGCCTATTTTAGCAAATTAGAAATTTCTACCTTCATTTAAATTACTCAATTTCATATGTTTATGTTTAAAGTATTTTAATTTGATGCTCTAATTTTTAAAAATGTTTGATGCTACCCTTTTATTCGATTTCATTAATGGGGTTATGGTGGGCATTTTTTTAAAAATGATAAGAGGACTAGATTAAACATTTTAAAAATAGATATAAAAATTAAATTATTTAAAAAGAAGCAAATTAATAATTTAACCTCTTATTTATTACATTCTCATCCAACTCATTTATTAATTTTTATCATCAAATAGAGATAATTTTTAACAATTAATGATAGTTCTAAAATGTGAACGAAACAATTTCTAAAGATGTAATTTTCAGTAGGAGAGAGAATGACTTATAGGGTGTGTGAAACCTACTTATAAGTTGTTTTTTTTATATAGGTAAATGTAAATGAGAGTGAATATTTATGATACTTTTGAGAGAGAAATAAAATAAAAGGAGTATATTAGTAACAAGAGAGAGTCAAAATAGCAAAAATCGAATTAAAATATTTATGTTTTTTTTTCAAGAATTTATATATTTATGGCTAAGTAAACTATGAATTGATATTTTTTAACTAGTACTAATTGATCATTGCTAGTATAATAACTAAATTCCTTTCAGAACATTTATTATACACAAAGGTGAATATTTTTCACTCAGCATGATTTGATTAATATCTAAAGTGAGATAATCAGACTTTTATCACTCATAAAAAAAAAGTGAGATAATCAAAACTGGAAGCTTAGTACCATGTTATTCAATTTAATTTACTTACTTTTTCCAATAAAAAAGTGTAAAATGATCGAAAAATTAAAGGGGTAATTATGTATTCCATTTGGATGACACTTAAATTTGTTTGGGTGTATATTTATTCAAAGCCCGGACCTTACTTCAGTTGCGTCTCTAAATTTTTCTACCTAATTACCTTCTTTTAACCCACTGATGTACCCTCTTGTTTAAGCCATGCTATAAGTCAATCGTTAATTTTTAGAATCCAAAAGGCTAGGCCACACACGTGTTCTTCTTACCACACCATTGTGCATAATGCACAACCTGCTACGCCCAAAATGCGGTTTGACATTCTTTGGCATCGAAACCATTTTGTCAAAAAGGGATGGTGAATCCATTTGTACAAAAACAAACAAACCCCACGTTCTCTCATATTCTTTCCACACACATCTTCCTTGATTCAAGGATACCTAACAAAACATTCATTTTCCATCACTAAATCCCTCAAATAACACTTAAATCAGGGCATGATATAAATCCTCAACCTTTGCCTCAAAAACTCATTTTTAACAATTAATTATGACTAATCAATCAAGGCTGTTTGGTTTAGGAATTAGGCAAAGGACAAATTATTTTGACCCCATACTTTGCCCACTTGTTTTGACAAAATGTGATATAAAGAAAAAAAAGGGACCATTAGACACAATTACATGCGACAAAAGACTTCAAATTTGAAGTGCATTATTGAAGAGTAAAAAGGACGTTTGTCTGGTTTCCATATACTGTGTACACTTATATATATTAATAGTTCTCCTAGCTGCAAGAATGAATTTATCATAAAATAATATTTTAAAAAAAGGTACCATATAATTTAGGAGTATGCGTATCATGTTTAATATACGATTGTTTCGTTACACTTCTCCTATTGCTTAATAGTCAAGAATGATTATTTATAAACACCTTTTTTTCTTAATCTTTCAATGTATTTTTTAAAAATAAAATTATAAAAGAGTGACCAGCTTTAAAATAAACAATATCTCAAACATAATAATCGATGCTCAATGTTCTCTTCCAGCGATAACAATAGTAAAATTATACATTATTATAATTTAGAAGTAGATATCATGTTTACATCAATATAACCCAAAAAGATAGCGCCAAATCTACCTTCTGACAACCTCTTATCGATGATATTAAGGATTTTTTATGAAGAATGATTGACGCAATTCTATTGTCCATGTGTACAGAGAGGCAAACCACACTGTTGATTTTTGTTAATGTTGGTCATAGTGGTAGTTATGTTTTGTCTATGATTGATTCCTCACATCCTACTCTCAGCAGCAAGATCATTGCGGAGGATGCTAGGGGAGTCGGGGTGTTATAACCTAAACCTAAACAGATTAACAAATATGATGAAGGGCTCATGATTAGGTGATGATGAATTATATATTAATTGGAAGTTTGTAGAGTGAGTTACGTGCATAAGAGGAAGAAGAACAAAATAAAAAGAACCTTTTCCCCAGAAAGTTTGAGTCCACCTAATTCCCTATCTTCAAGGATTAAATAAAAGCAAACACGAAGATGGGGCCTATCTCATATATTCCCCAGATACAATATTGGACTTAAAAATGGAGATTGTGTATTGCACTTTTCTTTACTTTACCCAATAAAGACATTTATATTGACTTCCTTCTGCATGCTACCTATTTGTTTATTAATTAACAACATCAATTATAAACTAGCTGATATTTTTCACCTGCTAATTATAATTATTGCATGCAATAAGTCTCCTCACTCTGATATGGGGATGTGTTCACATTCTCATTATCATAAGGAATAATTTAAATCGATCCCTCTCCCGGCGACGTCAAATCACACTTACTATACTCCAATCTAGCACCCTTTTTTAAATGCACTACATTTTTCTACACACCAACTTATAGATCAGACCCATGGATATTAGTGAATCACTTCTGACTTATGTAAGAAAATAATTCTCGTACTCTTAAATTAAAAATATATAAAATTACAGTAATATTTTTTAAAATTTTCTATAATTCTATAAATGTTATTATCCTTTTCTTAACATTATACTCTCTTTTATAGGGTGTTAAAGATAAGATTGGAGGGACCATAGAGTTATTAATGCTATGTTCGAATTTTTGGAGTTTATTTGTAATTTTTTAAAAGAATTGATTTATAAAAGTTTAAAATTATGTGTAATTTGATGTAAATTTTAAAAAATTATGTACAAAATTTAGGAAACTATGTGTAATTTGATAAACACTTAAGAAATTTGAGATAAGTGAAGATAATTTATTTATTTAAAAATTAATAAATTTTATTAATCTATGTATGAAAATAGAATATAAACAATGATATATGTGTTTGATTCCTCTAAATTTAATTTTTGAAATTTAGTTTTAGTCTTTTAAAATTTTGTCTAATTTTTTGTTTCTATAGTTTTAAAATTAAAAGAAAAAAAAATATGATAGATAAATATTTTGAGGAATTAAAACTAAACTTTCAAATTTTAGAGAGAATGAAAACATATATACATGAAGCTACAAACTCTTGCACCTAAAACAAAAATCATACAATTAGACCAAATATTCAATTTATGTTAATTTTACCCATTTTTATGCTATGTATGCAGTTTCATTTTTAAGTTTTCAATTGAATAAATTTTTATTATTATTATTATTATTATTATTATTATTATTATTATTAAACTGGATACTAAAATATAATAATAACAATACACATGCACCTTAATGTAGTTTTATAAATTTTGTAGCTTTTTCATTTTTTAATAATAATAAATTTTGTAGCTTTTTAATTTTTAATAATAATAATGATAAAAACTAATAATAATTATAATAATAACAATAATATCAATAATAAATTTTGTATTTTTTTCATTTTTAATATTATTATTATTATTATTAAAAAATAAAAAAGTTACAAAATTTATGAGACTACAGTAGTAGGTGCATGTATATTATTATTATTATTATTATTATTATTATTATTATTATTTAGTGTCTAGTTTAATAATAATAAAAAAAATTTATAAAACTGAACACTAAAAAATGAAAAAAAATACACTTGCATGTATATATATATATATGTAGCATAAAAATGGATAAAATTAACATAAATTTGACATTTGGTCTAGTTATATGATTCTTGTTGACAGATCCCACGTTCAATTCTCTAAATGCTTTTATTATTGTATTTTTATATTTATGTTTGAAGCTGCACATATATGTAGCATAAAAATGGGTAAAACTAATATAAGTTGAACATTTGGTTTGTATTATTTTTGCTTTGAGTGTGAGAAGTTCCAACAAGTTTGATTCTTAAAAGGTCTCGAATTTTTACATTTATGTTTGAAACTAAATTGTCACCGTTATTTGCTAACTTGTGTGTAACGTAATTCCCTTTTTAATCATGCTAAGTAAGTAAATCTTAATCATGCTAAGTAAATCAACTGTATCAATTGACGAAGAGGTACCAATTAATAGATTTTAAATTTGGAAATACAAATTGTATTTAAATAAAAAATTAGAAGAGTAAGATCGAATTGTAAAAGTAGATTAAAAATATAATGAAATTAGATATAATTTTATATTTTTCACAGAGTCATTGAATGCAACCACCCTCAATACTAAGTCCACTACTGTATGGATCGATATATAATTACATTAAGACTTAAAAAATATAACATTTACACAATTGAGCAAGTGATTGTCTCCTTTAAAAGAATGAATGTAATTTCTAAAAATATACTAGTACTAGTACAAAAATATTTTTACATTTTTTTGTCAAATAAACTAGAATGTAGACACCCTTTATAACTTTTGATATTTCTAATTTCTAGATTAGTTAACACGAATTAAAAATCGATCTAAAACATAGTTAATCGTTTTTAGTATAATCAATCTAAAATATTGACATCCTTTACGATTTTAAAATTGTAAATTGGTTAACTAACAATTGACAATTGATGAAAAAGTTTTTTCTCAATTAGTTGTTGGTGGTTCATTATATATGAAATTATAAGGTTGATTTAGTTATAAGGTGGATAGATAGGAAGGTAGAGGTTATGGTCTAAATCATTCTACTAATAAAAATTAATATATTAACAATTAATATTTGATATATAAAAAAAATAATAAAATATAAATTTTATGTTTCATTTCCAGAAAAAAAATAATTAGACATGTATTTGCGTAATAAAAATTTTCATATCTATATATGACTGATATTATATTTTCCCATAAATCATCCTCAAGTCTTTCTATTATTTTATAAAAGAAAATATTAAATATAAAACTAGTTATATATTTAATGTTTTAAAAATATAAAACATATTTAACACTTATGATACTTTAAAAATAACAATAATTTAGCACGTGGATTAATTAATACTAGGTTGTTTTAGCTTAACGAAATATTTATATTTCAAATTCTGATATGCAATTACGTTAAATATTTAAAAGGAAGAGTGTCTTGTACATACAAATCCTATAAGGCTTGAACATGACCTGTATTTATAATTAAACCAAAACGCACTTTAAAAAGAAATAAGAGGATTAGTTGAAAGCTTAGAATTATTTTTTTTAATGGTTGGGATGAGTATGTGTCAAAGGGTGAAGGGAAAATAAATTAATGGGGAGAAGTAGTAAATTCGAGTTCAGCTACTAATAATATTATTACAAACTAATCCCATGATGTTAAGTAGGAGAAAATAGATTAGTTGTTCTTTCTAAGAATTTCATTAATATTGTTAACCTACTTTAAATGAATTTTATAACTTCACATCACTAATAAGACCCTCACATCTTTTATAAATTTTGCTCAAATCGTAAATTATCAAAAGAAAAAAATTCTTATAATTATTTTAATGCAACTACTTTTTAAATGCCTATTTTAATGTGAGTTAATATATACAATTCTTATAAATATTTTAAATTTATTTTTATGATCAAAATTTAATTATAAATAAATATAATTAGCTCTTAAATTAAATAATAAAAATACAATTTAAATTCCTTATTCTAAATATTTAAGAAGTCATTAATTTTTTAATTGAAACACAACATTATTTTGGATTTAAAGTCTTCAATTATTTTATACAAAAAATATTAATTTAAATTGATTTTTAAAATTTTCATGTTTAATGTAGGTTGATTATAATATTTTAAACTTAAAAATAATATAAATCAATTAAAATTAAAATGTAAAAAAAATAAATTTATTTTAATAATAAACACATATGCTTATTTAAAAAAAACTCATCTTATCATATAACCAAAATCCATGCTAAAATAAGATAATTGCTGATGATTACAATTTTGTTTTCTAAGATACTAGTTAAAATTTGCATAAAGTTGCTCTTGCACCCTTGTATGTACCCAAAACTGTGACAAGTTATACGGATAACATCTAAGCTCAATCATTGAGTTTAATCTTTTTTTCCTTCTTGTTTTTGTTGAGATCCTAATATTTATCTATAATTTTAGGAAGAAAGAAAAAATATTATTTTGTTTAAGAATATGACGAGTACTCTTCGTTTTCTAAGCTTAAAAATATATCACAATCGAGAGAAACTGAGTGAAGTATATAACATGGAAAAAGAACTGCTTAGATTCTTTGGATTTTCTTCAAAACTAAACTAGGGTACCCAGTCCTTACAACAATGGTATCATCAATCACGTGTCACGATTGCTGTCTGAATCCATTATTTTCCTCATATAGCTTGTTAACTGCCTAACTGTTGTCAAAGAAGGACAAAATGATCTTTTAAAATTATTGGTCTCTTACCACACTTTTATAACTGTTGTTAACTCATATAGGTACATCCCTATATGCTGAGCATATAGGGATGTACCTATAAATGTTTAATAATTAATAGTATACTTTGTCATTTTACAAAAAGGTATCTCACCTTAGTTTTTTGTTTTTAATTTTATGAGTGCAAATTCATTACTAACTAGTCTTTTTCTTTGCTATTAAAACAATCATATAAAAAGTAAAAGCGTTGGACGTAGTTTGTACCGGTTGTTTAACTATGTCTTGTAATTTGATATTTTTTGTAAGTCAAATATTAAATTGTTAATAGGTTATTTTTTGTTATAAAAGTATTTGAATTTATGATATTTTTCTTTTTCATTCGTCTAATTTACCATCAAGTCAATCTTGTAATTCCATCATGCCATCAGATATATATGTAGTTTGTTTTGAACGGCACCACACAATATGAATATGTCAGAGATGGATATTAGTTAAACGTCTGTCGATCACACAGCAGCTGTTTTTGCTTTACTGGAAACTTCTGCTTAATCCAAAAAAAAAGAACACAGAAGACAATAAATTCAAACTTTTGTTTCTAATTTATTTTAAGATTCAATGCCTTTAGAATGTAAAGTCAAGGTGGTAGGTACCTCATCTTCAATCATTATTCATTCCCTTGACACGAGAAGAAACGTTTTAAAAGTCCTAATATTCTATTCACTTTTATTCATGTTTAAGTTCCTCTATGTTCTGCCTAGCTATAAGGGACAAGTGAACAAATATTTAAATAAAGGTTACTTTGTTTTAATTCATCAATTTGTAAACATGTTACGGTTGTTTTTTTTTTTTGTTCTGGATCTTATCTAAGCCGGGTATAGGCCCAACATCCTAGCCCACTTAAAAAAGTGCGTACACGCACTTGGACAAGGTATGGTCGTTTCACTCTTTAAGATTCTTACCAACTTGTACATCAACATATTTATAGGTAGCCTGATGTTTATCTTCACATTGCCGACATCTAGCAGCATCGACGTGCTCTCTGAAAGAGCATTCTTATATTTAAATTTATTGAAGATACATCATACTATGCGTTGTAGTTTTATACTCTTTCAATTCATTCCCTTTGACTAGTTTTTTTTAAATTATTACTCCACTGTTTCAGTTTTACTCTTAGTTTTTTTTTTTACTAGTTTTCTATCAGTTTTTATATTTTTTATTTTAGAAAAGTATAAAAATTTAGAAAAATATATTTAGATACATACAATTTTTTAAAATTTCATTTTCTAACAAAGAAAGGTCAACCATGATAAAAGAGTTATGTAAGTAGAAAAAGTTGAGATAGGAGATGCAAAATACGCATGAGAGACGGTGATAAAAAAGAGGTGACAAAGATTAGGATGAGAGGTGTGGAATGAACGTGATAGATGGTGGAGGTCAAGGTGGAAGGTGTAAAAGAGGCATAAAAGATGGTGGTGATAAAGAGGTAGTAGAGATCGAAGTAATAGATATGAATGAGCGTTAAAGATTGAAACCACGACAGCAAAAAAGTAAGTGGTAAAAGGCAGGGTGAAAGGTGCTGAAAAAACATGAGGTGGTGATTGAGTCATGGAAAAGGAATGGAAACTTGATATGTTTGAATATGAGATTAGATAGTTTTCTAGAATATCAATTTTCCATTTTCAACAATTTTTTAGAATTAATTTTTTTAGTTTTCCTAAAAAACTAATTATACATCCCCCTCTAAAGTACAGGTGAATAATGGCCAAGGCTCCGTTTGGTTTTAAGAAAGAAAAGGAAAGACAGTGTGATCAAAGAAAAGGAAATAGACTGAAAATTGAAGTTGTTTGGTTGTGTGAAAATAATGAAAAATTATAAATTAAGTTATTACAATTACAAAATTACCTATGTATTTATGATTTCCCTTTTATAAAGAAAGATAATTTTAGAAGGGTAATTTTTTTTTGCACTTTCCTTGCTTTTCATGTCTCTACATGTGACACCTATCAAATTAATAAATTAATGACATTTTCTTTGCTAATGAATTAACTAAGTGCAACTTTTCTCTCATTTCCCTTCACATGTAACTTTTCACTCTCCACTTTCTTTGTAATTGAACAAGGGATTAAATAAATTAAAGTTATTACAATTACAAAATTACCTATGTATTTATGACTTCCCTTTCATAAAAATGATAATTTTAAAAGTCTCAATTTTTTTTTTTGCACTTTCCTTTGTTTTTATGTCTCTTTTGGAGGGAAAGTTAAACATGTGAGACTTACCAAATTAATAAGTTGATCACACTTTCTTTGTTAGGGAACTAGTTAAATACAACTTTTCTCGCATTTTTTAGCACATGAAACTTTTCACTCTCCACTTTCCTTGTCACAGAACAAGGTGTTAAAAGTCATGCTATAAATAACCATAGCCAAATCAAGTAAAAATAAAGGGCAAATGAGTTTAATTGTAAAAATAAATAGTAATAGTTTCATAATATAAAAAGAGGAAATGAATTATGCACAATTAGTGTATATGGTAAGTTTATTGACTTTATCCATTAATATTTTAAAAGTCATATAAATAAAGAGTTATGATTAAACATCAATATAAAACTCTTTTACATGCATAAAAATTAAAGTCATACTACAGAAAAAAATATAACTTAATTTTTTAAGATCCATATAGTGGAAGTGTTAGTGGGCCTGATGCTGCTTGTTGGATATCCTTACCAGATTTTAACTTTACATTTTTAATTCTTTAGCATCGTGTGCAAAAAATAAATAAAATTTAGGTATATAAAATGTCCAAGGAGGTAACCATTTGACCTTCTGTTTCTCAGTAATGAGATTGCGGAGTACTGGCAACATTATTTCTAACACAATATGTTAGTCTAAGTTTGTTGTCTCGTTTATCACCTCCATTCCCAAACATGTCAGTGAAAGTGATAAGATTAGTAAAAGCACATTAATTCTAAGCTGCTTTTACTAGACGCGATAGAAAGTTTAGTGCAGCCACTCTAGCTAATAACTTACAGAATTAGTTTGGAGTGCAAAGTTGTAAGCTGCAAAATCTGGTGCTTTTTCTGAAAGTGCTGTTTGCCTGTATCCATAGGTAATAAGGAGAAGTGTAACGTGCCTCTCTCTTAATTTATTTTTTAGGTATTAATATTTTTATTTTTTTTAACCAATAAAATTGTCAATTTTATACATATCATTATTTTCATAAATTTAAATAAATAAATAAATTATTATATATGAAAAAAATGAATTTATTCCACTTAACATGTCAACAGCGTAAACAACTTTCATTCAAACTTTTCTATAAATAAAGAAAATTTATAAAACAAAAACATTGGGACAGTAGACTTCCCCCAAGTAATAGAAATCAATTGCAGTATAGCTACCCCACTAAAATAAGCTGATTGCGGATATTCAGACCACAAGGAAATTCATCGCTCATCGGCCTCGATATTGGCTTCATTAACTTAAAACTCATTTTTTACTACTTCATATAATATTCTAACCATTCTACTAACAAAAACATTATCCCACTATGTATAATATAACCCTTCTACTGGTAGAAAATAATTTTCTTTTCAAAATTCTGTTGAATCCTTGGCTCTGACACCATCACAAAATTGTCTAACCATTTTAGTCTAAACCTCATTGCAAGTATATTCTAGAATCAGATATGGATCTGGCAACTAAATAATATTTCAAATTAATCAGCTATATTATGGGTGATCAAGGGCATGGACGAGATGTTATGAAACCAATCAGTTAATATTTTCTTTTATGAAATGTTAACAAGAAATTTTATTTCTTCCAAGGGGAAACATGGGTCCATGAGAGCAGCAATAGGCAGAAATAAAGTATAAAAAAAAGTCTTTGGACAAACATTCCAAGGTAACTCTGATCCATAGAATAGCAAAACATGAAATAACATCCGTCCCAAGCAAACGTTCCTGTGAAAAATTAAAGGTACGTGAATGAATCAAAAGACATTTACAAAGTGCAAAAACTCAATGCAGAATGGGGAGAGGGGTAAGAAGATCAACGCAGCATGTAAAAAATGTCAAGAAGGAAACGAAACCTCCAAGCATATAGTCTCCTTTGTTATCACTTATAATAATGCAGAATAGTTATATATCCTTTGTGATTTCCATTTGACAAACCAAAGTCCAATGGGGAGCACATCATATTCATATAAATATAAATATAAATATAAATATAAATATAAATATCATCACACCTCCAGTTTGGAGAAAGACAAGTGATAAACAGAATTACAGTATGATAAATTCCCTTAACTATTCACTATGCTTCACAGTCTTTATGATTCAAAATGCTAATAAGTAAAAAGAGTGAGCGAGTTGAAGATGTAGCATGAAAGTAAAAACATCTAAGTTTATGTCCTGGTTGGATTAAAAAAAACATGTGAAGAGTATAATGAAATGAATTAAAATGAGTTGGAACAAGTAAGTAATGATGTTTACTGAGACAATGATATAATGATGGCAATAGAGATGGTGAAATAAAGTTGAAAGGGAGAATGGTACTGAACAATAGGGGGAAGGCAAGAGAATAGAGAGAGAGGTAGGGGATAAATAAATAGGGGGGAAATAGATAGAGTAATGGTAGAGTGGAGAAAGAGAACCCTAATTAGGAAAAGAGGAAGAAAGAGAGGGGCTTACAGTGAATCAGGCATTGGCGGGTTTGGGAAGGAGGATAAGGGGTTGATTGGGGTCGGAGTGTTGACGGATCTTTTGCATCTGAAGCATTCTCTCCATGACAAGCTCGTACTGACATTTTTCGTAGGAGTGGCGTTCGTTCTGGCAGTTCCATGGAAGGTAGAATTGGGATTGCCTGCACTTGTTGAGAGGGATGAGAAGGTGAGCGCACTGATCTCTGTAAGCCAGCGGAACCCTCGCCTCCACCATCTCCTCCTGCGTCGCTATCATCTTCTTCGACGACCCCTCCACTTCCATTTCTTTCTCTCGATCCCTTCCAAATTCCCTCTTTACTCAAATATCAAATATCAAATACCCCAACAAATTAATTACATTATTCTTATTCTTATCATTTTCTTACAATTAAGTGGGCAAACCAACTGCTTTGCTCTCACTCACAAAACCCTCCTTTTAAACACTTCAATAAATCCAATTTGCTAAAATAACTTAAGACATTTTCTTTTACACCCCCCATTTGTTATTAACACTTCTTCAAAGTTTATATTTTTTTTTTTTGCAAATTTTTAATATATCCTTATTTTTATTTGATTTTAAATTTTTAAATTTATTTTTTTATTGTCTTGTCTTGTTATGCTTTATCTTGCTACTCTTGTGTCCCAAACATCAATTGTCACATTTTGTCCTATTGTAAATTCCTAATCATTCTTATAAGTCTTTAGGATATTATTTGTTGATTTAAGTGCTATTTCAAAAATAAAACACAATTTTATTCACCTATGATTTTCTTGATTTAAATTTTACGTTTTAGGATTTATGATTTAGGGTTTGTTTGTGTTTTTTATTCATATTAACGCCGATTCACGAGTATTATAGTGTTCCAGATCAGTTGATACGAAACTCACAATAATTACCCCTAGACCACCTAGTCCAGAATACACATTTGATCCATTTCTGGATTAGTTGATCCGGAATGTACATAATGCGTTCCAGATCAACTGATCCGGAATGCATTATGTACATTCCGGATCATGTTGTCCAAAACATATTTACTAATCTCATTTGCCTTCCGGATCATGTGGTTTGAAACATACTAGTTGAATCCCATTTTCCTTCCGAATCATGTTGTCCGGAACATACTTTTTGAATCTCATTTGCTTTCAGATCATGTTGTCTGGAATATACTTGCTGAATCCTATTTGCCTTCCAGATCCTGTTATCCGGAACATACTTGCTAACAGGTACTCGAAGCGATGACCGGAGAGGTGTCGAAGCAGCGATTAGAGAGGTGTGATGGTGGCATGTGTAATTGCTATGATGTGTTTCGTCAGCCAAGTAGGGTAAGAAAAGGGAAGTTAGGAGGTATTAAGAGTAATTGCCATAAATGAATTTTAGTGGTTTCTTTTAACTCTCTCATTTGCTATTAGCACCTCTTCAGTCTTTACCATTTTTTGCAAACTCCAAAATACTCTTACCTTCTTTTACTTTAAGTTTTTTAGTAGAGCATCACCTAGTTTCATGATTGTACACACACCTTTATCCACTTCTTTTAAAGAACGTTGACTTCTTCATTTCATACTCTCATTATCTTCGAACATATATATATTTTTTCACCCTCATTTTAGAAACTTTTTCTACCATGTCTCCTCTGCAAGACAAAAAAAATATAATTTTTTTATTCACATAAATAATTCTCAATCAAGTGATCTGAAATGCAAAAGTGGACTTGACTATTGTATTCTGGACAATTTGATTTGGAATGTATATAATGTATTCCAGATCAACAAAGTCATATATGTATATTCCCGATTAGGTGATCCAAAATTATAACGAGTTTATATTTCGGATTAATTGATCTAGAATATTAATTTTGCTTGTATTCTAAATTTGTTGATAAAAAACACTACAAATCAATGTTGAATACCAAGAAATAACACACAAAAACATTGTAAACCAATCCTAATCAATAAGAAACACGAAGAAAGGCACACTTGAACGAATTGTGTTTTTTCTTTTTAAATAATGTATAAATTAACTAGTAATACCTTAAAGACTTGCAGTAACATACATTGATTAGGATATATAATAAGACACAATGTCGTAGTTGATGTTTGACACACAAGAGAAGCAACTAAATAAGATCATGCATAGACATAGCAACATAGTTAAAAAAAGACAAATTCCAGATTTAAAACTCAAATAAGGGTATGCTGGGGTTTTTTAAAATATTGTAAATGTTAGGGGTGCAAATAGTAAATGAGGGGTGCTAAAAGAAATTACCATTAATTTTTTAAAGAGTCTATATCTAGTCTGAAAAGTCCACTAACTTAACAGATCAGTTTAGGGGCTTATACACACACACACACACACACACACACATTTTTTTAGAAAAAAAAAATTTAAAAACTATAATATTTTTTAAACTAACTAATCTATAATATATCATACTAAAAATTATATCATTATTTATAATAATAAAAAATACTAAATATTTTCACTATTAAAGTCTAAAAAATCACATCATTAACACAAATTATTAGTCAAAATGACCATTTTGTCCCTTTAAACAGGTTATGGGCTAAACTCATGAGTTCGCCAGCTTAGCTCATGAAATCTACGGGTTTTGTGAAGCGAACTCAATTTTTTCTATAATTTTGATTGAAAAAAATTCAAAACTCACATGAATTTAGGAAGTTCATGACCTAGATATATATACTCACCCGTACATATATTCTATAGTTCTTAAAATTGATTTTACCCAAGGTTTTCAAAACTGGACTGATCATTGAACCAGTGAAGACATGAGTTTAGAGTTCAAAGGTTGAACCGAATTCAATAAAATATTATTTTTTACTAATATAATAATATACCAAGGAAACAATAAACTATATATGATTTATAGTACACAAATATAATACATCTTATCAAGTGTAAGTATTGTTGTCTTTATAATATTACAAAGAGGCAAAGTCTTACATTGTCTAAAATGACTTTTTGAGAGATATTTATATTCTAAATTATGATAAAATTTTGGTAAAGAGAGACTAGTAAGTGTGGAAAATTTCATGTACATGAACTTAGACTTCATGAAATTTTCTCCTTTGTGCACCTAAAATTTAAAAACTCCTATTTTTCAATTTTTTGTGTTTCTTTTCTTGCTTTTTTTTAAAAAAATAAATAAAAAGGGTTTGACCCTTGAACTGGTCGGTTTTGACAGGTTCTCCCTGTTCGTTCCTTCCCAAGTTATTTGGAAACTTTGTATCAGACACTGGTCTGGTTCCCGATTCAACTAGTTAAACTGCCCGATTTGGTTTTAAAAACCATGGTACTACCTAATTATCTTGTAGGATAGGCCTGATCATGATTTAAAATTAGGCATTTGTTATTTTATTTTCTTTGTTTTCTACTTCACTCCTTTTTTTCATTGTTATTATGAATGTTTTTTATTTTAAAAGTACCTCTATTTTTTTTTTAATTTTCAAAATGTTTTTTAAATTATTTTTTGGAACATATCTTTTGCTTTTTCAAATTAAAGAAAAAAATTTATAAAATTCTAAAAAGTATTTTCTAGAACGCACAACTCAAAAAGTGTGGTCTGAAAAATACAATTATGATTTGGAATGTAATTTTTAGAATATATTTTTTATTTGTTGTATTCTAAAAAAAATATTATTTCAGAAAATGCTTTCTAAAAGTTTTTTTACTTTTTCATCACCGTCTTTAATATTTTTTTTTTCAATTTTTCTTAGTAATATTATCAAGGAATGTAGGTTTGGACAAGATTGAATTCTACATTGAAAGCTATATAAAATATAAGAGATATCAATAGGTTTGGACAAGATTGAATTCTACATTGAAAGCTATATAAAATATAAGAGATATCAATAGTATTGAGTCAATAGTCGACAAAACTCGAAAAAAAGATTGAAATCACAATTAGAGGAAGAAAAAACCGTGTAATATCATGGTAGAAAAAGAACAAATAGATGTAAAAAAATATGATATTAAGGGGAGATAAAGAAAGTGAAAGAAAGAAAATGAAGTGCCAAAGTATGCATTTGTAAAGGAAACATGATGAAAGGAGGTTGAGTGTGCCTAAATTTATTTATTTAATTAGTTTATTTTAAAAAATAGAAGGAAAGTATACTAAAAAAACAAGGAACTAAAACTAGCAAATGTTAAAAATTATGTCATGAAAAAATATCAGATCAATTTTCCTAGCCTCTTGCGCTGTTGCTACAACTTCACCCTCTTCCCTAACTCTTCTAACATTTCTTCTTCCCGAGTGAATAGTTTCCTTTTCCAAGTTCAATTACACCTTGGTTCACCTACCTTTTTCCTGCAACTGTGATCCGCTTATTTAGAGCAATATGATACAACTTAGGGAACTCTTCTTGAAAATTGCGTTCTCCACCTCACTTGTTCTCCCATAATGCAATAGCTCCCCTCTTTACAAGATTGCATCATACATTTGAAGACCACCCATTCATATTCCATTGTCCCTCCCGCTCACTGGAATTTAAATTAGCCCACCAAGTAGAACAAAATTTTCCTCTCACTTCCCAACTCGTATCTGTAATATCCCTATTTTTAATGACTAGATTATTGCATGACTTGTTTTAATTTCAATTTAGAAATTAGAAATAAATATTATGAAATTATATTCATCTTAGAATTTTAGTGATACATTATTAAAAAGTACTATAAAGTGATAAAATAAAAATTACAGTATTGTTAAATTATAAATTTTCCATAATTTATTGTGATTTTAAAGAATTTTCTAAAATAATTTAAAAAAAAAAAGATCCCTAAGCGAAATTTATATGCTAAGGAAAATGATTTTTCTTTGCTATTAAAAATTGTTACTCCCTAAGCAAAATTTTGTCACTAAGCAATATGAGACAAAAGTAAAATATACATTAACGATAAGCGATTGACCCGGATTTTGCTTAGTGAAGCTACATCGCTAAGTGATGTGAAACAAAAGTAATTAAAATACATTGAAGATCACCTGGCGACCAAAATCTGCTCAGCGATCGAGTGCAGATTTTGGCTATAAATAAGAGAGTTTATATGCGAAAATGGGAAGGAAGAGGGAAGAATTTGTAAGCATTAAGATTAAGATCAAAAGGTTCTTCACCACTCTTCATCAAACTCTTATTATCACTTTTAATCTTTTGTTGATTATTATTATTTCCAAATATTTTTTCTAGTCAATTTTTATTTTTCCAGATATTTCTTCTGGTCAATTTTTATTATTTTCAAATATTTCTTCTGGTAATTTCTTTATTGTTTCCAGATATTCCTTCTGGTCATTTATTTATTTTTAGATATTTTTTTATTATTTTCAGATATTATTTGTGGTCATTCCTTTATTATTTTCAGATATTACTTCTGATCATTCCTTTATTATTTCCAGATATTACTTTTGATTATTTCTTTATTATTTCTAGATAGTACTTCTAGTCATTTCTTAATTATTTTCAAATTTATCTTATGGTCTATTTTTATTTATTTTTCTCCAAATATCAGAGTTTCGTCCTCCTTTATTATTCATTACTTATATTATCCTTTGAGTTATTTTTCGGAAATTATATTTGTGTAATATATGTTATTCAAAAGATCAATAATTATATGTTGAATATTCATGATAGAATATATTCATATCTTATGAAAATTTCAAGGAATTATGTGTTAAGTTTAATTTTTTAAAATTCATAATAAACATGATATTTCTTAAAATCATATTTTAATTTTGTAAAAGATAATTTAAGTATATTATATGGTTGTAGTCTAACCTGATCTTCCACATTACAAAATATGTCTTTAGTGCTGCTACTAATAAATAAATTTTATAATTATATTACTATTATGCTTACTGTTCATGAACTAGAAATTTTGAGATGAGAAATTAATTTATATATTCATTGTGATCTTTAATTCTTTATGGTTGATTATAAACAATCATGTGAATGATGATTGATATATGAAAATACTACGTAATTCTCAAATCTGATGATGTTTAAGATTATGTTGAATTGAATTTAACAAAGTGTTAGATTCCCTTGTAAAGATATCATATAGGTAAATGAGTGTTAGGTTCCCTGGTATTACAATATTGTGGGATGAAAGGCAGGTTCGCGGTGAATCTTCAGATGGTTATAAATATATGAATATTCAGAATCATCCCACGATGGTACTCAAGCTGAGAATATTCATCAGGTAGGTGAATATTCAAGTAGTCCATATTGATAATTAGGCTGTTCATAAGATATGTGAATATTCAGGGTAATCCATGTTGACTCTCGGAATGGAATATTCATAGATCCAAAACTTTCAATAAGATCCAGTATGACTCGGGTGAATCATTATTGGTCATGAATTCATATATAGGGTTGAGTGAGATTGAATTGAGTAAGAATAAGTCTATTTATTAAGTTAAGTAAGATTGAAGTATAAGCTAAACCTTAGGCACCAATTTTTTGTTAAGTTTGTAAAGATTAATGTTGATGATTTATAAAAACTCACTCCTTTCATGTGTTTTCTTTCATTATTTCTATTGTTATATGTTTGTGGTACAAATAGAAGATAGACCTGATTGGCAGGACATGATGAAAAATGTAGAGGATTTATTCTGAATGTGTTGAACTCTTACGCAAGTTACTCTTTTAATACTCAAATAATATTAGAATTATAAGGAATCTACCGCTCTGAGTTAGAACTATAAAAGGGGTAGTATAATAATTAATGTATTAGATTTTAAAATGAAACTTGTAATAAGTTATATTTGACTTGAAATGTTATTAGAAGATTATGGTTCTTTTTATGTAATATTAAAAAATTTCAGCATTTGCATGAATACTTTTCATTAAGGATTTTCGGTGTTACGGTATCAACACACTTATATTTAGCTTGTAAAATTTTGCTCACAAACTGTCACCATCCACCCTAAACCGTCATTTCCATTTTCTTAAAAGAGGGAAATTGAAAATGCCCAAATCACATAGTTCGAAGCCCCCATTTCTTGGCCCTACACACTCTTGTCCAAGAAACTCAATTAACTTTCCTACTTCCTTCTTGACCTCCTCATAAAAATTGTTTAAAAATATAGTGAAAGTGAGATAGATAATACATTTTGGAGCCTTGAAGAAACAAAGTATTGGAAGTTATTAATAATTTCATTATTTACCTTCAAATAATAATCTCCAAGACTAATAATAATTTCATTATGAGTTTTAAATTAGTATGCATTGGTAGTGTAAAAAAAATAAAATTTATACTGATATCTAATCATAATTTTTCATTCATATAATTTTTAAAATATTAATTGGTAAAGTTAACAAATTTACAATAAATTAATTTTATAGTTTGAAAACAGTATAACTATATTAATTAAACTCTTTCGTATTTACCATCAAAACAATAATTTCATTATTTAGCGCAATTTAAGTTCAGGAATTTTATTAGAACCTATTAATAATATAAAAGTTTTCTTTGTAAAGTTTTTACATATCTGACTTAGGTTTCATTAGTATTTTTCAACTTAATTTTGAAAAATATATGTAGAAATTACTATTCTTAGCTTCTACAGTACGAGGCATGCATTAATTATTAATAGACCTTCTATTGATATTTATAATTCTTTTAACAATTGTATTAGCACATATTAATCATTATTGTCGGATACATTGAACGCATATAAGAATATTTATAAATTATAATGTATGATAGAATTAATTTTCTTGTCTTATAAAAATAAAAAGAGTATTATAAGATTTATAGCAATTCATACCCTTTGTTAGTCAATTGAGTAAGACTTATTACATTAATAAAATTTTTAAAATAATTTATTTTTTTTAAAAAATATAAAGATGAAAGTAAAGAGTAATTTTTTTAAAACTTTAAACATTGAGTTTTGTAGTGGTTCGACGAATCATATTAGGAAGTTTTTTAGCACCTTTTTATTGCTATTCACACTCTTCAAAATATAAAACACTAAGAAAGTAAAAATACTCTTATTTGATTTTTAAACTTTGGTATTTATTTTTTCTTTTACTTTGTTGTTGCGTCTTTACATGATCTTGCTCGATTGTTCTTCTTGTGTGTCAAATATCAATTGACACATTGTACCCTATTTTGTATCCAAATCATTGGATTTCTTTCAAGAGTATCTAAGTTTATATATTGTCACTTATGCTAGGGGAGGGAAAATAGTATCTAAGTTTATATACATCTATCTCTGAAAACCAAGAGATTAAGTTTTTGTTTGACAGCAGTTTTATAAAATTGTTTTCAATATTTTAGTATTTAAAAACTAAAAAATTTGTTTGATTATTGTATTTTTAAAATAGTTCTCCAAAATAGTTTTGCTTTTTAGTTTATAAAAACTAAAAAACAGGAACAATTGTAAGTAATTTTGCTTTTCAATTTTGTATTTTTGTTTAAAAAATTGAAAATACAATGAAAATATCTTGTTTTGTGTTTTTCATTAATGATATTTTCATAAATAATTTTTTTTTTCATTTTCACATATTCAAAGTAGTTTTCAAATAACACTTACCAAACAAGTTTTTTTTTTTGAGAAAACAGGTTTTGAAAATTATTTTCAAAAAATGAAAAACAAAATCAAACTAGTAAAACCCTAACAACCCTAATGATGTTTATACCCTAGGGTTCTTAAATAGTATAAAAGTGTGAGGCGTGCCAAATCACCCATATTATTCAAAATAGTCTTTTTTATTTGGATAAGAAAATAAATTGAAATTTAAAATAAGTATAATTAGATAAATAAAAGTTGAAGAAAGTTTTTTTTTAAGAAAAGACATATTTACAAAAAAAATTACATTATTATAAAATAACCTTCTTAAAAATTTAACTATAACTACTATTTCAAATAATATTTTTTAAAATAATCTTATACTACCTCTATAGCTGAGATATTGACCATTGGATTAATATAAGTGGACTGTGGTGATAAAAAGCTAAGAATATAAAAATAATTTAGGTGTAGGGGTTGGCCAACTTCAAAGAAATAAGGAGTCAAAATGAAGACATGTGTACACACTAATATTAAAGCATCTCCAATGGCAAATCCTTGGAGAGTTTCTTACCCAAGCAACACATCCTTAAAGAAACTTGCCATTGGAAGAGTCCTAGGTGATATGAAAGTTGTTTCTTGGGTTGCTTCTACAAGCAACAATTGCTTGTATGTATGAATAGTTTGTTTCTCTTATTTTTAGTTAAATTTTGTGTCCAAAATTTTTGCTTTATGGATCCTAACCAGTAAATTTTGTGCTAAAAAAATATTAAATATTTTGAATTTTTTTTTTGCAAAACTAAAAAAAATATGTTACTTTATATGCAATAATTAAAAATAAATTTTTCATTTTAAGGTACCATAATTTTAATGAAATTTAATATTAAAAAATTATAAAATATTGAGTTCCTTGGAGTTGTTGGAAGAAACTCACGGAGTACAAATAGAGCAAAGTTGTTTAATGTTGATGTTACATAGTGGATATGCTTGAAGAAACTTGCTAGATACAAGAATCAATGCACCAAGCAAGTCTTTAGAGTTTCTCTCATTAGAGATGCTCTTAGTCTACGACTTGGATGACATGGATACAAACATCAAACCCCTTCCATGTATTCTGCATTCGTCACATAGCAAATAACTTCAATCACAAATTCAACGACACAAAGTTGAAGCAAGACTTAATCACAATGGCTAAGTATACCTCGCAAATCACTTAAATGCTCATAAACGCTAAATACATTTAACAATATTTGACATTAAACTCAAAATTGAATTTTGTTAATCACATATATTGTTTATTATTTTTTCCAGGCTACCTAAACTATGTAAATAGATTTGATCGAAGGTTGGAAACATTCAAAGAGTAGCCCCAAATAAGAGAATTTATTGATTGGATTCAAGTAAAAAAATGGAGCAATGCACATGCAGAGGGTCAAAGATATAGTCACATGATAAGTAACTTATCTGAAGCAATTGACAAGGTTTTTAGAGATGCAAAAAATATGCCCATACTCGTTTTAGTAAAATGTACCCATGACAGGTTAGTTGAATATTTTCTGAAAATATCTGCACAAACGGGTTTTGGCTTTGTGGCAGGTAGACAATACTATAGAAAATTATTAGATGCCATGAAATACAATAAGGCTGTTGTATGTACCCACGCAGTGAAGAGGTATGACGCAAGGAAAAAACGATTTGAAGAGACAATGCTTACAAGAAGTGGGTTTGCCTCATATTGCAATGCATATTCCAATTGTAGCATAATA
Source organism: Psophocarpus tetragonolobus (assembly GCA_037954015.1). Taxonomy (NCBI): domain Eukaryota; kingdom Viridiplantae; phylum Streptophyta; class Magnoliopsida; order Fabales; family Fabaceae; genus Psophocarpus; species Psophocarpus tetragonolobus. Next base: position 3,588,812 of record CM075692.1, on the reverse strand, counting down.
AAAAATAAGTTTCATTACCTTTTTAATATCTTTTCACTAACAACTAAAAAAATGTTACATCGTAATTTTATTCTTAATTGTTAATTTGCTAAGTTGCTAAACCACTATTGCTCTAAAATTATTATGTTTTAACAATTTAATATTTTCAATGTTTAAAAAATATTTTAGAATTTTTATTACTAGTGAAAATTGTGTTTTTATCTTCAACTTCTAAATTTAGCGAGTATAGTTTTTAAATAACTATAAAATTAAGTATAAAATTGCTACAAGTGCTATAATGCTCATAGTATTATTACTATCATACTAATTAACGAATTAAAATAAAAATAAAAATATCTAATTAAATATCACATACTTCTTCTATTTCAATCATTTTTAAAACTCTTTAATTAATAGTTAAAATTATTAAAAAAATCAAACAGTCAGATTTCAAATTGAAAAATTCAGCAAATAAATACTAATTTTTTATACTAATATATATTAAATTTTGAAATATATATCTTCTAACATTATTATCATTATTAAAAATTTAAACATCTTTTCATATTATAATAATTATTATTTTTATTTTTATTTTTATTATACTCACCAGGGGGAGAGAGCACTTTGTGCCTCTATTTGTATGATTAAATTAAAAAAAAAAATCTGAAAAGAGAAAAAAAAGAAATTACATAAAATAAAAGAAAAGTTATGTAAAATTTAGTAATTATTAAAAGAAAAAAAACTTAAGTAAATGTGCACATTATAAATGTAGTATTCTAATTATAATAATTATCAATATATACTAATATATATTTATTATATAATATTTTTAACTTATTAAATTTTATTATTATAATTATTATTATTAATATGAAGTGAGGGAATAAGAGATCCCAATATATCAAACTATTTGACGGATTGGCCACTGCTCATAGGTGTGAACCACAACAATTATATGGCCATAATAATGTCTCAATCCAAGGCCGAAAACACCAAACCGTTTGGTGTATTGGATACTTGAGCATGTGATACAGTTCAATACGTCAATCTATCTGGGGTGTTTGAATGTTAAACGTTAAACTAAACTATATCAATAAATTTTTGTTTGACCAGTCATTTTTTTATAATTTTTATAATTTGTGACATTGTTTCCTCTATGTTTGTCAAAATCCCTTTCCAAAGGCTTGTATGTATATATATGTAATATTTGGTACTGAGATTACACAGTTTATGGACGTAAATAAGTACCTTTTTCCTGTTGTTACACACTAATCAACAGGTTCTTAACTTACAGAAAATTCCCAACAAATTTGCAGTGAGATATGGAGGTGGGTTGCCAAATCCAATGTTTATCCCACTCCTGATAAGTGTAATGGGTAAAACAAAACGGTGAGGTTTGGTTTCGAAAGGGCTGCAAAGAATTTGTTGAGCATTATTCCCTCGAAAAAGGCCATGTGGTTTTATTTTATTCATGTCCTTCTCCCTTCTATTCTAACTCTAGCAATAAAATTATATTATGCAGTCCGTACCAAATTTGAGAGGCATTATTCAGAACAAGGAAATGTGTGTGGTGCTGCAGCTTCGGGAAACATCATGGAATGTAAAGTTGCAGTCTCGTACACAGAGGTTTGTGTATTTGATCTGATTATGACGGGCAAAGATAACTTGGGAGCCATTGATTGTTGATAAATTAATTTGAAAAAACCATCACATTCGATTCAGTGACCTTTAGTTACCCTAACTTGACTGTAAAGTAGCATGTGAATCAATCAGAATTGAAAGTAACCGCGTTTAAAATTGAATTAAATTGAATTGAAAAATGAATCATAAAAATAAAAAATCCCAAAAGACTGCTTTAGATTAATAAATTAGGGTGAAGAAGTTTTTGTAATTTCAAAATTAATGAGATATATAATTAATCATTATTTCTAGTTTTTTACTTAATTTTCAATTAGAATTTTTAATTAATATGTATCAGTTGATGAATAAATATTTGGGTTTAATTGGTATATAATGTCGGTGTAAAAAATCTTTACACACACTCAACAAACTTATCATAAATGAAAGAGAAGAACTGTGATTGAATGTTACCGTAAAGTGTATACCAATTAAATTTTAGATATTTTAGCAAAATCAAATTATAAAAAATTAATTTAGTTTGGATAGAATTTTATAATTAAGAGTATCTAAGACGTAAGATGCTTGCAAAATTTATTAAAAAAATGTAATGAGTTGTTTGAAACAGCTCTTTTATTGAAATAATTTTACATGGATCAAGTTGTTTAAAAAGTGAATAAATTGCTTTACAAAATAATTGTTGTTTATGATTAAAAGAAATAATTCTTTCATCTAATTTGTAAAATTTAATAATATATAACTGAAAAAAATTATAAAATTGTAAGTTTATTGAAATTGTTTGTAATTTTTTCGTTGCACTATAATTATCATCAAACATATTTTTAATCCAATAGACAACTCATATAAATTACTTAAAAATGTGTTATCTACAAGATTTCCTTTACGAAGTTTGGCAACTACATACTACCAAGAGCTAGAGCAATTTATTCCTGAAAATTAACACGGTAGTTGAAACACAAGATAATTAAAACCAGCTATATATATATATATATATACACATATTATATGTATGTATAGACACACACAGGTATTGCATTTTCTTTTATATTGCTCAGGTTGCTTGCTCAATGGAGACATCTTGCTATTCTAACTTGGAAAAAGAGAATCTGTCTTCATGAATCAGCTCAAAGTTACAAACATTCCCTGCCTTTAATCTACATTCACAGAGGGATCAGGATATTTTAATTGAGAGACAATTTTCATTTATATAAATTAATGTGAGTAAAATTTATTTTATAATTTAATTTTTTAACTATATTAGGTTAAGAAATGATAAAAAAATTGTGGAACAATTCCCCCCATTCTCCTAAAAATTGATCCGTCCTTGCATTCACTCATAAATCTAGACCAACTACAAGTTAATCTATAATAGCTATGCTCTCTATCATGGACTAGCTTCACTGACCATGCCCTATCCCCAACTTGCAGGACCTTAGTTACATTCTCCATGCCATGAATTCTAACAAATTCCATTGGTATAATCTGCTCACCACATCAAATAAATTGAAATGAATATAATTAGTCATGACAAAGATGTTTGCATATCTAAGACATGAGTTTAGTTAATCCTACCATATTCATCTCATTGGGTTCGATAAAGAGTGTCAAGTGATTCTCTGACATTTCCTTGCTGCATATAGGAAATTCACAATCTAAGAACAAACAAAAGAGGCAAGAGCGAAATAAAATAGAAAAACATGTCTACGATTAAAATAAAAAAGAAAAAGGAAATATTTTATTATGGTTGATAGTGTCATTACTTGTCTACTGAACCGATTCAGTTGGGTCTTTGCACACCAAGTTTTCTCCTCAGAGATCCAAAGGGTAACAATGTTATCCTTCTTTCATTGGTCGTCTGTTATTAAATAACCTGGTATGGCCTATTTAAATAAAAAAAATGCACAAAAAATAGCAAAATTAATTATTAGATAGATAACACGTTTGCAATGTAACTTAATTACAAATCCACATTGCCATTAGAAAAATGTATTTACAATAATACATAATAAGAATCAGTATTATGGCAAGACTTGTGACAACTTCAAATGTATATACATAATTTTTTTGTTTTGGACGGAGGGACACCAAGAAATAATTTTTAATGTATGCATTCTCAGAGTGGAAAACTTTTGGCTCCCTCCAAAGGAGTGCTATTCTTGTATCAACTCCTTCTTAGATTTTAGATTTTAGATTTTCAACTATTCATAAAAGACATATACCTTTATTTATATATGACTTTTAAATTACTAATAAATTTATCATAAATAAAAATAATTAAATATCAATATACAAACTTTTATCTTATCCTATATATTAATTAAACTTATACATTAATGTGAGACAGAGGCAAAAGTTAAAAAACAACAGGTAACAATACCGTAAAAGTGCTTAATAATAATCAAATTAATGCTTACGTTGCAATTGTCCACCTTCCCAAATCCCTTGTTACTGCTTGGTAAACTAAACGACCAAACCTAATAGAATAGTCTTGATTAATTCTTAATTTAATTGACCATTGAATTGAATTTAATATTTTTACATTGGGGTGCTTCCTACTCAATTGTCTTGATTACCCTTCGAAGTTGGAACAAACTTTTGTGGGTCTGTTTTAGTGAAAACTTCCTTCTTTAAATTTTGTTAGTTTTTAGTTTTTTTTATTATATCTTACTATTAATACATATAAATAGAATTATTTCTTCAATTGTGTTTTCCGCTCAAACTTATTCCTATTTATGTCGATAATAATGTCTTCACATCTAAGTTTTAAATCTATCCATTTGAATTAATAAAAATAAACTAAAGTATGACTTAATTATTAGTTTACCACACCATATATTTGTTACTCATGAAATCAATTAAATGGATAACAAATTCCAACAAATAGATTCATTCCTTTCAACCTAACAAAAAAAGTTTTTGTTTTCATTATTAATGTTAAAAGCATTAATTGTTTGTCCCTCTTCTATGCATGCACGCTAACATAACACACCCTTGCCTCACACTCTCACTTCACAATTTTTCCTTTTCGAGGTGGAAGTTCTAACTAACCCTCAACTGCTATATACTTTGGTATGATTGTAGACATGTGCATGTGCTAGCTAATTACATAGAAAACCTAATGGTGTCCAAGTTGCAAATTTATTGTTGACATGTACAGGTTATATACTTTGGGATTATAGCAGCTAATTACACACAAAACCTAATAGTATCCAAGTTACAAATTTATTAGAGTTTAAAATGTAAAAAAATTGTATATTAATGTTTAATCACACTTCATTTATATGACTTTTAAAATATTAATAGATAAAATCAACAAACTTATTATAAATAAAAAGTTTTAATTTAATATAAATATAAAATTTTCTACACTAGTACATACTAATCAAAACTCAATTTATTATGCTAGTATATATATATACTTTGGAATGATAAAAATTTTCAAGGTGTTAATGGACCTTTTAAATTAATGATGAAATTACAAATGTATCTATAAATATTAATTTACTTATGTTTTAGAAAAATTAATTTGAGCTACATGATGTATGAAATGTACCTTACAAATGTTTAAGATTTGGATGTGAGTTTGCAGCAGGTAATTTTTTCTTGAATAAACTAAAGTTACCCACTTCAAAGTTAAGGGGTGTACAAATGTTTGAGATACTCCATGCTTTACTTTATTCAAATTTAGAGTAGACTATAAGCTTAATGTTTAACATCGTTATTATGAGTTATATTCAATTTTTTTCTTTCTAATGCCACGAAGGTACTTTATTCTTCTTAATACTGTGAAAATGATTTTTGAAAAGTGTGTTATGCGGTGGTGGTGTTAGATTCTAGGAGGCTAATGTCCTTCATGGGTGACTTTTGCTATATCAAGACATGTATATATCTTAACGTATAGTTTGGGTGTGTATGATTCTGATTTTTGCTAGAAAGAAGTGTTGAATATATTGGCTTATGGTATTGTGAATGAGATGTATTAGAAGATTTCCTTTGAATTAATATAAGTTTTTGACATTTATGTAATGGCCGAAGAGGAAGAAGATGCGGTTTATTTTTTCAATGGTTTCATAGTAATCACAAATCTATTTTAAAGATTAAAATTGTGTTGTTTAAAAGCTTCACAAATTGTAAATTCATAATTCTTTGTTTGACATAATATGAAGATGAGCTAAAAAAATACGTTTCAGCATATAAAGAAAATTTAAATGTTTTAAGGAACAAAAACAATATTGAACCGAGAGAAAAAAAAAACATATTTAAGGCTATTATATTATTATTACTTACCAAAAATTTAAGCATTGGTGTAAATAAAATTAATAAAAAATGTTATTAAAGAATGATATTAAAGTATATATGTATATGAATATTTTTATCTACTAGATCCAAATGCACCTAATCATGACTTGTGAATGGTTAAGAAGTATAACATTTTTTTGTAGAGTTTTTTTTTTCTGAATTTTTCTAGCGAATAAATGATTGCTTATAATTGAAGCGAATTTACATGCCACTAGGCTTCGCTTCAAGCTGATGTTGAGTTATTTGAAGAAATAATATTTATTTTCTATTAAAATAATATATTTATCAAGCTGATGTTGAGTTATTTGAAGAAATAATATTTATTTTCTATTAAAATAATATATTTAATATAAATATCAGCTAACACAATTAATGTGTAAAAAAAATATAAAAGATAAATTTTTTAAAATTTGTTAACGTAAGACTGAATTTGTATTTAAATTACTATGTTGATATGACATTATAAAGAATATGTAATACAATTTTTAATATATATGAAACAACACAAATATATTATTTTTATCGTTTTAATAGGAGTTGTCCAATATCTTAATTTAGGTTTTAAAAATTGAAGTGGATCTATGTCCAATTTATTGTTTCCTATTAACCAGTAGACTTTTAAAATTGGGCAAAACTAGGTGAAGCCAGGAAAAATTGAAAAAAATGTGTCAAAACTAGTTAAATTACTTTCTTGAAAAGATTTATAAGAAAAAAAAAATTATTAAAATTAGAAATACCTCTCAAAATGAGAATTTTTAGTCTTTTTATCAAACTTTAATAACAATTTATAGGTCAAAATACAGGCTAGGCTTTCAAAAATTAGCAAAAACTAGGTAAATCGATAAAATGGGTCAAAACCGACCGATTCACATGTTGATCCTTTTTTCTTGAAAAAAAAAATATAAGTAAAAAGTAGTTAAAATTAAAAACACCTCTCAAATTAATAATTGTTACCTCTCAAAGAATTGTTTTAGACAATGTGAGACTTTATCTCTTTACAATATTATAAAGGCAATATCACTTAAGCTTAATAAGATGTATTATATTTTTTTACTATAAATCATATATATCTTGCTTTTGCTTGACTTTTTTTCTTTTATATACCAAAAAGAAAAAAAATTACCCAAATGACTCACTTCCCACATTATTTACCTAAAAAACCTTTTTTACTATTCATACAAAGCATATATTTTTTAGATTTATTTTTTTAATCACTTTTTCAAATATTTTAAATTTATTTTTTATTTATATATATTGTTTTAAATCATGAATTTTAAAATTAATCTTTTATTTAATTTATCTTATTTTATTAAGTATTTTATCTTTATGTTCTCTATCTTTTTACGTTTTAATTTTTTTAAATGCTTTGTAATTTATTTTTTAATTTAAATTTTTTAAGTTAAATTTTTTTACCAAAATAATTTGAAATATTAGGTTTAAAAATATAATTTAAAAACTTTAAATTCAAAAAATAAGTTACAAAGCATTTAAAAAATTTTAAAATAATAAAAAAGATACGTAACATAAAAATAAAATACATGAAAAATAAAATAAAATATAAATTAACTTCATTTTTTTAAAAATCATACTTATGTAAAAAATAAATTGTAAAAAATTTAAAAAATAAATCTAAATATTTAGTCAATTTTTAAAATTTTCTTAAATTTATTTTTTATTTATGTATATTCTTTTAAATCATAAAATTTAAAATTAAAATTATTTTGGTTAACTTATATTTTATTTTTATTATGTGTTTTCTTTTTATGTTATGTATCTTTTTTTGTTGTTTTAATTTTTTTAAATGTTTTGTAAATTTAATTTTAAGTTTATCCTTTTTAAGTTAAATTTTTAAATACTTTTTACCAAAGTAATTTAAACTATTTGGTTTAAAAATCATAATTTCAAAACATTAAACCAAAAAGTAAATTAAAGGCGTTTAAAAAAATTAAATAATATAAAAGATACACAACATAAAAATAAAACAGATAAAAATAAAATGAAATACAAATTAACTTAAAAAAAATTTAAAATCATACTCTAGAATAAATATGAACATAAAATGTAAATTAAAAAGAAATTAAAGCAAATTTTTAAATATAAATCTAAAAAAAATTAGTAAATTTTAAATTTTTTAAAATTTATTTTTGTTTATTTATATTATTTTAAATCATGAATTTTAAAATTATATTTTTTAGTTAATTTATATTTTGTTATGTGTTTTATCTTATGTTGTGTATCTTTTTTTATTTTTACTTTTTTAAATGCTTTATAATTTATTTTTTAGTTTATATTTTTTAAGTTATATTTTTTAAACCTTTTTTGCCAAAAATAATTTTAAAATAATTTAAAATATAGATTTAAAAATCTTTATTTAAAAACTTTAAACTAAAAAATAAATTATAAAGCATTTAAAAGCATTTTAAATAATGAAAAAGATACGGACATAAAAATAAAACACATAAAAAAAAATAAATTAACTTAAAATTTTTTAGAAATGTGTATCTTTTCGTTTTTTATTAACTTAAAAAAATTTAGTAACCTAAAAAATTTAACTTGAAAAATATAAACTAAAAAATAAATTACAAATTATTTATAAAAATAAAAATAATTAAAAAATATACATAATGTAAAAAAAAACACATAATAAATTAAAATAAAATATAAATTAAAAAAAAATATTTAAAAGTTTTAATTTTAAAATTTGTAATTTAAAACAATATACTTAACTAAAAAATAAATGTAAAAAATTTAAAGTATACTAATTTTTTTCAGATTTTTTTTAAATTTTTTTTGTGGACGTATGTTTCTCTAAAGTATCATTTTAAAAATTTTTTAAGTTAGTTTGTTTTTTATTTTTTTTATGTATTTTATTTTTTTGTTATGTATCTTTTTTTTATTTTTAATTTTTTAAAATACTTTTTAATTTATTTTTCAGTTTAGGGTTTTTAAATTAAGATTTTTAAACTTAATATTTTAAATTATTTTTAAATTATTTTGGTAAAAAGTGTTTAGAAAATATAACTTAAAAATTATATACTGAAACATAATTACAAAGCTTTTAAAAAAATTAAAACAACGAAAAAAAATATACAATGTAAAAATAAAACACATAATAAATAAAATATAAATTAACTAAAAAATTTAATTTTAAAATTCATGATTTAAAAAAATATACATAAATAGAAAATAAATTAAAAAAATTAATAAAATAATAAATTTGAAAAAAACATCCTATAAAAATTAGTTACCATAATAAATAAAATATGAATTAAATAAAAAATTTAATTTTAAAATTCATGGTTTAAAACAATATACATAAATAGAAAATAAATTAAAAAAATTTAATAAAATAATAAATTTGAAAAACACATCCTATAAAAAATTAGTTACCATAAAAAAAAATCATGTGTAAATTCATATAAATAGGTTATTTAAGTAAATAATGTAGGGTAAGTCATTTCAGTAATTTTTTTAATATATAAAAGAAAAAGAATTGTTTAGTATATTACTAGGTTCATAAAAAAAAAATCTTTTATTAAATGCGATTCGAACTACGCTTAAAGCTTTGGAGAAATCATACCAGTTGAAGCTTTGGACGCTAAAATCATACCTTTACTCGCTAGTCCAATCTTAATAACATTGATCCTAATACACATTCTTGCTACTCCACCCTTAATGATACTAGAACTAGAAGCAATCGGCAAAAAGTGACAGCAATCTTCAGCTTTCAAATGTCACAGGCAAAAAGTGACGGCAAAAAGGATCTTATCTTTTTCATCATTATCATCCATGCCATCATTTCTCATCAATTCTCTGCTCATCACATAAAATAAAGTGAATTTAATTATTAATGTTAGAAATGTTTGTATTTGTAAAAGATTCCTCTAATTAGTCCCACCTTATCATATAAAAAAAAAGAAGTGAAATTGACTAGAGAAATATGCACACCATAAAATAAAAAATACAAATATAGCATGTGTTGAAAGCACCCAGACCATTATAGACGTTTTTAGCTCCATACTTTCTTAGGAATTCTATCACTTTCCCTTTTAGCTGAGGGTGACAACATGGATCCGTCTAAATTGAAAATACCTCACATGCTCATTACTTATAAAAATGGATTTGAGTTAACTACTCATCTAGACTTACAAAAAATAATCCAGTATGAAGATAGGTATCTGTAACATAATATTCAACTCCACTCGGACCTTTCATATATATATATATATATATATATATATTATAATATAAAATAAATATACAATTATAAAATAAAATATATAATATGTTTTATTTTATGATTAATGTCATGTTGGTGTAAATTAAATAATGTTATGATTAAAAAATATAGATTTATGTGTAATAAAATAAAATTATCAAGAGTATCTGATAAGTTGTTTTATTTTATTATTAATGTCATGTTTATATTATATTTATTTATGGGTAAAATATAGAATGATTTTGTCTGTGCAGAAGTAAAATGCGGGTATGGGTTTTAGGGATAGTATCAAGAGGCCCTGTTTGGTTGCTCTGGTTAGTACCATTCTCATAAGCTTGTAAAGGAACATAAAAAAGCAATCTGTAGATTAAATAGCAAGGTAAATAAAAATATAAAATGACCTGGAAAAGTAATAGGAGTTGATTGTTGAGCATGACGAAAAATAGTGACTCTAAATGAAAATGGTCCTGGTGACTTAATTTGCTGAAAAACACAGACATCCCTATCTGCAAGTGATTATCCTTTGCAAATCCCTTCCACCCAATTGCGTAATTTGACAAGCCAACTTGTATTCCCAGAGTGATTCGTCCCAAGAGTAACGCAGTCACCCTCCTTGTGTTGGTGTTTTCTTGTAAAGTTTATTGGCATCGACACTTTACCTTAGTTATGGACCCATTCGCAGCAATCATTCATTTATTTGTTTTGTTTAGACTTTAGAGAAAAAAGGGGTTACCAAAACATTTCTTTGAATGTATGATGGTTTCATTGATGAAAGTATAAAGTAGGTTTCAATTATATTGTACTAGACATAAATTATAGTATGCCAATTATTGATATTGAATTGATAGAATGAGAATGAATGTGTACCTGAATTGACATTCATGTCCATGAGCACTATTGATCAGAGAATAATTCTGATGCGTAAATTTGCTTAATGGGATGACAAATTTATAACCCCCCAGGGTAGTCAGGGACCTCTCTTAATTAGGCTTTTTATCTGATTGACCTAACCCATCACAGAGTCAATCTCACTGTAATCCTAATTAAAATAACCATATTGATATTTTAAGATATTGTCGGTTAAAGATAAATAACCATATTAAGATAATGATCATATCTTATATTGTCGGTTAATGATAATTAGATATTGAGTGATACTAATCCACAATATTTTTCAACATTCTCCTACTTGGATAGTGTCAATCAATAATCAACATACAAATCATTAAGCTAAAACGACAATTGCCGATATATCATATATTAATTAGCGATATGAAAAATTTGAGCAACAAAATAAATATCCGATAGGAATATTAATCAATTGCATTTAGCTAATATTTTTCATAAATGTATGACATAATGCAGTCTCATAAATGACACTACAATGGTCCAAGCATAAATAAAATGCTAATAAGAAACATGAACAAAATGACGTCAACTAGAGCATGTCTCTTAAAGAAAATAGAGAATCAGACTCCCACTAACTTAATACATCAAAAGCCTTGACTAAACCCATGTGAGTTACATGAATAAGAAAAATTCCAACAGTTAAGGCCTTAGTCAGTGGATCTGCTAACATCTCCTCAGAATCAATGTTTTCAATCCGAGTGTGAAAACTTTGAATTTGCTCTCTAACAAATTGATACTTGATATCAAAATGCTTTGAACGAGTAGAACTTTTGTTGTTTCGAGAGAAACTCACAGCAGCAGTATTGTCATAGTAAATCACAAGTGGCCTGGAAATGCTTTCAACTATGTGAAAATCAGATATCAATTTCTTAAGCCACATGGCCTGGCGAGTGGCCTCAAAACAAGCAACATACTCTGCTTCCATGGTAGAGGTAGCTGTAAGAGACTGTTTAACGCTTTTCCAAGACATAGCTCCTTTTGCCATCATAAAAATAAAGCCAAAAGTAGATCTACGATCATCAGGGCAACCTACAAAATCAGAATCAGAATAGTCAGTGACTTGAAGTTGATCAGACTTCATAAAAGTCAACATATGATCCTTGGTTCCCTGTAAATATCTCATGACCCTTTTAACGGCTTTCCAATGACCCAAACCTGGGTCGCTCAAGTATCTGCCTAAGGCATTGACGATGAAAGCAATGTCAGGACGAATACAGACTTGAGCATACATCAGACTGTCAACAGCGGAAGCGTATGGAATTTTCTTCATAGCATCCACTTCTTCATCATTATGAGGACATTGTTTGTTAGATAATTTATCACCACGTTGCACAGGTGCAGCACATGGGGAGCAAGCATTCATGTTGAACTTCTTGAGAATCTTCTCGATATATCCCTTTTGAGACAATCCAACTATGCCACGTGACCTATCACGAAGAATTTGGATGCCTAGAACAACAGAAGCTTCACCAAGGTCTTTCATATCAAAATGTGTGCACAACATTGATTTTATCTCAACCAATAGGTTCATACAACTACTAGCAAGGAGAATCTCATCCACATATAATACGAGAATGATGAAATTACTCCCACTAGTCTTCAAGTAAATGCACTGGTCTGCAACATTTTCCTTGAAATTGTAAGTAGTGACAACTTGGTCGAATTTTAAATACCATTGCCTAGATGCTTGTTTCAGTCCATAAATGGACCTTTTAAGTTTACACACCAAATGCTCATTGCCTGCCTCAACAAAACCATCAGGCTGAACCATGTAGACATCTTCAGCAAGATCTCCATTCAGGAAAGCTGTCTTTACATCCATCTGGTGTAGCTCTAGGTCAAAATGAGCAACTAAAGCCATGACAACTCGGAGTGCATCCTTCGTTGAAACTGGTGAAAAAGTTTCTTTATAGTCAACACCTTCCCGTTGACTATAACCTTTAGCCACCAATCGAGCCTTATACCTATCAACCTTTCCATCTGGAGTACGTTTTGTCTTAAAGACCCATTTAGATCCAACAGGCTTACAACCTGCTGGTAAGTCCACAAGATCCCAAACATTATTATGAGACATGGAAGACAATTCATCATGCATAGCTTTTAGCCAATCAGAAGCATGAGAACTAGAAAGTGCTTCCTGAAATGTGATGGGATCGTCATCATCATGTGGATCATATTCGTGCTTCTGAAGGTATACAACATAGTCATTTGGTATAGAAGGTCGACGTATTCTCTGAGATCGTCTTAATGGGGCCACATCAACATCATCAAGTTGTTGATCATTGAGTTGTGGTTCATCAACTTGTGGCTCTGTCATTTGTTCATCTTGCCTCTCAACAATTTGTTCATCTGTGTGAACCATTGGGGTTGAGATGTCTGTAGTAAGAAAATAAGATGGTAATGGAAGCATGATTCGATCTTCTCTGAAGGTCATCATCCGAGGTGTGTAACTCCCACTATCCAAATCATCCTCAAAGAAAACTGCTCGGTCAGATTCAATAACTCGTGTAGAGTGAGAAGGACAATAAAATCTACATCCTCTAGAACCGATACAGTAGCCAATGAAATAACCGCTAATAGTTTTGAGATCAAGTTTCTTTTGTTTAGGATTATAAGGTCTTACTTCTGCCTTACAACCCCATACATGGAAATGTCTCAAACTCGGTTTTCTACCAGTCATTAGCTCAAAAGGAGTTTTGGGCACAAATTTGCTAGGTACCTGATTAAGAATGTACATAGTAGTTCTCAAGGCATCTCCCCAAAGAAATTCTGGCAGAGATGAATGTGATAACATACATCTCACCATGTCCATGAGTGTTCGATTTCGTCTCTCAGCAACGCCATTTTGTTCAGGAGTTCCAGGCATGGTGTATTGAGCTTCAATTCTGTATTCATCAAGGAATCGAGCAAATGGTCCTAGATTTCTTCCTGTCTCATCATAACGACCATAATATTCTCCTCCTCTGTCAGACCTTACACACTTAATTTTCTTTTCTGTTTTCAACTCAACAAAAGCTTTAAAGGTTTTGAAGGCTTCAAGAGAGCTTGCTTTATCTTGAAGAAGATATACCCATCCATGTCTGGAGAAGTCATCTATGAAGGTAATAAAATACCTATATCCACCCATAACAGTAAGAGTAATAGGTCCACATATGTCTGTGTGAATTAATTGTAGCACATCGTTACATCTGTTTGAACTTTTATTCCTGGTTTTGGCAGTGAACTTCCCCTTGATGCAATCGACGCAATTGTCATAATCTGAGAAGTCAAGATCATGCAGAATCCCTTCTTTTATGAGTCTTTCAATTCGAGGCCTAGAAATATGCCCCAAACGTCTATGCCATAGCATAGAAGAAGATTCATCAATCTTGTTACGTTTACTCCTACTAATGGAGTTAACTGACATATCAGTTACGTTTAACATGTAAAGTCTGTCATGCAAAACTCCTGAACCAACAACAGTTGAATTATAATAAATCACCAATTTTCCATCACCAAAATGAAAGTTGTATCCACATTTGTCTAAAATAGAAATAGATATCAAATTCCTTCTCATGGAAGGGACATAAACAGCATCTTGCAATAATAAAGTGTGTCTAGAGGATAAACATAAAGAGATGACTCCAATGTCAGCAACGGGTACTCCAGCTCCATCTCCCATAACAATCTTCGTCTCACCATCACTTGGTTTCCTCAGGCTTGTGAACCCCTGTAAAGAATTCACAACATGAATAGTAGCCCCTGAGTCTAACCACCAGGAATTTGGAGGAACATCAACCATATTAGATTCAAAGCAAGTTAGTGCTAGCAGATTACCTCGCTTCTCCTCTTTCTTTTTCAGAATAAAGCAATCTTCCACCTTGTGACCACGTTTCTTACAATACTTGCAAGAACCTTTAAAGAATTTCTTCTTGGGTTCTAAATGTCGTTCTGCTTTCTCTGTACCCTTTTTCTTCTTTCCTTTATATCTGTTAGCACCTTTAGCACCTGAACTAGAAGCAACGAACTGAATGCTATTAGGCTTATTTTTCTTCATTGACTCCTCCTCTTGGGTGATTATTGCAATCAATTCATCCACTCCATAGTCATGCTTTTGAATGTTATATGAAGTCTTCATGATGTCAAACTGAGAAGGCAGAGACTCCAAGATGCGATAAATTAAAGTGTCTTCACCAACCTCAACCTTGAGAGACTTCAACTTATTATAGAAATGTACTAACTTCATAATGTGTTCACGTACACCACTGACACCATCATATTTGGTCTTTTCAAATAAGGAAAGGTATTGGCTTTTCTGTGCCTTATCAAAAGTTGTAAATTTTTCACCAATTGATTTCAGAAAGGCATTGACATCATCAAGATCTGGAATGCTCTGTCTGATAGATTTCTCCATGGTGAATTTAATCACCTTCAGGCACACTCTGTTAGAGTGTTCCCATTTCTCATGAGAAATTCGCTGAGCTTCAGAAGACTCATCTGTAAGAGGCGCATGCCTCGTCGTCCTCAATGCTAAATCCAGATTGCCAATGGTCAGGCAGAGATCTAATGATTCTTTCCAGTTCTCATAATTTTTTCCGTTTAGAGTTTTGACAGAATTAGGGAAGAAAACTGAACATTACAATAAAGGAAAAAAAAAGTGATTTAAAAGTTCAGCTTAAAATAAATCCCTAAGCAAATTACAATATATTATAACTTAAATTAATAAATCCTAGCACCGATAGGGTACCAAAAAACATTAACATAAGTCAAGAGAAATGCATTGTACAACAAAAAATTATACTAATAACAATACACCGATAGGGTATAATTATCACTAATATAATGAATTCATAAATTTACACAGATGCATCCACGATAGGTGAAATTACAATTATGTAAATTAATAGCATAAATCATGTTTATTTAATCATCTTAAAATATGACAAACAAAATTCACATCATCATGCCCACGATAGGCAATGCAATTTAATAGAAAAATCATATTGTAAGTGATAATTCAATATTCAAAATTTGAGAGTAATATGCAAAAAATAAATTATTATGAAATTTATAACCTCGGGCAAATTTTATTACAAAATAATAAAATTTTGAAATTTCAATATTATGCCACATATCTCAAATATTATGAAATTTCAAAGCAAAATTATTTATTTAATAATTTTAAAAAAATATTTGGCATGGAGGAATCGGTGGTTACGAAACGGAACAAATATATTTTGACGGAATTTGCTCCACCGCGGTTCTCCTAAAAAATATTTGATGTTTCGTGCGGTTACGAAACGGAAACGGGCAGAAGACGCAGATCCAGAAACGACAGAAACGGGTAGGAGACGTAGATCCGGACGGTCGGTGCGATCTCCGCCGGGTATCTGGTTCGGCGCTGAAATGCGAGTCCGCCGGTGGAGCAGCGGCTTCGATTCTGGAGCGCCGGCGGAGCAGCGCCAAATCCCCAAGATCCGACGGGATCTGGGCTATACGAAGCGCGCGGGACGGCGGTGGAGCAGGCGGCCCTGGAGGCGGTGGAGCAGGCGGCCCTGGAGGCGCCGAAACGCCAAGATCTGACGGGATCTGGGACGATACGAAGAGCGGAGGTTGAACCGCTCGAAGGCGACGGAGAGCTGCTGGAACAGACGGTGCTGAAGGCGCCGAAAGCCCCAAGATCGGCCGGGATCTGGGCGGTCGAAACGCGATCTCTGCCGCGATCTGGGCAGCCGAGACGCGATCTTCGCCGCGACGCGATCTAGGCCGATCTCCGATCTCCGCCCCTCTCTGCTTCAGATCGGAACGCGGTGGTCGAAGCGCGGTGGTGGAGCGCCGAAACGCGATACGGCAGGGCCGGGACCAGCGGCCGACCACCGGCAGAGCCGCTGGCCCCGGCGGGCGACTAGGCTGCGGCTACCGGCGGATGACTCGACCGCCGCCGCGCAGATGTTCAGGTATCATTCGGTCTCTCCCTCTCTCAATATGCATGTTTAATATTAAAATAGGGTTTGTTCAATTGACAACCATAAAATGTATCTAGTTGGCTCTGATACCAATTGATGAAAGTATAAAGTAGGTTTCAATTATACTGTACTAAACACAAATTATAGTATGTCAATTATTGATATTGAATTGATAGAATGAGAATGAATGTATACCTGAATTGACATTCATGTCCATGAGCACTATTGAACAGAACTCTAGGAGGTTCTTCTGGCTACCTTCTGAGGGGTTATTGTAGAGAATAATTCTTATGTGTAAATTTGCTTAATGGGATGACAAATTTATAACCCCCAATGTAGTCAGGGGCCTCTCTTAATTGGGCTTTTTATCTGATTGACCTAACCCATCACAGAGTCAATCTCACTGTAATCTCAGTTAAAATAACCATATTGATATTTTAAGATATTGTCGGTTAAAGATAAATAACCATATTAAGATAATGATCATATCTTATATTGTCGGTTAATGATAATTAGATATTGAGTGATACTAATCCACAATATTTTTCAACATTCATTTCGCTCAGGAACCAGGGGTGATCAGATCCAGAGCAGAATGCCTTGGCTCTTTCTAAAGCACTTTGGCCCTCACTATGAATACCCTTTGACTTTGACTTTGAGCATCTCCTCATGCCATGCATGCCCTCACCCTCTCTTCCACCTGTTAACAAATCAATATAATGTGACATGATAACCACAATACCTTCTGATTTGGAACACAAACCACTCCCACCTCTATTAGTCCTTCCAGATCGACCACGTGTAGTAGCTTCCTTTCTTCTCTGCCTCAAAAAGTTACCATTCTTTTCCATCAAAGGATACTCAATTTCCAAGCCACTTTCATCAAGTATTATAACTTCAAACTGTGACTTTCCCACATATTTGAACATTAAAAGCTGTTCCTTATCAAAAGAATAATGTTCCGAAAATTTCTTCCTGTCATCGATCAACCAAACATCATCGTCAAGTGTTTTCCAATTCATGTTCCATGTATCACCGTTAGAAACCAAAAGGAGTACAACATTTGATATACTTTTCCAACTTCTGTTGACAAAAATTCGCGGCATCCTCTGTCACAAACATACTGTCAAATACATGCCAAAGATTATAAAGAATATAAGAGAGGAGGAGAAAAATCGTTACCAGCTCTCCACTGCGAAGGAAGTCTTCTTCGATTTTAAAGAAATGAATGCCATTGCACTTACAAGAAGACATTATAGATTATTTGCTGCCTCAAAGAAGAGTTCTTATTTTCAAGTTCAAAGACTAAGTCTTATACACACTACTAGTACTTGTGTTAAAGGACTTGAGTTATGAGTCACTAGCCAATATATATCTATATAAACAGAGAGAAAGGAAGATTTAGTTTGGAGTAGTTTTTGGCTTTTAAAATTAGGTTTAATGTTAAGTTTTTAAAATTTTTAAAAATGATATTATTACTATAATTTTCCTATTATATGATATTCAACATTAACGATTCGTTAATTGATAATTAATATAGTGAAAGTTAGAAATGACATATAATGATTATTGGCCTAAAAGTAATAGTTGATGTCTGTCCATAAAAGATAATAGTTGATAATAATTTATTTTTTAATTGATTAACTCTCATATTTCACACCAAACCAGTTTATTCTTTCATAAATAAATTATCAATATCAAAGAAATATTTTTATCAAAGTGAGCTAATTAATATTGAAAAATTAAAATTTCTCTATAATTTTTCATAATCAACTTCCCCACATTCATCTTACATCTTCACCCAAAAAAGTTACATTATTTATTATTTAATGTATTATACACATGGGTTATTATATTATACTAGTTAGTTGTGTTTAAAAAAGAAATTGTTACCTGCCAATCCACGTATTTCCTCTAGATTCATATATATATATATATATATATATATATATATATAAATTAAAATACTTAATTTCATACATATTAAAGATAGTAGTTAATTTTATTGGTTTGATAAAAAATAAAAAATATACTTTTTGTATTACTTTTAATAATTCTTTCTACAAAAGTAAGGATTCAGTCTACAAGATAGGGGTTTCTAGTTCATGTTCTTGATTCTATTTTAGTATGTTCACATGTATGAGCATTTGTACTTGAGATAATATATTTAATTACTTAGTTTGGAAGTTATAAAGTTGGTCTAATAGCAATGTCTACGTGTGAGAAGAAGGTAAGAGGGAGAGGTCGCGAGTTCGAATCCCTTCACTAACAAAAACTAATATATTAACAGCTAACATTTATCTATTAAAAAAACATTTAATTACTTAGTGACTATTGATGATAAATATTAATATTACACGACTAGTGTAATAACTTATACCATAAGACTTACTTTGTATACCCAAAGACCCCCATTTAAAATAACTTATACTATAAGCTTTTAAATTCAATTAACTATTTGTGTTTGGATACACAAATTTATAAAAGCACTTATATAGAAATAAAATGTTTGAATATATATATATATATATATATATATATATATATATATATATATATATATTCAAGAGAGAGAAGGACATGAAGTGAGAAATAAAAAAGGGAGGGATGAAAAGAGGGAGGGAGACGGAGAGAGGAGGGCAAGAGAAAGAGAGAGAGACTAAGTGCTTGTTTGACAACAATTTTATAAAACTGTTTTTAGTATTTTAGTTTTTAAAAACTAAAAAATTTTCTTTGGTAGTATTTTTTGAAAATAGTTTTTGAAAACAGTTCTGATTTTTTAGTTTTTAAAAACTAAAAACTGGAATAGATGAAAGTAGTTTTGCTTTTTAGTTTTCTGTTTTTGTTTTGAAAACTTAAAATACAATCAGAATATGTTGTTTTTTGCTTTTCATTAATGAAATTCTAATAAACATTAACAAGTTTTTCCATTTGTACATCTTCAAAACAGTTTTCAAATATCACTTGCCAAACAAGTTTTTTTCTCTTTTCTTCCCGAAAACAGTTTTTGAAAACTCTTTTCAAAAACTAAAAAACAAAATCAAACCAATCAAGCCCTAAGTAGCAAGTTTTAATCATGAGAGACAAAAAGATGAAAAGTGAGAATCGAAGAAAGTATGAATTTTCAATAAGTTTAAAACAGTTTTTCTCAAGAAGCTACTCTAAATAGCTTATTCAAATAAACTTATAACAACTTATGAAACATATATAAGGACTTTTATAAATTTATCGAAACATTTGTATAAGTGCTTATATGACAATATAAGCTCAAATAAGCTCTTCCAAAAATTTACACTTCCTTAAACTCTCACCTCTCACTTTTTGTCTCTTCCATGATTAAAACTTGTCACTGCAGTTCTCTCTATCTCTTTCCATCTCTCTTCATCTCCCTCTCTCTTTCTCACTCTCTCCCTCTCCTTCCTTATCCCTCTCCCTTTCTCTCCCTCCCTTTCTCTCTCTCTCTCTCTCTATATATATATATATTCAAACACTTTATTTTTATATAAAAGTTTTTAAATTTGTATATTCAAATATAAATAATTTATACTATAAATTTTTATATAAAAAACTCTTATACTATAAGTTCTTAAGTAAGAAGCTCTGTCAAAGTGAGAGAACAAAATAGATTTAAAATTAATTTTTCTTGAAAATTCACTCCTTGATAGCTTGAAAAGTTAATATTTTTGGAAAACTTAATTAAAGATATTTTTAGAAAATTAGCATCAATTACATGAGTTAAAAGTTATTTATATTTAAGTTAAAAAAATTTATATCTTTTTTACTAATTCCAGACTAATTAATCAAAATTAAAAAAGCTATTGTAACATTGAAAACTCTCGTACAGATTATCACATGGTTAAAATAAGAAATAAAATTGTATTTTTAAATTTATTGAATTAAATAAATACAATATCTTTATTTTAACTAGGTGAAAAGAGAGACACGTGTTTTTAAAATAAATATAATAATAATTAAAAATCAGTAATAATTATATAAAAAAAGTTGAGATAAATAAAAATATTTATCATATTGAACGTTATTTGTCTGAAGTTTGACATTGACTTCTACATATGTTTTTCATTATTGAGATAATTACGACAGAGTTGAAGATGAATTGTGAAAGTAATAATAATATGGCACATGTAATTCAAGAAGATTAAAATAGAATTACCACTTCAAAATTTTAAAATTATAAAAAACTTTCAAAATAGAAAAGCATAAAAATGATTAAAACATACTGGAAAAAATACCTGTTAAGAATAGAAGAATATTAAAATTAAAAAAAAAATTGACTGGTCAATCTTAGGGGTATATAAAAAAAAAGACAGGGTCGTTTGGGTTACCACTTAGCAAGTATAAAAGATTTAGGAAGGAGGAGGATTGGGCTTGAATTAAGCACATTGACAGTAGGAGGACATTGTTTAGGAATTAGACTCTTACTGTTAGTTACTAAACAGTACTGTGACTTAGCTTCATCTTTAAAATTTAAGTTATGTCTTGTCATTGCAACCACATTCGCTTTTTCAAGAGGATTGAAGATGACATCATTAGAAACGAGGAGCTGGTAACCCTTCTTTTTCCCATTTCTTTACATTCTGAAAAATATGTGTACTATGGTTAAAGCTAAAATAACCAAGTCAATTGGTGCAAGGTATGTATAATAATTTATTCATGCAATTTTTAAGAGCTATTTTCTTCTTCAGAGGATCCCTCGAAGTTTTGTGAATAAATGTTGGGAAGGTATATCAAACCCAGTACTTCTTCAGCTTCCTAACGGAACTGAATGGAATGTGAAGTGGAAAAAACTAGATTTTGACGTTTGGTTAATCGGCAAGTGGAAGAATTTTGCAGAATGGTATTGTTTGGATCAGAACCATCTTCTTGTGTTCAAATATGTTGGCATGTCAAAGTTTCAGGTTGTAATACTTGATCAGACTGGTTTAGAAATAGACTACTCTTTGACTTCCATTTCGATTCAACCAACTTCAGACTCTGAAGACAATGGAAATTCTTAGCCTATCGTAGGACCCCAAAATCTAACTTACCTTTATCTCCCTCTGCCAAGAAGGTGCAAACCAACCCCATTAGTTATCCCACCCAAGATGTTGAAACTGAAATTGCTCAATCTCAAAGTACTAAGGTTGATAATGCAAAGCCTAAAACAAGAGATGGAAATGAATATGCATGTAGGATTTCTTTCTTTCCTTTTGTCGTTTTGTGTTCCAAAAGTGTGTTGTGACCTTGTGTCAAATTGATTTCTTATTTGTTAACAGGTCCAAGAAGGACTAATTATACAAATAAGAGACACTCAAAATTTAATGGTATTCCAAGTGAGGAGTTGTTAGAAGATACTGAATGCAGCACTGCTCTAGATAGAGCCAACGCTTTCCATTCTGAAAATCCTTTCTTTATTCGTGAAATCCATCGATCATACATTCAAAGCAGTGTTATGCTACCTCTTCTCCCAAATCAAACTAACTACGTATAATACATTTGAAATTGTGGCATTTTTTCAACAAAACGGACTACATCAAGTATTATATAAATAAACAGTAACAGGCCATGGCAGAAGGATCTCTAATTGTGCAAAAATGTTTTCTTAAAACAGACAGTGCCAGGCAGTTTCATAACAGAAGACCAACAAAAGGAGGATGAGAGTGTTACTCTTTGGATCTCTCAGGAAAGAGCTTGGCGTGTCAAGTTCTATCGGAATTGTCGTAGTGGACAAATAATATTTAGTACTGGTTGGTTAGATTTTGTGAAAGATAATAACTTGAAAATAGGAAATGTATGCGTTTTTGAGCAAATTAAGAAGTTAGGAATTTCATTTAGAGTTATTATTTTTCGTGACCAACAAGAAGAATCTAGTCCTTCCGAGTTTTCAGGTAATTTTAAAATGATATTTATCTTGCTGTTTTAATTTGCGTATAGCTTTTTTAATTCTTATTTGTTTTTTATACTATTGACAAGCTTTCGAGGATGTGGCAAATAGAAGTAAACAAACAGGGTTTCAAAATACTGCTGTTGCAAAAAGAAGCAGTGATGGGATCCCCAAAAAGTATTCAGGGAATAATGCCATTGATGGTTTGATTACTACCAACCCATGCCATATTCTTTATTATTATGGACATCTTTCACCATTTTGTTTCATCTTTTGCCTTTTTTTCCCCTTAGATTCTAAAATTCGTGGGTCCAACAACAAAGCGTCTGAGAATCACTTTGCACTCTCTATCAATCCGAGTCAATTGTATGTCATGGTATGGTTAATTAGACTAATGTTGGTTTCACACATGCAAACATGTATACCATGACTAATAATAAATTAACTTTTCATGTGGCGAGTAGAATGTACCAATGAAAATCATCAGATATCATGGCATGGACGATATAAATGAAGTAACCCTGCAAGTTGGGAAGAGATCATGGCATGTGAAGATGGACGGTTACGGTAGATTGACTTCGGGTTTGTCTCAATTCATGATTCAATGTAATCTTGAGGCTGGTGATGTTTGTCGCCTTGAGTTGATTGATAACAAGAAATTTGTGTTCCAAGTTACCATTACCAAATGCATCCATTGACTTGTTGTAATGGCTATTAGTATCTTTCAAATATTTGTGGTGAAATTTGGCTGGCAGTACCTATATATTATTTGAAATTATGATTTTTCTTTTGTTTACTTGCATTTTTTACTGGAATTTCTTATTTGAAATTAAAATGAGATTTAATAGAAAAGAAGAGGGACGGCGGGAAAAAGAAAATGCTTGTAAATACAAATGTCCAAATTTATGCTGGTCTATATACCAGTTAAATTATTAATAGAATGAAATGTTTCTTAATACAAGAATGAATATTAAAAAGTTGTTGATGACAAAAGAGAACAATATTGATTGGTAATGAGCCAGGGGTAGAAAGGAGATTATCCGATAGCAGTGGGGAACGAGAGGCCCAAAGTTGAACGCACCTCTTCGCCACATGCTAATTCCTAATGTGGTCACGTTATCTGAAAGGGTCCAATTTCATCTATTACTAGTCCACTTTCCCGTCATCAAAGTCAAGGAACTGCATGTCAAAGTCATCTCCATGCATCAGTTTTATTGGTCAAAAATAAATTGCTATGTTTTTGTATTTCACACCAGATCATCAATCTCTTGTATTATATAATAAGCAACTGAAATTATAACCTCAACTTGAACTATCCATAACCACTTGACTGACACTCATGGCCAAGCCAGTGTCCATTGAGGTATGGAACCCAAGTGGGAAATACAGAGTTGTTAGCACCAAACCAATGCCTGGAACTCGTTGGATCAATCTTCTCATTCAAAATGATTGTCGCCTTGAAGTAATCAATCTTTTTCTGTCTTCTTATACTTTTTTCCTTCCTTTTGTTGAGATATGTTAAAAGTACATGATGATTTTTTTTATTCTCAGATATGTACCGAGAAGAAAACAATACTGTCAGTTGAAGACATTATTGCTTTGATTGGTGATAAGTGCGATGGAGTTATTGGACAGGTAATGATAACAAGAACTAGAAGATAGTGATCATGAAATTAGAGCATCACATTGCAAACTGAGTTCAAATCAAGCTTTTATTATTTTTTATTTTGGGGTTAGTGGGTATGTGATGGAGTTCCTATAACAGTTGACTGAGGACTGGGGAGAAGAGTTGTTCTCTGCCTTGAGCAGAGCTGGAGGCAAAGCTTTCAGTAACATGGCTGTTGGTTATAATAATGTGGATGTTGATGCTGCAAACAAGTACGGTGTTGCTGTTGGAAATACTCCTGTAAGCTAATCTCTTTCCTCCTCTCTCTTTGCTTTTACCTGTTCCATTACATCTTAATGCTGTGTTTTAATTTTTGTCAACTGTAGTAGAGTGACCATGTTTGATTGGAGAACAATTTTGTTCTTAATAGCATATATATGTGCTGCAAAGATTACTAGTACATGCGTTCATGTGTGATGTTGAAGTGGTTTTAGACTCAATTTGGATGAATTTCTTTACAAGTGTACTAACGAAACAAGAAAATAAGATTGAAAATGAATTGAGTTTTTCTAATAACTTTAATTCAATTAGGAACTTCACTTTTATACAACTTATCTTATTTAACTTTTCCAAAAGATGAAGTGCATAAGTTTATTTAGTTTATGGTAGAAATTCACGTCATTTTATTTTTTTCTCCTACAAATGTTCATGGAAAAGTTTATCCAAATACGAACTTATTTATGTTGTCTTTCTTTTATGAGAGAAAGTGATACCTTGAGGATGTTGTGTTTATTCTAACATTAGGCCATTCCTTATTTTGTAGGGAGTGCTCACTGAGACAACAGCAGAGTTGGCAGCTTCACTGTCTTTGGCTGCTGCTAGAAGGATAGTTGAGGCTGATGAGTTCATGAGGGCAGGATTATATGATGGATGGCTACCTCATTTGTAAGAAAATTTTATTACACATTCTTTCTTGTTTCTTGCTGTCAAGAGCAATGTTAAATACCATGAAAACTCATACCATCATTCTTTGTCTGTTTTCATACACTGAAACATACTTTTCAGAAGGCTGGAATAAACTGCTCTTTCTTTGTTTCTGTGGCAGATTTGTGGGAAACTTGCTTAAGGGACAAACTGTTGGTGTAATTGGAGCTGGTCGTATTGGATCCGCTTATGCAAGAATGATGGTAAGTTTCCATTATATGTTGGCAGTCTCACACATTGATTGTCTCTCCCATTTCAGGTTTGCTTCATTGAGTTGAATTTGTTGTACGCTGAACTTGTCCCTAATAATAATACAACTTGTTTTCTGACTACTGACACACCACTTGATTTTTCTTTTATATCAAAGTTTTGAAAGAGCACTTGGCTGGAATGTATTAAAAGCTGATGATAGTTGATACTTGATTATTCATATGATCATCATTGTTAAAGCTGACAAGCCTGCTTTTGCAAAAACTTAGAACCTAGAATCTTGCAAGAAATTGCATTATATAGTTTGCTGGTGATACTGACTTCAAGTTGATTGTGATGCTCAATAATATAATTCATATAATGTTTTTGCTCTGGTGATGCCAAAATATTGTTTTCCAACGTATCAGGTTGAAGGGTTCAAGATGAACCTAATTTACTACGATCTCTACCAGGCCACACGACTAGAAAAATTTGTCACAGGCATGTTCCTACCAAGAACTATTTATGAAGTAAATTACAGTGAAGTGTGAACTAATGGTTCTTTTTTCCTTGTTGCAGCTTATGGTGCATTCTTGAAAGCAAGTGGTGAAACCCCAGTGACATGGAAAAGGGCAGCAACCATGGATGAGGTCCTCCAGGAAGCTGATATAGTAAGAATTTGATTCTGGAAATGTAACGTACTAGCAGTAACAATTTACATATGATTATTCCAAATAATATGGTTTATCATGAGTGCTTTCTATAGATTAGTCTTCATCCGATTTTGGATAAAACCACTTATCATTTAGTCAACAAGGAAAGACTGGCTAAGATGAAGAAGGTAAGATTTTATGGAACATGGTTTTGCTTCTAAATTATTTACACAAATCAAGTGATGCAAATTGTTTTCTGTTAATGATGATGTCCCTATTACAGGAAGCAATTCTTATAAATTGCAGTAGAGGGCCTGTCATTGATGAAGCTGCACTTGTGGAGCATTTAAAACAGAACCCGATGTTTCGAGTAGGCCTTGATGTGTTTGAGGTATCTGACCCTTCTTTACTAGATATTACAACAAAACCACCTTTTAAGTCTCTTTCTAAGTGAATTTTTTTATTAGGAAGAGCCGTACATGAAACCCGGGCTTGCAGAGTCGAAGAATGCCATTGTGGTACCCCATATTGCATCCGCCTCTAAGGTAATCATCATCAATTATAAATGTTAACCCCCACATTTTGCTAAAGAATTTTCAGTATTAAAATACTTATTTAAGGTTGACTCAGTTTCAATTATTTCGTGGAAATGTACTTGCAGTGGACCCGTGAGGGAATGGCTACATTAGCAGCTCTAAACGTGCTGGTATAAGTCTCTCCATGTCGGCTTATTTCTATGGTCAATGTAAATTATGTGTCATGGAAGACTCATAACACTCCTTAACATAAAATGTACAGGGGAAGATTAAAGGGTACCCAGTTTGGTTTGATGCCAATAGGGTGGAACCATTCCTCAATGAGAATGCTCGACCACCAGCTGCATGCCCAAGCATTGTCAATGCAAAAGCCCTGGGTAAATAACATTTTCTACACTTGGGATACTGTTCTTCTAAGGTCTAGTTTAGATAAAATTTCTAAATAAATAATTTAAAAGAAAAAATATAGTCTTATAACTTAAAATTGGCCTTCAGAGAACTTAATTACAGGTTTAATAATTTTTATTAGTGTTTATTAAAGAGTTTATTCAAACACTACCTCTCTCTCCCAACCTCTCTATTTTATCACTGAACAATCTTATAACTCAAAAAATCCGTACCTAAATTCTACTCATCAGACTTACATAATCTCTTTCTATTACAGGTTTGCCAAGTTCAAAGCTATAAACACACATTGTTCTATCCTACAAGGGCCTTCAATTGCCAAAAAAATATGGTCAATTTTGGTGTGTTGAGCTACGTGGCGGGGAAATATGGCTATTCTGTTTTTTTTCTTTTTTTTGTCTATTTTGAGTGCTGATGGCAGTGTGAATATATAAACTGTCACGTTAATAACAGTATCATGTGTTAGTAGTGTTTCAAACATTAATTAAACATAAATGAACTTATACCTGAGGATTCAGCTTATTTTCTTCAAAAGAAAAGAGGAGGAAATTCTACCATGTTTTAATATATATATATATATTATCTTAAAACCTGTTATGAAAAACTGCTTGATTGTTTTGTTTTGCTTGCGAGTATCGACATAACTCAGTAAATTGAAATATAACTTGGAATCTCGTCTTTCTTTTTTTTTAATGAAATGTCAACAACATAGCGGTTAACAAAGTAGTATTTTTGCGTAACGTCAAAAACCGATCTGATTATAAAATATGTAGTTAGAATTCTTAAAACTAGATTATGCCGAACTCTATGATCGAGTGTAACATCAATTGTTTGGATTATAGTTTATAACTAGTGGTTTAACTCATTTCTTGAGCTATTTTTTTGGTAAAAATATCTAAAAAGTTTAAATTTAGTTGGAATCTAAACAAATCAGTACCTGAAAGGAATTAAAATGTTTTATTAATTTGATAAAATTATTTATTAAAGTAATTAATAAATATATAATGTTCAAAATAGACATGTTTATATAAAATTTTATATAAAATTTAATTTTATTAACAAAAATAGATATGAATCACATTGAATTTTAATTAATTTTAAACATTTACAATTTTAATTTATAGATTATTTTTTTATTGTGTATGATACTATTAATCTTATATTATATCTTAAAATATTTGTAATCAAATTTAAAATATATAGTAAAAATAGCATACATAATCTGGAAGTTAATTTTTTCTTTAACGAAGATGCAAACAGGTGAAAATAGATTGGAATTTATTAAGCTTTTGTTTTACATGGTTATAAATACATGACATAAGTCTGACATGTTTACATGTGATGTGATATATGTTACAGATCTTTATTAAGCCTAATTTATATATAACTTTGTTGAAGGTTACAAGTATAATACTCCTCATATTTCATTTTATTAATTGTTTAATATTTTCACAGATAAACAATAAATGAATTAGTTAATAAAACATATTTATTAAAATGTTCCTACATTATTTCATTAATTACGATAAATTTGACAAACACAACATTAAAAAATATTTAAATTAGTGTGAGTATTATTTAGGATAACATTAAAATAAACTTATAATTATTGTATTAAAATAAGTAACATTAGTTAATTTAAAGAATTATAAAAAAAAAACTAAAAACGGGAGCAGTCTACTTTATTATAATTTATCAATAAGATGGAGAAATAAAACAAGTATTTTAATCTTTATAAAAAAACAAATCTTACTTATATGTATAACTTATAAGTATTTTAGGCTTTATTAATAGTCTACTTTATACCGTATAAGCATATTTTTAATATCTAATATGACAATTTGATAATTTATTTTAAAACATATTTACAATAAAACCTTCAAATATTAGCCATAATTTTATCTTTCAATAAATATAAGTTTAACTATTGATACATGTCAACATGTTTAACATTTAAAAATATAAATAAATATAAATTTTAATAATAATAACAATAAATATTCATTGCAATTATTTAGTAAGTTGGTTTAGGGTTATGGAGCACTTCAAGCACCAATTTTGGAATTAAGATTGGTGCTTATCATAACTAGATCGGATGTCTTTTCGGAGGATAACGGTAGTAGAAACATATGTAAAGTTAGAAACATTGTTCTCAGAGGAAGAAATTAAATAAGCAATTTGGGAGTGTGATAATACCAAGAGTCAAGGTTTCAATTTTCGGGTCCTAAAGGAGTTATGTCATTTGATAAAAAAGGACTTCTTGGTTTTTTTCATGAATTTCATGCAAATGGCAAGCTAGTAAGGGGATTAAATAGCTCTTTTAATGCTTTCATACCCAAATCTTCATGTCCTCGTGTGTTGAATGACTTCTCTACTATATCACTTATTGATTGTATTTATAAGGTGCTAACAAAAGTTCTAGTGAGGAGAAGGAGGGGGGGGAGGGGTTAATACAAATGGTTATTTTAGAGAATCAATCAACATTTGTATTGGAATGAAAAATTTTGGATGGTATTTTAGTAGTTAATGAGGTTGCAGACAATGCGAGGAAAAGGAATCAAGAGTTGCTCTACTCGAAAGCCAACTTTGAAAAAAGATTACAACTTTGTTAGTTGGAATTACGTATGGCGAGCGATGGACAAGATGGGGTTTGAGAAGAAATGGATTCTGTGAATTTAGGAATGTGTGGGATCGGGATCAATCTCTATATGTTAATAGCAACCTAATTGAAGAATTCAGAGTTGGTAGGGTCTCAAACAAAATGACCATTATATCTTTTTTTGTTTCTTATTACGGTGGAAGGATTAAGTCTATTAGTTCAACCAGTGGTTAAGCAGGGTTATTTGCAAGGTTATAGATTTGGAAGAGGCAATTCTTGTGTCTCTTATTTGCAGTTTGCAGATGAAACTCTCTTGTTAGATCAATCGAATGTGAATTCAATTGAGGCGATGAAAATCATTTTATTTAACTTTGAGTCGAGACTTAACATTAATTTTCATAAAAGTGAGGTAATTAGTGTGAATGTACTTGCATCACAGTTGGAAAGGGCATCGACCATACTAAATTGCAAGGTGGGATGATTGTTGTTCAAGTATCTAGAGCTCCCCATTAGAGCCAATCCTACTAGATTGGAGACATGAAAGCTTGTGGTTAGCGAGGTGAGAACATAAGTATGTGAACTTGGTTGGGATAATGATGCTTATCAAATTTGTATTGTATGCGATGCCAAATTATTTCTTTCTTTTTTCAAGGCTCCTAAAGGTATCATTTCCCAACTTTATTATTTGTTTTGTAACTTCTTATGAACAAAAAACAAAACAGGGAGAAGGTTAGGTGGGTGTCCTGGAAAAGACTGTGCAAGCTAAAGGAGTAAGGAGGGGTTGGGGTTGAGAGATGTAGGAAAGTTAAACTTAGCTTTGTTAGGGAAGTGAAAGTGGAGAATGAGGATGAAACTAGACAATCTTTGGGTGAGAGTGTTGCAATCAAAATATGAGGGTCAAGACAGAGTTTGGAAGGGAAGGGGTAGTTAGTGTTCCCGATGGTGGAATAATTTGCACTCTATTGAGTTGGAAGATAGGGGGCCTATAGGTTGGTGGTCAAATAATGTTCATATACGAATCAGGAATAGATGAGATACAGGTTTCTAGTGTGATAGGTGGCTAAGGAATTACACTTTATAACAGGTCTATAACTGTCTTTTTAGACTATCAGTGAACCTTAATAATTCAGTGAAGGACATGTGAGATAAAGAGGAGTACAGATGGAGCTAGACTTGGCAGAGAAAGTGTTTTGCTTGAGAAGAAAAGTTGGTAGAGGAGTTAAGGCTTAATTTGGGTAGGGTTGCTTTGTGAGTAGGGGGTAAGGATAAATGGGTTTAGAGCATCAAGATTAGGGAATTACATTGTATCATTGGCATACAAAGTCCTGGATTCATGACAACAAAAAGACTTCTTCAAATTAATCTAGACAAAAGAAGTTCAACATAAGGTTCAATTAATGGCTCGGGGACTGGATAGTGAGCGACTACCTATATGGGATAATTTGGTGAAGCATAGAATTATTCATACTGTAGCAATATATGTAGTTTGTGTGAGGAAACATCGTAAACTGGAAGCCATATTTTGTTCTCATGCCCAATGACTACTAGTGTTTGGTGTGACCTATGTGAATGGTGAGGTTCGTCTATGACACTACAGGCACAAACTCGTAGTCATAGTTTGCAATTCATAGAATTGGTTAATGGCACCAAAACCACTAGGAGGGTTTGGTCGTTTGTGTGATTTGCGAGTCTCTAACATATTTGAAAAACACTTAATGATATGATATTTCATAACAAGGTATCACATTCGTGAGCTATTGTTCTTAATGTTCAACTCAACTTTTGTGGATGGAGTATGACAACACAATTAACCTCATACTCATTTATTGAGTGGCTTATGAATCCGTCACATTGTGTACAATGAAATGAGATACTAAATGTTGTGGTTTTAAAAGGGGGAATTTTCCTCATTGTATTTTAATTGCAATATTCTTGACCTTGAATGATTTTTGTGCTCGCATTGGAAAACATTTCTTATGCTTTACAGTGTTTTTTATTATTAATATCATTTAACTTATTAAAAAAATATTCATTACAATTATTTTAAGTTGGTCTTTTAAATTTAAAAGAATTTTTGAATGACTTAAAATTTCATATTTTTAATTAAATAGACTTTCGTAAAAATTGTGACCTGATTTATTAAAAAAATTGAAATGACATACTTAACATCTTTTGTCGACAAATTTAGGTGGCGTTTATTTTGAATATTTTATGTTTACATTTTAAGAGAACACAGATAACAGTAGTGAAAATAAATTTGATTACAATTTAGAAAATATTTTGGCTAAAAACATTTTCAAGGAACAATTGAAAACAAAAAACAAAAAAAAATTGTTTCCAGTGTTTTTAAAATTAACACTAAGTAAAAACTTATTAACAATATTATAACTATATAAAAACAATATGTAAATGTATTTTAAACTATATATAAATAATTTATAATATTTTTACTAAAATTAATTCAACTTCACAATATTATTTTTTAAAAATAAAAAACATCAAGCAAAAATAGATATATTTTTTTAATATTAAAAATTTAAAAATAAAAATAATTTTTAAAAAATGAAAACAAAAAACATTTTTTCAAATCAAATTTCAATATGATAATTTTCATTAATGATAAAAGCTTCAATTCCCAACTTTTGCATTGTCCCTTTAAGTTTTATTGTTCCTAATTGGTGAACTTATTTATAACTCCACCATAATGCATGAGATTGTAGAATCTTATTGACTATTGAGGAATTTGAACTATTTTCAACCACAATGAGGGAAAGCTAAAATGTCTTATTGTTTCCTGGTGTCATACATAATCACAAAAATCATAATGTGAAAATTGGATACACTCAAAACTAAGTCTCATACATAATCACAAAAAAAAAAAAACATAACGCGAAAATTGGATATACTCAAAACTAATTTCAAATAAATTTTTATATTTTTGTTTCCCATTAGAGAAGAATTTAAAATTAATTTTGAATCGAGAATTGATTTTTGATTGAAACAATTTAAAATAACTTTTATGTTGATTGGAACAATTTAAAATAACAATTGAAAATTTTACACTAAGTTTTACTCTTACATTTATAATAAAAATATTTAAATATAAATCACATAATTTCATAATCAATTTTTTAAATATAAATCACATAATTTCATAATCAATTTTAATATAATCAATTCTGCAAAATCAATTCTGAAGTAAACATGGAAAGTGCACTCCCTACAATGATTTGTCCCACACCCTAAATATTGAATCTATTACCAAGTACTGCAAAGATCTACCATGATAGATTAAAGTGGCAACATTTTTTAATAAAGAACTATTTATAGAATACATGGATAAACTAAAATTACATCTTTGAACACATTATAAAAAACTCCATCAAACGGCCAAAAGTTGAGCTTTTTTTTTTTTTCAAAATTAACTGAATCAATCTAACATTTAGTAACAAAATCTTTGAATCTATATATAAAAAAAAAAAAAAAAAAACAAAACCTTTGAAGGTTTTATAATTAATTGAAAACTTTTAAAAAACTAATTTGGTGACCAAAATTTTTTAGTGAGCTATGTTAATGCATGTAACTATAATATGGCCTAATCCTCCCTTCCTTTCACAGGTATCGTCATTTTCAATGTCACACCAACCACAAAGCCCCTTGCATCATCGATTGCCCAATTAGATGTTCAATCATTGGTATTTGTCGCTCATCGAAAACGAAACAGAAAAACCTTACTTAGAGTCAAAGGAAGCCTCGTAAACGAGATTACGTATTGTATCCAAAGCAGTTTTTAGCACGATTTGTCTTCAACATCGGCCTCATGACACACCAATTAGGTCGGCTTTACATAGCTCCTTATCTTTATATTTTCATGAAAACCTTCATTCTGCTCAATCTACATCTTTAATGACGACACCACGTGGATCTTCCTCGCTTTCACTGTCACTGCATTTTGATTCAAGCAGGTTGACAACAAACATGGCAACAATAAATGATACAGGCGAGGGGATTTTGGCATTGAAGACAGCAACATGCAAAAATTATCAATTTAAGTAGAAAATGGTATTTTTGTCTATAAAGAAGCATTGCACACAAATGGTAGAAAATGTAGTGGCAAAAACATATTAACTCATTATTCGGTTGACTTATAGAAATCATTAAGTTTTAGAGTGGTGTAACTGATCCACGCTATTGTGATTTAGTTTGGGTATTCATTGAAATTGGTTTGGTGGCTATAGTAATTACAATTGGTTTCAGTCTTCACTGAGTAAATATCTCGTGAGGAAATTCTGCACCCTGCTCTCACTACCACGTTTCACCATCTCGACAACAACAACAATAGAACAGAGGTGTTGGTGCTAGCCATGACAACAACAATAGAACTAGAGATAATGACAACAATAATGATAATCAAGTCACATAATCCAATTGTAACTCATAGAGTTGCAAGGACAAACTCAATACTAAAAGAAGGACAAATAGCTTGAACCATGAGTGTACTAGCTAAAAGAAGGACAAATAAGTAACATGATCAATATAATGGGAAAAAAGTCCCATTCCATCACATATCTCCCATATTGGAAGGTAAGAAAAACAAGTGTTTTAGATGGAATTAAATGGAAGTGGTTTGATCTCTTTTGAGTCCACTATATAAATTAAGTAATCCAAACCTTAGCATGGATTAAAATTTCATTTCATTCCACTTCATTTCATACCATTTCTTCAATCCAAAAAAGACTAAATTCTATTCTATTCTACTTTTTTCCATCAATTCAGAATGAGTTGACTACAATTCCAAGAGGCAGGCCCTGTGAAAATAGATAACAACTTAAATCCCCAAATGCATAAGATCGTGATCCCAAATGAAAGACAAGGTGAAAGACCCAGCCCCAGCCCCAGCCAAACTCATGCTTAAATATACGTGGGGAGGCATAAATTCCCCTAAAAACTCCACTAGTTAAGTCCATATCTACATAATGATTGGAAAGAGTCACTAAGAAGAATCCATATCCCAAACAAGTATGTAATATTTGAAGTTCAAAATGACTCCACAATACTCCATATGTGCATTGGAAAATATTAGACAATGATATTACAAGACCAAAAAGCAATCTAAAAAGTGCAATGAACCACTGAAACTTTCAGTATCAGAGCAATATAATAATAACACACCACTGCATAAGCAGGTACCTTAGTCAGGCAATGCAGTTCCTCGCTCAAGATTATTTTTAATCTCCAGCGTGTATTTACCAAAGGCTCGCTCAATCTTCTTGTTGAAATGCTCATTTCGGTCATTGATTGAATCAATATCTTTCTCTTCATGAAATCGTCTTCTCCTGCTAAATGACTTGCGCTTCTCATCCCTATCCTTTAGCTCCTGTACCATCCTGTCTATATTCTCCTCTGAGATTTTTGGTGCCTATGATGAAAGAAAAGACAGCTCAACACAAAAATAATTAATGGAATGCAAATATTGCAAAGGGATATTAGTGTTTTGGTAGTACACCTTTCCATACTGGAGACTTGAAGCATCACGGTAGAACTCTGGATCAGCTTCTTTCATTCTATTATATTCTTCTACATCAACCTCAACTTTCTTGGTCCGCTTTTTGTATGCATTGTATAATGTCTTCTGATTAAAGACTGATAAAATAAAGTAATATTAGCTTCGATCACTACTCTACGACATTAAAGTTCCAGAGAATAAATCATTTGCGCATAGCAATAAGGTGTCTGTTTCTCATATGATAAAGCATCCCTTAGATTTCAAATTACAAATATGTGAATCACCAAAATTATATATAGGAGCAGTATACAGTGAAAAAATGTGCTTTTCTTATGAAGATTTTATCTATAGAATAACAATGATAATCAAGCCTTTTCTCAGTAGGACTTGCAATAGATCATTTCTAAAAAATCTGTGTAATTCCAAAGACATAACAATACTGAAAACATTTATAGCCCATCTAGGAAACCTTTCAAAAGAAAGATATCATACTCTTGAGTTAACAACCAAGACATGAGCTTTAAAACCCAAGTTTGATTTTTCTTCGGAACTGTGTTGAAGCTTAAACATCAAGAGAAAAAAATACAACTACCTGTATGTATACACATGCCAGAAAATGAATAACCACGCCAGCCACAAAAGTAACACTGATTGCATGATAACATTTCCTGGATAAGTACAAAACATACCGTCCCACCCAAATGGAGCAGGATCCTTCTCCCATTTCTTGTATTTTTCTTCTGCTGCCTCCTGTGTGTCAAGCATATATGCCTTTGTCATATCCAATCCATTTGCATCAAGAAGTTTTCCAATCTTTTTCTTCCTATCCTCGAGCCACTTCTGTTTAGAAATACCCCTAGACTCAGCTGGAGCTTCCATCCTCTTTTTTTCAGCAGCTATTTCAATTTGATTACGCTTTTTTGCTTCTTGCTGCCAGAGAAGCAAAGCAACAGTCATATGTTTTCTTCACATAAATAAATAAAGTTAGAGATTTTTCACCACTTTACCATCTTGGCTCTCAACTCCATCCACTTTTTTTGTCTTCCGGAAAGTTTTGGGTAGTCACCCTCCATTTGTTCTGCTTCATGCGCAGCAGGCTGGTCAGGATCACTATCAGAGTTTCCTTCAAGATTGGGTCTGTCATCATGTATTTCCTCATCGACATATGCTTCATCTGGGATCGTTTGCTTAGAGTCACTTCCACCACTAGCTTGTCCAATTTCTGATGGACATAAAAAACAGTATGTAAATATGGACTGATAAACTTAGCAGAGCATATAACAGCAAAAAAAAAAAAAGTATAAAAAAAAGATTGAATATAATTAAATAAAAGTTCTGTAATCTTATGAAATATGGGTGGGATAGAATTATCAACTCACTTAGCACAGTGAGCATTTACAGAGTAATAACGGGCCACCAAAGAAGTTAATTGCAAAAATAATCAAATCAAGATGACTACCGAATTACTACAGTTCGTCACCTGAATTCTGAGAAGAGATTCCAACCGAAAAACTAACCTGATTCCTGTAGTTGCGACCTAATTTTGGCTTCAGCAATTACTCTAAAACAGTAATCACTACATTCATGAAAAGGGTTACTAGCATTCCGACAATCAGGATGCACTGCTCGTTCCTCAGACATGTCGTGCAGACAAATTGTTCCCTAAAGAACGAACTGTTGCGCTGCCGCAAAAGCAAAAAAAACATGTTCGTATCAAAACCCTAATCATTAAAGCTCCTATTTCGAAAATTGAAAGCAAGTAGAAATTGGAACTGAAAGAACAAAGTATTACAGCTAGAGGATTGTGTTGTTTTTTATGCTCCGCTCGGATTGAATGAACGAGAAAAGAGATACGAACCTGTAACGACACAGAAGCGAATTGTGAACAAAAGGAGGAATTCGGATTCGGATGAGTATTTTATCGATGCCAATACAATTTTCGCAGCGAAATGATTGGTGTGGTATCTGATTTATTTGTACCCTTTTTAAAAATTTTTGGGATTAGGGTTTAATGCAGCGCTCTACGATTTGATCACCTGTGCTTCTGGGAGACAGGGAATTGGAGATAGAGTTTGCCAAAAAAAAAAAAAAAAAAAAGAAAAACTAAAAAAATCTTTTCTTATCCAAAAATATTATTGATTTTTCGTTTTTACAATTTTACTCCTTACATCTAAGAGGAAAAAAATTCATAGCAACGTTTAAGAAACTTAACCATTTTTGTGTGATTCACAATTTTTCATAGTTTTTTAGTTCAATGAAACTTTAAATCTAACACATTCATTTAAAATATTATGAAGACAATTTAATTAATTAAAATATATAAAATAATAAAATATGAAAATTAAAGATTAAATAAATTTTTTAAAATATTAAACTCAAATCACCAAAAAAAAAATAATCAAGTTTTATCTCATGTGAGTTACATACATCACACAACAATATTTAGTGACTTTTTAAAAAACTAAAAAACTCATTCGAGTAGTGTTTTTGAGAATATTTTTTTGTTTTTAAAAACTAAAAAATATGAGCAAAAAATAATTCTATTTTTTAGTTTTCAATTTTTCTTTTAAAAACTCAAATACAATCTATTATTTTTTCTTTTCATTAATAATGTTTAATAAATAGGAACAAGTTTTTATATTTTTACATCTTAAAAACAATTTTCAAATCATACTTACCAAACATTTTTTTTTCTTCTTCAAAACAGTTTTTGAAAACTATTCTTGAAAATTCATTTCAAAAACTAAAAAAAAAATCAAATCAATCAAGCCTAAGTTTCTTTATCTAAAGAAAAAAAAAAAACCAGGGATGAAAAAAATATCTATACCTGTGGATATCCAACCTAATCCGTTTCAATTTTGATGGGTACTACCTGTTATGACCAGACATGAGTATGGATATTACCTGATGTGTTAAACCGGGTATGTGACTATCTGCCCCATACCCGAACTCGTATTCACCCCGTTATAATTTTAATAATTATATACTAAGTTTAAATTTATTTATTTAATTAAAAATTTTAATGCTTAAACATTAATTTATAATTTCTTGTTATTAATTATTTTTATATACTTTTTAAAGTAAAATATAAATAATAACTTAATATATATATATATATAATTTATTAATAATAAATAAGAAAATTTATATTATAAAAAATCATATAACGGGTATCCACGGGTATACTGAAACCGAAAAATATTCAACAGGGACAGGGGTTAAGATTAAAATTTTATATCAGCTCTTTTTGTACCCAACCAGAACTCGCCCCACACTTTACAGAGACCGGGACGAGGAGGGTTAAACCACACCCGTCCTTGCCTTGTTTCAATCCGTAGAAAAAACTATGAAAATATTCATTAATCAAAATTAAGAGAGAGAAAAAAAAAGAGTTAGAATAATAAAGTGTAAAAGGAAAAGGCCCATAACCTACTCAACCATGTGAGAGAAAATTGACATATTCTTTTAGTACCATCATTTGCACCTCTTAATATTTATAATATTTTCTAAATTTCAAAGGTATCCTTACTTGTTTTAACCAAAGTTTTTTTTTTCACATAGCATTAGGTTTTCACGCTGTGTGCATCTTTACCAACTCTGTCATGTCTCCTTACCTTAAAGACAAAAAAATTAATTTTTTTAAATTCACAACATACATTCTGAATCATATTAATATACATAGTGTATTCTAAATCAATTGATCTGGAATGCATTATGTACTTTCTGGATTAAGTGAAACAGAATACAAATACGAACTTAGCAATTAAATTCTGGATCACCTAATTTGGAATGCAAACATGAATTTGACTATTGTATTTCAGATTACTTGATCCGGAATACATTTCAGATCAAGTGATATGAAATTGTAAACAATTTGTATTTTGAACTGATTCATCCGAAACTATAATTTTTTATATTTCAGATTGGTTGGTCCAAAATATTGCAAATCAATCTTGAATACTAAGAACGATATGCACAGACCACGCCAAACCAATCCTAATCAACAAGAAACACCAAGAAAATCATACCTGAGTGAAATTGCATTTTTCTTTCTAAATAACACTTAAATCAATGAATAATACCTTAGAGACTTGACAGAACATCCAGTGATTAGGGATATACAATAGGACACAATGTAGTAGTTGATATTTGACACATAAGAAAAAAACCTATGCAAGATCATGCACAAACACATAGCAACATAGTTTAAAAAGTTAGTTGACACTGAGAGAGTGTGAATAACAAATAAGGGATACTAAAAGAAAATGCCTTTAAAATTAGTACAAGATGCATCGATGTATTAGAGGTGTTAATTTGAATTAGTTTCATTCAGTTGTAGCAAGAATAAGTTCAAATGAATTAATTTTAATTAGTTTAGTTAGAATTTTAGAAAAAAAGTTTTGTATTCCTAACTAAGCTGAATTAATGAAGATAGATTTGTTTGTTAAAATTCGATTATAAAATAAAAATTACAATCTATCTCAAAATTAATATATCACATTATTAAAATATTAAAAAGTACATATGTTCATCTAGTGAAATCCATGAAACTAATAATTTTATTCTAAAATATCAGTGTTTATCTTACACTAAATTTGTAAAATTGACCAGCATAAACTCTTAAACGTGGAACTAAAAAAATTGTAAGCAAGTCTAATACTCTAACGAACATCCAATTAATAAATAATAACTAAAAAATAAATAAGTTCAAATGAATTAATTTTAATTCAGTTGTAGCAAGAATTAATTTGAATTAATTTTAATTCAGTGTTAATTTGAATTAGTTTAATTCAATGTTAATTTGAATTAGTTTCATTCAGTTGTAGCAAGAATAAGTTCAAATGAATTAATTTTAATTAGTTTAGTTTGAATTTTAGAAAAAAAAGTTTTGTATTCCTCACTAAACTGAATTAATGAAGATAGATTGGTTTGTTAAAATTTGATCATAAAATAAAAATTACAATCTATCTCAAAATTAATATATCATATTATTAAAATATTAAAAAGTACATATGTTCATCTAGTGAAATCCATGAAACTAATAATTTTATTTTAAAATATCAGTGTTTATCATACACTAAATTTGTAAAATTGACCAGCATAAACTCTTAAACGTGGAACTAAAAAAATTATAAGCAAATCTAATACTCTAACGAACATCCAATTAATAAATAATAACTAAAAATAAATAAAAATACTTAATTTAACAAATAATAATTAAAAGTAATAAAAATAATATATATATATATATATATATATATATATATATATATATATATATATATATATATATATATATATATATATATATACACACACGTTTAATCATTTTGGTTCAAATTTTAAATTTTCAATTCTGCTTATTGAAACAATTTGCAAATCAGATTTGTTAGGTTTGAATTGTCGGAATTTTGATATATTTATCCAATGTTAGCTTACTTTGCATAAATTTTCTAGTCATGTTTTTTCAGCTGCTGTAGCATATGAAGCTATGTTTAACATCAAATAAAATAAAATATTATATATATATATATATATAAACAATAGGTGAGGTGAGTGTGTTGGCTTAAAGTAAATAAATATTTAAAAGAAAAAAATAAATAAAAAGTAAAAAAAATAGAAAGTAACATTTTAAAAAGTTAGTTAAAATAGTGTTTTAAAAAAGTTAGAAACTAGTACAAAACTTATTTACTAAGCAATTAAATAAAATTTTCAGCTAATAAAAAAATTAAAAATAACTGAAATATATTATAAAAATAACATTAAATATCATTATGTAGATTAAAAAAACTTATGTGTCTTTATTATAATATATAATATATATGTGTGGCTTTATTTTATTTTATTATATCATTATAATTATAATTTATAGTAGTGATAACTGATAAAGTGATTTCTTTCATGGCATGCTGCATAATAGCATGAAGTATATTACATGTGAAACTTCCTTTACTTTCTCATAACTGGCAAGTTGTCAAAATCAAAAGCACCTTGGCTTTTTTCTTTTCTCCTGCTTGTTCGCTAGCACATCCAACCTTTCTTCTTATTCATTGTTAAGGATAAAAACACCACAGAGGGAGACGTATGGCACAGTCTGGGTGCCAAGTGCCAACAAATTAAAGACGCATCAAACTAGTAGACATGCATACACATTACACAGATTTGTCTCACCATGCTGCATTCCTATCATGCACTAAAATGAATACCACTTGTAACGTTTAATCGCATTCAGGATCGATTGTGGATAGGGCTCCTTGTCAACGCCTTATCTCTTCTACATCAACAATCACTTGTTGCCCTCACAAACATCCAAAACGTTACATGTTTCTATTTCTACTGAGTTTTTTATGATATCATCATCTACTAAGTTAAGACTTCAATCTACGGAAGACTTTTGATAATGTGATACATTATAACATCATCAATCAAAACTAAAAAAATGAATAGGAATCAAAGAGTAAAAAAATCCCTATTCAACATTTACTAATTTTGTTTTTCAACTGTGAACATACCTATACACTGTTATTCATTCATAAATAAACACGTCCAGCTTTCAAATTTCAAAAGATTTTTAAACATCTACCAGTCCAAAAGAAAAAGAAGCAAAACAAAAGTCCCTTTCTCACTCTCACCAGCCAAACAGAAAAATTTACAAACCCGTGTGAATAAACCGACAATATGGACTATCAATATAATATATAGCAAATAAAAGAAAACATAAAATTGACGGGCAAAAAATATCCCGGATGATCAAACAAAGTGTCGCGTAAGCAGACAACCTAAATTCTCTGTAATGACTGCAATTTCAAACCAATGTTGTTGGGATATTTAGATATAAATAAAAAATGATGATAATAATAAATTGAAATACAAGTTAAAAATGTGCATGTGTGGGTGCAATATGTATTCATACCATTGCCCAGCTTAAAAAATCTAGCTTATGCTTTTATTCAGTAGCATATTCTACAATTTAAGCATTACCATAATTCTGAGAACGAAATTCAAAGAAAAAAGGATAAGCAGTTTCATTACACTAGTTCATCCAGCAAAGATCTGCTATCTAAACTATCAACCTTGGACTTGAGTGATAAGATGTTATTGTCCAAAGCAGAAGACTTCAGCTCAAGCTCGCTTATCCCCTCTCTGATCTCTTCAATTCTTGTTTTAATATCAGTTACCTCTTGTTCTTTCTGAGCCAAAATTTCCAGATTTGATTCTAGCTCTTTGTTCAATGACTCCACTTCACGATCAGAGTCAGCCTTTGCCATCTCCACCACACGGTGCTCATTGATGAGATCGATGTTTTCAGCAATTTCATCAACTATGCTGCGCAACCAGGCCACATGAAGCTGAGCAGATTCTACATCCTTGATAATAGCCAACAATTCCTTGATTTTAGACTTTGTCAATTGCATTATAGGTGTAGATTGTAGCTCTTGGATCACAAAGCACACACACTCAACGTAATATGACCGCATGACAACTGATTCCAAATGGCAGCTTGCTCCTATATCCCCATATTTTTCAAAGATGGATCTCAGGATGGGAGCAAAACTTTCTTTCACATGGTATTTACCAACTGGGACACGGGACTCAGAAACCACAGACTCAGTCTCCTCTCCATCACTGTCATCATTATCATGGAAATCACCAGCAAAACAAAACTTCAAGGACCCATCATTTGGTTTAGTAAGACCTCCCATGTCATCAGCAGAAGTGATTGGAACAACTTTTGGCGAAGCATTCTTGTCCCCATTGTGCTTTGATTGGACCTTGTGATTGGTAGCCTTTCAAAGTAACAAGGA
Organism: Psophocarpus tetragonolobus; assembly: GCA_037954015.1. Classification (NCBI taxonomy): domain Eukaryota; kingdom Viridiplantae; phylum Streptophyta; class Magnoliopsida; order Fabales; family Fabaceae; genus Psophocarpus; species Psophocarpus tetragonolobus. The sequence continues at coordinate 3,545,656 of CM075692.1, read as the reverse complement.
TAAGAGACAAGTCAACTATATGCTTCTTGGGTTTGTCTGTATTAGGCCATAATTGTAAAACCATTGACTGAAGAAAATACAAGGTTTGACCAAAAACAAGAAAAGCTAGGCCCTTACCATGACATCTACGACATGTATTTCTCCAGAAACTGGTATTAGCTCATTGCTTTTTGCCTCGTCCTTTGTCTTTTCAGACAAGTTTGATAATGGCGATGAAGCATCAGAGAGATAAATAGCCCCAATTTTTGAGGGTGGAACACTGTCAAGAATGGGCAGTTCTGGCTTAGAACCAACCTTCTTTCTCCTGTCAAAGTTTAATGACATGGTACCTGCAATTTAAGAGAATAGTAGTAAGAAAAATATCGATAATGAAAGATTTCAGGTATACCAATGATCTGTTTATACCTCAAAGTAACATATTTTAACTAGTCGAACAAAAAAGAAGGCAAGCTTTGCTAGACTGCTAGCGGTTTTATTAACCACCATTGAAAGTTGAACCATATATAAACAATATGATAGTGGTGTGAAGCATGTGGTCCCTTCATATTGTAATATGTAAATCAATGTGATTCATAATATATTATCCTTATAATATTAATAACATTAACTATATATTTGTGAACTTGGCAAACCAATCACACAGATAGAGCAGTTTTATGTGATGGACAGTATAATTTTATCAAGAAATGGCCAGACAAAATCACGATGTCTATGCAATTTATCCATCTGTATAAACTGTTGAAAACTGAATTATATAAAATGAGACCATTTCTTTTTTGAGTTTCCAAACCAATCTGTTTCTAGACAAATCCCATGCAACTTTCATTTGAATAAAAAAGATTGGTCAACATGACATGTTTAAATAGGAAAAACCTAAAAAGCACTGACACTCAGCACTTAAGTGAAGCCAAAAATACTTCTCAGGTTTCCCTTTGAGATGTATCGCATTCTTGAAAACCATTAATCTTTTATACGGGGGTGAGTGTGATAGTGTCCTTTTCAAGTAGATTAAATAAGATAAATGGAGAAATTTAGCTTTAAAATTCCATGAGCGAAGATATTCACTAGAAGATACACTTCACAAGCTATTAAAAACGAGAAAATAGTCACTGAATTGTATATCACAGATATCCTAAATAGCAGAAAAATAATGGAGGAAAACCTGAATCTGCCCCAGACATTCTTTTTTGGCAATTTTCATTACAGGTATGGTAAGGATTTGATGCTTTAGAGCAACCTGAGGGCCTGTGCTTTTCTTCATTCATCTTCTTGCCAAGTTCACCATCTGTAACACTTCTTAGATAACCTTTGAAAAAAGAAGAAGAAAAAAGACAGATTGTACAAGAGTTCAGACATTTGAAGTATTAGATTTCTAGCTTAATTTTCATGAACTCAGCGTAAATACTTCTACTTCTTCATCACGTAATCATTAACAATTTCAAATAAAGCTTGATGTATATGAACAAGTCAAAACATCCTAAGCAAAAAATTACAATATGGGTAAAAGGATAATGAAAAACAGATGCAAAAAAGAACAGCAACATATAGCAGTAAGCAGTTACATATTTTATGGAATCAGATTCAGAGTCATCAAATTTTCATGCATTCAAACAGTCATCACATCTTTAATTGTTGGATAAAAATTAGGCGACTCAAAATTTGAATGCATGCTTAAAGTCTCTTTTATCAAAATAAAACATGAGTCCCGATCTCCTTCCAACTTGTTAAATGTGTTAATACAAGGGAAACTGAATGCAGGGAACAAGTATTGAAAAAATGGACTGTGACTGCAATTTTGACTGCAAGGTCAAGATTTTTTTTACTGACAACTACATTGTCAGTTTGTCACTGCAATTGCAGCCACATTTTCCTGCAGCCCACAATGTCAAGGGGACTGGTTCAAATAGGAAAAGTACATTTTGCTAATGTAATATGTCTTGGATGATCCATATCTCAAGGTCAAAAGCCGATGAGAACATAGAATTGAAATATCCCTTTGGCCGAGAATCCTCACAGTCTAGGTACAAGAATGCAATTCCCAGGTAGATCCCGATTCAGGATCGTGCTCTACAGCCTCTACTACTGAGCTAATAGCCAGTAGTGAAGGCTTCCCACTATGCCAAAAGCAAGAGAAATCTACCCTCTCCTTCCTTTTTCCTCCCCCATGTTGCCACACGGGGGCGAAAAAACACTATCAAGAATGCAATTTAAAACCTTGACAGAAATCACCATCCTTTATTTATTTGGTGGGTAAAAGGGACATAACCCCAAGTAAAACCTGATAGCACTAGAGAAGTGATTAAAAAAAGAACCATAAGCCAAAATCGAAAACTTGGGTAATTAATATCTAGTAGAGCACCAAGAAGAGAGAAATTATATTTTACATCAGAAAACAAAATTATATTACATAAAATATATCAAGGGATTTAACTCCTCTAGAGCTGGAATGCGGAAAAAACATATATAGCTAAGGATAAAATTTGAGCAAACAAGAAGAGAAACTGACGAGAACTCTTTTTATATTTAGATTTAGATGGCTTGGCAGGTTTGGTTTCCTTGATCCTTTGCGAGCAAGCCTCCGTACATTCATGGTAGGGATTAGGAGCATATACACAGTTTGGCATAACTCTTCCGTGCTGAGCCATTTCTTTCCGAGTCTCCCCAACCTCTCCTTTGGTCTCAACCCACCCAACTGTGACTGTTGCATCCAGTCAAAACAAACTCAAATCAAACAACAATTGCATATATCTTATGAAAATTCTTACAAGTAGAAACAAAAAACATACAACATATACAGTAATTATCGGTTAAAAAAAAAGTCATACCAACCTAACAAAATCTAGATGTCATATCTATCCAGTTAAACCCACACATGTTTTCAGAGGTGGTATGTTTTTAATGCATATATGTTTGTTATGTAAACATACATAATTCAAAATAAATAAAAAAAATGTGACAGAAATAAAATGAAAAAGCATTTGCAGTTGATCTGCGAACGAAAAAGACGTACAGCAGAAAGAAAGAGGCATGGAGGAGCGAATAAGGAAAAAGAAAAAAAAATAGATATGGGATTGGAAAAAGCAGGAACCTAGAAATTGAAACTAGAATGACAGAGACAGCGTTGTTAGAAAGTTTAGGAGTAGGTGTGCAACCGGAGCTCCAAATCAAACAAACAAACACAGTGTCGAATTTGTTGATAAGTATTATTTTGTTGGGGTGAGTGAATGAAACAATGTTGGGGAAGCGTTTGTTTTTTGACTATGCAGGGTTGGCATTAGAATATTACAACCTTTTGAAACTCTTTGACCATTGAAATGTTTTAAAATAAGGACGATAATAAATGAGGCCGATACGCATGGAAATGAGAACCTGCTTTTTTATGCTATTGCTGGCATTCCCAGTGCCTATACCATTTTGTCAAACATCTAGAAACTCACGTGTCGTCTGCCATATACGTGTGCAACCTTCTTCTTTCACCACACTTACTATTTCTAATTCTAAACATTTATTATTAATTCATTTTTTTACCTCACCTAATACTAATACCATCACTTAAGCCATAGAATTATTATCCTATGTAAACAATCTTTTTTAAATATTTAATATAACTATATATTTAAAATTCAAATTTAAAATACTAATTTATTTTAGATGAATTTGTGCCCATTAATCTACATGTTTGTTGAAATTACATAACAAATTTAAATATATATTTTTAAGAAACTACTATTAACATTACTCGAGTCTGACTATTATAAATAAAATAATTAAAAATAAATTATATTAATATTAAATTACCCATAAATTTATTATTTCTTATTTTTTATATTAATATCTCTTTAATTTAAAAACATTACACAAATTCTTTTATATATTTAAAAATACTGAAGTATCACCTCTTAGACTTGAATTTTATACTAACACTCTTTAAAATACTAAAATAATATTTAAGAAAATAGTGATATAAATTACTATAAGTTGTTCTATAATTAATATAAATCATAAAATTCTTCTTTTAAATATTTAACATGATTATATATTTGCAACTTAAATTTAAATTTACAAATTAAATTAAAATTGTATTGTATGTTAGTATACTTGTTTAATGGTTAAATATTTATTCTCACAATTTTACAATTAAAATAATTTCATTTAATCATATGAAAAATTTAAAATGATATTATTTAAAAATAGTTTTAAAATACTAACTTATCATTATTGTATTTTTCAGAAACTTGTCCCTCAACCACTAATTACAAACTAATTCGTATCCAAGACTGAAACATTATTATTAATAAGGTAATTAATATTATTTTTACTGATTTGTATTATTTTGTAAAAATATTTCAAAATATTAAAATATAACATAAAGTATAATTAATTTTTTATTTAACTTTTTAAATATCTATCACATTAATGAATCTCAGCCGACGAACTTGCTAGCACTACTTTTATTGAAATATCTCTTTTTAATTACTTTTTTTTTCACATACAAGTCTTTGTTGGTAATTTTTATTTAATTAAAATATTTAAATTTATTTATTAAAATAATTTTCGGCTTCGAATGAAACTTTTTATAAATATTTATTGAAATATTCTAGAAAATCATTTATGTGGACATGTACTATAAAGCCATAAAAAAAAAAAGAAATCTCTGGCGCGAGAACCAGCTTTTGTTGTTACATTGAAGCTGACAGCTGGAGAACTCACGTGGTGTTCCAGCTCCTAGTTATTGACAGATTTGGTTAATTGTTAGACTTAGTAATATTTTAAAAGTCCATACATCTAGAGAATTCAAATGAATTTAATTTAAATTCATTCCATTGAGTACAAAGGAAAAAAATAAATATACATATTTTTATACTTAATGATACATCAGTATTACGTTATGTGGTGGACTGAGGTTTCATGCTAACTTGTGGTCGTGATCATAATAAATTGAAATCTAACTTATATAATTTATATTTATGTAAAATAATTATATAATTTTAAAGATTGCAATGTTTTTTTTTTAAAAAAAAAATTTAATTCATGGGATGTTTAGTAAATTAAAAGTTACTTGTGATTTCTTTCATCCTGGAGATAAAAAATAGAATAGATTAAAATAATAAAGATAAATAATAAAAAAATATTTTGTTTTATAACAGAAAGATAAGTGAAAAAGACTATGGGCACTTTAAATAGATATTTTATTTCTATAGTTATATTGCTTGAAGCATAATGACTATTAGATATTAGTCTAAATGAGATTAACACACGAAAATCCTACTCGAATGTAACTCATTCAATTAATTATACAAGTTGAATCACAATAAGTAATTAATCTTCTCTGTCAAATTATATAAAGGCGCACAATTCAACCTTAGAAATTAGAATCAAGCCTTGATCATTGAAAACTAGCAAAGTACTTTATTATTGAAATTACTCAACTATGGCATGAGTCTTATGTTAGCTTTGTATGAGAAGTATGTCATTCCTTTTTCTCTAATCATTTTAACAATTGATATATTTGTTTAAAACTTAAAAAAAAAAAAAAAAGGTGAACGAATGGCACCTAAGCTAGGTGAACCACAACTATATGGGTCAAAATTTGAATTTTAAATTTATATGATGTAGAGACATAAGATTGGTCAAAAGTAAAAAGAATAAATTTTTAATAGTCTTTGGATCCAATTAAATTTAATAGTCTTAATTATTTACTTATTTAGTGCTTGTTTGGTAACAATTTTATAAAATTATTTTTAGTATTTAAAAACTAAAAAAATCGTTTGGGTGATATTTTCTTAAAATTGTTTTCAAAAATTGTTTTGGTTTTTAGTTTTTAAAAACTAAAAAATAAGAATAATCATAAGTATTTTTTCTTTTCAGTTTTCTATTTTTGTTTTGAAAAACTCAAAGTATAATGAGAATATATTATTTTTTATTAATGATATTTTTATAAATATAAACAAATTTGTTTTCTTTATTTTCGTACTTTAAAATAGTTTTCAAATAAAACTTATCAGATAAATTTTCTTTTCTCTTACTATTTTTTACTATTTCTAAAAACTAAAAAATAAAATCAAACAAATCAAGTTCATTAATATTTAGAAGCAATCATTTGAAACATGTGAGACTACTGTTTACAATAAATTCTTCCTCTAAATGTTTAACTTGATTGTATATTGTATGCTTAAAACTTGAACTCAAGTTGAAACAACCTCATGCAACTCAAGTGGTAATAGTCTTCCTTATTTTTAACAAAAAAAAAAAAACTTTTATTATTGGTATTTACTATCAAGGAAATAATGTATTATTATTATAGTATTTTTGTAAGCATTTAAATAAATATCTTTACTTGAAGACTAAATCTTAATTTTGGTTTATTATGTTTTAGTTTTTTCATTTTAATACATTAAATTTTTAAAAGTTCCATTTTAGTCCTTTATATTATCAAAAAATTTGTTTTAATCCTTTATTAAATAATGCATGCAAGTGTACTCATTCTTACTTGGTGCGTATGAGGTTCCACTCTGTACACCTTTCACTTCAAATATAGACAACTAATGCACTTAGCTGATACGATTGTAACGTTAAAGATGAATATGTACTAGAAAATTTTGGTGATTATGATGAATGTGGTTTTAGAAGATTAAAATGATATTTAAAATAAAGATACTTAGTTAAACTATTTCAAAATTTTAAGGTTATAAAAAACTAATAGAATACAAAAGAATATACTAAAATGAAAATTTTGAAAACATAAAATACCATAATGAAAACTTTAAATTTTTTTTTACAAGTCAAACAATATATTAATATTATTAAATGGAACTTTAATATTATTAAATGAAAACATCAATACTAAATATTATAATATCTTATAATAATATAAATAGTTAGATATAATTCCGAATAAAAGGATTATGATATTTTATTTTAATTGATAATTTAATATATAACTAAGAAATTAGATCATTATGTACATACATAAGTATTTACTTTTTCATTTAGTAATAAAATATCATCTATATATATATATATATATATATTAAATTATGTTTCCAAAACTAAAATTCTAAAATAAAAAATTATGCGTATGTAGCAATTAATGGTTGGCATTAATTATATTTATATATAATTTTTGTAATTAAATATTAATTTTAAAATTTTTAATATTAAATAAAAACATCTTATTTATCATTAAATTTATTTTAAAAAATAATAAATAAAAATTAATATGAAGATTTTTTTTACTTTAATTTTATTAAACTCTTAATTACTATTAGCCTATCAGTAACATTTGTTTCATGAATTAAAAAATACTGTTTTCAGAATATAGCAGACGTGAGAATATACTATTTTCATATTTATTAAAAGTTTTTAAATTTCATTTCTTTACATTTTTTATTATTGTAAATGTTTTAACTTCTTATTTTTTTTACCTTTTATTTCTATGATAAAAAGTAAGAAAATTATATTCTCATAACTTCTATTTTTTTAATTAAATTATTTTAAAATTTAAAAATATTTCAAAAAATATAAAAAACAATCTAACACAATTTTAAATTTACCTAAATATAATATTTTCTATCAGTTTTATTATTTTTAAGAATGAAATTCCCAAAAATATAATATTAATACTTGAATTGAAATAAACTTTCAGCCGTAAAGACAGAGAAAGTTGAATTTAATTTAAATCACGATACAGTTAATCAATTCGAAAAAATTTGACAATGACATGTAACTAAAACTAACATATTGGAAACGATTAAAAATATTAATGTAAAATAAATTTAATTATAAAAACATAAAATTCAAGTATATAAGTATTCACATAAAAATTAAAGTGTAGAAAGATATTTATGTATATATATTTTTTAAAAATATTAATAAAAAGAAATTAAAAAGTGTATGAAATCAAACATTATTGTTATCCTCTAAATTTAGAATAACTATCTTGGACGTGAATAATTTAAAACTACGAGTATGTGTAATGGATATACAGAGGTGAGAATAGTGATTAACGAAGAATATTAGGTTTGGAAATTGCAAAAGTAAAAACATTAGGTGGATTGTAAAGAAGAAGAAGAACATAGACTGCAAAAGAGTGGGAAAAGTTCCAAAAATTGAGGCCGCTTGCAACAAAGTGATTTTCAACTTTACTGCATTATTTTCTTCTTCATCCTCCTTTCAATGAAGAAAACAGCCTATAATTCACTAATCAATTGTTTCCGATTCTCTTGGGCTGCTACCTACCAAACTAACTCTTCCAATATTCATTCTTCTTTTTCATTATTTTTACAACACATTATCTGTTTTAAATTTGAGCCTGCTCCTTTTTTTATCTTCATCATGCTGCTTAATTTATTATTGTAAACTACTTTTAACATGTAATCTTCTTTGGAGGTAATATGGACTGGCATCTTCTGCTCAAAAAGTGATGGCTCAAGTTACTTATTTATAGCCATGAATAAAAAATTATTATCTTTTTAATTTGTGACAAATAAAGTAATAAAAAAATAAGAAAAATTTATTATTTTCTATTTTTTTTTATTTTTCACTAAAAAAATACATGAAAAAAGAAAAAAGTGTAAACAAATTTATCTTTCTAAAATTATCTTTTAATGGTCAAATAATAAAGTATCAGAAAAAATATTGTTTTTTATAATTTATTGTTTTTAAATTTTATGTGAGAAAATAATCATTTTATAAAATTATTTTTATCTTTGTTAAAAAAAAAGTACTTAGTAATTCAAGAGATAATTTCAAAGAGGAATGTCAAATAAAAATAATTATAATACAATTAATGTAAGTAAAAAAAAAATGAAACCGAAATCAAACTTCATTACCCTCATGCATAGAGGTGGACATGAGTCGAAGTCGAACTTTTTTAATTATAATTAAGACTCGTGTGATTTATGGTGATTAATATACTTTCATTTCTATTTTTATTTTATATATTTAAAATACATCTCCTATTTGATCTATGTTACATCAGTTTCTTTTATAAGCAACATACCCTACACTAATTAATCAAATCCTTATCAATAGATGTGGATAAGAGTATGAATCATATTATGCTTTTTAAATTACAATTAAGGCTTATGTTATTTACATCTCTAGAGGGTGATTGATATATTTTAATTCCTTTTTATATTTATAATTAGATATTTCCTAAAATATCCTAAATGTACACTTCTTATTTGACATATCCTATTTTTTTTTTTTTTATAACTAACATACTCTACACAGATTAATATATCTCCCTTCTCATTTTTTCCATACATCATCATATCCCTTTCTTACCTCCTCCTCAATACTTCCTCCCTTCTCTCTCATTCTCATTTTTAAACCTAAAAACGAAAACTTTCTTGTTGTTTGAGATTGAGAGTGGACAAGAGTGTCGTAATTTTTCTTTCTCATTCTCAAATGAACAAAGTTTCTATATTGTTGGATAATATAAGCTTCAAAAAGTACTTTTCATATAATATTTGAAAAGTTCTTTCTAGAATATTATACAAGGTTTCAAAAAGTACATTAAGTATAATTTCACACTCAAAAATATTTATTATTGAGCGTGTAATATTCTTTAATTTGCCCTCTAAATATAGGGTTGTTCATAGTTCACTTTAGTTTTTCTTTTCAAATTAAATTAAACCAAGGTTAAACTGTATCGAACTATTTAATAACTTAGTTAATTAATTCAATAATTAATAAAAGAATATATATATATATATATATATATATATATATATATTCATTTATTTGTTACTGGTAGATTTTTTTAACACATATAACTTTTTTATTGTGTTTTTTTTTATAAATATATGGATGAAATATAATAGAAGTCGGTGCAAGGAATGAATCACATTCCACTAATTTTTTTTTTTATTGTTCCCTAAAATTTAAGTGCAAAGGATGAAATAATATATCGTAGTTTACGAAATGTTTAGTTTATCTTTATTTTTAATAACTAATCACACACTTACTTTTATTTATTATTTTCTTTGTATGTTTTCCTCACAAGACATTTGAGTTTTCTACTTTATTTGTCTATTATTGCTTAAATATTCTTCTTCTTTGAAGTTAAAGTGTAAGAAGATATTTAACATGTGTCATAAAAGTGTGACTATTTTCACATAGACGTAGAAAATCATTTGAATTTTCTAACAAACGTGTGACACAACCCACAATACAAAAATACGTGAAAGACACACTGAAAGAAAACAATTAATGAATTTTTTCCAACATATTTCCAACAGCTATATGGCCATAACCACAGTGTTGTGGGACATAAGTAGTTATGAATTTTTAACTTATTTTTTATTATTTTTTTATCAAAAGTAGACATTTATTAGTAATCAAATGTCTGCTAACAAAAATTAATATATTAACGACCAACATTTAACCTATAAAAAAATTGAGTGATTGCGTAGTTATATATATATATTAAGAATTGCTTTTAATATTAATTTTAATTATAATAAAAAAAGAAAATTTCAATACGTTTATACATATGAAAATTATATTTCCTCACAATAAACAACAATAATATGCAGTGAGTAATGTAATTTGTAACTAATACTGTGTAAAAGAGAGTTGTATTGGCAGTTTAGTTCAGTGTATTAAACTAGTCTATTTTTAGAAACTAAATTTAAAAACAATTCAAGATTAGTTATTTAATAAAACAGTTAAGTTTTTTATAATTTAGTTAACATATTAAGTTTTTTTTAGTTAAAAATAATTTTATAACACATTACATTTACACAACTATACAAAAATTCTATTAAGCATGCACATTTTAGAAACAATCATCAAGTTGTTAAGTGGCCATGAAAAATTTATGGGTGGAGTTCATGCAGTGAAACCGTCACTTTCATGAAGGAACTTTGAGTCTGTATTTTGTGGTCATCCACCATAGTTAAGTTAGAATGGATAAATGTGGTCGTTGCTTGTAATAATGAAGAGCAGTCCATTTGAAAGAAATATTTAATCTGCATGAATAAGTAGTTTCCATCATTTTCAATATGCACATGCATTCGGTACTATTCCCTTCTTGAAATGTACAAGATATTCATTTATTTATCTTCTTTTTTCCTTTCCTTATTTTCGGCTTCCCAGTCCCTTCACCTTTACAAACTCCACTATTTCTATGCACTCCCAACTTACAGTATGGTTTGGGAAGAGAGTCCATCTTTATAATAATTTTTTAGATTCAAAAATATTAAACTAACAGTTCTTTCATCTCTCTTTTATTAGCAGTATCAATTACCTATTTACATTCTCTCTTTCATATTGATTGGTTTATCCCTTAATTTTTATTTGTAATTAATACAAAAGTGCTACATATGCTTGTTTCTAATTATGGGATGAAAAGATTTTGTTCTTATTTTGTCTCAAATATCAATGTAACATTAATTAATTATCAACGTAGAGGATATCTAGTAAGAAAATCAAATTTATATGTATATATATATATATATATATATATATATATGAGCAAATTTCAATTATTGAAATAAAAATTAATGGTTGAGATCTCGTTCACTCATTCTTCGTTTAATCGCAAGTATTTGTTTGTATGACTTTTAAAATATTAATTAGTAAAGTCAACAAATTTAGTATAATAAAGGGTTTTGATAGAGTGTGTATTTGACAAAATTAGCTGAAAAACTAGCTGAAAGTTGACAACCTTATTGAAAGGTGAAATCTAAAAAACTAGTTGAAAACTGAAAAACTAGTTGAAAGTTGTAAAATGACAAATAAGGAGATCATTAATCATTAGATCAATAATGAGGTATTTAAAATAATTATAACATATTTTAATAATATAAATTAATTATATATTTAAATTATAAATTATTATAATTATATATTTAAATTATAAATTTCTATAATAACATATTTAAATTATAAATTTATGTAATTATATATTTAAATAATAAATTACTATAATTAATATTTAAATTATAATTTCTATAATTAAATATATAAATTTTAAATTACATATTTAAATTATAATTTCTATAATTATATATTTATATTATAAATTACTATAATTATATTAATGAAGGGGAGAAAAAATAAAGGAGAGAGAAGTTGTATAATATGATGAGAGAATTAGTGGGAGAACAATGCATTAATTAATGAAGGGTAAATATGTAAAAATAAAATCAACTACTAGTTGAAAATAAGAAATCTTTTGAAAAAAACTAATTGAAGGAGCCTTGTTGAAAAATCTAGTAGCTCCTAAACTTTTACTATCCAAATGGAGTTGAAACCATTACAATTAGTTTTTCAGTTTTCAGTTAGTTGAAATGATAAATAAAATATTTTTTTCTCATAAGTTTTAGATAGTATACACATATCAATTATTAATATTTATCTTATTTGTGATTTGGCTGTACGCATAACAATGAAATGAGTTAGAGACATATTTGATTCTTTTTTCTCTTCATATATGTAAAAGGAGGATGAACTTTGATTTAGTTTAAAAGTTAGTGATTTTTTCATTTATACTTCAATTATTTTAAAGTAAATGTAATAGGTTTGTGACAAGTTTCTTGAATATGATAGAATCTAATAAAAATAGAGATGAATTTTTAGTTTTTAAATCTATCACTTTTAAACTAAATATGATAAGAAGAAGAGTCAAATCTTATTTTGATCCACTTTATTGGTATGCCTACAACTAAACCTCGAAGGATATAAATATTAATTACTAAGATGTGTATCCTGTTTAAAGTCTAATTGAAAGATGTGTAAAAATAATGATAAGAAAGAAAAAAATGTAAGTAACATTTTTTAGGCTTATATGTGATTTTAACCCTTATAATTTATCATATTTTATTTTAAATAAATTTATATATCATATTTAACTCTTAGCTATTTATTTATACTTAAAAATATGCCATTTTTCATTTATTATATTTTTTATTTTAGTTGCTGTAAGTTTTTTTTTTTTTTTTTAGTTTCTATAAATTGTATTTTTTTTACTTTTGGTCCTTGTAAGTTATTTTTTTCATTTTAGTCATGGTAAATTCATTTTTTTTTTAATTTTAGTTCTTCTAACGTCAATTGTCATCTTTAATGTTTTTATAGGAGAAGCATAATGACAAGGACAAAAATAAAAGTTTTGGAAATATTAGAAGTAAAATTTAAAAAAAAACCTTTTAAGGACTAAAATTGAAAATTTGTATTCTTACCAATACCATTTTCATATTTAAGTATTTATATAAATTATTATGTTAGATTTCTAACACATGTCTTCATGTTGAGAATTATATATTTCAAACATGAAGTTTGCATTAACAAACATATTCGTAGTTTGATAACTCCTCAACGATGAATGATATATGATCGACTCAATAATTACTAAGATATATTTTAATATTATTTTATATTAGATTTCTGCCTAATTCAACTAAAAAAGTTACTCTAAAATGTAAAAATTATTCTCGTCATATATAATATATTAATGTAAAATCTCTAATACATTTTTTTCGTGGGAGATTTTATGGTATTTTTTCTAATTTTATGGATATTGATATTTTTTTTTATCAAATTGTAGATTTTATTCAAGCATTTTTTAATAAATTAAAATAAGTTTTATTTATAAATAAGTAAATATGTTTAGGATTTACAGTAAAATGATTTTATTTTAAAGACTTATTTATAAAATTTATTTTAAATAATTTTATAAAATTATTTTATTATAAATCCTAGAAATATTTACTTATTAATAAATAAATAAATAAAAATTATTTTAATTTATTAAAAATAACTTAGATAAAATCTACAATTTGATTGATTAAAAAAAATATTAATATTCTTAAAAATTCGGAAAAACACTATAAAAATCACCTATTTGTTTACGTCTATTCCCGTCTTTATTAATTAAGCTAAGCATGTATAAAACAAGTGAAAATATGAAAATCTCTTTAATAAATTTACTCTATAGTTGAAATATCTAGAAGAAGTATAATTTAATATTTTATCAAATACTTTTAATTTTTTATCAAACAAAAAATGACAGAAATCTTCATTATGGTTTAATTTAATTGATGGTGAAAGAAAATATAGAAATCTTAAGTGAGACTTACGGTAATGATATTAAAATTGAATTAAATTAATGGGAGAAAGGAAAAGTAGTTGTTGGAATGTATGGACAAAGGAAAAGAATTAAAGGTACTTACTTAGCAGTTTGATTGGTTTTGTGATATAATGGGAAAAAAACAGAGGGTTGGGTGGGTTGGTGAATGGTTTGATCATTGATCTTTGGTCTTTGATTTTTTATGTGAACGCAATAAGTTTGTTTTTTGCTACGCGATGACTTTGGTCCTTGAAATCTTGATTAACTTTTTGGAACCATAAAGAGATACATATTACATACACCTTCTTCATTGCCCTTACATTATAACACTTTTTTTGTAATTGCTTCCTCTGCATAATGTATTCAATCTCTTAAATCAACTGAGTATTCAACCAAAGAAATAGCAAACGAAAACATCGTTCTTTCTTCGGACCTCATATCTCTTTTCCTTTAATAAATTTTATTAAGGGTTTTCCCAACCTATGCACGGGGGACATGTAGAATTAAAGTTTTTAAATATCTCTTTTTTTTTTAAAAAAAATTATAAATATTTAAGTGATATTTGTATTATAATTAAAATTTATTTTAAGTTGATATATTTTTTCATTATAACACTCACTACTCATTTCTAGTTTTCTATTGTTTTTTCTTTCTTTTTCTTTTCAATCTTATCTCATCATCACAACCATCAGTGCAATTATTACTACTCCTGTGGTTACCCTTTGACGGCATTAAGGAGTAGCCCTTTGACGACAATAAAGAGTAATAGTGGTAGCACCAACTATAGTGGTAGTGAAGGTAACAATGACAACAATGATAATGATGGAGTGGTAATGACGATACTGACAATAGTAATGATAAAGTGAAGTGAGAAAAAAAAATAGTAGAAAACTGAAAATGAATAATAAGTATTATAATTAAGTGACATGATAAAAGAATATACTAGATTAAAATTAACTTTAATGACAATAACAACATCACTTAAATATTTATATTTTTATAAGATATTATTTGATTTAAAAAGATGTATAAAAACTCTAATTCTACGTACACGGGTATGTACATGGTGAATAGGTTATCAAACCCTTTTATTAATAACAACACCACTAAAATAAAGTATTTTGCACATTGCCATCAAGTGTAGATCAGTTTTCCCAAAAACTATGCTATAAATATTTTGACGTCAACGTTGGACGAAGAAATTACATGTACCATGGATGATGGGTCAAAAAATTACACGTATCAACTTTTGAAGCATTCTACCAAGTTTTGCTTTTCGAAAGAACATTCTACTTTGGAAAATTTATGTTCGGCTGAAAAAAAATTGGGCATTTCTTTTATAAAGTTAAAACATGTTCTCATCCATGCTGTGCTGTTGATACAGGATGCTAAAATCCGTTTTCCAGTTTTTTTTAACAGGGTCAATTTTCATTATGAAAAACAGAGTCGGAGATAAGATTACAAGTCAGGAGAAGTTAAATAGAAAAAAGATATCTACAAATAAAAAAACTAAATAACAATAAATTTTAATAAAAATTAGTATTTATACTAAAAAAATTTTAGAAAATCTAATAGGTTGTTCATAAAGGCACTCGATTGACAAAAATTAATATGAAATATTATTTCATTTTTAAATAAATTATAATCAAATCAAGACAAAAGAAAGACTAAAAAAATATTTAATTACTAATGCAATCTTTTACATAATTTAAAAATAAAATGAATAATATTTAAATATTTTATCTAATAAAGAAAATTATAATTATCACCGTACTATGTATAAAGGTGTATCACATGAGAGTGGTGTTGAAAATATTAAATTTGTGAGTTTGAATTTCTCCATTAATATATTAACCACTAATATTTGTCTAAAAAAATGATAAAATATTTTTTAGTGATCAAATTTAAATAATGAAAGATATCTTTAAGTGAATTGTTTTAATGTAAACTATTTATTTAAATTTAGATAACTACAAAATATTGTAATTATTTTTAGATAAAGATATCATTTTCATGTGATATGTTTGTCTCTATGTATATAAATAAAGAGAGAAAGAAATTTATTTTTTATAATAAATATTATAAAAGAGGATAAAATATTTTATAAAAAAATAAATATTATTATTTTTACAATCAAATCTTCAAATAAAAATTAACTAAAAATCAAAATATTAAATTCTAAAAAATACATATTAAAAAAAATATTATATATTAAAATGATTATTATTATAAATATTAAAAAATTAAGAAAAAGGTTGGGCCCTAACTTCCCAAGTAAATTCATCGCTCTAAATAGATATTTAATATTTTGGTTAATTATTGCACCCGTAAAACATGTCTAATATCTCATTTTTATATTGGGTTACCGAATTAAGAGATTTTTTTAAGCGTCCTATGTTTAGAAAGCAAGTAGTAACAAAGTATAGAAATACTTCTTATGTTTAGGTTAAGAGAAAGCATCCACTTATTCCTATAAAAAGTTTAAGAAATTTAGTTTTTTAAAGTTTAGTTTAATTATATATAAATTTTTTATTTTTTTAATTATTAATTTTGTAACACTTCTAAAGTTGAATGCAAATTATTATGAGCAAATTCTATGTTATCTTTGTTATTGTTTAAACCCTAATTTTGTACCTTTTTTATTACCTTTCAAGCTATATTTTTGTAATCATTCTTCATTATCATTTAAATTTCCATTATTCTTTAAACCCTATGATTGTTTGGCACCTCCATAAATAATTTATTTCTATTTTAATATTCTCTGAGATTATCTTTAAATTTTTCCTCAAATAAAATTGTAGTGGAAAAGAGAGATAACATGTTCATTACATCAAGATACTTTCTTTTATTCTTTTAACTTATGTTAAGGAGAATCTGAGATGTTTTTAGTATTTTTTTTTTTGTTTTTATTTTCTCTTAGGTTAAGAATGAAAAATGATAAATGTTGTTGAATAGTTTGTTTGTCCAGTTTGTACCAAAATGAGTTTTGTAATAGCATTCTCACTTCTGCTTTTGAAAAATGAGTTTTATAGATTATTGATTTAATCTCAAACTTCATTTTAACAAATTGAAGTTAAAATCAAACATGCACTCATTATTTAAGAAATACTTTCTAGAATTATAAACTTGTGTCCTCTTTATAATTTTTGCAATTTGAAATTTTTACTTGACACAACATACACACGTAACTATAAATTCTTACAACAAGATGAACATAGTGTGCATGAAGCTAAGAGTTTCAAGACAAAGTCTAGAATATGAAATATACATTTAAATGTGTAAAATAGAGATGATAATTAACCTCTTCCCGCAATCCAATTGCAAATTGTTAGAGTTGTGACAATGTTTGATTATTGTGTAAGGGTGTGTGTGACAACAAATAGGGTTTGTTGTGAAGGAAGAGGGTGAGTGATGGACAAAAGAGTTCCTATAGAGAAAAGATTATGCTTGTTAGAAGGTTACAAAAAGAGATTGTGAAAGAATAGGTGTTTCATGACTAGTGGGATTTGTGGAAAAGGTTTGTCGATTAGGAAAAAAATTTATAAATTAAAGAAGTGTATATATATTTCAAGAAAAATAATAATTTTAAAGGCATATTGGAAAAAATTTAAAATGAGAATGTAAAAGAAGATAGACTTAGCATTACATAGAAGTAGGGATCACAATCATGTCCGTTCCTGTCTTGATTTTGACAGGAAAAACATGTGTTTTTGGTTCCTGCCCCATCCTTGCCTCGTTCCGCCTAAGATTATCGGGGGATGGGAACAAGTGTGAGTTTGTCAATGCTAGCACTTGCCCTTGCCCTACTTTTACATATAATTATATTTTAACAAAATCTTACATGTTTGTATACAAAATCACACCATTATGGACCATTAAAACTAAAATATAATTAATAACTTAGCATATAATTTATTTAATAATTAATAAATTAGATATAATTAATAAATTAACATATAGTTTATTTAATAAATATAGGTAAATTTAAATATAAGTTATAAAAAATAATATAATGGGGTACACGCAGGTATATCTGAACCTGAAAATATCCAATGGGATGGGAACATGGATTAAAATTTCATACCACTTTCTTTATATCTGTCGCTGCTCGGTTGTCATCCCTTAATAGAAGTGTAAATATTTATTTATGAAAAAAACACTTATTTCAATGAAATAACTACTTTTATTTTTTACTGTATTTATCTAAATTGCTTCTATTTAAAACAAAATAAATGCATTTCGAATAACAAGTTTGGCTCCCATTGAGCAAATATACTAAATATCTTTAGAACTGAAATTTAACCCTCAAATTCTAGCCTTTTTTTTTAACCAAGTGTTGTACAATTTTATAAATCTACAGATTATTATATTCATACATTTCGTTTATTTTTCTTTTCACTTCTACCAATTAAATATTTTATCTTCCCAATTTCTATTATATTATTTATTATATTTATCATTTACTCTTTCCATTTCAAAATAAGTGCTCTAAATAAACTATTTTATACAGACAAAAAAACTAATAAATAAATGAAAAATAATATTAATTGAGCAAAATTAACCTTATATTAATTTACATTCAGAAATTAAAATGACATTATTAGAAATATTAATAAAAAATAATAATTAATATCACATTAAAAAAATAAATACGACATTTATGTTAGGACAATTTTGTTCTCCAAATATATATCATTTTTGTTTTTCCCTTTTCATTTTTTGTTGTTTTCTCGATCTCTCGTGTCTCTCTTTTTCTTCATCCATACACATCTGGTAAAAATGATAAGAAAAGTGAACTGCTCTCCTTTAAGCAAAGGGTATTAGAAATTACCTCATCTCGTAAGCACTACAAAGGGTGAACCTTGAGGTAAAACTCCTGCAAGTTTTAGGTTTATTAATAAAAAAAAATTGTTATCAAACAAAAAGTTCCATATATTAGATAAAAAGACTGCGTATATTAATAGAAAGACTTAATGTATAGTTTTTTCATTTAAAATCATTTTTTCTTAAACTTTGGTTTAGTGTGTCTCGTACAATAATTTATTCTTTTTTTTTTACAAAATACAATGCATTTTTCTTAATTTAATAATTAACTGGAATATAAATAGTCTCTCTTTCTTAGAATACAAAGGATTTAGAAATGTTAGCTTGGAGGTATCTTGGTTTGAAAAGAAATAAATTTAAGACACTTCAGTATTTTGAATTAAATAAATTAACTTTCTTAATTTGGTAAATAAGTTATTTGATCGTCTGAGGACGTATATGAATTTGAATGAATTGGAAAAGTATTGATAAGATTTGTATATGTAAATTGCAGTATGCAGTTTCCTTTTGTGGGTTGAGTAGTTGAAGTTAGAGGGAATACAGTATCCAAAACGAATGAAAAACTGTAGTAAGGTAGTTAAGGTTTTGTACGCCATCTTGGATCATGCAATATGCTCCTGCCATCATCACCAACTCATCAATATTTTTGAATTCACCTTTCTTTCCTCATTTCTCGTTTCCTCTTCCTTAACAGAACACAATGCAAAACAATTATTTTATTGCAAAAATCTCTCTCATTCACCCTCTTCTGTTCACCTACCCTAGTAAGTAGTAACATCCACATATAAAGATATTGTGTTTGCTCCTTCCTTTGGAACTCAGACAATTTTAGTTTGTTGGGAAGGGACTTTAGGCATAAGGTGGATATGATTCAATTTTTTGGGTTGATGGTGCAGTTAACTGTTCCCATCAACTAAGTTTGTATGGATATCAGTTTTTGTTTCTTCTTCTTCTTCTGCTTCTCTTCTGTTTCTTCTTCAATCTTGCTCCTGCTCTTGCTTTTAGTCAAAGGAAGTAACCATAGCCACTTTGCTTTTGTGAGCTCAAAGAGGAAGTTCCACTATCATCATCCAGGTCTATATATCTCATTAGTTTTCTATTTATGGCGTGGATGCATGTGGGTGTTCCAAAAGTACAAAAACTTAAACATAATAGCGTCACAATAACAGATCTTAATCATGTTGTATGACTAACATTAACTCTTCTCAATTCTCACTAGATATAATACATTTCTTTTTATCTGTACAAAAATATATAAAGAGTAAAGACCTAAGACATATATATCAAATTGATATCTGACAAACTCTTTGCTAACTGCTTTGTGTCGGCTAGCTAGCTGTTCTTAGCAACGATATTTCAATATTTGGCGCTTTACCAATTATTGCAGGTGACATGAACATCATGATGCAAAACTTAGTAGAGAGACTAAGACTTCTCGTAGGTTTGAACGGATGGGACTACTGCATCTACTGGAAATTGAGTGAAGACCAAAGGTGACACTGACACTTAATAATAGACTGTCATTCCTCTTTTTCTCTGTATCTCCTTGTGCTCAATTGTGATGCTTGCATTTGCATATATGCATGCTCTAGGTTTCTTGAGTGGTTGGGATGCTGTTGTGCTGGCACTGAAGCCAATCAAAATCCTGGGGAAGAACATCTTTTCCCTGTCTCTTCATGCAGGGATACCACTTATCCACACCCGAGAACAAAGTCCTGTGATCTTCTTTCCCAGCTTTCCACTTCCATACCCATAGACAATTCTGGGTAACTATATTTTCTTATTATATTCCCCATCTCTTTATCTTGAACAATTTTTAAGTATTTTGTCGACCTGTTCTGTACCCTCACCTAGTATGTTACGAATGAACAGGCTTCATGCACAGACCCTGTTAACAAACCAGCCCAATTGGGTGAACTATTCCAATAGCTTAGATCCTAGTAGCATTTTGGAAGTAAGTAAACCACATTTAATTTTTTTTTTTTTCGCACACTTCATCTGTGGGACGCAAAATGGATTTTATGTTATTCAGCTAATGATCTATACATAAATTAAGTCCTAATTAATTTGTTTTGCAGGAAACAATTGGGACCCAGGTTTTGATTTCAGTGCCAGGTGGACTGGTTGAGCTGTTTGTAACCAAACAAGTACAGTAGTGTCACATACATGTTCTTGTAGGCGACATTAATAGTGCATAAATATATTAAACTGAATTTGTTCCTCTCTTTTGCATATATTGTAAAACAGGTAGCTGAAGATGATCAAGTGATAGATTTTGTGACAAGCCAGTGCATTGAAGCGGTGAACCACCCACTGAGCTTCAACATTGACGTAAATTCAATGCAATCAAACCCACTTTTGGGTGATGAAAAGGAAGGGAACAACCAGTTCGAGCCTTCAGAACATGTCATCAGTATGGACCACCAGCGCATTGGTCTGTGCAGTTCTCCGCTGGACTTGATGCAACAGTTCAACTACAACCAGCAGAACAGAATGAAGAGCGATGGCTTCTCGGAAGGTTCATTCCTGCATGAGAAGCAAACGAACCCAGAAGAAGAGGAGCAAGACACCTATCAGAAAAGCCTCATGGGAACGGATCCACAAGCAAAAGAGAAGCAAGAAGAGGAGAAGGAGTTGCTGAAACACGCAGTTGGTAGATCAGATTCAATGTCAGATTGCAGTGACCAGAACGAAGAAGAGGAAGATGGAAAGTATAGGAGGAGGAATGGAAAAGGGAACCAATCGAAGAACCTTGTAGCTGAGAGGAAGAGGAGGAAGAAGCTGAATGACAGGTTATACAACCTTCGTTCTTTGGTTCCAAGGATCTCTAAGCTGGATAGGGCCTCCATTCTGGGAGATGCCATTGAGTTTGTGAAGGATTTGCAGAAGCAAGTGAAAGAGCTCCAAGATGAGCTTGAGGAGAATGCAGACACCGAAAGTAACTGCATCAATGGGAATAATAATAATAATAATCAATATGTAGGTGACGCTGAACAAGGTAAGGCTCAAACTGTGGGGACATCGGAGAATGGCTATGTCTATGTCTCAAAACAAAAGCAGGAAGATGTCATTGACAAGCAGACCCAGCAGATGGAGGTACCTATATAACCATCACATCTCCATACTCCATACTCCATACTCCATACTCCATACTCCATACTCCATACTCCATTCTCATTTTTCATCTTCTCAACAATATTTGCTTATTGCAGCCACAGGTGGAAGTGGCTCTCATTGATGGGAATGAGTATTTTGTCAAGGTGTTTTGTGAGCACAGGCCTGGTGGCTTTGTCAAGCTCATGGAAGCCTTTAACACTATCGGCATGGATGTAGTCCATGCCACGGTTACAAGCCACAAGGGCCTCGTTTCCAATGTTTTTAAAGTAGAAGTAAGATACCTTCTTTACAAGCCTTTTTGCACTATCATCTTGTTATATATGCACATTCAATTGGTCATTCTTACTTGCTAGACTCCAAAGGATTGTTCTCTTTTTTTCATTTTGAACAGAAAAAGGACACTGAAACTGTTGAGGCTGAAGATCTAAGAGACTCACTGCTGGAGCTTACGCGGAACCGTTATAGAGGATGGACTCATGAGATGACACCAACGTCAGAAAATGTTTTGGCCAAGGACCAAATTCAACTCCACAACCACCACATAGGTGCCTACTCACACCAATTTCATACTTAACCTTTCATCATCATGTCTTCTCTCACAAACTTTGTAACCTTTCATCATCATCTCTTCTCTCACAAACTTTGTTATTAAACATTTTTAATAAATGTTCATCCAATTGAATAACACTACTTAATTTGACTGCTTGCGTATAGAGCTTTCATTACTAGAATATTTTATTTTACAATCATACAACTATACCATGATCAACTCTTTAGTATTGTTAAAATAGTATTTTTTATTCATTGTGTCAATCTAAAAAAACAAATTATAAATAAAGACATGTATCAATAGTTACAAAAAATTGGACCAGACGCCAATCCAACGGGAAGCTGGCAATGAATCAATATTTAAAAAAAAAAAAAAAATTGTTGCTGGACTACGAAACAATAAAAATAACAGTATATATACATTTATTATTATCATTAGTTAAGAATAATATCAGTTCTATTATATATTTTTCTATTTTTTAACATATATCAAGTTAATCAGTTAAACCATTAATCCACTGGAATTGTCTGTTAAAACAATTTTAAAGACAAAAGTATCTCATGGAACTACCATACTGTACCACAAAGTTATAACAATCCTATAGCTCTTTAATTTCAAAATAATAATAAAAAAATACTATTATACGGATTAAAAAAATGGACCAGTTAAAATATCGGGTTATTGGATTACCAATTGAATTAGTAGGTCAGTGCATGAACTAATCTATATACGTTAAGTATATAGAATTTACATGCAATATTTTATATATATATATATATATATATATATATATATATATAATCTGCAACATATATGTTAAATGTAGTTGTTGGTTTTAGTGGTCTACACCAATTTAGCAAATATAGCCGTCCAAGTCAATGGCGTCACAATAAGTTAATTAATTTTGGCTTAAATAAGTTAGTTTCACAAAATTCATTTTTAATTCTTAAAATTTAAAAGTATTTTTTCAGTTTCTAATTCATTTCTAATTTTTCTTTTTTGTTATTTCGGTTAAAAATTTGCTCACAATGACATATTCTTGTATTTATGAATTATTTTTTTCTTTATTCTTAACTCCTTCAATCTTTTAATTTAATTTTATATCCGATACAATCTTACACCAAAACTTATAAATAGATAATATTAATAACAAAAAATTTCAGTATTTAAAAAATATTTTTAAATTCTAAAATAACAAATATAATTTTTTTAAAAACTTTAAAACAAAAAACTTATTTAAACATTATATTTACTATCCACAAACATGTCTGGACAGGATACAGATTAATTACATTTTCAAGTAAAATTATTGGTTTCACCTCTTTTATTTTTGGGGATAAATTGGAGTTTTCCCTTTAAGACCCTAGAAATTCATAGTCCGTGTTTAATTGAAACTATGTCAGATATCACCAAATTAGTCATAGCGGGCCATCATGGCCTTAGCTTCTGGAAGGATGGCAACAAAAAATTAACCAACAAATGAGATATAAAAAATTAGTCTTAATTACTAATCTAAATTTCATTATTAATCATTATAAGAGAAAATGACTGAAATAAGTAATCTTTCCTCTGTTATAGTAAAAATTCCTCTTTCCGTTTCAAAATGACCAATGTATTCCACCAAATAATTATTCCAAGAAAACAGTATTTATTAAGGATAATTTATTTAAATATTTTTATTTTCTTTGGTAATCTTAATAAATATATTATTAATATTAAATCTTTCAAAACAACAGAAGACAAAGTTAGAACAAATGTTTAGATATTTTATTAAGAACGGACAACATCAGTAAATTTGAGAGTTTTTTTTAAAAGTTAAAAATGCAATCTCAGATAGAAAAAAAAAATAAAATTAATAAAAAATAATAAAACTAATACATCCTATTGATGAAGTTTTTTTAAGAATAAATATAACAGCTAGCAAAATAGTTGAGGTGGCTAAACCATATTCTGGTTGTGTTTATGCGGTCGAGTTTCACATGAGCATATAGTTTTGTATATGAAAGGTGAAAGGATTTGAATAGTAGGATGTGTATTGGAATAAATGGATATAAATGGTTTTTGGTCTCACAAAACAGAGTCCCTTAACAGTAATAAATGGCTTGGTTGACCCGAATAGTAGAAGAACACCCCTTTCCACACATAGCTGAGTATTTATAAAAACTAATAATAGTTGAAGGCTCAAGGCAGTGCCACTTTATCTTCTCCACCACTTCCATGTCCATCACATCATATCGGTAACTCTATTCTGTCATTTCATACACATACTTGAAAACTATACCACATTTCACAAACAAATAACTCCTTCAAAATTCAAGTTCAATTATATTATAGGCCATTCATCAAAACTCAAAACATATCACACACTTGAAGGCATAGCAAACTAAGAATTGGCAGCAAGAAGGTGCAATTTTTGAGATAACATGTGGGTGGGTGAATAGCCACTTGCCACAAAGTTCCTTGTGTTTGAATTTTGTCCTTATCGTTTTCGTTTTGTTTTATGTTAGGCCACACCTACTACTAGCAAACTAATGCTACTTTTTATTTTATATCAAATTTCAACAAGCCTTCATAATTATTATACACTTCTTTTGTCTATTATTTGTTTTATGTATAATCCCATCCCTATGGTCATAGACTTTATCAAACAATGCTTGGTCTTTTTTAACCTCCTCGTTGCCGCCGTTACAAGTTAATCACTTAATTATCGTCCTTGCCCTCAATTATAGAAAAACCTTAGTAATTATAATTGATAATAAATAAAAAAAAAAACTCAACAACTAGACACACTGTATTGATTCTATTAAATAACATCTATTATTTTACAATTGCCAATGGACATCAATGGTCTGTGGATGGAAGAATTGTTATTTTTAGGGATTGCTATTGCTGGGTTCATTTGTCAAAATTTTGGGCTTTGGCCATGGACCATCCGGATGGGTTGATCCAGATTGTCATTTTTGGTTTTTTATTTAACACCTATTCATTTTTTCATTTCCTATCTATCAGTGAAAAAAATATTATTATATCCTTTATCTTTTACTCTCTGATACCGGAGAATTGGAGAAGGATTAGTATGATAATATATATATATATATATATATATATATATATATATATATGCAGAAAATGTATAATAATATTAATAATAATAATAATAAAAAGAGAGATGAAGAAAGAGAATAAGAGGAGAGAGAATAAACTATAAGATTAAAAAGGATAAAATTAGTATTTAAAAAAAAATTAAAAGTAGTAGGTGTTAAATAAAATTTTAGTAGGTGTGAAATAAAAATCCTGTCATTTTTAGGTTCTTAACACATTGGTACAACAGAAAGAGTGGTTTAGATTGTATTTTTTTCTCCCCAAATACAACAAATATGGAATGTATTTTTACGCCTTTTTTATTAAAAAAGATTATTTACCAAAATAATTCATCCCTACATTATTTATTTAAATAATAATTTTTACTGTTTATGTTGAGAAATCGGTTGAGGGAATAAATTTCTCAACATGGTCTTTTTTTATATGTAAAAGACCTATGAGAAATTGATTGTTGGACAACCAATTTTTTATAGATTTTTTAGATTTATTTTTTAATTTTTAATGTATTTATATTGTTTTAAATCATGAATTTTAAAATTAAAATCTTTTAATTTAATTTATATTTTTTGTTCTTTTATGTATTTTATTTTGATGTTGTGTATCTTTTCTATTGTTTTAAATTTTTTAAATGTTTTTAATTTAATTTTCAGTTTATATTTTTTAAGTTAAGTTTTTAATTTGTTTTTTATGTTCCTTTTTCTTGACATTGTTTGTTAATTTTTTTATACTTGTTTGAGTTAATTTTTTTAGTTTTTTTAAATTTTATTTTTGGATTTATTAAGTAGATATGTATTATTTTTTTATTGAAAGACTAACTAACTTTTTAAAGTTTACATCAATTTTAATTATTATTTTAACGTAATTAATTATTTGTTGAAGTTAAATAAATGAAAATAATTTCCCAATAGACGAGTACATCCAGCTAACATGTATAATTTTTTATACAATATACATAATATATGGAATATGTTACAAAAAAAATTGGAAGAACAATGATGCATGCATTACCTAATGATGGTTGTGTCCACTAATACCACACCTTGGATATTGCTTATTTCTCATCAGATTTCAACGTCTTTGTTGTTGCAAATTGGTTCCTGTTGATTGTTGTCGTGAACAATTTGTTGTGTGTCCATGATAGGGTTTATGGAGGAACTTTGACTAGCTTGGACGTGAAATGACAAAAATGAAAGAATATTTATTGATTGCATGTAAGCATGTGCCAATGATGGTGTTTGATGTTGACACCAAATAACTTGCTTATGAAGTCATCTCCTTTGTGTACCCAAGAGGTGTGTGCATCTAATTGTCCATAGTGTTGTGTACTGGATATGACTGAGAATAATGTGGTTCATTTGGTATTGTATAATGTTGTTCAATTATTGGGGTGACTGATATACGTATTGGAGAGAGTTGTGCAGTTTGTTGGGATGACACTTCAAAATTACTTGTTAGTGGGCCACATATATTTGTGGTTCTTTGTGCACATAAGATGTTTCTTGGATTTGCAAAAAACCACTGTAAATACTCATTGTTGTGCTTGAGAGACCCTTGAAGAGGTTAGCTAGAAATAATATATTGTTGCCTAGCCTTACAAATGTCAATCCATTGTGCATGCTCTTAAGCCCAATTACGGTCATTGTGTCCTCTCATGTCAGTTTGGTGAAATTTGTCCAAATTGTGGATAAAATTTGAAATTAGTTGTTATAGCTTGAACTGTAATTGGACACGATCTGTTTGATGTCAAACCACAACTGTGAAGGTTGCTAAAACAGTACAAGCAGTTCATATTCTTGCATCACTATAAGCATGTTGTGGTAGAGCAGACACAAATCCCTTATAAGGCATCCAATCAAATTGAAATGCGATTGAAAATTGTTGTTAGTTATTTAGAGATTGCGTATAAAATGGTAGTGTGAAAATTAAGTGTCTATGTTTAACCTCATCATTCATTTCATAAAATTTTATTCTGTAACCCAGCAAATCACCACAGGGTGTTCCCTTAAATCTCAACCCCCTTTCACTCCACCTATGTCAGAAGTAAGTAATAAGGGGTTAACATTTGTACAATAATATTGTAATATATATAATAATGTGTCAATATTTTTTACTTGTACCTCATTGCAAGAGGATATTCAATGTTGTAGTTGACTTGTGGTTGAGTGAAACATATGATACCAGACACTAGATTGCAACAATAACGTACAACCACTTTTTTTTTTGCAGATGAGTAAGTTGCCATACACATCTCCATGTACAGGTGTGCTAGACAAACATAACTCCAACTATATCTTCTTACACGTTCTAAATTAGCTAATAAAGGTAAATACATTAGGCGAACTTGGTTATTTGATTTCTCAACACAAAAATTAAAGCTAGACAACATTATATAGATATTGTTCAATCAATGTAGTACATGTTTCTTTGTCTAAGAGACCATTGACCAAGAGAAGGACGAACAACGACAAATTTCTGTTAGGTTGGATGAACAGTGGTGTGACTATGACAAATTTCAAAAGTTTCATATGTCATGTTTGCATCTCATTGGAGTGTGTAAGCATGCTCACCATAATTTCACACATAACATACATCCCACATACACACTGGTTACATATTCAATGTGTATAACAGATTATTTTAAGAATTGCACAATGAAGCTTATTGTCAAATTGTACCAGGCCACAAATATTGTCCAATCTAGAGATGATAAGGACCAAAAAAGGTTGTCCAAAATCATCACCTATACATACTGAGATGGATATTGTAGAACCTGGACAACCTAAGGGATGTTCCATGTGTAGGAATGCAAGTCATTCTAAAAGAAAACATCCTTTCCATTTAAGGACTTTCCACCGGTAGCTATAAACTTTGTATTCTTGTCTACATTATGCAATGTGTACTGTAGAATTATGTTCATTTTCATAATTTTTTATATCTTCAAAACTTATATCTAACACTTAAGCAAAATTAATATTTTACAATTTTAACAATAACATTTCTTATATCTAAAAATTATGTACTTAAAAAATTATACCAACATAATTTAAAAATAATTTTAAAAAATATAAACTGAAAAATAAATTACAAAACATTTAAATTTTTTTTAAAACAACATAAAAGATACATAACATAAAAATAAAACACATAAAAATAAAATAAAATACAAATTAACTTAAAAAATTTTAATTTTATAAATCATAATTTAAAAAACATACATATATAATAAAAAATTAAAAAATTAAAAAAATATAAAAAAACCTATAAGAAATCAATTGTTCAGCAACCAATTTCTCAACGTGAGTAGTAAAAAGAGTTATTTAGGAAAATAATATGGGGTGAATTATTTTAGTAAATAATTTTTTTTAGTAAATAACAATGTATTATGATTTTGCAAAAAATATAAAGATAACTAAGGATTTTATTTTTTTTAAAACAATGCTTGCAAAAACTAAAACGAAGGTTGGATCAAGGTGATTTAAAATGCAGGATTAATAAGATAAGAACATCATGTTTTAAAATTCAATAAAATAAAGCACTTGAATAACCCCAATCTACTTATTCTCAATATTATCATCACTTCATTAGTGATTATAATTTATACTTTTTTTGAAAGACAAAAGTGAATATGTATTATATAATGGTAGGGAATAAAACCAATAATTTCATAATCCTATTCATTAATAAAAATTATAAGGCTAACCAATGATTATAATAACCCAACTATGTCTAAGGCCTCACTTTAAACCCCAACAAAAAAAAAATCATCCTAGATATACCTAGTTTACCTACTTCATATTCAACAGACACAATCTAGAGTTACTACACCTATCAGAGAAAAAACAATCCTATTAAAACCAAAACTACATAGTAAACACTTCCATGAGATAACTTGAATAGAAAACATAATATCCAAATACTCCATTGTTTTTTCTTTAAAAACAATCGAATTCCTAGATATTCATATACACCACCATATCACATGCTAAAACACATACCTATATTTACTTTTATGCTTGCAAACTACCCAAGAAGGAGACATAAGAAACTGTACCTACAAAAATTGATAGAGTACAAATATTTTCCGTAATAGCTAAAATGTATCTGCACCGATTGGTAGAGCATCAATGTTTAAATGTGTCTCTTTCATTGGCTTCCTATCCTTGGTGGCCCATGCAGGTTTGGTGAGCACAAGTGGGTACTTGCAATGACACTCTAACACTTAAGCCAGTGTGAGCTCGATCTTAGGTTAGGTCAAAATGTTGTTGTCAAGTGTTAGTAAGAGTAGATGTTGTCAAGAGTCAGTAAGAGTAGTAGTATATTAGTGAGTTGTCAAACATGTACCTGTACCTGTTACCTTCAATTTATAGTGTTTACCTGTATCTGTTACCTGTAAATGATGACTTGAATTTATCTTTATTTGTAAAAGATAATTAGGCTTTATCTTTTACTCGTAAAGGATGATTTGGAATAAGTTTATCTTTGTCAGGCTAGGCTTTAAATGAAGATTTGACCCAGGACGGAGGTTTCCTCCAGGGTGGAGGGTTCCTTCCAATACACAACTCCACCAACGTCAAGGAGAAAAGCGACAGAAACATTATTAGTGTTAAGGAGATAGATCCAATAGGCGGTAGACTTGGGCCGAGGGTAAATCTGGTATAAAAACAATTGAGATAAGCCATCAGGTAGTGGTGGTTCCACACTATCGACATGTGGGTCTCGACGGAACCATAAAAAATTATCCTTGAAAATTAGAGGAGTCACTACCAATAATTATTTAGGAAAACATTGAAAAAACCTTTTAGAGAAAGGTGGTCTACAAAACCAAATTTTAGAGAAATGCGTTAGCACCCTACGACATCTGTCCTAAGACTACTTTTAATTAAATATGCAAAATTAGATAACTTATAAATATTTATCTCACCCTTGAAATATAAAATATTACTTTTATTTTATTTTTATTTTAATGTTTTAATAAAAAGTATTATTGAAAAAATTTATCTTTTTATAAAAATATTATTACTATTTTATTTGTTTTGATTAACTTGTTTTATTTTTATTTTTTAGGGTTCGACAAGAGTGGTCTCCTGCTCTTACGTATCTCCATGTGTAATGGAGAATTAAAATATACATAGTTCTTGATAATGATTTGTGTATTAAGTTTTTAATTTTTAGTAATTAGTTTTTTATTTTTGGGTTTATTTTGAAATATTATTATCGCAACTAAATTAGAAGTGCATCCAAAGTGGTTAAGATGATTATTTAGCATAACTGTCAAATCCGAAGTGCATCCAAAGTGACAGTTACTAAATTATGATAGCTATTGTAATGACTAAATCAAAATTACATTTGAAGTAGTCATAATTAAAGCTTTATGCTTTATATTTTATTTACAAAATAATTTTAAAGGATTTCACGATAATCAAATTGGAAGTGCATCCAAAATGATCGTAATAAACTTTTTATAGTCAAATTAGAAATGTATCCAAAGTGACTATTATTTCTTTTAAATTACATAATAATAATTATAATAACTAAAATTTTATAGAAGGAACCAAATTAGAAGTGCATCTAAAGCAGTTATTTTAATTTTCGTAATAGTCAAATTAGAAGTGTATCGAAAGCGACCATTATTAAATTTTTCTTTCGCAATAATAATTATATCAACTAAAAGTTTTACGATATTTAAGTTTAAAAACCATGTAAAATATTATTATTAAATTATTATTTTTAAATTAATATTATTATCATGATTATTGTTATTAGGTTTAATGGAAATTTTAGTATTTGCTACTTCAAGTATTTGTAACAATATGTTAACTAGAAAAAAATAAGGTAAACAAAAGAAAATAATAGAATAATAAAATAAAAAAACTTACAATTTATACTCACAAAAGGCTAAAAATAACATATTTGAGCTTTAAAATGAAGGAGGTGCATGTATAAAAAAAAATGGTGCGAATAGCAAACAGAGGTGAAAACAGTAAAATGAGTCATGATATAAAAATGGTGCGAATAGTAAAAAGTGGAGGTGCAGATAGTACTTATTTGTTATTGAGTCTAGTGGCCCAAATAGCAGGAAATGAAGGTGCGGATAGCAGTTTGGTTGTTGGACCTGAAAAGTGGTGCGAATAACATTTTGTAGGGATGAACTTAGTAAAGTACAAATTTTTCAAAAAAAGAAAAAGAATATTTAATATATGGGGACATGTGCAGCTTCCCCTTTACGTCAGCTTCATCATTACAACACGTTAAAAAAATAATTGCAGAAGATTGGGGAGGTGCGATGAGGCAACGTGAAATAGAAGGAAAAGAGAGAAGAGCTTCCAACCGTGCGCGGCGGGTTTCCGACGGTCGCTTCTGGTGATGGTTAAATATATAACTAAGTTTTCTATCTTATTTCTATTATTTTTTTAACTGGGTTTCAGAAAGTGTAAGTTAATACCTATTATAACCTTTAATTCTTCTATTTTTGCTCTCTACCTCGTTTCTTTCTCCATTTCCTCCGAAAATCCTCTTTCAAATTGTTTCTTCTTTGAAATATATAATATATATATATTTATTGAAAATTTCTTCCGAAAAATCCCTCCTCTTCTAATTCAAGTGCCCCATTTTATAGAGTCAACTTGAAATTGTTTTACTCACAAAAATTTGAACTTTTTTATCCAGATTTTTTGGGATTGTGTTAGTGATATAGCTGAGTTAAAGAACATCTCAATTCATTTAGAAAGTTCAGGCATGACAGTGGTTTAGGTTACCACTTTCATTTCATTTTCATCTTTTGATTTATATGGTTTTTGCTTTTTTATTTTTCTATAATTTCTATTTTGAGCTATCTGGTATTAATATATATTCTGAATATTGATGTGGACGTTGACGATGTATAGAAATGATATTTTGTTTTTTTTTTATCTATTATTTATTATTTTTATTATTGTAAATAAAAAATAGGTAGATACACACACCTAATCATCTCAGAACCACATGTATTTAAATTCGATTGAAATGCCACTTCTCTTTTTATTAAATTGTGCATGGTGAGTAATGTGTCTAAGAGTAACTTAAAAAAAAGAAAGTATTTTATCTTTCCATAACCTCTTAATTAAGTGAGCCTTAAATATAATTTTATCCTTCCATAATTTATACCTTAATGCATTTCTCAGATACCGTAAATACGAATTCCATCCAACATACGTAAATGACCCTAACTAATAATATTAATTAATGAAAGCCGCCGATGATCTTGTAGACTAATTATTTTTTATAAATGATTATTTTAGAAAATAGACATTCTTTTTGGACCCAACTATGAGTTAATCCAAATAAACATCAACACTTCTGATCATCATCATATGGTTGTGTTGTAAATTTAAGGTTGGCGATCTCTGGTCCCAATTTTATACCTCTCAGTTCCCTGATCCCCACCTAAATCCCAACAGATATCTTCTATCCTATCAATAAACAAATAGATAAATAAAGTAAGAGAAACCAAGTGAATCCAATTTCGTCACTAATTCATGTAGCATTGCTTTTAATTTAATTTATGGAGGCAAGCTTGAAGGTCTGAAAACTCAATAAAAAATTTAACTTAGTTCCTACAAGCAGCTAGTAATCTATTCCTTTTTGGATTGGACATGTCCTACAACGAATTAAAAGAGAACATTATATAATCATCCCACTTAAATATGAATTTGATTCTTCTCAATATTCTGACTTTTCTACTGAAAAAAGTTGAAATCTAATTATTGCAATTTTCCAATTAAGTCGTTTATTTCATTCTTTGAGTTATATTTCTAGTTATCAATTTAATTAATGTTTCCTCTAAAAAAAATTAAGTAGTGTTTGATGAAAGTGTTGAATGAGACACAGAACATGTGAATTTTTTTTCAAGGTTTGGTATACTGCAAAATAAAATAGGACAGCACAAAACTTGAAAAAAGTTATACATTTTAGTATACAGATGACAAAATATACGGAGATTCAGTTAGTACCTTATAAATATAACTTCATGCAAAACGAATAATATCTACAAGTTGGGTTTGAGTATAGGAAGTGTTCAAACACAAAAATTATATATATATATATATATATATATATATATATATATATATTATAGTACCTAACATGTCTTATCCTGCACTTTATACATATATAATATTAAATATTATAATTATATTATATAGTATTACATAATTATAATTTTGAAGGTAAAAATATTGTTAAATATTATTTACATTATAATTTATGATAAGTAATATAATTATAAAAAAAAAGAGATGATATACTTTACACAAATTTAGCAAACTAAAAATATAATTTACAAGAAAAGATTGTTATTTATAATAACTCTAAATAAACATATAACATTATTTAATATTATGGATAAAAGGAAGAGGTTATGTGTAGTCATATAAAATTTTAAGAAGTGTTCTTATAGTTTATTTTATGTTTAATGTTATGTTAGTTTATTATATTATTTACATATAAAATATATTGATTTATAATTTTTATTTGCATAAATAAAATGTGGATTGTAAGTCTAGTATGAGTATATAGACACCTAACAAAATATAGATATGGAGACATAACATTACCTATTGCAATTCTTATTTTAGTTCCATTAAAAGATTAAAAAAAAGGATGAGAGAGTAAACATATTGTTCAATCTACTCCCTAAATACTAACTTAACTTCTCTAAATATTATTTTTTTATTAAACGCTCTAAATATTATAAATTTACTTATTTTTTCTCATTTTTTAAAAAAATGTAAAATATTAAGCATCTTATTTGTAGTTGGATCTATCGTTTTTTTATTGACTTTCTAACTCGTCCTCCATGACTAAACCATAAAAATTCTGAAAACAGGAAAAGAAAATTTTCATTAACAAAGTTATTTTTCTAAAAAAATAAGAATAAATTACACCAACTTGTTTTTAGAAAGAATAAGTTATTAACAAATTATGACAATAAATTTCTTAAAAAACACCCTAAGATAACTTAATCCTTCTAAAATTAAGTGAATGTAAATTAATAAATGTTGATTTCCTAACAAATACTCACTCATTCTTTTAGATATAGTTAGTTATAATTGTAAATTTCTTTAAATGTACCTAAAATGTAAGTTACTAACTTACTCATGATAAAAGATAAGTAAATGAAAATTAGTAAATCTCATATATAATACAAAAAAAAAAAATGTTTTTGGAGAGTAAGATAGTTATTATGTTTTGTTTGGAGAAAAGAACTGTCCTTCCCTAACCTACGTTGAGTATCCATAGGGAAATCGGCCTGGCAAGGAGGCTAGAGGAAGGAAACTGCTCAAGTGAGCTTAAAGCAAAAAGTGCAGTGGATTTAGTTTCCATGCAGGACAGAACGTTCATGAGAGTAATTTTTTTATTTTTATTTTTTAATTTTCAAATATGTAATTATTGAAAAAAAATAAACATAAAATTGAAAATTAAACAAATAAAATGTTAACAAATTAATTTTGAAATCACACAATTTATATTTAAACATTTTATTATAAAAATAAATAAAATAAAACTCAATGCAAAACTACTCTCAATTACTCCTATTCATGATTACATAAAATTAATTTAAAATTATTCTCAATATACACAAATTATCTAAAATCAATTCTGTAAGTTAATCAATTTTTTAACATAAAACTAAATGCATATGTAACATACATTACTAAAAAGGATAATCAGTATGAATAGTTGTACAAAGTCACGAATTTGACGCGTTGAAATTTATGGGAAACTTATATTCCAACGTATTCATGGTCAAGCGTATCCTAATTGGACAAAGAAATATTTTTTATTACTCAGAATAAATCTTTTCTGTGCCAAATTGCCATTCTGATAGTCATGTAAAATTGAAATAAATGACAAAAAGCGTAAAACAATTTGTAGTCTTCCAAAAATATACTCGATTTGGAATAATACTTTGATTTTAGTCGTCAAAATTTTAAAGTTACATAAAATTAATCCTCATGCTAAGTTTACTAAGACATCTTTAATGTAAGATCTTTCATAGATATCTTAAATTAAATATGACATCTACTGTTCAAATAGAAATTGAAATCTCCAACATAAATATTGGAGTCTTATACAAAATTCAATAAGATATGGGCAAACAATAAATGTGTATGTTCAATTCTTGCATTTAGTACACATCTTATTTTCTAAATACCAATGCTAATTTTATTAACTATGCATTTTATTCTAATATAATTTTATTTTTTTATTAATTTAATTAATTAATTTTACTTTTTAAAATGAATTTAACATTTTGTCAAAAATAAATTGTAAATAAAACTTAAATAATGGAGTTCATGGTAATATCCATACAAAATATGTTAAATATAAAATCTTTTTTTCATTAGAAGAAAAAAAGAGAAGATTTAAAAACACATGCAATATTGTAGAGGACAAAAAAATGTTTTAAGATGGATAAAGATGTCCTTATATTTAAAGCATCACGTTTGAAGAAAAAATTATATTTAATCCTACAAAAAGTTAACGGGAGTTCGTAAAAGCATCACGTTCACGGGGGAAAGATCACAAGCTAAATAACACAGATTCAGTGGGAAAAAAAAGCAACGATGTCAAAGCAGAAACATGAAGTATCCATTGTATAAGAGAGGGGAAGGGGTGGGGAGCGCAGGAAGTGATTGTTCAATTATATCAATTCATGTAACAGAATGTAAATCAATCAATGCAAAGACAACAAAACCCTTTCAAATACCTGTGAAAATCCAACCCC
Organism: Psophocarpus tetragonolobus; assembly: GCA_037954015.1. Lineage (NCBI taxonomy): Eukaryota > Viridiplantae > Streptophyta > Magnoliopsida > Fabales > Fabaceae > Psophocarpus > Psophocarpus tetragonolobus. Next base: position 3,509,224 of record CM075692.1, on the reverse strand, counting down.
CCACCTTGTCCCCAGAGATATAAAACAACAACAAAAGCCTTATCTCAGCGAGTGAAATTGGCTACATGGATCACACGACGCCATTGGGCTCGGTTAACCCCCAGATATCAAAGAAATAAAAAAATCAAGAAAAAAGGTGAACTGCATACAAGTTAGCGACCAACATTGCCCCCCACATCAGGTGAGCAAAATCAAAAGGATATCCTGCCTGCTGTGTCAGTGGTTGCTTCTCTCAATGTAAATAACTCCCACCAATTCAGTTCCTTCATGCCCCTAGAAGTGAATTGATCTTTTAAACAAGAGTAACGAGAGGGAACAAATAGTAGATTCTATGAGAACCTTTACACTTGTTGGTACCTTCAAATATTTTAAGTTTGGGCGGAGTCAGCAGACCAAGTTGGCTTTAAGGAGGTGATGTATCCCCATATCACTTCACTACAAATCTTTGAGATGCTTAAATTCCTCGCAATCAGCTCCAACCTCACTTAGTGATAGGAAAAGCTTTGGCACTATCTTGGCTAACATCAACTTGAAACCCACAGAGGTTGAATTCTGACTGCTCTTTTCACTTACAGAGGCATCTCTAGTCAGTGAGCCAATCAAGTAACCTTTCATATATGCATCACAAGCCTTAAGGATGTTATGACCCCGCCTCCTAAAATGTTCCTTGACGAGCACTTCAAAATCCTAGAGTATTCATCGGTAAGATCACAGTCAAATATACTATGCACAGCTCAAAGAAACAACAGAAGTACACATGAATTAATGCCAAAGAAATTTGCAAATGTTGCAACCACTAAAACAAATTCATACATTAATTGAAATGATAGTTTTTTTCAAAGCTCTACTAGCAAATTAGCAAAAAATAAAAAACAATAATTTCCCAAAATAAACTAATTCAAACATGCAAGTTCTCCAAAATATCCTTCTACCTCTGTTCTAACCCTGTTAGCGACTTTTTAAGAAGAGTTTAATTTTTATATAATGAAGACATAAAACCATATAAACCTTCAGTAAACTGAAAAGCGCGCAGAATGCAATAGTGCTTTAACTAATCATGATAAAGTACAATGCTCAATCAAATGGATATGGTGAAAACCGTAAAATAAAATATCTTATAAACTTCATTCATAATCACCTTGGGGGGTTTCCTCATAAGATACATCATAGTCTTGCAGTTAAGTAAAAAGGTATTCTCATTGTATGATAACGAATTTTTCTCTCCTTCTGCTGTTCCAATCTGCTTATCATAGCCAGCTTCATTGAAGTAAGGCTTAGAGTTGAGTACTAAACCTTGCAGTGAAACTAGGACTTGAAGGATGCTAGAAGATTTTGGATCCCATACTTCATTTCCTCTGCCTGTCCATGTATTTAGAAGGCTAAGGCAAACCTTCCCTTCCTCATACAAATTAGGGTTAATCCGCCAACCACCAGAATGATAGTATGCTGACTGCATCATGAGACCCAGACAAAACACAGAAAAGGCATGAGACATTCGTCAATTTGGACTAAATTTATATAAATTGAATATGTGATTAACATTTAACCATCTTCCCTTTTTTTGGTGGGGAAATTATATATTGTGCAGTAAAAAAACTTGAAGTGAAATCCCTTACCGGTGGAACATCAGGATATTCTGGTGGAAGGTGAAAATCAAAGAAAAAGAGTCCATCTTGGTAAGGGGTTCCATATGGCCCTACAATAACTGCTCTCAATAGATCCATTCTATCTTCATAAACTCGAACATAGATTTCCTCTGTCAAAATGTTTTAAACATTTACACATACTGAAATGGGAGTATAACTCCACTACTTAGATGCATCAAATAATCACAGACCTGGAAGGTTATTCTGCAGTATGCTCCAATCTTGTTGCACTTTCTTAAACCATTTCCGGTTGTTACTCTGAAAGTGGATTGGAAATAATGTAGTGAATGCAACATTATAAAATAAAGGAAATCAAGATCAAAAGAAAGAAACAAACACGCGAGTGTATACACTCACAAGTTTGATGCTTCGATATTATCAACACTATGACTTTTGGTTAGCTATATATAAAAATCTAATCTACATTAATACTAATCTATAATGATCATCGTGTGAATATTCGGACAAGAGCATGAACCTGCATGTCTTGTTCAATAATTATTTATAAGATATACCCATTTGATTTTAGGAAAGACTATATTAGCAACCTACACCCTTTTATTTGGACAAAAACCCAACTCCTTTTCTTTTACATCTAGGTTTAAAGACATTAATATAATTTGTTTATTTATAAAATTATTTAAGTTAATGCTCCGAGAAATAGGCTAGGAAGACATCTTGTGATGAAGATGATTGCAACATTAGAAAGTGTTGCGAAAAAAGTTGGAAGTTGCATAAAGTATTACCGGAGTATGAAATTATTTCCACCTACAGTGAAGTTTCTATCATGTGTTGCAGGGGTTTTTAAATATAATTCTTTTTCGGGCTTGGTTTTCTCTATGTTCCAGTTGGCCAAACTGTTTTGTTCTCTGATACAAGAAAACACGTAGTGACAGGAAAAGGAGACAAAGAAACTTAGTGCTTGTTTGACAATAGTTTTACAGAACTGTTTTCAGTGTTTTAGTTTTTAAAACCTAAAAAACTTGTTTGTGTAGTGTTTTCTAAAAACAGTTTTCGAAAAGAGTTTTGGTTAAAAAACAGGAATAACTGAAAGTAGTTTTGCTTTTCAGTTTTCTATTTTTGTTTTGAAAACTCAAAATACAATCAGGATATGTTGTTTTTTGCTTTTTATTAATGAAATTCTAATAAATATGAACAAATTTTTACATCTTTAAAACAGTTTTTAAATAAAACTTGCCAAACAAGTTTTTTTTTTTTCTTCCTGAAAACAGTTTTTAAAAACTATTCTTAAAAACTCTTTTCAAAAACTAAAAAACAAAACTAAACCAATCAAGCCCTTAGTGCTTGTTTGGCAACAGTTTTATAAAACTGTTTTCAGTATTTTAATTTTTAAAAACTAAAAAACTTGTTTGGGTAGTGTTTTCTGAAAACAGCTCTAGTTTTTTAGATTTTAAAAACTAAAAAACAAGAACAGGTAAAAGTAGTTTTGCTTTTCAGTTTTCTATTTTTGTTTTTGAAAACTCAAAATACAATTAGATTATATTGTCTTACGCTTTTCATTAATGAAATATTAATAAATATGAACAAGTTTTTCTATTTTTATATCTTCAAAACAGTTTTCAAATAATACTTGCCAAACAAGTTTTTTTTTTCTTTTCTTCCCGAAAACAGTTTTTGAAAACTATTCTTGAAAACTCTTTTTTTAAAAACTAAAAAACAAAACCAAATCAATCAAGAGTATTTTTTACATAGATAAATTTTACATCAATACCCTTGAATTTAATTTGTTTTGAATAAGAGTTGACATTTTGGTCAAAATAAAAAGGTGTGTAGCTAAACACTAAGGGTGTGTTTGGGATACTTGGGAAAATTAGATTATTTCAATAATTGATTATATGTATAATCAATAATAAATTTATAATCAATGTCCATTATAATTGTGTAAGAATGTTACTAAAAATCAGCTTTTACATAGTAAGATAGTATAAAAACAGCTGGGAGAAAAAAACTATCTAGAAATAATCATAATACACATTTTCAGATTATAAAAGAGGTTATTTTTTAGGAAAAAAAAGAAGTTTTTTCAAGATTTCAGCTGTTTTGCCAAACATACTGATTATTTGGCAAAATAGTTTTTTTAACCAAAATAATCTATAATATAAAATTGTAATCTATCCAAAACACACACTAAGTAGGAGTATATTAGCAGACCTGAATATACAATAAACATGAAGTACCTGTCCATTTGCACCAATAAAATAGTGGTCCGATGGATCTTTTGTTATGTCAAAATGTTTCAAGCTGCAAGTATCATTATCGCAACTTGCATGAGCATCTTCATTTCTCAAGCTACAGAGTGTCACACAAGCTTCAAGAGTTTCAGTTGCTTCAGAAACAACCTCCTCATACCTTTCATTCTTATTGCCTGAATTATCACCATCAATGACAATATGTTTCTGTGAACTAGACTCATCATCAACTACTGATGATGGATGTTCATGTTCATCTTTTATCTGCGACTGAATAGGATCCAAGTTCCTTGGGGCCCTTGAGAATATTCCACTGGCAAGTCTAGTGACAAATCGAAATGCTGCTAGGGGAACAGAAAGAGCTGCAGCCCTACCAAAATCATTCTCACCAGTTTCTTCTTCCTCAGACGTAACACTGCTTGAATTTTCCTTTTCACTATCCTGCATGTCATAATATTGCATAGTTAAAAGAAATGGACTAATAACTATTACATTTTAGCTGGCCAATAGGATGTCTAGCACCACTTTCAAGATCTTTAGAAATTGGATTATGATAATTTTCACACTCACTTAAAATTGAAATATCAAACAACAATTTACAATTAGATGCATTTCTACTGAGTTCATGTTTACATAATGGCAAGGACAAAAAGAAGAGCAAGGCCATGAATTAATGAGTAGAAGCAACTTTAGATAGGAATTCCAAATAACAGTGTTTTTTTTTTTCTTTAGGCTTTCTCAGTTCCTCTCAGAAAGAAACAAGTTGGAACTTGGTAAGAATCACAGTACAGGTGGAAAAGACAAACCTCTCTGGAATCCTCTAGGACTTCCATTTCTTCATCATTAACAGTTTCCCAACTTGCAGCATCACTTATTTCACTCCCAGCAGCAATTGATTCATCATCATCATCTCGCCCAACCACATAGATTGCTTGGGGTCCAACCTGGAAGTAAAGTAAATAATTGACTCTTAAAATGTAAAAGGTAGTATCATTAGACATGCAGTACTTCAAAAATAAAGTTCATATATGTATACCAACCTCAATCTTTTATTTTGTATCCTAGAGAATTCAGACCAAAAGGATATATCTAAGAGTCTAATTCAAACATCATTTAAGGTTGAGCAGAAAAGATCCAAAACCCCAAAATCATCAAGATATTTAGCACAAAAAAAATGTTCAACACACATTCAAAGGATTTTTTAGTAACCTCAATAGCAAAAAGAGCATGTCTTTACTTTTTTCTAAAAGTCTCTGGCTTTTCTATTGTTGGGATCCTACACCAACTAGAGACATTTCAAATGTAGTTCTCATAAGGCTTGGGATCTTATAAATCAGTTTTGCGAAGTTGAATTAGGTCTTAAGCACTAATAAGGTATCAAAATCAGTCCTACACCCATTATTGGGTCACCAAAATTTTTTCTACACTCTAGATGTCAATTCCACCTATCCTCTAGATGTCACCCAAAAAAGACCATGTCCTACCACCTATCCTCTAGATGTCACCAAAAAAAGACCATGTCCTATTTGACCGCTCGCATTTGTCCACACTATAGATGTGAAGGGCTGTCTATTATAGACTAGAGATATGATGGAAATGATTACCGTACAAACTGATTCTGTGAAGGTTGAATTAGGTCCTAAACCTAAATTTTAAAATCTATTACATGGTTTAAACCTATAGATAATAAACAGATATTATCATCAAATTAATAATTAATATGTGGGTGATCTAAAACCTTTCAGCCAATCAAATTAAAAAGAAAAAGAATACCCCTGCTTTCCAAATAAAGACTGTCAAGCAATGATAGAATCCCAAATCAAGCAACATGCTTAAGGTTTAAATAATTTAGTATAAAGGTTTACTTGGGAGACAACTGGACTTATTATAATATTCAACTTCAACAAACAATTTCAGAGTTTCTTTTATCTATCTAGTTGTTAGAATGTCTAAATTTATTTGGGATGCATTTGGAAGTCTGTTTATAACTTATTTGGGCTTGTATTATGACATAAACAAGTGTTTGAAAGAACTTATGAAAATAACATATAATATTTCCATAAGCTATTTTCATGTTATCTAAATAAACTCTCCAACATAGCTTATAAACACAAGCTACAGCTTATAATGGAACAGTTTAATCATATTTCTTCAGGGATAAGAACATTTGATTTTTATGCAGAAAATTTTGAAGGTAATTGGGAATTACAAGGTTGTATTAACCTCATGGGATGAGATTCCTAACAAGGTAAGGGAAGTTGCTAAAGTTGTCTAAGGAGAATCGAAGTTTTAGGCCGAGATAAGAAATTTTGGTGATGAGATGAAATGGTGCAAGAAAAGGTTAAAAACAAAGGAGAATACTTTAGGGATGCAAACCCAGCTGAGAGGTGGCCTAGGACAAAAAATTAAAAGGCAGGACATAATTAGGGAAATTATGGTGATTACAATTATAATTAGAGAAATTAGGGATATTATTATCATAATAAGGGGAAGTTAGGGAAATTAGGATGATTATAATTTTAATAATAATAATTAGGGTAATTATGGACCAGTTTGTTTAAACTTAAAATAAGTAATTTTAAAATAAGCGTTTTTTTTAATAAACAAATAGAATTTACTTCTTAAAATAAGCAGAAAAAATTACTTTTTTTAAACAAAAACAATTTAGACAAACACAGTCAAATAAACAAAAGCTTCTTATTTTCTTAACAAAAAAGTATACAGTATACAAACTAACCCTATAATATATTTAGCAACGCTGCATTTGTGGTCACTGGTCAACAATTAGGTATTATCCTTACTGTGTGATTGAGTCACTCCTTTGTAAGGAGATAGTCTCCTTGGAATCTTGGATAGCCACATTAATACCTATTCTCTTTTTGAATTTACTGCCCTAATTGTTTTTTCTTGGCTGCTGTAATTGTTCCATTCTAGGTGCTGTACTAATTCTCGTTAACTTCTATGGGTATCTGTATTCTAGCACATAACAACTGTTGGCTATGGTCATTCAGAAGTTGCTAGAGTCCCAATATATGCATATACTATGTAGTATAACTTATATAAACCATACTAAAAATTTCAGAATTGCGGCCATCCCACTATGCACTATAGCATTTTTGGGGTCAGCCACTATACAGGATTTAAAATATTGTTTCTTCTTCAATTATGGTAACAACTTGTACATAAGCACCTAGATAATAAGCATTTATGTAAGTTGTTTGCCCAAATGCATCCTTATAGGTGTTTGTTTCAGGGCTTTTGAGCATTTTTTGTAAATTCTGCTGATAGGTTGTATTTGGTCCTACATATCTTGGGGACTCATTAGGCTATATTAGATTGGTAGATAAGAAAACAGATGCCCTAAACTTTTGATTTACTTGATCCTCAAGTTTGAATGTTCCCTCTATTTCAATGAAGTAGATACCTACCTACAGACTAAGACATGTAAATTCTTCTTTTAATCCTTTTCAGTAATATTTGTTCAATCTTCTGCAATATGTTTTGTTAACTTTAAGATTAACTCGTATTAAACTTTCTAAAGCAAAATTCTAATCTAATTGCCAAAGTTTAAAAAATGTCCTCCTGCATTTCTCTTCAGAGCAACAGAAAAGAACCTTCCCTGATTGTAAGTATATCGCACAAAGTTCTTGTAACATTAAAGCACATAGTACAATATTTTAGTCACCAAGATATTTAAGAGACCCACTATGTCCTAGTCTTTGAAATTTTAGAACAATTTATATATTTATGTGTGCGCATAACGACAGACTACAAAGAAATAACATAAAAATGAGAGAATGAATATACAAAATGAACATACCGTTGACACCATTCCATCAGCCCAAGTAACTTCAATATCACCATTCTTAAGGCCAGTTATATTTCCAACCCAAGAGAGGTCAGAAAATTGGATACAAGTTTCAGCAGAAATGTTTTCTACTTTATTAGCACTAGTTTGGATGTTTACTTCAATATTAACCCCACTCTCTTCAGTTTTCTGCTTTAATTTCTCACTTGGCTCTCCAACAGAAGCTGTTACAGACACAGGTGACAGGCGAACAACCACATCCCCGTAGCAGTAATCATAATCTGGATGACCCTCTAGCTCATACACACTTACAACTTCCTCCTTGTCAAACTCTCGAGGATCTTCTGCTCTAGCAACTTTTTTTAACCACCTCACACAAGCTGTCCGCTCCTTTGCATTAACACTTCTCACAACCCCAACTCGCCTAGCTTCAGAAATATCCTCACCATCATCAGAGGTCTTTTCTACCACATATTGTTCTGAAACAAATTCATGATCACCAGGATTATCTATAGGAATTAAACTTGTAGAGTTTAGTTCATGCTCTATTGTTCCATCCTGCCATGCAACATCAACTTTTGTGCTTGTGTTTGCAATCAAAAGAGCTTTTTCAAAACTTTCCTCTTTCTTTCGGGCCCTTTTTTCTTTCCTGATTACCACTTTCCTAATTTTCTTTCGGTGAAGTGGCCAAGCTTCATGAACAGGTTCCTTTGATACAGAGATAGAACTACCGCAGGAGCTAGAATCACGTGAAGGATTACTTTTATCATTTCTATCCTTCCCTTCCAAAACATCAGCTTGATCAAGGTCCATGGTATCCTTATTCCCATTTTTTTCCTCAACTGTAGTTTCTTCTGAATCACATCCACTTCCAGTCTGATTAGAATCTAATTCGTTGTTAGCAGAATCGTTAAGTTCCAATTTTGACATGCCTTTGTCCATGGAAGCTGAGCATGACAGTACTGATGAGGGTAAGAGACACCAGTCACCCAATTGCCAATTTGCATGAGCAAAACAAGACAACAATTTTAAGTTTTTAGGGCTCTGCTCCTCAGCAGGAGCAGTAGATGAATATGGCCCATAACCTGCAGATGCTATCCAATAAACAAACACTGATCCAACCGTAACTTTGGTGACAGTACCTTCTAGCCTATTAGCTTTCCACAAGCCAGATAGCCATCTTGAATTCTTGAAAACAGATGAGGAGCTAGCCCTTACCCGTTGCCCTGGGTAATAAGGAAAATGCCCATCTTCAAGAATATTCTTAGAAATTGGTTTAAGATTCAATGGATCAGCTTTTGACACTTTACAAACAGAACCATCATCAAATAAGACGGTTACATTATCCAAAACATCATCAACTCTGCCTAACCAGGGCCCAAGCACCACATAATCACCAACAGTGAAATCCCTAATGCGCTTTAAGTTTTTTGATGATATATCTTTTATTACAGAGCCATCATGGGCCAATAGATCCACACATATATTAACATCAACCACTACACCCACTTGACCAGTAGGGTCTGAAGCAGCAGCAACAAAATCCCCATGTAAAAATCCTCGATCAACAACTTCAACATCACTGAAATTTTGAGTGGATTCAGATTCGTCCATCCACAATACACGCAGCTGATCAGCCAGAAGAGCATCATTTTTACAATGCCCAGCAGCACCATTACTTTCAGAATTTCTACTAGTATTATTACTGTCATCACCTTCCTCATCATCACCATCCTCGTCATCACTATCATTCTCATCATCAGTGATGCTGCTATCTGAATCCGAATCCGAATCACCAGCAACTTCGGTTACAATCCCAATCATGCCACTGATATTGTTTTTCACAACATCTTGTCTATAGATATGTGGTGTATTACTTTTCTTATGAGAAACATCACCTGGTTCATTAAATTCACTACTTTCAGTATTTACACTTTGATTGTTGTCAGTAGACTCACTGGGAAGAGCACCTTCGCTCAAAGAACTACTGGCACAAGCATTTTCAGCAGGGTCTTTGTCTTCAGACAGCGCAGTATGTCGTTGAACTCCCATCTAAAATCATAACATATCAATGTCAATAGATTGTTGTTCCAATCTTGGTATTTACCTTAAATTCAGCCATCGAAACAATAAGTAAACTTATCAAAGGCAAGTTCTGCTAAAAAACAACAGTGCCACACTGCCCAAAATCCATCCTTTAACTAAATATAATAATAAATGTAAATATTTAATTTGAAACACATTTAAACAAAATGGTTACAGAAAAACTTTCGGTGCTAAGAAACAAAATATGACACGACGCCGAAAGAAAAAGCAGAAAAATAAACAACACAAGATTGACACCGACTTTCATCAATACGTCAACAAACAAAAGGGAATGCCATTCTGGATCTGAAATCACACAGCAGAATTAAACAAAAACATGGTTCCGATACCAATCGCAATACGAATTCAAATTTGCACGCATAAGACTTCACCGATAAATCATTTCAGCTCAATCAGACAGCACCTTAATTAATATCATCGAAAACTGAAATAAAAAACCACGGGAAAACGCAGATTAATATACCCTAAGGTAGCTCAAACATTTAAATGAATAAAAACAAAAAAGGCACGCGCGGAGACAAGTTGATCCAAAATGAAAAGGGAAGAAGAAAGAAGAACAAAGAACGAAGGAACGTGCTAAATTTGAAGAGTGCATCGGAGCCACGAGAGGTTAATCATTTTTGGATAACAAATTTGAAAATAGCTAAACAAAAAAGGAGTGATATCGAAAAGAAAAAGAAAATCCAGAGTTGATGAAAAAGAGAGCGATATGTGAAGCGTACCTTGCGAAGAAAGAACGGGTTTTGGTATCAGAGGAAGACGAAGACGACGAGGAGGAAGAAGAATATGCGAAAGACTCTGCACAGAGGAACGAGTATTTGATGCACATATGGGGCCAATTTCGTCATTTCATAATCGTTGCTTCTGCTTCCATATCCAGCTATCTGCTAACTCCATCATGACCGTTCCTTTTCAAGACTGTATCAAAATTCTTAGATTTCATTTCTTCTCTCTATTTTATATACATTTATAATAACGTTCACTCATATCTTTTAATTTAGCATAAGTAATCGTAGATAACTTTACAGTTTATACTATTTTTAATCACAAATTATTTTTGAGAAATTTACTAATTTTTATAAGAGTAATACAGTTAGGACAAAGGGTGTGATTGATCGGAGTCATTTGTTTACGTAATTTTTAAATTCTTTAAAAGTTTAATTAGTATATATTATTATTATAAATATTTTTATATTATATTTAATTACAAGTAAATTTGTTAAATATTTTAAAAGATATATAAATAAAAATTTATAATTTAATGTATATCAATTAAAACTTATATTAAAAAATAAAATCAACAAGTTTACTATAAATAAAAGATGTGATTGTAATTTTTTTTATATTTTTTTTCTCTTTTTATAATCAATAGTTTTTATTTTAATAAAATATTCAACCTGCAAAATTATTTTGGTGTCATTACAAAATTTTTTAATTATTTTTTAATGATAAATATTAGTGGTTAATGATTTGATTTTTATTGATAAATTTACTGATTTTAATGATTTGTTCAATTAAACCAACCTTATATTATACCTCTTAGTTATCACATATTTATTGTATGCTCATTCATTTTTTTATTTTAACATTAAGTAATAAAATAATTTTTATTTTATATAAATAATTACTATATTTTATTTTGTAATATTATCACTAGGATATTAAACTTTGTCTAGTCTTCATATTATTGTGACTCATCTGACTATATAATTGATTTATGATGTATTCCTAAGTTATATATTTTTTCGTGTTAGGTGTTAGTATGCAATTAATCTTTTCTCTTTTTATCTTTCTTTTGTGATATTTTTATTTTTCTCTCCATGTCTTCTAAATTTTGTTTTGATAGATATGTTTTCTCAATTATTTTGTATTAATATTTTTTATTTTATCTCTTATTACTAATTTTAAAAAATAATTAATATATATATATATATCATGATATAAATTCTAATAAAATAAATCATTGCAAACATCAATTAATATTTCATTCTCTTTTTTTAACTTAATTTTATTTATTATTTTCAATTTTAAAGAAAAAATATTTTAAGTTGTGTACCCATACTTTAACTTTTTTTTCTAGGCTAAATTATTGTCATAGTAGTTGTCTCTTTAGTTTGTACTAGAGGACGTATCATGAGACAGTTATCGCCTTTAGCTCCTCATAGTATTGGAGGGATTATAGTGTAGGAAAATAATTTAAATTATTTTAATTTTAAATATATGAAGATATTATTTATAAATTTTAATTTTTTATTTAAGATTAGAATAATAATGTATAAATATGGTGGATTTATTAGCTTTCTTGTTCCAAAAACTTAAAAAGAGTGGTTAAACAATAATATAAGGCTAGGGATATGTGAAAAATTGTGGACCATTGTTTGCCCAGCAAGCTGTGTTCCTCTTAAACGTGAGAGAAATGGTTGAATAAATTAGATCAAATAAGTTGGGTGGAGCTATGAATGAGAATGGTAGAGTTGAGAGGTGCGGTGATGGGTGGAGGGAGGTGCAGTATACACGAAGAACAAAGAGAGGCTTTGTTCCAACATTAGGGAAAAGTGCAGACATATCGCAAAGGCATGTTTGGAGTTTCAACGGGCCAGGTAAACTGTTCTCATTTTTCTTTACTCATTTTCTAGAGGAATATAAGGTTAGGGATATGTGGGAGGTGTTTAGGAGGTATGGTAGTGTTAAGGAGGTTTTCATTCCAAACAAGATGGATGGTAGAGGCTAGCGGTTTGGCTTTGTCCGGTTTGTTGGGGTGAACTATGAGAGGTTGATGGCTCTGAAGTTGGATAACATTTTCATTAGGGAGTAGAAAATCCGGCTAAACAAATTAAGATATACAAGGAAGGTTGTGGGGGAGCGTCCAGACAGGAACCAGCGACAACTCATGCAACGTAAAATGGTGGATAATAGAAGACACGTATAGGGAGTAAGAGAAGAAAAGCAGTGGAATAAAACTGCAACTACGTTTGTAGAGGTGGTCAAAGCTTCATATAGTGATTATACTCGCAAAGCAGAGAAGGGTGGGCGGGCTACAACAGAGTCTACATACAACTTCTCATATAAACCTGATGCTAAGGAGGTGGCCAAACTATCAAGAGCTTATGTTGGGGAGTGATTGTTAAGGGGTTAACATACAAGACTCAAATGTTGCTACATGAGGAAGGTGTTTTTGGTATTCGGGTTAGTCCGTTAGGAGTGAATCTTATCCTACAGGAAATAGAAGATGGTAGAGACGTGATCGAGTTTATTAATATGGAGTTCCAATGGTTCAAGGTTGGTTCAGTAGCATACGAAAGTGGGAGCCAACCATTATTGACAGTGAAAGAAAAATGTGGCTGAAGTGTTTTGGGACCCCGGTGCATGTATGGAACGAGTAATTTTTCTCGATGGTTGCGTCATTATATGGAAAGTTCTTGGGTGTGGATGAAGCCACAAGCTCGAAGATGAGTATGGAGGTTGCTAGATTTTCCATTACAACCCAAGTTCAGGACATCATAAACTATATAGTGAGAGTACATATTGAAGGCCACATTTTTGTGTTGAAGTTGGTGGAGGAAAGGTATGTGGAAGGGGTTGAGTCTAAACATATAGGTTAAATTTTGTTGTTTGAAAATAACGTCATGGCTGAAGAATGCGACATGGAAAAAGACCAAGAAATGGAGCAATGACTAAGCTCATTGAGGAAGGTGCTCAAGGTTGACTGGGTCAACCATGGATGGTGAAGGATACAGAAGTACAAGCCCATGGAAAGGAGAGTTTGAATTAAAAAATGAAAGGTAAAAGTTGTTGTGGCTTAGGTGAGAGCAGCAAGGACGTAGACGCAACACTGCAACCCTACGGGAAAAGCAAGATTAAGAGAAGGCAATCTTCTATTTTTAGGTGTGGGTGTCAGGATGTAACAACAGGGCTATCAAATGTAGGCCTTTCTCCCTATCCAAAAGTGAGGAAAGTAACTTTGGTGAAGTGGACTACTAGGTAATGGGAGTGCAGGTTGGCAGAAGTGAGGAGGGCCTAGATGAACGTGGCTTTGAGAAATGATTGCATGAAGAAGGGCACGTACTAGGGTGTGAGAAGCAGAAACAAAAGGTGCATGAGGAACTTGAACATGATTGTGAGGTGGCCCAACATGAAGCAAAAAAGGCCAACTCAGGGCAGTGTGACAAGGTGGGCTCGCGGAGTGGTGTGGTTAGTACTACTGCGGGCCATAATAGTTCAAATGGTGCGACGAATCAAACACTTCCATTTGATCATAAAAAGTGGACATTTATAGGCTACAAAGAAATGCATTGTTGGGTGGAATAAATGGTCGGGTTATAGGGGTTTGGAAGGAGAATAGAAGAAAAAGTCTTGATGGGAGTGATTTGAGTAATGGAAAACGAAGTTTTAATTTAAATCAAGGAGTGAAATCTTCCTCTTTATACCAGGTAAAGGAAGTGCAGGTCACGCAAGTTTCTTCCGAATCAGAGGTCCCATGTAGCTTAGATGGAGATGAGACAGAATCAAGGAGGGTGTGGGAAGAACTTAAAACAATCAGTGTAACGCATTTAGTGGGAGACAAATGCTATGTAGATGAAATAAAGCGGATGGAAGGAAGAGATAAAATAGAGAAAGAGGGTGTGGGGGAGGGAAGGTAGAAGTGGTTTGAATGAAAGTGTTTTCATTGAATGTGAGGGGGTTTCGGGATAGACTGAAACGTCGAAGGATAAGTAGAACTTTACAGACTCAGAAAGTTGATATTGTTTGCTGCAAGAAACGAAGTGCGAGCGTGTAGAGGATTGGGAAGTGAAGGAGGTCTAGGGGTTAGGTAAGTGTGAATGGTGAAGCTTAACGTCTAATGGCTTAAGTGATGGGTTGCTTACAATTTGGAGGAAGGGTGTGATGGAGGTAAAGTGGAAGATATAGGGAGAAGGCTTTTAGGGCTTGGGTTTAGATATCAAAATCTAAATATTGAGTATTGTATAGTTAATGTCTATGCACCGTGTTCACTAGGAGGGAAGAGAAAGTTATGGGAAGATTTATCGATGACTAAGAGGGGTCTCTCAAATGTATTATGGTGTCTAGGGGGAGATTTTAATGCAGTTACGAGTAGTCGAGAAGTTGTGGGTTCATCACCGTATCACTTAGGGGTAGAGATGATAGAGTTTTGTCAATTCATGAAGTAGATGGAGGTGGTGGACATTCTAGTTTATGGTAAGGAGTTTACATGGATAGCAGGTTAGACAGGTTTCTACTATCTCAAAATTTAATTGATTTGTGGAATATTAGCTCCCAATGGATAGGCCCTAGATTGTTCTCATATCATTGTTGGATAATTACCAAAGATAATGTTCTCAATTGGGGGTCGAAACCTTTCAAATTTTTTTACCACTGGCTCGAGTTTAAGTCTTTTCATGAGATTGTAAAGGATTTCTGGAGGCCAAATAAGGCGACAGGGTGGTCAATTAATAATGAAGCTGAAAGGGTTGAAAAGGGTGGTTAAAGAGTGGAATGTGGAGGTGTTGCTTAAGGAAGAGTCTGATTTGGAGTCTAAGATAGTAGAACTAGAAGAGGCAGATACAAATTTACTGGAGGGAGTAGCTGATGCTGACAGTGCTAGAAAGGAAATTCTCTCGGTTTACTAGAGAAAAGCTAGAAGATTGGAGCAGACACTTCTTCAAAAGTCTAGAGTAAGGTGGGCAGAGCAAGGGGACAACAATTCAAGGTACTTCCATAATTGTTTTAAGTTCAGGTGCTTAAAAAATAGCATCTTGGGAGTAGATTCTGAGGCTGGGTGGGTGGAAAATGTGGATGAGGTCAAATCAGCAATATTTAAGCATTTTCAGGAAGTGTTTACAAAGAAAGATATTGTCAGGCCTACTCTTGATGGAATACAATTCCCCCAACTGTCAGAAGCAAAACGTTTATCCTTAAAAGGACCATTTTCAAAAGAGGAGATAAAGGAAGCAATATGGGCGTGCGATAGGGGTCGGAGTCCAGACCTAGATGGATTTGAGATGAATTTCTATAAATCATGCTAGGAGGTTATTAGAGGTAATGTTGTAAGGGTGGTACAAGAATTTCATGGTTCAAGTAAGATGCCGATGGGAGCTATGTCTTCCTTCATTACATTGATTCCGAAGGTGGTTAATCCCTAGAATTTATCCTAGAATCAGCCTATTTCTCTTATATCAAGTGATCACAAGATTATATCAAAATTGTTGTTTGTGAGGCTTAAAAGAGTGTTGGGGAAGGTCATTTCAGGGTGTCAAACTGTCTTCCTGCTTGGGAGATCTATTCTAGATGGTGTTGTGGTTACGAATGAGTTAGTTGATTGGGCTCATAGGAATAAAAAATCATGTTTCTTATTTAAGGTGGATTTTGAAAAGGCTCATGATTCGATTACTGGGCAGCTTTTGGATTATATGCTTTGTAGGTTGGGGTTTGGCCAAAGGTGGATAAAATGGATTCATAATTTAATCAATAATAGTTATATATCTATTCTGTTTAATGGAAGTCCAACAGGTGAATTTAATCCGGGAAGAGGGGCTGGTGGGAATGATGAGATCAACTATTGACAAAGGCCTTTACAAATAGATTGTAGTGGGAGGTGAAGCAAAGTTCTCGGTGTTGCAATACGCTGATGATGCTATTTTGATGGGGATGCAGAGTTCCAATCGGTGTGGAGTCTAAAGGAGATATTGAGAGGTTTTAAGATGGTATTCGGTCTAAAGGTGAACTTTTATAAAAGTTAGTTTTATGGCTTAAACGCGGACCATACTTTCTCTCATGTTGTGTCCTGTATGTTGAATTGTTCTGTAAGATCTCCTCCATTCCTTTTTCTGGGGGTTCCAGTTGGTCAATCCTAGGAAGTTAGCAGATAGGGGTTAGTAATGGATCAATTCAAGAAGAGGCTGAATGTGTGGAGGATAAAGACTATGGCTTTTGCAGAAAGGTTGTGACGATTAACTTTGTGCTAACAAGTCTCCCATTGTATTATTTCTCGTTTTATAAGGCGTCAAAGAAGGTGGTCAATGTGCTTAAAGAGATTCAAAGGAAGTTTCTGTGGGGAAGGGTGATGAAGAGGAGAGGAAAATTGCCTGGGTGAGTTGGGATAAGGTGTGTATGCCAAAGAGTGAAGAGAGGTCGGGAATAAAGTGCTTGCAAAGGTCAATCTAAGTTTATTAGCTAAATGGAGATAGAGATTCCTAACTGATCAAAAAGCTATTTGGGCCCCGTTGCTACGACATAAGTATGGGGACTTTCAACAGGTGCGTTATTGTCAAAATGCTTGGAGTAAGTGTTATATTTGGTGGAGGGATATATGGGTGTTGGATAGCACTAACGTGATTGTTCCAAGGTGGTTTGAAAATGGTGTTAGTAGAGTGTTAGGTGATGAGGGCAATACGCTTTTTTGGGAACATAAGTGGCTAGGAGGGTCACCCTTAAGTGTGAGGTTCCCTATATTGTATACCTTGGCAAAAATAACCAAGTTACAGTTAAAGAAATGAGTGGTATTATGTTGGGTTCGATGGTGTGGAAAAGGGATTGGCGTAGGAGACTTTTTGTGTGAAAGGAGGAGGGGTTGAGGGATATGGAGGAGGAGTTATAGGGCGTGGCTCTGGTGCAGCAGCAGCAGGATAGTTGGTCTTGGATATCAAATTCTAGTGGCATGTTCTTAGTTGCAGATGCGTATAAGGCGGATATAGGCGAATATGTCCAAAGTCCTTGGGGGCATGGTTCCTTGGGATTGTTGTCACGAGTATGGAAGGATAAACTACCCTTTAAAGTTTTAGCTTTCTTTTGGAAAGTGCTCCTAGGAAGGTTGCCTACGGTAGATAACCTGTTGAAGAGGGGAGTGCAGTTACTATCGGAAGCACAAAATTGTGTCTTTTGTAAGCGTGTAACGGAGGATGTAAAACCCCTATTCCTTTCATGACCGGTGTCTCAGGAGTTGTGGTATAAGGTTCTATTGTGGATTGGAGTAGAATCTCCTTTGCCAGATGATCTATCTCTATTACGCTATATGGTTGGGGATTAGGTGGATGGTAAGTATTATAGGAAATGTAGATTTCTGTTTTGGCATGTGGTTATCTGGTGTATATGGATATATAGGAATTCCATGATGTTTAATAATAGTACAATGGAACTTCTGGATATGGTGTCTTCGATTCAGATAATCTCGTGGAAATGACTGTTATATAGATTTAGCGTTAATAGTGGGGTTTTCGTTTCTTATTGGTGTATTAATTTGTGTAGGTGTCGGATAAAAATGTAGGATATGGTTAGGGCTATATATGGTATATAGGGTGGAGATATATTTTTTTTGGGATTCATTAGAAGCAATTTTCTTTTTGTGGATGTACATCCCTTTAACATATATGATTCACTCTGCTTTTAACAAAAAAATAGTAAACTTAGTTATTTGGATAATATTTTTTTTATATAAGATATATACATTAGAATGAGATATATACTTTTTTATATAAGATATAATATTCTTAATTTTATCAATTAAATTTTTGTATTAGACACGTATGACATGGTTAGTTTACTATTAATTATATTAAATATATCATGTTGATAATTATTTATTATTTAATTATCATTCTATATTGTAATTAAATGATGAATAATTATGTTTATAATTATTTATATAGAATTATTTTATATTATTAATACATAATTACTGGATTGTTTATTTCATATAAAGATTAAACTTAATATTGAAAAGCATAGGCACATACATAAGACGATAAGAGTAATGTTATATCCTGATACATTCTTTTACTAACATTTTGATAGATTGTATTAGGCCATTAAATAAAGAGTGAGTCTTGGTAAGATTAATGATTTACAATAAATTCAACTCATATAAAGAGTATATAATAGACCGTTGCTAATATTTTAAAAAAATAAATTATTAACAATATTATGCCTAGAAATATACATAAAAAATAGAAAACTTGTTTTCTTTTACTTTGTGTTCAAATTTTTTTTCTCTAGCTAAGTGTTTTCTTGGATTGTTAAGGGAATTTTCAGCTTCACTTTTTCCTGTTTACTTATAATAGGACTAAATTCATATGACTTGAATTAAGTGGCCGTTATTCAGAAAATACTCACTCATTATCGCGACATTATATATTTAATTAAGAGTTTAATGGTAAGTGTAAAATATTTTTATATTCACATTTAATTATATTTTTTTATTTATATGATTTTTAAAGTAGTAAAAAGTAAAGCTAACAAATTAATCTCTTTTAAGTAATTAAACTAATAATCTTTTTAAGTGATAATGGATGAATTTGTTTAATTTAAAAAATAATTAATTTATTTATAATTGATTTTTATAAAAACAGAAAATTTTTATGTATAGGTACAATTATAAAAAGTAATGTGTTTAAATATATTAACTTTTTAATTTAATTTTTATAAAACAGATTCCGCATCTAAAACTTAAAGTAACCTTTTTCAGGTATTTTTATTTTTATTTTCACACAAAATAGAAAACAGAGTAAAAATATGTAAAAATCTACTGAAAACAGTTTGTTAATATTTTCAAAAATTAAAACCATGTAAAAACATAATAATAATACTAAAATTATAGAAAAAATTATATATAAATGTATTTTAAATTATATATAAATATTTTATAGTATTTTTACTAAAATTAATTAAACTTAAAAAAATTTAATTTTTCAAAATAGAAAACATCAAATAAAAATAACATATTTTTTTAATATTAAAAAATAAAAATTAAAAAATAAAAATAAAAACAGAAAATTAAAAAAAAAGATTCTCAAACTAAATCTCACCTAAATTATCTCTGGTATTTTTTACTCATTTTTTTAATATAACCAATTAACCAAACATCTAAAAATTGATGTCATGAAAACCAAAGAAAAGGATTTCCAGCGACATGCAAAAATACTAAATTCTCTTCTGCAAAGCTATTGGTTATTCTGTATTAAATAAGAATGGTAACACAATTAAACTCATTAATTAAAAACCCATAACATCTAAACCAATTAAATATGAGTTTAATGAGTGACAGAAATAATTAATACCAATTACCATAAAAGTAATTTAATTAATTATTTAATTTGTTTAAAATAACTATAAAATATGTAAAATGGTAGAAATATAAAATATAATAAATCATTATCTTATATATAAAAGATTAAAAAATCTAATAAATATTTAAGGATAAAAAAGAATAAACATAAGTTAGAAGCTAACTTTTTAAAAATATTACTTGAAGTAATATTTCAAAAAAATGCTAAAAGCTACTAAAAAGAATTTTACTTATCAAACAAGCAAACAGTTAAAAGAATTTAGTTGATTAAACAATATGAAACTTCACCTATGCATCCCCTATAAAACAAACACCAAAGAAATTTGAAAAACCATTACCTCAACTAAATTTGAATAAAATAAAGTTGTTTTTTTCATATGAACATCAACAAAATTAGATTGTAATGATTATAAATACGAATTTATTTGGATTTGTTTTTACTAACAAGTTAGATTCATGTTAAAGTCAAGGAATGGATTTTGTTATCCTAACTAAAAGATTATAGTCACTTGCAGTTACTATTAGCTATAAATGAGAACTAGAATGATATGTTTGATTGCTATAGAACCATATTAATAAAAAAAATTTTCACAAAAAGTATTAATAAAAAAATTTTGAAAAATAAAAACCTATATTTTATAAAGACAAAAACATAATTTACCTTAAAAAATATTATTATGTTATTTTAATTTTATTTATTATATTTAATTCTTATTTTATTATTAATATATTTTCTATATTTAATATTCTTATATTTTTACATTTCATATTATAAAAATAGTTTTATATTAATTATTTTAAATTTATATATACGTTAGATAAGTCAAAAAATAGTTTATTATACTTTTATAGTTTAAAAAATAATTTTAACTTTTATTTTTAAGTTTTTAATTGTAAATCACTTTCACAAAAAACATCTAATTTTTTTAGAAATTTATTTTATATTTATATTTTTAATTTTAATTTTATTATTTTTTCATATTTATTTTTGTGTTATTTTTTATTTATAATATTTATTTATTTTTTTATTTGTTTTATTTTTAATATGATAAAAATTAATTCATCAAATATATTGAATATTTTACTAAATATTATATATATATATTAAATATGTTAAAAATAGTTTATTAAATATATTTTAATATAAATGTAAATTTTTCTATAAAACGCACAATATCATTCATAGGAAAATTCATCTTTAATTGTATTTTTCAAATATTATGTTATTAGAAGAAAAAAATGTTTGATTTTCTGTAAAATTTTCTTAAGTCAATAGTAGTTTCATATGATAATCTAAATTATTCTCTAACATTCTAAAAGGAGTTAAATAGAATTATAACAAGTTTTTTGCAAATTTTTCAAAAATTCTTATTACATAATAAGTTTAATGTAATAACCTTGAGAAAATGTTTTTAAATAAGGACTTAAATAGGGGCCACAATAGATTGCATAAATATGAAGTAAGAAGGTAGTAAGAAATAATAGTTCACTCTTAACTAAACATATTTAGTTCTCTTTCAAACATCTTTTGGAATGTTCTACTATTTTAAAAGAATACAACAAATATTCTTACTATCTTTTCTGGCTTACATCAAGTATTATACATTATTTATGTTCTAACCTGAAACTCCCTTTGAGTTTAATACAACCAACTATTCTTTGTCTCTAAGTCACCTCCGGCTCTCAAGTACAAATGAATTTGAAATGGGTTAACTCTTAAAAAAGAGGATTTACAAATCAAGCTTAAGAAATAACTTTATAAAAGTGAAGGATTTTATAATTGAAAACAAAAAGTTATGTCTCTCAAAACATTGGGTGTTTATCAGAAAGGTTGGTGAAGAGAGCTTTGGCACATAATGAATAAAAGAATATATGCCATGCACATGATGGTTTCTTTTCTATGCATGACTCTCTTTATATAGACGTGGAATAAATATAGTCATTGAGATTTAGCTCTAAATTGTCACTTTCTCATGGCTTTTCCTTAAAGTACCTAGACGTCAAATTGAATAACTATTTTAATTGCTTTGTTGTCTTCTATCACACTAGAGCAACAAAACTGACTCTTGTATGATCAAAGATTTGAATATTGACTTTTTGCGGTATATTCTAAATGACAAGATTATCTTTGGGATGCTAAATGCTTGAAACAACATTTTTCTGATTCTCTCATGATAGTGACTATCTACATTAAAATTAGTGCATATAGTAGATTCATATAAAGTATATTATAAGTATAAGAATCTTCTAAATTACCATAAAAATATATTTATCATAGGAAGCTTCATAAAAAAGCTTCTTGGTTAAGTAAAACGTATGATGGTATATGCATATGTTTTTTTATTTCTTCTTCTAATCAATTTAAGCATTAGGTAAGCAACCTTAATCTAATTTGTTATCATGAAAACTTAATCATGGTATTCATAGAATCTTTTGGTCATACGAACTTTCTGAACATAACATTTTCTTTATATAAATATCTCAATATATCCTTTTAAAAAACTCAATGTATCATAAATTAAATTAGTTTTAATTTTTTATGATAAATACTATAAGTATAATTTGTATAAAATAATTCTACATATGTCATATACAAATTTGATGTTAAATAAATAAATATGCAACATGTTCTAATGCCAAATATAAATAATATTTTTTAACAAACAAAAGAAATTCAAGGTTATAAAGTTGACACATGTGAGAAGATGAAAAGGAAAATTCATGAATTCGAATTCCTCAACTAAAAAAACTAATATATTAACAATTAATATTTATTTATAAAAAAAACAAAACAAAATCACATATATTTGCATAGAGAGTCATTTCATTAACTTTAATTATTATAATATACTCATTCTTCTATGTCAATATTTAAGATATTAAAATGATACAATTATATATTTTATATTTAATGAATTCCATGTTTTTTTTTGTTATAATTTACTTTTGTCTATGTGCACAGGTTGCTAAATAACTTATTTATTTGTGTTGATATTTCATTCTTATTCAAAAACTAATTCATGTTTTTAATACGCAATATTGTATTATTAAGATATTAACAAAAAAGTTGCAATCAGTCTACTAATCGTCGTCCATATGTATGAAGGCTATGATAAGGTTTACGGTTTAAATTGTTTAATTACCTTAAATATAGTCTAAACAATTATTTATAGTAAAATATGTTTTCGATTACAAGGTACAATTTTAATCTATCATTTGTTTTTTATTTTCCTTGTAATTTGAAAATACATCAATTTTAATCTTCCACATAGTGTTTAACAAAAATGTCCATATATTAAGTAATTTGTGCACATACACGAGTTTTTTATTTTTATTTTTTTTTTAATCACAAGTATGTTCCAGGAGAGATAATCCTATTTTACTCTTGTAATAAAATGATAAAGATAGTAAATTCTCTTTTTTAGTATTTAACGTAATTACGTACTCAACTGAACAACATTTTTTGTGATTCTTTAGTTTTTGACATAGTTAGTTAACTTTAGAAATAATTGTTTTTATTTAATAACATTCATGATTTTTTAATAATTATTTTTTAAGTTTTAATGGACATTTCACATTTGTATAAAACATTTTAAATATAAAAATATTTTTTGTTAAGATATGCTAAAGGTACTTGTAATATATATTTTTTTTTCTAAACTTTACGGTATTTTATTTTAATAACTAATATTTCAAACTGTTTGGAATTACTGTCCATTGTTAACTGTACTATTAACTAATGACATGGTTAATAGACATGTCACAATTGACACACCATTTCTTAATGCTATGTCAAATCTTTTTAAATGTTTTAAAGTTGACCTAATTGACTCTAATATTACAAATTTGCAAGGACGGAGTGCTATTTTGTTTTTCAGAGTTCACTCTAATAATACCACATTTGTATAAAATATTTTAAATATAAAAATATTTTCTGCTAAGATATGCTAAATGTACTTGTAATATATACTTTTTTTTTCTAAACTTTACTGTATTTTATTTTAATAACTAATATTTCAAACTGTTTGGAATTACTATCCATTGTTAACTGTACTATTAACTAATGACATGGTTAATAGACATGTGACAATTGACACATCATTTCTTAATGCTAGGTCAAATCTTTTTAAATGTTTTAAAGTTGACCTAATTGACTCTAATAATACAAATTTGCAAGGACGGAGTGCTATTTTGTTTTTCAGAGTTCACTCTAATAATACCACATTTGTATAAAACATTTTAAATATAAAAATATTTTCTGCTAAGATATGCTAAAGGTACTTGTAATATATACTTTTTTTTTCTAAACTTTACTGTATTTTATTTTAATAACTAATATTTCAAACTGTTTGGAATTACTGTCCATTGTTAACTGTACTATTAACTAATGACATGGTTAATAGACATGTCACAATTGACACATCATTTCTTAATGCTAGGTCAAATCTTTTTAAATGTTTTAAAGTTGACCTAATTGACTCTAATAATACAAATTTGCAAGGACGGAGTGCTATTTTGTTTTTCAGAGTTGACTCTAAGAATACCACATTTGTATAAAACATTTTAAATATAAAAATATTTTCTGCTAAGATATGCTAAAGGTACTTATAATATATACTTTTTTTTTCTAAACTTTACTGTATTTTATTTTAATAACTAATATTTCAAACTGTTTGGAATTACTGTCCATTGTTAACTGTACTATTAACTAATGACATGGTTAATAGACATGTCACAATTGACACATCATTTCTTAATGCTAGGTCAAATCTTTTTAAATGTTTTAAAGTTGACCTAATTGACTCTAATAATACAAATTTGCAAGGACGGAGTGCTATTTTGTTTTTCAGAGTTGATTCTAATAATACCACATTTGGATAAAACATTTTAAATATAAAAATATTTTCTGCTAAGATATGCTAAAGGTACTTGTAATATATACTTTTTTTTTTCTAAACTTTACTGTATTTTATTTTAATAACTAATATTTCAAACTGTTTGGAATTACTGTCCATTGTTAACTGTACTATTAACTAATGGCATGGTTAATAGACATGTCACAATTGACACATCATTTCTTAATGCTAGGTCAAATCTTTTTAAATGTTTTAAAGTTGACCTAATTGACTCTAATAATACAAATTTGCAAGGACGGAATGCTATTTTGTTTTTCAGAGTTGACTCTAATAATACCACATTTGTATAAAATATTTTAAATATAAAAATATTTTCTGCTAAGATATGCTAAAGGTACTTGTAATATATACTTTTTTTTTCTAAAATTTACTGTATTTTATTTTAATAACTAATATTTCAAACTGTTTGAAATTACTGTCCATTGTTAATTGTACTATTAACTAATGACATGGTTAATAGACATGTCACAATTGACACATCATTTCTTAATGCTACATCAAATCTTTTTAAATGTTTTAAAGTTGACCTAATTGACTCTAATAATACAAATTTGCAAGGACGGAGTGCTATTTTGTTTTTCAGAGTTGACTCTAATAATACCACATTTGTATAAAACATTTTAAATATAAAAATATTTTTTGCTAAGATATGCTAAAGGTACTTGTAATATATACTTTTTTTTTTTCTAAACTTTACTGTATTTTATTTTAATAACTAATATTTCAAACTGTTTGGAATTACTGTCCATTGTTAACTGTACTATTAACTAATGACATGGTTAATAGACATGTCACAATTGACACATCATTTCTTAATACTAGGTCAAATCTTTTTAAATGTTTTAAAGTTGACCTAATTGACTCTAATAATACAAATTTGTAAGGACGGAGTGTTATTTTGTTTTTCAGAGTTAACTCTAATAATACCACATTTGTATAAAACATTTTAAATACAAAAATATTTTCTGCTAAGATATGCTAAAGGTACTTTTAATATATATTTTTTTTTTCTAAACTTTACTGTATTTTATTTTAATAACTAATATTTCAAACTGTTTGGAATTACTGTCCATTGTTAACTGTACTATTAACTAATGACATGGTTTAATAGACATGTCACAATTGACACATCATTTCTTAATGCTACGTCAAATCTTTTTAAATGTTTTAAAGTTGACCTAATTGACTCTAATAATACAAATTTGCAAGGACGAAGTGCTATTTTGTTTTTCAGAGTTGACTCTAATAATACAAAATATAAAAATATTTTGTTTACACATGGATTAACTTTGATTGCGCTTATCTCTTTCTGAATTCTGAAGAATGAAGGCCAAGTGGTGGCAACTAGCAGCACGATCGATCTTGATGTCCCTGCAAACTCAAAAGCCTCGTTCATGATGGATGGATGTTGAAAAAACACCAACTGAGTCTTAGTCGTAGTGAGGTACACCTACACGCAACATCATCATGCATGTTATTTTAATTCCATCTTTTATTTAATTATCAAGGCGAGTAGAAATTAGAAAATAAGAGGTACCATCGTCAGGGAGCAGAGGAAGGGGACAAATTACTCAAGATAATAAATTGCAATAATTAATTTTTTTATATTTAATTCATTTTTCAGGTCACAAATTATAAATTTATTATCCTTATTTACACTACATCAATAAAAAATTAATATTTAAATTTAAGAGATAAAAAAATAATGTTTTTTAAATTTTAGAAAAAAAATAAAATTATTTATAAAAATTTGCTCCATTAATGACATTTGCACTATTGAAATGCCTTGAGGGGGTCGGGAGGATGATGTTTCCCATTGGACAAGGGAACTAGATGGGAAGTTCTCCACTGAGTTAATGTATGAAAGTCTCCTAGAACCAAATAACCAAATAATGCAAAGAGAAGCTCGATTTTTTAGGCAGTGTGGAAGTGGGAAGATTTAGAAGGTATTCGTACATTTTTGTAGAAGGTAGTTTGTGCAATCCTACCTATGAATAAATTGAGATTCAATAGGCACATGACGAATAATCCGCATTGTCCTATCTCGTGGAAGGTAGTTTGTGCAGTCCTACCTACAAGACTATGTCTACACTATCAAAGTTTGCAATCGGTCTATAGCTGTTCCAAATTTCTTTGTGCAACAAGATTTTGCATTTGGCTAATATCAAATCTAAGGCAGCCTAAGGGTGGAGATAAGCTTTTAGTTTAATGCCATGGACAAAGTGTGGTGGAGAAGGAATGAGTACGTGTTCAAAGGTAACTATAAAATTGAGAAAGCAAACAATGTCTTCTGTTAATGCACTCGTAAAGGAGATTAAGGATGCCACAAGGTGCACGCAATCCTGGAGGATAATGATGCTCAATATGTTGACTTAGGGCACCAACCTATGTGGATGACCTCGACCTCAGGGACAATTAAGATTAATTGTTATGTGGTTGTTAATACAGGCCATAGGAGGATGATTGTTGGAAGGTAGTGCGAGATCATAGGATAAGTTCTTTCTCAAGTTTTCATAGCAAATTCCTTTTTTTTCAAATTAACAAAGGAGGAACTATTGGCTATTCCGTAGGCGTGATGTACTATAAGGGATTTTGTGCCTTGACTATTGAACCAGATTTTCTTGAAAATATCAAGTTATTGAACGAGAGTTGTGGGTTGGAAATGAGTTCTTTTCTATAGTGAAAAGTATCTATAGAAAAAGTAATTTCTCCTATGCTTTCCATGAAGCAAACTTATTATCCGATGAATTTGTTTTAGATAGGGTTATCACCAAACTAAGAAAGTTCTATTTTAATCATATGCCCTAAATGTTGTTAACCGTCTACCATGTTAACTTGTGTTATATGTTAATTAAAGATTGTATTTGGGTGGGAATGCCCAACTCCTTCAAAAAAAAAAAATAATCTGTAAAAGCTTATTTAAGCATGTCAACTCATGCGATACATGTTTTCAAAATTTCTCCCTGCCATCTTTTATACAATACTGTTTAACCTGCTCTATGCATGAGACGATTTTTTTAATATATATTTATACATACTTTTTAAAACAATACAATAATTTAATTATTTTATGATATGTTATAAAAAAATTTATTAACAATAAAATCTTTAAAAATTATAACAAATAAATTAAATATAAAATTTTTTTTGTTATTTAAAATTTTAAAACAATAGAATAATTTAATTATTTTATGATATGTTATAAAAAAATTAATTAATAATATAATATTTAAAAATTATAACAAATAAATTAAATATAAAAATTAACGAACTTAGATTCAAACTAATCAAATTTAATTAAAAAATTAATTATGATTTTAATCTGATAAAACAATTTATATTTTATTAACACTTATGCAATATTATTTTTTTTATTGATAAGTCAAAATTTTATTAAGAAGTCAGTCCAGTGTAAGATTAGTTGTTATTTGTTATATATACTTAGTACTATGTTCTAAAAAGAAAATTTATTAATCGATAGATATTTTTTCTCCAAAATTAGATAATTATAGGAAAATTTATTAGTTGTAATAAATATTTTAAAAAATAATATTTTATTTTTTTAAGGGAAAATTTAATTTTAACTTTCTTAGTGGATGACACAGTGAATTTGTAATATATTTTATTTTTAGCCATTTAATTTACTTTCAATCAACTTTTCTCTTTTCTCTTTTTACTTTAAACTTTTTTGTATTTTATCTATTTTTTATTTTTTATTTCTCACTTTTTATTCTTTAATAAACATTTTTATGCTTTGTTTTTCTTTTATATCATTTAATATTTTTCTTTCTTTTCTAATTGTTTCCTTTCTTTTATTTTTTTATAAACAATATAAATTCAAACTTACAATCTCTTTCATTTTCATTTCACCGAATTATTACTCATCTACCTTTATAACTTCCTTTATATTTTTCTTTTAAATTTTTTTTTTTACGGTGTGATGCAAGTGACATTTTAATTCGCATAATTCATTAATTTATATGGTTACTTTTTATATATATTATTGTCTTTGAAATTGGATTAACATGTAAAAAATTAAATATACAATGTATAAAATAATATGTTCCCATCATACATAACAACAAGAAAAAATTTATTTACAATTTTGACATATAAAATAAGCAAAACCAAATTCTATATAAAGAGACATACAATTAGCTAGACATATATTAAGAACTTTTAGGTAATTTTTCTTTAAACAGAAAGTATCTTAGTTGTAATCACCATACTACCAATAATATTATTCTATATTTTTTTGTGTTCTCACTTGAAAATTTTCATAAATATATTTTTGTCTCTTTGTTATTGAATACTTTCTTACAACAAATGCTGCAATGGTAATTAGTTTCATTAAATTATTATAACATAAAGATCAACTCTGATGAAAAAAATTTAGTCAAATTCAATATTTCTAACTTAATAATTTTTTACCATTCTTTAATTAATAAAATTTAAATTAATAATTTAAAAACTTATTTTATTTTTTAAAAATTAATGAGAAAAAAATATTGTCATTTATTATTGACAATATATAGATTTAATTGATAATAATCTATATTTGAATTTTGGATCATTGAATTTTAGATATGCAACTTACATTAAATATAATTTGTTGCTCATAGTCATGCACAAGATCATTATGAGCACAAATTATTTTCTACAAATAATTAATACGCAACATGTTAGGCAGTAACTTAACAATATTATATTTATTTTAATATTTAAAATTATTATATAATAAAGGAAAATGAATATGGTTGCAGGTTTGAATTTTTTTTAATAAACTAACAACTAATATTTATCAATAAAAATATTATTATATAATAAATATGTTAAAATTAGTTTCTTCAATATATTTTATTATAAAATAATTTTAAATTATTTAATGAATCATATCATAAACTACATTATTTTTTTAGAATAGATACTCCATGTATTGTTCACGAGAGAAAATTTAGCTCAAGACTATTATGAGCATACAATCTTTTTTTGAGAATATTTAACATAGTAGCATATAAAATAATAAAATGTTTATTTTAATTTTTAGGTGAATAATTTAAAACCTTATAAAATTAATTGTAAAAAAATAGTTAATTGAATAAAGAAAGAAAGAAAAGAAAAGGTAAACAGTGGAATGTTTACTGTGGCAGAAAAGGAGTACATATATTTTGTTTAGAAGTAGGAGGTGGGAGACAAATGGGCATGGAGAAGGGATGGTAATAACATATCAATTAGAGTTGTCAAGTTTTCCACAATCAAAATGTGACTTGTTCAACAACAACTGGGCTAGGAAATGAGGGAAAAGTTTGTCCCTAACAAGTGCAAGCAATTTGGAATCAGCCTGCAGAACAAAGCCAAGAATAAAAGATGTAACACTAATATCAATGCTTCTCCATCGTCTCTCATTTGAATATTTGGTCAAGCTGGCCTCAATCTTCTTGTATTGGTCCTTAGGCTTAAGCTGATCTTGGCCCATCTTCATAACATGAGCAAGATACCTGGCTAAAACAATGGCATCCTCCAAGGCGCAACACCCACCTTGGCCCAGGTCTGGGGCCATCGGGTGAAATGCATCTCCCACAACACATATGTTCCCTTTGCTGATCTTCCCCAACATCAGCTCCCAGTGTCGTCTATATCTTAACGGAGATGTTAAAATGTCTTTCTCTTCTGTTTTCTCTATCAACCATCTAATATCATTTGGCATCTTCTCAAGCTTCCTCAACACCAGTTCTTTCATTTTGGATGCCTTCTTTGCTTCCTCCTTCTCTGCACCATTACCATTACCATTACCATAGATAATTACTATTGCCTACGTCTACATGCAAGACCAAGACAAAATGAATATATTATTCACCTTGAGTGGTGGGAGTCCAAGTTAAAAACCAATAAACAGTCTTTTCATCACAAGGCATTACACCAGATCGAAACCCTTTCCCAAAGTAGTGCCTGAATTTTGGCTCAAGCCCATGATTGCCCATCAACTTTGTATTGCCCCTTATTACGTATCTCCCTGTAAAACGCGCCTCCTTGAAGCCTAGCCACTTTGCCACCACCGAGTTTATTCCATCACACCCAATCAAAACCTTTTTCAATTGCAAACATCCACGTTTCAATTACTCACCTTCTCATATATATATATATATATATATATACACACACATATTTATCAATTTAAAATCATTAATTTGTTATTTTTAATTACCTTGGTTTTGATGCTTCTTCCATCGGCAAGATGGAGTATCTTACAAAACCCACATTCCTGAATACCAACAACCTTGGACAAGTACCTAATGGTGCCACTTGGAAGCTCCTTAGCAAGTGCTTCTAACATTAACTGCCTTCTAACACAACGCACTTCACCGTCCCCACTGCATCGCACCCATTAATTCCTTTTAACCACACTCCATTCGTAAAATCTAAATACAACCACCCACTCAAACTCAAACTTTTTGATACTTTTAATTTTAAAAAGCCACCATGCCTTAATTTAATGAAAAGCATCTTGGCAACTTGAATCAAAAGCATAGCACATTGACAAACAAGATGGCCCAGAAATGTTTGTATATTATCACCCAATTGGGTGAGCTACTTACTGTTTTCCTGTTCCCTTCAAAGACAAGCTTGATGTCTCTTGCCCCATACTCAAAGATGTAGTCACATTCCTGCACTCCAATTTCCTCTGCTTTAGTTTCACCTTCTATTTAAATACACTCCTACTATATAACAGTAATTTCATTCTTAAAAATAAATAAATAAACCAGTAATTCTCATGGTCGATTCAATCTTGCGGCGCGTATAAAAAGAAATATTTTGAGGTCACTTCAACGAATTTTTCTCTTTTTATTTATCTGTTCATTTTGACATTAATTACGCCTTTATTGTTTTAATTCTTAAGAGTTATCGTAAATATGGGAGAATAATAGTGTATGTGATCTTAT
The DNA here is from genome assembly GCA_037954015.1 of Psophocarpus tetragonolobus. Taxonomy (NCBI): domain Eukaryota; kingdom Viridiplantae; phylum Streptophyta; class Magnoliopsida; order Fabales; family Fabaceae; genus Psophocarpus; species Psophocarpus tetragonolobus. Next base: position 3,477,540 of record CM075692.1, on the reverse strand, counting down.
GCTTGGAAACACATATGATCACGACAACACGCTAGGATTGTACACGGAGTGGAAAGTGGAAGCCATGCATAAATATATTTAAAAGGTTGGATGCAAGGAATATCAATTTATTTTAATCATCTTATATATTTTTTGTTTAGGTTTATAATAAATGAATTGTTTTTTCTTCATTAATTCCTGGTGCAAAACCAAAGCAACTACTTTTGGTCCCTTTTTCTTTCATATTGAAGTTTAATGAGTAATATATTAGGTTACTCTTTTAACTGCAGATGTTGGTGACGAAGAATGTCTCCGACGCCAAGAGCGTCCAAGGCTTTCCAAGCATTTGTCCACGTTGTTAAAGCAAACCCAGTCACCCTTAAACTATCCGAATATTCTAACACCAAACTTCGGACCCCCAACCTGCACCAAGCTCATATATATATCACTGTCATTTTCTTAATTAGCTTAAATTCACATATTGCTTAATGCTCAAGTATTAATTCAAAGAGAGAACTAGATCATATATACCGCATCATACATAACACCACTTATGATATAAAATTAATCAACACATATAGATCATAATTTGAAAATGAAAATTAATATTTTAAAAGTTTACATTACAGCAGTTACTAATAGTGATGTACTGTAAAACATTTTTATCTATGTAACTGTTGTAGTGCTTTTATGTTAAAAAAGTTTGGAAAGATCAACAAGTGAAAATGTTGTATATCTGAAATAACTAACTAGCACCATGCTTGTTTTAAATATGATAATAACTATATATATATATATATATATATATATATATATATTTTATTTTTTATTTTTTTTTTATTTTTCATATTTTATCAGTGAAAAGGTACCTGTGAAGAGCCAAGGATGTTGCGAGTCCAGCAATTCCAGCTCCCACAATCACAATATCTTCAACTGGTGACTCCATTATTACTTTCTTTATTTATTCGTAGAAAGTTGAACAATCTTTTAACTAATAAGCACTAGCCTTCTCTTCCCAATCCTTTTAAATGAGGAGCTAGCTAAATTCGTGGTTTCCACTTTGTTGATGGAAGCGTTTATATACAGAATAAAGTGAAACGAAAAAGATAAACAATCACAATAAGATCACTGTTGAGAAACATGTGCTTTCCAAAAAAAAAAATAAAAAATGAAAAACACGATTCCTGATTACAAACCGACAATATACATAATAGAGTAGTACAATTATTTTATGGAAAAGTTAAGAGTAAATTTTAAATAGTTGTACTTTTTATCTACATCACTATAATATATTTTATTATAATTTATTTAAATAATTAATATAAATAGAAATAAATTACTGTGCAGTGACATGCGTATAATTTTCATTATTTTATATACGCAGAACTCAGACACAATAAATTATGGAAAAAACTAATTTCGCACAGTAATTATATTATTTGAAATTAGTGGTGGTGAAACCAGCGTCTAGCGAATCTAGGATTCTAAGTCAGAAAGATCAACAAGAATAAAAAAGTAAAAAATAAAATAAAAAGTATAGAATAAACAAAATAAGTTGAGATTTTTAAATTTAATATTTAAATAAAAATTATAAATACATAAAAAATTGATATAATAATTTAGAAAATGAACGTGTAATTCTTATATAACCATAAGAAGAACTACACTTGAAAACTATCAATATACTTCGGTTTTCAGCTATACCACATTTTTTTATCAAGGTTTTCATGTCTGCAGTATCCCTGTTTTACCTATTCTTCTTTAAGGTGCCAACCCAGATTGCAAACACAATAAATGGCTTACAGTCTAAATTCCTTTAGGGTGTAACCAGGGGAATAGGAAATTGTCTTGAGTAAGCTGGAAGCAGATGTGTGAACCAAAGAAAAAAGGAGGACTAGGGTTTAAAGATGTTTCCACCTTTAATGAATCCTTACTTGGAAAATGGAGATGACTACTAGTATCAGATCAATGTCAGTTATGATACCGAGTTTTAAACTCTAAATATAATGGTTGGAAGGGGCTCCTTCAGGAAACAGATAACAGTAATATGTCAATCTGGTGACGGGATCTTAAGAAAGTCTGTGGTGTCAAGACTAATCATAGATGGTTTGATGAAATGTTGCAATGTAATGTAGTGATGGTCAATCCTTGCTGTTTTGGAATGATGTGTGGTTAGGTCATGACTGTTTGAAGACAAAATACAATAGGTTGTTCCTAAACTCCGTACAGAAGGAAGCAAAAATTAGTGAAGTGGGTAATTGGGTGGAGGGTAGGTGGGTTTAAGGGTTAAAATGGAGGAGAGAACTGTTTGTGTGGGAAGAGATGTTGTTGAGACAGTTAGAAAGGGATTTAGAGAGTGACACAATCCAGACAGGGACTTCAGATACATGGTCTTGATCCCAAACCACTTAGGATCTTATTCAGTTTCATCTACTTTTGCAGCTTTACAGGTACAAAAATCAAATTTTACTCCTTCTGGTCTATTTAATCACTTTTGGAAGATGAAGGCACCTCCAAAGATCATGTTCTTTGGTTGGAGATTGCTTCAGGACAGACTACCAATAAAAAGCAACTTGCAAGCCAAGGGAATTCTACAAGATGAAGAAGTGTCTTGCTCTTTCTGCCATAGTCACACTGAAACTGCTTCCCATGTTCTATTCACATGCACTTTTTCATCTCAGGTATCGCTATCTTGGTATAGACAATGTGGTATCCTTACTGCTCTTCCTGAGAGCATTGATGCACACTACTGGCAACACCTTTACTGGCATGGTCCATATAGCACATACCCTCTATGGGAGGTTACATGGTTAGTGATAGCTTGGAACATCTGGATCATGAGAAACAACTGCATTTTTCGGAATATAACATTTGATCTATCTGTATTATCCCATCAAATGTTAGCTTGTGCTTGGAATTGGTTTAGAGGTTTTTACCCGCAGTGAGGTTATTCTTATGCTGAGTGGATGAATAACCCTGCTGCCTGTCTGGGACTTCTCCTGGAGTAAACTTTCTACGCATATGGTAACTAATATGGTTCTATTGGTTTAGGTAGTCTAGACATATTTTTTCATGTCATATTAATTTACTTCATATGTATTGAAAGTCCTCCTTTCTAAAGTTGGATAAATGTACTCTTAGGATTTAGATAGGATCATTTAAGTTGACTACTTTGCTAGCTTTTTGGGGGGGGGGGGGAGGAGTATTGGATATTAAGATCCTTGTTTGGTATCTTAATAATTTTAACTGTATTATGGTCTCTTCTCTGTCTTTATGTTTATTTCTCCTAATTCTTGTATTTACTTTTGCACTTTTGGTGCGTATTAATATATCTCACTTGCTTACTAAAAAAAAAAACATTGCTAAAACCTAAAGAATTACCTTAAGAGACTTCGAATTTCGACATAGCCGAAAACCGAAAAGTATATAAACAAAAGAATAAAGGCTCCAAATAATAGACTTCGGATTTCGACATACCTAAAATCCAAAATATAATATAATCCTAAAACAGGAAAGAAAATAAAACCCAAAGGATTTCGACTAAACTGAAATTCAAACTCCCACAAAACAAATAAACAATTAACTAAGTTAAAACCAGAAGATAAATTAGCATAATCACCAATTAGTATCACTCCCAATATAGCAAAGCAGGACCTACAAAGTATCTGCTGGATAAAAGGAATGCACCCAGGGAGACAAGTATTAACCGTCAGGTAATAACCGCATTTTTCACTATAAATACAAGGAGGGAGATACGTGTCATTTACTTATTCAGGAAAAAATATATTACACTTTGACCTCTCTTGCTCTCTCTCTCTCTTTTACTTATTTATTGACTTGAGCGTCGGAGTCCTCTCTTGTAGGTTCTCCCTTTTTTGTTCATTCCAAAATATATCAGGATACTTCTCCAACCTTGCCACGTACATTTTGGAAGGTTCATAGTGATTCATACTCAGGTACTTTTCAGTAAGAACATTTTGGTGCCCTCTGTGGGGCCCAAAGTAAACCTGACCCACAGCCAAGACATGGCCATCACCAGGAGTCATGGAGTGGCACCTCACAATCAACCCACAACAATGAGGACACATCTCGGTAACCCGAGGTCATGGATTTAAACAGCCTAACCGAAATCCTCAGGCCACTCAGGGAGGAAATTGCAGAACTTCGGCGGGAAAACGCTGAATTCTGAAATCCCGTCTTGCAGTGGCTTATCTATGGGACATTCTCTAGAGCCTTCTCACAGCCAACTTCATCAACCAAACCCCCATCCGTCCCGAAAGAAGTTCCCACCCCATTTCAAACAATTCCACCCTTCACACCCCCCTTAGCACAACCTATTCCCACTCTAGTCTAAACTATGCCCCCATACACTCCGAGCATGAGTGGGATATCCGAAGTTCGACCACATCACCTTTTCACGACAGAAATCATGGAGGTTCCTCTGCTAGAGAGCTAGAAACACGTCGCCCTTAAAAAATACGATGGCACCTCAAACCTAAACGTCTGCCTTCATGATACAAGTAGGGATGTACACAAAGGATCAAACAGCTTTCTGTAAGATCTTCCCCATGTCACTCAAAAGTCAGGCCTTAAATTGGTTCATCCAACTCCCCCCAAACTCCATCAATAACTTCTAGACCTTGTCCATGAGATTTGGAACCCAGTTTGCCACATCTCGGCCACACCATTTTACATCAGCAGCCTTGGCCACAGTTCGACAAGAAAGGAATGAGCCCCTCTGAGATTTCATAGATTGGTTTGGCCGCGCCTCCTTGATTATAAAGAACTACCCCCAGATGTGGCACTTCACACATTCTTGCTTAATCTACAGCCAGGAGAATTTGCCACCAGCCTAATTCATTTTCCTCCAGTGGACATGTACGAGCTCCGAAAAAGAGGCACTCCCTTTGTCAAAGTGGAAGAACTTACGGCTTTCCAGTAGAAAACTCAAGCAAAAGCACCACCTAGCTCACGAAAAGAAAAAGCAAGAGACGACCCCATCAACAAAAAAGATCAATATTCGAACAGATTACTCAGAGGGTCGAGATACACCCAATACACTCCACTTAATACTAGCAGAGCTAGACTACTAGAACAAGTGTTAGCAATTGAATTGTTAACCATATTGAAGAAAGCACATACACCTAAAGGAGCTGACCTTACTAAACATTGTAGGTATCACAAGAACAAAGACCATTCCAATGAAGAGTGTATTGCATTACGAGATAAAATAGAAGACTTAATCAAGCAAGAACACTTGAAAACCTTTGTCCACAAGACCAATAGTCACCCTCCACCAACTCGACCAAGCCATTTCCAAAAGAACTATTCTCAGCACAGAGAACGCAGTGACTACCGACCCCGATATGACAGATGATGAAGCGGGTCAAGAGATCGCAAAGAGAATAGCCACAACAAAGATAAAAAGATCATCAACACAATTGCTGGTGGATTCACAGGAGGAGAATCTACGTCTTCGGCCAGAAAGTGACACACCCGAATAGCTAGATCCATCAATTTGGTTGCTCCATATCCACGAGAAATAATGCCAAACATCACCTTCAATGAGGATTTTCAGGCCGTTGACCCTGAACAAGATGACCCCATGGTGATCAGTGTTGAAATCGCTAACTGCATTGTGCGAATGACGCTAATGGATCAGAGGAGCTCAACAGGTGTGTTATATTGGTGAACTTTCAAAGAGTTGGGACTGTCCAAAGACCAACTACTCCTCTACAACAAACTCCTCATAGGATTTTTAGGGGAACGAGTTCCTACCAAAGGATGCATTGAGTTGTACACCAAATTTGGCAATGATCGAGAGTCTTGTAGCATCTGAATTTGGTACATAGTCATCAATGCTACCACTTCATATAATATCCTATTGGGACGACCCTCCCTTAACAAACTAGGGGCCATCGTCTCCACTCCCCACCTAGCCATGAAATTTCCTTCTGAAAGAGACGACATCATTGTTATCCATGCGAACCAGCGCACATCCAGAGAATGTTACCTGGCTAGTTTGCGGTCACAAACATATCAGAAACTACTTACCTTCAATAATGTTAACAAAGTGTCAGCAGCTCCAGAAGAATCTCAACTGGAGTTGGATCCTCAGGGAGAAGAAATCGAAAAGACTAAACCAACCAAGAAAATAGAACCTTTTCAGTTAGGCCAAAAGCCGGGATAAGTGACATATATAGGCTCTTTGGCCTCGGAAAAAGAAAAAGACTAAATAATCCAAGTTATCAGGAACAATCTTCTGTTAAGCTTTTTAAACATATATTCTGGCTATAACCAGATTCCAATGCATCCCGATAACGAAGCTAAAACAACATTCATTACGGATTCAGCTAACTACTATTACAAAGTGATGCCTTTCGGCCTCAAAGACGTAGAGGCCACCTATCAGAGATTAATGGACCAAGTCTTCCATCAACAGATAGGAAAAAACTTGGAAGTCTATATCGATGACATGGTCGTCAAAACAGAAAAGCCAAATCACCATATTCATGACCTGGGGGACATTTTTTCCATTATTTGTCGACACTCAATAAAGCTCAATCCAGAAAATGTGTATTCGGAGTGTAGGGCGGACAATTCCTCAGCTTTATATTAACTAACAAAGGAATAGAAGTTAATCCAGATAAGTGTCAGACAATCCTAGATATGAGAAGTCCAAAAAACCTCAAAGAAGTGCAAAGGTTAATAGGCAGGTTAGCATCTTTAGCTCGATTCCTCCCACGTACAGCCAAGAAAGCAAAACTAATAGCCACACTCTTTAAGAAAAACAACAACTTCCTCTGGACAGATGAATGGGAAGACGCCTTTACCCTACTAAAAGCATCCATTGCGTCCCCACTGGTATTGATCAAGCCAGATCTCGAAAAGCCACTAATCCTCTACCTTTTGCTCTCTCACGAAGCAATAAACGTAGTTGCAGTACAAAACGCTCCTAATGGCCAGCAACCAGTTTACTATGTGAGCCAAATGCTGCACAATGCTAGGACTAGAGACTAGATGGTGGAAAAAGCAGCTCTAATTGTTGTTAGTTTCACACAATGACTTCGACCTTACTTTCTGAGCCACATCATAATAGTAAAGAAAGATTGCCCAATCGCTAAAGTATTGCGAAAACTAGAATTAGCAGGACACATGGTTGCTTGGTGTGCTGAATTGTCTGGGTTCGACATACGATATGAACCTAGGGGACATATAAAAGCACAATGTTTGACAGATTTTTTAAATGAATTACATCTAGTTTCTGTAGAACATCTCCCTGTTTGGACGTTGCATGTAAATGGGTCTTCCAACAAAGGAGGTAGTGGCACATTAGAAGGACCCAACAATATCACCATTGAATAATCCCTGATATTCGGCTTCAAGGCCTCCAATAATTAGGCCGAATATGAGGCACTACTAGCAGGGCTTAAACTGGCAGCAGACACATGGGCACCAAGAGTTAAGTGCCTAACAAATTCTAAAATTGTGGCAGAGCAAGTAAATGGCTTTTTCCAGGTCAATGATGAAAACCTGCTACAATACTATCACACATTTTTACAAGAAAAAATCAAATTCGAAGAAATAGAGGTCATCCACATCTCAAGGGAACACAACTCGCGGGTTGATCGATTAGCCAACTCGCCAGAACTCGCAAGGCAGGACAATTATGAACTTTTTTACAACAGGAATTGTCTCTCCCCAGTATCAAAGTATGTTCAGTCTCCACAACTGACACAGATTGGCGTACCGAAATCATCAACTTTCTACAAAATGGGACAACCCCAGAAGACTCAACAAAAGCTAAGCAATTAAAAACAAAAGCCTCAAGATTTCCCCTTATTTCGAGAGAACTCTACAAAAGGAGCTTTTCGGCCCCCCTCCTAAAATGCCTCAATAACGATGAAGCCAACTATGTGCTTAGAGAAATTCATCATGACATTTGCAGCTTTCTCAATGGCCAACAGAGTGCTAAGAGCTGGCTACCACTGGTCGACGTTAAAAAAAAGGTTGTGCCAAATTTGCTAAAATTTGTACTCATGTCAAAAGCACACCAACCTAATTCACGCCCCAGCAGATGAGTTAAAGGTAATCACAACCCCATGGCCTTTTTCTACCTAGGGAATGAATATTCTTGACCATTTTCTGTTTGCCCGAGGACAGCGCAAATTTTTATTAGTAGTCATTGATTATTTCACGAAATGGATAGAAGTCGAACCCTTGGCAACTATCTCAGTCGATAACGTCAAAAATTCACATGGTAGAACATCGTCATGCGCTACGACATTCCACACTCACTAATCATAGACAATGGTATCCAATTCATGGATAAAAAATTTAACACTTTCTTTCAAGGGTTTGGAATGAAACACAAAGTTACTTCGGTCGAGCATCCATAAATGAATGGACAAGCCGAAGCAGTTAATAAAGTTATTTTGGCAGAATTAAAGAAAAGACTCGACGGATCAAAAGGGACATGGGTAGACCAAATCACCGAAATTTTGTGGGCGTATCGCTGTACTCCATTTCGATTAACCTTTGACACAGATGCTATGTTGCCTGTCGAAATCGGGGAGCCTTTGCTTCGACGATAGTGTTTCGACACAACAGAAAACAATGAAGAACTTCGGCATGACTTAGATTGCCTTAACGAAATCAGGGACTATGCCCTTCTAATTGTAGAGGCTTCTAAGCAATGGATGTTGCGACGCTTTAATTCAAAGGTAAAATTGAGAACCTTTCTCCCAGGTGACTTGGTTTGATGAGCAATAAGTGAAGCAAGAAAAGAGAAGATAGAAGGCAAGCTAGCTGCTAACTTGGATGGTCCTTTTCAGATCCACCTAGACCTCGGTAATAACACTTATAAGCTCAAAGACCTCGCTGGAAAACTCATTCCACGAATGTGAAATCCAACACATTTGAAAATGTACTATAGCTAATACATGATCATGTACTTCTTTTGGGGCACTCTTTTCCTTATTTCCGTTTTTGTCCCACAACGGAAATTTTCCAAAAAATGTTTTTAACGAGACTCCCACCTCTATATAAAAGAAGCATATTTCGGCTCCACATTCGTTTAAGTATTGGTTTACATACAAACCTTTGAGAGTACCTTCCGAAAATTTCCTTTTCAGATTAGGCAGTACCTCCCTCCAAAAATACAAAATTTACCAAAATCATAATTCGGCTCACACACAAGAAGCATCATCATGATTGCAATAGAAAATAAAACCAATATGGCCAGACTTGAACAATTTCCTCGTGTATTCATCATCATGATTCATTACAAAAAAGCACCTCCACTGTTTACTACACTTTTTCTTAACAAATCAACATAAAAATAGTAAAACAAATTCCTTTGAGGTTGCCTCATCATCTTCACTCTGGCCTGCTGTCCCTTTGGCCTCTTCCACATTTGCAGTCTCTTCAACCTGAGTCTCAATATTTTCTTCAAACGAGGATGACTCTCGTGTAGTTTACCATCTGGAAAGGGATCATCATCAACATCATCAAGGCTTTTATATTGACCCCCGAAGAAATCATGATTTTCAGAAAACATGAACCCTTCCGGAACAGTACAGAAATGATACATTTGACGCACGACCTGCCAAAATCCCGCCACATGTTCCACCATCACATCATCCTAAGCCTGAGCCACATATTTTTCGTGCTCAGCCACAGCCTCCTCAAGGGACTATCTATAGCCTTCTCGGTTCCTTTCACTCTGAGTCGCAAGAGCCTTTAGGTTGCACACCTCTTCTTAAGCCTCCTCCAGCTGCTCATCTCTCTTCGCCAAAGCTTTGGCGTGCTTGGCATCTCTGGCAACCAAGGCTTCCTCTAGCATGTCTCGGGAGATAATAGTTTTTGCATTTTCTTCCATCTCCAGCAGCTTGTCCGAGATAGCCAATAAGTTATCTTCGACTTTTCTTTGTCGCCGTTTTGACGCCACCAACTCATCAGCAAACAGATGTTTCCCTAACACTTGTGCCTGCGTTAGGAACTCACAGTAGTTTTGCCACTTCAAGTTGAGCTCCATCTGCTCTAGAGATTTTCGGCCATTTGCCGAAATTGAATCCCTGAACCTGCTCGAAGCCGCCATAGGATCCAGGTCTTCGTAAGAGAATGATGGCGGTAACAGGGCAATGCTGATTGTTAAGGTCTTTGGCGTCGAGGACTCCGTCTTTGCTCTTTTAGATTTGTTGGAGGAAGATTTTTTCTCTCTTTTTCTTTTCTTTTATTCCCCCTTGCCACGTGCTGGCACTTTTTCCTTCCCTTTTTGTTTTTGTTTCATCTTCTCATATTTAGATATAGAGGGAAGGGTCTCCACTAGAGGAGACTTTGATGGAGGACACTCTTCAATTTGGATTGTCGGGATAGTGATTTCCCCCTTTGAATCTCGACTTTTTCAAATCTTCCGAAAGTCTACGGCCTTACCACCAGCTTTCACCATGATTTCTAAAAACACAACAAACAGTAAGTTACATTGAATTCGGCCAAACATAAACAATCAATTCATTAACAAAAATACTCACCTTCAAGATCAGTGAAGGAAGTAGTTGATGCATAAAGTTGCAATAACGCTGCAACAGGAACAGGCGAGGAAGGGAATCCAGGAATTCGACATTGACCTTCTCCTGATTTGTAAGAAGGTCATCAAGGAAGTTCGTGTACCTCCTTGACATAATCATAAATATGATTTTGGCCAATTGTGGGATTTATTATCACCTTAAAGTGCCCGGACTTAAAACCCTTAAAAGATGTTGTATATGACACAAACAAAGGGTTATCATCCTGATGGAAAAGGGACACACATTTTTACATTTCTCGTGAGGCCGCATGGGGAAATGATGAAGGAAGAGGATTGGAGTAGCCTGTGTATGCATAAATAAACGTAGAGCTCAGAACGTTTGGATATAACCCCAAACATTTGGGTGCAATTGACTAGGGGCATAATTCAACACTTTAAGTATCCCCGTAATATAGTCGTCAAAGGGGAGCCTCACATGAAAAACTGAAAACATGCAGCATACACATAAAAAAAAATTGTTTTATCTTCGGCAGTTCAACCCAAGAAGATAAGATCTGGGTTTGGAACAGAAAAATTCCTACACCGCTAAGCAAGACAAGGAAACTCTTCACACTTTTTGAAATAACACATTTGCACCTTACTTACAAAATGACTCAAAATCTGCCTATTGCAATACCTAGATGCAAATGCTCTTACTTCCCCATCTACCCAATGGTATGAGGGAATCAGAATGGGGGGGTACTCCTTTTTCGGATTACCCTTGAACTTGAGATTCATATCCACTTTGGCTAAAATGCTCGCCTTCCAATCCGGTAGCATTTTCAGTCCCGAAGGCCCAATGCCATCTGCTTGTACTCCTAGGTACATTACAGATTTGTTATTGCTGCCTGAAGCAGACGTTGAAACTTCGGTAGATTCAGGCGGTACCCCTTCCATAGAAGGGATTTCAGAATCAGAGGAACTAGAAATTTTAGGCCAAAAATAAAATGAATTAACGTGTACCTAACTACGAAGCAAAAAGAATGGATGAGCAAAAGGCTTGAGAAAGATTTCGGCACAAGAGTAGCACACAAATGGGAAAGTGAATTTGAACCTAATAACCTTTTCCCTTTAAATACCATTATGACCTCAAAACTCCCACACTCATCCCTACCATTGATCTAATCCATATCAACGACCCACGACATGCGACTGTTCATTTCCACTTTCAGCTACAGTAACGGACGGATGCGACTTTTCGTTTTTCCTCCTTTGGTATCACTTGGCGGGAAACATTAACCAACCCAACACACTCCATCCACTTATACCTAGAGATTTCCACCTCAGGGTGCAAAATCGAAAGCTTTTGGAAACTCTATCTTTTGGTAAGACTCCCACCTCGCGTTTCACATTTCGGCAGGAGCCTGGGGGGCAAGTGCATAACCATAAGAAGAACTACACCTGGAAATCATCAATAGACTTCGGTTCCCCCCCTTTTGTTCATTCCAGAAGATAGCAGGATACTCTTCCAACTTTGCCACGTACATTTCGGAAGGTTCATAGTGATTCGTACTCAAGTACTTTTCGGTAAAAACAATTCTTTTTCGTAACTGAAAATATGAGGAACAAGTTAAAATAATTAGTTGAAATATATAAAATGAAGGAAAGTAACAATGTGTTAAAAAACATAAAATTAAGGATGCAAATTTAAAGATTAAAAAATAAAAGTAAGGGTTTAAACATATAAAAAATTAATAATAAAGAAAGAAATATTAATATATTGCATATTTATTTGTATTTTTTCAAATTGACTATGAGTAAAAAATCTCTAGTACTAAATGCGAGTTTTTAGAGTTATATCTATGTTGAAGAACTATAATGTATAAACAACAATCCTACTCCACTAGCGATTCTTCCCCCACCCAAAATAGGAAGGTCCTGGTCTGACCCTAACCCTTACTTAAATGGAAGCACTACGCCAAATGCAAGTTGCACCCTTAAAATACATATAGATCCACAAAATCCATCTCTTGGGAATTACCAATTATTCCTTCTCCATCTGAATAGGTCGAATTGTAGCCTCTTCATAAGAGACTTTGGATGGTTGACCTCATCCAAGTGATCTCTTAAGTAGATGTGAGCAAATGGTGGGAAAATACCTGCAAAGACACTGATGCTTAAGTCAATGATAATGTCTAAGCTAATGTAAATGGTGTATTAGAGATGTTTACCTTTGTCTTCATGGTCAATCTATATATAAGTAAATCATCTTTGCATAACTACTCTCACTTCTAAGATTTAGGTCGAGTAAGTAGGGTGGTTTCCATGGATCACTCAAGATGGTTGGGTTAGTTATGAGCATGTTCGGTAAGGTTATCAAACATGAGAGCCTAGGTAGACTCGTGGAAATTCCATATAGTTGGCTCGTAGACTCATAAGAGTTTACTTTATATAAAAATATCTAAAAATAACATACAATTAAACATTTCAACAACATAATGAATCAAAATAATAACCTATAAATTCCACAATAATTAAATAACTAAGTCTAATAATCAATATCAAATAATAAATTAAAAAGACAATAATAATGGCAGAACATTTTAATCATGTTGAGTGTTGTTAGAAAAACAAATTTTGATGTTCTTAAATATGATTATTATTTAATTCAAGAATGACATACTAAAGTATGTTGAATCCTAAACACATAAAAGACAACTCAATTTATTGACTCAGTAGTAAACTAGAGAGTCTATAGAGTTTGCATAGAGTCTACCAAGTTTACCCAGAGTTTACTAAAAAGAGAGTTTGCACACTAGTTAACTCACAAAGAGTAAGCAGACTTGTAAACTCATAAGAGTTAGCGAGTTAACTTGAAAATTTGATAACCATGCATTGGGGTGTGAGTCAAGGTTATCAACTTAGTGGGTTGAGTTCCTCTTCTTTCTAGTATATAAGCCCCCCAAAGCTTGAGTTTAATATGAACCAAAACACTTGACCAGCCCTTGACGCATGGCATCTGATGTGACATATGATCCACATGACTTTTACTGTGAGACATGGTGTGATGCTTCAAACAATGATAGAGGGTTTATGATAGTGTGCTTTAGACGCCACCTTAAGGAAGTGGAAAAATGAGTATGTAAGGTATAGGTTGTGGCATCATTATTATTGTTCCACATCATGTGCCATTTTGTGTCTAATTCTTACCTCCAAGTAATTATGACATCATTTTATTTGAATCATAGATTGTTTTGTGACTTTGCGCATCCTTTCATGGTTTCGCATGTCATTTCATGGTTCTGTCGCTTGGTTGGAGTAGAGACTCTTCATATTCAACTGGTGTATGCTAAAGTCATTGCCTAAGCAACATTTTGCGTAGCATTCTACTTTTATAATAGATACTTGTCATTTTGCAAATCCCTTGTTTCTAATCTTTGTCTTCTCTTTGGTTTATCCTCTGTGTTTAGGCTTGAGTTTTGAAGTAATCTTTCCTTCTATTTTTCTCCCTTCTTCTTCTTATGCTGTTGTTGCTGCTTCTATGTCTTTTTTGTGCAACATATCTGACTGTGAGGTTCAAGGTTTTTGATGGGTGCACCATGATGTTGTCGGAGGTTATGTTGATTGAGGAGGAGAGTGAAAATATTATGTCGTCCTTATCCCTGACGAGTTTTTTCAAGGTTTTTAATGCATTGAACCACATATGGCCTCTGAAATGTTTGCGCCATTATCTAGTTAGGCGTTGGAGGCTTAGTTGTTGTTGGATGTGAAGGTTAAATTGGTGGTGCGTGAGACAAAGGAAAATATTACTATAAAAGGAGTAGCCAAAATGCATTAGCATCAATGAAAGGATGTTGGTGAAGGAAAAAGAAAAAGGGTGAGGCATAAAGATAAATTCCCACCTCCTCCGTTGTTGAACCGAGGTTTAGTTAGGTTTCAGAGTAAATGACAACATACCCTTTTAATTTTGTATCCGAAAATGCAACATCACCTCCAAATTTAGGTACTATGTGTTATTAGTTGAACCATGTGGAGAAAGGAATAGTATGTTTTATCGGAGAAAAATTGGGGATCTAGATTTTACCTATGTGTACACTTTTTTATTTAAGTGGGTGAGGTTGAACTTTCCTTTAAGTGGCTTTATGTTCGAGATGTTAAAAATCTTGAATATGAACTCTACATAACTTCATCCTAACAGGTGGGCATATATCCTAAGGTTGAACTATCAATGTCTTTATGTATTTTAACCAATTAAAGTGTTGGAAGACGATGGCTTGGGCCTTTTTAAGTGGCATTGCTAGTGTGGGTCAACTAATTTACCTGTACAACTTCTTGTAGGTACCATCAAATGAGGTATGGCTGTAGGAAAAATTTTCCTTGAGTTCCACTGTGGGCACCAAATATTCTTTCTTCGCCTAAACGAGCTGAATTGTAACCTTTTCATGGGGGACTTCAGATGGTTGATCTTGCTAAGTGACCTTTTAGATAGATGTGGAAAAATGGTGGAGCAATACCTGCAAGGACTCAAATACTTAAGTTAATAAAAATAGTCGATGTAATGAATAGTGTATTAGAGATGCTTGTCTTTTTCTTCAAATAACTATCTCGACTTCTAAGATTTAGGCCGAATAAGTAGGAGGTTTCCATGATCACTTAGGATGGTTGGTGTGTCGTGGAGACATTGGGATATGACTCTTTGTATCAGCCTAGTGGGTCAAATTCCTCCTTTTTCTAGTACACCAATGGACTTGCAAACATGGATAAAAATAAGTTTATACTAACATCAAGTGATAGTAAAGACGTACCACCCCATTGCGAAGGTTCTCCAAAAACTCGAGCTGGCAGGAAGGATAATCACGTGGTCAATTGAGTTATTAGAGTTCGGTCTAAAGCATGAGCCTAAGGGACCTATCAAGGAACAATGTCTAGCTAACTTCATCTACGAATTACCCCCTCCGATCAATAGGAAGAAGCTTGGATCCTCTACATGGACAGGTCATCAAACAAATAAGGGAGTGGCGTCGGGATAGTTTTGGAAGGACCTAGAGGTCTGGTATTAGAATAGTCATTGAAGTTTAACTTCAAAGCATCCTATAACCAAGCAGAATATGAGGCACTCATCGTCGGGCTCAACCTTACTAAAGAGATAGGAGCTACAAGCTTAATTAGCCAAAATGATTCCCAATTCACGATCTCCCAGCTTAATGGTGACTATCAAGTTAAGGACCCTCTCCTGCTCCAGTATTACCACATAGTGGAAAGTTATAAGCAATACTTTAGCCATCTCATTATCAAACATGTGAAAAGGGGTGATAACAGTCGAGTTGATGTTTTAGCCAAATTGGTGAGTACCAAGAAGTCAGGGTAGCACCAAACAATTATCCAGCATATGTTGGAGGAAACTACTCTTAACACAATTCCTATCGTCGTCATCGAGCAAGAGGCCAATTGGATGGTCCCTATAAAAAACTTCCTAAAAAAAAGGAGAATTGCCTATCAATGACAGGTCAACATGAGCATTACGCATGAAAGCAGCAAGATTCACCCTAATTAGGGAGGATATGTTGAAACAAGGATACTCCATATCACTGCTTAAATGCCTCATGCCAGCTCAAGGTGATTATGTCTTGAGGGAGATTCATCAGCGAGTATGCGGATTCCATTTAGGAGCTCAGGCCATAGCAGTCAAGGTTATGAGAGTCAGATACTATTGACCTACACTTAAGTAGGATCCCAAAGTCTTCATTAAAAGGTGTGTAGAGTGTCAACAACAAGGAAATCTTCTCAAAGCTCCACTACAAGAATTGAAAAGCATCACATTGCTCTGGCCTTTCGTAGTGTAGGGTATGAACATCCTCGATCCTTTTCCACCAGGGAAAGGGCAATGCAAATTCTTACTTGTAGCCGTTGACTATTTTATAAAGTGGATTGAGGCTGAGCCTCTAGCTCAGATCACTGCCAACAATGCCCGACGATTCACTTGGTGGAATATCATATGTTAATTTAGTGTGCCTCACATGATTATTTCTGACAATGGTCGATAATTCATTGACAAGGAGTTTGAAGAATTTTTAAAGGAATTACAGGTAGCCTATGTCACCACCTCAATCGAGCACCCCTAGACGAATGGGCAAGTTGAGGTTGCCAATAAGGTCATCCTGCAAGAGCTAAAAAAAAGACTTAGCAAAAATAGAGGAAAGTGGGTCGAGGAGTTACCAGAAATACTATGGACTTAGAGGTGCACGCCGCAGTCAGTGACACAAGAAACCTTGTATAGCCTTACTTATGGAACTAACTCCATGATCCCAGTGGAGATAGGAAAGCTTTCACTTTGGCGACAATTATATGATGAAGACAACAATGAGGAGATGTTAGTAGAGCTCGACCTAGCACAAGAGTTGAAGTATAAAGTCATAATTCGTGAAGAAACTAGCAAAAAAGGGCTACCAAGAAATATAATACCAAGGTTAGATCGAGGTCTTTCAAGTAAGGGGATCTGTTATAATGAATGTAAAGAGACGTTTGACGAGAGCACCACCAAGGAAAGTTGGTGTCAAATTGGGAAGGCCCCTTCCGAATCACTCAAAGTATGGATAATAGGGCCTTCAAATTGGAACACCTTTCGGGAGAAGCTCTGCTGAGGACGTGGAACGCCACACATCTCAAATTTTACTATAGGTAATCCCTTTTTCAAGTGATGTAGTCGAATGTACTCTTTTTCCTACTACTAGTCTTTTTGCCAAGAGGGTTTTGGCTAGAAAGGTTTTAATAAGACATCCCTTTGTTTAATAAAGGCAAGACTACTTCTTACGAATTCTTCGCTTATGAAATTATAATTGGAAAATGGTGCATACAGTTTTTATAAAACAAAGTACTAACTCACACATAGGTGGTAAGGCAGTTCATTCATAGTAAATGACTCTTACCAGTTCTTTTGTAACAAACAAAACTCACCAACCACAAGTCGGACATAAAGTAACATACCTCCGCTAAATAACGCAAAAAAAAATAATTATAAATTGAAGGATCAACTAACGAATATATAATAGGGTAGCTCTATTCAAACCATTGAACAACTTTTACTGAATATACCTTGAACCTTAACAACTACATCGGCGAATCCAATCTACAATTTTCTCTTGCTAAATAAACAACTAAACTAAATAAAAGACGAAGCAAGCTTCGTCCACTAACGATGGCTACAACAACACATAAATTTGAAGTGTATACACTTTGGCATTGTCATAGTCATATATCGGAGGCACAATCGCAGCAAATAATTATACGGAAGAACACTAAAATTGGTAGCATTATTTAACTCAAGCCATAAAAACGAAAAGAATATGAAAAACTGAAATGCAAGACAAAGTCCATTGATAAATGTCAATAACAAAAGGGAGGGTTTGTACCTAGCCCGAGCTTACAAAAAAGAGTTGGCAAGTCATACCACGGTAACACAAAAAGTGGGCTTGAAAAACCTAAGTTCTAAACAAAAAATTATAAAAATTTGAGATCAACTCGAAGAGACATCTTCTGTTGGGGCAGCATCTGGGATATCCTTCTCAAGGACTATGCAACCTTTTTAGATGTCATGATAGACATTAAACTGGGCCGCATTAGCTTGGAACAGGAAGACTGCCTGGCAGATGGCCTTCTTAAAACCGTCCATATGGCTACCCTCTACAACAACCTTGGCCTCCTCGATAAGCTCATTCCTATCTGTCTCCAGCTCGACTTCCTTCTTGGTTGCTTCCGCCAAATCAAATTTGGCCCTGATCAAGTCCTTCTTCGCCGCCTTTAGCCCGACCTCGGTGAAGATCCAATTGTCCCCCTCCACTGCCAGCTTGGCATGAAGGTCAGCCAACTCGTCAAAAATTTTAGTGTTGGCTGACAAAGCCTCCTTGAGACAAGTCGAGGTGTCCTGGAAGTCTTTCTTCAGCTTCTCCACGCCAGTGTCCTTCAAGGCATTCCATATCAACCTCTAGCTTAATACCTATGCCTGGGCTTGCAGCTCAGTGTAGGTTGCTACAATTTCTTCAATTGAAGGCCCATCTACCAAGATGACCTCCTCTAGGGTATATCTGGTTATTTTTATCTTCTTCTGTATGTCGAGGTCAGGCCAGAAGAACCCATCGGGTATGATATCTCGAGCGCGTCCACCTGCTTCTCAAAACTCAGAGTCTTCTGAGTCATTCTTTTGGAAAGGCCCTCCGACCTCTCGCCCTCCATTTTATTCCTCTTCTTGTTCTCTTTCCTTTTCTTGTTGGGATTGGGGGAGGGGTAACAAGTTCGGTTGATTATGAATAGCACTATCTAGGGCCACTTCTTCCTTCTTGCTTTCTTGAGCATGACTCTCACAGATCTTCTTGGAAGAGAATCGAGATTCCTTTGGCACATTCTCTGCCATAACACCTACAACGACAACACAAATTAGCCAAGTTAATGGTTTAAAAAAGAAACATACTGAAAACAATAATTTACTATTTAGCATAAGACCGAGATCAGCGTATAGGGTTAACTTCAACACAGATTTGATATGAAGTCAGTGAGGAAGTTCATCCAAAATGGGCAATAAGTTTAAGTCGTTCTCCAACATATGCAACATCAATCATTCACTGAATCGACAGGGATTCTTGGTCTAGTAAAACAGAAATTTGGGTTAGGCATCCTCATCATACACATACTTCCAGCCTCTAGCCCCCGCACTTACTTTAAAAAACCCTTTCATAAAATCTTTTAAAGAGGAGGTAAGGGGTGAACAAACAAAAACTCTACTGACCCATGAGCGAGACCCATGTCGAGGTCTTTCCAAACCAAACACAGTAATGGTAAAGAAATATCCTAGGATTGGACTCTATGTACAACACCTTGCAAAGTGTCCAAAACAATTGCAGGGTAGCCCAACCGTTGGGGAGCAATTGGCATGGTGCCACGTTCAACACATGTAGCACAACCATGGTGAACTTGTCAAAAGGTAGTCAAATGTGAAACTTTAAGAACAGAAGATCATAGATAAAGAAAAAATCCTCCTCAGTGTCACCTCGCTCAAAACACACCCTATCTGAATTCCTACATATGTCTATGGTGAAGATGCCCTCCTCCGCATCCGGTAGGATGAGCTCAAAATTATCTACAAGCCATTACAGATCTCAAACTCTTAGAGCTGAGATCCTTACGACAAAATAGAGGGTCTTACCCACTCATATATTGGAGGCATAGAATCATTGGCAACTAATTCGACCATTGGCTCAACAACTATGGTCGGCTCCCACACGAGCAGATATCACCTCTGCCGAACTGGAGGCTTTGCCTCTAGAGGTAGAACTTAGGGATAACAAATAAACTGGTGCCTATGGGTAATCTCCAAACCGCCTCGAAGTTTATGGGGAATCCCTAATTTAACGGGGCATAGGTACAGGTATAAGGAATACCTGATTTGTTAAGTCAGGGATGGGGATGGGGATATACATACCCACCCCATATTCGTACCCGTCCCGGTACTTGCCTCACCCTACTCTTATTTTAATCACTAAAATATTCATTTATCTTAAAAAAAGAAGAAGAAAAGTTTGATATTTAATTAACAAATTATAAATTTTGTGTTTATTAGATAACTTTTGAATTAATTTAATTATATTCAAAGAGTTATTTTTTACTAAAATATCATTATAATTGTTTTTTGTAGGTATGGGTATACCCAATACTCGACGGGGATGGAGACGTAAATCTCATACCCACTGGGTATGGGGACAGAGATAAGGATGGGTTTTAAAAGCAGAATAGGGATGGGAATGTCATACTCGTCCCGGCCCCACCCCGTTGCCATGCCTCGTAGAACTCCTTATCCTAGAAGTCTCACTTATCTCATCCTCGGACAACCCAGCCCGGGATAACCTAATTGGGATGACCCATTCGCGCTAAGAGACATTACACACCTTTTTTGTTTTACATTTCTTTTGATGAGTTGAATTTGGTCTTTAATTTTGGGGTATAGTTCAAAACGTCAAAAAGCGTGACAAAAGGGTAGGTCAAAACTCCTATTTATAGATGACCCAATCACACTACTCGAGGCACCTGTTTGCCTCCATCGTTGGATCAAGCATAATCAATAGTGTCTGCATGTCCACTTATTGCCACACTATAGTGCCTATCACATCTAGGCACCTACACCCATTAGACACTAGGGTTGCGACAGTCCATATATATTAGAAACCAAAGGTCTGTTTGGTAATACTTAATCTTTTTGGCATGATTCGCCACAACCCTAGAATATAGGCTCACCATAACTTATAAATATGTCACGTTGAGCCTAGGGGGCATGTGTACCGGGGACATCCCGAAGGAAGACATGATGGGACGAAGCAGTATCCGAGTATATCTCAGAATTTAACTGAACATACTTATATCAACATAAATTGGTGGTTAGAGGTAAAGCATAATTAACTTGGAATTGGGTCTTGATTAACATTATCATAATCAAAAGTTTATCATAAAAGCCTATAAATAAGGGGGTAGATGATACAGGTAATATTACTATTTACATTTATTACGAGCCTTACCAAGATACTGTTTGACTTAAGTATCAAAATGGTGGTTGCAGGTATCCCACTCTGGCCTGATGGAGCATTTGCACATCTCGGACTTACCTGGACTACAAACCAACAGACTTGATATATAACAGGGCCCCTCTAACAATCAACTAATACACCTAAAACATATTATTACCTTTTTTCTCTAAATAGGAATATTAATAAGGAACAACACTCAATACCGAAAAAAAAAATAAAAAATAAACAATTTCTAAAAAAACACGAGGGGGCATATTTAATGTTTTGAGGACTTTTGTTAGCACTTAACACTTGGTATTGGTTACGCTATATTTGGTTTATGCAGTTGTAACTTGTAATAGAGACAATTGCTTATGGCCTACGATTTAACTATTCAAGCATTTTTATATTCAACAATTTCAACTACTTTTTAAAAGAAAGTAAGTAACTCACGATTGATAAAGATATTTCACATGGTAAATTTGCTGTGATGGAGTATCTTGGGCAAAAAAAAAAAAGAATGAAGAATTAAATTCCAAAGATGAAAGAGTCCCTATAGTTGCAAGCCTCGTGGCTGTAGGGTGAGGAATGGGAGAAATACGTGTTTAAAAACTAAATAAATTTGAGTTGCAACATTAGGTGATTTGTCTTGGCCACAAGCATAATGTGATAGAAACGGTGTTTTATTAGTCATAGCTAGCTTTCTTTGGTCTAAACATTAAATTAAAGTTAAAGAAAAGATAAGAAATGCTTAAAGGAGGATAAAAAAGATTTGGAATGCAGTGAAGATATTTAAAAAAGTTTAAAGATAATTCATGGCTAGAATTTGTTATAAGAAGTGGTCTTTGATAAAAACTTGAAGGAGAGACTTTTCTCTCTAAAAGGAACTCTTGCAACGGAGGCAATGTTCACAACCATAAATTTTCGTTTTATGGAAAAAGCTATTACAAGTTGTGAGGTAAGGACTATTTATACAAAGTAGAGTCTAAGGCTCTAAGATTCCTAACCAAAGTTTAGATTAAAGCTTTGGATGTCCACTTTGGTAATGCATTTACCTCCCAAAGTGTTTAGATTCATGGTTTGACAATACGTGTGATAGTGTGAATAACAGAGAAAGGTAACAATAGAAGACATGTTTTGCATGCAAGTGACCGAAAGAGACAGACTTTCCATGTGGTCAAAGAGGACATGTAGGGGCAGAGGCAACGCGAGACTAGTAGGCATATACCCCCAAATTTATAAAATTGTTAATTATTATGAAACAAAAATTATATGGCTCTCCTAATATTTGAAATAAAATAAATTATATACAAAAATTAATGTTAGTTAGATTTAAAAAGAATAAAATAAAAATATGATAAATAACATAATTTAATAATAAAAAAGATTAAAAAAATTATAAATGTGAAATAAATATATATAATATTAAGATATTTATATATAATATATTATCTACAATTTTCTTTGTTCATATAAAATAACATTTTTACTAAATTTTTATTTTATCTCTTTCAAACAATATTTTTGGTTATACTGTTGGGGACAAAAATAACAAAGAAAAAGTAAGATACTTAAAAATAAGTCTCTCTCATCTTCTTAGACTTTATAACAATTTAAAAATTCTAAAAACAAATTAATATATAAATTAATATTCAAGATTTTGTTTTAAAGTCTTATTTGACCTTTTTAAAAGTGTGACATGGTATATTTGCTTATTTAATTTTAAGATTTGGAAATGGGTTAAGATGTTAAATGTTAAAAAAGTCAACAAACAAAATTTTAAATAAACCAACAAATTAAAAAAAAAAATAGTCTAACTATAAATATAAAAATAAAAATTGCAAAATATTTTTTATTAAATTTGTTAGACAGGCTCTGTAGCGCAGTACGTACAACCGTACAGGTTAATTATAGGATGATGATAATCATCATATGGAAAACGTGGTGTATGGATGTAGCCACATATTTTCTTCAATTAATTAGTCGCATATGATGTTTTCATTATTCATTTATCACGTGTTTGTTTCTCGCTCAATCAATGTATCTCCTTGTCAGATCTTATCTTCAATAAAGAATATAAGGAATGAAATCCTGATTCGAATCTTTCATTAATATAATTAATATTTTTTTATAAAAAGTTTAAATACAAGTGATGTTACTATCTTTTTTAATTTTAAATATTATGTTCTGTGTTTTAATATTATAAAATTATTTTTTCAAATTTTAAAAATGTATAAATTAATGTTTTTTTATAAATTATTGATATTGATTATTTATATAAAACAAATTTGTTAATTTTATTGATTAATATTTTAAAAATTATATAAGTAAAAAATTATAATGAAATGGGGTGTAAAATTATTTTATAAGTCTATAAAAATTAAATTCTAAACAAAAGCTCATACGATGTTCCTTTTACTTCTTTCTGACGAAAGAAACTCAGTCTGCATTCACTACTAAAAATTAATCACATAACATTTCCAGTGTTTGCATACATATCATATTGCATCTTGTTTTTTATTTAATATTCTGTGTCATTTTGCCGTATTGCGTTTTGCTTTATATGTAGTAATACATAAAAACAACGTCGATTGAAGCTAAATCAATCAATTCTTCCCTATGAGATAACTCTAATTAAACACAGGTTTGGTGGATTGGTTTAACCTTTTCATTAAGTTTTTATTAAATTCAACCTTTAACATGTTCTTTAATGTATTGGATTAAATCGGGTTAATTGAGTCATAGTTTTAAAAAATATTTTTTTAAAAAACAAATTTTAAAATATTATTTTGTTAGGTTTTTTAGGATATTTTAAAAAATAGACTATAAATTGTTATAACATAAAATAAATAATAAATTATAGTTGCAAATTATATATCAAAACTAAAACAAATTAAAATTAACATAGAATTAAATTTTCAAGTATAATAACTAAAACTACATTTGTCCAAAATAAAAGTAAACATAATTTATTCAAGTTAGTCAAGTCATACAAATAAAAACAAATTATACAATTTGTTAAAACTAACAAAAACACAATAACAAAATACATAATTTTAAATAATAATAATATATAATAATTTAATATTATGATCGAGTTGAGTTGGGTTTCAAATTCAACTTATTGAACATGTTACCCAACCTGTAGTGTATTGAATTTGATTGGGTTGAGTCAGGTTTCACCCAATCACAAGAAAAACTCAATCCAATCTTTTTCAGTTGGAGATCGAATTGGATCTTTAGGTCACTCAATCCAATAAACATCCCTAATTAAACGTATGAGGTGTTAGAAATGTTGGCCTAAGTATATAGATGACTCATGGTACAATTAGTTAGGGATGTATTTTTAAAATGTAAATTTAAGTATAACTTAACCTAATTTATAGTAAGAGATTATATTTTATATATTATACCATTTTGATATTATATTTTTAGTTGAGGTGAGAGTTAGGTATTTTTTTTTCTTTCCAATAATGTGTTTATAAATAAGTTATATCTAATTGTAATGATCGTTTAAACAAAAATATTTTTAGATTATTTTTTCTTTAAATATATGTTTTCATTAAATGGGAATCCAAACCATTAACAAAACATACTTGACTACAGTAAAGAGTGGATGCAATCAAATAAAAAAAGTAGCATGATTAATATTTTCTATTCACATTAGAAAAAAAAACTAATATTCATAAAAAAAAAACTTTTCACAAAAGAAAAGGTAGCGACATGTAATCTGTTGGATATAATTCATCTCAACTTACAGATTTTTTTTTTTTTTTGCATCTCTCTGTTTTCAGCTGATTGACTTAAGTGAGTTTATTTTTGAAAAAAATTACCTAAGTAGATTTGTTTTAAAAAACACTAACAAAAAGGGTGTGTTTTCAAATTTGACTTAATCAAACCGCAACTCACAATTACGGTTTACGTGTCATATTAATTATGTGCTTATGTGGTGTCCAATATGGAACAAAATGATGCTAAAATCACAACTAACAATTGTGGTTTGACTGGTCTTTAACCCGCGCCGTCCCTCTGTCCAATGGTTATAAGTAGTACAGATTTTTAGAGAGCTAAAAGCGTAAGTCAGACTTGCAGTTTGTGTAGTTTTTGACCAGCCCTTTTGTTAACCATCAGTTGTTAAAAAACACAAATTTTTAGAGGGTTAAAACTGCAATTCACACTTGCTGTTTGTATGCAGTTTCTTTTAACCCGCGGATTTTTAGGGCATTAAAACCGCAATTGCCATTTGCGGTTTGTATTAAATATCTTTTTTTTTGTTACAACGTATTTAGCAGTTAATGCCCACATAAACCGCATATGGGATGCGGTTTATGTGGGAATTCCCTTCTATATTTTGAATCCCATTTGCTCCCATAGAATCACACAATCGAAATCACAAGTTTAGGCCCCGTTCGGGGTGGTTCTGAGTTTCTGGTTTTTTGTTTTGAAATGTATTTTGAAAACAGAAACCTGTTCGGCAAAAATGGTTCTGTTTTGGTTTTTTACTCATTTTTAAAACAGTTTTCACTAAATTTTAAAAACAATAAAATTTGGTTTTTAGATTTCTGTTTCTATTTTTATTTAAATTCATTACTTGACTTCATTTGTCATCATTATTAAATGTCCATTTGCCCAAAAAAGAGCTTGTCCTAACTGCGCATTCTTCCTTCAAAGAGCGCACTAGTTGCCTTTCTCGGAGAATTTTGAAGTTGTCTTCGCCCCTCTAGAAATTACCCTTGAATAAGGGAAAGGAGATAGAACCGCGAAAGAGCTCCTTCGCGCTAACTCCTAACAGCTGCTACTCCGATATCAGAAATATTAAACGCACCTGCCTTTATCCCGCCTACCCTTACTAATGGGCAATCAGAGTTCCTTTCCTTCCCCATAAATCAGTGGGTTCCACACCAGGATCAAATGAGGGACCACTAGTTGCATTTCTCATATACTAAGGTTGGACCACTGCCGGAGAGAAAAGAAAGGCTGACCCTATAAAAAAAGGATAAGGAATGGGCCCTTAGCACAATAAGAAGTGCGGGGGATGGCGATCCAATTCCTACCCTGGCTTAGACGGAAGAGAGATCCTTTCAAGCCCTCCTCACTCAACAAAGGGAATGATTCTAATCCTACGGGGGTTAGTAAAAGACTAGGCCAATGGTCCCACACCTCAAGGAAGAGAGATCAATCGTTCCTTACTTCACTGCAAGAAGGAACACATTGAAAGCTAAAGCCCCTTATACCACACAAGGGGACACTACCAGACTGAGTCTTAAACTGGGGAACTTGGACTTGGACTCATAGTACGTGCTCTATGCGA
Organism: Psophocarpus tetragonolobus; assembly: GCA_037954015.1. NCBI lineage: Eukaryota > Viridiplantae > Streptophyta > Magnoliopsida > Fabales > Fabaceae > Psophocarpus > Psophocarpus tetragonolobus. The sequence goes on along the minus strand of CM075692.1, from coordinate 3,451,196 downwards.
TACAGAATAGCCGAAGTACGGTAGGAATGGACTGCTGCCAAGTCTTGAAATTGTTCTAGCTGTCTATCTATAGTCATAGTGTAAGTGCCCATTTCCTTTGCCTGGACTTCTTCGCAGTCAGGTTTTTTTACCTCGTGAGTCTTCCATTCCGTCTTTAGGTCAGTCTTCGATTCGGCTTGAAGGGAATGCTGGTATAAGAACCCCGCATGGCAGTTCAGAATTCCTCTGGCTGTCTTCCATTCGTTCATTTCTTTCGTAGAGCGGGGGGATAGGTCTTCCGTGTGGAGAACCATTTCCATAGCACTATGCCGTAGAAGTTTCAATTCACCCCTCAACCATTCAACAGAAGCAATAGCAAAGAAAGCAGCAAGAGTGGAGAGAACAAGCTCTTCAAGCTCAACTTCGGCAACTCGAGAAAGCAATTCAGTTTGTGAGGAACCTTTATATACGTCGCCATTTGACGATCTGTCTGTTCAGGCAGGTGCCAAGGAATTTTGTACGGAATCAGAGAAGGGGGACAGCAACGTCAAAGACTGAGGGAAATGAGTTCCGAGACTCATCTAAGTTCCCATCAGCCGTTTGAAGCCACGGGATGGGGAAAGTCAGAATAGAAGCTACAAGCAACTGTCCCAATAGGCGCAAGGAGCTGAAAGGCACTGTCCCGACAGGGGCAGGAGCGAAAGGCCACTCGACAAGAGGTCTCAGAGCGACCCTGTGGTATAGCTAAGCTCCGTTCATAGCCTGGGAAAACCACTGACGATCTGTCTTTAGTAGGTCGTCTATTCGCCTTTCGGCCCGGAGTTACTAGCCCCATTTAGCAGTAAACTGCCTGATCTTTTTTCTTCTACAAGCAGTTCCTAATAGATAGAAAAGGAAGAACCCCTATTAATGAACAGCGGGTCCCACTATGAATCAGAGAAGCACTGAACTCGCACAAAGAACAAACAAAGAAAAAGTGCTTGCTGCGGTTGAGGATGAGGACTTTTCATTCTCAAGGAAATAAAAAAAGGAGTGAACCTTAGCTAGGTTGGCTCCTAGGCTAAACTGTACAACAGGCGATGTTATCAGCGATGCCTCGCTGCGGTGACCAACAAAGCATTATTGAAAGAAGACAACAATCGTCCGGTGGAGTAGCCCTTTAGTAGACCTCCCCTCAGCCTCTCTACTCATACAGAGGGAGGGGAAAGAGACGGATGCTACTACCAATACCAGGTACCGGGTGAATCATATATATCTAGTTGGAACCCTTATCCTCATTTCAAGTCGAATCCGAGGCTTGGCACCTTTAGTTATCGAGATATCCACTTGGTGATTGAATTCTAATTTGTTGTTTTCAACTAGAAATGGAACTACTAATACATATGCTCTCAAAGTCTCACAGGGAGTCATTCAGCCCTAAAGGAGGATTGATTGCCTGAGGAAAAGACCGTGCTTCAGGAAAGAGGATGTAAAGGATTATTCTGATAGAATATGATCTCACTCAAGGGTGAGTTTGATTAGTGAGCTGTAGTTCCTTTTCCAGAGGATGAGGAATGGCATGAAAGAAGAAGCCCATTCTTTTAGTTCCATATTGACTTAGATAAGATTGGAGAATTAAGCTAAGCAAGTTCGTAGCCGTCTGGAAGGAAAGCACATCAACCGCTAGCACAGGAAGCAATTGAAGGTTGAAAGGGCACTTTCAGAGTAGCAGCTGGGGAAAAAGAAAGCAATATGATCAGCTTTAGTAAACTAGCAGGAGAAAGCAAATTCCCCTTATTCAGCGGTTTAGGCTTTAGATTCGACAGTTGGGATTGAGCTTTCACTATCACTAAAGGACCGATTCTTGTTATTGCCAATTCCCAGTCCTCTAGGCCCAATAGACTGAAAGCAAGGAACAAAACTCAAAGCTGGGGAAGTAATGAAGGGTAAATAGCATAGATAAGAAAGGGCATCGTTAGCAGGCTAGACAGATATTGAATGAAGAAAGAGAGTTCGACTCCCATAGCCCTTTTGTAAAGGCATTCCCCCTGTTATAGAAGGTCAAAAAAAGAAATTATGGAAGAACTGATTGCAGATTTCATCGGAAAGATGGGTTTGGCTGTGCCTCTAGCTCTTCTTCTTGCCGTTAGAGCAGGCCAAATGTTCCATCAAATAAATAGTCTGAATATGGAAACAAGGGTAACTGATTTAGCGATAGATGTTGTGAAGGATAAAATAGTTGACCTACTCTCCATTCTTTTTCGAATCTATAGAGATACTACTCCGGATTTGAACTTACCGACAGGAGTCAATCTCCAAGATGTATCCGAGCGTCTTTTTTTTCGCGACGAGGGTGTTCAATGTCTAAACCAGATCTATTTGGATCTCGTCAATCAGGGCACGCATAGTCCCCACTTTGCCCAGGCCCTGGAGTATGTGCTATCGCTCTAGCAAGTTTGTTCAGTGGTCGTAACGTAATTAATTGGTTAGTTATAACATTTGAATTTCTCTTACATTCCACGTTTCCAAAACGGATCCTATCAAATATTTTACATTTTCTATGATCATCTCTATTTTAGGTATTCGGGGAATCCTCCTTAATAGACGAAATATTCCTATTATGTCAATGCCAATTGAATCAATGTTATTAGCTGTGAATTCGAACTTTTTGGTATTTTCCATTTCTTCGGATGATATGATGGGTCAATCATTTGCTTCATTGGTTTCAACGGTGGCAGCTGCGGAATCCGCTATTGGGTTAGCCATTTTCGTTATCACTTTCCGAGTCCGAGGGACTATTGCTGTAGAATTTATTAATAGCATTCAAGGTTAAACATGACTCCTAGAGAATTACCAAAATACGAAGTTCTCTTTTCTCCTTTCGTTCTCTTCTTTCTTTTTGATTTTTACTTGGTTGGCAGGGTCAGGGCCTTTCTCGCTGGGCGAGCGCATCCGATTGATTCTAAAGTCCTTTCCTAAACCACGTCCCGTTCAGTTGCTGAAAGATAGATAGAACCTTTCTAACTAAATTAAATGAGATTGAGTTCCACGAATATGCAAGCTAGAAAGATGCTATTTGCTGCTATTCCATCTATTTGTGCATTAAGTTCGAAGAAGATCTCAATCTATAATGAAGAAATGATAGTAGCTCATTGTTTTATAGGCTTCATCATATTCAGTCGGAAGAGTTTAGGTAAGACTTTCAAAGTGACTCTCGACGGGAGAATCCAGGCTATTCAGGAAGAATCGCAGCAATTCCCCAATCCTAACGAAGTAGTTCCTCCGGAATCTAATAAACAACAACGATTACTTAGGATCAGTTTGCAAATTTGTGGCACCGTAGTAGAATCATTACCAATTGCACGCTGTGCGCCTAAGTGCGAAAAGACAGTGCAAGCTTTGTTATGCCAAAACCTAAATGTTAAGTCAGCAACACTTCCAAATGCCACTTCTTCCCGTCACATCCGTCTTCAGGACGATCTAGGCACAAAGTTTCACTTATTAGTTAGGAGGAGATTTTGCCCCCAGTGTATCTCGAAAGCAGAAAAAATAGAACTCATTCGAGAGAGCTTGGTGGTCTTAAGAATGGTTCGGGTGTGGGGTTCTCTTAAGAATATATAAGACGAATAGAATCTAATTCATGTTCATGCTAACAGAAAAGCGGATCCAATACACAGACAACTTCTTTCTTAAAAAGTACTTGCTATACTTCTTTCTCATGAAGCTGCTTTGCAAGAAAGGAGTTAGTTCCCTCCGGGGGTTCTGAGAGCCCATGCTTCCTACGCTCCAGCCCTTAGCCCTGAACTCCTTAGCACAAGCACTAAGTAAGCCTGTGAAGGCCTTCAATATCGCACCTACTAGGACTTTTCATTTTCGAATAGGACTACTTCTTTCTTTTCTGTACGGTCGTTCGGGCTGAAAACCGAGTTGCGTACTGGGTGAAGCTTAGTCCTTTGGACCTTTCAATCTCGCAACTTTTTTAGATTAGCTACGGCCGCCCGCACGCTTTAAGGGTTGGTTGTTGAAGGTATTGCACTAAGAAAGACTCCTGTCGTTGCTATGCTAAAGGTAAGATTTTCTTTTAAAGCCGCTCAAGCAATTTCTTTAAAAAAAGAAGAGCAAGACAAGAAAGATAAGGCTCGAAAGCTGCGAAGAAAGAAAGTCGAGCTGCTCTAATCGAGCTGTGAAATCGGTGTGGTGAGGTATTGGAAGTGTTCCGTGAATTTAGATAAAGACACTAAAAAAGAGCACCGTGCTATACTGGCAGAGCTTCGGCAAAACTAGGTAGGTAGCTTTCGCTAATGAGAGATGGATTTGGGGATTCGATTAGGTCTCCTAATTCATGGAATTCATTTTCTCTTTATTAGTTTCTTTTTAAAGCAGCATTCTCCCTTGACTCGATCTTTAATTGAATTATTGATAGAACGTAGATCAATATTCAGGAAGAGATCGAGGATCACAGCAGGATCCTATCTGATCTTTGTCAACACAGGACTCGAAGCCCCCTGCTCAAACTAAAGGGTAATCCTTCGGAATTTTCAATTCCTATCTTTCGGATTTCTTATATTTATTAATTATAGTGGAGGGGAGAAGACTCATTTTGAATTCTATCTATATAGGGGGGCCATTGTGAAGCCTAGAGAGGCGGAAACGGCAAATTGCTTTTACCGAGTTCCACAACAGCAGCTTAGCTTAGTAGCTTAACTCTTTCTACTGGCGTGGCGCTGCTGGATGCTTCTGATCAATAGAACAGGAAGAGGAGTCAGCGAATAAGAAAGACCACCAAAAGTAACGACCACCAAGATACGCATAGTGATTCGATCTTTTGATCACCCATTTTTGGAAAACCATTTTGGGGGGCTTCAGCCTTACACACGGAAGATTGGATTGCCTGAATCACGAGTCTTATATACTGTGTTACGATCACCTCATATTGATAAAAAGTCCAGAGAACAATTTGAAATGGAAATAAAGAAAAAATTGCTGATCATAAAAATAGAAAAGCATGAATTGCGCAAGAAGTTCTTTCGGTTAAAATGCCGTGCGACTCGGAGGACATAAGACTTCTTGGTCAAGCCAAAATGCCGCCAGAATGCTCCTACCCCACCATGCCTGGCCCTTTACCTTACCTTAAGAAAGAAGAAAAGGGGGTATGAAGCGTGGGAAAGAATGAAAGAAGTGTCTGATACAACAGGTAACCTTAAGGAGTGGCGGCAAAGCTCTTGATTGATCAACGCGAGTGAACTGTGCTTAGACGCTTCGTAAAACTGCACCGATCTACGAGAGGAGCTGATGGATGAGTAGGCTTCCCCTTTCGATTTACGGAATGTGATCTGGGACACGATAGGGGTTTGCGTGCCTCGGTAGGAAAGAGATCACCGGAGTATAGCACAAGATCGCCTTTTTTTATTGCTGCCATGGGGTCGACCTGTAAACAAGGTAAACCCAATGGGAACCAAAAAAGGGAGGGTACCACATTGATTGACATTGGGCAGAAGACGATCCAAAAAGCGAAGGCTCACCCAGTTGAGATCGGCAGTGAGGGATGCTTACCTTCTTCCTTCTTAGAGAAAGGGGAAAGGGGCAACCTATCTTACTAATAATAAGAAAGGGGGTGGCATCGACTGGGGTTTTACACCCAGTTGGTGTAAGGGATGAATCACCCTTTGCGGTCGGATTGCCAGAAATGGTGCCGACTGTCCATGAGGCGAACAATCGGTAGCGAGATACAGATCCGGAGAGATCTGGGTCTTCTATCTCAACATTTGGTTATTTAACCTCACTCCACGACACATGGAGTCCTATTTGTTTGGTTTGGTTAACTAGGTGCCCCCCCACGACTGATGCGACATTCAGTCGTTTAGGCGAGTTTTGGTGTTTATTAAGATAAACCTGTTTGTCAAATGAATTCGGTTGGATTCGCAAATGTCTTATACTTGAGTATTGACATTTGAGGGCGGTGATCTGGAAGCCATCCCAGTGGAGGTTAGTCCAATGACTGACTTCTGCATCAGGTACCCAAACCGGATAAGGAAAGACATGAAAATGAATTTTTCCAGGTATTTGTTTGACAAACTGTTGTCTCTTAAGACCATCAAATGGCACAAGATTTTGGAAAATCTTATTAGTATTATAGATACTAATAATAGCTACCGACGGTCTGACCAAGGAACTCTGTATAGGAGCATACCCCGTAGCCAAACAGGTAATTCAGTTAAACCGATGATCTGGCCCTCTGTTTACTGCTTTATATCTAAAATAAGCAGCTACTTGCTGTAAGCAAGCGTATGCAGGGGTCAGTCAGTCGCACAGTTTATTACCTGTGCCAGTGTCTCTGACGAGGTCAGGATACCCCTAAGATTATACCTTCCATCGCAAAATGATTATGAAGAAGGGTCAGAAGGCCGACTTATGGGTTCATATATATCTGTCTTTAGTCTTTATCGGGCTATTCGCCTGGCGAAACGGATTGACAGATCGATATTGAAATCGATAGTCACCTCTTCCACCGGTCTGCCAAGACAGTCTCAATTAAAAAATGATATTGTCGCTTTATCTAAAGACCTGATCCTAAGGTACTGTCCTAGTTTTCTCTCAACTCCCTTGTGTCAGGGGGTACGTTGGGAGCCAACTTGGAAAGCGAGACCTTCGTGGAGGCCATAAAGGTGAAAAGACGCGTGGAGGAATATTCTACCCTACCATCTGCGTCATGAAATCGTTTGGTTTGTACATCACCTTTGTGACTATGATGCAGGGTTTCCTCAAGGGTCCCCCTTTATCCGATACCCTTATGGCCAAAAGAATGAAGAGATATCTCCATGGTCTACAGAGACCGCCGAGAGTACCATCCACTCTCTTTCGGGTCTAGACACTTCGGTGAGTCTATTGACTCAGGCTCCCCTGGTAGACTATCGCAATCTACCGGGGCTGGCACTGGTAAGAGACAGATATTCTCCATAGGTACCTTTGTGAATCAAAGGGTATTGAAGCCTCTTCATGATTTCCTCATGGACACGCTTCGGTCTATCCCAATGGATGGAACTTTTAATCAGCTCCGACCGTTCGTTGGATAGATGAAAAGGTTTCAGTAAGGTTTATTCTTTTGACTTGAAGTCTGCCACCGATAGGTGGCCCCTCAATCTGAAGACTAACCTTATTAGAACTTTATTTGGTAAGTCTGTTGGAGATTGTTTAGATGCAATCTTCAGCAGATCTATGAAGTACCCTTTCTTCGCTCAGTTCGAGGTGTCGTATTCTTTAGAGTAGGACAACCTCTTAGCTTTCTGTCTTCTTGGCCTCTCTTCACTTTAACACATCACTTAGTGATGTTTTATTGTGCAGAGAAGGTGTACCCAGGACAACGCTTTACTTGGTATGCCATTCTTGGAGACGATGTTTGTATCGCCGACGAGAATGTGGCCTCTCTTTATCGCCAGACAGTAAATGATCTAGGTCTCGCAATAAGAAAGGGGGTGAGATAGGCGACAGGTAGCTTGCTTCCAAGCCGGCCAGGCCGCGAGGAAGAGATCTTTGCCGGTGCTGACTTGGATCTCGGGTGACAGAATAAGGCGCCCAGAAGCGACTAGCAGTCGCGGTCGAAGCTTGGCTCTAGGCGATAGGCTAGCAGTAAGCTTGGAGCGAAGCGCTTACCAAGCGCGAAGGATTCGTTCCTCCCCTAGCAAGAGGATGCGCGCCAACACTTAAAAGAGCTAACGCGCTTTACTTTACCAAGGCTTTCTCTGATAGGGGCTCGTTAGCGGGTCGAGCTCAAACCTTAGCCACTTGAGCCGTATGTGGGGGAACTCGCACGTGCGATTCTTAGGGGGGGGAGCTAGTAGGAACCATCCTATCCCAATAGCAAATATTTGGAGCTCAATATGAAATCCTATTTTCTTGCAAGACCCGTTCGGATAAGGGAAAACTCCAGAGATTGCTTCGAAGTAAGATCCTTGCGTTGACCCTTTCCTGAACCAGAACCGGGGGGGAGGGGTTGAGAGGAAAGAAAAGGGGATCCAAATTTCCCATCAATCAATTGAGGGCTTTCCGAACCATCCTCCTGGACGTGAGTCCTCTTTGGATCTTCTGAAATGGAAACGGGCACGTCTGTCAATGACAGAGTAGCACGGCCTGTGCCTCCCGCTCTTACCGTTATGCAGGAAGCTGCTAATCGGGCTCTGCCCTACCCCTATCAAAAGAATGAAAGAAAATAATAGGGGGGGATAGTGTAGAATCCATTGAGCGGAGGCTTTTGGGGAGAAGAATCTCCCCTTCAGCCAATGACATACAAATGGCCCGGATTCAAGCCGAAGACCTATTCGAGGTCAAGGTGGATATAATCCGAGTCATGACGGGCCTGCATCCAAGTGGCGATTGGATGGGACGGGGGACGCGGGCCCTGGACAATCCGCGTACCACCACTGGCGAGGAGTCCTTGACTAGGCTACATCAAATGCTGGAGGACCTGCAGACTGCAGATTTGCAATTTGCAACCTTCTGGTAGTTGGTCCAAAGAGTGCCCTTACGGGCGGATGAAGAGCAACACTCGGTAGCCTAGGACAAGGATCGTGACAAATTCTTACTACTAGCAATGACTTCTTTCATTACATAACGGAGGGCCCTAATGAATAAAGAAACAGATTGGGCTCACAGAATACTTCAGGGATGGCCGCGCACCTGTCAGGAACTGTATAAAAAAGGACCGAGAACTACGTAAGGTCTGAGACTGACTTCCTTGAAGG